>BSWB01000005.1:2612500-3907500 GCA_033239125.1 Fagopyrum homotropicum | reverse complement strand
TTGAAATCTTAGAAAAATCTTTTATGAATCTCCTATAGAAGCCTGCATGTCCTAAGAAACTTCTAATTCCTTTCACTGAAGAAGGGGGAGGTAACTTCTCAATGGTTTCTATTTTTGCTCTATCAACTTCTATTCCCCTTTGTGATACTAAATGACCTTACACAATCCCTTCGGTGACCATGAAATGACACTTTTCCCAGTTTAAGACTAAGTTAGTGTCCTCACATCTCTTAAGAACTAGTGAAAGGTTATAGAGATAGTTATCAAAGGAAGAACCATATACCGAAAAATCGTCCATGAAGACTTCCATGATATTCTCTACATATTCGGAGAAGATTGCCATCATACACCTTTGGAAGGTGGCTGGAGCGTTGCATAGGCCGAATGGCATCCTTCTATAAGCAAACGTACCCCATGGGCACGTAAAAGTCGTCTTCTCTTGATCATCCGAATGAATTGGAATCTGAAAGAAACCGCTATATCCATCTAGATAACAAAAGTAAGAATGTTGGGCTAACCTTTCCAACATTTGATCGATAAAAGGAAGGGGGAAGTGGTCCTTCCTTGTGGCCACGTTCAGTTTGCGGTTGTCGATGCACATTCGCCACCATGTAACTGTCCGTGTGGGGATGAGTTCGTTGTTCTTGTTGGCAACAACGGTAATGCCTCCTTTCTTGGGTACTACTTGTACTAGACTCACCTATTTGCTATCGGAAATAGGGAAGATGATACCTGCATCAAGTAGCTTAAGGATTTCTTTCTTCACGACCTCTTTCATTGCCGGATTTAACCGTCTTTGAGGTTGGCGTGAAGGTTTGTAATCCTCTTCCATTAGAATTTTGTGCATACATAGGGAAGGCTTTATTCCTACTAAATCATCAATAGTGTAACCTAATGCTCTCCTATGTTGCTTTAAAACATGCATAAGTTTCTCTAGTTCAGCATCATTCAAATTCGCATTAACTATGACCGGATATGTGGAATTAGTGCCAAGAAATGCGTACCTTAAATGTGTGGGGAGTGGCTTCAATTCTAATGATGGGGGTACCTTGATTGATGATGAATCTTGGCCTTCGAGTATTGTGGGAGAGGCCTCTAGAGATGGGGGTACGGCATCATTAGATTCGAGAGTAGCTGCGGAGACGTTTGGAGAATCCAGAAAATTTCCCTCTGGATCGACCTCCCCTGAAGTAAATCGGTCGATTTGAGGTACGATTTTTCTTTCTGTCGAAAAAAATCGGGTTGCCTCTTCACAAATCGGACGATTTAGTTTAGTCGGGTCGATTTTTCTTTCTGTTGACAAAAATCGGATTGCCTTTTCACAAATCGGACGATTTATTTCAAGCAGGTCGATTTTCTTCACAGTTTCAGGAGTTAATTCTAGTTCTTCAATTCTTGTTCCTAGTTCTTCCTCCACATCATTTAATGCTTTCACATCCTCATTGCAATCATGTTCCACTCCTTCCTCCATGATGCTCATGCTAAGAACCTTTTGAAGAGGGTCTTTCATCAAGATCGAACTTACTACCTCTCTAGACTCTTCTTCATCAAAAATTTCAAAAGCATCGTCTTTCAAGGCTGGCTCCTTGATTAAGGAAGAGAGTATGAATTCTATCTTTTCTTCACCAATATGGAAGGACAGCTGGCCGTTTTTGCAATCTACCATGCATCCGGATGTTGCAAGGAATGGTCTCCCAAGAATGATGGGAACCGGATAATCTGCAGGGATGTCAAGAACGACAAAATCTATTGGGATGTAAAACTTACCGAGCTTTACCGGAATGCCTTCTAATATCCCCACCGGCTTAGTGGTGGAACGATCAGCCATGTAGAGTGTGATCTTCACCGGTCTAGGCTCTCCTAGACCAACTGCTTTGCATAGAGCAAGAGGTATGATACTCACACTCACTCCAAGGTCACAAAGAGCATCATAGGTAGCTTCTCCCAAAGTGATGGGTATGCAAAAGGATCCTGGATCACGGAGCTTGGGTGGCATGTTCTCCGTCATAGTCTTGATGAGTTCGGATGACTCCATACTCATCTTGACTTCTCCTATGTCTTCCAATTTCCTCTTGTTAGAGAGGATCTCTTTGAGGAATTTCCCGTAAGCCGGCATACCTAAAATTGCATCCATAAAAGGTATGTTAATATGTAGCTTACTCATAAGTTCAACAAACTTACCAAAATGTTTATCTAGGCGTGCACGCTCTCTAGATTGAGGGAAAGGTAGAGGTGGTTTGTAAGCGGGAGGAGGAACATAGACTTCTTCCTTCTCTTTTGCCTCTCCTTCTTTTGTGGTGGTATCGACTACTTTAGGTTGAGGATCGGTAGTCGTTTTGCCACTCCTAGTAGTTATTGCCATAACCCTTCCCTTTGGGTTATCTTCTGTCTTTCCGGGAAGTTTCCCTTGATCTCTTGGAACTTCTCCGGCCTTGTTGAATACTTGGTTTTGTAAAGCTTTGTGAGTTTTTTCAACCGAAGTTATATAACTCTCTAGCCCTTGTAGCTTGCCTAGGATCGTCTCTAGCATGGGATCGGGTTTGCTTGATCCGCTTGATTGTCCCTGGCTTGTTAAAGGAGTAGAAGAAGATGGAGGTGTTAGAGCCTTTTCAGCATGAGAGTAAGGATTACCTGGAATTTGCTGATTTGACCTCCAATTGTTGTTATTTGAGTTCCTATTGTTGTTGTTGTTCCAATTGGAGTTTCGGTTGTTATTGTTGTTGTTGTTCCAATTGGAATTCCTATTGTCACTCCTTTGATTGTTGTCTCTTCCCATGTAGTTGGCTTCTTGCTCCTTAGTCTTTTGAAGACTTGTTTTGAGTACTTCCCTCAATTCTTTGATGTCATCTTTGAGAGAGAATATTTGTGTTTGAGCAGCTTGGTTCAACTTGGCTCCCGAATCACCTTGATTCCGGCTAATTGAATCCACCTTCCGGTGGGAATACTTCTCAATCACTTGGGCTTGCTTCTCAATGAAGTCCCAAGCATCATCCTCTCTCATGTCCATGAATGTGCCACAAGAGAGAGATTGGAGGTTGAATTGTGTTTCCACATCCAATCCTTTGTAGTAGATCTCCAATAATTCCAGCTTGGAAATGCCATGGTGTGGGCAATCCAACAAGAGATCTTGAAACCTTTCCCAAGATTGAAACAAGCTTTCATTAGGTTTCATAGAAAAAGCATTTATTTTACCTCTCAATTCCGCTGTTTTGGATGGCGGAAAGAATTTGGTGAGGAATTCCGAAGACAATTCCTCCCATGTAGCTAGCTTTGCAGCTGGAAGTGTTTGTTACCAAGCTAGAGCCTTGTCCTTCAAAGAAAAGAAGAACGGTTTGATCTTGTAGTTGCTTGTAGTAGCCTTCTTCGGCTTCATAGTCTCCATGAGAATCTCAAAATTCTGCAAGTGTTGGTGTGGAGATTCAGTACTTGCTCCGCCATATTGACTTTGGCGAACAATGGTGATGACTTGTGGTGAGAAGCTAAACTCTTGGATGTCTTCAGCTCCGAAATCCACACCTAGACGGCGTGGTTGCTGAATTGGGTCCATCCGTTGCCCCAAAGTTCGGGGTCTATCACCGTCATTAACAGTTCTTACGTCCCTAGTTGGAAGGCGAGGAACAACCCGTGGTTTTGGGGTGTTCCGAATAGGACGAAGTAGCGGATCGATCTCCTCAAGTTCCGGCATGTCCGGATCTATCTCTTCATCATCGGATGAGTCATTTCGAATGGATTTAATTGGCGTCTTGGCTTTCTTCTTCTTCCTGGATTCGTTCAACTCCAATTTCATGTCCTGCATCATAGATCTTAGTTCATCAATCTGAAATTGATGACTCGTTTCAGCATCTTTTCGTGCCTTCTCACTCAACTGGAGTTGGCGTTGAGCTTCATTCAGTCGTTTTCAGCCATTTTCTTTTCCTTCAACTTTCTCCTCAAAGTTCTCTCCAATTCGGGATCGAAAGGGACTAGATCTTTAGTGGATCTAGTCTTTCGCATATACCTAAAGAACCTGCAAAGATCACTCAAGTAGACAAATCAAATCACAAGAGCAAGAGCTCTCAAGCTAGACAACCGAAACCCGAATTTGGTCTAGACCAAATCCCCGGCAACGGCGCCAAAAACTTGTTCGCTCAAAAAGTGTGTGCGTCAAAGTCTTAATATTTATATCTAGAACTCAAAGCAAAGCGAACCCGCAGTGTACGGATCAGCTGTAGTACGGTAAGAATTCCAGAGTCGAACTCAGGGATTTGGTGAGAATAAATCCAATTTCAATTATCTAGCGAAAAGTGCGAAAAGCTTTTGTGATCAAATGAGAGTGAAATGATTCCAAGGATTCAAGTATCCGATTTCAACTTTCGATTCAAGACACTTCTATAGATGTAGGACAGAGTTTATATTGCCAAGATTAAATGTTCAAAGGTAGGATTCGTACGGTGAAGTTCCGAAGCCTATATGACTAATCTAAAGATTCTCTCTATAAGGGTTGTTGAGGCTGCAATATAGAAAGATCTAGAGACAAGAATTATGTTCAAACTAACTATCTAAAACTCCAGGATATGACTCTCCAAAGTAAAGATTAGAAAGCACACTTAGAATCTTAATAAAGGATGTTGAGTCTCTTTATTACCCTAATCTTGAAATCTTAATCTATTAAATGTAGAATCAGGTTTGAAGTGTCTTCATACATTCAATTAGAGGGTAAAAAGGTTAATCAAGATTGGGATTTAGGCAAGGATTAGTTTTGGTTAAAGATTGGTTCAATTAAAGTTCGTCAGAGGAATAAATCGGGTTGTTCATAAGAAAATCGGCCGATTTACTCAAGAACAGTCCGATTTTCCTGTAGTCGCAAAACTAAAATCTAAACTCTCGGGGTCCTAATGTTTGAATGAGTTCAGTCTATCATCATCTAAGCCTTAATCATCAACTATTCTCCCCAGAATCACAAGGGGTTTAGCCAACCATTTTTAAAATCGAATCAAATTAAATATTGAAAGAAATATCGCAAAGAAACCGAATCTTGAATAAAAAATCCAATAACCTTCAAATCTGTAAACGATTGTCAAAACAAATCAATGCATCTCTTAAGTAACTCAAATTCGTGCTCAAAAACAGCAAGCACTTCAATGGACAAAGAAATCTCACAACTAGAATCAAGATTAGCTTCCCAGCAAAGAGTCCTTCAATCTCCTTCCAAGAATCTTCGAATTCTCTCAAACGTGTAAAGATTTCCCGCTGCGGCCTTCTCGTTTTCGTTCGTAGGGTTCTCCTTTATAGTTTCTTGCAAATGGGCTATTTGGCAAAACTCTCTTCTAGCCCAAAAGAATTGGGCTTTGTGTCGTCTTTTCATTTGGCCGAAAAACAGAATAAATCGACCCAGGCGATTTATGCACAAAATCGTTCGAATTCTTGAAGGGAAAATCGTCCGATTTATGTACATATTGGCACGATTTTCTTCAATAGAAAGTGTTCTACTGTTGGCTTGTCTTCTATGCTTCTCCTTTGCAATTCCTTAGCTCTTTATGAACCCTTTAAGACTCCTTTAGCTTCCTTAACATCCTTAGATGCTCCTTGCTCCGCTTTTGCTTCCAACTCCACTCCATTTACCTATAATTCATCAAAAGCTCGTGTAGACCTCTATTTCCGACAAAGGATTGAATAGAACATAAAAGGCACACAAAATCTCTCTAAATGCAAGGCAAACTGAGACAATCTTCTATAATATGCATGAATATGATGATACATAATTCATGTCATCACTTACCAATGAGGTAAAAGCATTGAAGGAGCTTTTAGTAGCTCAAACAAAGGAGCAAGATGGAGGATATCAAGGAAGAAACAACTATCAAGGACCGCGGAACAACAATTACAACAACAATAGAAACTCCAACAACAACAATTGGAGATCTAATCAACAAAATCCCAGTAACCCTTGTTCTCATGCTAATAATGCTTTTAACGCCCCCTCTTCCTCTTCTACTCCATTGAGAAGCCAGGAGCTTGGATCGAGATCGTCCCAACCAGAAAAGAAGGATGTTGTACTGGAGGCAATTCTGATCAAGCTTAGCACTATGGAGACATCGATGAATCCATTTTCAAAGGCACAAAAAGCCTTAGAGCAACAATTCTTCAACTAGGCGAATGAAGCACCAAGAGATCCAGGGAAGCTCCCAGCAAGGACAGAGAGCAACCCTAAGGGACAGATTATGGCAATAACAACACGCAGCGGATTGAAAATTGTAGATCCAGTACCTCGGTCGAGCCACGACCAAACGAACACTTTGGTCGAGGTGCCAACCAAGGCGGAGCCCCAGAAAGCGAAAGATAAATCTGAAGTTTATGTTCCACCTCCTGCTTATAAAACACCACTTCCATTCCCTCAGTCAAGGGCGAGGGCACATCTAGACAAACATTTTGGTAAGTTTCTAGACCTTATGAATAAACTACATATTAACATCCCTTTCCTTGATGCCATTCTAGGGATTCCCACCTATGGGAAGTTTCTGAAAGAGATTCTATCAAGGAAGAGGAAGGTGGAAGATTTTGGAGAAGTAAGGATGACATCTAAGTCTTCGGAGCTTATTCAAATCATGAAGGAGAAGATGTCACCCAAATTAAGAGATCCCGGTTCATTTGGCATTCCCATTCAAGTTGGGGATGTAACCTATGATGCATTGTGTGATCTAGGAACCAGCGTGAGTATCATTCCGCTGGAGCTATGTGAGAAAGTCGGACATGGAGAACCCAAGCCGGTGAAGATGACGCTATACACGGCGGATCGCTCCATTACCCATCTCGTGGGCATTTTGAAAGACGTTCCCATCAAGTTAGGTAACTTCTACTTACCTATAGATTTTGTTGTACTTGATATTCTCGCAGATTATCCCGTTCCTATCATTCTCGAGAGACCATTTCTAGCAACTTCGGGTTGCAATGTGGATTGTAAGAACGCCAAGTTGAAATTCAACATTGGCGGCGATCATGTGGAGTTTGCATTGATCACTGCAATGAAGGGAGAGCCGCTGGAGGATGATATCTTCAACATCTATGATGAAGAAGAATCAAGAGAATTGGTGAGCTTTATCCTTATTAACGATCCTCTTGAAAAAGTTCTTAGTTTTAGTTTAATGGAGGAAGGTATAAATGTCTCTTGTGATGCAGATATACGGAGCTTAAAAGCATTGAAAGCAGATCTAGAAGCTAAGATTGAGAAACTAATCTAGGAGAAGAAACTAATTGAAATGGAGCTAAGGAAGCTAAGGAGCCATTGGAGCTACATTATGGAGCTTTGAGGAGTTATAAGAAGATCTCAGGAAGCATGGAAATGATTAAGAGGATTGATTTTGGAGCAGATTTGAGATGATTCACATTCAGCTGAGACTCACCTCGGTCAACTATAGTATCACCTCGACCGAGGTGATCTTGAGGAGCGTCCCGACCGAGGCGAATACCCTGCCCCTTGCGAGATCTTTATTTTTGGCTGAGATCTTCTATTTTTGGAAGGAGAATATCATATATTTTTTGCTGGATTTCTGGAAGGAATATATTATATTTGGCTGATTTATTTTGAGAGATATGGATATATTTTCTAGAAATTATCTTTTTAAGATATCTTATCTTTGGAAGATAATTTTCCTATATAAATGGTTGGATTTTCTACAATTCAGCCATGCTTGGAGCATCTGGAATTTTGGAGTTTTGAAGGCAAGTTGAAGGAAGTTTGAAGGTTGAAGTTCAAGGAAGGAAGAAATCATAGTTGGAGTTGGCTTTTGAAGGAGTTTGTAAGATCTTCTTAGAATGCTTTTGGTTTGTTGTCTTTTCTGATTGTGATTTGAGGAACGTTGATTTGTTACTTGTTTGATTCAGTTATTGAGACCTTTTTGTGTTAAGGTTTTCTTATTCGAATATTGATTCCTTTCTCATAAATTTGATTATTGTTATCATGATGATTGTTGGCTAAGTTCTTTATGCGATTCTAGGGTGATTGGTTGAAAGTTGTAGGAAAGACGATGATAGAATGATCTTAATCCCAGCAGGACCGTGAAAGCTCGAGTCTTTATCTTAACCGTAGAACACCTCGGTCAATCATTGAACATCTCGGTCGGGATGAAATATAACTGAGCGACGTGAACCTTTTCTGAACCTTATATGAGTTAAGAATTTCAGTTTGCCAAATTCTATCCTTATTATACCTTTCCTGATTCAATGCAAGCCTAGGATGAGACTTACCCGGTAATTCCTTTGCTTGTTTACCCAAGATCATGAGTGTAGGTAATAAAGGTTTATCTTTTATTGGGGTTTGAGTGTGCCTTCATCCCATCTTTGTGAGTTAGCATTAGACTTACCCGGTAAAGGTTGATTCTATTCCCTTGGGTGGTGTGTTGGTTTGTGTAACGACCATTTTTTTTTCGTCACGCTTTGATAGGATTAGAGAAGTTTAGGAAACAAATAAAAATTTAGTTAGACTAGGACATACCAGTTTATTTGTGGAAGTCGTTTAATTAAGTACCTTGTTCTAAGTTTCGGGACGAAACTTATTTTAAGGGGGTACTGATGTAATATTCGGAATTTTTATTCCGTTTAATTCCGAACCAATTCGGACTTCGAGCCGTTGACGGTTTCCCATTCTATCTAGTATTTCTTTCTTTCCAAATTTTATCATTTTATGTAGAATTAATTCACATAAAATGATAGAATTAGACCAAACCCTAATTCTTATAATTATTTATCATTTTATGTAGAATTTAATTCACATAAAATGATAGAATTATTTCAAACCCTAATTCTTATAATTATTTATCACTTTATGTAGAATTTAATTCATATAAAATGATAGAATTATATCAAACCCTAATTCTTATAATTAATTCTTAACGACGACTTTAGACGAGATCATGACAAAGCTGTGACGAGACCACGACAAAGTTGTGACGAGATTACGACAAAGCTGTGACGAGATCACGACAAAGCTGAGACGAGGTCATGACGAAGCCCGACAACTTTGTGACAAGGTCATGCATGGGCTTGACGAAACCATGACGAGTTTTGACAAGTTCTGGACAAACTTTCAGCCCACTTGCTTTTGTCTTATTTCAGCCCACTCTCCCTTGCATCTCTCGCTCCAGCCCAGGACGTGCAGCCCAGGACACTGCCTTGTTGCTTGCTGAATCTCTCGCTCCAGCCCAAGACGTACAGCCCAAGAACAGACGGGCCTCCTCTCCTCCGCTTCACAACAACACGTCACCAGATCCGCTCCACTCTCTCTCCTATATTCACGTTCTCTCTGTAACGCCTTCCTTGTGTGAGCCGTTTCTGCCGTATCAAACACACGTACAACATTTACCTCACGTCCACATTCATTCTAGATTTCTTTCCTTCTGTTTCCCTTGATGCACGCTTGTAGGTAATCTCCAAGATCTGATTGCCTTCCGTCCTTGCTCGTTTCCGAGAGCAACCACAGCGCCAGATCTTGCCTCCATCGCTCAGTTGAGGTGAGAACCTTAGACGCTGCTGTGAATCGGGATCCTCTCTGCTGCAACTAGGTACATCTGCATACAACCCTCGCAGCCCAGGAAGCCAACCGGAAGAGATGCACATTCAGCACCTTCGAAACTCCTCATTTTCTGTACCGAGATCCATCGGTCAACTTCAGCAAAGGTCCTCAGCGCAGCAACAACCATCAACGTAACCATAGCCTTCAACAGCGGCCTTCAACACAACAGGGAGACTTGTCTGCACACGACCCTCTGCACAGAAGGCTCGAAGTTAAACTGGATCAGACCACAGACGCTAGCCAAGGTGAGTACGGTTCTACATCTCTCTTTATGTCGTAACATTACCTTCCCTCTGTAGCCGAACTCTTTGACATCTCTCCTATCTTCACGTCCAGCCAGTGCAGACAACTCAACCTCACTCTTCTCATCTATTTCCAGACTAGACGCCAACAAGTCTTCGACACTTGCACACGCTTGGATTGTCCCAATTCTTTGGTTCTGCACACGACCTAACCTAGGGAGTGAAGTTGTAATGGTCTTCACTCTCTTCACTCCCTAGTTTCTCTCTTTCTGTTCAGTCACACCAAGGGCAAGAATTGATCTTCCCTTCCTACTGTATTACAGGTCAAGAGCCTTTTCGTCGTCCAGAATCTTCGTTAAATTACATCCAAAGACCTTAGTAGGGGTGTAATAGCTAGGATTTTCGAATTCTAATTAATGTTGATTAACTTAATCATTGATAGTAATTGATATATAACTCGCGAAGATTTCGCAAGTGATGAGTATGAGTCCCACCGTTATGTTCCTCGCGTAATTTTGGACGTTTGGGGAAATTTTTACTTTTTCCCCCGGGTAATTATTTTTACCTTCCGGTGTTATTTGGAGCATTTGGGAGCTCAAATTAATAAAAATGCAGTTGAGAGAAATGATCAGGGCATCGGACATGTCCTAGATATGAAATAACATGAAAAGGCAAAACAGATAAAAGAGTCGCTATCCCGATTCTTAGCGGTTAAGAAATGTGGCTTAGAAATGTCCATTTTACGAGATAGTTATGAATTAATTATCCCGATAATATTTCGGATTTTATATTCTAGTTTCATAAAATTTTGAGATCGGAAATATAACCACGTTTTAATTAAATGTTTTGGATAAACATTATATATATATATATATATATATTAATAGAAAGTCGGCTAATGTACCGCACATATCAACTTCAATTCATTTTCACCTTTCAATTCAAAGTTGCAGAGAAGAGTCGGCTAATTATACATCCATCTTTAACCTTCTATAAATCATTCATCTTCGATCCAATTTCAAATCCGTTTGTACCAACGAGTCCCTTACCTTGTTCTCTTCAACGTGGTACAAACTTATTTCCCGTTTGCTAGCTTTTTGGTTAAGCTTCCGTTTACCGCTATCGGAACGCCGACGGACCACCGCAAGTCATCAAATGTAAGGTTTTATACCGCGCTCTTACTCCCCGTATCGCTAGGAGTCTGGATCTTCTTCCGGTTCGTATATCGGGTTAGTAACGAATAAGTTATGAATTTATTCGTTTTCCGTATTGCGGGTTAGTATAAATTGACCTTGAGTTGGTTAAAATGGATAAGTGGAATTTCCATTTATGCTCATTACATTATTTTGGTAATTATGGGATTTTAGTTGGTGATGATATCATGAGTTGGATTTATGCCCTGATGTGGCTTTTAGGTTTAGCATGTTATTCGAGGTTATAGGATTGAGTACGATCCTTATGGATCCCTTTGGGTCTAGGTGTGACCCCTTTGATGAATAGAGGGTGATATATCTCTTTATGCCTTTTTATAGGCCGTGTTGTCCCTCTAGTGTAGAGGTGGTCGTGGTTGAGTTTGTACGAGGTTGAGGTAAGTCCGTAGGACTTACTTAGCTACCATCCTTATATTGGGTGTTTGTATGAGTGGTGTGTGCCTTATATGTTTGCTATGATAGCATGTGATGTCGTATTTACCGACCTATGTTTTATTGATTGCCCCACTGCGTGGCTGTGATAACCTTTCCCTTTCATCCCGCCGTGGAGTCTGGGAGGTTCTCTGATGTCAGGCCAGACCGGTTTACAGGAAGGGCGCAATCCACTCCCATAGGGTACACGGATTGTGTGACCGATACTAGTACGGCTGGCTAGCAGGCTCAGAGGCGAGGATGTATCGGTCCTCGTGTCACCTAGTTTCATATATATTATATCTATACGATTTGAGTGAATGACCATTATATTGAGATGAATAAATGGGTAAATGAGTGAAAGCATGCTGATATGTTTATATTTCCCTATGTGTGATTGTGCTTATGCATTACTCTATATATGTGTATGGATAGCTAACGGTTTCATACCGTGTTGTAGATGTTTACAGGTTAGGCGCTACTGGGTGATCTGGCAGGGTGACAGGCCGAGGACTCTCGTACATTAGGTGGTTGGTTTGGGGTTGTCGTGCTTCCCCTCCTGCGTGAGGATGATCTTTTGTACCTCCTATGTGAGGATGTCGTTTTATATACTCGGCTATGTTGTTGTTTACTTTGGGTCGTACAGTTTATACTATTTTATGTATTTGTTTTATATCTGTCAGTGCCATGTTGTAAGGTCCAGTGAACTTGTTGTCAGGCTAGGGTCAGGATCCATTGTGAGATCCTAGCCCAATGTGACATCCCGAGTCCCGCGGATTCGGGGTGTTACAAGGGGTAAGTAAATCTTATCTCCCTCCTTGATTACATAACTCTGTGATGGAATAGGTTAGAGTAGGTTGTTGTGTTGCTGATGATATTAGGAACTTGGATTAGTAATCAGTTAGGATCGGAAAAGGGTGTTAAAAATGGTAGAAACAAAGCTGCTGTAATTAAATGGAGTTTTCTCCAGTTTTGAGAATTTGGAAACTGCCCATCTTGTGATACAATGTTACAGAGTTACAGTGAAGATCCACCGTCGAAATTTTAATAGGCCATAGATGGATATATGTAGTTTACTGTGTCAAAATTGGAGAACAAATGAACGGTCGGATTAGAAGTTATAAGGTTCTAAAGTAGGGTAGTTGAGTTGTTTTTCAACAGTAAATTTTTGACTAAGTATGGAACATTTTTAGTGTGGTAACCAACTTTAAAGATTTTTGTAGAAGTGATAGTTGAACAGTTTTAAGAAAATTTTGCTCCTAGGAGTAGATGAGATATCATAGATGATCTAGACAATTATTTCGGAATTTTTATAAGTTTATTCGAATTTCATATTTGAAGCCGAAGTTGGACCTTAACGATCTTTCGGAAAATAGGAAAATGGGTAAAGTGCCAGTTTGTAACCAAACTCATCTTTAGGAGTTAGAATATGACTTTTTAGTCTCAAATAAGAGTTTAGGCATGAATTATGGAATTTTTGGAAGTTTCGGGACCAAGGGTAAAATCGTCATTTTACCATAAATTGGTGCTGTATTAAATTCTGTTCTACTAGGATCTACTATCTTAGAAGTCTTAGACTTCTAATTACCTAGAAAGTGTGCTGACACACTTGCCTCCTTTGACAGGCTACTGAATTCCTACAGTTACCGATTGAGTTGTGACTAAGAGAGTCGAGATTTGATTCTGGTAAGTCCACGGACTTAATTAGCTGACTTCTTGTATGAGTGTAATGTGTATGAGTGGTGTTTGTTAGTATGATAAATAATGAAACCGGATTAGGCTGACTTTATTATTTACGTAATTGACCCAAGTGTATGGTAACGGGTCGTGACATCATCTGCCTAGCTCTTGCGAGAGTCTAGGAGGTTCCCTGCGACCAGCCCAGTCAGGTAGACGGTCAAATGCATTAGTACCATTCCGCGTTGGTAAACGGGAACAGGGGCGAGGTTTGGGAATCCCTCGTGTCACAAAATAAGTATCATTAGTAATAATCTATCACCTAATTAAAGATAATAAAAGGATTGAGTGTTGCATGTTGATTGTGTATGTTGTGTGTTTGTGCTTTTACCTGTATACTTATGCATAGAATGTTAGCTAACGGTTTTATACCGCTTGTAGATGCCTTGTAGGTTAAGGCAGTTGTAGAGAGATCCGGAGGGAATGGTCAGCCAGGTCCACGTACTTATTTAGTTAGGGACGGGGATGTCTTCTGTTCTTCTTATGTGTTGTTTTGGTACCTTTGCTTTGTAAGGCTGATACATATTCTTCATGTATATATTGTTTAAAGTTTCAAATGTTTTAAATACTTTTGTGCCTTGTTGGAAGATCCTAGTGAAATTGTTGTCAAACTAAGGTCGGGACCCATTGTGAGGTCCTAACCAGTAGCTCCCCGAGTTCTCAAAATTTGGGGTGTTACAGTTTGAGATTATAGTTCCCTTCCTTAGTACCTTGATACTTACCCGGTAAAAGGATCTTCGGTTTGGGATAGTGAGTAGTGAGACTTACCCGGTGATCAATTCTCACCTTAGAAACACCTTCCCTTTGCAAACCTCATCTTTGTCTGCGTTATCCTTTGAGATCTTGAGTTGGAACCACAACTAGATGCTTTAATCCCAAGAATCCGCATTCCCTTTATCTGACTTTTATATCATCTTTGATTGCTTTAATTCGTGGTCATTAGTTATTTGACAACCTGATTTTCGTGCTTTGTTTCACCATAGTCCCTGTGTTCGACCCCTGGAATTCTTGCTTTTATTACAATTGATTCGTACACTGCGGGTTCGCATATTGTTCAAGCATACTTCTTGGGTTATAAATTTTAAAGCTTGCACACACCTTTTGGAGCGAACAGTACTCTTCTTAGCCGTTGTAAAATATACATTTGTAACGTTCTTCTTTCTCCATAAATCACATTACTTGGTTGAGGTGAAGTAGCCATTGTAAGATCTTTCATCCTCTCTCTTCTACTTCTTCTCTTTGACGTTCGTTGAAGATCACCGTAATCTTCTCTTTGGAAATGAGCCGTTGAAGATCTTTGTTTGTTGAAGATCCTATATCTTCTTGTTATCTTCGGTTGTTAATATCTTTATGAGATCTTGTTGTTGGGGTCAAGATCTTCTAATCAAATCTGTTGAATATCTTCTAGTTGACTGGTCAAGATCTTCTCTTAAAATCTTGTTGGAAGATCTTCTTTTTATCCTTTGAAGATCTTTTTGTTGTTTGATCAAAATCTTCTCTTAAAATCTTGTTGGAAGATCTTCTTTTTTTTTAATCCTTTGAATATCTTTTAATTTGGCTGGCCAAAATTTTCTCTTAAAATCTTGTTCAAAGATCTTCTTTTTTATCCTTTGAATAACTTTTTATTGGCTGGTCAAAATCTTCTCTTAAAATCTTGTTGGAAGATCTTCTTTTTATCCTTTGAAGATCTTTTTGTTGGCTGGCCAAAATCTTCTCTTGCATCACTTTTCAAGGCTTCAGTGTTTATCCCTTGAATTGCATTTCAAGGCCTTCCTATTTGTCCTTTGAATTCTGTTTCAAATCTACTTGTCTTTTGTAATCTGTTTCAAGGCATGCGTTCTTCCTTTGAAATGTTTTTCAAGGCCTGCATAGATTTAACAAACACAAACCAAAACAAGCAATCTAGAAATATGATCAATATTTGTTAGTTTATAAAAATGTTCATAAATGTTAAGTCTTCCATCATCCACATAGACAATTCATAATCAAGGTGGAGTTATCACCAACCATAATTGGGCACACAAATTATCCTTTTCTAGCTTGATCATTGTTGAAGGTGACATTAAATTGTACTGAAAAGGGGCTCCCATAACCTACGTAGTAACCATTGAAAACTTTATTAAAAATTCAAACTCATACCATCTTAAACACAAGTTCATACAATAAGAAACACTCAAGTTCATCAAACATAGGCACGATTAAAATGAAAACACTCAAGTTCATATACTTACAAAATCATCCAACTCTTAGTTTTTTTGTACTATGCATAGTTGCAAAACACCACTTCAACCATGACAATCTTCTATCACCCGGTGGTAAACCCATGAAAATGTTTCGTGTGTCTTCTGCAACAAGCAAATCAACTGTCACACACCACAACTCATCTCCTTGCACTAGTAAACCGTCAACCACCATATGTGCAAGGACCTCTAAACTCTCATCAAATGTGAAAATTTTATATTTTGCACTTGAAGCAGAGCTACCAACTTATCCCTCCAACAAGTTGAGCATCCTCTCAATGGTTCTCCCAATCAGGTCTATTCCTTGGTTGAATGCGGTCGACTCCTTCGATGTCTTTCTCTTAGAACCTTTGTTTGCAGGGGATAATCTTGTTCCAATGCTAGCCTTTGACTTGGTTGGTGGAAGGTTGCTTTTCCTTGATGACTGACACTGTGTTTGAGTTACCTTCATGTACACATCATTCAGTAAGTTCTCGTCTGAAACATCAAGGTTGAGATTCAGTACATAGTTTGTAAACTCTCCCTCATTTTCCAATCCAACTTCTCCCTCCATATCATTTTCATCTTCCCCGTCAAAATAAAAATCAGGTGCCACATCTTTAGTGGCATCTACCGGCACATTGTCAGCCGCCTTTTCACCCACATCTTTAGTCATACCGGGCACCACACAATGTCTTCCTATGGCGACAGTGTTGGGGAAAAGCTGATCCCACATGTCATTTATGTCTTCTAGTATGCATTTGTTACGAAATACACTGTAATTTTTATCTTCATGTAACAAATAACAATAATTACACAACCACAACATCACCTACAAAGTAATAAAAATAGCATATGAAGCAAAGAGAAATAGATACTCGACCTTTATTTTCTTCTCCCACCACGCATGATCTGCAATGATCCGACATTCAGTGTTCCTTATTGTATGCCCAAGACCCCAATTTTTTTTATGTAATTAAATTTGTTTTTCAAACATATCACATCCATTGATAGTCCAGTCATTTCTTCCAATTGTTGTACAATACCAGACCAAGAAAAGGGTTAATCCTGACCATGCTTTAGTTGGTACTCACGACAAATGGTACGGAACCGCATTGTTGATTCGTGTGTCCAACCAAAATGTTTGTCTTTCCAAGACGACGATGATTTGGATGGCACGACTTACTTCTAAATCAAAATTTTGAATTCATAAAAAAATAGAAATATAGTATGTAAGACATCAAGTGAAAACATTCCTTACCATTTCAATTACAAGTTCACACTACAACAATGAATCATTCAATAACATTTTACCAGTATAATTTATGATTTGTGATGTGTAAACTACAATGTTAAGGCATCAAGTCCATATATTTCTTAAGGGACATACTTATATTACATCACTTACAAAACTAATAAATCTAATTCCATTAGGTATTCTAGTGCTCTCTGTACGTCAGATTCCCCAAGTGTGTTGCAATGACAATACATATTAATAGAATCTCACATTTGAGCTAAAATTTCTAGAATTTTAGGGTTTACATCTCAAACGATAGCAACACAATGAGCAATCCAACAATTTAGGGTTTTCAAATCAAGTTCATATATTTCTTAAGGAACATACTCAAATTACAACACTAACAACACTAAAAAAAAAAATTCCAGTAGGTATTTTACTCTCGTGGGCATCGATTTTCCCAAGTGTGTAGCAATGTAAATACATATTAATAGAATATCGCTATTCAACTCAAACTTTCAACAATTTAGGGTATACAAATCAAACAATAGCAGCACAATGAGAAATCCAACAATTTAGGTTACTAAAATTTCCAGAATTTACCTGTTGTTGGTAGGGGTGGGCAAAACCAATCCGATCCGCCGGTCCGGTCCGAAAAATCCATCGACCCGATCCGGAAAAACCCGATATTTTACTACCCGTTTGATCCGGTCCGAATCCGATCCGATTCGGAAGATTTTTTCGGATCATCGGATCGGATACGGATCGGGATTTTAGGCATCCGGATATCCGCGGATACCTGGATAAAAAAACGGATATCCGGATACTCGCGGATCACTGGATATCCGCGGATCATCGGATCGTCTCGAGTCACCGGATATCCGGGTAGCTCCGGATCGCCGGATATCCGGATAGTCCCGGATCACTATATATTCCCGGATATCCGGCTATTAAAAAATATTATTATAATTTTAAATGTATTTGTTTTAGGAAGGATAAATAAAGATTGTATATTACAATTATGTACTGATATTTATATTTGAAATAATATTAAATGGAAAAATATTTGAGTTAGGCAAAGTGATTAATTAATAATATGCATACTTAGTTACTCTATATCAGTATGTAATTTTGTATTAATATTTGTAGTTGACATATTTTACAATATACATGGTAAATTATTTTAGTTAATCAAAGTAATGAATTGATAATATTTTTTGTATAACTTTATACGTACTCACATAGTCAGATTGATCTCATTTAATTTAATTAAACATATATACATCTATAATATATATATACAACTTTGTACATACTCACATATTCATACCTTTCGGAATAAATACTCATAATATTTTTGTATTATAAATTGATCTAATTGTAAGATATATCTTTTTATAAATACGATTATAAGTTGGTCTCAATAACAATATTTTATTAAAAGTTTGTCTCATTTGAATGAACAAATGTTCATAATAATCTTTTATTTTTTGTTGGTCTCATTTGTAAGATGTTGATTATTATAAATATGATTATAAGTTGGTCTTAATAATAATATTTTATTAAAAATTGATCTTATTTAAATGAACAAATGTTCATAATAATCTTTAATTATAAGTTAGTATTATTTTCAGATATAGATTTATATAGATATGATTATAAGTTGGTTTCAATAATAATCCATTATTATAAGTTAGTCTCATTTAAACGAACAAATGTTAATAATAATTTTTTTAATTATAAGTTGATCTCATTGTAAGATATGTATTTTTATAAGTTGCTCTCAATAATAATCTTTTATTAGAATTTGATCTCATTCAAATGAACAAATATTTATAATAATATTTTATTATAAGTTGATCTCATTGTAAGATTTGTATTTTTATAAGTTGCTCTCAATAATAATTTTTTATTAGAATTTGATCTCATTCAAATGGACAAATATTCATAATAATCTTTTATTATAAGTTGATCTCATTGTAAGGTATATGTTTTTATAAGTTGATATCAACAATAATCTTTTCGTAGAAACTCGTCTCATTTAAAAGAACAAATGTTCATAATGATCTTTTATTATTATTTGATCTCATTGTAAGATATATATTTTATAAGATGGTCTCAATAATAATCTTTTATTAAAAGTTGATCTCATTTAAATGAACAAATATCCATAATAATCTTTTATCATCAGTTGATCTCTTTGTAAAATATATATTTTTATAAGTTGATCTCAATAATAATCTTTTATTAGAAGTTGGTTTCATTTAAATGAACAAATAATGATGATAATGGTAATTGTAAAAACATACATATAATAAATTTTATCATAAGGTTGTAAAAACATTATTTAATAATAATGGTCTATAACGAGCATTTTAATTTCAATTATTATCACCCTATTAAAGATAAAGATAAGATACGTGGTAAATGTCCATAATAATATTTTTATCATAAGGTTGTAAAAACATTATTATATTCTAACATGGTTAAAATAGTTAAACATACATATAATAAATTTTGATTCAAATAAGATTTCACTATAATTCTAAAAAGTCATTTTTATATATTATAATTTACTATGCATATTAAATACTATAGGTCTATAACAAGTTTTTTAATTTCAATTCTTATCATCCTATTAAAGATAAGTTATGTGGTAAAGTCTTAATATAAGTTCTCATTAAATAAATAATGATGATAATGAAAATGGTAATTTGAGTAAAAAAAAAGTTGGCACAACAATTTTTCGAAAAGGCTTCTATAGAAAATAATATAAATAAATTTAGATCCAAATAAAATTTATTTTTCTACTTTAGTTCTACAAAATTTTTTTTTTTTAAAGATATTAGATATAACTTTTGGTTTTAACTTCTAATTCACTATACAAGATTACAAGTACAAAATTACATACTCATTTTTTTTCTTAGCAACTCAACATTTTATTAGAAGATCGTCTCATTTAATGAAACCGCCTATGTATACATACATATATATGTATGTGTTTATATAAATACAAGATCGTTTTAGAATATATACAAAGTTTTATATTATATTATAATTTTGTAAATATCGTTTTCTTGTGTAATTATTATTCATAATATTTATATGAAATACAATCAATTAGCTTTTGTTAAAATAAAAATAAGTTAATTGACTTTGATAATATTTAATAATAATTTTTTCTATATATTAATATTTTCAAGAATAAAAAAATTAATATTATCCAAGTTAAATAATTTACTTTTACTTTAGCATTCTCAATTTTTTTATTTGGTATTGTATGAAGTAGTTATAAAGATAAAGATATTTATTGTTTTAAAGCCATATTTTTATTTTCTTATTATAATCCACATTAATATTCTCAATTTTTTTATTATCTATATGATTATCAATTTTATTTGATTTTTTTTGTGTCTTTGATTTATTTTTATTACATTTTGTGATAAATAAAGTAGCAAATACATATCCGGATCAAACGGATATTCGGATCAATCGGATATCCGGATCCGGCTAAAGTCATTTTTCGGATCAACCGGGTCAAACATAAGTCATTCGGATTAAACGGATCATCCGGATATCCGCGGATAATAATCCGATCCGATCCGGCTAAAATGATTTTCGGATACTATATTTTGAATTCGGATCAATCGGATTGGTCGGATATCCGCGGATAATTATCCGATCCGATCCGGGAAAAAGTGCCGGATATCCGGCCGGATACGGGTCGGATCCGGATTGGGAGTTTTATGAAAATTTCTATTCGGATATTCGGGTATTCGGATCGGATCGGATTGAATCGATCCGTTGCCCACCCCTAGTTGTTGGTGGTACGACAATGGAGGTTAAGGGGGAATCGGGGCGGCGCATGTGATGGAATACTCCTGCAGCCACACAATAAGCACTCCAGCAGGGGTTAAATCGGCCGGCGTAGATTGAATCACCCTTTTCAAGTGCTACAAAACTTTTAATAAAATTAAATAAATTTGTAGGGGCATTTAATAAGGATATTTTGGTCAATTTATACCTCATTCAAGTCATTCATTCCTATCTTAAACGAAGAAACAAATTAATTCGATTAATTCTCATTAGTATTAGTCACCTTTTTCAGTTTCAGTTTCAATTCCATTAAATTTTAGTTTCAGTCGCGATATATCAAACACCTAACTACGTGATCAACAGGTCAACTACGCTAACTACCTGCATAGTTTAGTTTTTTAAAATTAATTATAATTTACGTAAATTGCATAGTTAAATAAATATTGTTTTTGGCGGATACTTTTACAATTTCCTTTCAATAAAGAAATAAAAAAAGAAGTAAGGCATCGAACACCCGATTCAGTACACCGATCCTCGGAATGAGATGCAAAGTACTATGTATTTCTGCTAACGTTAGATCAGAATTCAGAAGATTGGATTTGTTTAGCGATCAATACAGAGAGATGAGCACTGCGTCATCTTTGAGAGCACTGGGCGCAGTTATTCAAAGATCCTCTCTTTTCAAATCCTCACTCCTCCCCATTTCTTCCTATCGTAATTCACTCTCTACTTCACTTTTTCCGAATCTGCGTTTCACCATTCTGCTAATCAATCTATGAATAAAATGCTCCAAAAACCTAATTAAGTGTTTGGGGGAGTTTTTCCAGGGACTGGTTTGCTCTGTAGGAAGTTATCTTCAGTTGCAGCGTTATCATCATCATCCATAACTTGGGTTTCGCCATTGACTGATAACAAATCAACAATTGATAATGCCAGGAGGATATGGACATGCTCCCCTCTTTGCATGGGTAGGCGCTCTAGCAAAATCGCTGATCGCAAGGTATCTGTTTTTTGTTATACTGAAGTTGGAACCAGTGCTTTGCACACAAACTGTTTGATGAAATGCTTGTTCCAATTTTTTTGATGGTAGCTTAGGAATTAGTATTCACTATTCATAAATCTGTGGTTGTAGAGAGTGCCGGGGAGCTTTCTGTGGTATGCTTTGTGTTTAAATTATTCTTCAAATCCAGAATGAAAATCTTGTAATATTGCAGCCAGATACGGCCCTAGTATCATTCTTCATTCTGTTTATGCTCAATCCTGCCCTTAACTTTTGATTGTTTATGAATGGTTTATTCCTTACTAAAATCAACACTTCCTTTTATTCAAAATAAAACAGTTGCTATCAAATCTTTCTGCTTTGTAACATAGTAGTTCCTTAACCTATAAGATCTGTGGAAATGGACTATCTTAGACCTAGTATTATTGCTTTCTCAAGTTCTTTTTCTTCCAAGTGAAATACTTTATGAAGTAGTTTGAGTGTGAAATGTGTGAACTATAGATCCTCTATCTTGTATTGAGGATTTCTACGTCAATGATGTACTTATGCTCGAAGTTCTTAATATTGATATTGCAGGGAGCCCAAGACCTTAAGAAAGCAAAGTTGTATTCAAAGTTTGGCAAAGAAGTAATATCAGCGTAAGTTGATATCATCCGGTAGTATAATTTGGTAGTCTTTTGCGCATGATTGACATTCATAGATTTCAGGACATTCTAAGTAGGCATATCAGGCACAGTCTGTATTTTTCTTTCCATTTTGTTGTTGGGTTACTATAGGTAGGGATGTTTTGAAGCTCAAATGTTGACGGCAACTTACTAAGTGCTAATTTTTGTTATATTTTTTGTATAAAAAGTTCCAAATCACTTATAATGGCATATATTCTTGATTTAGTCTTCTGTGACTGCTCCTTGCAGCGTAAAAAAAGGAGGTCCAAATGTTGTCTCAAATTCAGCTTTGGCTGTCCTGCTTGAGAAAGCAAAGGAGCTTGATATTCCTAAAGAAATCATCGAGCGCAACATCAAGAGAGCATCTGAAAAAGGACAGGAGGCTTACATCGAGAAATTTTATGAGGTATATTGGCTTGATTGTAGGATCATCTAGTGCAGGACTAGCTGTTTGTCGTGATGGCTTTCCCTATATGAATTCTCAAACCTCACTATGCAGTCTGGATCTCAACGTTCTTACCATCCGTGCTTAGGTTTATGGGTTTGGAAGTGTCGGTATCGTAGTCGAGGTATTGACTGACAAGGTGAACAGATCTGTTGCAGCCGTTAGAGAGGTGGTGAAGGATTGTGGTGGAAAGATGGCAGATGCAGGATCTGTCATGTTCAGATTTAAACGTGCTCGTGTTGTAAGTGTGAAAGTCGGTGATGTAGACAAAGATAATCTTCTTGGCATTGCTCTCGATGCCGGTGCCGAGGATATAATCGAACCTTCAAGTTATGAAGACGACACAGAAGAACATACATCACATAGGTACTACATGCAAACATGCTTCTCTTATTCTATTCGCTATGGTTCACTTGAAAGTTTTGTTCCTGTTAACTGGCCCCTATATACATATATGTCAAACCACATATATTTCCCTTCTCTTAGAGAAACCATTAATTTGAAGAAAAAAAATCACTCATCTCAAAATTTCTTGCATAATTCAAATTCATACTGCAAAATTCATTTTTCTCCCATTTGTTACAGCTACTATAAAATCGTAAGCTCACCAGAGAATTATTCTGCAATATTAGCAAAGCTATCTGAAGAAGGAGTGAGCTTTGAACCTGATAATGGATTTGAACTACTTCCGATAAATCCCGTTGAGGTATGATACACGTTCGTCAATGATTCTTTTCATTCTTGAAATGCCTCATGGCTCAGAGGCGCTTGTGAGTTGTGATGAATGA
The DNA here is from genome assembly GCA_033239125.1 of Fagopyrum homotropicum. NCBI lineage: Eukaryota > Viridiplantae > Streptophyta > Magnoliopsida > Caryophyllales > Polygonaceae > Fagopyrum > Fagopyrum homotropicum. Next base: position 3,884,182 of record BSWB01000005.1, on the reverse strand, counting down.
ACAAACCTCCTACAAATTTGCTGATATCACGACATTTTTGTTGTTTCGAAGTACAATTCCTGGTAGTGGCTTTGTCAAGTGGATTATGCCTTGAAAATCAAGTATTTATAGCAGAAGTTGTTGGTTTAAAATTGAAATGTCGTGCTTAACTAAAAAGTTAAGGACCTGTTTCATTTTGGTACCACTGTTTTCCTTTTTTTTAGGATTGAGAATTTTCATATAGTTAGTAAAATAAAGAATTAAAAATGCAATGTATTGTTATAGTCACCTTAATCTTCAAAGCTGGCAACTCAAAACAAAAAAAAACTAGAAAAATGTGTTTTTATGTATGATTATTAAAATAAAGAATTACAAATATAATGTGTTGTTATAGTCCCCTTGATCTTCAAACCGGCAACTCGAAAATGCAAACCAGAAAAATGCTGAACCAATTAAGTTTCTTGTTTTGTTTTCCTGAAAACACTTATTTTTTGGTCTTGGTTTTGGTTTCCTGAAAAATACTTGCTGCTCATCTAAGCAATGCATTGTGCATACATCATCTTTTGATGACAGTTTCTTTGCTCAATTTTTCTCTTGTCTTATTGTATCTTAATTCCTTCAAATGATCCCCACCCATCTCCGTGACTTACTTTCTGAGTGCAGGCGGATGACGAGGCCAGGCATCTTAACAGGGACCTGATGTCTAAGCTGCTTGAACTTGATGACGTCGATGGTGTTTATACCGACCAAAAATAAATGGGATCTTGATCCAAGTAAGAGAAATGCTGTCTCTTACTTCCAGTGTAGATTATCAGTTGAATTTGTAGGCAAATGGTTCACACAAGAACTATTCAACGGAATGAAATCAAATCAATCATATACGCTGGTTGAATAATCTTTGTTGGCAAAAAACCGTTGTTCGATGCTTAGTTTCATTGACAGGGCTATGAGTTAATTATATGGAAACACTTTCACTGTTTAGGGCTTCTAATGTTGAAAATCACAGTGCAGGCAATACTGTCATTCCCCTAAGTTTTGTAAGTTTTTTAACTCTTCATTCCTAAAGTTTTCAAACTCTCAGCAACACAGGATCGTCTAGCGGTGAAGGCATGTTGTCGGAATGCCTTCAATTCGAGAAGTCATCCTTTTATGACACTCGTCTCTATTTCAATTCTCGAGTCTTGCTTACATTAGTGGTAGTTGCTATCATTTTCCTTCTGTCGAGTTCGTAGATCAGGAAACATTGTTGCTCACCGGGTTGCTAGACTACTAGCGAGACTATTGTCACCCGTTGATCTTGTTACGGTTCGGTTTGATCATTTTCCGTAAGGTATAATTAATCTTGTGGGGATGGATCTTCTTTGAGTGATAATGTGTCCTTTCAAAAATATTGAAAGCATTGTATCTGTACAGACTTGCCTTCAACCTTGCTCATTACCTGTACTTGAAAATGGACTTCTTCATTAGTCATCACCCTTAATGGGCTTGTTTTAACCCATTTAACACCTAAATGGGCCTCTGGCCCATACTCCGAGCCCAGACTAAGTGACACCTTATTTCAATACTTGTTCGGCAAAATAATTTTGAGCAATTGAAGTGTTTGATTGTTTTTTTTATTGGGAGTGATTAAACTAAAAGGTCATGATCATTAGAAAAAATCTAGTTAAGAAGTAGACTTCTTAGAATTATTTGTGTGGTTTGATCCACGTACCGGCAAAAATCTCTAATAGTCACCACGATTCCACACTTCGTGAGCGTAGTTGATAAAATACTATAGATTTGGATCCGGTTTGACCAAAACCGCCGAACCGGTGGTCAACGGTTTCGTTTAGGTTTGACCTTTTCTTTTTTTTTTGAATTTATTTATTTAACGACTATTTCATACAGCCGTTGGATGTGGTTTTTATTTTTTTAAATAAAATTATATATGTAAATTGTTTATAAAAATAAAATTCCACCATCAATTCCTATAAATACCCAACTATTCTTTCATTTTATCTCACACCAACATTCTCATATCTCTCTACTACTACTACTACTACTACTACTCTCAATCTTGTATTCTCGAATCTCAATTCTCGATTTATCGAATTCGAATCTTCTTCTTCTCAATCTATTCTAATGGTAAACTCGAGCGACAACACTCCCACTTTCTTTCCTAGCAGCCAAGAAAGCGAAACCCAAATGCCCGATGTGACACAAGGTCAAGGTGAAGGGGCTATCCGACAAGTCCCTCCATCGAAAATGCTTACATCCGACATCTTTACAAAGCATTACAAGAAGAGTGAGGTGGTGAACGAGTATTGCCAAGTCTCGTGCAACTATTGTATGAAGGTATACAAGTGGAGGGCGAAGGGTGGCTACGGGACTTTGCAAACCCACATGCAAAAGGTTCATCCCGATAAGCTCGGAATATCACGGGGACAACCTCAATTGTCCCACGATTTTGCATCTTCTTCCTCTCAATCTCCTTTATTTATGTATAACCATAGTGAAGAAAGTTTAGGATGAAACAACCTTATGTTCTCGTGCATTTTCATTTTCTTATGTGGAATATCAAGATGCACGAGAATATACCACAACTTATTTTCAAACTTCTTTAAAACCAACTTCTCGTGAAACCGTTTCCAAATTAATTTCAAAATCTTATGAACAAAAGAAACAAAAAAATCTAACGATTTTACAATCATTTTCGCATCAAATTTCAATTTGTAGTGATATTTGGAGTACATTACCACAAAAACATTTTTGCATGGGCATTACTTTACATTTTATTGATAACGATATGCTTTTGCATAAATTTGTTATTGCATTTTGCCATTTTAATGAAAGACAGAATGCCACAAACATTGCAAACTTGACAGAAAACGATTTTACAAGAATTTAATTTACAAAATCGAGTTTTTTCATACTCATTTGATAATGCATCCGCTAACACCGCCGTCGTAAACGAATTGGTGGAGGATGCGAGACAATATATACGAACTCCTTTTACTGACCAAATATGTGCATGTCATATTTTAAACTTATGTATTCAAGATGGGCTTAAAAATTTATGTTCTATGTTAACCCCCATCACAAACGTAATTGAACATATTTGGCACTCAACCGATTTAAGAAAAAAATGGATAACAACGTGTTTAGAAAATAATGTTCATCCAATTGCATTTTCAAAAGACTTTAGAACTCGTTGGAACTCTACTTAGTCAAGCTCTTCATTACAAAGATCTTTTACAATCATTTTTCGCACAATACATTTTGTGGTCTATGTTATACGGTGAATCTATTTGGCAAACTTGTTATGATATTTGTAATGTTTTAAAGGTATTTAGTTATTCAACTAATATGATGAGTTATGTTCACACTTTCACTTCTTGTAGCTTTTTAGAAATAGCCGTAAATGTTGTCGAGGCTTTACAAACCGATTTTACTTATCCAACACTTATAAATGCTATAACCGAATGAAATTAAAATGGATAAAATATTACACCGATATTTCCTTAGTTTATCTTATTTATGCGTTTTTTACCCTAGGCTTAAAATTGATGGTGTTACCGAATTGTTAGGTGTTTTTATGAATGTTTAGGTTTAAGTTCATCTAGAAACACTTCTACCATTATTCATGAAGTTCGTGTTGGAATTAAAAAATTACTTTCTTCCTATTAAACAAGTGTTAGTTCTTCCGCCGAACCGACTCCTCCACCCTCATCATCTTCTTCTTCTTCTTCTTCCTCCTCCTCCTCCTCCTCCTCCTCCTCCTCCTCCTCCTCCTCCTCCTCCTCCTCCTCCTCCTCCTCCTCATCTTCTTCTTCTTCTTCTTCTTCTCTTTCAAAAGCTAAACAAAATTTAGCTAAAAGAACAAACACACTACATCATTCATCCGCAAGTGCGGAATTTCAAGATTATCTAATAACGTGTTTTAGTTTTGAAATTTTGGATTGGTGGAAGAGGTTAGCCCCAAAGTATCGAACATTGATTAAGATTGTGCAACAACTCATGGTTGTGTCCACATCAACGGTTGCCGCGGAGCAAACTTTTAGCCAAGGAGGCAACATGCTAAGTTACAAGAGAAGTCAACTGAAGCCCGAGAAATTGGAGGTACAAGTATGCATTCAAGATTGGATAAGGGCGGAGAAGAGGAAACAACGGAATGCGCCAGTTTATGACTCAAGATCGGATCCCAACTCCAATGATCCGGGCACCACTTCTGAGTCCAAGGTGAAACGGTAAGGGGGTAACGAAAACAACTCGGAAGTCCGAAAAAAGGTAAGCAAAGGTAAGAGAATTACATGGGCTTTGATTCCTTTTAACCCCAAGAGAATACGTAAGCAACGGGAAACCGGTTCAAGCCCTTTCCTTTATTTTTCTTTTTATTTAAAATTAAATTACAATTGTACAAAAACTTTAAGCTCGGTTTTTTTAATAAAATTACTAATGCAAAAATAAAAAACAGAGAACAAACTTGATCAAAATTTCCAAAATCTCGTACTTTTTTTTTTTAAAGTAAACTGGTGTTAAACCGCCGGTTTCGAGATTGCCGGTTTAGGTTTTTTTTTTTTTTTGGAACTACTACTACTACTCACCCCATATGCGTAGTTGAGGACCCTATTAGCTACTCAGGCGAAGTGCCTAGTTGTGACTACTTAGAGATTTTCACCGGCACGTATAAGAACCACATTATTTATCGAAAGTATAAAGTTGAGATGTTTGAAATTGTTCGGCCTATAATAAATAACGTGAACATAACATATAAGTCCAAAGGATAATATCTACTCGACGAGCATCTCTCCGCTTATTAGATGTGTCAAATATTAAAAGTTAGTAGTATAAAATTTGTAAAATTTTGGGTGTTGACACATATATCAACCCAAACCGAAACAATTTAAATATTGTCATGGGCAAGTTGGGTTAACTCAACCCCGAAACAATTTATATATATATATATATATATATATATATATATATATATATATATATATATATATATATATATATATATATATAATGAATTGCACGTCTCAATAATTTTAAAATAATATATTATATATTTTGCATCTATTTTCTTTATTTGTAAGGATTATTGCTTTTTTATTTGTTGCCTGTTGTTGGTATAAATATCTATTTTTTAGAAGCATATATTATAAAGCATAACATACACGAGGGTTGAAATTGGGTAGGCTAGAGTTGAATTGAATGTTAATGGTATGATCAATCACGTGCCATTGTCGTTGAAAAATAAATAATATGTCCATTTCTTTAAATAAAACAAATTTATTTATTACATTACATTTGCAAAATCACTTTCATACGTGCATTATTTGCTAACGTACTACATTTTGGCACATACAATAAGACTAAGAGATGCTGCCACTTTTTACAAATTATACTGAAAAAACTATGTAAATGTAAGATTCCGGTTGATCACAATAACGTGGAAATTATACATTGCAGCAACCTTTTAGGTTTGTATAATTTAGTAATCGTAAAAATAGCTTTTTTTTTTATCGACTTTATGTCGTTTATATAGCATACACGTAAGGATAAAATGATTCTTTTTCATTTTCAATACATAATGTGTTTTTAGTCCCGTTTATTTTTATAACATAATTAAAACGAAATTAATCGACTTTAATGAAATGATTTTAAAATTTTCCACCAACAAGTATATATGGATTAGCTTTTTTTGCATTATGTTTGTGTTTCAAAAAACACACCAAAACTTGGATGATCCTTGAACCTTATTCGTTGGCCAAAACGAGATCTTGAAGACGGGTTCGGTTTTTAACGGATCCGGTCAATCCTTTACTCACATGCCGATGCCAGTTTCGCTCCTCGGCTCTTGGATGAAGAGTTTGGCTTTTTTCCTTTTGTTACATGTCACTGCCAGCCATGTCTATCAAAGGCCAAAAAATATTTTTAAAAAGTTAAATAATTTGGATATTTACTAAAATAATTAAAACACTAATTATCTTTAGAAAATATGTTGGATACGTTATTTAAACAAAAATTACAATTTGATTTTTTTAAAAGTTTATATCATCTAACCAAAGCATAAGATTTAAATAATAGATTTTGTTTTGATCGTAGATTTTACAAAACAAATTAAAAATATATTTACAATTTTTATATTCAATTTTATTAAATATTTAACAATTCTAGACTTAACTTATGGAATGTCGTAAACTAAACTTTCTTAATATAACAAAAATTTGCGGGTATAATAATATTTATTTGTAAAATAATGTTATATTTTCACTTTTTCGACCTTTAAATATCATCTATTGTTTGTCCAATTTTTCAATGGAAATTAATAAGTAGTGATAACCTTTATCCATACATTTATGTATGGATTTAAAATTTTTTAGAAATAACATAGTATTATATATAATTCAATATTGTTCAAAACCCGCACATAGTGTGGGTATTACACTAGTCTGATATTAAAAAAAGGAAAAAAAAAAAAAGAAAAAAAACATTTGTAAGAAAAAGGTAAAAAAACAAGCAACATTTGTTATAAGATGTTTATGCGATATCTAAACAACTAAAAAACGTGAGGCACAACAATAATAACGATTTTCTGAATCTACAAATCTCGGCAAAAACCGTCTTATTTTCCGATTAATCTCATTTGTAAACCGTTTTATTCTCCGAAAACCGTCTTATTTTCCGACTAATCTCATTGGTAAAAAAACGAATGAAAAGAAAAAAGTTCATCACTAATCGAACACCAAAGTTAAAAATGAACAAAATGACGCTTTGATAATAATTTCTTTTGTCTTGGAGGGATCGTTGATTGGTGATCGACTCTTGAAGGCTCTGATTCGAGCCAAAATGGGAGGTGTCCACAACGGTCCCCCAAGCTCCCGTCTTGTGCACTTCCTTCGACGACAAACGTTATACTCTACGTTCTCCATATATTGACTCACTCTCCTTTCCCTTGAAGATCTCACTACTTACGGATCTACTTATCGTACTTTTGTGTTTTCTTTTATGTTTTTTTTCTCTCTCTTCGTGACGGTTGGTCCATCAGCCATTTTAGTTCATCCTTTCGATCCATTAACAGTGTGTCGTCTACTGTATCGAATTGTTTTACTTCATGAAAAAAAGTATCCAAAGTTGAATAGAATATGGTCTCAAATAATTGTAAAAAAAATAATGGAAACCAGACAAAAAAAACATAAATTTATATTGCTTATTTATTTGGGACTTGAATAAAAAGAAAGTCGAGTACATGTGAATTATTAATTAAGGATAATTTAATTAGAATCTATGATGATGATGATCTTAATTAACTATGCAAAATCAGATCATTTGTCTTCTTTAGACTATAAAGCAAGAAATGACATCAAAGGGGAATCTTATTATCTTCTTCACTATTTATTTATTTATATACTTTTTCAGTTATTTATTTATTTATATACTTTTTTCCTAACATACTTTAGAACTAAGGAAAAAAAAAATCCCCTAAATATATAACATATATACATACTCTCGTATTTAAAATAATATATTTTTAAATCAAAATTTTAGGTTGTGTTTCATCCAACCGCATACACATACAATTTACTTCACACATATTATTTATATTAACAAAATATTTAAAGTAATATCAGAAAAAACGAACGACTTAGAAATAATTTTATTTTCTTCGTAATAAAATAATATATAAAAATTAACCCTTATATTTAATTATAAAGGGGAATATACCACTAACCTCACAAAGTTGAATGATTAGTGCAAATTAAGGATCTTTAATTAAACAACATGCTTGATTGTTGTCTCTTCGTGGTTAGTTGATAATGATAATGATTAGAGATTATGATTGATGAATATAAGTAATTACACATCAATCATTATCATGATTTACCCATAAAAAGAACAAGTATGTAACATGGACTAATATGTAATGACTTTTCTAAAAAATTATTTCATCATTATGACGATGAAAATCATTCTTAAAATCACTGCATATGTCTTAATTACGAGTAATAATATATATAGGGTGTGTTTTCCATGAGAACGCCCCTAACGTGTATACATGAGAACAATCGTACACCGTTAAATGGTGAGTGTTAAGGGTTGAGATTTATAGTAGATATCATAATTAATAATAACTACGAATAATAATAATTAGGAATCCAACAATAATTACGAATAATCCACTCAACCAACAATAACTACGAATAATACATTAAACGATATGACACTTTCGTAACAAAACTAATAATAATTACGAATCTGTTCTCATGATTACACGATAAGCCTGCTCTCATAGGATCTACTCTCTCTCTCTCTATATATATATATATATATATATATATATATATATATATGGGTTTGGGTAAAAATTATTAATATAAGAAGTAAGAACAAATCTTTATCGTTGGATAAAAAGAATTGTCGGTTATGATAAGGAGAAGATGCATATGAATTGTTAAAATATTGACCACATTAATATTTTTTGGATGAGTTGGCTAAGTAGACAACTTATGTAATAGTGTGTACAAACTAAGCCTATTTTGTTTCATGTTAACAAACTAGGCCCCTCTATATTTTACTAAAAAGATTAATCCTATATAATATAGAAGATTCTGTAGATTTGCTAAGTATCTCTATCCTAATTAGGCGTATTATTAATATAATTAAAAACATTAATAATTATTGTCAGCCGTTAAACAAGGAAATAAATCATGGACAATCTCCATTAATTTGGGGATATTAATCAAACGAGCCATTATAGAGAAAATTCGGACGCCATTGTTGCTGCAACCGAGTCTATGATCTTGAGTTCTTCAAAATGGAAGTTATTGTTTCTCCTCTTGATTTCTTCATAATTGTTGAGAGAGTTCGATCAGATACATAATATGGAGACAATTTGATACATATTGACCGTGTCATTCGAAGTTTGTTGATATAGATTGATCTGTTACATAATACGGTGGCAAACAAATACATTATTTGCTTTATTTAAATAAATCGTACATAATGTTTATCAGCAAATATTTATCACCAACTATGTGTGATGCATAACTAGTAAATAATATTAATTAGCAACTACATGTGATACAAAATGTTTGTTTTGGCAAAATCGGGTATATAATCCTGTAATATGTCGCAAGAAACTTACATCCGAGTTAGAAAATGTACCTGTTTTGTAGTCGGAGAAGACGATAACTTGTGAAAAGGTTTCGAGCGGCCTTCAATGGAGATGAATATAATCGACCTTCAATAACCTTCAATGGAGCGGGATAGAAACGATAACTTGCATCGGCTTCAATGGAGAATAAAATAGAGACGAAATGGAAGGGAGAAAGATGATATCTAGAAGGGAGAAAGATGAGACCTTCAATCTTCCTTCAATGGAGATGAAAATGAGAGTAAAACAGTAGTGATTGTGTTTGTGATTGACGGATGTAACCACTCATATATAGATTGCGAGAATCTCTCATTCGATTTCTTTTTTTTTTTAAATCCGTTTCAATATTTAAGGTAGTTTATTGTTGTGGATTTATTAAATACCCAATTATCTCCCTAATTTATCTTCTTAATACTTTTATTTATCTTTATATTTTTGTTGGATATTACTAGGGGCCTAGTTAATCTACACTAAACAAAAAGGGCCCTATTTTACCAATTATCTCATATTTTTTTTTTAATGTTGAGTGATAATGTTAGTTTCTGTAGAGGAATTATTACTAATTAATATTACAATCATTCATGCAAACGAACATTAAATTTATCATGTTCAATTAAAAATGTATAAGAAATCGATGTATATATAGTATTTGTTTAAGTTAAATTTTGTGAACAACATTCAATCACATAAATAGTTAGTGACATGTCACGATTGATTAACCATTTAATTTCATAAATACTAGCATTCATGCCTAGTGTGAATGACAAAAAATGAATTCGAATGTAAACCGGAACACAAGCGTTCAATCACATAAGTAAATAAGGATATGTAAAAGATTGATTAGTCATTTAATTTCATGAACCCGAGCGTTCATGCATAGTGTGAATGAGAAAACAATTTGCATGTAAACCCGAACATGAGCACCCTGTACGTTAAATTCATGACGATAAGACCTGTTCTCATAGGATCTATACTCTATATAGGGTGCGGTTCCCATGAGAACAATCTTATTGTGTATCTTGAACAATCTTAGACCGTCGGATGGTGAGTATTAAGGGTCGAGATTTAGGGTAGATGTCATAATTAATAGTAACTAGGAACAATAATAACTACGAATAATATATTAAACAATAAGACATGTTCTCATGATTACACAATAAGGCCTGTTCTCATAGGATCTACTCTCTCTGTCTATATATATATATATATATATATATATTGACTACACATCAAGATCTACGTGCAGTCGTAGTACGCGTCAGGCAAAAAACAATGACACTCACTACAACTGTGTGTTGGCGTCAAATTTATATTTTGGGAAAAATTTGGACAAAAAAATTATAAAGAAAACTTACTCTGACGTACACTAACATTGCACGTCATGTGCGCATCAAAACATATCTCTAACACGGTTGGTGTGCGTTTGTTATACGTTGGGAAATTCGATGCCGTGTATTTAGCAGTCCGGATCATTAATTAATGTTGTTAGATGTTTAAAATATTAATTTATGGACAATAAAAAATATATTTAAAGCGTATAAAATTCACAATTATTATCCAAATTTTTTAAATTTAATTTGGGCATAATTCAAATTGATCCATGGTAAATCCGACAATGATTGATGGAATTCCATCGAAATTCATGAACATCAAAAAGGCTTAAAAGTCAATCAATGGAAATCCATCGAAATTAGATTACGATAAAGATTGATGAACTACTTGCGAGTTATTTTTGGCTTTCAAAGATGCCTATGAAGCCTTTCCAATGTTTTGACAAAACTAGTATGCAACTTTTCCATTCTCCCACTAAAAGGCAAGCACCTTAAATTTTCTAGACAACGACCAAATATATTTTTATTTAAGTTTTAATAATATGTTGTTGATAAATTATAGGTCACTTCATAAAGTATACCCCTAACTTTTAGGTCTGAACAAAAAACAATTAGGTTTTTTTACCCGTTCGAAGTGGTCTAACTTAAAACATGTTTATGGGTGAGAATACGAAGATTATAAATATCTCCCTAAAAATAAGGGCTTAAACTTCTTCACCCCGCTAGGCCCGTCTATAACATCCATTTTTTCAGGTCACCGCTCCCGAGGTGACAAGGGCCCGTGATCGCGGACAATCGTGCTTGCCGCGGGTGCGGCTGACCCCAAATCTTGCGCGGTCTGTTTTAACAGTCTTTTCTTATTGGGATTATCCGATCTTCTATCTTTTGGACCGTCGTTCTCTATCTTCTAAATCTAGCAGCCTGCCTCCTTTCTTTCTTTTCTTCCCACGTTCCACTTCCTTGCTTCTCTTCTTTCACTTGCTCTCCCTTCACCCAAGCTCTCAAGTTGCAGCCTTTTTCGTTGTTACACTGCAGAATCGGTAAGACTTCCTTGCTCTTGTTCATAGTTCTCTTCTGCATCCTTTATCCTGCCTTCACTCTTCTTTTCCTTTCTCTTCCTTTTCTTGGAAAAATCAAGATTTAGTCTTGAATGGAATTGTGGCGGTTGTTTCATTGTTGTGTGAATCCAAGCTCTAGTGGTTGATTGTTGTTGTGTGAGAAGCACAAAGGAGAGAAAATCCGTCCAAGAGAAGTTTTTGTCAACGAACAAGCCTCGACGTTCCCCCCTGGTGCATTACCGCCCCTGCGGCTGCACATACCCGTCGATGCCTTCACGTCTCATTGTCCCCGCGGTCGCATCATCAGACGTTTGCCGCCGCGCCTGCGCCTATCTTCACCGCGGTCGCGCCTTACCTTTAGTGGCTACAACCTTTTTTGGTAAGTCACTTTCCTCCTTACTCCCTTATCCGTTCCTAGAGTTAGATCATGTTAGGCTGGATCTAGATGAGTTAGGGTGAATGTCAGTTAGTGACTTGTGGATTCTTAAGTGTTGGTTATAGTTTTAGAACCCCTTGAGCTTGTTATGTTGATGTTGATCTTTGACGATCTTGAGACTAGGAGTAGTGCTTCCTAGCATGTTGGAGATCTGATAGAGATCATTGAGACTAGAAGTAGGAACCTTCTAGCACGCTGTTGAAGACCTTGTAGAGGTCAATAAGACAAGAAGTGAAGACTTCTAGTATTTGGGTTAGTTTATGATTTGGGATGCATTGTATGAGCAGGTATAGATCTTTTCTTGCGGGAAGCTGAGCGTTTTAGCTGATTGAGATTACCTTTGATTCAGGTAAGTCTCTTGTACTTACTTAGTTGCATTTAGGGATGGCAATGGAACGGGTGATGGGTGATTGACCTTGACTGCCACCCGATCCATCACCAAAAATTGTCCACCCCACTCGACCCACCACTCGCTAAGGGTCTCACCCGCATCCAATCCACCCACATCCGTCGGATGAAGCGGGTGGATCGGACGAGATTTTGGGTGTTCTACACATCATTTATAAATTGTAAAAAATTAATATTTTACTAAAAATCAAGAACACACTTAAATCCAAATAAAAAATAACATAAAATGTACATGATATCAAGTACAACACTATAACAAATCAAGATCTAAAACAATTTTTTTTATAATGAATCAATAATAAGGATCGAAATATAGGGTGTTGTTCAAGTAAGACACATTATTCCGGTACGGCCGACACGTGTCCCGAATTTTTTTTTTTTAAAGAACGAGTAAAAGTAATAGTTCAGAATTTATTATGGAATAGTTCATAACTTATAAAAGGAGAGTTCATGAACTATAATAGGATAGTTTATAGTGCAAAATTTATAAAAGAATGAAAGTAATAGTTCAAAACTTATTAAGGAATAGTTCATAACTTCTAAAATGATAGTTCATGAATTATAATAGAATAGTTCATAGTGCAAAATTTATAAAGGAGTGAAAGTAATAGTTCAAAACTTATTATGAGATAGTTCATGAATTATAATAGAATAGTTCATGAATTATAATAGAATAGTTTAAAGTGCAAAAATTTATAAAGGAGTGAAAGTAATAGTTCAAAACTTATTATGGGATAGTTCATGAATTATAATAGAATAGTTCATGGATTATATTAAAAAGTAATAGTTCATGGATTAATGAGAATAGTTCAAAGTTTATAGGAGAATAGTGCATAAATTATAATATGGTAGTTCAAACAAATTTTCATTCGTTTTCGAGAAAAAAAAGGGACACGTGTCGCCCGTACGGTCGGCCGTACGACCGTACCGCAATATATGAACCGTACCTGAACATTTACCTCGAAATATATTAGAAATCTAATTAAAAAAAACTAGGAAAGAAAATATAGGGTTTAATTTTATATAATTATATAGTAAGAAAATAATGGTAAAATTTTATAATATAAAACTACAAATATTAAAAATTATCTATAATTTTAAGCAGGTGAATACGGGTCGGATGGATGGATGGATGATGAGTGGGGTGATGGGTGGATGAAACGTTCACCCGCATCCGACCCGATCCACCACCAGCTTCATCCGCCACCCGCTTTCACCCGTCTTTTTACGGGTTTCACCCCTTTTTTGTTGGATCAGGTGAACGGATATCCGTCGGATACGGTTGAAATTGTCATCCCTAGTTGCATTCCGTGTATTGGTTTGACTGTGATGACGGTGTTTGTTTATTTATTGTTATAACGGAAAACCGGACTAGGACGACTGATAGAAAAACGGGCGATCTAGATCGAGGAGAAACTTCAACTACTTCTTCTTGATCGTTCGAGATGGATCAAACTATGAGTTTGAGATGCGGAAGCGTTTTGTTGATCCTTCAAAAGGATCCTCGAATATGATAGGCTTGGATCAAAGACTCGATCCAAGATAGAACTTTAAGAGGGTGGGAGAAGAAGTGATGCCTAAACTAAGTAAGAGGGTTTTCCTTCTCAATACTTAGTATTCAACTTAGACATCAAAAATAAGTGAGGCAAGATATCTCTTATATAGAAAGACTTGCCTACCTATGGGCCAACGGGCCAAACAAAATACATGAAGAAAAGCCCAAAAGGGAAAACCTAAAAGGATAAGAGCAAACCCTAAAAGGATAAGGTCAAAAGGGAATGTTCTTATACGGAATATCCCTTTATTACATAAAAAGGAAAACATGAAAATATAGTCCGAAAATAAGCTAGCTTCATGCCATGGAGTCGGAAAGACGAGACATGCCGCTAACGGAACAGGTAGCCCATCCGGGGGCGTATCAACGACCTTATACAGTTTTGGCCCAAGTGTATTATAATCGAGCGGTGACCACTTGTCCAGTTCTACAGGAGACTGGGAGGTGCTTTTGCGACCAGACCCACATGTAACGGATATATGCATATGATCTATTCTTGTCGGTGAAGGGGACAGGGGCGAGTTTCGGGAGATTCTCGTGTCACAAAAGAAGTTGAATTAGTAATCTAGATAACTTATTAAAGATAATAACCGGTTGTGTGTGACATGCTATGTGTCTATATTTTATGTGTCCGTGTATTTACTGTTATTCTGATGTCTAGAATGTTAGCTAACGGTTTATAACGTCGTTGTATACCCCATGCAAGTTAGAGATGCTGCTGAGTGATCTGGACGGAGTGGTCGGCCGGAGTTCCCGTACATTATAAGACGGGATCTGGGTTTATTATTTATTGTTGGTGTCTTTGCAGTTTGTTGTTGAACTCGGTTGAGAGTCTTTCACTTTTACTTTTGCTATACCTTTTTATATTTTATCTATTTTGGGTTTCATTTATTTGTGCCTTGTTGCAAGATCGAGTGAAATTGTTGTTACTCTGAGGGTCAGGACCCATTGTGAGGTCCTAGCCCGTAACACTCCGAGTTCCGAGGATTTGGGGTATTACACCGTCCTATATATAAAATTTTTAATTCAAAACTTACATCCCTAGAGAGAGAAAAACACGAGAGCCTCATTGGTATATCAAGAGAGTGTTATACTCGAGTGTGTGTTACTTTGTGAAGTGACTACTGTTACGCTAAGATCGTGTGAAGTGCACGCAATAAGCTTTAAATTTATACTCGTTATATTTATCCTAACTCCTAGCGAACCTGCAGTGTACGGGACGTTCGTAGTAGGGATAGTATTATGAGGTCGAACACAAAGACTAAGGTGAAATCGAGTCAAACAATGGTCATAGATAGTGTGGATCTAATCTAAGAGAAAAGAAAGAAATAAAGAAAGGAAAATGAAGATATTTTTGGTTGAGTTTTTGTGGTGATCAAGCAAAGATAACAAATCAAACAAGATAGCAAAACAAACCAACAACTCAAGCTAGCAAAACAAGCAAGTAACACAAAACACACAAGTGTATGATCAAGAGAGAAAAGTGGATTCTAGAGGTCAAGATTTCCGGTTATGGCATCGGACTCAAGGCTCTAAGGATTCTAAGGACAAGCTGCGATGTTGGGGAAAGAATGTTTCACTAATGGAAGCAATTACCGGGTAGGTCTTTCACTTCACTAGTCCCGCATCAAACTCCTATTACCGGATAGGTCTCAAGGGGTTAAAGTAGGGAATTCTACACAAACCGGATACTACTTAAGTATCAAACCTCTCCTTACCGGGTAAGTCTCGGAAAAGTAAGTCTAAAGCAATAATCCCAGCACACTCGATCCAATAGCGGCTTATGAGGCTCACTACTACCTAGAATTCATCATCCAAGGTATCTAAGATCGGAAATCATCGGGTAGATCTCTTCCCTCACTTAGGTTGATAGCATTAGGTGATCCTAAGCTAAATTAGGCTTAATAAACACTAGGATTTAAACAACCAAACACCCTAACATACAGATTCATCATTTAAAGAGCAACGGGAGAATAAATCGGGCTGTTCTACAGCTAAATCGGCCGATCTATCATGAAGAACAGGGCGATTTTTCTGACTGGTTTGGGTTTCGGGCATACAAATCATCCTAAACTAACATATAAGTCCATTCTATCATCACCCTAGCCATAACCATCAATCCATCACTCCAGAATCACAATAAACTAGCCAATAATAAGCATATCAAGATCCAAAATCATCACACAAGCATACATGGTGTTCATGGATGGATAATGAAAGTTAAGCAAGTAAAATCAATAAATCTCAGCTGAATCTAAGTTGTAGCAAGACTTACAAACTCTTAAATGAAGATCCAAAACGTTCCTAACAATCCTTGCAATAGTTCTTCAATCCAAGATTACAAAATTAACTCAAAATCACTCAAAACCTCACTATCACTCCTACAATGGTGTTCTTCTTCTTCCTTCAATCCTTGAGAGTTTTTTCTTCTTCTCCAAGTCTATCCCCCAAATCAATGAGCTGTGAATGAGAGTGTGGGAGAGGAGAGATACCCAGCAACAACCTGCAGGACCACTTATATTCTCCACCAAGAGCAAGGCCGGACAAGAGATCGTGGGACACGTGGCTTAAGCTGTCAAAGGCCCAAAAATCGACCCAGTAGATTAAATCGGCCGATTTAGCTGCTAGTTGGTCCGATTTTCTTCAGCAGAAACATGCTATGATCGTCTAGCCATGAGTTGCTCCATTGCTTGCACTAATAGTGATCTTTGTGTCCTTTGTTGCTCCAATTATGCTCCTCCAAGGCTTTGGATGTGTACCATCATGAGGCTTGGCCCTCAAATGTATCGATTAACATCCAATAGATCCCCGAATTACCTACAAAGCAACGCACAAGTCCGTGTAGACGTCTATCTCGACAAAATACGTGAATTGAGTGCAAACGTCGTGAATTAGTGCTAAACCATACATGAATGAGTGAGAAATCTATCTAAATGATTACCTAAACCTAAGTCATAAATCGTGTTATCAAAAATACCCCATACTTAAGGTTTGCTCGTCCCCGAGCAAATTCCCAAATATAGACTAAGAGATGACATGATTTATGTATGCAGAAAAATGGCAAAATCTTTTTGGAGTTGTGCTTCTAATATTGGATCACCTTCATAGTCATGTTTCATGGCAATGGACAAGCAATTATGTATCAAATAAATGAAAGCACGGAAAGACAATTACACTTAACTTGATAGCATGCAATGAAATGTAAAGATGAAGAAGTCAAGAAGATCAAGAGTATATCCAATCTAAATCACTAAGTCTTACAAACACGCAAATAGGTCATAAGGTCTTGTGAAATAAAAGGCCAAGAAACGTTGTGATTAGGTGGGAATTTTCTAGGCTATGTGATGCTAATCCGGGAAAGTAACTAAACAATCACAACTTCACATTTCTTATCAACTTCCCTCAACTGTATATTTTTCTTCATTTTCTTTTCTTTCTTTTCTTTTATTTTTGAGACAATGGCATTGGTGTACAAAAGCCGAAACCTTGGTGATTAGCCATCCTCGGGCTTTTTCTATTTTTCGAGGTGCATCCACACCGGGCACACATACCAAAGCTCGTTAGGATTATCGGTTTATTTGACTTTGGCAAGACACCAACACCCGATTATGTGAAGTGTACCGAGTTACTTGTCATTTAAACCAACGTCCCCAAACCTATGTTTTTGTCTACACTTTCACAACAAATTCAGCATTTTATTCATAACATTCTTTCATCAACATCTTCACCCCACACTTGCTTTTCACACACATCAACACACTAACATGCTCCTATTCCCGGATGGGTCAAAAGAGGTCAAATTTTTCATCAATTGAGGTGCTTAAACAACATGATCAAGATGAGAAGTAGAGAAAGATGAATTGCCTCATTCATTCCTAAATGATGTGCAAGAACTAGCATGCAATTTCGACTTTCAATACTCAATTCAATCAAGGCAAACATTCATGATCACAAATTATTCATGGGATTCAAGATAAGTACTTCAAGTCCACATATGCATTCATCTATTCAACACATAAGGTCATCCATAGCCAATTCACAAGACAATTTCATCATAAGGGTCATTCCCAAGCCTAGAAAGCACAAAATTTTTAAAATTTTTCTGATTTTTTGGAATTTTCGAAATATGTATGTACAATGCAAGACATAATGAAACATGTGACAAAATTAAACTATCCTAGATGCTAATCATGCAAGTAATCATGAAAACCCCACCCCATACTTAGAAACACATTGTCCCCAATGTGGAAACTAAATAAAGAAGTGAAAGAGAGTCCTCACAATGTAAAATTGGTGATGCTTTGGTATTTCGGGTCACATTGGATGATGATGGTGGATGATCGATCAAGGATGGTAGAGAGCTCTTGATGTTCATTATGGTGTCGGAACCCGCGCTTGGCACCGCAAGCCGTCCAAGTTCCACGTCCGCTCCACCCATGCTTGATTGGAGATCATCACTTCCCTTTATACAGAGGAAAAATCTCCCCATAGCCCAGGAAAATCGGCCGATCTGTCTGAAGAACGGGCCGATTTTTTCTGGGTGCTTTCCTCCTCGTCCATGTGCTTGGATCTTGTACCTTCAACTGGTCCATGAGGCCTCCAACATCTCATAACTCATGACAATCAACAAGATCTAGCACCCAAAATCACAAAAGAAAAGCAAAGCACACCAAGAGTGAGATTAAACAAAAGCAAGAAAAACAAAAGGGAAAAATATATACCAATGGGTTGCCTCCCATTAAGCGCTTCTTTAAGGTCATTAGCTTGACCAAATTCAGGAGCGTTTCAATCAAGGTGAAGCGGGGCAATCACTTCCACCGGGGCTTCCGGGATATACTTCTTCAAATGGTGCCCATTCACCTTGAAGTTACCACAATGATCTCCTCCTATCTCCACCGCTCCATGAGGGAAAACTTTCTTCACCACATATGGCCCGGTCCATCTTGATTTGAGCTTTCCGGGGAAGAGCCGCAACCTCGAGTTGAAGAGAAGGACAAGGTCGCCTTCACTCAACTCATTCGGGATGAGGCGCTTGTCATGCCATCGTTTAGTCCTCTCCTTGTAGATCCGGGCATTCTCATAAGCATCCAACCGGATCTCCTCAAGGGCGTTTATATCAAGCAACCTCTTCTCTCCCGCCTCCTTGAGGTCAAAATTTAGCCACTTAATGGCCCAATAAGCTCTATGCTCCATCTCTACCGGAAGGTGGCAAGACTTGCCATAGACTAGCTTGTAAGGAGTGGTGCCAATTGGTGTTTTGAAGGCGGTCCTATATGCCCACAAGGCATCATCGAGCTTCATAGCCCAATCCTTTCTCGTCTTTGAGACCGTCTTCTCGAGAATCCCCTTGATCTCCCGGCTGAAGATTTCCACTTAGCCACTAGTTTGGGGATGGTAAGGTGTTGCCACCTTATGAGTCACCCCATACTTAGTCAAAAGTGCCCCAAAGTTCCTATTGGTGAAGTGCTTCCCTCCATCACTTATGATCACCCTTGGTGTTCCAAACCTAGGGAAGATCACTCGGTTGAAGAACCGCACCACCACCTTGGCATCATTTGTAGGAGAAGCGATTGCCTCCATCCATCTCGAAACATAATCTACCGCCAATAGGATGTAGAGGTTTCCACATGAAGAAGGGAATGGTCCCATGAAGTCCACACCCCACACATCAAATATTTCCACTTCTTGTATGTTGTTCAAGAGCATCTCATTCCTCCTTAAGATGTTGCCCGTCCTTTGGCAAGCATCACAAGCTACCACAAAGCCTTGCACATCCTTGAACAAGTTTGGCCAAAAGAAACCCGATTGCAACACTTTCGCACATGTCTTGTGTGCGCTAGCATGCCCTCCACATGGCAAGGAATGACAATGGCGGATTACACTCTCTACCTCATCCTCCGGTATGCATCTTCTAAACATTCCATCCGGCCCTCTCTTGAACAAAAGTGGTTCACTCCAATAGTAGTGTCTCACATCTTTGAAGAACTTCTTTCTTTGGGCATATGTCAATCCGTGAGGCACTTCCTCACACACCAAGTAGTTCACAATGTCGGCATACCATGGCTCACTTCCTCTAGACACTTGGAACAAGCACTCCTCCACCATTTGCAATTGCTCATCCCGGAATGAGTCATCAATCGGGATGTCATCTCTCTCAATCTCTAAAGGAGGTAGTCTACTAAGGTGATCCGCCACGGAGTTCTCGGATCCCTTCTTGTCCCGGATTTCCAAATCAAACTCTTGAAGAAGAAGGATTGTTACGCTAAAAAGTGTGCACACAATAAGCCTTAAATTTATACTCGTTATAATTATCCTAACTTCTAGCGCACCCGCAGTGTACAGGACGTATGTAGCAAGATAAGTATTCCGAGGT
The DNA here is from genome assembly GCA_033239125.1 of Fagopyrum homotropicum. Classification (NCBI taxonomy): domain Eukaryota; kingdom Viridiplantae; phylum Streptophyta; class Magnoliopsida; order Caryophyllales; family Polygonaceae; genus Fagopyrum; species Fagopyrum homotropicum. Next base: position 3,863,906 of record BSWB01000005.1, on the reverse strand, counting down.
CGAACACAAAGACTAAGGTGAAATTGATTTAAGTTGTGATTGAATTTAGCAAGATCTAAGTCTAAAGGAAAGGAGAAAATAAAGGAAGAAAATCTCAATTGTTTTGGTTGGTTTTAGGCGATCACATCAAAGATCAAATTCATGCAAAGCAATCAATCAAACTAAACCAAAAATTAGCACAAATAAACAAATCAAACAAGATATTGATCAAGAGAAAGGAAAGACGGATTCTAGGGGTCGGAAGTTCCGGTTATGGCATAAAACTCAAGTTATCTATTCATTCTTTGGATTGATTATGATATGTTGGGATTAAGTGTTTCTAAATTGGGATCAATTACCGGGTAAGTCTCATGATCCAACTAGTCCACACCTAAGGTCTAATTCCCGGTTAGGTCTCTAAGAACCTAAGGTTAGGAATTCTACACAAACCGGAATTGGTAATTAGGAATCTAACCTATCCTTACCGGGTAAGTCTTGGAATGGGAAGTCCTAATCAATATTCCTAGCACATCTAATCCAATGGCGACTTGTTAGGTTCACCACTACCTAAGGTTTTGCTATTTAGATTCTAAGAGAAAGGATTACCGGGTAAGTCTCTCCTAACACTTAGTCACTACACTAGGACACCCTAGGGTAGGTTAAACTCAGCAAAAACTTAGGGTTTCAACATTTTATAGATCTAAGGTAAGATCCTTCGAACCAGGGAAAATCACGGTTTGTTCTATAGAAACCACGACCGTGGTTCTTCAAGAACTACCCGTGATTTCTAACAGCAGCTACGTTCATAAGCAAAAGTCATCCAAAGGTAAATTTAAGTCTGTCCTATCATGGTTCTAGCCACAACCATCCTTTCCTTACCCTAGAATCACATCAATCTAGCCTACAACATTCATAATGGAAATCAAAGCAAGCAAACATAAAATCATAACCCCCATTGCAAGATAATGAAAGAAAAGAAGATGAACAAGTGGATTTCAACACAAACCAAATCTGAAGATCGAATTTAGAAAAACTTACAACCCTTCCAAAAGAAGGTTCAAGGGTTCACAAATCTCTAGAAATAAATCCGAAATACAAGGAGCTAAGTGTGTGTTCTTCTCTCTTCTTCAATGGCACCTTTCTTCTTCTCTTTGGCACTTTCCTTCCTAGAAAAAATCTTCTTCTTTTGAGAATATATTTGTTAGAGAAATGGAGAATGGATGAGCTGCTCCCAGACTACCCCAGCTACCTCAAACAACCCCTCAAGGACCACTTTTATAACAAATTCTTCATGAGCTGACCATGAGAGTCGTGGCACAGCTGTCACGAGAATCTGGCAAAATCCACGGTCATTTCCACGGCTGTGGTTCTTCAGGAAACCGTGATTCTATGCAGAAACTTCGCCTTGGATCATTGAGCTGTGGTTTGGTGTATGGCTAGTGTTGGCAAGGTCCCATGAGTCCTCCTTAGCTCTTTGCTTGTGTTGTAATGAGTTCGAGGACGTGTCATCTAAATGAACGATCCTCAAATGCATCGTTTTAGCTCTAAACTTCCCGAAATACCTACAAAACGCACACAAGTCCGTGTAGACGTCTATCTCGACAAAATACATGTTTTGAGTGCAAAACGTCTTGGACTAGTGCTAGATCATGCATGATTGAGCGGGAATTCTATCTAAATGTACACCTAAAACTATGCTATAAATCGTGTTATCAAAATACCCCATACTTAAGGTTTGCTCGTCCCCGAGCAAATTCCCAACTATAGACTACGAGATGACATGATTTATATATGCAGAAAAGTGCAAAAATCTTTTTGGGTTTTTGTGCTTCTACTATTGGATCACCTTCATAGTCATGATCAATGGCAATTGGATAAGCAATTATGTATCAAACAATAAGGGCATGGAAAGACAATTGTACTTAACTCAAAAGCATGCACGAGATGGGAGGACGAAGATGTCAAGAAGATCAAGAGTCTATCCAATCTAGATTACTAAGTCTTACAAACATGCAAGTAGGTCATAAGGGCTCGTGACATAAAAGGCTAAGAAACGTTTCAATTGGGGAGGGGAATTTTCTAGGTATGTGATGCTAATCCGGGAATGGAACTAACTTCACTTCCTTGTCCTCGATCAACTTCCCCCAAGTGTGTATTTTTCCTTATCTTGCTTTCTTTTTTTTTTTTTTTTATCTTTAACTCATTTTTGAGACAATGGCATTGGTGTACAATAGCCGAAACCTCGGTGATTAGCCATCCTCGGGCTTTTTCTCTTTTTCGAGGTGTATCCACACCGGGCACACATACCAAAGCTCGTTAGGGCTATTGGTTCATTTGACTTTGGCAAGGCACCAACACCCGATTATGTGAAGTGTACCGAGTTACTTATCATTTAAACCAACGCCCCCAAACCTATTTTGGCTACACTTCCACAATAATTTCAGCATTCCATTCACGACATTCTTTTCATTACATCTTCACCTCGCACTTGCTTTTTACACATTCAAACACACTAGCATGCTCCTATTCCCGGATGGGTTTAAAGGAGGTCGATTTTATATCAATTGAGGTGCTCAAGCAATCATGATCAAGATGAGAAGTAGAGAAAAATGAAGTGCCTCATTCATTCCTAGATGGTATGCAAGAACTATCATGTAATTTCGATTTTCAATACTCAATCCATTCTAGGCAATCATCATGATCTTAAGTCATTCATGGAATTCAAGAGAAGTAGTTCAAGTCCACATATGCATTTATCAATCCAACACATAAGGCCATTCATAGCCAATCACAAGACAAGTTTCATCATTAGGATCATATCCAAGCCTAGAAAGCACAAAATTTTTTTTTTAAAATTTTCTGATTTTTATGGAATTTTTGGTTTAAGTATGTACAATGCAAGACACATGCAAGTATTAACCTATCCTAGATGCTCATCATGCAAAGGATCATGCGAACCCCACCCCATACTTAGAGACACATTGTCCCCAATGTGGTATACAAGTAAAGAGAGTGAAAGAAGGTTCTCACAATGTAAAATGGTTTGCTATGGTATTTGGGAATTCTCAAGTGAATTGATGTTGGATGATCCTTTCAACCATGGTAGAGAGCTCTAAGCATCTTTCAAGCTTTGAAACCCGCGCTAGGCACCGCTAGCCGTCCAAGTTCCGCGTCCGCTCCACCTATAATTGGTGAGGGGTTCATCATCATCATTTCCGAGAGAGGCTTCCAACGCCATTAATGCTTCTAGCATACACATGAAGTAGACAAAACACACAAAAACAGAAAAATCTAAGCAAAAATGAAGGAAAAATGTTACCGATGGGTTGCCTCCCACCAAGCGCTTCTTTAAGGTCACTAGCTTGACTAAACTTCGGGAGCGTCTATTCAAGGTGGAGCGGGGCAATCATGTCTATCGGGGTTCCCGGAATATACTTCTTCAAGCGATGCCCATTCACTTTGAAATCTCCACAATGCTCCCCTCCTATCTCAATAGCTCCATGGGGAAAGATCTTCTTTACCACATATGGCCCGGTCCATCTTGATTTGAGCTTTCCGGGGAAAAGTCTTAGCCTCGAGTTGAAGAGAAGGACAAGATCTCCTTCACTCAACTCCTTTGGAATAATCCTCTTGTCATGCCATCTTTTGGTTCTCTCCTTGTAGATCCGGGCATTCTCATAGGCTTCCAACCGGAGCTCCTCAAGGGCATTAATATCAAGCAATCTCTTCTCTCCCGCCTCTTTGAGGTCAAAATTTAGCCACTTAATGGCCCAATAAGTCTATGCTCCATTTCCACCGGAAGATGGCAAGACTTGCCATAGACCAACTTGTAAGGAGTGGTGCCAATAGGTGTCTTGAAGGCGGTTCTATATGCCCATAGTGCGTCATTGAGCTTCATTGCCCAATCCTTCCTTGTTCTAGACACCGTCTTCTCGAGGATTGCCTTTATCTCTCGGTTGGAGATCTCCACTTGACCACTAGTTTGGGGGTGGTAAGGTATTGCCACCTTATGAGTCACCCCATACTTAGCCAAAAGTGCTCCAAAATTCCTATTTGTGAAGTGCTTCCCCCCATCACTAATGATCACCCTTGGTGTTCCAAACCTAGGGAAAATCACTCGGTTGAAGAACCGCACCACCACCTTGGCATCATTTGTAGGAGAGGCGATTGCCTCTACCCATCTTGACACATAGTCCACCGCCAATAGGATGTAGAGATTTCCACATGAAGAAGGGAATGGTCCCATGAAGTCTCCACCCCACACATCAAAAATCTCAACTTCTTGGATGTTATTCAAGGGCATTTCATTCCTCCTTGAAATGTTGCCCGTCCTTTGGCAAGCATCACATGCCGCTACAAAACCTTGCACATCTCTAAACAAGTTAGGCCAATAAAAACCGGATTGCAATACCTTTGCACACGTTTTGTGTGAGCTAGCATGGCCTCCACATGGTAGGGAGTGACAATGCCGGATCACACTTTCCATTTCATCTTCCGGTATGCATCTTCTAAGCACCCCATCCGGGCCTCTCTTGAATAGAAGTGGCTCACTCCAATAGTAATGCCTTACATCGTTGAAGAACTTCTTCCTTTGTGCATACGTTAATCCGGGAGGCACTTCCTCACACACCAAGTAATTCACAATGTCGGCATACCATGGCTCACTTCCTCTAGCCACTTGGAACAAGCATTCCTCCACCATTTGCAATTGTTCGTCCCGGAATGAATCATCTATCGGGATGTTGTCTTTCCCAAGCTCCAATGGTGGGAGTCTACTAAGGTGATCCGCCACGGAGTTCTCGGATCCCTTCTTATCTCGTATCTCCAAATCAAACTCTTGAAGAAGGAGGATCCACCGAATCAACCTTGGTTTGGCATCCTTCTTTGTAAGTAGATAACGGATCGCCGCATGATCCGTATAAACTATGACCTTCGCTCCAACAAGGTACGAGCGGAACTTCTCAAATGCATATACCACCGCTAACAACTCCTTCTGGGTAGTAGCATAATTGAGTTGGGCATCATCTAGCGTCTTGCTAGCATAATAAATGGCATGAGTGCGCCCGTCTTTCCTTTGCCCCAAAACGGCCCCAACGGCCACATCGCTTGCATCGCACATGATCTCAAATGGTAGACTCCAATCCGGAGGTTGCATGATGGGTGCGGAGATCAAAGCGTTCTTCAACCTATAAAACGCTTCAAGACAATCTTTGGAAAAAACAAAATCAACATCTTTCATTAGTAGGTTAGTGAGAGGCTTAGAAATTTTAGAGAAATCTTGAATGAACCTCCGGTAAAAACCGGCATGCCCTAAGAAACTCCTTACCCCCTTCACCGAGGTAGGTGGCGGCAACTTCTCTATCGTTTCAATTTTAGCTCTATCAACCTCAATGCCCCGGTTAGACACCAAGTGTCCTAACACAATCCCTTCACTTACCATGAAGTGGCATTTTTCCCAATTTAAGACAAGATTCGTCTCCTCACATCTTTGCAATACTAATGACAAGTTAGCCAAGCAATTATCGAAAGAAGAACCATAAACAAAGAAATCATCCATGAATACTTCCATGATATTTTCTATGTATTCCGAAAAGATAGCCATCATACACCTTTGGAAGGTGGCGGGTGCATTACACAACCCAAATGGCATTCTCCTATATGAAAAGGTACCCCATGGACATGTAAAAGTTGTTTTCTCTTGGTCATCGGGGTGGATAGGGATTTGGAAGAATCCACTATACCCATCTAAATAGCAAAAATGAGAGTGTTGAGCTAACCTTTCTAGCATTTGGTCAATGAAGGGGAGGGGGAAGTGATCTTTCCTAGAGGCCATGTTTAACTTCCTATAATCTATACACATCCTCCATCCCGTGACCGTCCTAGTTGGTATTAGTTCATTGTTCTCATTAGTTACTACCGTCATCCCACCCTTCTTAGGCACTACATGAACGGGACTAACCCACTTACTATCCGAGATAGGGTAGATAATTCCCGCATCTAGTAACTTAATGATTTCTTTTTTTGACCACCTCTTTCATTATAGGATTCAATCTCCTTTGATGTTCAATAGAGGGTTTGTGGTTATCTTCCATCATTATCTTATGCATGCACAAAGATTGCTTAATGCCAACCAAATCATCAATAGTATAACCAATGGCTTTCCTATGCAATCTTAGTTCATGCAGCAATTTAGCAAGTTCATCATCACTCAAGCATGCATTAACAATCACAGGATATGTAGAATTATCACCAAGAAATGCATACTTCAAATGAGAGGGGAGGGGTTTGAGTTCAAGTGAGGGAGGACCTTTTTCGGTTGAAGACGACCCAAATAAGATTGGATGAGAGGAGTCCAAAGCAAGTGAAGACTCCCCATGGCTCCTAGAAGCTTGATCATCATCAAGAGCTGATTCAGGGAAAACCACGGTTGGAAACACGGGTTGCTCATCTTCCACGGCCGTGGTTCTTGCCAAGCCTGCTTCTCGGAGTTGTCCAGAGAGTTTGACGGCCGTGGATCCTGAATCTCGACCGTGGAACTTGTAGCTGTTCACAATTTCTTCGTGGCTCTCAAATCCAACTCTTGGCTCCTCTTCCAAGGCCTCCAAGGCTTTGATCTCTTCATTGCATTCCTTTTCAATGTCTTCCTCCATCATACTTAAGGTAAGAACCTTCTCCAAGGGGTCCTTGATCAAGATCGAGCTTACAACTTCTCTAGATTCTTCTTGCTCGACTATGTTGAAGATATCTTCATCAAGGGTTGGCCCTTTCATCATTATGGACAGCTTGAACTTGATGTTCTCTTCTCCAATGTTGAAGGAGAGAGTCCCGTTCTTGCAATCCACTAAACATCCGGAGGTGGCTAGGAAAGGTCTTCCTAGGATGATGGGAACCGGATAATCCGCCGGAATGTCCAACACTACAAAGTCAATAGGCACGTAAAATCCTCCCAATTGCACCGGAATGTCCTCTAGAATCCCAACTAGATGAGTGATAGAACGGTCCGCCATATAGAGGGTCATCTTGACCGGCTTTGGCTCTCCTAGCCCGACCTTGTTGCTAAGTGCAAGCGGTATGATGCTTACACTCGCCCCAAGATCACAAAGGGTCTCGTATTTCACATTTCCCACTCCTATTGGGACGCAAAAAGAGCCCGGGTCTCTTAGCTTGGGAGGCATTTCCTCCTTCATCGTTTGGATCAACTCCGAGGATCTCTTGGTCATCCTTATCTCCCCATACTCCTCCAACTTCCTTTTGTTGGAGAGTATCTCTTTTAAAAACTTCCCATATGCCGGCATTCCTAAGATGGAATCCATAAACGGAATGTTAATATGTAACTTGGACATTAGTTCAAGGAACTTACCAAAGTGATTGTCCAAACGAGCTCTTGCTCTTGATTGTGGGAAAGGTAGTGGTGGCTTGTATGGAGGCGGTGCCACATAAGTTGGCTCTACATCCTTGCTTTTTCCTCCATCATCTCGCTTTCTTCCCTCTTCTACCACTACTTGCTTTCCTTTAGCTTGGTCCTTGGGCAAAGGATCCTTCATGCTCAACCCACTCCTTGTTGTGATAGCCAACACTTGGCCTCTTGGGTTGTCTTCTGTCCTCCCGGGAAGCTTCCCCGGATCTCTATGTGCTTCACCCGCCTTTTGAAAGACTTGTGCTTCCAAGACCTTTTGAGCCTTAGAAATTGAAGTGACGGTGCTCTCGAGCCCACTCAATCTTCCTAGCAATTGTTCAAACATGACTTCGGTTCTATCCTTTGAAGGTTGAGTAAAGCCGGGTGGAGGTTCTTGTGAAGCTCTTTGTGGTGGAGTTGTGCTTGTGGAGGCGGGAGGGTTCAAGGCTCCATCCGGATTAGAGTAAGAAAATCCGGGATGATTATGGTTTGGCCGGTAATTATTGAATTGCCGGTTGTTGTTGAAATTTCTTGGGCCTTGGTAATTGTTGAAGTTGCCCCTTCCCATATAATTCACATCTTCCTCCTTGGAAGACAAGTTAGCTTGTGGAGGTGCTTGAGGAGTTGCTTGGCTCTTCAAGGTAGTAGTACACAACTCTCTCAAGGACTTTAACTCGTTATTGATGGCGTCAAGCTTGAAATTGCTCATGGTGACTTCACTCACCTCATATGCTCCCGCCTTTCTTCCTTCGCTCTTCCTATGAGAGTACTTTTCAATCACTAGAGCTTGCTTCTTTACAAACTCCCAAGCATCATCTACATGTTTCTCCATAAATGTCCCACCGGAAAGAGATTGAAGCTTGAATTGGCTATCTTCATCAAGCCCCTTGAAGTAGATCTCCAATAGCTCAATCTTCGGTATGCCATGGTGTGGGCAATCTAGGAGAAGGTCTTTAAATCTCTCCCAAGACTTGAACAAACTTTCTCTATCCCTCATCACAAAGGCATTGATCTTCCCTCTTAATTCGGTGGTCTTGGAAGGTGGAAAGAACTTGGTCAAGAACTCGGTTGTCATCTCTTCCCAAGTACCAACTCGCCCTTGTGGAATAGATTGATACCAAGCCAAGGCTTTGTCCTTAAGAGAGAAGGAAAATGCCCTTAGCTTATGGTTGTTGCTCTCCAATCTTGGTGGTCTAAGAGTCTCCATCAAAATCTCATAGTTCATCAAATGTTGGTGAGGAGATTCTCCTTCCATCCCTCCAAATTGGTTATGCCGGATCATTTGTAGAACTTGAGGGCGGAGCTCATAGTTGTGGGTTGCGGGATCTCCTAGATTCACACCCGGTCGGTGTGCTCTTTGTGCCGGATCCATACGTCTCCCTAGGGTTTTTGGCTCCTCAATAGCAATGGGAACAACCCTAACATTGGCCGCCGGCTGCGGTTGTGGTGGAGGAGGTGGAGGTTGTCGGCGATTAAGCTCTCCTTGAACAAGGGCTTGCCTAATCTCCTCAATCTCCCTCCTTGTTTCCTCTTGCCTCTCATTGGCAAGTCTCCTTTCTTCCTCCAAGAGTTCATCCCTTAGCCTTATTTGCTCTAAGGCTTCATCCAATTCAGCTTGGAGATTTCTACCGGCCATCTCTTTCTCTTTTCGGATGTTCTTAGATCTAGATCGAAGGGTTTTCTCCGGTTCGGGATCGAATGGAGCTAAATCCTTGCCACGAGATCTTCGCATACACCTAAAGAGCAATAGATGTTCTGAAAAGCAAAGACACAAACCAAAGAGAGATCAAAATCAACAAGAAAGATCTACACTAGAAACAATCACAAAATAGACTCAATCTAGACCTAGTCCCCGGCAACGGCGCCAAAAACTTGTTACGCTAAAAAGTGTGCACGCAATAAGCCTTAAATTTATACTCGTTATAATTATCCTAACTTCTAGCGCACCCGCAGTGTACGGGACGTATGTAGCAAGATAAGTATTCCGAGGTCGAACACAAAGACTAAGGTGAAATTGATTTAAGTTGTGATTGAATTTAGCAAGATCTAAGTCTAAAGGAAAGGAGAAAATAAAGGAAGAAAATCTCAATTGTTTTGGTTGGTTTTAGGCGATCACATCAAAGATCAAATTCATGCAAAGCAATCAATCAAACTAAACCAAAAATTAGCACAAATAAACAAATCAAACAAGATATTGATCAAGAGAAAGGAAAGACGGATTCTAGGGGTCGGAAGTTCCGGTTATGGCATAAAACTCAAGTTATCTATTCATTCTTTGGATTGATTATGATATGTTGGGATTAAGTGTTTCTAAATTGGGATCAATTACCGGGTAAGTCTCATGATCCAACTAGTCCACACCTAAGGTCTCATTCCCGGTTAGGTCTCTAAGAACCTAAGGTTAGGAATTCTACACAAACCGGAATTGGTAATTAGGAATCTAACCTATCCTTACCGGGTAAGTCTTGGAATGGGAAGTCCTAATCAACATTCCTAGCACATCTAATCCAATGGCGACTTGTTAGGTTCACCACTACCTAAGGTTTTGCTATTTAGATTCTAAGGGAAAGGATTACCGGGTAAGTCTCTCCTAACACTTAGTCACTACACTAGGACACCCTAGAGTAGGTTAAACTCAGCAAAAACTTAGGGTTTCAACATTTTATAGATCTAAGGTAAGATCCTTCGAACCAGGGAAAATCACGGTTTGTTCTATAGAAACCACGACCGTGGTTCTTCAAGAACTACCCGTGATTTCTAACAGCAGCTACATTCATAAGCAAAAATCATCCAAAGGTAAATTTAAGTCTGTCCTATCATGGTTCTAGCCACAACCATCCTTTCCTTACCCTAGAATCACATCAATCTAGCCTACAACATTCATAATGGAAATCAAAGCAAGCAAACATAAAATCATAACCCCCATTGCAAGATAATGAAAGAAAAGAAGATGAACAAGTGGATTTCAACACAAACCAAATCTGAAGATCGAATTTAGAAAAACTTACAACCCTTCCAAAAGAAGGTTCAAGGGTTCACAAATCTCTAGAAATAAATCCGAAATACAAGGAGCTAAGTGTGTGTTCTTCTCTCTTCTTCAATGGCACCTTTCTTCTTCTCTTTGGCACTTTCCTTCCTAGAAAAAATCTTCTTCTTTTGAGAATATATTTGTTAGAGAAATGGAGAATGGATGAGCTGCTCCCAGACTACCCCAGCTACCTCAAACAACCCCTCAAGGACCACTTTTATAACAAATTCTTCATGAGCTGGCCATGAGAGTCGTGGCACAGCTGTCACGAGAATCTGGCAAAATCCACGGTCATTTCCACGGCCGTGGTTCTTCAGGAAACCGTGATTCTATGCAGAAACTTCGCCTTGGATCATTGAGCTGTGGTTTGGTGTATGGCTAGTGTTGGCAAGGTCCCATGAGTCCTCCTTAGCTCTTTGCTTGTGTTGTAATGAGTTCGAGGACGTGTCATCTAAATGAACGATCCTCAAATGCATCGTTTTAGCTCTAAACTTCCCGAAATACCTACAAAACGCACACAAGTCCGTGTAGACGTCTATCTCGACAAAATACATGTTTTGAGTGCAAAACGTCTTGGACTAGTGCTAGATCATGCATGATTGAGCGGGAATTCTATCTAAATGTACACCTAAAACTATGCTATAAATCGTGTTATCAAGGATCCACCGAATCAACCTAGGTTTGGCATCCTTCTTTGTAAGGAGGTAACGGATCGCAGCATGATCCGTATAAACAATGACCTTCGCTCCAACAAGGTATGACCGAAACTTCTCAAAGGCATACACTACCGCTAGCAACTCTTTCTCGGTTGTGGCATAGTTAAGTTGGGCATCATCTAGCGTCTTGCTAGCATAATAAATGGCATGAGTGCGCCCATCTTTCCTTTGCCCCAAAACAGCCCCAACGGCTACATCGCTTGCATCACACATGATTTCAAACGGTAGGCTCCAATCCGGATGTTGCATGATGGGTGCGGAGATCAAAGCGTTCTTCAACCTACAAAAAGCCTCAAGGCAATCTTTGGAGAAAACAAATTCAACATCCTTCATTAGTAGGTTAGTGAGAGGCTTAGAAATTTTAGAGAAGTCTTGAATAAACCTCCGGTAAAAACCGGCATGCCCTAAGAAACTCCTTACCCCTTTCACCGAGGTAGGTGGTGGCAACTTCTCTATCGTTTCAATCTTGGCCCTATCAACCTCAATGCCACGGTTAGACACCAAGTGTCCTAACACAATACCTTCACTTACCATGAAGTGGCATTTTTCCCAATTCAAGACAAGATTTGTCTCCTCACATCTTTGCAATACTAATGACAAGTTAGCCAAGCAATTATCAAAGGAAGAACCATAAACAGAGAAATCATCCATGAACACTTCCATGATATTTTCAATGTATTCCGAAAAGATAGCCATCATACACCTTTGGAAGGTGGCGGGTGCATTACACAACCCAAATGGCATCCTCCTATATGCAAAAGTTCCCCATGGACATGTAAAGGTTGTTTTCTCTTGGTCATCGGGGTGGATAGGGATTTGGAAGAATCCACTATAGCCATCTAGGTAGCAAAAATGAGAGTGTTGAGCTAACCTTTCTAGCATTTGGTCAATGAAGGGTAGAGGGAAGTGATCTTTCCTAGAGGCCATGTTCAACTTCCTATAGTCAATACACATCCTCCACCCCGTAACCGTCCTAGTCGGGATTAGTTCATTGTTCTCATTGGTCACCACGGTCATCCCACCCTTCTTAGGAACTACATGAACGGGACTAACCCACTTACTATCCGAGATAGGGTAGATAATTCCCGCATCTAGCAACTTAATGATTTCCTTTTTGACTACCTCTTTCATTATGGGATTCAATCTTATTTGATGTTCAATAGAGGGTTTATGATTATCTTCCATCATTATCCTATGCATGCACAAAGAGGGCTTAATGCCAACAAGATCATCAATGGTGTATCCTATTGCCTTTCTATGCAGTTTCAATTCATTCAGCAGTCTATTAAGCTCATCATCATTCAAAGATGTATTCACAATCACCGGATAAGTAGAATTTGAACCAAGGAAAGCATACTTTAAATGAGAAGGGAGGGGTTTAAGATCAAGTTGAGGAGGACCTTTTTCGGTTGGAGACGATCCATACAATGCAGGTTGAGATGATTGCAAAGCCATGGAAGCCTCCTTGAAGTCCTTTGATGATTGCTCACATTCAAGTGGTTGGTGCTGAAAAGACTCAGGAAAATCGACCCAGGAGGAAAAATCGGACGATTTTTCTGGCAGTGGGTCGATCTGAGTTTCTGTTTTTGCAAAACTGGATGAAATTTCAGCACAAGGACAAAAATCGGCCGATTTTTCCCAGGCAGGCCGATTTTTCTGGCTGTTTTTCTCTTCTTCTAGCACTTCAAATCCAACACTTGGTAGCTCGTCCAATGCATTCAAGGCCTTGATTACTTCATTGCTACTCTCCTCAACTCCTTCCTCCATCAAGCTTGAGCTAAGAACCCTTTCAAGTGGATCCTTGAGCAAGATTGAGCTCACAACCTCTCTAGACTCATCCTCTTCAACTATGTTGAATACATCTTCATCAAGGGTTGGTCCTTTCATCATTGTGGACAGCTTGAACTTGATGTTTTCTTCTCCAATGTTGAAGGAGAGAGTTCCATTCTTGCAATCTACTAGACATCCGGAAGTAGCTAGGAAAGGTCTTCCCAAGATGATAGGAACCGGATAGTCCGCCGGGATGTCCAAAACAACGAAGTCTATGGGTACATAGAACTTCCCTAGTTGCACCGGAATGTCTTCCAAGATTCCAACCGGATGAGTGATTGAGCGGTCCGCCATGTAAAGGGTCATCTTGACCGGCTTTGGCTCTCCTAGCCCAACCTTGTTGCAAAGTGCAAGCGGAATGATGCTCACACTTGCCCCAAGATCACATAGGGCGTCATACTTCACTTCTCCTACTCCGATTGGCACACAAAAGGATCCGGGATCCCTTAGCTTGGGAGGCATCTCCTCCTTCATCGTTTGAATCAACTCCGAGGATCTCTTGGTCATTCTTATCTCCCCATACTCCTCCAACTTCCTTTTGTTGGAGAGTATCTCCTTTAAGAACTTGCCATATGCCGGCATACCTAAGATAGCATCCATGAACGGAATGTTAATATGCAATTTAGACATTAGTTCAAGGAACTTACCAAAGTGATTGTCCAAGCGAGCTCTTGCTTGTGATTGTGGGAACGGTAGTGGTGGTTTGTATGGAGACGGTGCCACATATGTTGGCTCTACATCCTTGCTCTTGCCTTCATCTTCTTGCAATGGTTTTTCTTCATTCACCACTTGCTTCCATTTAGCATTCTCCTTGGGCAAAGGATCCTTCATGCTTAACCCACTCCTCGTTGTAATGGCCAATACTTGACCTCTTGGGTTTTCTTCGGTCCTTCCGGGAAGCTTCCCCGGATCTCTATGGGCTTCACCCGCCTTTTGGAACACTTGTGCTTCCAACACTTTTTGAGCTTTAGAGATTGAAGTCACGGTGCTCTCAAGACCACTCAACCTTCCAAGCAATTGCTCAAACATCATTTCGGTTCTATCTTTTGGAGGTTGAGTAAATCCGGGTGGAGGTTCTTGTAAAGCTTTTGGTGGTGGAGTTGTGCTTGTGGAAGCGGGAGGGTTCAAGGCTCCATCCGGGTTAGAATAAGAGAACCCGGGATGGTTATGGTTGGGCCGGTAATTGTTGAATTGCCGGTTGTTGTTGAAGTTCCTTGGGCCTTGGTAGTTGTTGTAGTTGCCCCTTCCCATGTAATTCACATCTTCCTCCTTGGAAGATAAGTTAGCTTGTGGAAGCACTTGAGGAGTTGCTTGGTTCTTCAAAGTTGTAGCACACAACTCCCTCAAGGACTTTAGCTCATTGTTGATGGCGTCAAGCTTGAAATTGCTCATGGTGACCTCACTCACCTCATATGCTCCCACCTTTCTCCCTTCACTTTTCCTATGGGAGTATTTCTCAATCACTAGAGCTTGTTTCTCCACAAACTCCCAAGCATCATCCACATGCTTCTCCATAAAAGTCCCACCGGAAAGGGATTGGAGCTTGAATTGACTATCTTCATCAAGTCCTTTGAAGTAGATCTCCAATAGCTCAATTTTCGGTATGCCATGGTGTGGACAATCTAGGAGAAGATCTTTGAATCTCTCCCAAGACTTGAACAAACTCTCTCTATCCTTCATCACGAAGGCGTTAATCTTCCCCCTTAACTCGGTAGTCTTGGAAGGTGGGAAGAACTTAGTCAAAAACTCGGTTGTCATCTCCTCCCAAGTACCAACTCGCCCTTGTGGAATAGATTGATACCAAGCCAAGGCTTTGTCCTTAAGAGAGAAGGAAAAAGCCCTAAGCTTATGGTTGTTGCTCTCCAATCTTGGCGGTCTAAGAGTCTCCATCAAAATCTCGTAGTTCATCAAGTGTTGATGAGGAGACTCTCCTTCCATCCCTCCAAATTGATTATGCCGGATCATTTGTAGAACTTGAGGGCGGAGCTCGTAGTTGTGGGCTGCGGGATCTCCTAAGTTCACACCCGGACGGTGTGCTCTTTGTGCCGGATCCATACGTCTACCCAAAGTTTGTGGCTCTTCGATAGCAATGGGTACAACCCTAACATTCGCCGCCGGCTGCGGTTGTGGTGGTGGAGGAGGTGGAGGTTGTTGACGATTAAGCTCCCCTTGTACAAGGGCTTGCCTAATCTCATCAATCACCCTCCTAGTCACTTCTTGCCTCTCATTGGCAAGTCTCCTTTCTTCCTCTGAAAGATCTACACTATAAACAATCACAAAATGACTCAATCTAGACCTAGTCCCCGGCAACGGCGCCAAAAACTTGTTACGCTAAGATCGTGTGAAGTGCACGCAATAAGCTTTAAATTTATACTCGTTATATTTATCCTAACTCCTAGCGAACCCGCAGTGTACGGGACGTTCGTAGTAGGGATAGTATTCCGAGGTCGAACACAAAGACTAAGGTGAAATCGAGTCAAACAATGGTCATAGATAGTGTGGATCTAATCTAAGAGAAAAGAAAGAAATAAAGAAAGGAAAATGAAGATATTTTTGGTTGAGTTTTTGTGGTGATCAAGCAAAGATCACAAATCAAACAAGATAGCAAAACAAACCAACAACTCAAGCTAGCAAAACAAGCAAGTAACACAAAACACACAAGTGTATGATCAAGAGAGAAAAGTGGATTCTAGAGGTCAAGATTTCCGGTTATGGCATCGGACTCAAGGCTCTAAGGATTCTAAGGACAAGCTGCGATGTTGGGGAAAGAATGTTTCACTAATGGAAGCAATTACCGGGTAGGTCTTTCACTTCACTAGTCCCGCATCAAACTCCTATTACCGGATAGGTCTCAAGGGGTTAAAGTAGGGAATTCTACACAAACCGGATACTACTTAAGTATCAAACCTCTCCTTACCGGGTAAGTCTCGGAAAAGTAAGTCTAAAGCAATAATCCCAGCACACTCGATCCAATAGCGGCTTATGAGGCTCACTACTACCTAGAATTCATCATCCAAGGTATCTAAGATCGGAAATCATCGGGTAGATCTCTTCCCTCACTTAGGTTGATAGCATTAGGTGATCCTAAGCTAAATTAGGCTTAATAAACACTAGGATTTAAACAACCAAACACCCTAACATACAGATTCATCATTTAAAGAGCAACAGGAGAATAAATCGGGCTGTTCTACAGCTAAATCGGCCGATCTATCATGAAGAACAGGGCGATTTTTCTGACTGGTTTGGGTTTCGGGCATACAAATCATCCTAAACTAACATATAAGTCCATTCTATCATCACCCTAGCCATAACCATCAATCCATCACCCCAGAATCACAATAAACTAGCCAATAATAAGCATATCAAGATCCAAAATCATCACACAAGCATACATGGTGTTCATGGATGGATAATGAAAGTTAAGCAAGTAAAATCAATAAATCTCAGCTGAATCTAAGTTGTAGTAAGACTTACAAACTCTTAAATGAAGATCCAAAACGTTCCTAACAATCCTTGCAATAGTTCTTCAATCCAAGATTACAAAATTAACTCAAAATCACTCAAAACCTCACTATCACTCCTACAATGGTGTTCTTCTTCTTCCTTCAATCCTTGAGAGTTTTTTCTTCTTCTCCAAGTCTATCTCCCAAATCAATGAGCTGTGAATGAGAGTGTGGGAGAGGAGAGATACCCAGCAACAACCTGCAGGACCACTTATATTCTCCACCAAGAGCAAGGCCGGACAAGAGATCGTGGGACACGTGGCTTAAGCTGTCAAAGGCCCAAAAATCGACCCAGTAGATTAAATCGGCCGATTTAGCTGCTAGTTGGTCCGATTTTCTTCAGCAGAAACATGCTATGATCGTCTAGCCATGAGTTGCTCCATTGCTTGCACTAATAGTGATCTTTGTGTCCTTTGTTGCTCCAATTATGCTCCTCCAAGGCTTTGGATGTGTACCATCATGAGGCTTGGCCCTCAAATGTATCGATTAACGTCCAATAGATCCCCGAATTACCTACAAAGCAACGCACAAGTCCGTGTAGACGTCTATCTCGACAAAATACGTGAATTGAGTGCAAACGTCGTGAATTAGTGCTAATCCATGCATGAATGAGTGAGAAATCTATCTAAATGATTACCTAAACCTAAGTCATAAATTGTGTTATCAACTACACTATTATTGCTAGGTTAAGAGTTGGAAATAGATTGTAGCATTAACTACAGTGAGAGAAGAAGGAAGTTTCTTCTAGGTTGTATCTAGGAATCATTGAAGCAGATAATATATAGTTAGATCCTATGGGCAAAGAAACCCTAGGACGGAGACGTAGGCTGTTAGAGCTGAACTTCGTAAACATATCACTGTGCCGATCTTTTCATTCCGCACATTCCTTGCTTAAATTGTGACTAATGTGGCTTTGTAGGTTTTCGGAGTCAAGGCCTTGAAATCACTTTCAAAGCCCTTGAAAACCAGTTGTGTCACAAAGAGCACAAATCGACATCAAGGCCTTGAAATCAGTTTTAAAGCCTTGAGATAGGTTTTTGCGAAAAGTTCCCGTACTCTATTCAACCCCCCTTCTAGAGTATTTTTATCCTTTATATTCATCTATACGGTTATTCACTAATCAACATGCATCCTAGGGTCAAAAAATTTGCCCTAGGACGCGAATCAACATGCGTTCTAAGGCCCATAAAGTACCCTAGGAGGCTAATCAACCTGCAACGTGGGGCGCAAAAACTTACCTTAGGATGCTAATCAATCTGAATTCTAGGACCCAAAATTTATTCTAGGACGCTAATCAACCTACGTCTTAGGGCCCGAAACTTACCCTAGGACGCTAATCAACCTGTGTCCTAGGGTCCAAAACTTACCATAGGACGCTAATCAACCTGCATTTTAGGGCCTGAAACTTACCGTACTACGCTAATCAACTTGCGTCCTAGGGCCCGAAACTTACCCTAAGACGCTAATCGATCTACGTCTTAGGGCACAACCTACTGTCGTCATATTGATGCCAACAAAAAAAAGACCGATGAAGGAAGGGAGGTACATTAAGTCATCAAGTCCTTCTTCAAGTCTCTATTGTTTAATCTTGGAGTTGTTGAATCACACCCCCAACTTGAGGGCGAGTGTTAGAGTATGAGCGAAATATATTGGGCCTAATATATTCGGTCATATGCTAGACTTATCCTTTATTTGCTAGTTTATATTTTTATTTGTTGGGCTTATCCTTTATTTTTAGTTTATCTTTTATCTCTTGTCTATATAAACAATATTTGATCAATGAAATAAACAATCTTTCGGTTCACAAATCTCTTGGGCTTATCTTTTATTTGTTAGTTTATCTTTTTATCTTATATGTTGTTAATTTATCTTTTTATCTCATTATATTTTTCTATATAAACAATATTTTATCAATAAAATAAACAAGCTTTCCATTCACAAATCTCTTCAAGAGGGAAACAAAGAAAGCTAGAAAGGATTGGAGCTTAAATATGCGACTAGAGAGATTTTGCTGAACCCTGACCTTATCGACTTCGTAGAGGAGATAACATCCTTATATCCGAACATTCTCCGTAGCCTTTAAATCACTTCTTTTGGCATCCATGACAACCTTCGATTTTTCTTCTTCGATATCCATTATAACCTTCGATTCACTTACTTTCACATCCATTGTATCCTTCGATTCACCTCCAAGTTTATGCTTTCGCTTCTTCTTTCTCATCTATGGTAGTGCCCAATTCAATTGTTTTTGCCCCTGCTTTCCCATCCACGACAACTTTCATGTCTCATGATTTCATTCCTCTTTCTATATCCATGTCAGTTTTGGAGTCGCCTACTTTCATGCCTTATTTTTCAACTCATGTAACCGAAGAGAATACTTTTTTATATTTCTTTCCTGAAGATTACAAAAGAAGGGTTGGTGTAGTATGTAACACCCAGTACCCCAAATTTTGGGAACTCGAAGCGTTACGGGCTAGAACCTCACAATGGGTCCCGACCCTCAGAGTAGCAACAACACAAAGGATCTTACAACAAGGCACAAACAAATGAAAACTAAGACTCAATATCAAACCAAAAGTTTAAACAAAGGGAAACGTAAAAGATTCGCAGCCGAGTTCAAAACAAAAGGGAAAGCAACAACATAAACATAAACCCGATCCCGTCCTATAATGTATGTGTAACACCCCAACTTTTCAGCACTCGGGGAGCTACTGGTTTGGACCACACAGTGGGTCCCGACCTTAGTTTGACAACAACTTAACAAGATCTTACAACAAGGCACAGATAAGGAAAAACCAGAAATCATAAATTAAGTTTTATCGGAGTCATGAATGTGACCAGAAACACTTACAGCCGGAAATAAACAAGTCTCACAATCTGAGAAAAAGAAAAAGGATCATAACTGAAAGACCAACAATAAAAGAAACTGCAACTTGTCCTAAGAAGTACGACACCCCGACTGTCCACTACCGTCCGGATCACTCGGCATCTGATCTAACCTGTGGCAAGTCTAAACAACGATAAACAATTAGCTAACTAATCAAATATAAGTAGAAAGATAAATAGCACAAACACACAGAAGAAGAATATAAACACTCAACATGCTGACACACAATCCAGTTATAATCTGACAACTTATGTGATTCACTTCATCATGTTTTAAAAGTTGTAGCACGAGAAATCTTAAGATTTCCCGCCTCCGTTCCTTATCCAACTGGTGATGGTTTGGCACACCTCCGCTGGTGGCGTCCCGCAAACCAAGTATGGACTAGTCCCGAAAGAAACCCCCAACGCCCTCGGGCTAAATGAGTAGAATACTACCGCCCGTTACTCTTAGGCCAGATATGTAAGTCGGTCGATGATTACTATGAAATACACTAGTACACACATCATTCAAACACCACTATCATCGTTCACACTCATATCTGACAACTAGCTAAGTAAGCCAAAAGGACTTACATGATTCAAGTCTCGACTCTCTTAATCACAATTCGATCTGTAAATGTAGGAACTCAGTAGCCTGTCGAAGGAGGCAAGTGCGTCAACACACTTCCTAGTAAATTAGAAGTTTAAGACTTCAAAGATAGAAGATCTTATTAGAACATAATTTATTACAATTCTCATTTAAGGTAAACTGACTATTTTACCCTTGGTCCCAAAACTCTCCAAATCTCATAATTTATGCTTAAACTCTTATGTGAAACTAAAAAGCCATTTCCTAACTCAAGGATGAGTTTGGGTAAAACTAGAGAGACTACATTTTTTCTATTCCCCGAAAAGTCACTAAGGTCCAACTTTGGCTTCAAATATGAAATTCGAATAAACTTATAAAAATTCCGAAATAATTCTCTATATCACCTATGATATCCAATCTACTAATAGGAGGAAGAGTTTCTTAAAACTTTTTAACCATCCCTTCTACAAATTTTTTTAAAGTTGGTTACAACACTTAGAATTTTTTATACTTAGCCAAATTTCACTGCTGGAAAAACAGCTCAACTACCCTACTTTGGAACCCTATAACTTCTAATCCGACCGTTCATTTATTCCCAAATGTTAACACAGTAAACTACATATATCCTTCTATGATCTATCAAAAATTCAACGGTGGATCTTTAACCAATCTCTTTAACATTGATCCACAACAATGACCATTCCCAACTTACAAAGCTGAGATTTAAAAGGGTTTTTTTTCACTTCCATTTCTAGGGTAATTTGACCTACTCTCATTGTCATCCAATGATCATATATTGGGCACCCTAGGAGGCCTCAACAAAGCTTACTTACTACCCTTCTACTTCCCTAGTTTGATCTCCCCTCACATCAACACTAACACCAATTTGAACCTATGCAACACATGCCTGTTACATTCAGAATGCAATGCATGAACTGCAGAAAGACACAGGGAGAATGGTTTATCCCTTACCAAGGATTTTTTTAACTGTAGAAGGTAAGATGATACACTAGTGAGGGAGGGTTGATTCAAAGGATGGCTGCACAGAGGACCATAAAACCATGACATTTTCGCGTTAGTATCCTGGCTCAACAGAGACGAGAATAGAGAGGGGTAGAGAGACTAACCCACGCTAGAGAGATCCTTTCTTTTGTCACACAGGAGGAGGAAGAGTGCAACACCTTCGGTTGCTACCTACTGGGGAGGGAGGTGTGTACCAAGAGTTAGTGCCAAAGGGATTGTCGAGTGAACTGTACAAAGGGAGGGTAAGGCAACGACAGGAGAAGCGAGGTAAATCAGCACTCACCTTGGTCAGATTCAGTTGGGGTCAAAGGGGTAGCAGTTCTGGCCGGCTCTTCGAGTGCGTTGCTCTTGTTGTTTGGAAGTTCGGTAGCAATGATCGTCCTTGAAGCTATCTTTTGTACGCAACAATGATGGAGGTAAGAGGGAGGATCTCCAGGCGTGATATCCGGCTGTTATTGCACTCACTCAGCGGTTACGTGAGATAAGGAAGGAGAAAAGTTGGATGTTACAACGTGGGAGGTAGAAGGGGCTACTGTGCTTCTAGGGCTGCGAGATAAAGAGCATCAGGCCCGCGTCCGATGGTGTTTTGGGGTGGAAACAAAGTATTTCTGGGATACAGTAGGCATCACTAGACGGCTAAAGATCCGAGCTGCTGAAGATGTGGCTGTTGGCAACAGAAGTCGTGTGGGCTGGAGCAAGATAAGTACAAGAGGTGGGCTGAAAAAGAGGGCAAAGTGGGTTGAGTTTTGTCAAGGCTTTGTCATAGCCTTGTCAAAACATGTCATGGCTTTGTCAAGCCCATGCATGGCTTTGTCATAATCTTGTCATGGTAACTCGTCATGGTCTCGTCAAAAGGACGTCACGACTTTGTCAAGAACATGTCATGATAAAAATTTAGGGTTTGGTGGAGTAGGGTTTGCTATACAAAAATCTTATCATTTTATGTGAAGTGAGGTTACATAAAATGATAAAATTTTGAGATGTTGTGTACGACTAGGTAGCCATATAAGGATCAACGGATCGAAAACCGGTTTGCTACTGGATTAAACGGAATAAAAATTCCGGATATTACATCAGTATCCCATTAAAATAAGTTTCGTCCCGAAACTTAGAATAAGGTATCTACCCAAACGACTCCCACCATAAACTTGTATACTCTGTTTTCACTAAATTTTTAAACTTGTTTTCTAGCATGCAAAACTACTCAATCATCATAATCAAGCAACCCATAAAAAACGTAAACACTCATTCTAACATATAATCACAGAAGTCACACAAACAACAACTAAGAACTAACTCGTCGGTACAGGGGTGGCGGCGAACCCCGCTAAGAACTCAGGATAGCTACGTCTAATAATCTCCTCTGTCTCCCAGGTAGCCTCATCGGTTCCTCGTCTAGACCACTGGATCCTCAACATCGGTATCTCCTTGGACCGTAGACGTCTAGTACTGCGCTCAAGGATGGCTACTAGGTACTCCACAAAAGTGTGGCCAGGCTCAACTATCAGATCCTCATGGCTGATGACGTGCCTCGGGTCCGGTATATACTCTCTCAGTTGAGATACATGAAAGACCGGATGAACCCCCTCCAATCTCGGTGGTAGTGCTAATCGGTAGGCAACCTCCCCGACTCTCTCCATGATCTCAAATGGTCCGACATATCGGGGACTCAGCTTCTCCTTAATGCCGAAATGCCAAACGCCTCTCGTCGGTGACACTCTCAACCACACCTGTGCACCTACTCTAAACTCAAAGGTCGACGCCTCTTGTCGGCGTATTCTGACGACTCTGAGCTGCTAACATCCACTCTCGGACCAAGGCAATCCGAGCGATAACATCCTGTATATGATCTGGAGCTACTCCACCAGCTCTGCTAGGCTCATCCCAGCACAATGGTGTGCGACATCTCCGCCCGTACTAAGCCTCATAAGGTGCCATCTCAATAGACGCGTGCCAACTCTTATTATATGAAAACTCTACAAGGGGAAGGTGGTCAGGCCATACCTGTCCCCAATCCAGTACACAGGCCCACAACATGTCCTCTAACGTCTGGATGGTCCTCTAAGACTGACCGTCGGTTTGTGGGTGATAAGCAGTGGTAAAGTGGAGGCTCGTCCCCAAAGAAGTATGTACCGGCTGCCAAAATCTCGAGTTGAAACGTCCATCCCTGTCGGAGACGATAGTCCTCGGCACTCCATGGAGTCTCACAATGTGTCTAGTGAACTCCTCAGCTAGACGACTTACCGGCCACGTTTCCTTAATCGGAATGAAACATGCGGTCTTCGTTAGGCGGTCTACCACCACCCAAATAACATCAAACCCTCTGCTGAGTCTCACTCCCGTGACAAAATCCATGGAGATGTCCTCCCACTTCCACTATGGTACTAGCAGTGGGTGGAGCTCTACTCCGGACCTACGATGGTTAATCTCGACCTGTTGACAGGTCGCACATTGAGCTACATACCGAGCCACGTCGGACTTCAAACCACCCCACCAGAAGGAACGTCTCACGTCCTTGTACATCTTACTCGCTCCAGGATGTACTGAGTATGGGGTAGCATGAGCCTCACCTAATATCTTCTGTCTCAACTCACTGTCTGATGGCACACAGATGTGGTCTTGACGTCTCATCACTCCATCAGAACCAATAGTGAATTGAGGTGCCTCATCTCGAGACATCCTATTTGGGATCCGGGTCAAAGTCGGACATGTCTCCTGCTTCTGTCGGATCTCACCCAACAGATCAGGAAGTAACTCCAAGGTAGCCAACTGATGAGCTATATCTGAAAACTGAATCTCTAACTCCAACCAAGCCAAATCTCTCTGTAACTGCGACTGTATTGTCAACAGGGCTATCACCTTCTCTCGAGGCGTCTTCTAACTCAAAGCGTCAACAACTGCATTCGTCTTTGCGGGGTGGTAGAGAATCTCAATGTCGAAATCCTTGATCAACTCTAGCCACCGCCTCTGGCGGTTATTCAACTCCCGCTGAGTGAATATGTATTTTAGACTCTTATGGTCTCTGAAGATCTGACATGTCACCCCATAGAGATAGTGACGTCATATCCTAAGGGCATGGACAACTTAGCATCCAACTGGCTATCCTGCAGAATCTATAACACTGTCCTCAAACGTCCGACATGCTCCTCTCGGCTCCTAGAGTAAACTAGGATGTCGTCCATGAAGACCACTACAAACTGGTCTAAGAAGTCGGTGAAAATCCCGTTCATCAACTCCATGAATACCTCTGGCTCATTAGTGAGCCCGAATGGCTTCATTACAAACTCATAGTGACCATACCTAATCCGGAATGCCGTCTTAGGTATGTCCTGGTCTCTCACCCTCAGTTGGTGATAACCCGATCTCAAGTCTATCCTCAAACACTGACGCTCCATGTAACTGGTCCAACAGATCATCTATGTGAGGCAGTGAATACTTGTTCTTGATGGTGACCTTGTTCAACTCTCTGTAGTCGATGCATAGCCTCATCGATCCTTTTTTTTCCCATCTCAAGCAGCTCTATCTGTGCCATGCCGTACGGGACCTTCGAGATCAGTCTCGTGCCCGGCTCTAACTCAATGTTAAAGTCAATACTCTTCTGACAATCTAGAAATTGACCCCAACTTTTCTCGGTGGAGCACCATCAGTCTCATTTGTTTGAAATGCTAAGTACCCTCTATCTGGACTGACGTAGGATTTGATCAAAATCATTTGCTTCCTCTTACTCCTCTAGTTCTTCTAATACAAATTCATCTGTACTAACTGTGATTTGTACCCTTTTCTTAGCCCGTAAGTAAACAACTGCTCACACCCATTCTCTTTATATCATTACTGATATAAGGGGGGAGGGTCATTTCTGACCGTCAACTCTTCCTCCAAAACTTTTAATTAAATTTTTCTGACTTGAACTTATTCAGTGTTACCTGCACTCGTATTGATTTTTACTTCACCACTGTCGTAGTTGATCTATTTAAGGATTTCTCCACATGTAGATAAAATTCATTTGTAACCATGTGGTTATTCTTCTTATGTGCCAACCAGTCACTACTAGTTAACCCGCACGTGTAAAGTCTCCGTTGTTACCATTTAGTCTATAGTTAACCTTCTACACAATCATAGACTTACTTTTCTTCTATCTCTTTTGAAGTTTGATATACTTGGTGGAAAAATTTATCTCCTCCAGTTTCTCCATTTATACTCCTTTAGCTCCTTCTATAATCTACACTTCTCTTTCTCACTATAAGGTCACTATACTCTTTCCTAGTTTAGCTGTATCATTCATTTGCCGTCAACGGTTCATCAGATCTCCCACGATAGTTCGTAATTGCATCATTGCGATTCCTTTTTCCTCAGTCCTCAACTACTTGCGATGCCCCGGTGTGAGTCGTTGGTGTTGATAAATTAAGTCCCTTTGTGAGCGGGAAGTTATCGCGGACCCTTGGGTACACCAAGATCAGTTTCACACACTCTTGTTCCTTAGTTGGTGTTAAATTATAATGTTGCCTTTATAGTGATCCTTTGACTCTGCTTTCAGGATTCTATCATTTGGGTATCTGTATCACAATCTTTCTTGTAACTCGCTTGTCTTATTGCAAGTCACTCTGCCTCCATGCTTATGAAAACTACCCTCCACTTTCTGGCTAATCCATAAACTTCAGTTGTGCGGCGCTCTAAGTCTTCATTGTTGGTTCGACAACATATCTCCTCTTAACTCTCAGGTTATGAGTGTCTAGGTGGAACCCTCTTGATTAGGATGCCGACTTAATTTGCCAATAGTGGTCATATTCCGCCCTGCTTCTAACAACAAACTTCATATTTTAGTCCGTCGATAAGCTTAAATTTAATGTTCCTTGTCTGGATTGGTTCTATATCTTACCTTGACTTTCATTACTATAACTATTCTGAAGGCATCCACGTTGTTCGTACCGTCATTTTACACCACACTTGAAAGAACCTCCGTGATGTCGCTCCAAATCTCCATAATTGTCGATCATCCAATGCTTTTCCGGAACTACTCTCATGCATAATCTTCATTTGATTCTGTTAAGTTGACTCGGGATCCCCTTCATGCCATGCTCATTGGGGTTGTCCTTCAGTCTTCACATTTCTGTCTCGGCGTTCCTCAACAAGCTCGAAGGAGTTGTCCGCCGTTCGCCTACCCTAATGCACATAAGATGTGCATACTAATCCTCACGTTGACACCCTTCAAAATCTACTTAGATGTGTCAACGGAGTGAGAAACTCATTAAGTTATCTCCGTTAAGGACATAATAAAACTATTATGCTACTAACCTTCGGCATAAACTTATCTATTGTACCTATCTTTATAAGTAGTTACTACGTCACCATAATATTTCTAAAAGTACTAAGCTGTCGAGATCCGCGAAGGTAGTGGTGGTCGTCCGTACTTTCTATCCCAACCCGTCTATGCATGCATTTTGAAAAGCAAAAATTCTTTTGGAAAACTCAGACCCCTTTCGGGTTCTGCTTATTTACATATTTGACCTTTTAGAAGATTTCAAGTGCCATTGTTGCCAGCCTAGAGCTTTGATACCATGTTGTAACACCCCAAGTTTTCAGCACTCGGGGAGCTAGTGGTTAGGACCACACAGTAGGTCCTAACCTTAGTTTGACAACAACTTAACAAGATTTTACAACAAGGCACATATAAGGAAAAACTAGAAATCATAAATTAAGTTTTAACAGAGTCATGAATGTGACCAGAAACACTAACAACCGGAAATAAACAAGTCTCACAATCTGAGAAAAAGAAAAAGGTTCATAACTAAAAGATCAACAATAAAAGAAACTGCAACTTGTCCTAAGAAGTATGACACGCCGGCTGTCCGCTACCGTCCGGATCACTCGGCATCTGCTCTAACCTGTGGAAAGTCTAAACAACGATAAACAGTTAGCTAACTAATTAAATATAAGTAGAAAGATAAATAGCACAAACACACAGAAGAAGAATAAAAACACTCAACATGCTGGCACACAATCCGGTTATTATCTGACAACTTATGTGATTCACTTCATCTTGTTTTAAAAGTTGTAGCACGAGAAATCTTAAGATTTCCCGCCTCCGTTCCTTATCCAACTGGTGATGGTTTGGCACACCTCCGCCGGTGGCGTCCCCGCAAACCAAGTATGGACCAGTCCCGAAAGAAACCCCCAGCGTCCTCGGGCTAACTGAGCGGAATGATACATCCCGTTACTCATAGGCCAGATATGTAAGTCGGTCGATGATTACTATGAAATACACTTGTACACACATCATTCAAACACCACTATCATCGTTCACACTCATATCAGACAACTAGCTAAGTAAGCCCAAAGGACTTACATGATTCAAGTCTCGACTCTCTTATCACAATTCGATCTGTAACTGTAGGAACTCAGTTGCCTGTCGAAGAAGGCAAGTGCGTCAACACACTTCCTAGGAAATTAGAAGTCTAAGACTTCAAATATAGAAGATCTTATTAGAACATACTTTATTACAGTTCTCATTTAAGGTAAAATGACTATTTTACCCTTGTTCCCGATACTCTCAAAATCTCATAATTTATGCTTGAACTCTTATGTGAGACTAAAAGCCATTTCCTAACTCAAGGATGAGTTTGGGTAAAACTAGAGAGACTACATTTTTTCTATTCCCCGAAAAGTCACTAAGGTCCAACTTTGGCTTCAAATATGAAATTCGAATAAACTTATAAAAATTCCGAAATAATTCTCTATATCACCTATGATATCCAATCTACTCATAGGAGCAAGAATTTCTTAAAACTGTTTAACCATCACTTCTACAAAAATATTTAAAGTTGGTTACAACACTTAGAATTTCCTATACTTAGCCAAATTTCACTACTGGAAAAACAGCTCAACTACCCTACTTTGGAACCCTATAACTTCTAATCCGACCGTTCATTTATTTTCAAATGTTAACACAGTAAACTACGTATATCCGTCTATGATCTATCAAAAATTCAACGGTGGATATTCAACCAATCTCTTCAACATTGATCCACAACAGTGACCATTCACAACTTAAAAAACTGAGAATTAAAAGGGTTTTTTTTCACTTCCATTTCTAGGGTAATCTGACCTACTCTCATTGTCATCCAATGATCATATATTGGGCACCCTAGGAGGCCTCAACATAGCTTAGTTACTACCCTTCTACTTCCCTAGTTTGATCTCCCCTCACATCAACACTAACACCAATTTGAACCTATGCAACACATGCCTGTTACATTCAGAATTCAATGACTGAACTGCAGAAAGAAAAAGGGAGAATGGTTGATCCCTTACCAAGGATTTGTTGAACTGCAAAAGGTAAGTTGCTACACTAGTGAGTGAGGGTTGATTCAAAGGATGGCTGCACAGAGGACCATAAAACCATGGCACTTTCGCGTTAGTATCTTGGCTCAACAGAGACGAGAATAGAGAGGGGTAGAGAGACTAACCCACGCTGGAGAGATCCTTTCTTTTGTCACGCAGGAGGAGGAAGAGTGCAGCACCTTCGGTTGCTACCTACTGGGAAGGGAGGTGTGTACCAAGAGTTAGTGCTAGAGGGACTGTCGAGTGAACTATACAAAGGGAGGGTAAGACAACGATAGGAGAAGCGAGGTAAATCAACACTCACCTTGGTCCATATTCAGTTGGGGTCGAAGGGGTAGTAGTTTTGGCCGGCTCTTTGAGTGTGTTGCTCTTGTTGTTTGGAAGTTCGGTAGCAACGATCGTCCTTGAAGCTATCTTCTGTACGCAGCAACGATGGAGGTAAGAGGGAGGATCTTCAGGCGTGATATCCGGTTGTTATTGCACTCACTCAGTGGTTACGTGAGATAAGGAAGGAGAAAAGTTGGCTGTTACAACGTGGGAGGTAGAAGGGGCTGCTGTGCTTCTTGGGTTGCGAAATAAAGAGCAGTAGGCCCGCGTCCGATGGTGTTCTAGGCTGGAAACAAAGTATTTTTGGGCTGCAGCAGGCATCACTAGACGGCTGAAGATCCGGGTTGCTGAAGTT
Source organism: Fagopyrum homotropicum (assembly GCA_033239125.1). Classification (NCBI taxonomy): domain Eukaryota; kingdom Viridiplantae; phylum Streptophyta; class Magnoliopsida; order Caryophyllales; family Polygonaceae; genus Fagopyrum; species Fagopyrum homotropicum. The sequence continues at coordinate 3,834,957 of BSWB01000005.1, read as the reverse complement.
GTGGCTGTTGGCAACAGAAGTCGTGTGGGCTGGAGCAAGATAAGTACAAGAGGTGGGCTGGAACAAGAGGGCAAAGTGGGCTGAGTTTTGTCAAGGCTTTGTCATAGCCTTATCAAAACATGTGATGGCTTTATCAAGCCCATGCATGGTTGTGTCATGATTTTGTCACGGTCTCGTCTTGGTCTCGTCAAAAGGACGTCACGACTTTGTCAAGAACATGTCATGATAAAAATTTAGGGTTTGGTGGAGTAGGGTTTGCTATAAAAAATCTTATCATTTTATGTGAAGTGATGTTACATAAAATGATAAAATTTTGAGATATTGTGTCCGACTAGGTAGACATATAAGGATCAACGGATCGAAAACCGGTTTGCTATGGATTAAACGGAATAAAAATTCTGGATATTACAGTACGGGAACCCCGACTGACAACACCATATGGATCACTCAGCAACATCCTGAACCTGTGGAAAATCTACAACATCGGTATAAACCATTAGTTAACATTCTAGACATTAGAAAGAACGTAAAGGCACAAACACACATAAGGTAAAAGAAACATATATCATGCTCGCACTCAACCGGTTATTATCTTTCATTAAGTTATCCATTACACACGAGAATCTCCCGAAACTTGCATCCGCTTCCGTCTTCCAACAGGAATAGATGAGTACTATCCGTTGCCTACATGCCTAGGTTGTAAGAGCACATTCTAGTCTCCTGTAGAACTTGGCAAGTGGTCACCGCCCGGTTATCATACACTTGGGCCAATTAAGGTTATAAAGGGTGATTCCTATTTTGATTATCCGTTATAACATGATAAACAACAAAAACAAGCCAAAACACTCAAACCAATATACGGAATGAAGCTAAGTAAGTCCAAGGGACTTACCTCACTTGAAGGTAACCTAAAACTCAACAAACAACTCAGTTTCCCTCAAGAAAGGAGCAAGGGAACCCTATTCATAAAAGCATCACGAATCAGGGATAACACGGTTGGTAGAAGTCTATAACTTCTAATCTTAATGATCTCTAAGAGATCTCCACAAGCTAAGGGCTCAACCTTAGTCTTACACCATACACAAAGGGCAAGGAACATCCGTAAGAACCAAGGAAAGGAACGAGGAAAGACAGGAATAAAGCAACTCACAAGAACGAGAGTTACTGTAGAAGAAACCGCAGGGGTGACGAAGCAAGGCGTAGCGGTGGCTTGCCGCGGGGGCGGTGCACTGGCAGAAGACGATGTCGGGGTTTCTCTCGACAGAAACTTTTCAGCAAGGGATCCAAAGCTCGAACCTTTGATCCAAACACGTCAAGACTCAACCAAACATATATATACACTCAAGCATGCATAAAATCATAGCATATTAAATACATAACATATATTAAGCAAGTGTAATTCATATACACTTACCTCGCAGGTAAAAACAATAAAACCTCGCAAACCAACTATTGAGTCCGTTTCCCACTCGGACTATCCTCTTTTATCGTGATTGGATACGCTCACAAAGCAACTAAGCTATAGTTAAGCCGAAACCTTCAACAACACCTGTTGAGAATATCATATTCTTCGTATTAAACTTCTCGCTTCAAACACCAGTTAAATTCATTCCTTTGAATTTAATTAGCTTATAGCATTTTCTAGAATCCCAATTTAATTAATTAACCTTCAATTAATTAATTAAATTTTTCCAGAATAACGTTTTGCCCGCAGGCAATTTCTGAACCCACCTGTCATCAAATCTCATCAAACAAACAACCCATAATCACCAGAATAATGTAACGAGCATAATGGAATTTCCAATTATCCATTTTGACAAGCCTAAGGTCAATTTAGGCTAACTCGCAATACGGAAAACGAATAAATTCATAACTTATTTGTTACTAACCCGATTGACGATCCGAAAGAAGATTCGGAATCACAACGACGCAGGCTACGCTCGGACACCATCAAATTCACCGGAATCTGAGCGACGGAACCTCCCTAGTATCATATATGCTTGACCATGCCTTCCCTTGCTCGGAAATGTAGAAACTCGGTACCAAAATGAAGAGAATGAAGAGAGGAATCCAAAAACTCAAACGGATTTGAAATCGGATTAGAAACGAAGAGTAGATCTGAGTTTGAAGGTTGAGAGAAATCAGAGCTTTTACGAGGAAACGTGAAAGAAAATGAGTTAATAAACGATATTTCAGCTATTTATAGCGAAGACGATAATTATCTTTTAGCGGAGTCGATAATTATCCTTTTACCGATCCGAAAGCGGTTTAAGCCCCCCTTCTCCAAACTTCTCGAAATTGGAACAATAAATCTGGAATATTGTATGGATAATTATTCCGCAATTGTCTCGAAAAACGTGTATTCCTAAGCCGTCTTTCTTAGCCGCTAAGAAACGAAATAGCGACTCTTTTGGCCGTTTTGCCTTTCCATGTTTTTTCATATCTAGGACATGTCCGATGTTCTGATCATTTCTCTCAACTGCATTTTTATTAATTGAAGCTCCCAAATGCTCCAAATAACACCGGGTTGTAATATCATCTAGGAGCAAGTTACCTCGATAGGTATCTCGTGTTAAAACGGATTTAATTCCTTAAAATTCTCGATTAGGTCATCTTCGATTTTTGACTGTTACATTTGTGCTATTACTTCATGCTTATCTATTGCTGTAGCTAACGGTGTATACCGTGTTGTAGTTGATCTGCAGGTTAGGAAGACTGCAGAGTGAGCCAGATGGTGTGACCAGCCGAGGACTTCTGTACATTAGGATGCGTGGGTTGAGGATCTTTTGTATCAGTTGATGTTATTGTTATGGTTTTTGTACTCGGCTTTGAGTTTGTAAACTCTTTTGTTGTATCATACAACTTTTATGCATTTGTTTTACTCTACTTGTGCCTTGTTGTAAGATCCAGTGAGCTTGTTGTCAGGCTAGGGTCAGGATCCATTGTGAGATCCTAGCCCAATGTAGCATTCCGAGTCCCATGGATTTGGGGTGTTATAGAGTTGGTATCAGAGCCTTAGGTTGACAACAATGACACTTGCTATCTGTAATAAAGGTAGAGTGGATAAATAACCAGAACCCACATGGGGTCTGACGTTTTAAAGAGTTTTGGTTTTAAAGCGAGTATAGTTGTTTTGGGATAGTGTTTACAGAAGTCGTCACCCATCTAAGGATCTCGACAGTATAGATATATATATATAGATACCTTTTTTGTGAGGACATGTGTGCATGTATTATTAAGTATTATATATATCTATACATATGGCCTATATAGAGCCTTATACGTTAGGTGTGCATACCCCGTAGATGGCTCGGATTAGAGCTACTGTTGCAGGCAGAGGTAGAGGTAGAGGTAGACCACCTCTTCCTCCAGGAGAGAGGAGACAAGGATCAGCTCCCGCTGCAGATCCACCAGTGGGGGAGGAGGCTCAAGAGGAGGTTGTGAGAGCTTTGTTTCAGCTACGAGGAGTGGTGGGTCCAAGAGACAGCAGACCCATCCAGGCCAATCTGATGGCTCAGACCGTGTTTCCATGGGCAGATCAGAGTTCAGAGAGTTTCTCCGGAAGTTTGAGGAGGCCATCAGAGCAGGTCGACAAACCCCAGATTTACCAAGGCAAGAGGGATTATCTGAGGAATCCCATGGAGCTACTCAAGTGCCAGCTGCACCAGTTCGTGTAGTTGAGCCAGCACGAGTTGTGGAGAAGACTAGAGGGCCTCGACCAGATACCTGGTTGAAGGCATTCCACCAGTAGGGAGTACCACACTTCTCTAGGGAGATGAGCCTAGAGACTAAGGTGTGGATTGGGCATGTAGACTCAGCTTTAGAGTCTATTTGTTTCCCAGAGGACAGACGGATAGAGCTATTACAGTCTCTATTCCGTGACCTGGCACATCAGTGGTGGAGGACAGTTAGAGCACGAGTCACCACCTATGAGCAGATGAGGACATTGCTGATGGAGCAGTTATGCCCTGCCTCACTGAGGAGGGAGAAGCTGCAAGATTTTGTGGAAGCAGGCTTCGAGGATGTGCCCATTATAGATGCTATTCACCGCTTCCGGACTGAGTTAGCTTTGCTGGGTCTAGCTGTACCTTCTGAGGACCAGCACGTATACCTATTCTCCCGACGTTTGAGGGAGAATACACCTTCATACATGGCGGAATTTCATTGTGACTCATTGGTAGACTACCAGGATCGGGCCTCTACTTATGAGAGAGAGAGGACTAGCCAGAGGAGGACTTCTCAGACCGGACGGTCTGAGAAGAGACAGCGTACAACACCGACTGGTGCAGAAGCAACTGGATTCGGGCGGGGTCAGACTCAGGGCCGCTCGAGTATTCCAGTGTCTGCACAGACTACTGACAGAGGCCGACAGTGTTACAACTGCGGGGCCTTTGGGCATATGAGGGATGATTGCCCTAGAGCACCGCTGACTTGCTTCTCGTGCAGGAAGCCAGGACATATAGCTACGTTTTGCCGTCAGGGCAAGGCGCCATCACAACAGGGTTCTTCCCTTGCAGGTGCAGCAAGAGGTGGGCAGAGCCGCCTCAGCATCAGGGACAACAGAGGGTCCCAGGGACACCTGCTACTCAAGGTTCAGCTCCTGGACCGAGTAAGGGTAGAGGTAGAGAGGCTAGTACTAGTGATGCTCGAGGAGTTCGAGGCCGTGCTTTTGAGTTGAGGAGTGTTGAGGAGCCGCCAACACCAACTGCTACAGGTACCATTCTGTTATATGGTTTACCTGTTAGAGTTTTATTTGATACTGGTGCTACGCATTCATTTATTTCTGCTTCTTGTGTTCAGCGTTTGAGTTTGTCGCCATAGAGGGGGCACCCTTTACTATAGGGTTATCTGATGGTAGTAGGGTCAGAGGTACCCAGGAGATACGTAGTTGTCCTCTACGCTTAGGGACTCGTGTACTACTTGTTAACTTCTTAGTCATGCCTTTGATGCATGAAGAAGTCATATTAGGTATGGACTGGATGCGTAGACACCGTGCAGTGTTAGATGTGGGTAAGAGAACTGTTATAGTCTCTACCGACTTAGGTCCGATAGAGGTCTTCCGGGGTTGGGACCTTCGGAAGACAGGATTTGTTATCAATGTTGTACGAGCAGCTAGACTGATTGCACAGGGATGTGATGTCTTCTGGTGCTACGCCATGAAGGATGGAGAGAGTCCACCTTTGAAGGACATACCCGTGGTTTGTGAGTTCACAGACGTACTTGCAGAGCCGTCTAGCTTGCCACCCCAGAGGAGCGTCGATTTTGGTATTGACTTGGAGCCTGGCACGAGACCCATCTCTAAGGCCCCATACCATATGACACCTGTCGAGATGTTGGAGCTGAAGAAGCAACTCGAGGAGTTGGCTGAGAAGGGCTTCATACGCCCTAGTGTTTCACCATGGGGTGCACCGGTCCTCTTCGTGCGGAAGAAGGACGGATCGTTGAGACTGTGTATCGATTATAGAGAGCTGAACAAGGTGACCATCAAGAACAAGTATCCACTACCTCGTATTGATGATCTACTTGATCAGCTGTAGGGAGCGACAATCTTCTCCAAGATTGACTTGCGTTCAGGATATCACCAGCTGAGGGTGAGAGAGGGGGACGTGCACAGGATGGCATTTCGTACCCGGTATGGACACTACGAGTTTGTAGTGATGCCATTTGGGTTGACGAATGCCCCAGCAGTATTCATGGAGTTGATGAACATCATCTTCATCGACTTCCTGGATCAGTTTGTGGTGGTCTTCATTGATGACATTTTGGTATACTCTCGTAGTAGAGAGTAGCATACGGGACACTTTAGGACGGTTTTGCAGATTCTGAGGGATAGAGAGCTTTATGCCAAGCTCTCTAAGTGCGAGTTTTGGATGTCTGAGGTTGTTTTCTTGGACATATAGTCTCCGCCGATGGGATCATGGTTGATCCGGCGAAGATCGAGTCTGTTGCTGCTTGGACGACACCGACGAACGTCAAGGAAGTGCGTAGCTTTCTTGGCTTAGCCGGTTATTATAGAAGCTTTGTGGAGGGATTCTCTGTAATTGCCCGTCCACTGACGAGTCTTCTGAGGAAGACTACCAGATTCGTATAGACCGACCAGTGTGCTCAGAGTTTTGAGGAGTTGAAGAGGCGTTTGACTTATGCTCCTGTCTTGACACAACCAGAGGGTTCTGATCATTTTGTGGTCTACAATGATGCATCCAAGCTAGGCTTGTGATGTGTGCTGATGCAGAGGGGCAGAGTGATTGCATATGCGTCTCGCTAGTTGAAGACGTATGAGGAGAACTACCCGACTCATGATCTGGAGTTAGCAGCGGTAGTTCATGCTTTGAAGATCTGGAGACATTACTTGTATGGTGCTACATGCCAGATCTTCACAAACCATAAGAGTCTGAAGTATATTTTCACGCAGCGGGAATTGAATAACCGCCAGCATCGATGGCTTGAGTTGATCAAGGACTTTGACCTTGAGATTTTATATCATCCTGTCAAGGCGAATGTAGTAGTTGACGCCTTGAGAAGGAAGACGCCTTCAGAGAAGGCGATTGCTAGACTTACTGTACAACCTCAGCTTCAGAGGGATCTAGCCTGGCTAGAGATGGATATCCGGTCTCTTGATGAGGATGCCCAGTTGTTTACTTTAGAGGTTCTACCTGGTCTGTTGAATGAGATCCAACAGAAGCAGGGGACCTACCCGACCTTGACGAGGATCAGAGATAGGATGTCTCGAGGAGAGGCACCCCAGTTTACTATTGGGGCAGATGGAGTTATGAGGCGACATGATCGTATCCGTATTCCTGCAGATACAGAGTTGAGACAACGGATATTACAGGAGGCTCAATGTACACCTTACTCAGTACACCCTGGTATGAGTAAGATGTACCATGATGTGAGACGTTCATTTGGTGGGGAGGGCTGAAGCCCGACGTAGCCATATTTGTAGCTCAGTGTGCGACTTGTCAGCAGGTCAAGATAGAGCATTTCAGACCTGAAGGTGAGCTCCATCCACTGCCAGTACCACAGTGGAAGTGGGAGGACGCCACCATGGATTTTGTGACTGGATTGAAGACCAGTAGGAGCTTTGTTCCATTTGGGTAGTCGTTGATAGATTGACGAAGACGGCACGTTTCATTCCTATCAGAGAGACGTGGCTAGTGAGCAAATTAGCTGAGGAGTACACTAGGCAGATAGTGAGACTCCACGGGGTACCGAGGACGATCGTTTCGGATCGTGATGGACGATTTACATCGAGATTTTGGCAGCAGATTCAGATTGCTTTGGGGACGAGTCTACACTTCACGACGGCGTTTCACCCCCAGACAGATGGTCAGTCAGAGAGGACCATCCAGACCCTAGAGGACATGCTGCAAGCTTGTGTGTTGATTGGGGACAGGGATGGTTTGATTACCTTCCACTCGTTGAGTTCTCATACAACAACAGCTGGCATGCATCTATAGGGATGGCTCCTTATGAGGCACTATATGGACGTAGATGCCGTACACCATTATGCTGGGACGAGCCTAGCAGTATCAGTGGGATAGCGCCAGAACAGATTCAGGATGATATGGCTCGAGTAGCGCTGATCAGAGAGAGGATGTTGATTGTACAGAGTCGCCAGAAGTCGTATGCAGACAAGAGGCGTCGACCTCTAGAGTTCAGGGTAGGAGCTCATGTCTGGTTGAGAGTATCTCCAACGCGAGGTGTCAGACGTTTTGGCATAAAGGGGAAGTTGAGTCCCCGATATGTCGGCCCTTTCGAGATACTAGATAGAGTTGGACGAGCAGCTTACAGATTAGCTTTGCCTCCGAGGTTAGAGGGTGTTCACCCCGTATTTCATGTGTCTCATCTGAGAGAGTACATACCAGATCCGAGGCACATCATGAGTTATGATGATCTGGTGGTTGAGCCGGACCACACGTTTGCAGAGCACCCTATCGTAGTCCTAGAGCGAGGTGTGAGATGCCTGCGTTCGAAGGACATCCCTATGTTGAGGATACAGTGGTCTAGACGAGGACCAGATGAGGCTACCTGGGAGACAGAGGATAGTATCCAAAGGAACTATCCGGAGTTCTATGCTGAGTTAGAGGCACCAGTAGGATCCACGAGTAGATCTTAGCTCCTTCTTGGTGAGTGTTTGTATGTTATGTGCTTATGTGATATGTTGTGTTTCCGTGCTAATTGCGTGTGCATATGATCTGTTAGATCCTGTTTGCTAGCACGAGATAGGTATAGCTGGAGATGGTTCTTTCCTCCATACTATGATATATGTGTTAGGATTAGCAGGAGATGGTTCCTTCCTCCATGCTACCTTTGATGGACATAGTGTGAGTGGAGATGGTTTTCCTCCACATAGTCGTGTTATGTGTACGTGGTGGCTGGAGACGGTTTTTCTCCATGCCAGTGTGATGTGGTTAGTGTTTGGCTAGAGATGATTTTTCTCTAGGCCTTATGTAGAGTTCTGATGTTGGAGTTGTGATACCTCCATGCTGTGCTGAGGATATAGAATGTTATTGGCTATGAATTGATGTTTTGGAGGTGAGAGTGTACCTCGGCTTGGGTCCGAGAGGTTTTGGATTTTGCAAGTTTCGGGACGAAACTTGTTTTAAGGGGGGGGGTGAGATGTAAGAGTCTGAGCCTTTGGAACCTAGGAGCCTTGATGAGCCTTAGCTGAGTCAGCTTTGACACTTCCAGCAGCCCTAGTGGACCCTGCCAGCCGCACATGCGCCCAGGTGAGCCGTCCCTGTGCATGGTTATTCCGCCCTTGCGGTTTTGTGCGGCTGCAGCCACTTTTGTTGACCTCTTGACTTGCTTTTGGGTTGGCTTCTTATATAAGCTTTCCCTTACCCTCAGATGAAGGGTTTCTTCATCTCTCCAGCTTCTCTCTTCCTCCTCACATCCTTCTTCTTCTTCTTCTTCTTCTTCTTCTTCTTCTTCTTCTTCTTCTTCTTCTTCTTCTTCTTCTTCTTCTTCTTCTTCTTCTCCGTTGATCTTCTTTGATCTTCTCTTGCTTGTGTGAGTGAGTTCTTGAGAGTTTGAAGTTGTTTTGGCCTTGGATGATCTTGAAGTTGTTGGTGAGAGTTGTTGTTATTGTGTTAAGGTTGAGGGAAGTGTTGATGCTCCATAGTTGTAGCCTAGGTTGGTGTGGTAAGTTCTTTCTCTTCTTCTCTCTTCATCCTTCATCCTTTGCTTCTTATCTCTCTCTTTAGCTTAGGAATCACAAGTTTGGACTTGTGTTGGATCTTCCTGGATGTTTTGATGATCATATGTGTGTATATTATGCATATGTGTTATTGTGGTGTGTTGAAGACGTGAAGAGAATCGAGAAAGGAGTCGAAGAGAAGTCGGGACCAACTCTCTGCACAGTTGGCCGCCCCTGCGCCTGACCTGAGCCGCACCTGTGCCTGGTGTGGAGCCGTCCTGCGCCTTTGGTGAGCCGCCCCTGCGCCTCACTGGGCTGGCTGGTGTGTTCTTACTTCTGTTGGTGCATACCTTGTTGGTATGTCTTCCTTCCTTCCTTTCCTTTGGCCTTGGCTTAGTTGTTGGTTAGGTTAGGATGGTTAGGATAAGTTGTGTGTTAGAGATGTGCCTTAGGCACCTGTGTTGATGTTGAGAGTATGCTACGGGCATATGTGAACTTGTGTTGATCTTTAGGTTGTTGGTTGGTTCTGGTTATGGAGACGAGTCTCCTAACCCTTTCAGGTTGTGATGTTGTGTGCCTTGCTCTTGCAGGCGTTGGTTTCCTCCCCAAGGGGAAGTTGTGACGTGGTAGAGGATACGAGTGTATCAGGTAAGTCCATAGGACTTACTTAGCATACGGTTGTGGATTGTATGTTGTGATGGTTGTGTGTGTTCATATGATTGTGCATTTATAACTTAAACCGGACTAGGACGACCATTCATTACATTTATATGGCCCAAGTGTATTATAACGGGCGGTAACCACCGGTCTCCGCTTGTTGGGTTAGGAGGAGGTGCCCTGAAGATGATCTCACAGGAGGGGACGAGTAAAGGTCACCCCCATGCAAAACTCCTGTGTTACGTTGGATGAGACGGGGTTCTTGAGGCTCCTCGTGTTACAAAAGAAGTTGAATTAGTAATGGAATAATGTAATTAAAGATAATAAATGAATGTGTGTGACATTGCATGTATGAGACGTTGTGGTGTGTTTGTGCTATTACTTCATGCTTATCTATTGCTGTAGCTAATGGTGTATACCGTGTTGTAGTTGATCTGCAGGTTAGGAAGACTGTAGAGTGAGCCAGATGGTGTGACCAGCCGGGGACTTCTGTACATTAGGATGCGTGGGTTAGGGATCTTTTGTATCAGTTGATGTTGTTGTTATGGTTTTGTACTCGGCTTTGAGTTTGTAAACTCTTTTGTTGTATCATACAGCTTTTATGCATTTGTTTTACTCTACTTGTGCCTTGTTGTAAGATCCAGTGAACTTGTTGTCAGGCTAGGGTCAGGATCCATTGTGAGATCCTAGCCCAATGTAGCATTCCGAGTCCCGTGAATTCGGGGTGTTACAATCACAAGCTGGGAAGGAAGTAATTTTCAAGTCAATCATCCAAAGCATCCCGTTGTACCCTATGAATTTTTTCATGATGGCTTCGGTTATGATTGACAAAATCCACTCGTTCATGACTGCCTTCTAGTGAGGTTCCAATTCGGATAAGAGGAAGATCCATTGGCGGAGTTGAGATTCATTTTGCTTGCCAAAAAACCTCGGATATATGGGAATTTGGGATTTGAGAATTTATAATTCACATCTTCTTGCCAAGAAGGGATGAAGACTTTTATCAAATGAGAACTCCCTGGTGCATAATACTCTCAAAAAAAGTTTGTTATTTTCACAGGTCTTCATTTGGGGTGCCAAATCGACTCTAATTGAAGGTTTGAGCTGAAGGATTGGGGATGGTACTTTCGTTTAAGTTGGAGTGAGGCGTGTATTTTGGATGACTGAAGGATTGTGCATGGCCCCACAGAGGATGCCCAGAGGATCTTTGAAAAACTAGGTGGAAAATTACATATCTCGACTACAACCCCTTAACTCGGGTTCTCTACGTCCACCTACGTGATGGGTTTGATGATTCATGTGGTGAGAGTAGTGTAATAAGCTTCGGTGCGGTGTGTAGAAACCGGGATGGGGTTATCATTGGAATAAGATTGAAGAAGGTGGCTGGTAGTTGACCAGTGTGGTGGGTGGAAGGAGAAGCAATCAAATTAGAGTGGAAGGAGAAGCAATCAAATTGGGGATCTATGTTGTTTTGTTTTTGAGATATTCTCTTTTCGCTCCTCGATTTAGGTGAGCCACGTTCACCAAGGGTGCGTGAGGTTTTCCGGGCGAGATTGTGCCCAAAGCCCAATCATTGTGTGATAGACGATGATTCACTTGATCCGTGATTGTGTGTTCTTCCCATTGTTGGGGTTAAAAGGTCCTTTGTGTTCAATGAAGCTTGAACATGTTTTGAAATGTTTGGTATATGAATTACAGTTTTTAAAACGAAGAATGCTCAAACATGTTTTTATAGTATTTTGTAAATGTCATTTGAGCTGACTTTCATGAAGGAACAAAGTATGGTTTTGGCGCCATTGTGTTATCACTAGGTGATAGTTTTGGATATGGTACATACTTGTTTAACATCATCATATGCACAATAGAATCATGCTTACTTTTGTATTCACCTTTGTATTATAAGTACCATGTATTATTATTTATGATCTTACGCTCGAGTAGTTCATATATACACTACTTATGTACAAACTTAGTCTAGTGGAAGATTAACCTCACTACGGTGGAGCCTACTATGTTTTCATAACCAGGTTTATGAGCAGTTCATGAGTTTGGAGGTTGGATGACCCATATATTTAGTATGAGGTCATGTTTTGATCGAGCTTGGTGGTCTTGTGTTTTCCTCTAGGAGTTATTCCTAATATTGTCTTATGTTAGTTGGGTTGGTGGACTTTATTATCTAAACCTTGTTGTTATGGCCTCGAGTTTGACCGGTTGTATGTTTTGAACCTTTATGTTTGATGTCACGGGATGACAGTTGGTTTCTCTACCTTTATTTTTACATAGTTATCTGTTTTTGTCATGTCTTTAAAAAGCATGAAGACATTCTTGTCTGAGTTCGTGGCGTTGTAGCGTTTTTCCATTTTGAGGCGTTACAACTATAATATAGTTATTTAGCCGGTGGTACTATATGCGTTCGTTTTGCTTGATCCTTGTTTGTTGACGAATAGTTTATTTTCGATTAGTTATGTGTCGAGATATCATGTTTTTTAGTTGAGTGTAAGGGACGCGCTAGAAAGAGTAGCACATAATGATATGGATTGAAATGAACATCATATAAGTATCAATAATTATATATTCGTCCAGCTGGAATGCGAATAAATATAATTCATTTCAATATTTAAGTTTGATAAAAATTTGAAACAAGAATCAAAATGATTTAAAAAAAACGAGTGATTTCAGATTCATAAACAAATTTATTATATATATATATATATATATATATATATATATATATAATTTTAATTTGATTTTTCCAATGCAAAACAATCTTGAATTCTACAAACTTTATTTAGATGTTTGGTGTAAACGTGAGTGGCTACAATAAAATACCAAAAACATATGTAAAGTATGTTTATAAAAGGGATATATAGTGACACACATAATCATTTGAAGTTGGTACATACGATCATAGTGTGTTATCTACAAGATAATATGCATAAATATAGTCAAAATAGTAATAATATGCACTTTGCTATCATACTATATAAACATATTATCCTTTATAAGTGGGTTGCAATACCTCCAAATTAGGGGCGGCGAGTGGGTCTTATGACTTCCCACTTTTGGTCATATGTGTTATTCTAAAGATACATTAGTATGTCACCTTCAACACATTTAACTTTTATATCATATAAATCAACTTTCAACATATACTACCTTGTTTAAGTATATTTAATTGCATAAACGTGGTTTAAATTACGGTTTATGTCATTGATTTTCCGGTAACATCATCGCTCATTTCATCTCGAGTAGTCTGAGTAATAACATCACTTATTTCATCTCTTTTCTGGTGGGAAGGAGGTCAGGTATCCTCCGCATCTGAACGCGCTTTTCTGGTGGTCCATACCAACCTTCCGGGTTAAGCTTTCGGGTGAAAATCAAAACTTATATAAAAACCATAGGGTATAACAAAAGGAAACGCAAAGGACTCGCAACCGAGTTCAAAACAACAGGGAAAGACAACAACAAGATATAAAACCCGATCCCGCCATATAATGTACAGGAACCCCGGTTAACCACACCATCCGGATCACTCAACAACATCTCTAACCTGCAGGGCATCTACAACATTGGTATAAACCATTAGCTAACACTCTAGATATCATAAAGACAATAAAGGCACAAACACACATAAGAAGGTAAACGCATAGCATGCTCTCACACAATCGGTTATTATCTTCTATTAAGTTAACCATTACTAATTCAACTTCTTTGTCACACGAGAATCTCCCGAAACTCGTCTCCGCTTCCGTCTGCCGACAGAAATAGATCAGTACTATCCATTACCTGTGGGCCTGGGTTGCAAGAGCACCTCCCAGTCTCTTGTAGAACTGGACAAGTGATCACCGCCCGGTTATAATACACTTGGACCAATTAAGGGTATAAAGTCGTCCTAGTCCGGTTTTCTGTTATACCGATAAAGCAACCAAACACCAACAATACGGTCAAACCAATATACAGAATGCATGTAAGTAAGTCCAAGGGACTTACCGCACTCAAAGGTAAACTCAGAAATCCGCTACTGCCCAACTTCCCAAAGGAAAGCAAGAATGGCTACTCAGACAAGGCATCATAAATTAGAAACTAAATGAATGCTAGAAGTCTACATACTTCTAGTCTCAATGATCTCTAATAGATCTACTACAGTGTGCTAGAACTTCCCTACTTTTAGTCTCAATGATCGCTAACTGATCTCATCATGCCAGGAGAAGGACTCCTAGTCTCAAGGTTCACAAGAAACGTCATTAACTACATTGCTCAAGGGTGTAATCAACTCATGGGGATCAACAAGCCACTAACTGGCATTCACAATAATCATCTAGGTCTGGCCTAGCATGATCTAGCATAAGGGAAGGGCAAAGGAAGCATGGAGAAAGCAACTCACCGATGACGGGAGTCACTGCAGCTGAATCGCGGGGTGGCAGACAGAGGCGTAGGGACGGCGCAAGCTTGCATCCACGGGGGCGGATTGATAACACGATTTATGACTTAGGTTTAGGTAATCATTTAGATAGATTCATCACTCATTCATGCACGTTTTGGCATTGGTTCATGATGTCTTCGCTCAATTCATGCACATTTCTAGAAAAGACGTCTACACTACCTTTTATCGGTTTTGTAGGTAATTCGGGGATCTATTGGACACTAATCGATACATTTGAGGGCCAAGCCTCATGATGGTCCACATCCAAAGCTTTGGAGGAGCATAATTGGAGCAACAAAGGACACAAAGACCACTATTGGTGCAAGCAATGGATCAACTCATGGCTAAACGAGCATAGCATGTTTCTGCTGAAGAAAATCGGACTAGCTAGCAGCTAAATCGGACGATTTTTGTCCACTGGGTCGATTTTTGAGGCTTTGACAGCTTAAGCCACGTGTCCCACGATCTCTTGTCCGTCCTTGCTCTTGGTGGAGAATATAAGTGGTCCTGCAGGTGGTTGCTGGGCATCTCTCCTCTCCCACACTCTCATTCACAGCTCATCAATTTGGGGGAAAGATTGGAGGAGAAGAAAAGCTCTCAAAGATTGAAGGAAGAACAAGAACACCATTCTAGGAGTTTAGTGAGGTTTTGAGTGACTTTTGAGTGATTTTTGTAATCTTGGATTGAAGAACGATTGCAAGGATTGTTAGGAACGTTTTGAATCTTCATTTAAGAGTTTGTAAGTCTTGCTACAACTTGGATTTGGCTGAGATTTATTGATTTTACTTGCTTATCTTTCATTATCCATCTATGAACACCATGTGTGCTTGTATGATGATTTTGGATCTTAATATGCATACTATTGGCTAGTTTGTTGTGATTCTGGAGTGATGGATTGATGGTTATGGCTAGGGTGATGATAGGATGGGCTTATATGTTAGTTGAAGATGATTTATATGCACGAAACTCACAACCGAAGGAAAAATCGACCTGTTCATCAGATAAATCGGCCAATTTATCTGTAGAACAGCCCGATTTATTCTTCTGTTGCTCTTTTAATGATAAATTTGTATGATTGGGGTGTTAGGTTGTCAAATCCTAGTGTTTATTAAGCCTAATTTAGCTTAGGATCACCTAATGCTATCAACCTAAGTGAGGGAAGAGATCTACCCGATGATTTCCGACCTTAGATACCTAAGATGATGAATGCTAGGTAGTAGTGAGCCTCATAAGCCGCTATTGGATCGAGTGTGCTAGGATTATTACTTGAGATTTCCCTATTCCGAGACTTACCCGGTAAGGAGAGGGTTACCCTTAAGTAGCATCTAGTTTGTGCAGAATTCCTTACTCTAACCCCTTGAGACCTACCCGGTAATAGGAGTTTGATGCGGGATTAGTGAAGTGAGAGACTTACCCGGTAATCGCTTCCATTAGTGAACATTCTTTCCCAAACACCGCAGTTTGTCCTTAGAATCCTTAGAACCTTGAGTCCGATGCCATAACCGGAAATCTTGACCTCTAGAATCTACTTTTCTCTCTTGATCATATACTTGTGCTTTGTGTTACTTACTCGTTGCTAGCTTAATTTGTTAGTTGTTTTATTTCCTTGCTTGACTTGTGATCTTTGTTTGATCACCATAAAAACCAACAAAAACATTGCGTTTTCCATTTTCTTTGTTCCTCATCTTATCTTAGTCTAGATTCACACTATCTTTGATCATTGCTTGACTCGATTTCACCTTAGTCTTTGTGTTCGACCTCGGAATACTTACCTTTCTACAAACGTCCCGTACACTGCGGGTTCGCTAGGAATTAGGATAAATAGAACGAGTATAAATTTAAGACTTATTGCGTGCACATCACATCTATTCCTAGACGTAACAAGTTTTTGGCGCCGTTGCCGGGGACTAGGTCTAGATTGAGTCATTTTGTGATTGTTTATAGTGTAGATCTTTCTTGTTGCTTTTGATCTCTCTTTGGTGTGTGTCTTTGCTTTTCAGGACGTCTCTTACTCTTTAGGTGTATGCGAAGATCTCGTGGCAAGGATTTAGCTCCATTCGATCCCGAACCGGAGAAAACCCTTAGATCTAGATCCAAAAGCATCAAAAAGGGAAAAGAGATGGCCGGAAGAGACCTCCAAGCTGAATTAGATGAAGCCTTAGAGCAAATAAGGCTAAGAGATGAGCTCTTGGAGGAAGAAAGGAGACTTGCCAATGAGAGGTAAGAAGCAACTAGGAGGGAGATTGATGAGATTAGGCAAGCCCTTGTACAAGGAGAGCTTAATCGTCAACAACCTCCACCTCCTCCACCACCACAACCGCAGCCGGCGGCGAATGTTAGAGTTGTACCCATCGCTATTGAGGAGCCACAAACTTTGGGTAGACGTATGGATCCGGCACAAAGAGCACACCGTCCGGGTGTGAACTTAGGAGATCCCGCAGCTCACAACTACGAGCTCCGCCCTCAAGTTCTACAAATGATCCGGCATAATCAATTTGGAAGGATGGAAGGAGAGTCTCCTCACCAACATTTGATGAACTACGATATTTTGATGGAGACTCTTAGACCGCCAAGATTGGAGAGCAACAACCATAAGCTAAGGTCTTTCTCCTTCTCTCTTAAGGACAAAGCCTTAGCTTGGTATCAATCTATTCCACAAGGGCGAGTTGGTACTTGGGAGGAGATGACAACCGAGTTTTTGACTAAGTTCTTCCCACCTTCCAAGACTACCAAGTTAAGAGGGAAGATCAATGCCTTCGTGATGAAGGATAGAGAGAGCTTGTTCAAGTCTTGGGAGAGATTCAAAGATCTTCTCCTAGATTGACCACACCATGGCATACCGAAAATTGAGCTATTGGAGATCTACTTCAAGGGACTTGATGAAGATAGCCAATTCAAGCTTCAATCTCTTTCCAGTGGGACATTTATGGAGAAGCATGTGGATGATGCTTGGGAGTTTGTAGAGAAGCAAGCTCTAGTGATTGAGAAATACTCTCATAGGAAGAGTGAAGGGAGAAAGGCGGGAGCATATGAGGTGAGTGAGGTCACCATGAGCAACTTCAAGCTCGATGCCATCAACAACAAGCTAAAGTCTTTGAGGGAGTTGTGTGCTACAACCTTGAAGAACCAAGCAACCCCTCAAGTGCTTCCACAAGCTAACTTGTCTTCCAAGGAGGAGGATGTGAATTACATGGGAAGGGGCAACTACAACAACTACCAAGGCCCAAGGAACTTCAACAACAACCGGCAATTAAACAATTACCGGCCCAACCATAACCATCCCGGGTTTTCTTACTCTAACCCGGATGGAGCCTTGAACCCTCCCGCTTCTACAAGCACAACTCCACCACCAAGAGCTTCATAAGAACCTCCACCCGGATTCACTCAACCTCCAAAGGATAGAACCGAAATGATGTTTGAGCAATTGCTTGGAAGGTTGAGTGGTCTTGAGAGCACGGTGACTTCTATCTTAAAGGCTCAAAAGGTTTTGGAAGCACAAGTGTTCCAAAGGGCGGGTGAAGCACATAGAGATCCGGGAAAGCTTCCCGGAAGAACCGAAGAAAACCCAAGAAGCCAAGTATTGGCTATTACAACAAGAAGTGGGTTAAGCATGAAGGATCCTTTGCCCAAGGAGAATGCTAAAGGGAAGCAAGTGGTGAATGAAGAAGAGATTTTGCAAGGAGATGGAGGCAAGAGCAAAGATGTAGAGCCAACCTATGTGGCACCGCCTCCATACAAGCCGCCACTACCGTTCCCTCAATCACGAGCAAGAGCTCGCTTGGACAATCATTTTGGTAAGTTCTTTGAACTAATGTCTAAATTGCATATTAACATTCCGTTCATGGATGCTATTCTAGGGATGCCGGCATATGGCAAGTTCTTGAAGGAAATACTCTCCAACAAAAGGAAGTTGGAGGAGTATGGTGAGATAAGGATGACTAAGAGATCATCGGAGTTGATTCAAACGATGAAGGAAGAGATGCCTCCCAAGCTAAGGGATCCGGGATCCTTTTGTGTGTCAATCGGAGTAGGAGAAGTGAAGTATGATGCCCTATGTGATCTTGGGGCAAGTGTAAGCATCATCCCGCTTGCACTTTGCAACAAGGTTGGGCTAGGAGAGCCAAAGCCGGTCAAGATGACCCTTTACATGGCGGACCGCTCAATCACTCATCCGGTTGGGATCTTGGAAGACATTCCGGTGCAACTAGGGAAGTTCTATGTGCCCATAGACTTCTTGTCTTGGATATTCCGGCGGACTATCCGGTTCCTATCATCTTGGGAGACCTTTCCTAGCTACTTCCGGATGTCTAGTGGATTGCAAGAATGGGACTCTCTCCTTCAACATTGGAGAAGAGAACATCAAGTTCAAGCTGTCCACAATGATAAAAGGGCCAACCCTTGATGAGGACATATTCAACATAGTTGAAGAAGAGGAGTCTAGAGAGGTTGTGAGCTCAATCTTCCTCAAGGATCCGCTTGAAAGAGTTCTTAGCTCAAGCTTGATGGAAGAAGGGATTGAGGAGAGTATCAATGAAGTAATCAAGGCCTTGAATGCATTGGACGAGCTACCAAGAGTTGGGTTTGAAGTGCTAGAAGAAGAGGAAAACTGCCAGAAAAATCGGACTGAAGGGCAAAAATCGGCCGATTTTTGTACTTGTGCTGAAATTTCAGCCAGTTTTGCCAAAACAGAAACTCAGATCGACCCACCCTCAGATAAATCGTCCGATTTTTCTTCCTGGACCGATTTTCCTGAGTCTTTTCAGCATCAACCACTTGAGTGTGAGCAATCATCAAGGGACTTCAAGGAGGCTTCCATAGCTTTGCAATCATCTCAACCTACATTGTATGGATCGTCTCCAACCGAAAAAGGTCCTCCTCAACTTGATCTTAAACCTCTTCCTTCTCATTTAAAGTATGCTTTCCTTGGTTCAAATTCTACTTATCCGGTGATTGTGAATGCATCTTTGAATGATGATGAGCTTGATAGATTGTTGAATGAATTGAAACTGCATAGAAAGGCAATAGGATACACCATTGATGATCTTGTTGGCATCAAGCCCTCTTTGTGCATGCATAGGATAATGATGGAAGATAATCATAAACCCTCTATTGAACATCAAAGAAGATTGAATCCCATAATGAAAGAGGTAGTCAAAAAGGAAATCATTAAGTTGCTAGATGCGGGAATTATCTACCCTATCTCGGATAGTAAGTGGGTTAGTCCCGTTCATGTAGTACCTAAGAAGGGTGGGATGACCGTAGTAACCAACGAGAACAATGAATTAATCCCCACTAGAACGGTTACGGGATGGAGGATGTGTATTGACTATAGAAAGCTTAACATGGCCTCTAGGAAAGATCACTTCCCTCTCCCTTTCATTGACCAAATGCTAGAAAGGTTAGCTCAACATTCTCATTTTTGCTACCTAGATGGCTATAGTGGATTCTTCCAAATCCCTATCCACCCCGATGACCAAGAGAAAACCACCTTTACATGTCCATGGGGAACTTTTGCATATAGGAGGATGCCATTTGGGTTGTGTAATGCACCCGCCACCTTCCAAAGGTGTATGATGGCTATCTTTTCGGAATACATAGAAAATATCATGGAAGTGGACATGGATGATTTCTCTGTTTATGGTTCTTCCTTTGATAATTGCTTGGCTAACTTGTCATTAGTATTGCAAAGATGTGAGGAGACAAATCTTGTCTTAAATTGGAAAAAATGCCACTTCATGGTAAGTGAAAGTATCGTGTTAGGACACTTGGTGTCTAACCGTGGCATTGAGGTTGATAGGGCCAAGATTGAAACGATAGAGAAGTTGCCACCACCTACCTCGGTGAAAGGGGTAAGGAGTTTCTTAGGGCATGCCGGTTTTTACCGAAGGTTCATT
Source organism: Fagopyrum homotropicum (assembly GCA_033239125.1). NCBI lineage: Eukaryota > Viridiplantae > Streptophyta > Magnoliopsida > Caryophyllales > Polygonaceae > Fagopyrum > Fagopyrum homotropicum. The sequence goes on along the minus strand of BSWB01000005.1, from coordinate 3,814,844 downwards.
CACGACTTCTCTAAAATTTCTAAGCCCCTTACTAACCTACTAATGAAGGATGTTGAATTTGTTTTCTCCAAAGATTGCCTTGAGGCTTTTTGTAGGTTGAAGAACGCTTTGATCTCCGCACCTATAATGCAACCTCCGGATTGGAGTTTACCGTTTGAGATCATGTGTGATGCAAGCGATGTAGCCATTGGGGCTGTTTTGGGGCAAAGGAAGGATGGGTGAACTCATGCCATTTATTATGCTAGCAAGACGCTAGATGATGCCCAACTCAACTATGCCACAACCGAGAAAGAATTGCTAGCGGTAGTGTATGCCTTTGAAAAGTTTCGGTCATATCTTGTTGGAGCGAAAGTCATTGTTTATACGGATCATGCTGCGATCCGTTACCTCCTTACAAAGAAAGATGCCAAGCCTAGGTTGATTCGGTGGATCCTTCTTCTTCAAGAGTTCGATTTGGAAATCCGGGACAAGAACGGATCCGAGAACTCCGTAGCGGATCACCTTATTAGAATACCTCCTTTAGAGATTGAGAGAGATGACATCCCGATTGATGACTCATTCCGGGATGAGCAATTGCAAATGGTGGAGGAATGCTTGTTCCAAGTGTCTAGGGGAAGTGAGCCATGGTACGCCGACATTGTGAACTACTTGGTGTGTGAGGAAGTGCCTCCCGGATTAACATATGCCCAAAGGAAGAAGTTCTTCAAGGATGTGAGGCACTACTATTGGAGTGAGCCACTTTTGTTCAAAAGAGGGCCGGATGGAATGTTTAGAAGATGCATACCGGAAGATGAGGTGGAGAGTGTGATCCGCCATTGTCACTCCTTGCCATGTGGAGGGCATGCTAGCTCACACAAGACATGTGCTAAAGTGTTGCAATCGGGTTTCTTTTGGCCAAGTTTGTTCAAGGATGTGCAAAGCTTTGTGGTAGCTTGTGATGCTTGCCAAAGGACGGGCAACATCTCAAGGAGGAATGAGATGCCCTTGAACAACATACAAGAGGTCGAGATATTTGATGTATGGGGTGTGGACTTCATGGGACCATTCCCTTCTTCATGTGGCAACCTCTACATCCTATTGGCGGTTGACTATGTTTCAAGGTTGTGGTGCGGTTCTTCAACCGAGTGATCTTCCCTAGGTTTGGAACACCAAGGGTGATCATAAGTGATGGAGGGAAGCACTTCACCAATAGGAACTTTGGGGCACTTTTGGCTAAGTATGGGGTGACTCATAAGGTGGCAACACCTTACCATCCCCAAACTAGTGGCCAAGTGGAGATCTCCAACCGGGAGATAAAGGGAATTCTCGAGAAGACGGTCTCAAGAACGAGAAAGGATTGGGCTATGAAGCTCGATGATGCCTTGTGGGCATATAGGACCGCTTTCAAGACACCAATTGGCACCACTCCTTACAAGTTGGTCTATGGCAAGTCTTGCCACCTTCCGGTAGAGATGGAGCATAGAGCTTATTGGGCCATTAAGTGGCTAAATTTTGACCTCAAGGAGGCGGGAGAGAAGCGGTTGCTAGACATGAACGCCCTTGAGGAGATCCGGTTGGATGCTTATGAAAATGCCCGGATCTACAAGGAGCGGACCAAAAGGTGGCATGACAAGCGCTTCCTTCCAAAGGAGTTGAATGAAGGCGACTTGGTGCTTCTCTTCAACTCGAGGCTGCGGCTTTTTCCCGGAAAGCTCAAATCGAGATGGACCGGACCATATGTGGTGAAGAAAGTTTTTCCTCATGGAGCGGTGGAGATAGGAGGAGATCATTGTGGTAACTTCAAGGTGAATGGGCATCGATTGAAGAAGTACATCCCGGAAGCCCCGGTGGAAGTGATTGCCCCACTTCGCCTTGATTGAAACGCTCCTGAATTTGGTCAAGCTAATGACCTTAAAGAAGCGCTTAATGGGAGGCAACCCATTGGTACATGTTTTTCCTTTCTTTTTCTTGCTTTTGTTTGATCTCACTCTTGGTGTGCTTTGTTTTTCTTTTGTGTTTTTGGGTGCTAGATCTTGTTGATTGTCATGAGTTATGAGATGTTGGAGGTCATGTGAAGACCCCATGGAGCTATGTGAGGTACAAGATCCAAGCACATAGACGAGGAGGAAATCACCCAGAAAAATCGGACTGTTTATGCACAAAATCGGCCAATTTTCCTGGGCTATGGAGCGATTTTTCCTCTGTATAAAGGAAAGTGACGATCTCCAATCAAGCATGGGTAGAGCGGACGAGGAACTTGGATGGCTTGCGGTGCCAAGCGCGGGTTCCGACGCCATAATGAACATCAAGAGCTCTCTACCATCCTTGATCGATCATCCACCATCATCATCCAATGTGAACCGAAATACCAAAGCATCACCAATTTTACATTGTGAGGACTTTCTTTCACTTCTTTATTTAGCTTCCACATTGGGGACAATGTGTTTCTAAGTATGGGGTGGGGTTTTCATGATCACTTGCATGATTAGCATCTAGGATAGTTTAATTTTGTCACATGTTTCATTATGTCTTGCATTGTACATACATATTTCGAAAAATCCAAAAAAATTCAGAAAATTTTAAAAATTTTAGTGCTTCTAAGGCTTGGATATGACCCTAATGATGAACCTTGTCTTGTGAATTGGCTATGGATGGCCCTATGTGTTGAATAGATGAATGCATATGTGGACTTGAAGTACTTCTCTTGAAACCATGAATGATTTGTGATCATGAATGTTTGCCTTGATTGAATTGAGTATTGAAAGTCGAAATTGCATGCTAGTTCTTGCATATCATTTAGGAATGAATAGGGCAATTCATCTTTCTCTACTTCTCATCTTGATCATGTTGCTTGAGCACCTCAATTGATATAAATTGACCTCTTTTGACCCATCCGGGAATAGGAGCATGATAGTGTGTTGATGTGTGTGAAAAGCAAGTGTGGAGTGAAGTTGTTGATGAAAGAATGATGTGAATAAAATGCTGAAATTGTTGTGGAAGTGTAGACGAAAATATAGGTTTGGGGACGTTGGTTTAAATGACAAGTAACTCGGTACATTTCACATAATCGGGTGTTGGTGCCTTGCCAAAGTCAAATAAACCGATAGTCCTAACGAGCTTTGGTATGTGTGCCCGGTGTGGATGCATCTCGAAAAATAGAAAAAGCCCGAGAATGGCTAATCACCAAGGTTTCGGCTTTTGTACACCAATGCCATTGTCTCAAAAATAAAAGAAAGGAAAGAAAATGAAGAAAAATATACACTTGAGGGAAGTTGATAAGAAAATTTGAATTTGTGGTTGTTTAGTTCCTTTCCCGGATTAGCATCACATAGCCTAGAAAATTCCCACCTAATCACAACGTCTCTTGGCCTTCTATTTTACAAGTCCTTATAACCTACTTGCATGTGTGTAAGACTAAGTGATTTAGATTGGATATGCTCATGATCATCTTGACTTCTTCATCTTTACATTTCATTGCATGCTATCAAGTTAAGTGTAATTGTCTTTCCATGCCTTCATTTACTTGATACATAATTGCTTGTCCATTGCCATGAAACATGACTATGAAGGTGATCCAAAATTAGAAGCACAAAACCAAAAAGATTTTGCCCTCTTTCTGCATACATAAATCATGTTATCTTGTAGTCTATAGTTGGGAATTTGCTCGGGGACGAGCAAACCTTAAGTATGGGGTATTTTTGATAACACGATTTATGACTTAGGTTTAGGTAATCATTTAGATAGATTCATCACTCATTCATGCACGTTTTGGCATTGGTTCATGATGTCTTCGCTCAATTCATGCACATTTCTAGAAAAGACGTCTACACTACCTTTTATCGGTTTTGTAGGTAATTCGGGGATCTATTGGACACTAATCGATACATTTGAGGGCCAAGCCTCATGATGGTCCACATCCAAAGCTTTGGAGGAGCATAATTGGAGCAACAAAGGACACAAAGACCACTATTGGTGCAAGCAATGGATCAACTCATGGCTAAACGAGCATAGCATGTTTCTGCTGAAGAAAATCGGACTAGCTAGCAGCTAAATCGGACGATTTTTGTCCACTGGGTCGATTTTTGAGGCTTTGACAGCTTAAGCCACGTGTCCCACAATCTCTTGTCCGTCCTTGCTCTTGGTGGAGAATATAAGTGGTCCTGCAGGTGGTTGCTGGGCATCTCTCCTCTCCCACACTCTCATTCACAGCTCATCAATTTGGGGGAAAGATTGGAGGAGAAGAAAAGCTCTCAAAGATTGAAGGAAGAACAAGAACACCATTCTAGGAGTTTAGTGAGGTTTTGAGTGACTTTTGAGTGATTTTTGTAATCTTGGATTGAAGAACGGTTGCAAGGATTGTTAGGAACGTTTTGAATCTTCATTTAAGAGTTTGTAAGTCTTGCTACAACTTGGATTTGGCTGAGATTTATTGATTTTACTTGCTTATCTTTCATTATCCATCTATGAACACCATGTGTGCTTGTATGATGATTTTGGATCTTAATATGCATACTATTGGCTAGTTTGTTGTGATTCTGGAGTGATGGATTGATGGTTATGGATAGGGTGATGATAGGATGGGCTTATATGTTAGTTTAAGATGATTTATATGCACGAAACTCACAACAGAAGGAAAAATCGACCTGTTCATCAGATAAATCGGCCGATTTATCTGTAGAACAGCCCGATTTATTCTTCTGTTGCTCTTTTAATGATAAATCTGTATGATTGGGGTGTTAGGTTGTCAAATCCTAGTGTTTATTAAGCCTAATTTAGCTTAGGATCACCTAATGCTATCAACCTAAGTGAGGGAAGAGATCTACCCGATGATTTCCGACCTTAGATACCTAAGATGATGAATGCTAGGTAGTAGTGAGCCTCATAAGCCGCTATTGGATCGAGTGTGCTAGGATTATTACTTGAGATTTCCCTATTCCGAGACTTACCCGGTAAGGAGAGGGTTACCCTTAAGTAGCATCTAGTTTGTGCGGAATTCCTTACTCTAACCCCTTGAGACCTACCCGGTAATAGGAGTTTGATGCGGGATTAGTGAAGTGAGAGACTTACCCGGTAATCGCTTCCATTAGTGAACATTCTTTCCCAAACACCGCAGTTTGTCCTTAGAATCCTTAGAACCTTGAGTCCGATGCCATAACCGGAAATCTTGACCTCTAGAATCTACTTTTCTCTCTTGATCATATACTTGTGCTTTGTGTTACTCGTTGCTAGCTTAATTTGTTAGTTGTTTTATTTCCTTGCTTGACTTGTGATCTTTGTTTGATCACCATAAAAACCAACAAAAACATTGCGTTTTCCATTTTCTTTGTTCCTCATCTTATCTTAGTCTAGATTCACACTATCTTTGATCATTGCTTGACTCGATTTCACCTTAGTCTTTGTGTTCGACCTCGGAATACTTACCTTTCTACAAACGTCCCGTACACTACGGGTTCGCTAGGAGTTAGGATAAATAGAACGAGTATAAATTTAAGACTTATTGCGTGCACATCACATCTATTCCTAGACGTAACACGGATCCTTCCAGGCACGGGGCGGTTCAACGACAAAGGTTGCGTCTTCGCCTTTGACAGCAGGAATTCAGCAAGGGATCAAAGCTCGATTATTTCAATCCACATACACGTCAACACTAAACTGAAGAGCTTGGAAACACAACTTATCATCAACAAAGGATAAACAAGAATCAAGACTCGATCTTGATTCATGTGAAGAAGAAGATGAAGAAAAGAGGAAGAGAAAGAGAAATAGAAAGAAGAGAAGCGTGCAACAAGCTCATAACGTGAGGGAGATCAAAGGGGATGAAGACTTACACCATCTGCCCAAGATCACAAGGGAAAGGCTGTAGCTTTGCTCGAGGTTAAAGAACACGTAAACAAGAAGAGAGAAACGGAAGAGAAGGCAGGAATTTGTAGGGAACGGTTGGGAAAAGATAAAAGAAGGTCAGATTTAGGGTTAGAGGATAGAAGGAAAGCCGGCCCATATCTTAAAAGATCGGATCTTCTAAGAAAGGAAGGAAATAAAAACGGAATCATAACAGATCGGCGCAATCTAGAGTCATCCGCGGGGCGGTAAAGGCCAAAACACTGGCGTTAGAGTCTTTATGGGAAAAAATACAAAATAAGAGGACCGATTTTAGCTACTAAGGGTGTGCCACCTATGGGCTGGAAGAGGATCCAAAATGGCTTGTGTAGGTCATGGATCATGGTGACGTGGCGGATCGGGTAGGCTTGTATAGTTGGTATAGTCATTGGGAAGATAGATCACAAGTTCCGATGTGTGGGTTCGGACCAAGTACCTCTCGAGATTGTGGGCCCTAGTTGGTGAGCTTGCATGTATGGATCGTATTGGCGTGACAAGGATGATTTCATCCCCTATGGATCTTGCATGGCTATTCCCAACGTGTGCATGGCTACCTGGGACGCGTGTATGGCTAGTGTAAATCAAAGGAAGTGTGTGCATGTGAGTTCGGGATGTAGGTAATTGAGGCTGGTCCGAGGTGGTATGAGTGGGCCCGAGTCTCTTCTTATCAAAGCATGATTGTGTTGGAAGATGGGTAGATGTGGGACCCATGAACGCGACGATAGGAAGTGGTAAGAACGTGACGACAAGAAGTGCCAACCAGTGGTCCACACCCTGCTATCCCTAAGCCACTAATGTCGAGCCAAGGTAGCCCCCGTATGTCGCTGATAAGTCGGTAAGCAACTCATTTCCTATGTCGATATTAGGGAGGAGAAACAATGTGTAACCATGCTTCTGTTTGTTTGCAACAAAACTCGAACTTGTGATCTCCTGAGTACCAAAATAGAGCTTGAGTGACGCTGGTGAGTCTCGAAGCCTTGACCTCTTTCACCATTGCTTTATGTTCTTCAAAAACTGTGTTAGGCAGTCATTTTGGAGCCTACGTTTCGATAGGTTAGAAGTATATAATCCACCGTTCAGATTTTAGTATATATAGCATAGAGGGACATGCATATTGTAATGTAGCAAAAGTTAAGACCGATACAACGGTTGGATCTGGATTTATAGGAGCTCAAAGTAGGTTGGTTGAGCAATTGTGAAATCACTCGGAATTTGGTTAAGTATGGAATTTCTGGATTTTGGAACCATCTTTGGAAATTTATGTAGGAGTTATTGTTGAGTATTTTTGAGAGATCTTTGCTTTTATGAGTAGTGGGCATTGCATAGAAGACATAGAATATTTTTGTAGAATTTTTTATATTTTTATTCGAGTCTCGTATCTTAAGTTAAAGTCGGACCTTAGCGACTTTTTATGAAAGTCAAGAATGTAGTTAACTCTTCTAAATCTTAGCAAACTTCCTTTTGAGAGTTAGAGTGTGGTTTTGGTAATTTATTTATGATCGATTGAATATCTTAGAAGTTGGAGAGTTCTAAGAAAGTGGGATACATTATTGATCCACGTGCCTTGTATAACAGGCGGTTGAATTTCTACGGTTACAGACCGAGTCGAGATAACGAGATTGAGTTTGGATTCAGGTAAGTCATTTGGACTTACTTAGTTGGCTTCTAGATGTTAGCTGAATGATGATGGTTGTGTATGCTTATGTGTTTAATAATTATAACATGCATAGGACGACCTTATTATTATATGGCTCAAAGTGTATGTATAACGGGCGGTGACATCACTGGCCAACTCTCCGGAGACTGGGAGGTTCTCTATACACAGACCAGGCAGGTAAACAGGGAGGTGCATCGAATCTACCCTTGTTGGTTACACGGGGGAGGAGGTGAGGTTTGGGAAATTCTCGTGTCACAAAAATAAGTTGCATTAGTAAAGTGTATGACTTAATTAAAGATAATAAATGGAATTCTCTGAAAGCATGTTGAGTGTTTTACTGTTGTATTATGTGTGTGTGTGCTATTATCATTTTCTAACTTTTGGATAGCTAGCTAATGGTTGATTTCTTTTGTTGTTTAGACTTACCACATGTTAGAGCAGCGGCTGAGTAATCCAGAAGTAGAGGTCAGTCGGATCTTCGTACTCCTTAGGATGGGGTTGGATAATTCTATTATTGTATTTTCTTTATTAGTACGTTGACCGTTAGTCGTTTTGCTTTTAAGTACGTTGTTGGCAATTAGTATCACGTTATTTCATTCATGACAATAAACCATTGTTTTATGAATTTCGGTTTCCTTATTTGTGCCTTGTTCTAATATCTAGTGAAAGAGTTGTCAAACTAGGGTCAGGGCCCATTGTGAGGTTATAACTCGTGACTCCCCGAATTCTGAGAATATGGGGTGTTATAATAGACCCAGTGAACGGTCACCATCTTCCTCACCGCCAACACTTAAGTAATTCGATTGTCATTTTCCTTCTCCTCCTTTTGAAATAGAAGAGCCACTAGAGTAAGCGGTTTGAACATCATGGACGAACTCTACCCAATATCGATTCACCATGGATGGGGTATTCGAGTTTTGGGATTTTGAGGAGAATACAATAATTCATAATGAGAATAAGATGGAGGAAACTAAAATTACTCCGTGATTGGAGGATCCATGTAACAAGTTCTGTAGATTTAGGGTTTTATGGCAGTTGAGAATCCAAAGAGAGTTTTGGCGCGTTGTTTGCCACTTAGCGTGCGTGCAACTAAGCTTTAATTATAAAACTAGAAATCAAGCAAGCGAACCCGCAGTGTACGGATCGACGTAGTTAAGCAAGAATTCCAGAGTATCGAACACAGGGATTTGGGGGGTTAAATCCAGTTATAAATCGTCACGCAAGTAAACGTATGAGCTTTGCAAATATATTGGGAAAACAACAATCCTAAAGATCCAGGAATCCAGCTGTGGCAATCGATTCAAGATATACTAAAGATATAAGGACAGAGTTAAAGTATGCAAAGGTATACGAATGTAAGGTGATCGTACGGTGAAGTTCCAAAAACCTTATATGACTCACCTACAAGACACTCTCTATAAAGGTGGTTGAGGCTTCAATATAGAAAGGTTCTAAAGGTAAGAATTAATGTCAAATACCTAAACTTGTAATCCAAGGATCAAGACTAACTAAACCGATTAAGGTTGTGACACTCACAATCGAGGTAGAGGTTGTTGAGGCTTCACTACCACCTAGAAAAGGCAAGCCAAGACTAAGTTAAAGCAAATCTTTAACTTTGGATTAAAGTAAAAGCAGGTTCGTAAACTAACACAAAATTACGGGTAGTTCTTGAGTTCCACGGCCGTGGAAGCTCAAGAACAGACCGTGGTTTAAGGTTGTCGGCGATTCTCTCTAACTCTCAGGGTCCAATCTGTTTACGATCGATCTATCATCATCTAAGTCACAACTATCAACCCTTCACCTTAGAATTGTTAAAGAGTTTTAGCCAACAATAGTCATATTGATATCAAATTCAAGGTTTAAAAGAATGAAAGATGAAAACTTCCGAAAACCTTTAATAACTTTCAAACCAATCTCAAATTCACAATTCAGAATCAATAACGTCAATAGGTTCGGAATAACACAAATAATCACAAATCTTAGATAAGAAGGAAGAACGGGATGTCAATCCGTCTTCTAAATCAAACCTAAAGATAAAGCGTAACCTTCTTGCGAACAATCTTCCAAACCTTCAATCTTCCGTCAATCCGGAAGTCTCAATAGCAAAGCGCGAAATCCTCAATCACAATCTCCGCAAGATGTGAAATTAGGGCAATTCCAAGTGCAAGCGGAAATGCGTCTAAGCGTAAGCGAAGGTAAGCCTAAGCAGAGGTGACGGAATCTCTCTTCGTCCGTCCTTTTATAGTGTAAGATAAAATATAAGCCCGGCCCAATATCGTAGAAGATCGTGGCTTAAAGTGTGGCGAAAGAGATCGCCAAGATCACGGTCGTGGAAGGGTTCCACGCCCGTAATTTAGAGCGTGGAAGTTGTCACGGTTTGACACAAGCCTTCCACGGCCGTAGAAGTCACTGGAATGAATCACGCTTCCCTTGCCATGGTTCCACGGCCGTGGACTTGAACATGGAAAGTAGTACGGCCGTATTTTAGAGCGTGGTTCAGGGCTAGAACTTGATTCTTCCTTTCCTCGTGCTATTCTTCAAGTTAGCACATCCTTAGCTCCTAGGAATGTCCTCAATTCTTGGACATGCTCAATCAAACTCCATTCTCGCACAATCCGTTCGGAAATAGCTCTTAATTGCCTACAATCAACATAAAGCTTGTGTAGATCTCTATTTCGACATTATAGACAAACTAGCTCACAAATGAATCAATGCTTAATCAATGACTATCAATATGGATGAAATACTCTTAGAAAACGTGCCTAAAATATCTCAATATTTCATGCTAACAAATAACCCCATACTTGTCACTTGCTTGTCCCTAAGCAAGGCTTTCAAAAGCTTTTAAAACAAAAGTTAGGATGAAATATGTGTACCTTCTCAAAGTAATACTTCTTTTGGATGAATGTGCCTTCTAATCAATAGATCATTCTCAAATCTTGCTTCATTCGCTTATAAGACTTTCATACACTTAATCAAAGAGTAAAGAGTAAAGAGAGCTCATGAATCAATTAAACTTCCATACAAACATCATAACCTTCAAACATTATCAAAATCAATCATAAGAAACTTCAATTTAGATCACCAAGTCATATAACATTCTTTTGATCTTAAGGACTTTCAAAAGGTCTAGAATGTGGAAAGGGAAGGAAAACTTTAAGGAATGTGGTGCATGAATCCGGGAAAGTGGATAACTACTCTTTTCTTCTTCTCTTGCGGTTTCCGCAACACTTTCAACTTAGAGCTTCGCTCTCTTCCTTTCATTTTTTCGACTTTACTTTTGGAGTTATGGATAGAGGTGCACAAAAACCGAAGCCTAGGAGATTGGCGTTTCTCAATTTTTATGAGATGCCTCAAACCCTTAGCGCACATACCATAATCCGCTAGGAATATCGCTCAATTCGACTTTGGCAAGACACAAACACCCGGCTATGTGAATGGTGCCGAGTTACTCATCGTCATGATTGACTTCCCCAAACCTACAATTTCTTTCTATTCTTTTGATTGCAAATAATTTCTTTAAAGGCCCTCCCACATCAAACATGCCAATATCAATCAACTCCTCCAAATTCCCGGATAGGTAAAGGAGGCCATAATTTCAATGAGGGGTTAAATGATCAAAGAAAGAAGAAAGAAAATCGAATTGCCTTAATCATCTCAACAAGAAGTATAAGAACTTATAGTGTGATTTCAACCTTATTTTCTCAACATGATTTAAGTAAGATTCATCACATTATGAAATTTGCAAAAAGAGGGATAATCAACTCATTCAATCTCTTTCAATTCACTATTCGTTTAAGCATGCAATTGTCATCAAAACTCAATTCACAAGTGGTGATTATCATAGAAATCATCTCAATTCTTAGAAGCACAAAATTTTCAAAATTTTTCAATTTTTATGGGTTTTTCAAACTTTTTTCATACAATGCAATAATGAAACGTGCAACAATATAATGAACATGCAAGATAGTCTCAATAGAAGCAATCAAAGTGAGTAAGAGTTATTACAAACTTTTAGTCACACCCCACCCCATACTTGGAACAAACATTGTCCCTAATGTTCAAATAAAAGAAAAAGAAGAAAAGAAAGAAAGAAAAAGACTCACAAAATGGCGGTGGAGCGGCTAAAGCTGTCGGTCATCAACGGTGTCACTGCGGTGGTGGCGGGAATGGATGGAAGCTAGGGTCATAGTACCGGCCGAACTGCTGGCGGTAGACGTCTCTCATCATATGGTCAAGGTCATCCATACGTCCATCTCTAGCGTCGGCTCGGATCTCCAAGGCTCCCACCCTATCAGAAAGACTAGTAGCCCACTCTGGCATCTGCTCATACCAACCTGGAGCCTGGCTGTACCACCCCGGTGCATCTGACGGTGCTGGTGCTGGTGGCGGTGGCTGCTGTGCAGACCATGGTGGTGGAGCTCCGTACCAAGTAGGAGGGGTCTCCATCCAAGTGGGTCTCTCACTCACGCTGGCGCGGTGAGAAGATGAACCTGAAGCTTTGGCGGGACGTGGAGAACGTCTAGGCACATCAAAAGCTATGTCCGGCTGAACCGGAAACGTGCCAAAATCCTGCTCTGCTCCTCCTCCTCCCTCATATGGGTCTCTTATCTCCTCCTCAACTACCGGCGGTAGTGGAACATATGGAGGGGCTGCAATCCTGTTCGCATGCATAGCAGCGAACGTCTCCTTCCAGTTATGGCGTCCAGCCATAATGGAATACTCTGGGAGCCACTCAATGCCCCTCCCCGTCCTGCTCTCCCATGACATGGTTGCATAAGGTGGACCTCTATGGGTAGGGAAGATGAGACCTCTAGTCATGAAGGCCTGGAGTCCTAGGGGTACAGCTGGAATACGTGTACATGCAGAGAAATCTACCCCCAATATCCTAGCAAGGTGGGTGACTATCCCACCATATCCAATGTTGCCAGCCCTCTTGTTCTTTAGCTTGCTCATGGTAGCAGCTAAGAGGGTGGCGCAGTCAGTAGGGCGTCCATACAGCATGGAGTACAACAGAAAGAGCTCATCCGTCTTGATCTTCTGAGGTGTCTCCGTCCTAGGGAAGAGACACTCAGAAAGTACCCGGTGAGCAATCTTCAAGGCTAAGTGATACATCAACTTAGCCTTGGTATCAGCTGGTTGCCAGCGGTCCTCGCTGGCATAGATCATGACGACCTCTTCCCAGAAATCCTTGGCGTAAACGCCGCTGGGGAAACGACCATTAAAGGTCTCTTGGAACCCAAAGAAGGCTCCGAACTCCCGGATGGAGAAATCATAGTTCCTTTCCATCAGACGGAAAGAAACTGTCCTGTCAACATGGTTGTGCTCAAAAGACGTCACAACCTCTCTCGTGATCTCCTCATATGCGTCTTCTCGGATAGCCGAGAAGACAACAAGACCGGCTCTATCCAAGAGCCAAGTAAGGTCATCTATGATGTGTAGAGGAGCTAAATCTTCCAACAATAGGTACCTAGGTCCTATAACAGCTCTCTTGTGGATCCTCTCTAAGGCATCGAGATGATCCTCGTGAATGGTAGGTACCTTAGGGCTAGGAGGTGAAGGGGATGAGGGTGATGATGGAGGTGAAGGGGAGGAAGGTGGTGATGCTCTAGAGGATGAAGAGGAAGAGGGGTTACCCTTCCTCTTCTTATTCTTATCCTTCTCTTTATTCTTATCCTTATTTCTCCCAGAAACTCTCCTCACAAAATCCATTACGGTTGAAAACCACAGTCTGTTCTTGGTGTTCCACGGCCGTGGAATTGACAGAGACCGTGGTTCGTCTTGACTTTTCGCAAAACTCAGCAATCAACAGTCAAACTCAGCAATCAAGCAGTCCTAGACTAATTTCTTCCAATTTCAATCAGTTCTCCTATAAATGCTAGCAAAAACGAAGCCGAATTGACAAAGATAGAGAAGAGCGGAAAAAACCTAGGTTTCGGATTTTAAAATCCGAATTCTGCGTTCCTTGGTGATTTGCCGCTCGATTCGTTGCTTGGATCTCGTTGATGATCGGATTTGCTTAAATTTGGGTCGAAGAATCGTTGAAAACGATTAACGGATGGAGAATTGAGGTGAAGGGCGTGATTCCGGCGAAAGAGGGCGTGGAATTGGGTTTTGAGATGTGTTTTTGTGAAGAATGTGGTTTATATAGTGGCCGGCAAAATTTTTGAAAATCACGGTCTATCGGGGGGTTCCACGGCCGTGGAAATGTACGGAACCGTGGTTTTGGTGATTTTTCAAAGGCTTTTGGAAATTACGGTCACTGTAGCTGTCACGACCGTGGTTTAGGCCGTGGAACTCTCTGTAATGCTCCAAAGTCCAAGTTTCGTCACTTTTCTCCAAAATTACTCTTCCCCTTTCCTTTTCCACTGTTCCTACATCCAAAAACACGAACATACCGGAAGGAATCGAAGGCAAAATAAAACAAAAACGTCTAAACTAAGCTAAACTATGAATCGAAAACAAAAACGTAAATGCAATACCTTGGGTTGCCTCCCAAGAAGCGCTTTGTTTAAGGTCCGTAGCTAGACCAAATTCGCACTTATTCGAGTGCGGTGGGCGCGAACTCTTCAGCTTGGAGTTCCGGCGTATACTTCTTGAGTCGTTGACCGTTCACCTTAAAGCTTCCGCCCGCTTCACCCCATACTTCAACTGCACCATGGGGGAAAATACGCTTAATTAGAAAAGGTCTGGTCCAACGAGATTTAAGCTTACCTGGAAAGAGACGAAGCCTTGAATTGAAGAGGAGAACTTGATCTCCTTCTTTGAAGTCCTTTGGAATGATATGCTTATCATGCCAACGCTTTGCTCTCTCCTTGTAAATCTTAGCGTTTTCATAAGCATTCAAGCGGAGTTCTTCAAGCTCATTAAGGTCTAAGAGACGCTTCTCTCCCGCTTCCTTCATGCCAAAATTCAGCCACTTGATGGCCCAAAACGCTTTGTGCTCCAACTCCACCGGTAAGTGACAAGACTTCCCATACACAAGGTTGTATGGTGTGGTTCCTATGGGAGTCTTGTACGCAGTCCGGTACGCTCACGATGCATCATCAAGCTTCAAGGACCAATCCTTCCTAGTCCTTGAAACCGTCTTCTCTAGAATTCCTTTGATCTCCTGGTTTGAGATCTCAACTTGTCCACTAGTTTGTGGATGATAAGGGGTGGCGATCTTGTGAGTAACCCCATACTTAGCTAGAAGAGCTTCAAAGCGCCGGGCAATGAAGTGAGAACCTCCATCACTAATGATAGTCCTTGGCGTCCCAAATCGTGGGAAGATGGTCTTGTTAAAGAACTTAACCACCACCATGGCATCATTGGTGGGAGAGGCAATCGCTTCCACCCATCTAGAAACGTAATCCACCGCCAAGAGTATGTATTGGTTTCCACAAGATGATGGAAACGGTCCCATAAAATCAACTCCCCAAACGTCGAAGATCTCCACCTCTTGGATGTTATTGAGAGGCATCTCATTCCTCCTAGAGATATTACCTGTTCTTTGACAAGCATCGCAGCAAGAAACAAAGGTTTGCACATCTCTAAATAAAGTAGGCCAAAAGAATCCAGATTGCAATACCTTAGCGCTAGTCTTGTTCGAACTAGCGTGTCCTCCACATGGTAGTGAATGACAATGGCGGATGACACTTTGCATCTTCCGGCACACATCGCCGAATGATGTCATCCGGACCTCTCTTAAAGAGGAGAGGTTCATTCCAAAAGTATTCCCGGACCTCCTTAAAGAACTTCTTTCTTTGTGCGTAGGATAATCCGGGCGGTATCTCCTGACAAACCAAATAGTTAACAAAATCAGCAAACCATGGTTCGTTACCTTTGGAGATCACATCGATGCACTCCTCTATAATGTGTAGGTGTTCATCCGGGAAGGAGTCATCTATAGGTAAGTGGTCATCCTCTAGATGTGTTAGGCGACTCAAATGATCCGCAACAGAATTTTCTGAACCTTTCTTGTCGCGGATCTCTAGATCGAACTCTTGTAGGAGAAGAATCCATCTAATTAGCCTTGGCTTCGCATCCTTCTTTGCAAGGAGGTACCGGATCGCAGCATGATCCGTGTAGACAATCACCTTTGCACCTACAAGATAAGAGCGAAATTTGTCAATAGCGTAAACAATGGCTAAAAATTCCTTTTCCGTAGTGGCGTAGTTGAGCTGCGCTTCATCTAGCGTCTTGCTAGCATAGTATATGGCATGGGTTCGCCCTTCCTTCCTTTGTCCAAGAACAGCTCCTATGGCTACGTCACTAGCATCGCACATAACCTCAAAGGGAAGGTTCCAATCCGGAGGTTGGATAATAGGTGCTAAAATTAGAGCTTCTCGAATCATATTGAACGCATCTAAACATTCCTGCGAAAACTCAAAAACCGCATCCTTCATCAATAGATTAGTAAGAGGTTTTGATATTTTAGAGAAATCCTTTATGAAGCGCCTATAGAATCCAGCGTGTCCTATAGGAAACTTCTTATCCCTTTCACCGAAGTTGGGGAAGGAAGCTTTTCTATGGTCTCTATTTTCGCCTTATCCACCTCAATCCCTCTACTAGAGATTAAGTGTCCTAAAACAATTCCTTCCTTTACCATAAATTGACACTTTTCCCAATTAAGAACTAGGTTAGTGTCTTCACACCTTTGTAATACAAGAGCAAGGTTAGAAAGGCAATTGTTAAAAGAGGAACCGTATACGGAGAAGTCATCCATGAAGACCTCCATGATTTCCTCAATGTATTTGGAGAAGATGGCCATCATACACCTTTGAAAGGTGGTTGGGGCGTTGTAAAGCCCGAACGGCATTCTCCTATAAGCAAACGTACCCCACGGGCACGTGAATGTGGTCTTCTCCTGATCATCCGGGTGTATCGGAATCTGAAAGAAACCACTATAATCGTCAAGATAGCAAAAGTGTGAATGTTGTGCTAACCTTTCAAGCATTTGGTCGATGAACGGAAATGGGAAGTGATCCTTCCTTGTCGCATTATTAAGCTTGCGGTAGTCTATGCACATCCGCCACCCTGTTACGGTTCGGGTAGGAATGAGTTCGTTATTCTTGTTGGTAATGACCGTCATTCCTCCCTTCTTCGGAACTACTTGAACCGGACTCACCCACTTGCTATCGGAGATAGGGTAGATGATACCTGCATCAAGAAGTTTAAGAATTTCCTTCTTGACAACCTCCTTCATGGTCGGATTCAACCGCCTTTGAGGTTGTCTTGAAGTCCTAAAGTCCTCTTCCATTAATATTTTATGCATGCATAGGGAAGGTTTGATTCCTACTAAGTCCTCAATAGTGTATCCTAAAGCTTTTCTATGTTTCCTAAGGACAACCATGAGCTCATTATGTTCATCTATGCTTAGATCGGAACTAACGATAACCGGAAAGGTAGAATTAGGTCCTAGAAAAGCGTACCTTAGATGAGTAGGAAGTGGCTTTAGCTCCATTGCTTTCGGAGCTTCCAATGGTTCTTGAGGAGCTTCCGATGCCTCCTTAGAAGTGTCTAAGGAAGTAGAAGGTGTAGGAGAAGAATCAAGAGAAGTTGAAGAAGAGGCACGATCACCCTCTTCCACGGCCTGAATCACGGTTTCCCTGCATCCTCCACGGCCGTGGTTTAGGGCGTGGAAAGGAAATACGGTTGCTCTGTTTCCTCCACGGCCGTGTAACCCTCTGGAGTGAGCCACGCTTTGGTTGGTGAGATCCACGGCCGTGGAATATAGTGTATGGCCGTGGATTCTCTCGTTTTCTGCCTCGTCGTGGAGCTTCTCAAACTTTACTTCACACACTTCTTCTTGTGCTTCTAAGGCTTCAATTGCCTCATTGCACTCCTCTTCTTCCCCTACATTCATTAGACTCATAGTAATAACCTTTTGCAAAGGATCTTTGAAGAGAATAGCACTTACCTCCTCCCTAGATAACCCCTCTTCATCTTGGATATTGAATATATCCTCATCAAAGATTGGCTCCTTCACTAGAGTGGAAAGAACGAACTCTACCTTCTCCTCTCCTATGTCAAAGGCGAGTCTAGCATTCTTGCAATCGACTATGCAGCCGGAAGTTGCAAGAAACGGTCTTCCGAGTATGATCGGGACCGGACTATCTGCAGGAATGTCAAGCACAACAAAATCAATGGGAACAAAGAATTTACCTAGCTTGACCGGGACGTCTTCTACTATACCGACGGGGCGAGTGATGGATCAATCCGCAATGTACAACGTCATCTTCACCGGTTTAGGGTCGCCTAAACCGATCTTCCTACATAATGCAAGTGGTATGATGCTCACACTTGCTCCCAAGTCACATAACGTATCATATGTGACATCTCCCACTCCTATGGGAATACAAAATGACCCCGGATCCTTTAGCTTTGGGGGCATTTTCTCCTTCATGGTCTTGATGAGATCCGAAGAATCCGAACCAATCTTAACCTCTCCAAAATCCTCTAACTTTCTCTTGTTAGAGAGGATCTCCTTTAAGAACTTGCCACAAGCCGGCATACCTATAATAGCATCAATGAAAGGTATATTAATATGCAGCTTGCTCATGAGTTCTATAAACTTACCAAATTGTTTATCTAGGCGCGCTCTCGCTCTAGATTGAGGGAATGGTAGGGGAGGTTTGTAAGCCGGAGGAGGAATGTATACATCTTCCTTCTCCTTCCCCCTTCTCTTTGTCTTTCTCAACGGAGACTTCAACAAACTTAGGCTGCGGATCGGTGGTAGTCACTCCGCTCCTAGTTGTGATTGTCATCACCCTTCCCTTAGGGTTGTCCTCCGTTTTTCTTGGAAGTTTCCCTTGATTCCTAGGAACTTCCTCCGCTTGGCTGAACATTTGGTTTTCTAAAACCTTTTGGGCTTTATCAACCTTAGAAATTTGATCATCAACCTTAATGATGCGGTTCTCCAAACCTTGAAGCTTTCCCAAGATCGTCTCCAACATGGGATCGGGCTTCTCCTTCCCCGAAGTGTTTCCTCCATTAGATGTTTGCCCTTGGATTTTCAAAGGAGTAGAGGAAGAGGAAGGTGGAGTTAGTGAATTAGAATTAGAAGGATAAGAGTTACCGGAGTTTTGTTGATTGGAGCGCCAATTGTTGTTGTTTGAACCCCTATTGTTGTTCCAATTGTTGTTCCGGTTGTTGTTGTTGCCATTCCAATTATTCCGGTTGTTGTTCCGGTTATTGTTGTTGTTGCGGTTTGTATTCTCTCCACCATTGTTGTTGTTGCCCAAGTAGCCAACATCCTTTCCTTGTTGCTTTGGAAAGTTGGTCTTGATAGCTTCCTTCAACTCTTTAATCTCATTGTTGAGAGAAAAGATTTGAGTTTGGGCTTCATGTGTGAGCTTTGCTCCTTGCTCTACACGATTTCCCTCAACTTTCCGGTGGGAATACTTCTCTATAACTCTTGCTTGCTTCTCAATGAAGTCCCAAGCGTCATCTTCCCTCATGTCCATGAATGTACCACATGAGAGGGATTGGAGCTTGAATTCTGTCTCCACATCCAGCCCCTTATAGTATATCTCCAATAATGCAAGCTTGGATATGCCATGATGAGGGCAATCCAATAGCAAATCCTGAAATTTTTCCCAAGATTGAAACAAACTATCGTTAGATCTCATGGAAAATGCATTAATCTTACCTCTAAGTTCCGCCGTTTTGGATGGCGGAAAGAACTTAGTGAGGAACTCCGCGGAAAGGTCTTCCCACGTGTCTAGTTTCCCACTAGGAAGAGCTTGGTACCAAGACAATGCTTTCCCCTTCAAGGAGAAGAAGAAAGGCTTGAGCTTATAGTTGTTGGTAGTTGCGTTCTTCGGCCTCATTGTCTCCATCATACACTCAAAGTTTTGCAAGTGTTGGTGTGGAGATTCAGCGCTTGTCCCGCCAAATTGGTTTTGGCGAACAAGAGTAATAACTTGAGGGTTGAAGATAAACCCTTGCACATCGTCAGCATCGAAGTTCACACCTAATCGGCGTGGTTGCTGCGTTGGATCCATCCTTTGGCCAAGAGTTCTTGGCTCCTCATCCACACGTTCGATCCTTGCATTCCTAGGTGGAACACGGCGATTTGCAGCTGCCCGTGGATGGAATGGATTCACATTGATCGTTGGATCAATTTCCTCTAGCGGTGGCATGGAGGAGTCGCTATCCTCATTGGATGAGTTGGCTCTAACCGATCTTCCCGGTCTCCTCCTTTTCTTTTTCTCCTTAAGGTTGTTTATCTCCAACCTCATTTGGAACATCATGTCCGTTAGATCATCAACTTTCATTTGATGACAATCCGTTTCTTCTCTACGTGTCTTCTCACTCCATTGGAGTTGAGCTTCTTTCTCCGCTAGCTCCGATTGAAGATCACGTTCTTCAGCCATTTTTTTTCCTTACGCTTTTGCCTTAAAGTCCTCTCAAGCTCTTGATCAAGAGGTAACAGGTCCTCGGTGTTCCTAGACCTGCGCATACACTTGAAAAGATATCAAATAACAAGGGAAGAGCTCCCAAGCTTGACAACCGATAACCGAATTCAACCTAGACCAAATCCCCGGCAACGGCGCCAAAAACTTGTTCGCCACTTAGCGTACGTGCAAATAAGCTTTAATTATAAAACTAGAAATCAAGCAAGTGAACCCGCAGTGTACGGATCGACGTAGTTAAGCAAGAATTCCAGAGTATCGAACACAGGGATTTGGGGGGTTAAATCCAGTTATAAATCGTCAAGCAAGTAAACGTATGAGCTTTGCAAATATATTGGGAAAACAACAATCCTAAAGATCCAGGAATCCAGCTGTGGCAATCGATTCAAGATATACTAAAGATATAAGGACAGAATTAAAGTATGCAAAGGTATACGAATGTAAGGTGATCGTACGGTGAAGTTCTAAAAACCTTATATGACTCACCTACAAGACACTCTGTATAAAGGTTGTTGAGGCTTCAATATAGAAAGGTTCTAAAGGTAAGAATTAATGTCAAATACCTAAACTTGTAATCCAAGGATCAAGACTAACTAAACCGATTAAGGTTGTGACACTCACAATCGAGGTAGAGGTTGTTGAGGCTTCACTACCACCTAGAAAAGGCAAGCCAAGACTAAGTTAAAGCAAATCTTTAACTTTGGATTAAAGTAAAAGCAGGTTCGTAAACTAACACAAAATTACGGGTAGTTCTTGAGTTCCACGGCCGTGGAAGCTCAAGAGCAGACCGTGGTTTAAGGTTGTCGGCGATTCTCTCTAACTCTCAGGGTCCAATCTGTTTACGATCGATCTATCATCATCTAAGCCACAACTATCAACCCTTCACCTTAGAATTGTTAAAGGGTTTTAGCCAACAATAGTCATATTGATATCAAATTCAAGGTTTAAAAGAATGAAAGATGAAAACTTCCGAAAACCTTTAATAACTTTCAAACCAATCTCAAATTCACAATTCAGAATCAATAACGTCAATAGGTTCGGAATAACACAAATAATCACAAATCTTAGATAAGAAGGAAGAACGGGATGTCAATCCGTCTTCTAAATCAAACCTAAAGATAAAGCGTAACCTTCTTGCGAACAATCTTCCAAACCTTCAATCTTCCGTCAATCCGGAAGTCTCAATAGCAAAGCGCGAAATCCTCAATTACAATCTCCGCAAGATGTGAAATTAGGGCAATTCTAAGTGCAAGCGGAAATGCGTCTAAGCGTAAGCGAAGGTAAGCCTAAGCAGAGGTGACGGAATCTCTCTTCGTCCGTCCTTTTATAGTGTAAGATAAAATATAAGCCCGGCCCAATATCGTAGAAGATCGTGGCTTAAAGTGTGGTGAAAGAGATCGCCAAGATCACGGTCGTGGAAGATGTCACGACCGTCATTTAGAGCGTGGAAAGTATCACGGTTTGACACAAGCCTTCCACGGCCGTAGAAGTCACTGGAATGAATCACGCTTCCCTTGCCATGGTTCCACGGCCGTGGACTTGAACGTGGAAAGTAGTACGGCCGTATTTTAGAGCGTGGTTTAGGGCTAGAACGTGATTCTTCCTTTCCTCGTGTTATTCTTCAAGTTAGCACATCCTTAGCTCCTAGGAATGTCCTCAATTCTTGGACATTCTCAATCAAACTCCATTCTCGCACAATCCGTTCGGAAATAGCTCTTAATTGCCTACAATCAACATAAAGCTTGTGTAGATCTCTATTTCGACATTATAGACAAACTAGCTCACAAATGAATCAATGTTTAATCAATGACTATCAATATGGATGAAATACTCTTAGAAAATGTGCCTAAAATATCACAATATTTCATGCTAACACGCGTATAAGAACACGTTCTTCATAGGCGACGTGGGTTTTTTGGTGTTCATTTTTAGACTTCTAACACCTAGATGAATTGAATGGGAAATTGTAGATTGATTGATATTCTTATCATTCTCCCACTCTCAAATTATCCGATTCCGGTTGCAAAGATATATGTTTTTCCCTCTCACTTATTGATATTTTTTTACTTACATTTTGTGGTGGAGGCCGATCGACAAAATACCTATTAGCCGATCTATCAATTGTTGAAATTGTTTTTCAGTCGCATTGTTTTCACTTCTACTTTTGTATTTTATTAATTTAATTTGTGTATTCGGCCAATCGACACAACCTTTTTGACTGATTTGCATGCTTATGTTATTTCATCTTACTTTTATTTTGTTTTAGTTTCTGTATATACTTTAGTTTTGTTGTTTCTTAACTAATCTGTCAAAATCAAAGCATTGTTTTCCTTGTGTTCAATTTGACTCCCTTTATTATAGTGTCTTATAATTTAGGACTTTTCCGTTTATTGTCCTCAAGGTTTGGTCTTTTCCGGTGGTAACCATTAGTTTTGATTTTTTTTTGTTTGGTGCCCTCAGGGTTTGGTCTTTTTCGATTAATGGAACATAATGCTCTCCAATTTTATTTTGTCCACTTGGTGCCCTCTATGTTTGATAATTTTCCGTTTAGTGCCCTATTTTCATTCAATAAATCAATTCTGGAAAAAAAAATATTATATTGTCTATGATTGTATATTAATATTTAAATTTTTGTAAACATATTTAATTTTATACCAATTTGTTAATATTATCACTTTATGAACATTGTTGTACAAAGTCTGTATTCAAAAATGAATTATTAAAATGTGTTGTTTTAAAATCATGAAAAATATATTAATAAACCAAATGGTGTACTTAGACCCTTTTCTATTTTCATTAAGTTTGTGTACCCCTTCAATTTTTACCACTTTCATTAAATTGAAATTGAAAGGTAAAGGGTCTGATTAGGGGTACATTTACTAAACATATTTATATCATGTGCCTAGTTACTAGAGAGAAATCTCAAAAAGGCTTACTTAGCTAATTTGGCCTTTTTTAATAATAAGTTTTTTAAATATAGTCAAAATTTACTTTGCATTTTTCTATAAATAAAAAATTTCTAATATAAAAGCCTTTTTGAAATTTCTCTACTACTAGACTCATGGTATAAATATGTTTAATATATGTACACCTAATCAAACTTCTTACCTTCCAACTTTAATTTAATGAAAGTGGTAAAAATTGAATTATCACACAAACCTAATGAAAATAGAAATGACTTATTTGGTTAAATTCTTTTTATTTTTTTATCAAGGTAAATAAAGTGATTAGCAATAAAAATTTGCCATTTGATCCCTTTTATCGAGGGTTTTATTTCTGCTTCATCACATAAACTTATTTTGGTAAAATTCAAGATTTTGAACTAAAATCAATCACGAGACCAAAACATTTCCTCGGCCGATAAATATTTGATTAAGTTGTCTAAAAAGAATAGACTTTGGACTTATTAAAGTTCATCATTTTTTCTATTCTTCTTGTAAAGTTATAATTATATCTTAACTATAACTGTGAAGCAACAGAAATATGAATCTGAAAACTTAACTTTCATTCATCTAGGTTGAAGCATATGGTTTGTTATAATAATTGTCTTATTACAAAAGATACCCGAATAGTCTTTGTTATTACATAATACGGCATATACTTCTATACCCCCCCCCCCTAAGCTGGACTGGGGAAAACAGACCAAGCTTGAGAGAAAGAAAGGTATGTTGTTGCTCACCAAGAGCTTTGGTGAAAAGATCTGTAAGTTGTAGAAATGAAGGCACAT
Organism: Fagopyrum homotropicum; assembly: GCA_033239125.1. NCBI lineage: Eukaryota > Viridiplantae > Streptophyta > Magnoliopsida > Caryophyllales > Polygonaceae > Fagopyrum > Fagopyrum homotropicum. Next base: position 3,791,206 of record BSWB01000005.1, on the reverse strand, counting down.
GAGTGGTGGAGATAAGGCCCTTTTGAACTTCATCCCGAACGAAGTGGAAATCAATACGAAGATGTTTAGTTCGTTCATGAAAGACAGGGTTGGCAGCAAGATGTTGAGCAGCCTTGTTGTAACAGTGGAGAGGAAATGGACGAGGTATAGAGACATGAAGGTCCAGAAGAAGACCATCTAACCAAATGATCTCACTTGTAGTCATGGACATGGCTCTATATTCACTTTCTACAAAAGATTTGCTTACTGTCTTTTGCTTCTTTGTTTTCCAATAAACAAGTGATTTGCCTAAGAAAAGGCGATAGCCTGTAATAGATCGACAAGAATAAGAGCAAGCTCCCCAATCAACATCACTATATGCTGTGAGAGTAAGAGTATCTTGTTTAGGATAGAACAAGGCAAGATCAATCGTGCCTTTAAGATACCTAAAAAGGTATGTAGCAGATTGCATATGAGGAACTCTTGGAGAAGCTAAAAATTGGCTCAATTGTTGGACAATAAAGGAAATGTCTGGCCGAGTAAGAGAAAGATAAAGGAGGCGATCAATGAGACGTCGATAGACTTCAAGATCAGGAAGTGGTTCACCTGAATCTAGAGTTAAATGCAAACCCTTCCGCATAGGAAATGTGGTAGCTTTGCAAAGTAATAACTTAGAATCATAAAGTATATCATGAATATACTTGCGTTGATTGATGAGCATGCCTGAAGAAATATAATCAATTTCCATACCAAGAAAGAATTGTGCCCTGGCAAGATCTTTAATGGTGAAAGCTCCATCAAGAAGAGCTTTTAGAGAAGCAATGTCAACTGGAGAATCACCAGTGATCAACACATCATCAACATAAACCAAAAACATGGTAATGTCAAGAGAAGAAGACTTGACAAAAAGAGAGTAATCCTGACGAGTTTGAGTATAACCATGATGGAGAAGTAGTTTAGTGAACAAAATATTCCATTGGCGGCTGGCTTGTTTCAAGTCATAAAGAGACTTTTTAAGTCGACAAACATAGTCAGGTGGAGCTTTCTCATAGCCTTGTGGGGGCAGAATAAACGCCTCTTTATCCAAATAGCCATGAAGGAAGGCATTATTAATATCTAATTGATGAATAAACCAACCACGAGCAGCAGCTAGAGCCAAAATGACCCGAATGGTAGAAAACTTGGCAACTGGACTAAAGGTATGCTTATAATCTTTATTCTTAATCTGATTATACCCTTTAGCAACAAGGTGAGCTTTGTGGCGCTCAATAGATCCATCTAGTCGATATTTAATCTTAAACACCCACTTAGATCCAATATCAGTCTTACTAGAAGGCAAAGGTAAAAGGTCCCAAGTATCATTAGTTTCAAGAGCAAGGAGTTCTTTCTGCATGGCAGTAATCCAGGGAGGAGAATTCTTTGCCTGGTTATAGTGAGTTGGCTCAAAGGACAGAAGGACACAAGTAAAGGCATTAACAAAAGCAGGTGTGTGATAGGCAAGATTAAATTAGGGTAAAATAGTGAAAGAAGAGCAAGCATAGTCTTGTAAGTATTGTGGTGGTTTAATGACACAAGTAGGGCGAGAAGGAGGGACAGGAGAAGGAGGAGATGATGAAAGGGATGTGGAGGGAGAGACAGAAGTGTTAAAAAGGGACTTGGATAGGTTGAGAGAAATTATCAGCAGGAGAAGGTGTAGAAGAGGAGGGAGATGGTGCAACAGGTGGAGTGGTCGAGGGAATAAAATCATGATTTGGGGCAGGTGAGACTAGAGGAAGAGATGGAGTGGATGAATCAACTGTGGAAGAAATAGGAGAAGAAATCTTGAATGGGAGAATGGACTCTTGAAAAACAACATGTCGACTGACTATAAGTTTGTGAGTGGAAAGATTGAAAAGCTTATAGGCTTTATGTCCAGGGGGTAACCAATCAAAACACAAGGAGAGGAAACAGGCTCAAGCTTATCTTTATGAGGATGTAGAGTGAAGCAAAGACAACCAATGGTTCGAAGATGAGTATATGAAACTGGAGTGTGATGGAGGAGCTCAAAAGGTATTTTCCAGTTAATGACAGGAGAGGGCATAAGGTTGATGAGATAAGTAGCAGTAAGAATGCATTCTCCCCATAAATTTATAGGTAAAGCAGCATGTAATCTTAGAGCTCTGGCAGTCTCCAATAAATGCCTATGTTTCCTTTCAACTCGAGCATTCTGTTAAGGAACATAGGGAGCTGATTTTTTATGAATAATACCAGCTGAGAGGAAGAAATCATGTAGTTGATGTTGTAAAAATTCTGCACCATTATCAGATCGAGATATTTGAACCTTGGTCTTGAATTGAGTAGCAACATAAGCACAAAATCCAGTAACCAGCTTAAACACTTGTTGCTTGTTTGGCATAAGAAATGTCCAAGTGCATCTAGTAAAATCATCAACAATGGTTAAGAAATAATGAGCTCCATATATAGATGCAGTATGTTAAGGTCCCCAGACATCCACATGGATTAATTCAAAACATGACTAAGCACATGAAGTGCTAGAAGAGAAAGGTGGTTTATGCTGCTTAGCTAAAATACATATTTGACAATCTAATGTAGAGAGTTTAGATTTATAGCCACTGGCAATGTGATAGATTTATACCAATCTGGTATACCAGTAACATGAATCTCTCAAATGACCCTTCTCCTTGCAATAGGTACACATCCTGTCTAATTTCTCTTTCTTATAATCCCTTCTGCTACCTCCTGCTTGTCTGTAAGGGACAGATCTAGAAGCAGCTAATGCATCATGAGATGCTACATTATGACATGTAATTTCCTTTTGCTTCTCCACTTGAATGTTGCTCCTAATATGCTCATATTGATCACCTAATCCCATGAGAAACTGCATAATCCAAAGTTTAGCCTCTCTGTCTGTAATTTTTTGTTAAAATCTCACAATTACAGTTAACAATTCCTTTGCATAAGCAAGTAGGAATAGAGTCCACTGTGGTCAATTCATCCCACAATTTCTTCAACTTACTAAAATAAATTGCAACTGAAGTGTTATCTTGCTTAAGTGATGCAATATCCTTTTGAATTTGATAGATTAGAGGAGCATTCGATACCTCAAATCTTTCAACAATATCATCCCATAGCTCCTTAGATGACTCCACGTATGTGAACATTTCTGCTAGATCTGACTTCATAGAATGGAGAATCCAACATCTTATCATGTAATCAGCTCTAATCCAACGAGTGAGTTTTTCCTCTTCTCCCACACTTGGTTTCTTACAACTTCCATCGATGAAACCAAGTTTCTGCTTAGCTCCAAGCGCCATCCGGATGCTCCTTCGCCAGGAAGTAAAATTCGAGCCACTGAATAGCACAGAGACTAATTGCATTCCTGGATTGTCAGAATTCGCCAGGTAAAGGGGATCATTTACATTCACAACTGGTGTTCGTGCATTATTCGGATCCAAAACAAGGTCACCTGAACCAGGCGTCTCTCGATTGGCCATGGATCTGATGAATTAGGTAAGTATCTATCTCTAAATCGAGTAAATCTGTGTAAGCTATTTGTCTATTTGGAAGAAAATGAGGAAGAAAAGAGAGATCCAACCGGCTCTGATACCATGTGAAGCAACATAAATATGAATCTGAAAACTTAACTTTCATTCATCTAGGCTGAAGCATATATATATATATAGGGTGTGGTTCCCATGAGAACACCCCTAACGTGAGAACATGAGAACAATCGTACACCGTTGGATGAGAGTAATAAGGGTTGAGATTTAGAGTAGATATCAAAAATAATAATAACTACGAATAATAATAATTAGGAATCCAACAATAACTACGAATAATACATTAAACGATATGACACATTCGTAACAAAACTAATAATAATTACGAATCTGTTCTCATGTTCTCACGTTAGGGGGTGTTCTCATATATATATATATATATATATATATATATATATATATATATATATATATATATATATATATATATATATATATATATATATATATGAGAACACCCCCTAACGTGAGAACATGAGAACAGATTCGTAATTATTATTAGTTAATTATTGATGATGGCGGATGATAGTCTATGTTTTATTTTATCTTATTGTCACTATAATTCAATGTTTTTAGTAATAAGGATAAATTAAATCCAAAAGTTGCGACAATTAGTTGGTGTACCGAACAAATATTTTTGTGCAGGATATAAATATTAGTTAATACCGTATGTGTTGTGATACTAAGCTTTACACCATAAAAGGAAGTCTCACATTACTGAAAATTTAAAGCTCTCACGTATAAATTATTTTATAATAATTAATCACTAGTTTAATGACTATCGGATCACAAAATTAGTTTTGTTTGTATTTAAATTAATAAAACATATTAATAGATTTTGAGTACGTGTCTTGGATACATGTATTTGGTATTGAAATTCGGTTATTAAATTTAGACATTAGATTTTCGGCCTATACTTTAGATATTAGATTTTAAGTCTATATTTTTAAAGATTGAATTTCATGTACAATATTTCAGGTATCACGTTTAGGTATAAAAGTTTTGAAATTCGGGCATAAGTGTTGGATGTTATTATAAAAGTATATGCCATATTATGTAATAACAAAGACTATTCGGGTATCTTTTGTAATAAGGCAATTATTGTAACAAACAATATGAGCTGATATATATATATATCAGCTCATATTGTTTGTTACAATAATTGCCTTATTACAAAAGATACCCGAATAGTCTTTGTTATTACATAATATGGCATATACTTTTATAATAACATCCAACACTTATGCCCGAATTTCAAAACTTTTATACCTAAACGTGATACCTGAAATATTGTACATGAAATTCAATCTTTAAAAATATAGACTTAAAATCTAATATCTAAAGTATAGGCCGAAAATCTAATGTCTAAATTTAATAACCGAATTTCAATACCAAATACATGTATCCAAGACACGTACTCAAAATCTATTAATATGTTTTATTAATTTAAATACAAACAAAACTAATTTTGTGATCCGATAGTCATTAAACTAGTGATTAATTATTATAAAATAATTTATACGTGAGAGCTTTAAATTTTCAGTAATGTGAGACTTCCTTTTATGGTGTAAAGCTTAGTATCACAACACATACGGTATTAACTAATATTTATATCCTGCACAAAAATATTTGTTCGGTACACCAACTAATTGTCGCAACTTTTGGATTTAATTTATCCTTATTACTAAAAACATTGAATTATAGTGACAATAAGATAAAATAAAACATAGACTATCATCCGCCATCATCAATAATTAGCTAATTATTAACCGGTTAAATAATAATATATGATGGAATTTTATAAATAACTTATTATGTAAGTTTTGAAATTAAGCAATCTAATAAATCATTATTTGTTTTTGGTTTTTGATCTTCTAGTTATACAGAAAAATAGAAAATGATATTTTATTTAATTATTTATTTTTAACAAAAATTGCTTTTGTTCTTCACAATCGATCGATGATAGTACAACTTTTTTATAATACTGTTTATGACAATACAATCGATTGTAAACTGATAATAATAAAAACGGATTACAATATAATTGATAATAGTATATTTGATGGCAATATAGTTGTTGACATTTTAGTTGTTGACAATACATTTTATAAAAATAATAATGTGTACGAGGATATATTTGATGACATTATAATTGGTGATGACAAAAGAAAAATAAAATCTAAAAAATTAAAACTATATTTTTTAATTATTATTATTTTATTTTATTTTTAATTAAAGAATCAAAAACTAAATGATGAGCATATAGGATTATTTAGCAAAATTAGGGTTCGGACACAAATCCCGTAAATTCCGGACATGTCTTATTTACAGTGGTTTATCCAAAAAATTTAAATTCCGTCCCACCAAAAAATCTTTGGGACGGGATATTGACTATACTTTATTCGTCATGCTAGTCTCGTCCCACATATATTAAATTTTAAATACAAAAATAATTTTTTAGGCCCGAATCTTAATTGGTAATTATATGCTTAAAAATTAAAATAACTCAAGAGTGTGGACTAAATTGACAAATAGTGAAAATTGTTAAACAAGCTTGTACAATTGTACACTTTAATACTTGAAATCTAAAGTCTATAAAAAAATTTATATTTGAGGTTTTCATCGGTGGTCCCTAAAACCTTTCATGTGCCCTTAGTTCATTGACATGGTCAATATGCATTATTTGTTTGTCTCGTTTTCGTCTTGCGATTCTCTTTTGTTGGATGCTCGGTGTTTAAAAATCATGACGGTTGATGGGTTGTGTTTGTCATTTTTTTTTCCTATCCTTTACTTTGTCAAAGCACGATGGTTAGTCTATCTGCCACTTGGTTGCCTCCCGATTCGCTAGTTTTGACTATTGGTAATTATATGCTTAAAAATTAAAATAACTCAAGAGTGTGGACTAAATTGACAAATAGTGGAAATTGTTAAACAAGCTTGTAAAATTATACACTTTAATACTTGAAATCTAAAGTCTAAAAAAATTTAAATTTGAGGTTTCCATCGGTGGTCCCTAGGACTTTTTATGTGCCCTTATTCCACTAACATGGTCGATATGTATTTGGTTGTCTCGTTTTCGTCTTGAGATTCTCTTTTGTCGGATGCTCGGTGTTTAAAAATCATGACGGTTGATGTATTGTGTTTGTCTTTTTTTTTTTCCTATCCTTTACTTTGTCAAAGCACGATGGTTAGTCTATCTGCCACTTGGTTGCCTCTCGATTTGCTAGTTTTGACTATTGAATCGAATTTCTGTATATAGGTCAAGTGAGATTGGCCCTATACCGATCCCAACCGGGATCGGTTGGATTCATAATGATATAAATCGGTAAAATACGATGTAAATGCAAGAATTTCTTGTTTAAGGTTAGACATGGGTTAGTTTTTTAACAGGTTAGACATATCATCAAACATGAAAATAAATGAACCTAACAAATGCTAAGTATTAGATAATCTTCCTCAAAGACATGTTAGAGCATCTCTCGAGTCATTCCTACCTAAACTAGATAATCACTCATCTAGTTAGAAACATATGATTCAAGAGCCACCTATAACACATCTCGAACATATCATCTAACAACCTATACTTGTAAGAGTTCTTTGATGCTAATACTGATCGAGTGTCAAATTCGTATCACTAATCACTCTAAATTCACTCTTTTAAGCAATTCATTCTTACATATTTTCATCCAAATATATGTAATTACTAAAACAGATCTTATTGGAATTTCCTATCCGGTAAATTATTTTAGGGCCTGTTTACTTGTAGCTTATTTTCTTAAAAAAAAAAAAAAACTGTCAGGTGTTATTTTTTAACATGTAAACTAAAAAAATTAAAAATAGAATACATTAAATTATTTTTAGTCAATAGGTTAGTTCTATAGAAAGTGCCTATCAAATGATATTGGTGGGTGATTAAGGAATAGATGAGAATATAATTAATTATAATGTATTTTTTTTTATAAGTATATTTAAAAAGTATTGTGATAGAAACAACAAAGTATTACAGAAAAACACAAAAAATAAATTCAATGTAAATAAAATTGGATAAATTTAGATTTCTCGACGAATTTATTTTATTTTACCTATTTAGTAACATTTTTAGAAGAAAAACAAATGTTGTATTCTTACGTTCTTGATATGCATATATCGTATATGACCCGAAATTTTTGAGATTTTATATCATGTTATTCATACTAGTATGAAAATTATTCAGGAGACCGTCATTTAAAAAATTAGGGATGTGTATATGACAAGGACCGAGTTCCGGAAGGTTCGTGATACACGGAGACCACCTCGGCATTGTCTTGATAAGGCCGGAATATTCTAGATCTCTCGGGAATACTCTGAGCTATTCAAGGCTTGTAGAGAATGTGCCGGATTTGTATAGAAACTTAAAGTCTTCTTCCAACAAGAAGGATCCGGATCCCTCTAGGATTGTGTAAATCCGGATCCTTCCTAGCTAAGGAGGTGGTCAAGGCTATAAATAGGGAGGTCACCCCTCATTTGCAAATCATCCAAGCAAAGCACACTCGTAAGAGTTCTCTCAAAGCAATCAAGCTCTCATGTTCACAAAAGCTCTAAGCTTCTTAGCCATCGCTAGCAAGCGTTTCCGCAACAAAGTCCCTCGAGTTAAGGCTTGACTTCATCATTTGACAAGGCTAACGACTAAGAGCCGCACAGTTGTGAGTTCGTGAATGCTCAGCCCGTGTCAAGTGGTATCAGAGTAATTTCGTTCAAGGGAACCATCAAAAGACATGATGGGGAACTTCGAAGCTCGCTTAGAGAAGATGGAGCTCAAGTACGGCGAGATGGTGGACGATGTCGAGGACGTCAAAAAGGATATGGGTGCTCTCAAGGACGGGTTACAAGGTACCGTGAACGAGGCCCAAGGACTTTTGTCCAAGCGAAATGATGTATTGGAGGCATTGGTGGCGCAAATGCGCGAGGAGATCGAGGTGCTCAAGAAAGAGGTCGTAGCACGCAGGGCAGCCGTCGGGGGAGGCATGTTGGCGACCGCTCCCGTGTAGAAGATGGACGCACCAAAGCTTAACGAGTTCACGGGGAGCCGGTCGGCCAAGGACATTGAGAACTTTTTATGGGGCATGGACCAATATTTCCGTGTGTTGGGAATCACGGATGAGGAACGCAAGGTAAGCACCGCATCTCTATATCTTAGTGATATTGCTTTGCTGTGGTGGAGATGTAGGACATGTGAAAGGACCGGAGGGGCGCAAATAACTACTTGGGCAGAGTTTGAGGCAGAATTGAAGAAGCAGTTCTAACCGACCTACGCCAATGACGAAGCTCGTGCTAGACTTCGTCGACTCACGCAACATGGCACCGTTTGTGAGTATGTTAAGGAGTTCTCGGAGGTCATGCTACAGATCTCCAACATGGGTGAGGAAGAGGCCCTCTTCACTTTCATGGACGACGTGACACCTATTTCATGCTTTCATCATATTCTTTCATCATATTCTTTCCATTATCATCTCATGTACCTCATGCATGCATTCATAAGTCATATCAAGTCATCATCATCATTTCAGAAACAATTTGGTTTACTAGGCTTTTTCTAGTTTTGTGTTTAGTAAATGTACCCCTTGAGAGAAGAGTGTGTAGAGTTTGAAAATAAATACAAAATATTGGAATATATTTACTTAATTGAAACATTAAAAAGCCTAGTTACTACTCTAATTTTTCAAAAAGGCCCAGTCACTAAAATTGTCCATCATTTCACTCATATATATATATATATATAAGCATGCATAAAAAATCATGGCATAAAAAATCATGGCATAATAAATACATAATATATATTAAGCAAGTGTAATTCATATACACTTACCTCGCAGGTAAGAACAATAAAACCTCGCAAACCAACTATTGAGTCCGTTTCCCACTCGGACTATCCTCCTTTATCGTGCTTGGATACGCTCACAAAGAACTAAGTTATAGTTAACCAAAACCTTCAACAACACATGCGGAGAATATCATATTCCTCGTATTAAACTCCTCGGTTCAAACACTAGTTAAATTCATTCATTTGAATTTAATTAACTTATATCCTCCTCTAGAACCCCAATTTAATTAATTAACCTTCAATTAATTAATTAAATTTCGCCAGAATAACGTTTTGCCCGCAGACAATTTCTGAACCCACCTGTCATCAAATCTCAACAAACAAACAGCCCATAATCACCAGAATAATGTAACGAGTATAATGGAATTTCCAATTATCCATTTTGACAAACCTAAGGTCAATTTAGGCCAAATCACAATACAGAAAACGAATAAATTCATAACTTATTCGTTACTAACCCGATTGACGATCCGAAATAAGATTCAGAATCACAACGACGCAGGCTACGCTCGGACACCATCAAATTCACCGGAATCTGAGGGACGGAACCTCCCCAGTATCATATATGCTCGACCAGACCTTCCCTTGCTCGGAAATGTAGAAACTCGGTACCAAAATGAAGAGAATGGAGAGAGAAATCCAAAAACTCAAAACGGATTTGAAAACGGATTAGAAACGAAGAGTAGATCTGAGTTTGAAGGTTGAGAGAAATCAGAGCTTTTACGAAGAAACGTGAAAGGAAATGAATTAATAAACGTTATTTCCGCTATTTATAGCGAAGACGATAATTATCCTTTAGCTGAGTCGATAATTATCCTTTCACCGATCCGAAAGCGGTTTAACCCCCCCTTCTCCAAACTTCTCGAAATTGGAATAATAAATCTGGAATATTGTATGGATAATTATTCTGCAATTGTCTCGAAAAACGCGTATTCCTAAGCCGTATTTCTTAGCCGTTAAGAAACGAAATAGCGACTCTTTTGGCCGTTTTGCCTTTCCATGTTTTTTCATATCTAGGACATTTCCGATGTCCTGATCATTTCTCTCAACTGCATTTTTATTAATTGAAGCTCCCGAATGCTCCAAATAACACCTGGGTGTAATATCATCTAGGAGGAGGTTACCTCGAGAGGTATCTCGTGTTAAAACGGATTTAATTCCTTAAAATTCTCGATTAGGTCATCTTCGATTTTTTACTGTTATAGACGGACTTAAGCCTTGGGCTAAACAAGAGTTGCAACGCCGGAGCATCCAGACTTCAACCGAGGCAATGACGGTGGCCGACTCATTGATCGAGTTCAAAAGCCAAGAAACACCCGGCTCTTCCCGTGACAAGAGTAAAAGTGGGGGAGACCAAGGCAGGGGCTGGGCACAACAGAAGAAGAGTGACGATGAGTCCTCAAAAGACTCATCCAAGCCCAAGGAGCGCTACACCAAGTGGGAGAAGGGCAAGCATTCCATGGAGAGGAAGCCGATGCGATGCTACCTTTGTGACGGTGAGAATCGAATGAGAGATTGTCCCACCAAGAGCAAACTCAATGCCATGATGGCACATGAGGACCCTCCCGAGGAAGAGAGGTTGAAACTCGGGGCCATGATGCTTAGTTCGGTCAAGACTAAGCGGTTCACCAACAAGAAGGGACTGATGTTTGTAGACTCCGTGGTAGGCGGAACAAAACTAAGCGCTTTGGAAGACACTAGGGCATCTGATGTCTTTATGTCAGAAGGGATGTCCAAGAAGCTTGGGATAGAGGTCACCAAGAACAATGGGTAGATCAAGACGGTGAACTCAAAGGAGGTCCCGACCATGGGGGTGGCACGAGGAGTGGACATGACGTGGGGAGAATGGTCTGGGAAGACCACGATCGAGGTAATCCCGCTCGATGACTATGACTTGGTTATTGGATTAGCCTTCCTCGGTCGTATAAATGCTCTACTCGTGCTGTTTGCCAACTACATATGTATCTTGGACCCCCAACAACGTTGCATTGTGCCAGTCTATCAAGAAAAGGGACTGAATGCCAAGATAGTCTCAACAATCCAACTCTTAAAGGGACTAAAACACAAGGAACCCACGTTCCTAACGACACTCAAGCTGGAAGATGAGCCCCCAAGGAGGAAGATCCAACACCCCCAGAAGTAAGTCAAGTGTAGGATGATTTCAAAGACGTCATGCCCCCCCCCTCCCCCGAGTTGCCCAAGAAGTTGCCACCTAAGAGAGAGGTCGACCATAGGATCGAATTCATGTCCAATGCCCGGCCACCCACCCGAGCACCATACCGCATGTCTCCACCAGAGTTAGAGGAGTTACCGAGACGACACAGAGAGTTGCTAGAAGCCAGTTACATCCGACCCTCGAAGGAACCATATGGAGCACTCGTGTTATTCCAAAGAAAGCACGACGAAAGCCTTAGAATGTGAATCGACTACCGGGCGCTCAACAAGCTCACCATAAAAAACAAGTACCCGATCCCGCTCATCGCAAATCTTTTCGATAGGCTTGGGGAGGCACAGTGGTTTACCAAGCTAGACTTAAGATCGGGCTACTATCAATTAAGGATCGCGGAGGGCGATGAGGAGAAGACTGCGTGCATCATGAGATACGGTTCATACAAGTTCTTAGTCATGATGTTTGACTTGACAAACACACCGGCAACGTTCTGCACACTCATGAACAAGGTACTCAATCCCTTCCTTGATCATTTCATTGTAGTCTACTTGGACGACATTGTCATCTATAGCCGTAGTCTTGAGGAGCATAAGGAACATCTACGACAAGTCTTCAAAGTACTATGGGAGCATGAGTTGTACGTCAAGAGGGAGAAATGTGCCTTCACCCAAAGAGAACTGCCGTTCTTGGGGCACGTTGTCGGCAAGGAAAGGATTCGCATGGACCCGACCAAGGTCAAAGCGATTGCCAATTGGGAGCCGCCGACAAAGGCAACCGAGCTTCGCTCATTCTTGAGACTAGCTAACTATTACCGGCGCTTTATTCATGGGTACTCTGTTCGCTCCAAACGGTGTGTGCAAGCTTTAAATTTATAACCCTAGACTTAAGCTTAAACAAGGATGCGAACCCGCAGTGTACGGGTCAATCGTAGTAAAAGCAAGAAAATTCCAGGGGTCGATCACAGGGACTCGGTGAAACAGAGTCAATACGGTATGCTAATGTCAATGCTAACCACAAGAGCAATTTAACACAATCAAAGATGAATAAGAAGTCAATAAAGAAAACATGCAATTCTAGGGATTAAAGCATCTAGTTGTGGTTCCAACTCAAGATCTATAGATAAGCGGACAAAGCTGAGATTTTTGCGTGGGGAAGGTGTTGCTAAAGTGGAGTAGATCACCGGGTAAGTCTCACTACACACTAATCCTAAACCGTAACTCCTATTACCGGGTAAGTCTCAAGGAATCAAGATAAAGAACTATAACCTCAAACTAACACACCATCTAAGGGAATAGAATCAACCTTTACCGGGTGAGTCTCAGGCTAACTCACAAAGATGGGATGGAAGCACACTCAAACCTCAATAAAGGATAAACCTTTATTACCTACACTTATGATCGTTGGTAAACAAACTAAAGAATTACCGGGTAAGTCTCATCCTAAGCTTGCATTGAACCAGGAAGGTGTAATAAGAATAGGATTTAGCAAACTCTAACACTTAACTTTCTGTTTTAGGTCGGATAAATCACCTCGGTCAGAAGAATTCCACCCCGGCCGAGATGTTCATCAACCGAACGAGATGCTTAGGGTTAAGGTTAAAGACTCGAACTTTCAGGATCCTACTGGAATCTAAGATTATTCTATCATTGTTTTTCCCACAACCTTCAGCAAATCACCCTAGAATCACACAAGAAAATTAGCCACTCATCATCATAATGAAAGTATTAAAATATATGGGAAGAAGGTGAATATTTGAACAAAGAAGAATTTAATGAAAAGACTTCAATAACTGAATCAAATATCACAACAAAGCGTTCCTTGGATAATAATCCAAAAAGACAAGACAACAATTGAGGGAATTGAAGACAATCTTACAAAACCCTTCAAAAAGCTATAAAAGCTATGGTCTTCAATCTTCCTTCAACCTTCAAAAACTCCCAAATTGGAGTATACTGCGGCTGCTGCGTGTGTAAACCCTGATCGACGGTATAGCGTGATGTCGGAATTGTGGAAATCCAACCCTTTTTATAGGAAAAATAAACCTCCAAAGATAATAAATCTTAAGAAGATATTATCCCATGAATATAGGTAAAATATATATTCTGCATATCTCCTTCCTTCCAGAAGCTCAGCCCAAAAATATAAGATCACTTTCCAATTTTAAAAGATCTCTTCCAAGAATAAAATATTCTCGCCGCGTCCTAGGTATTCGCCTCGGTCGAGTCGGCGTCCCTGGATTACCTCGGTCGAGGTGAATCAATGGTCAACCGAGGTGACTCACGACAGAATGTGAAATCTCTCGAATCAGCTCCAAAGTGAATCTTCAATCCATGGCTATGCTCCCTGGATGTAGCTCCAAATGACTCATGACTCCTTTCTGCTCCTTTTGATGCAAAACGTACCAAATTACCTGCAATTACAACGAAACTAGGTGTAGACCTCGATTCTCGCAAAGGTAGATGAAATGGTAGTAAAATCACATAATGTACATACAAACATGCAGATTATGAAAGATAAAACGTCCAAACAAACCCCAAAAACTAGACTATAATTCATGCTATCAAAATACCCCATACTTAGCCCTTGCTTGTCCCCAAGCAAGTTCCTCATATAAAAGATAAGATAGAATGGATTATAAGTCAAGAAAATCAATGAAAAAGTTTTTCAAAAATATTTTATGGTGTGCAACTATCATAGATCACTCTAAGAGAGTACTTCCTGGAATTAAAAACTTAATATGCTCAAAACATTTTATAAATATAAGAAAGTTGTTCATCTTTGCATAAAATCATAGAATGCATAATAAATCATAATTATCAAAATTAATCATGTATAATCCAGTTTAAACCGCTAAGTCAATCAACAAGCTCAAGGTCTCAAGGGTTTCCCAAAAGAAAAGGTCAAGAAACGTGTAGGGTAGGGATGTATGTAAGGTAATGTGGTGCTAGAATCCGGGAAAAGGATGAACTTCACTTTCACTTTGACTTGCAACATCTTCCACCAATAAGCTTTGCTTATTTCACACTTTTTTTTTCTTTACTTTACTTTTTGGGATGCATGGACAGAGGTGCACAATAACTAAAGCCTAGGAAATCTGCAATCATCAATTTCTCGAGATGCGTCAAACCCTTGATGCACATACCATGACCCGTTAGGAATATCGATCAATCCGACTTTGGCAAGACACAAACACCCGGCTATGTGAATGGTGCCGAGTTACTCATCTTCATGATTGACTTCCCCAAACCTATTATTGCTTTCTAACACTTTCACTTCCAGCCACTTCTCAACTTTAACTTCACTTGCTTTCACCACTTTGCTTGCTTCCAAATTCCCGGATAGGTAAAGGGAGGCAAAATGTATATGAGGGGCTAAGCATGATCAAGAAGAAGAAGAAGAAGAGAATGAATTGCCTTGGTCTTTCCAAGAAGAAAGTGAGAGAACTTAACCTGCGGTGTCAACCTTCAAATTCAACATAATTTGGATAAAAACAAAGTATTAAACATGCTAATAATTTCAAACAAAGCATTTAGCAACTTAAACATATTATAAAACCTTTCAAACACATAAAGAATTTAAAACCAGTAGGCAAACAAGATCTTCACTGAGGTCATATCCAGATAAGTAGCACAAAAATCGTTTTCGAAAACTTTCTGTTACCCACCTCGGTCGAGGTGTTCTTGGTTCAACCGAGGTGAAATGCCTCGTTTGGCCAATACTGACTCGGTCGAGGTCAAAAAAAATTTTTTAAAAAAAAAAACCAGTTTTCTTTCAATTTCGACGTTTTTCTCAATCAAATAACCTGTAAGTATGCATGTAGTCTCAGATAAACACATAGATGCAAAAGTGAAGCATAAATATAAAATATCCGATAAAGTGTGAGTCATACATCAAAGTCATCAAATAAGTACATCAAATACCCCATACTTGGGACACACTGTCCCAGTGGGTCAGAATAAGTCTAAGGATAGGATACTCACCGAACATAGCTAAACTGCATGAAGAAGTAAGAAACAGCTCCCAGATAAGACCATCTCGGTTGGCGAAGTACATCTCGGTCGAGGTGTTCTGACAGTACCCGAGATGTATCTCAGTAAAGCTCGTTTCCTCAACTTCTCGAAATTTTGTTCTTCCAGTGTAGCTCCTGAACTGTGATCCTTCCTTTTGGAATACCTGGTTGTTGTCTAGAGGAAAACAAAAACAAAGCAACTATCTAAACTAAACTAGAAAAGGGAGAAGAAAGCAATACCTTGGGTTGCCTCCCAAGAAGCGCTTGGTTTAAGGTCGCTAGGTGGACCTTTCTCCATAGATTTACTCAATGTACCTTGAACACTTTGGAGTGCTCATCACATCCATCATAAAATTCTTCCAAAAAGGTTCCGGTTCCTAATTTCACCGGCAAATGGTAAGATCTCCCACGTACAAGCTTGTACGGTTTGATTCTCACCGGAATCCTTCTAGCTTTCCTGCACTTCAATGGGACATAATCTAGCCTTGCGTCCCATCCTTTCCTTGATCGAGAAAACAGCTTCTCGAGAATCTTAGCAGCTTCCCCATCTATAGCTTGGGGATGGTACAGGGTTCTGAGCATGCGAGGGACCCCATACTTGAACAAATAACACTTCGTTGCCTTAGCGGTGAAGCGCTTGTTAACTTCACTCCTTATAATCCAAGGAGCATCTTCTTCAAATAACTTCAATGGAGGTTTCATCTTGATCTTAGGAGGTTCTTTCGGAAGAGACCTCCAACTCTCCGGTGCCTTCCTAAGAAATTCAGAAATATTAATAGGGAATTCAAATGAAGTAGGAGAATGTACCTTGCAAAGTTCTCCAAGGTTTGAGATAAGTTTCACGTTGGGTTGATAATAAACACACGAAATCTCTCTCAAATCAGCTGGTTTTTCTTCCACCTTGACCACAATCTCAGTAATTTGGCCAAAGTCTTCTGCATCTGCCTCTTCCGGTTCTGCAGGTTCTTCTTTCATCTCGACCGAGGTCACTTCCACCTCGACCGAGGTCTCAACAGTCAGATCGAGATCTTCCACATCTTCTCCCTCAAAAGTTTCAGGAGAAACTTCTGGTTTGACTGGAGGTATGCTCGAAACGTGCAACACTTCCTTATGCTCCTCTTCCGGATTAGCATAGGATAGGGTGCTTTCCTTGAGCTCCTCCACCTTCTTCATCAACTTCTCCAATCTTGATTCGAGAGAGTCTTCAAAAGGTTGCTCATAAATGTTTTTAGGGACATTCTTCTCATCCCATATCGCAAGTTCATGTTGAATGGCCTCTTCTCTTTCCCATTCATTGTTGAACCAATAGAAGGAGTACTTCTCCTCCAAGTATTCATAATGGTCCGCCCTAGCACTTTGTCTTGCTATCCAGGCTGGATCAAATGTAGTCATCGGAAATCCTGAAAACTACAAAACTCATAGAAAGAGTAGTTAGTAGCAACAGGGGCAAGTGCCCCGAAAGCAAACCGCAACCGGCTCGGTCTAGACCAAGTCCCCGGCAACGGCGCCAAAAACTTGTTCGCTCCAAACGGTGTGTGCAAGCTTTAAATTTATAACCCTAGACTTAAGCTTAAACAAGGATGCGAACCCGCAGTGTACGGGTCAATCGTAGTAAAAGCAAGAAAATTCCAGGGGTCGATCACAGGGACTCGGTGAAACAGAGTCAATACGGTATGCTAATGTCAATGCTAACCACAAGAGCAATTTAACACAATCAAAGATGAATAAGAAGTCAATAAAGAAAACATGCAATTCTAGGGATTAAAGCATCTAGTTGTGGTTCCAACTCAAGATCTATAGATAAGCGGACAAAGCTGAGATTTTTGCGTGGGGAAGGTGTTGCTAAAGTGGAGTAGATCACCGGGTAAGTCTCACTACACACTAATCCTAAACCGTAACTCCTATTACCGGGTAAGTCTCAAGGAATCAAGATAAAGAACTATAACCTCAAACTAACACACCATCTAAGGGAATAGAATCAACCTTTACCGGGTAAGTCTCAGGCTAACTCACAAAGATGGGATGGAAGCACACTCAAACCCCAATAAAGGATAAACCTTTATTACCTACACTTATGATCGTTGGTAAACAAACTAAAGAATTACCGGGTAAGTCTCATCCTAAGCTTGCATTGAACTAGGAAGGTGTAATAAGAATAGGATTTAGCAAACTCTAACACTTAACTTTCTGTTTTAGGTCGGATAAGTCACATCGGTCAGAAGAATTCCACCCCGGCCGAGATGTTCATCAACCGAACGAGATGCTTAGGGTTAAGGTTAAAGACTCGAACTTTCAGGATCCTACTGGAATCTAAGATTATTCTATCATTGTTTTTCCCACAACCTTCAGCAAATCACCCTAGAATCACACAAGGAAATTAGTCACTCATCATCATAATGAAAGTATTAAAATATATGGGAAGATGGTGAATATTTGAACAAAGAAGAATTTAATGAAAAGACTTCAATAACTGAATCAAATATCACAACAAAGCGTTCCTTGGATAATAATCCAAAAAGACAAGACAACAATTGAGGGAATTGAAGACAATCTTACAAAACCCTTCAAAAAGCTATAAAAGCTATGGTCTTCAATCTTCCTTCAACCTTCAAAAACTCCCAAATTGGAGTATACTGCGGCTGCTGCGTGTGTAAACCCTGATCGACGGTATAGCGTGATGTCGGAATTGTGGAAATCCAACCCTTTTTATAGGAAAAATAAACCTCCAAAGATAATAAATCTTAAGAAGATATTATCCCATGAATATAGGTAAAATATATATTCTGCATATCTCCTTCCTTCCAGAAGCTCAGCCCAAAAATATAAGATCACTTTCCAATTTTAAAAGATCTCTTCCAAGAATAAAATATTCTCGCCGCGTCCTAGGTATTCGCCTCGGTCGAGTCGGCGTCCCTGGATTACCTCGGTCGAGGTGAATCAATGGTCAACCGAGGTGACTCACGACAGAATGTGAAATCTCTCGAATCAGCTCCAAAGTGAATCTTCAATCCATGGCTATGCTCCCTGGATGTAGCTCCAAATGACTCATGACTCCTTTCTGCTCCTTTTGATGCAAAACGTACCAAATTACCTGCAATTACAACGAAACTAGGTGTAGACCTCGATTCTCGCAAAGGTAGATGAAATGGTAGTAAAATCACATAATGTACATACAAACATGCAGATTATGAAAGATAAAACGTCCAAACAAACCCCAAAAACTAGACTATAATTCATGCTATCATACTCCCACATTACAACGCCTCTCACAAACATGCTCAAGAAGGGGTCATCTTGGGTTTGGAGTACGGAGATTCAAGAGGCGTTTGACAAGCCGAAGAAACCCATGACCGAGGAACCTGTACTCGCCCTGCCCGACTATGGGAAGCCGTTCAAAGTCCACACCGATACCTCAAACTTTTCCATTGGGGAGTATTGTTACAGAGGGGCATCCGGTCGCTTATGAGAGTCGCAAGCTACACGACACCGGGCGGAGTTACACCGTCCAAGAGAAGGAGATGAGCAACATCGTTCATTGCCTAAGGACTTGGCGGCACTATCTCCTAGGCTCAAAATTTTTTGTCAAGATGGACAATGTTGCCACGAGTTACTTCCTGAATTAGAAGAAGCTTACACCCAAACAAGTAAGATAGCACGACTTCCTCGCTAAGTTTCACTGAGTTAGAGCATAAACCGGGCAAAGCTAATGCGGTGGCCGACGTCTTAAGTCGAAAAACTGAGCTAGCGGCCATAAGTCGACTCCAAGGGGCCATGAAGGACAAGATCAAGATCAGACTTGACCACGATCCGACATCCCAGAACTTAAAAGAGTTCATCATGGAAGGCAAGACGAGGCAATTCTAGGTCGAAGACGGCTTGATCTATACAAAAGGGCAACGGTTGTATGTACCCCACTACGGGGGACTAAGGAAAGAGGTCATGCGCGAATGCCACGATTCCAAGTGGGTGGGCCACCCAAGAGTACATTGCACCTTAGCCCTCATATAAGAATGTTAGTATTGACCACAAATGCGGGACGACGTGGAGATTTATGTCCGGACATGTCTTGTGTGCCAACAAGACAAGGTCGAGCAGAGGCAACCAGCCGGACTACTTGAGCATTTGCCAATACCAAAGCATCCTTGGCAAAGCATCAACATGGATTCATCGTCGGGTTCCTCAAGGCAGAATGCTATGGAAGCATCGTCGGGTTCCTCATTGTTGTCGTGGATAGATTTTTTAAGTATGTCACCTTCATACCCGCGACAAAGGAATGCCCGGTCGAGGAGGCGGCCAAGTTATTCCTGAAGAATGTGGTTAAGTACTGGGGCTTACCACAATCTATCTTTAGTGACACGGACAGACGATTCACGGGCAAGTTTTGGACGGAGTTATTCAAGATGCTCGGGTCCGACCTCAAGTTCACCCCCGCTTTCCACCCCCCAAACGGATGGATAGACCGAGAGGGCCAATTGTTTGCTCAAGGTATACCTATGGCACTATGTGAGTGCTTCCCATAAGGATTGCCCCAAGCTCCTCGACGTCGTTCAATTCTCCTGTAGCCTGCAACGGAGCGAGTCGACGGGTAAAAGTCCGTTCGAGATAGTCATGGGATTTCAACCATGCACCCCGAGCACCATTGTCACGGGCTACAAGGGACTGACAGCCGCGGCATACAAGTTTTCCAAAGGTTAGCAAGAAGAGTTGGACTTGACACAAGCATGCCTTGTCAAGGTCAACAAGCGGACAAAGACATGGGCAGACCAACACCGGAGGTACGTGCAATATCAAGTCGGAGACTTAGTCATGATCAAGCTTCACTTCATCATGCAGTATACGGGACTACATAAAGCCTTAGTCCGGCGATATGAGGGACCTTTCAGAGTTCTTAAGAGGATCGGCCGGACTTCTTATAAGTTAGAGTTGCCGCCCAAGTTCAAGATACATCCGGTCTTCCACGTGAGCATGCTCAAGCCATACCATGAAGACAAGGAAGACCAAGGAAGGAGGCAAGCACAACGGGCACCAATGGGGATCAAGACCTCATTTGACAAACAACTCCAGAGATCGTGTCCGACCACGTGCAATGGAAACGGTATCGACGACCAAGATTGGAGTATTTGGTCTGATGGAACGACTTGCCCGACACCGAGATATCGTGGGAACCAGCTGAATCTCTATGGCAATTCAGGGACAAGATCGAGGCATACGAGGCAACCGCAACTAGGACGTCATGAGATTCAG
Source organism: Fagopyrum homotropicum (assembly GCA_033239125.1). Lineage (NCBI taxonomy): Eukaryota > Viridiplantae > Streptophyta > Magnoliopsida > Caryophyllales > Polygonaceae > Fagopyrum > Fagopyrum homotropicum. The sequence continues at coordinate 3,770,384 of BSWB01000005.1, read as the reverse complement.
TGGGGAAGAATGACACGGACCGAGTGCCGGAAGGTTCATGAAACACGGAGACCACCCCGGCAAAGGCTGGAATATTCTACATCTCCCGGGAATACTCTAATCTTTCCAAGGCTTGTAGAGAATGTTCCAGATTTGTATAGAAACTTAAAGTCTTCTTCCAACAAGAAGGATCCGGATCCCTCTAGGATTGTGTAAATCTGGATCCTTCCCAGCTAAGGAGGTGGCCAAGACTATAAATAGGGAGGTCACCCCTCATTTGCAAACCATCCAAGCAAAGTACACTTGTAAGAGTTTTCTCAAAGCAATCAAGTTCCCATGTTCACAAAAGCTCTAAGCTTCTTAGTCATCGCTAGCAAGTGCTTCCGCAACAAAGTCCCTCGACTTAAGGCTTGACTTAGTCATTTGACAAGGCTAACGACTAAGAGCCGCACGGTTGTGAGTTTGCGAATACTCAGCCCGTGTCATGTACGGTTTGTACCGGTGGACCGTAAGCTTTCAATGTAAATTAGAACAACAAACATATGATCTTGACACACGCTATTCGCGCGGAATCCTAGCAACTCTCTTTGCACCAACACAGACAAGAACTACCCACTACAGTTCTTGCAAACACTATGGATTTGGAATTTGTCTCCCTCCCGTATCATCGATAATCTCTCGACACATAAAATAACGTTACTTGGATATGATCGTCTACATGGTGACCCAATACAATAACTTGTGTAGAACTTGGTGGTTGTGCATCGAAAGGTCCTCTCGCAATAGTAGTTCTAGTTGACCCCCTTGGCATAACTAAAATGGTCCCTCAATCACGGCTACATCCTACTTAGTGACTGAGGTGTTGATTTTGTTGTACGAAGGCTCAATTCGGATAAGTCCTATTATGATATTGGTTTCTTTGTTGGTTGTTCATAAGCACCATCATGGCTACGTCTTTTCCTACCTAGTGACATGCCCACACATCCTCGGACACGACCACGTTCGACAAGGCAAAGAGATAGGAGACCCTCACCTCTAAACCCCGCCAACAAGAACCAAAGTCGAATATGTGACATTTGTTCGTGGTAATAGAACTTGTATAATAATATTTTGGGGTTAGTCTCATATTTAAGACTTAGGAAATGTCACATATTGAATATGTTGTAATTAATGGTATTTCTTATATATGAGAATAAGGATATGATCATGTAGAAACTGAAATTACAATATGGAGTAAGAACTTATTTCTGATGAACGATTATATACGAATCGATGGAGTGGGCTCTTACGATGGATTTAGAGAAAGGTTTGAGGAAAAATCATATGTGAACTCGGTTTCCATTGTTTCGAAGTTGAATAACAAGATGCCAGTGTGAGGTGCACTGGGTCGGGTGTTGAGTGCATTACATTTGCTTGCGGCGGACTTTGAAGATTGTAAGTAGACCTCCGGGAGGCGAGGAGGAAACGAAGTTGTTGATTGGCTTGCAAGTGTTTGTCTTGTTAATATTATGCATTATATCCCGCTCTTTCTTTCCAGACGAACTATGTTTAGCTATTAAGGATGATGATCCTGATGAATGAAATTTTGCTTTATCAAAGAACAGAAAAATAACTTATTTTAAACGCACGATCTAATATCATAAACGATTTGGATGAAATGCACTTAAGGTAACACATAACTAATTTACCGGCAAATATTTTTTTTTATAACAGGCGTGATAAAGTGCTAACTGATGAGGGACCATCCCCAACACTATCTCAAGAACCAATCACTAGATCAAGGGCTAAAGCATTGCAAGACAATCCAGTTACACTTTCTCCAGGTTCCATCCTAGAAGGGGCAATCACAAGGTCAAGAGAAAAGGCTATTCAAGATGAAGTTTAAAGCATGCTAACAACATGTACACTCAAGGAGACACTACTCACTCTTACGAATCCTTTGGTGATTGTTCGCTCCAAAACGTGCGTGTGTGTGTGTGTATGAAGGAAAATAGTCTTAAATTTATACCAAGAATAAAAACAATAGCTAGCGAACCCACAGTGTACGGATCAATCGCAGTAAAGGCAAATATTCCAGAGTCGGTAAAAGGGACTATGGTAAAATCAAGCAAATAGGTAATCTGGAGAAGATACTTGCAAATAACAAAGAACAAAGGGAAGAAATCAACGAAGATATATCAATCAAGGAGAATGCAGATTCTAGAGGTCATAACGTCATGTTGTGGTTTTCGATTTCAAGACTTCTAAAGATCTATGGACAACGCTGGTGTTGCAAAGGGAAGGTGTTTCTACTATGGGAAAGATCACGGGAGAGGTCTCACTATCCACTATCACTAAACAAAGGTCCTATTACCGGGTAAGTCTCAAGGATCTAGGGAGAGGAGCTAGCACTCAAACCAACAACTTCAACCTAAGGAAATAGAACTAACCATCACCGGGCAAGTCTCAGGTTAACTCACAAAGGTAAGGTGAAGGCACACTCAAACCTAACAAAGGATAAACCTTTGTTACCTAGAAAGCGTCATTGTCGGTACTCAACAAATGAATCCCCGGATAAGTCTGATCCTATCCTCAAGCGTAAGCCTTAGAGAAATCTAAGGGTATAAAGATCTCAATAAAGACTAGGATATGGGCAAAATATAACCTAGGCTTAAGGATAAGACATGATCGGACAAACGGTAAAAAAAACTCGGATGGATCAAACTCAAATCTCGACCGAGATTCTTGAATCGATCCGAGATCGGCAACTGCGTAGGTAGAACTCAACCTTCAGGATCCAATCTAACTTAAATGGTCATTTTATCATCATCTAACACAACAACCATCAACTTGTCACCCTAAAATCGCAAGAGTTTTAGCCAACAACAATCATATTTGAATCAAAGACGTTATATGATAACAAAGAAGACATAAACCAATAAAACTAATGAAATGCTAAGCAAACGATCTTCATTAATCAAAACTAAATCAAAAGCAATAACAAAGATTCGACCTTGCGTTCAAATAAAGAAAACAACAACTAAGTGTATCCCTTCCAAGAATAACTCACAAAACTCCAAGGCTAACTATGCAAATCTTCAATCCTTCGATGTTGTCATTCCTTCAAACCCTCTTCCGACTTGGAAATGATCTCCGAAAAAGTATATCAAAAGATACGCGGAAGTATCCGTCTGAAGTATATGAGTCAGTCTCCCTTTAACCCTTGCCGCCATCTCTATCTAATATCAAAATTAGGGTTTTAACTTTGGGTCGCGGGCTTTCAACGTAACCCTGGACGGGCCCGAGGCAAATCGCGGCCAAAATTTTATCTCTCCATCCAAGATTTCTCTTCTGTTACATACTTTCTTCTACTCCTTGATAATTGTTATAGTTGAATCTTCTTCCTTGTGATCCTTATTCTTTTTCAGCACCTCAGTGTACTCCACCATGCCCTCTTCTTGACTCCTTCTATCCTTATGCTCCCCTTTGATCCAAAACGCACCTTATTTCCTACGATTGCAACAAAACTGTGTGTAGACCTCTATTTCCGCTAAGTAGACAAAAAACAACATAATCGATATGAATATATGTCCATGCATGCGAAACAAAGGGAAAATCTATCTAAATGCATCCCTAAACTAAGGTCATAATTCATGTCATAAAAATCCCCCATACTTGCCCCTTGCTTGTCCCCGAGCAAGGTTCAAAATTAGAATACAAGATGAAATGGATTATGAATATACAAGACAAAGAAAACTCACAATATTTTTGTTGTGCTTTTATTCATGGATCACCCATAGGGAATTTGTCATAGCGAATAACAATCATCAAATGATCAAAAGGAGATATAGGCATGAAAAGGATAATCATACTTTACATAAAACCATAGCATGCATAGCAAAGTAGATTTATCAAAATCAATCATGAAAGATCCAATTTAAACCACCAAGTCAAATCACATGCTCAAAGGTCTTAAGGGCTTTCAAATAGAGTCAAGAAAGGTGTTAGGGGTAAGATGTATATAGGGAATGTGGTGCAAATCCGGGAAAAGGATAGAAACTTCACAACTGAAAATATAACTCAACATCCACCAATAAGCTTTGTTTACTTCTTTTTATTTCATTTTTCTTTACACTCACTTGAGAACATGGATAGAGGTGCACAATAACCGAAGCCTTGGAGATCAGCTAACCTCAATTTTACGAGGTGACTCAAACTTGATGAACATACCATGACTCGGACTTTCAATTAATCATATTTTGACAAGACACAAACATCCGGCTATGTAAATGGTGTCGAGTTACTCATCGTCATGATTAACGTCCCCAAAGTTATTTTTTCTAACACAAACTCCACTTTCAGCTTCAACTTTCACAAGCTTTTCACTAACATGCTTCTAATCCCAGATAGGTAAAGGAAAGGCATATATATATATATACATATATATACATATACATATATATGTACATATGTACATATATATGTATATATGTATACATATATATGTATACATATATACATATATATGTATATATGTACATATATATGTACATATGTGTAATAGCTAGGATTTCCGAATTCTAATTAATGTTGATTAACTTAATCGTTGATAGTAATTGACATATAACTCGCGAAGATTTCGCAAGTGATGAGTAAGAGTCCCACCGTTATATTCCTGGCGTAATTTTGGACGTTTGGGGAAATTTTTACTTTTTCCCCCGGGTAATTATTTTTACCCTCCGGTGTTATTTGGAGCATTTGGGAGCTCCAATTAATAAAAATGCAGTTGAGAGAAATGATCAGGACATCGGATATGTCCTAGATATGAAATAACATGGAGAGGCAAAACGGCCAAAAGAGTCGCTATTTCGTTTCTTAGCGGCTAAGAAAGACGGCTTAGGAATATGCGTTTTCCGAGGCAGTTGTGGAATAATTATCCCTACAATATTCCAGATTTAATATTCCAATCTCGGTAAGTTTGGAGAAGGAGGTTCGACCCGCCTTTGGATCGGTTAAAGGATAATTATCGACTTTGCTAAAGGATAATTATCGATTTCACTATAAATAGCGGAAAATCCTTTATTAATTCATTTCATTTCACGTTTTCTCGTAAAAGCTCTGATTTCTCTCAACCTTCAAACTCAGATCTACTCTCCGTTTCTAATCCGATTTCAATTCCGTTTGAGTTTCTGGATTCCTCTCTTCATTCTCTTCATATTGGTACCGAGTTTCTGCATTTCCGAGTATATGGAGGGCTGGTCGAGCATATATGTCAACAGGACGGTTCCGTCGCTCAAATTCCGGTGAATTTGATGTTGTCCATGCGTAGCCTGCGTCGCTGTGTTTCCGAATCTTCTTTCAGATCGTCAATCGGGTTAGTAACGAATAAGTTATGAATTTATTCGTTTTCCGTACTGCGATTTGGCCTAAATTGACTTTAGGCTTGTCAAAATGGATAATTAGAAATTCCATTATGGTTGTTATATTATTCTGGTGATTATGGATAGTTTGTTTGATGAAATCTGATGACATGTGGGTTTAGAAATTGCCTGCGGGCAAAACGTTATTCTGGCGAAATCTAATTAATTAATTAAAGGTTAATTAATTAAATTAAGATTAAAATTGAGATTGAGGAATGTTGATTAGATACTACCTTGAGATTTGAGGAATTGTGAGTTATGCTGAGACATTGAGGTTTAGTTGGTTGTGAGGCTCATAGATTAAGTATGATCCTTATGGATCCCTTTGGGTCTAGGTGTGACCCCTTTGATGAATAGAGGTTGATATATCTCTTTATGCCTTGTTTATAGGCCGTGTTGTCCCTCCAGTGTAGAGGTGATCGTGGTTGAGTTTGTACAAGGTTGAGGTAAGTCCGTAGGACTTACTTAGCTACCATCCCTATATTGGGTGTTTGCATGAGTGGTGTGTGCTTTATATGTTTGCTATGATAGCATGAGTTGTCGTTTTTATCGACCTATCTTCTATTGACTGCCCCACTGCGTGGTTGTGATAACCTTTCCCTTTCATCCCGCCGTGGAGTCTGGGAGGTTCTCTGATGTCGGGCCAGACTGGTTTACAGGAAGGGCGCAATCCACTCCCATAGGGTACACGGATTGTGTGACCGATACTCGTACAGGTGGACATTGTACTCAGAGGCGGGGATGTATCGGTCCTCGTGTCACATACTTTCATCTATCTATATATATATATATACGGTTTTTGAGTGAATGGTTATTATATAAAGATAATAAATGGGTAAATGTGTGATATCATGCTGATGTGTTTATCTTTCATGATTGTGCTTGTGCTTATGCATTACCTCATATATGTATGGTTAGCTAACGGTTTCATACCGTGTTGTAGATGTTTACAGGTTAGGCGTTGCTGAGTGATCTGGCAGGGTGACAGGCCGAGGGCTCTCGTACATTAGGTGGTTGGTTTGGGTTTGTTGTGTTCCCCTCCTTCGTGAGGATGTTCTTTTGTACCTCCTGTGTGAGGTTGTCGTTTTATATACTCGGCTATGTTGTTGTTTACTTTGGGTTGTACAATTTATATTGTTTTATGTATTTGTTTTATATTGTCAGTGCCATGTTGTAAGGTCCAGTGAACTTGTTGTCAGGCTAGGGTCAGGATCCATTGTGAGATCCTAGCCCAATGTGACATCCCGAGTCCCGCGGATTCGGGGTGTTACAGAGTTGGTATCAGAGCCTAGGTTGACAACAATGGCACTTGCTACCTGCAATGAGGTTTGATAGGTAAAATAAACAGAGCCCACATGGGATCTGACGTTTTCAAAGGTTTTGGTTTTAAGTGTGGTTTTGGGATAGAATGTACGAGAAGTCGTCACCTCTGCCATGGATCTCTGCAGCGTAGATATGTATATATATCTGTGTGTACTATGGATTATGTGGATGTATTATATACATATCGATACCTATGGCATATATATAGCCTTAAGATTAGGTGCGTATATCCTACAGATGACTCAAACTAGAGTAGTATTTGTAGTGGGATGAGGTATGGGTACACCCCCTCTTCCTCCAATAGTGATTACACAAAGACCAGTTTCCGCTGTTGTATCGCGTATAGCAGAGGACGACCATGAGTCTTGATTACGTCTCGATGAGTGGACTCGAGTTTCGAGAATATATACGCCAAGTATATAAAGCTGCAAGAGCGGGTAAACTTAAACCGTGCTTACCAACATCTACGGTATCAACTGAAGCTTTTGGATCAGAGAAGAAGCAACGGATTGAATCAGCTAGTGGAAAAGTGAAGACGATGAATGTTGGACCAAGTCAGATATTTGGATAATTAAGTGGTCCTCTGGCCATGAAGACGACTTGCAAGGAACTATATTGTTTTAATTACGGGAAGTTTGGACACCGGCGAGCTGTGTGCCCAAAGGCGCCCATAATATGCTTTACATGTGGTAAAGCAGGGCATAGAGCGAAGTTTTGTCGACAGGGCAAGGCGTTGCCTTTACAAGTTCCCTCTCGGAATAAGATTGTTCAAGGTGGACGACGAAGATCGAGTTACCTTTCAGTTGCACAGGTTGCAAGAATGAGATAATTATGTTACAATTGTGGCTATCCAGATCATTTGCGTTCTGAGTGCGCTTTGGCACTGATAGCTTGTTTCACTTGTGGTGAGTTAGGTCATCTGGCCCTTTCTGTCAGCACGGTGGTGTTTCTTCCCAGCAAGACCTTCCTCTTTCCGGTGTAGAAAGAGTGGAAGTGGCGGCTATAGTAATGACCTCAGTGATACCTGAGGAGCATGGATCTAACATTGAGTGATGATATGTAGAGGAGCTACGAGTGTTAGCTGTTATAGGTACCATTCTCGTTAATGGTTTACCTTGTGGAGTTTTGCTTGTTGTGAGTGTTATGCACTTCATGTCTTTCGATGCATGCGTTAATGGTTGACTTTTTGTATATAGTAGAAGGTGGATTTTCCTTTACAAGATTACCTTTTTGGGTCTGAGATACCCGTGAGATGCGTGTTTGTTCCCTTATTTCAAGGACCCATGTATAGTTGTAGACTTCTTTGTCATGTCGTAGGTGCATGAGGAAGTCATTATGTGTATGGTTTGGATGAATAGATATCACGTGGTGTTAGCTTTTAATAGTAAGACTATTATAGTCTTTACTGAGTTGAGTTAAATAGAGGTCTTCTGAGGTTAAGACCTTTGAAGAGACGGGTTTGTCATCAGGATTGTACGAGCAGCGAGCTGATAGCACAAGGATGTGATGCCTTCTAGTTTTATACCATAAAGGAGCGAGATAGTCCAACAATTGAAGGTATTCCAGTTGTTTATGAGTTTATAGACGTGTTACTGAACCGTCTAGTTGCCACCTCAGCGGAGTGTGGACATTGTTATCGAGTTGAAGTATGATACAAGATTGAATGGGAAAGCCACACTATATGGTGCTTGTTGAGATATTGTACTGATAACTTGAAAAGTTTACTGAAACGGGTTTACCCTAGTGGGTTCCATGTTCCGTATTGACGACCTGACGAGTTAACTTTAAGAAGCAATTGTGTTTTCAGGATTCCTTTGTGCTCAAGATATCCCTAGTCATGATGAGAGAGCAGCATGTGTATGAGATAGCATCCCATACCCGTTATGGACACTACGAGTTTGTAGTGATGTCATTTGGGTGGCGAATGTTTTAGTAGTTTTTATGGAGTTGATGAACATTATCTTCATCAACTTCCTTGATTAGTTGGTGGTGGACTTCATTGATGACATGTCAGTATATTCTCATAGCAGAGAATAGTAGACCGATCGTCTGAGGACCGTTCTGCAGATTTTGAGAGATAGAGGGCTGTATTCTACGCTCTCTAAGTGTAAGTTGAGATGCCAGTGGTAGCCTTTTTAGGCCATGTTGTCTCCACCAGTGGGATCATGGTTGACTTGGCGAGAATTAAGTATGTTGTAACATGGGAGATACTAATGAACATTAAGGAATACGTAGTTTTCTCGGCTCAGCCGATTGCTACCAATGCTTTGACGAAGGATTTTATATGATTATGTATTCATTTGCGAGTCTTTTGAGAAGACCACCATAACTACGTGATGAAAGCAGTGTGTCTATGTTCTGAAGAGTTGAGGAGGCATTTGACCTCTGCTTCCATTCTGTTGTAGTTAGAAGATTTTTGGGATCCCGTGATTTACGGTGATACATCCCAGCTAAGTTTGAGATGTGTATTACTACAAAGGAGTAGGATTATTGATATGTGTGTTTACAGCTGAGAACGTATGATGAGAACTACTTGACTCATGATTTAGAGTTAGTAGTGGTAGTTCAAGCCTTTAAATTTTGAAGACCGTACCGGTGTGATCTTCATGTCAGATTTCTATAGATTATAGAAATCTGAAGTATATTTTATGCAACAGGGGTTGAATAACCGCCAGTATTAAGAGCTTAAGTTGATCAAGACTTGGACTTGAAGATTTCATATCATTCAGAGAAGTTGAATGTTGTCGCTGATAACTTGAATGGAAAGACGCTCCAAGAGAAGATGATTGTGAGACTGATAGTTCAACCTCAACTTCAAAGAGATCTAGCTTGGCTAGAGTTGGACAATCAGTTCCTTGATAAGGATACCCATTTATACCTCAGAGGTTCAACCTGGTCTGTTGAATGAGGTCCAACAGAAGCAGGAGACCTGCCGGACCTTGACAAGGTTTAGAGAAAGGATGTCTCGTACTGAGGCACCATAGTTCTCCATAGGAGTAGATGGTCTGATGAAGAGTCATGACCGCTTTTGTGTTCCTGCTGATGCAGATGGAGACAGAATATTACGTATACCCATTGTACGCCTTATTCAGTACATTTAGGTACGAGTAAGATGTACCACGAGATGAGACGATTATATTGTATGAAGCCGATATAACCAGATTTGTGATATAGTGTGTGACATGTCAGCAGGTCCAGATAAAGTATTTCCGATCTAGAGATAAGCCCCCACCCACTACCAGTGCAGTAGTAGAATTTGGGAGGACATCTTTATGGACTTTGTTATGGGATTGTGACCCTGTAGAAGATTGATGTTATTTGAATTGTTGGTAACAGATTAATGAAACCGGCACGTTTCATTTCTATCAAAAGGACGTGGCTAGTGAATGAATTGGTTGAGGAGTACACTAGGCAGATAGTGAGACTCCATGGTATACCGAGAACGATCATTTCTGATTGAGATGGATGCTTTTACTTTGAGATTTTGGGCAGCACATTCAGACTGCTTTGGGGACAGGTTTGTACCTCATGACTACACTTCACCCCCTGACAGAGGGTCAGTTGAAGAGGATCATCTAGATTTTAAGAATCTAATATAAGTTGTAAGTTGAATGGGAAACGTGGATGATTATATTACCTTCCATTATTGAGTTATTATATAACAGTGATTGACGTTTATCTTCGGGAATGTCCTTGAGAAGCATTGTATGGGCGTAGATTCCATACACCTTTATGCTAGAAGTGATCTAGCAGTAGTAGTGAAAATAACACATGACCAGACTCAGGATTTTATAGTTCGAGTAACGATGATTAAAGGAAGAGTGTTGGCTCTACATAGTCGCCAGATTGTGTGTGTAGACAAGAGGTGTTAACCTCTAAAGTTCAAGTGAGAGTTCATGTCCGGCTGAAGGTATCTCAGCTGTGAGACGTTAGTTGTGTATTATAGAAAGGGGAATTGAGTTTCCAATATGTCAGTTACTTGAGATCTTGATCAGTTTTGTGAAGGCAACATGATGTTTAGCTTTCACTCTGAAGTTGGTGGATGTTCACCCAGTGTTCATGTGTCTCAACTGAGGAAGTATATACCAGGTTGGAAACACTTTGTGAGTTATAATGATCTAGTGGTTAAGTTGAACCACATCGTTGTTGAGCATCTGATTACATTCTTGGAATAAGATATGAAACGCTTGCATTCGAAAGACATTCCCATATTGAGGATATTATGGTCGAGATGAAGACCTGAAGAGGCTATGCGAGAGACTGAGGATAGTGTCCTGAGGAACTATTCAGAGTATATGTTGGGACAGACCCATTTGTGGGAGCACGAGTAGATCTTAGTGTTATCTTGATGAATGTTGTGCTTATGTGCTTATATGCTTTGATGTGTTATTCCATGCTAGTTGTGATGTGATTTATGATCTTAGTAGATCTTGATGTGCTAGTGTGATGTATGTTATAGCTGGAGATGATTACTTCCTCCACGCTACCCGAGTATGATTATATTTATAGCTGGAGATGGTTCTTTCCTCCATGCTATTTGAGTGGGATTAGGATTCAGCTGGAGATGGTTCTTTCCTCCATGCTACCTTGATGGACATAGTTTAGTGGAGATGTGATTCCTCCATGCGATATATATGTTTATGGGTTGGCTAGAGACGTATTTCCTCTATGCATGTGATATGTTTTGGCTAGAGATGTGCTTCCTCTATGCCTTGTGATGTGGTATGGCGAGAGACGTGATTCCTCTACGCCTTTGGGTAGCGTTATGGCCCTGTTTCCTGGAGTGATGATTCCTCCATGTTTATACTTGAGGTTATAGATTGTTATAGGTTGTGATCTTTTGAACGGAGATGTGATACCTCCGATAGAAAGAGTGAGAGTTATACCTCGGCGTATGGGTCCGAGAGGATTTGGGAATTGTTCAAGTTTCGGGACGAAACTTTTTTTTAAGGGGTGTGTGATGTAATAGCTAGGATTTCCGAATTCTAATTAATGTTGATTAACTTAATCGTTGATAGTAATTGACATATAACTCGCGAAGATTTCGCAAGTGATGAGTAAGAGTCCCACCGTTATATTCCTGGCGTAATTTTGGACGTTTGGGGAAATTTTTACTTTTTCCCCCGGGTAATTATTTTTACCCTCCGGTGTTATTTGGAGCATTTGGGAGCTCCAATTAATAAAAATGCAGTTGAGAGAAATGATCAGGACATCGGATATGTCCTAGATATGAAATAACATGGAGAGGCAAAACGGCCAAAAGAGTCGCTATTACGTTTCTTAGCGGCTAAGAAAGACGGCTTAGGAATATGCGTTTTCCGAGGCAGTTGTGGAATAATTATCCCTACAATATTCCAGATTTAATATTCCAATCTCGGTAAGTTTGGAGAAGGAGGTTCGACCCGCCTTTGGATCGGTTAAAGGATAATTATCGACTTTGCTAAAGGATAATTATCGTCTTCACTATAAATAGCGGAAAATCCTTTATTAATTCATTTCATTTCACGTTTTCTCGTAAAAGCTCTGATTTCTCTCAACCTTCAAACTCAGATCTACTCTCCGTTTCTAATCCGATTTCAATTCCGTTTGAGTTTCTGGATTCCTCTCTTCATTCTCTTCATATTGGTACCGAGTTTCTGCATTTCCAAGTATATGGAGGGCTGGTCGAGCATATATGTCACCAGGATGGTTCCGTCGCTCAAATTCCGGTGAATTTGATGTTGTCCATGCGTAGCCTGCGTCGCTGTGTTTCCGAATCTTCTTTCAGATCGTCAATCGGGTTAGTAACGAATAAGTTATGAATTTATTCGTTTTCAGTACTGCGATTTGGCCTAAATTGACTTTAGGCTTGTCAAAATGGATAATTAGAAATTCCATTATGGTTGTTATATTATTCTGGTGATTATGGATAGTTTGTTTGATGAAATCTGATGACATGTGGGTTTAGAAATTGTCTGCGGGCAAAACGTTATTCTGGCGAAATCTAATTAATTAATTAAAGGTTAATTAATTAAATTAGGATTAAAATTGAGATTGAGGAATGTTGATTAGATACTACCTTGAGATTTGAGGAATTGTGAGTTATGCTGAGACATTGAGGTTTAGTTGGTTGTGAGGCTCATAGATTAAGTATGATCCTTATGGATCCCTTTGGGTCTAGGTGTGACCCCTTTGATGAATAGAGGTTGATATATCTCTTTATGCCTTGTTTATAGGCCGTGTTGTCCCTCCAGTGTAGAGGTGATCGTGGTTGAGTTTGTACAAGGTTGAGGTAAGTCCGTAGGACTTACTTAGCTACCATCCCTATATTGGGTGTTTGCATGAGTGGTGTGTGCTTTATATGTTTGCTATGATAGCATGAGTTGTCGTTTTTATCGACCTATCTTCTATTGACTGCCCCACTGCGTGGTTGTGATAACCTTTCCCTTTCATCCCGCCGTGGAGTCTGGGAGGTTCTCTGATGTCGGGCCAGACTGGTTTACAGGAAGGGCGCAATCCACTCCCATAGGGTACACGGATTGTGTGACCGATACTCGTACAGGTGGACATTGTACTCAGAGGCGGGGATGTATCGGTCCTCGTGTCACATACTTTCATCTATCTATATATATATATATATATATATATATATATATATATATATATATATATATATATATATATATATATATATACGGTTTTTGAGTGAATGATTATTATATAAAGATAATAAATGGGTAAATGTGTGATATCATGCTGATGTGTTTATCTTTCATGATTGTGCTTGTGCTTATGCATTACCTCATATATGTATGGTTAGCTAACGGTTTCATACCGTGTTGTAGATGTTTACAGGTTAGGCGTTGCTGAGTGATCTGGCAGGGTGACAGGCCGAGGGCTCTCGTACATTAGGTGGTTGGTTTGGGTTTGTTGTGTTCCCCTCCTTCGTGAGGATGTTCTTTTGTACCTCCTGTGTGAGGTTGTCGTTTTATATACTCGGCTATGTTGTTGTTTACTTTGGGTTGTACAATTTATATTGTTTTATGTATTTGTTTTATATTGTCAGTGTCATGTTGTAAGGTCCAGTGAACTTGTTGTCAGGCTAGGGTCAGGATCCATTGTGAGATCCTAGCCCAATGTGACATCACGAGTCCCGCGGATTCGGGGTGTTACAATATGTACATATACATATATATGTATATATGTACATATATACATATACATATATATGTATATATGTACATATATATGTATATATGTACATATATATATATATATATGTACATATATACATATACATATATATGTACATATATACATATACATATATATATATATGTATATATATTTGTATATATGTATATATGTACATATGTATATATATATATATATATATATATATATATATATATATATACATATATATATATATACATATATACATATATATGTATATATATATATATGTACATATATATGTACATATGTACATATATATACATATATGTACATATATATACATATATATGTACATATGTACATATATATGTATATATGTACATATGTACATATATATATATGTACATATATATATATGTACATATATATATATATATGTATACATATGTACATATATATATATATATGTATGAGAAGCTGAAAGCATGATCATGAAGAAAAAAGAAAGAAATCGAATCACCTTAATCATACCAAATGGATGTGTAAGAACTTATAGTTTGGTTTTGACCTTCAAATCTCAACATGATTTAGATAAAAATAAGTTACCAAACATACATAAATTCCAAATAAGCTATTTAAATCCAAAATATGTCATAAATTATTTTAAACACATAAAGATCATCAAAATCTATTAAACAATTTATCATCATTGGGATCACATCCATTGTAATACCCGGAATTTTTATACCGTTTAATTCCGAATCAAATCGGACTTCGAACCGTTGACGGTTTCCCGTTCTATCTAGTATCTCTTCCTTCACAAATTTCATTATTTTATGTAGAATTTAATTCACATAAAATGATAAAATTATATCAAACTCTAATCCTTAGAATTATCTATCATTTTATGTAGAATTTAATTCACATAAAATGATAAAATTATATCAAACTCTAATCCTTATAACTATCTATTATTTTATGTAGAAATTAATTCACATAAAATGATAGATTTATATCAAACCCTAGTTATTATAATTCATTCTTATTGAGGACAAGCTGTGACGAGATCATGACAAGTTGTGACGAGGCCATGACTAAGCTGAGACGAGATCATGACAAGCTGTGACGAGAGCAGGACTAAGCTGAGACGAGGCTGTGACAAAGCCCGACAAATCTGTGACAAACTCAGTCATGGGCCTGACAAGGCCATGACGAGTTTCGACAAGGCTGTGACAAAGCCAAGACAGCATTCTTCTCAGCCCAGTTTTTCTTACCCATAACAGCCCAGCAGGTGACTTCGAGCCCAGCCTGCAGCAGTCCGGGAGAAGCTAGTTACGAGCCCATTAACAGCCCCTCTGGCCCAACACATTCAGCTCCCTCCAGCCCAGCTTGCAGCCCTCTCCAGGCTGTGATTTACGTATGAACAGCCAGCCCTTCTCCTTCCTTCTCTCCTTCAGTTAACGGCTGCTGAAGTCTTCTGTAACAGCCGGTTTTAATGCAGCAATTATACTCCCTAACTCCTACAGCAGCGTTTTATTTTCTCCTAACTTCAGTCACGTGCAGAACAATTCTTGGCATCGTCTCTTCCTAATCTTTCACGCTGCACTTGCCTGGATTCTGCACAGATTCAACAACATTCTAACCATAGGAAACTGCAAGGAAAAGAGCCAGCAGAGGAGAGAACTACAACAGCTGCTCGTTGTAGAAAGCTCGCCAGCAGCCGGAGTAGTGTAAGTAATTTCAGTCAGCCCTTCTACACTTAAGTTCCTCTCTAAATCTAACTCTCAGTACACACTCCTTCCCAGAAGATAACCAGTTGGAGGGTTGTTCGTTCGTGGCCTGCGGTGACAAAAGAAGAGACGGCCACCTTGGAATCGGACCCTCCCACACTAGTGCAACAACTTACCTTCTGCAGTCATCAAAACCTTGGGTAAATGATCAATCATTCTCCCTTTATCATTGTTGTAGTTCAATCTTTAAACTATAGATGAAATAGACATGTGTGTACTTAGGTTTTAAAATGTTTTAGTGTGGTGATGAGGATAGATCGAACTAGAGAAGTGATGAGTAGTAAGCGAGTTGTTGTAGCTTCCTAGAGTGTCCAATTTATGGCCATTAGATGACCTAGTGAAGTAGATCAGATTATCATATAAATTGAAGTGAGAAACTCCCTTTAAAACTTCAGTTTTGAAAGTAAGAATGGCCACTGTTGTGAACCAATGTTAAAACGATTGGTTGAAGATCCACCGTTGAATTTTTAATAGATCATAGATAGATATACATAGTTTACTGTGTTAAAATTTGGGAACAAATGAACGGTCGGATTGAAAGTTATAGGGTCTCGAAGTGGAGTAGTTGAGGTGTTTTTCCAACAGAAAAATTTGACTAAATACGGGAACATTTGTAATGTTGTAGCCAACTTTAAAGATTTTTGTAGGAATAACAATTGAACAGTTTTAAGAAATTGTTTCTCCTATGAGTAGATTAGAGATCATAGATAAGCTATAAATTTATTTTAGAATTTTTATAAGTTTATTTTAATTTTATATTTAAAGCTGTAGTTGGACTTTAGTGACTTTTCGGGAAATAGAAAATGGGTAGTTTTTATAGTAGTCACCTAAAATCATCCTAGGGAGTAGAACTTGATTAGTTAGCCTCAAGTAAGAATTTAAGTACTTTTTACGGGTTTTTGGAAGTCTCGGAACCAAGGGTAAAATAGTCATTTTACCTTAAATAGACACTGTAATAACTTCTGCACATAGAATCATACATCTTAGGAGTTTTAGACTTCTAAGTATCCAAGGAAAAATGTTGATCCACGTGCCTCCTTTGACAGGCAACTGAGTTCCTGCAGCTACTGTTAGTGTTGTTAAGAGAGACGAGTTTTAATTCTGGTAAGTCCACTGACTTACTTAGCTAGCTTCTTGCATGTGTGTGATGTGTATGAGTGGTGTGTGATAGTTAAGATAAATAACAAAAACGCAATAGGCCGACTGTAGTATATTGTAATTGACCCAAGTGTATGATAACGGGTCGTGACATCATCTGCCTAGCTCTTGCGAGAGTCTAGGAGGTTTCCTACGACCAGCCCAGTCCGGTAGACGGTCACATGCATTAGTACCATTCCGCGTTGGTAAACGGGGACAGGGGCGAGGTTTGGGAATCCCTCGTGTCACAAAATAAGTATCATTAGTAATAACGTATCACTTAATTAAAGATAATAAAAAGGAATGAGTGTTACATGCTGATTGCGTATGTTGTGTGTTTGTGCTTTTACCATTATACTTATGCATAGAATGTTAGCTAACGGTTTTATACCGCTTGTAGATGCCTTGCAGGTTAGGGAGGCGATCGAGTGATCCGGCGGTAGTGGGCAGCCGGGGTTCCGTGCATTATAGGACGGGACTGTTATATTTTATTTTATGACTATTGAGACTGATGTTGGTAATTCTGGTTTTTGAGACTTGGCTGTATTGTTTTCAGAATTTGGATTCTTATTATTTCCGCTCATGTTATAAAACTCTTTGTTTTGCCTTTTTATTTGTGCCGTGTTGTAAGGTCCGATGAAGTTGTTGCTAGGCTAAGGGCCGGGACCCATTGTGAGGTCCCAGCTCGTAGCATTTCGAGTCCTCTAGGATTCGGGGTGTTACAATATGGTATCAGAGCTCTAGGTTGGCAACAACGGCACTCGCCATCTTCAAAAAGGCCGAATAAACAAATAAACGGAAACCGCAAGGGTTCCGAACTTTTAAAATGAAAATTTTGTTTTCCAAACCATGAGCATAAACGAGTTGGGATAGAATGCACGGACCGCCACTACCTCCGCTAAACTCGATAGCATAGTTTATTGGACTTTTGTTATAACTTGTAATTTTAGTAACTTTGTGACCTTTAGAAGTGACCTAAAGTAATAAGATAGTCATGTCCTTACTAGAAACTAAAGTAGTCTTATATTGATCACGTCATTACTAGATGGCACGTACGAGAGCGACAGCTTACGTTGGACGAGGAGAGGGCCGACCTCCCCTTTCTCCTGGAGCCCCAAGACAGGGACGTGTGGGCAGGCCTCAGAGGGGCCGAGGTCGAGGACGTGCCCCTGTTGTAGATCCACTAGCTGCGGATGTACCTGCTGAGGAGGTGGCCGAGAGTATTGTTCCAGAGGTTAGGGATGAGACTGCTACTAGGTCCGGAGTACGGAGTGCAGGGCCTGCTGATTCTGGCCGCGTATCGATTGGAGCATCGGAGTATCGAGCTTATGTCCAGCAGGTGCAAGAGGCATACAGGGCCGGAGCACAACCTCCAGCACCGCCAGTGCCAGCTAGGTCAGCAGAGGTCTCTTAGAGGGTGACTCAGGTGGTAGTTCCACCGGTGGTAGCTGCACCAGTGAGAGTTGTCGAGGATGACCGAGTGAGAGACGAGCTGAGGGTACCGAGACCAGATGAATGGTTGAAGACATTCAACCATCAGCGAGTTCCCACCTTCGACGGGAACGTTGGACTTGAGGTGGAACATTGGATCAGTCATGTGGAGTCCGCGCTAGAGGCGATTCGCTGCCCTGAGAGTCGTAAGGTGGAGCTGGTTCAAACATTGTTTAGGGACCAGGCACAGTACTGGTGGAGGAAAGTGAGGGGCGGAGTGTCCCGATTTGAGCAGTTGTTGAGTCTCGTGAGAGAGACCTTTTGTCCTACCTCACTGAGAAGGGACCGAGTGCAGGACTTCTTGGAGGCAGGTTTTGAGGATGTTCCGATAGCTGAGGCTATTAGGAAGTTCCGGGAGGAGCTGTCACTGTTGGGTCCTGCTGCACCACCTGTGGACCAGCACGTGTATCTGTTTTCCCGGAGACTGAGAGAGACTACCCGCTCCTATTTAGCAGGGTTCCGCTGTGATTCCTTAGCTGATTATCAGGATCGGGCTTCAGCGTATGAAAGGGACCGACTGGGTCACCGTAGAGCTATGCAGTCTAGAGGGTCAGACAAGAGACAGAGGACTGGACCAGTCAGCACTGGAGTAGGAGGGTCAGGTCATAGGCGTGGTCAGTCCCAGGGCCGTTCTAGTCACTAGGTGGCACCACCGATGGGATCTAGAGTACGTCAGTGCTACAACTGTGGGGAGCAGGGACACATTAAGCCGGAGTGTAGGAGGCCACCAGTTACATGTTTTACTTGCGGCCAACTGGGCCACAGGGCTACCTTCTGCCGACAGGGAGTGGTAATATCACAGCAGGGGTCCTCACCTGCTGGTACCCCAAGAGGAGGACAGAGGCAGTCTCAGTATCAGGCTCGGGGTCAGCAGCAGCGGGCTCCGGGTCAGGCATATTCACAGGGTTCTCCTCAGATTCCAGCTAGAGGTAGAGGGCGTGGTGGAGGCACTTCAGAGACTAGGGGTACTCAGGCTCGAGTCTTTGAGTTGAGGAGTGCCGTAGAGCCAGCAGCGCCCGCAGCCACAGGTATTATCATGATTCATGGCTTTCCAGTCCGAGTACTTTTTGATACGGGTGCGACGCACTCTTTCATATCTGATGATTCATAGATAGGCTGACCTTAGATACAGTAGAGGGGGAACCTTTCCTTATAAGGTTACCCGATGGCAGTAGGGTTCGTGGTACTCGGGAGATTCACGATTGTCCTATCCACTTGGGAGGTCGTGACTGGCTAGCCGACTTCCACGTCATGCACTTATTGCATGAGGAATTCATACTCGGGATGGATTGGATGGACCGCCATAGAGCTGTTCTGGACGTCAGGAGGAGGACAGTGACGGTCACTACGGAGTCTGGGCAGGAGGAAGTCTTTCGAGGGTGGGACCTCGGAAAGATAGGGACAGTCATTAGTGCGGTCCGAGCCGCAAAGCTCATAGGTCAGGGATGTGAGGCATTCTGGTGTTACGCCATGAAGGAGGAGACGAGTTCATCATTAGCAGAGACCCCGGTAGCTTGTGAGTTCGAGGATGTCTTTGGCGAGCCGCCTGGCTTACCACCACAGAGGAGCGTAGATTTTGGGATTGAGTTGGAGCCCGGCACGAGGCCGATCTCCAAGGCTCCATACCGCATGGCACCAGTCGAGATGCTTGAGCTTAAGAAGCAACTCGAGGAGTTGGCAGAGAAGGGTTTTATCCGACCCAATGTGTCTCCCTGGGGTGCACCAGTCCTCTTCGTTAGGAAGAAGGACGGATCCATGAGGCTTTGTATCGACTATCGAGAGTTGAACAAAGTCACCGTCAAGAATAAGTACCCGCTGCCGCGTATTGATGATTTGCTGGATCAGTTACAGGGAGCTACGGTGTTTTCACGTATTGACTTGAGGTCAGGATACCACCAGCTAAGAGTGCGGGAAGAGGACATACCAAAGACAGCATTTCGGACCAGATACGGTCATTATGAGTTCGTGGTGATGCCTTTCGGGCTCACCAATGCTCCTGTTGTCTTCATGGAGTTGATGAATGGCATCTTCATTGACTTTTTAGATCAGTTTGTGGTAGTTTTCATCGACGACATCTTAGTGTACTCTCGGAGTAGAGAGGAGCACGCCGGACACCTAAGGACGGTGTTGCGGGTTTTACAGGATAGAGAGCTTTATGCTAAGCTCTCTAAGTGTGAGTTCTGGATGCCTGAGGTTTCCTTCCTTGGCCTCATTGTCTCTGCCGAAGGAGTCAAGGTGGACCCGGCGAAGATAGAGTCAGTTGCATCATGGCCGCCCCCTAAGACGGTCAAGGAGGTACGCAGTTTTCTAGGTTTGGCTGGTTACTACCGTAGGTTTGTGAAGGGTTTTTCTGTGATTGCTAGACCACTTACTTCCTTGTTAAGGAAGTCCATCAGATTTGCATGGACCGAGCCCTGTCAGCGGAGCTTTGAGGAGCTGAAGGAGAGATTGACTTCTGCTCCGGTGCTAGCACAGCCAGAAGGCGTTGAGGACTTCGTCGTTTACAACGATGCATCCAAGATGGGCTTGGGATGCGTCCTGATGCAGAGGGGTAGGGTCATTGCGTATGCGTCTCGACAGCTGAAGACGTATGAGGAGAATTACCCTACTCACGACCTTCAGCTAGCTGTAGTTATTCACGCCTTGAAGATCTGGCGTCATTACCTATACGGGGCCACTTGTCAGATCTTTACAGACCACAAGAGTCTGAAGTACATATTCACTCAGCGGGAGTTGAATAACCGCCAGAGGAGATGGCTAGAGCTAATTAAGGACTTTGACTTAGAGATCCTTTATCATCCGAGGAAGGCGAATGTGGTCGCCGATGCCCTTAGTAGGAGGACACCTCGCGAGGCTGCGATTGCTAGATTGACTGTTCAGACCCAGTTGCAGAGAGATTTGATTTGGTTGGAGGTAGACATCCGGTTTCCCAATACTGACGGGCATTTGTCGGCATTAGAGGTTTCACCGGATCTGACGGAAGAGATCCGGCAAAAACAGGAGGGTTGTCCAGCACTGACGAGGATCAGGGAGAGAATGTCCAGAGGGGAGGCTCCACAGTTTGTGGTGGGTGCAGATGGGATTTTGAGGCGCCAGGAGCGCATATGTGTACCCTCTGACAGAGAGTTGAGGCAGCGTATACTGTAGGAGGCCCATTCTACACCTTACTCCGTCCACCCCGGCGCGAGTAAGATGTATCAGGATATACGACGATCTTATTGGTGGGGCGGGCTCAAGCCCGATGTGGCTAGATATGTAGCCCAGTGTGCGACCTGTCAGCAGGTCAAGATTGAGCACCACAGGCCCGGAGGAGAGCTCCAACCACTTCCAGTTCCCCAGTGGAAGTGGGAGGACATTTCCATGGACTTCGTTACTGGCCTGAGGTTGAGTAGAGGCTTTGATGCGATATGGGTTGTAGTGGATCGGTTGACGAAGACGGCACGATTCATTCCTATTAAGGAAACGTGGCCGGTGTCTCGTTTAGCCGAGGAGTTTACCCGACAGATTGTGAGGTTCCACGGAGTGCCGAGGACGATCATTTCAGATAGGGATGGGCGTTTTACCTCGAGGTTCTGGCAGCAGGTACACGCCGCCTTAGGGACGAGCTTACAGTTCACCACGGCATACCATCCTCAGACGGACGGGCAGTCTGAGAGGACTATTCAGACCCTTGAGGACATGTTGAGGGCGTGTGTGCTTGATTGGGGGCAGGTATGGCCCGACCACCTCCCTTTGGGAGAGTTTTTTTATAACAATAGTTGGCACGCGACTATTGGGATGGCTCCTTACGAGGCACTATATGGGCGGAGGTGTCGTACACCTTTGTGTTGGGATGAGCCTGGGAGGATGAGTGGGGTAGCGCCCGAGCAGGTCCAGGATGAGATGGCTCGGGTAGCATTGATCCGAGAGCGGATGTTGACTGCACAGAGCCGTCAGAGATCTTATGCTGATAAGAGGTGCAGGCCTCTGGAGTTCAGGGTTGGCGCCCAGGTATGGTTGAAGCTGTCACCGACGAGGGGTGTTCGACGCTTCGGCATTAAAGGGAAGTTGAGTCCCCGATATGTCGGGCCCTTTGAGATCCTAGAGCGGATAGGAGAAGTGGCTTATAGATTGGCATTGCCACCCCGATTAGAGGGAGTCCATCCAGTCTTCCATGTATCTCAGTTGAGAGAGTATGTGCACGACCCGAGACACATAGCGAGCCATGACGACCTAGTGGTTGAGCCGGATCATACATTTCCTGAGAACCCGATCGCATTTATGGAGAGAGGTATGAGACGCCTTCGATCGAAGGTAATACCCATGTTGAGAGTATAGTGGTCGAGACGAGGGATTGACGAGGCCACTTGGGAGACGGAGGATAGTATCCGGCGGAATTATCCCGAGTTTTATGCGGATCTAGAGACGTCTATAGGACCGTCAGGTAGTTCTACATCCTTGTTTGGTTACTTTAGTGATTGTATATGTGATATGTTTGATGTGCTTGTGTGTGAACCATATGTGTCTTGATGTAGTAACTTGTTAGTCATAGGGCTCACTTACATTTATGATCTTGGCAACTACCCTAAGTTTCGGGACGAAACTTATTTTGAGGGGGAACTGATGTAACGACCATTTTTTTTTTTCGTTACACTTTAATTAAGTACCTTGTCCTAAGTTTCGGGACGAAACTTATTTTAAGGGGGAACTGATGTAATACCCGGAATTTTTATTCCGTTTAATTTCGAATCAAATCGGACTTCGAACCGTTAACGGTTTCCCATTCTATCTAGTATCTCTTCCTTCACAAATTTCATTATTTTATGTAGAATTTAATTCACATAAAATGATAAAATTATATCAAACTCTAATCCTTAGAATTATCTATCATTTTATGTAGAATTTAATTCACATAAAATGATAAAATTATATCAAACTCTAATCCTCATAACTATCTATTATTTTATGTAGAAATTAATTCACATAAAATGATAGATTTATATCAAACCCTAGTTATTATAATTCATTCTTATTGAGGACAATCTGTGACGAGATCATGACAAGCTGTGACGAGGCCATGACTAAGCTGAGACGAGATCATGACAAGCTGTGACGAGAGCAGGACTAAGCTGAGACGAGGTTGTGACAAAGCCCGACAAATTTGTGACAAACTCAGTCATTGGCCTGACAAGGCCATGACGAGTTTTGACAAGGCTGTGACAAAGCCAAGACAGCATTCTTCTCAGCCCAGTTTTTCTTACCCATAACAGCCCAGCAGGTGACTTCGAGCCCAGCCTGCAGCAGTCCGGGAGAAGCTAGTTACGAGCCCATTAACAGCCCCTCTGGCCCAACACATTCAGCTCCCTCCAGCC
Organism: Fagopyrum homotropicum; assembly: GCA_033239125.1. Classification (NCBI taxonomy): domain Eukaryota; kingdom Viridiplantae; phylum Streptophyta; class Magnoliopsida; order Caryophyllales; family Polygonaceae; genus Fagopyrum; species Fagopyrum homotropicum. The sequence continues at coordinate 3,746,756 of BSWB01000005.1, read as the reverse complement.
CAGCTTGCAGCCCTCTCCAGGCTGTGATTTACGTATGAACAGCCAGCCCTTCTCCTTCCTTCTCTCCTTCAGTTAACGGTTGCTGAAGTCTTTTGTAACAGCCGGTTTTAATGCAGCAGTTATACTCCCTAACTCCTACAACAGCGTTTTATTTTCTCCTAACTTCAGTCATGTGCAGAACAATTCTTGGCATCGTCTCTTCCTAATCTTTCACGCTGCACTTGCCTGGATTCTGCACAGATTCAACAACATTCTAACCACAGGAAACTGCAAGGAAAAGAGCCAGCAGAGGAGAGAACTACAACAGCTGCTCGTTGTAGAAAGCTCGCCAACAGCCGGAGTAGTGTAAGTAGTTTCAGTCAGCCCTTCTACACTTAAGTTCCTCTCTAAATCTAACTCTCAGTACACACTCCTTCCCAGAAGATAACCAGTTGGAGGGTTGTTCGTTCGTGGCCTGCGGTGACAAAAGAAGAGACGACCACCTTGGAATCGGACCCTCCCACACTAGTGCAACAACTTACCTTCTGCAGTCATCAAAACCTTGGGTAAATGATCAATCATTCTCCCTTTATCATTGCTGCAGTTCAATCTTTAAACTATAGATGAAATAGACATGTGTGTACTTAGGTTTTAAAATGTTTTAGTGTGGTGATGAGGATAGATCGAACTAGAGAAGTGATGAGTAGTAAGCGAGTTGTTGTAGCTTCCTAGAGTGTCCAATTTATGGCCATTAGATGACCTAGTGAAGTAGATCAGATTATCATATAAATTGAAGTGAGAAACTCCCTTTAAAACTTCAGTTTTGAAAGTAAGAATGGCCACTGTTGTGAACCAATGTTAAAACGATTGGTTGAAGATCCACCGTTGAATTTTTAATAGATCATAGATAGATATACATAGTTTACTGTGTTAAAATTTGGGAACAAATGAACGGTCGGATTGAAAGTTATAGGGTCTCGAAGTGGAGTAGTTGAGCTGTTTTTCCAGCAGAAAAATTTGACTAAATATGGGAACATTTGTAATGTTGTAGCCAACTTTAAAGATTTTTGTAGGAATAACAATTAAACAGTTTTAAGAAATTGTTTCTCCTATGAGTAGATTAGAGATCATAGATAAGCTATAAATTTATTTTAGAATTTTTATAAGTTTATTTTAATTTTATATTTAAAGCTGTAGTTGGACTTTAGTGAATTTTCGGAAAATAGAAAATGGGTAGTTTTTATAGTAGTCACCTAAAATCATCCTAGGGAGTAGAACTTGATTATTTAGCCTCAAGTAAGAATTTAATTACTTTTTACGGGTTTTTGGAAGTCTCGGAACCAAGGGTAAAATAGTCATTTTACCTTAAATAGACACTGTAATAACTTCTGCACATAGAATCATACATCTTAGGAGTTTTAGACTTCTAAGTATCCAAGGAAAAATGTTGATCCACGTGCCTCCTTTGATAGGCAACTGAGTTCCTGCAGCTACTGTTAGTGTTGTTAAGAGAGACGAGTTTTAATTCTGGTAAGTCCACTGACTTACTTAGCTAGCTTCTTGCATGTGTGTGATGCGTATGAGTGGTGTGTGATAGTTAAGATAAATAACAAAAACGCAATAGGCCGACTGTAGTATATTGTAATTGACCCAAGTGTATGATAACGGGTCGTGACATCATCTGCCTAGCTCTTGCGAGAGTCTAGGAGGTTCCCTGCGACCAGCCCAGTCCGGTAGACGGTCACATGCATTAGTACCATTCAATGTTGGTAAACGGGGACAGGGGCGAGGTTTGGGAATCCCTCGTGTCACAAAATAAGTATCATTAGTAATAACGTATCACTTAATTAAAGATAATAAAAAGGAATGAGTGTTACATGCTGATTGCGTATGTTGTGTGTTTGTGCTTTTACCATTATACTTATGCATAGAATGTTAGCTAACGGTTTTATACCGCTTGTAGATGCCTTGTAGGTTAGGGAGGCGATCGAGTGATCCGGCGGTAGTGGGCAGCCGGGGTTCCGTGCATTATAGGACGGGACTATTATATTTTATTTTATGACTATTGAGACTGATGTTGGTAATTCTGGTTTTTGAGACTTGGCTGTATTGTTTTCAGAATTTGGATTCTTATTATTTCCGCTCATGTTATAAAACTCTTTGTTTTGCCTTTTTATTTGTGCCGTGTTGTAAGGTCCGATGAAGTTGTTGCCAGGCTAAGGGCCGGGACACATTGTGAGGTCCCAGCTCGTAGCATTTCGAGTCCTCTAGGATTCGGGGTGTTACAATATGGTATCAAAGCTCTAGGTTGGCAACAACGGCACTCGCCATCTTCAAAAAGGCCGAATAAACAAATAAACGGAAACCGCAAGGGTTCCGAACTTTTAAAATGAAAATTTTGTTTTCCAAACCATGAGCATAAACGGGTTGGGATAGAATGCACGGACCGCCACTACCTACGCTAAACTCGATAGCATAGTTTATTGGACTTCTGTTATAACTTGTAATTTTAGTAACTTTGTGACCTTTAGAAGTGACCTAAAGTAATCAGATAGTCATGTCCTTACTAGGAACTAAAGTAGTCTTATATTGATCACGTCATTACTAGATGGCACGTACGAGAGCGACAGCTTACGTTGGACGAGGAGAGGGCCGACCTCCCCTTCCTCCTGGAGCCCCAAGACAGGGACGTGTGGGTAGGCCTCAGAGGGGCCGAGGTCGAGGACGTGCCCCTATTGTAGATCCGCCAGCTGCGGATGTACCTGCTGAGGAGGTGGCCGAGAGTATTGTTCCAGAGGTTAGGGATGAGACTGCTACTAGGTCCGGAGTACGGAGTGCAGGGCCTGCTGATTCTGGCCGCGTATCGATTGGAGCATCGGAGTATCGAGCTTATGTCTAGCAGGTGCAAGAGGCATACAGGGCCGGAGCACCACCTCCAGCACCGCCAGTGCCAGCTAGGTCAGCAGAGGTCTCTCAGAGGGTGACTCAGGTGGTAGTTCCACCGGTGGTAGCTGCACCAGTGAGAGCTGTCGAGGATGACCGAGTGAGAGACGAGCTGAGGGTACCGAGACCAGATGAATGGTTGAAGACATTCAACCATCAGCGAGTTCCCACCTTCGACGGGAACGTTGGACTTGAGGTGGAACATTGGATCAGTCATGTGGAGTCCGCGCTAGATGCGATTCCCTGCCTTGAGAGTCGTAAGGTGAAGCTGGTTCAAACATTGTTTAGGGACCAGGCACAGTACTTGTGGAGGACAGTGAGGGGCGGAGTGTCCCGATTTGAGCAGTTGTTGAGTCTCGTGAGAGAGACCTTTTGTCCTACCTCACTGAGAAGGGACCGAGTGCAGGACTTCTTGGAGGCAGGTTTTGAGGATGTTCCGATAGCTGAGGCTATTAGGAAGTTCCGGGAGGAGTTGTCACTGTTGGGTCCTGCTGCACCACCTGTGGACCAGCACGTGTATCTGTTTTCCCGGAGACTGAGAGAGACTACCCGCTCCTATTTAGCAGGGTTCCGCTGTGATTCCTTAGCTGATTATCAGGATCGGGCTTCAGCGTATGAAAGGGACCGACTGGGTCACCGTAGAGCTATGCATTCTAGAGGGTCAGACAAGAGACAGAGGACTGGACCAGTCAGCACTGGAGTAGGAGGGTCAGATCATAAGCGTGGTCAGTCCCAGGGCCGTTCTAGTCACCAGTTGGCACCGCCGATGGGATCTAGAGTACGTCAGTGCTACAACTGTGGGGAGCAGGGATACATTAAGCCGGAGTGTAGGAGGCCACCAGTTACATGTTTTACTTGCGGCCAACTGGGCCACAGGGCTACCTTCTGCCAACAGGGCAAGGTAATATCACAGCAGGGGTCCTCACCTGCTGGTACCCCAGGAGGAGGACAGAGGCAGTCTCAGTATCAGGCTCGGGGTCAGCAGCAACGGGCTCCGGGTCAGGCATATTCACAGGGTTCTGCTCAGATTCCAGCTAGAGGTAGAGGGCGTGGTGGAGGCACTTCAGAGACTAGGGGTACTCAGGCTCGAGTCTTTGAGTTGAGGAGTGTCGTAGAGCCAGCAGCGCCCGCAGCCACAGGTATTATCACGATTCATGGCTTTCCAGTCCGAGTACTTTTTGATACGGGTGCGACGCACTCTTTCATATGTGATGATTGCATAGATAGGCTGATCTTAGATACAGTAGAGGGGGAACCTTTCCTTATAAGGTTACCCGATGGGAGTAGGGTTCGTGGTACTCGGGAGATTCACGATTGTCCTATCCACTTGGGAGGTCGTGACTGGCTAGCCGACTTCCACGTCATGCACTTAGTGCATGAGGAAGTCATACTCGGGATGGACTGGATGGACCGCCATAGAGCTGTTCTGGACGTCAGGAGGAAGTCTTTCGAGGGTGGGACCTCGGAAAGATAGGGAGAGTCATTAGTGCGGTCCGAGCCGCAAAGCTCATAGGTCAGGGATGTGAGGCCTTCTGGTGTTACGCCATGAAGGAGGAGACGAGTTCATCATTAGCAGAGACCCCGGTAGCTTGTGAGTTCGAGGATGTCTTTGGCGAGCCGCCTGGCTTACCACCACAGAGGAGCGTAGATTTGGGATTGAGTTGGAGCCCGGCACGAGGCCGATCTCCAAGGCTCCATACCGCATGGCACCAGTCGAGATGCTTGAGCTTAAGAAGCAACTCGAGGAGTTGGCAGAGAAGGGTTTCATCCGACCCAGTGTGTCTCCCTGGGGTGCACCAGTCCTCTTCGTTAGGAAGAAGGACGGATCCATGAGGCTTTGTATCGACTATCGAGAGTTGAACAAAGTCACCGTCAAGAATAAGTACCCGTTGCCGCGTATTGATGATTTGCTGGATCAGTTACAGGGAGCTACGGTGTTTTCACGTATTGACTTGAGGTCAGGATACCACCAGCTGAGAGTGCGGGAAGAGGACATACCAAAGACAGCATTTCGGACCAGATACGGTCATTATGAGTTCGTGGTGATGCCTTTCGGGCTCACCAATGCTCCTGCTGTCTTCATGGAGTTGATGAATGGCATCTTCATTGACTTTTTAGATCAGTTTGTGGTAGTTTTCATCGACGACATCTTAGTGTACTCCCGGAGTAGAGAGGAGCACGCCGGACACTTGAGGACGGTGTTGCGGGTTTTACAGGATAGAGAGCTTTATACTAAGCTCTCTAAGTGTGAGTTCTGGATGCCTGAGGTTTCCTTCCTTGGCCACATTGTCTCTGCCGAAGGAGTCAAGGTGGACCCGGCGAAGATAGAGTCAGTTGCATCATGGCCGCCCCCTAAGACGGTCAAGGAGGTACGTAGTTTTCTAGGTTTGGCTGGTTACTACCGTAGGTTTGTGAAGGGTTTTTCTGTGATTGCTAGACCACTTACTTCCTTGTTAAGGAAGTCCATCAGATTTGCATGGACCGAGCCCTATCAGCGGAGCTTTGAGGAGCTGAAGGAGAGATTGACTTCTGCTCCGGTGCTAGCACAGCCAGAAGGCGTTAAGGACTTCGTCGTTTACAGCGATGCATCCAAGATGGGCTTGGGATGCGTCCTGATGCAGAGGGGTAGGGTCATTGCGTATGCGTCTCGACAGCTGAAGACGTATGAGGAAAATTACCCTACTCACGACCTTGAGCTAGCTGCAGTTATTCACGCCTTGAAGATCTGGCGTCATTACCTATACGGGGCCACTTGTCAGATCTTTACAGACCACAAGAGTCTGAAGTACATATTCACTCAGCGGGAGTTGAATAACCGCCAGAGGAGATGGCTAGAGCTAATTAAGGACTTTGACTTAGAGATCCTTTATCATCCGAGGAAGGCGAATGTGGTCGCCGATGCCCTTAGTAGGAGGACACCTCGCGAGGCTGCGATTGCTAGATTGACTGTTCAGACCCAGTTGCAGAGAGATTTGATTTGGTTGGAGGTAGACATCCGGTTTCCCGATACTGACGGGCATTTGTCGGCATTAGAGGTTTCACCGGATCTGACGGAAGAGATCCGGCAGAAACAGGAGGGTTGTCCAGCACTGACGAGGATCAGGGAGAGAATGTCCAAAGGGGAGGCACCACAGTTTGTGGTGGGTGCAGATGGGATTTTGAGGCGCCAGGAGCGCATATGTGTACCCTCTGACAGAGAGTTGAGGCAGCGTATACTGTAGGAGGCCCATTCTACACCTTACTCCGTCCACCCCGGCGCGAGTAAGATGTATCAGGATATACGACGATCTTATTGGTGGGGTGGGCTCAAGCCCGATGTGGCTAGATATGTAGCCCAGTGTGCGACCTGTCAGCAGGTCAAGATTGAGCACCACAGGCCCGGAGGAGAGCTCCAACCACTTCCAGTTCCCCAGTGGAAGTGGGAGGACATTTCCATGGACTTCGTTACTGGCCTGAGGTTGAGTAGAGGCTTTGATGCGATATGGGTTGTAGTGGATCGGTTGACGAAGACGGCACGATTCATTCCTATTAAGGAAACGTGGCCGGTGTCTCGTTTAGCCGAGGAGTTTACCCGACAGATTGTGAGGTTCCACGGAGTGCCGAGGACGATCATTTCATATAGGGATGGGCGTTTTACCTCGAGGTTCTGGCAGCAGGTACACGCCGCCTTAGGTACGAGCTTACAGTTCACCACGGCATACCATCCTCAGACGGACGGGCAGTCTGAGAGGACTATTCAGACCCTTGAGGACATGTTGAGGGCGTGTGTGCTTGATTGGGGGCAGGTATGGCCCGACCACCTCCCTTTGGTAGAGTTTTCTTATAACAATAGTTGGCACGCGACTATTGGGATGGCTCCTTACGAGGCACTATATGGGCGGAGGTGTCGTACACCTTTGTGTTGGGATGAGCCTGGGAGGATGAGTGGGGTAGCGCCCGAGCAGGTCCAGGATGAGATGGCTCGGGTAGCATTGATCCGAGAGCGGATGTTGACTGCACAGAGCCGTCAGAGATCTTATGCTGATAAGAGGCGCAGGCCTCTAGAGTTCAAGGTTCGCGCCCAGGTATGGTTGAAGGTGTCACCGACGAGGGGTGTTCGACGCTTTGGCATTAAAGGGAAGTTGAGTCCCTGATATGTCGGGCCCTTTGAGATCCTAGAGCGGATAGGAGAGGTGGCTTATAGATTGGCATTGCCACCCCGATTGGAGGGAGTCCATCCAGTCTTCCATGTATCTCAGTTGAGAGAGTATGTGCACGACCCGAGACACATAGTGAGCCATGACGACCTAGTGGTTGAGCCGGATCATACATTTCCTGAGCACCCGATCGCAGTTTTGGAGAGAGGTATGAGATGCCTTCGATCGAAGGTAATACCCATGTTGAGAGTACAGTGGTCGAGACGAGGGATTGAGTTGGCCACTTGGGAGACGGAGGATAGTATCCGGCGAAATTATCCCGAGTTTTATGCGGATCTAGAGACGTCTATAGGACCGTCAGGTAGTCCTACATCCTTGTTTGGTTACTTTAGTGATTGTATGTGTGATATGTTTGATGTGCTTGTGTGTGAACCATATGTGTCTTGATGTAGTAACTTGTTAGTCATAGGGCTCACTTACATTTATGATCTTGGCAACTACCCTAAGTTTCGGGACGAAACTTATTTTGAGGGGGAACTGATGTAACGACCATTTTTTGTTTTTTTCGTTACACTTTAATTAAGTACCTTATCCTAAGTTTCGGGACGAAACTTATTTTAAGGGGGAACTGATGTAATACCCGGAATTTTTATTCCGTTTAATTCCGAATCAAATCGGACTTCGAACCGTTGACGGTTTCCCATTCTATCTAGTATCTCTTCCTTCACAAATTTCATTATTTTATGTAGAATTTAATTCACATAAAATGATAAAATTATATCAAACTCTAATCCTTAGAATTATCTATCATTTTATGTAGAATTTAATTCACATAAAATGATAAAATTATATCAAACTATAATCCTTATAACTATCTATTATTTTATGTAGAAATTAATTCACATAAAATGATAGATTTATATCAAACCCTAGTTATTATAATTCATTCTTATTGAGGACAAGCTGTGACGAGATCATGACAAGCTGTGACGAGGCCATGACTAAGCTCAGACGAGATAATGACAAACTATGACGAGAGCAGGACTAAGCTGAGACGAGGCTGTGACAAAGCCCGACAAATCTGTGACAAACTCAGTCATGGGCCTGACAAGGCCATGACGAGTTTCGACAAGGCTGTGACAAAGCCAAGACAGTATTCTTCTCAGCCCAGTTTTGCTTACCCATAACAGCCCAGCAGGTGACTTCGAGCCCAGCCTGCAGCAGTCCGGGAGAAGCTAGTTACGAGCCCATTAACAGCCCCTCCGGCCCAACACATTCAGCTCCCTCCAGCCCAGCTTGCAGCCCTCTCCAGCCTGTGATTTACGAATGAACAGCCAGCCCTTCTCCTTCCTTCTCTCCTTCAGTTAACGGCTGTTGAAGTCTTCTGTAACAGCCGGTTTTAATGCAGCAGTTATACTCCCTAACTCCTACAACAGCGTTTTATTTTCTCCTAAATTCAGTCACGTGCAGAACAATTCTTGGCATCGTCTCTTCCTAATCTTTCACGCTGCACTTGCCTGGATTCTGCACAGATTCGACAACATTCTAACCACAGGAAACTGCAAGGAAAAGAGCCAGCAGAGGAGAGAACTACAACAGCTGCTCGTTGTAGAAAGCTCGCCAACAGCCGGAGTAGTGTAAGTAATTTCAGTCAGCCCTTCTACACTTAAGTTCCTCTCTGAATCTAACTCTCAGTACACACTCCTTCCCAGAAGATAACCAGTTGGAGGGTTGTTCGTTCGTGGCCTGCGGTGACAAAAGAAGAGACGGCCACCTTGGAATCGGACCCTCCCACACTAGTGCAACAACTTACCTTTTGCAGTCATCAAAACCTTGGGTAAATGATCAATCATTCTCCCTTTATCTTGGCTGCAGTTCAATCTTTAAACTATAGATGAAATAGAATTGTGTGTACTTAGGTTTTAAAATGTTTTAGTGTGGTGATGAGGATAGATCGAACTAGAGAAGTGATGAGTAGTAAGCGAGTTGTTGTAGCTTCCTAGAGTGTCCAATTTATGGCCATTAGATGACCTAGTGAAGTAGATCAGATTATCATATAAATTGAAGTGAGAAACTCCCTTTAAAACTTCAGTTTTGAAAGTAAGAATGGCCACTGTTGTGAACCAATGTTAAAACGATTGGTTGAAGATCCACCGTTGAATTTTTAATAGATCATAGATAGATATACATAGTTTACTGTGTTAAAATTTGGGAACAAATGAACGGTCGGATTGAAAGTTATAGGGTCTCGAAGTGGAGTAGTTGAGCTGTTTTTCCAGCAGAAAAATTTGACTAAATATGGGAACATTTGTAATGTTGTAGCCAACTTTAAAGATTTTTGTAGGAATAACAATTGAACAGTTTTAAGAAATTGTTTCTCCTATGAGTAGATTAGAGATCATAGATAAGCTATAAATTTATTTTAGAATTTTTATAAGTTTATTTTAATTTTATATTTAAAGCTGTAGTTGGACTTTAGTGACTTTTCGGGAAATAGAAAATGGGTAGTTTTTATAGTAGTCACCTAAAATCATCCTAGGGAGTAGAACTTGATTAGTTAGCCTCAAGTAAGAATTTAAGTACTTTTTACGGGTTTTTGGAAGTCTCGGAACCAAGGGTAAAATAGTCATTTTACCTTAAATAGACACTGTAATAACTTCTGCACATAGAATCATACATCTTAGGAGTTTTAGACTTCTAAGTATCCAAGGAAAAATGTTGATCCACGTGCCTCCTTTGACAGGCAACTGAGTTCCTGCAGCTACTGTTAGTGTTGTTAAGAGAGACGAGTTTTAATTCTGGTAAGTCCACTGACTTACTTAGTTAGCTTCTTGCATGTGTGTGATGCGTATGAGTGGTGTGTGATAGTTAAGATAAATAACAAAAACGCAATAGGCCGACTGTAGTATATTGTAATTGACCCAAGTGTATGATAACGGGTCGTGACATCATCTGCCTAGCTCTTGCGAGAGTCTAGGAGGTTCCCTGCGACCAGCCCAGTCCGGTAGACGGTCACATGCATTAGTACCATTCCGCGTTGGTAAACGGGGGCAGGGGCGAGGTTTGGGAATCCCTCGTGTCACAAAATAAGTATCATTAGTAATAACGTATCACTTAATTAAAGATAATAAAAAGGAATGAGTGTTACATGCTGATTGCGTATGTTGTGTGTTTGTGCTTTTACCATTATACTTATGCATAGAATGTTAGCTAACGGTTTTATACCGCTTGTAGATGCCTTGCAGGTTAGGGAGGCGATCGAGTGATCCGGCGGTAGTGGGCAGCTGGGGTTCCGTGCATTATAGGACGGGACTGTTATATTTTATTTTATGACTATTGAGACTGATGTTGGTAATTCTGGTTTTTGAGACTTGGTTGTATTGTTTTCAGAATTTGGATTCTTATTATTTCCGCTCATGTTATAAAACTCTTTGTTTTGCCTTTTTATTTGTGCCGTGTTGTAAGGTCCGATGAAGTTGTTGTCAGGCTAAGGTCCGGGACCCATTGTGAGGTCCCAACTCGTAGCATTTCGAGTCCTCTAGGATTCGGGGTGTTACATCCATCCTAAAAGCACAAAAGTTTTCAAAATTTTCAGTTTTTATGGATTTTCAAAAACATGATGCAATGTATGAAATGTAAACATGTAACATGAAATCCAAAGCAATGCATAGACACATAAGCAAAAGAGTATCATAAGTAGCAGTTATTGCAGACATTCTCCACCCCATACTTAAAATACACGTTGTCCCTAATGTGAAAATAAGAAAAGAGAAAGAGAACTCACAATGTCTTACTCAAAGCATAATAATAATAATAATAATAATAATAATAATAATAATAAGAAAGAAATCCATAGTGAACGATGATCATGCGTCCGGTGGAAGTGGTGGAAACGGGAAGTAGATAGGATCAAATGTCCGCCCAAACTGTTGGCGGTACATGTCCTCCATCATGTGTGTGTGGCAGAGACGGTCCCTCTCAAATGCGTCAAGGCGATCATCAATGTTGTGGATGTCATCCTGGATAGCCTTGACCGAAACCTCCAGATTTCCCATCCTCGTGTCAAGACCAGCAAACATGTCAGGGCGCTCAAATGTACCTACTCTACCTCGAGATCTGCATTGAGGTGCCCTCAAAGGCTCCTCGTGCCATCCAAACCTCGCATCAGCAACCTTGATGCTCAGGTCCTCATATGTGTCCTTATCATCTGCATCCTCTCTAGTTGCACTAGGACCAGCTGTATCAGTACCGGTATCCATAGCCTCACCCTCAGCAGCCTCAATATCATCATCACACTCACTCCCATGCATACCCTGAAAATTCTCCTTCCAATTTCTCGGATCAGCAATTGTATACTCGAAAGTCCAAGGAATCCCCCTAGGAGTCTTCCTCTCCCAAGGCATGGAAACATAAGGAGCGCCACACCCTCAAGGAATAAGGATCCTACGAGAGATGAAGTGATGAAGACCTAAAGGCTTAGCCTCAACGGCTAAGGTGCAAGCAGAAAATTCCAAATCCATCTGATGTGCGATAAGCCGCAGTTCCCGATCTAGACTGAAAGTCCTTAACTAGGATGAAAATCGGGTTGTTCTATAGAGAAAATCGGTCGATTTTTCTTAAGAACATGTCGATTTTTTGACAAACTCATAATACGGATTAGTGAATGATATGGAAAGATAAGAAGATGATTATGGAATGATTAATGAAATAAATATAGAAAGATATGAACTAGGATAGTTCCGCAAAAGAACCTTGACCAATGATGTGTCAAAACCCTTAAACGAGAAGATTATCTTAACCCGCACTTCTTTAACCTTACATAAGTCTTCTAATAAGACAAGCACAAGGAGGGACTAGTATTGACCAGGAGCACCAATCTTCAATAAGATTAACACACACAAGCACAATGTAGCAAGGACTTCACAAACAATTCAATCAAAAGCTCTCTTTATTGATTGAACGATTTAATGAATAAAACACAAACTTCGTAAGTGGAGTTGCAAGTCTCACAATCTGTGGAAAATATCTATTCTAATCTCCCCAAATAATCTCTCCCACTACAGATATTTATAAGGGAGACTAATTCTACAAAAACTAGGAAAATATATTTAAAGATAATCTTGCAAAGATATCTTTAAGATATATAAAATTTAAAATTTAAAAGATATAATCTAATTAATCCCTTAAGATAGTCTGAGAGCTTTAAGTAATCATAACAAGATATAGTTTCCAAAAGATAGAATATCATGGCCGGATCTCTACAAAACTCGTCTCAGTGAAGGAAATCAGGAAATGAAATTGGTCGAATTTTCCTACAAGAAAATCGGTCGATTTTCTTTCTCTGAGACTCTTCCTTGCTCTTATCCTTCTTTTTTGCTTAATGGATCTTCTTGGTCATGGCTTGGCTCTTCTGTAACAGTCAATAACGTCACCAAGGAACTCTTGAGAGTGAGGAGAGTTTCCTTGAGCGTACATGTCATGAGTATGTCCGTAACTTCATCTTGAATCGCCTTTGCTCTTGACCTTGTGATCGCTCCATCCATAACTGAATCCGAAGAAGGTGAAGGTGTTGTTGGTTTGTCTTTCAATGCTTTAGCCTTTGAACGTGTAATTGGTCCTTGTGTTAGAGATGGTCCCACATCACCATCACCTTTGCAAGATAAGTGACCAACCCATCAACACGGATATCTCCTTTGCTCCTGTTAGCTATCATGCTCAAATTGTCAATAAGCATAGTGGCAGTATCCGGCACAATATCAGTCACCATACACCACAATATAAAAAGCTCATCAGCTTTGATTTTTTATGGTGTCTCAATCCTAGCAAAGAGACTCTTAATAGCATGAATTATAGTCTATATTTTGGAACCTGTTTAAACGTTTTATCTTCAATAATCTGCATGTTCGGATGTATATTATGTGATTATATTGTCGTTTCATCTATCTTTGCGGGAATCGAGGTCTACACCAAGTTTCGTTGTAATCGTAGGTAAAATGGCACATTTTGGACTAAAAATGGAGCTATGGAGCTAAGGAGTCATAGGAGCTACATTATGGAGATTAAGGAAGAACTCAGGAAGCATGGAGTTAATAAAGAAGATTCACTTTGGACCAGATTTAAGAGATTTTACATTCAGTTGAGATTCACTTCGGTCAGCTACAGTGTCACCTCGACCGAGGTGATCTTGAGGAGCGCCCCGACCGAGGCGAATATCCTGACGCGGAGAGATATATTTTATTTGGCTGAGATCTTTTATTTTTGAAAAGAGAGATCTTATATTTTTGGGCTGGATTTCTGGAAGGAAGATTATATATTTTGGAGATCTACTTTAGAGATAAGATATATTTTTATTAGGAAATTATCTTGTAATATATTTCCTATAAAATTATCTTTTTAAGATATTATTATCTTAGGAAGATATTTATTTTAGGAGATATGGATATATTTTATTAAAAATTATCTTTTAAGATATTTCCTATAAAATTATCTTAGGAAGATATTTATTTTAGGAGATATGGATATTTTTAATAGGAAATTATCTTTTTAAGATATTTTATCTTTGGAAGATAATTCTCCTATATAAAGGGTTGAATTTTCTACAATTCAACCATCTTCGGATCACCGGATGCTTGGAGGCTGAGAATAACCAGCAAAGAGAAGATTTTCTGGAAGTTTTGAAGATTGAAGGAAGGAAGTTCATAGCTTGTGATAGCTTTTGTGAGGGGATTTGTAAGACTTTCTTAGATTCCCCTTGTTTGATTGTCTTGTTGGATTTGTGATCCAAGGAACGCTTATTTGTTTGATATTTGATTCAGTTATTGAAGCCTTGTTCTTAAGGTTTTTGTGTTCAAATATTAATTCCCTTCCCGTATATTTGATTATTGCTTTCATGATGATGAGTGGCTAATTTCTTTGTGTGATTCTAGGGTGATTGGCTGAAGGTTGTGGGAAAAACAATGATAGAATAATCTTAAAACCCATTAGGACCCTGAAAGCTCGAGTCTTTATCCTTAACCCTAGAATATCTCGTTCAGTCGATGAACATCTCGTCCGGGGTGGAATTCGTCTGGCCGAGGTGACTTATTTGATCCATAACTGAGAGTTACGTGTTAGAGTTTGTCAAATACTATTCTTATTACACATTTCCTGGTTCAATGCAAGCCTAGGATGAGACTTACCCGGTAATTCCTTTGTTTGTTTACCCAAGATCATAAGTGTAGGTAATAAAGGTTTATCCTTTATTGGGGTTTGAGTGTGCCTTCATTCCATCTTTGTGAGTTAGCCTGAGACTTACCCGGTAAAGGTTGATTCTATTCCCTTAGTTGGTGTGTTGGTTTGAGATTATAGTTCCTTTTCTTAGTACCTTGAGACTTACCCGGTGATAGGTTCTTTGGTTTGGGATTGTGAGTAGTGAGACTTACCCGGTGATCTATTCCACTTAGTAACACCTTCCCTTTGCAAAACCTCAGCTTTGTCCGCTTATCTTGATATCTTGAGTTGGAACCACAACTAGTTGCTTTAATCCCTAGATTGCATATTCCTTTAATTGACTTTTTATCATCTTTGATTGTTTTAATTGCTTTTGTGGTTAGTTGCAATATTGACTACCTATATTGGTTTTGTTTCACTTAAATCCCTGAGATCGACACCCCGGAATACTTGCTTTTACTACGATTGACCCGTACACTGCGGGTTCGCATCCTTGTTTTGAGCATATATCTTGGGTTATAAATTTAAAACTTGCACACACCATTTGGAGCAAAAAACTCTCACTAAGGATCCGGTGGGCAAGCCTAAAAGCTAAATGGTACACATTCTTCTCCTTAGAATCACCAACCTACCAGTTATCTTCTCTTTCCTCAATCAACGTAATGTTCTCCCAAAACACCTTAGGTGTAATGGCCGTGGAAAAGGTTCCTGCTTTGGATTATGGAAAACCAAATACACTACCAAACATATCTATCGTCATGCCATAGTTCTTATTCATAAGCCTAAACTTCACACCTCTAGCATCCGGAACATGTGTAAAAGAACTCAAGAACTCATATGTTATCTCAACATAAGTAGGTTATTTTAAAGCAACAAAATCCTCAAAGTCAACACGTTTTATCATCAGCCTCAGATCATCAACAATATTCAGGCAAGCAAAATCATCTATATCCAGAAATCTAAGAGCGACTATGGGATGTTAACAAATGCGATTGTACCTCGTTTTGTGGTGTTCCTAAATAACTGGAAGAGCCGGAGGCAAAGAAGGTGGAGGAGGAGTTTGCTAGGATCTAGACCCCTTGCTTAGCACAATTGCTCGTGAAGAACAACGAAGAGGCTCCATATCAGAAAAAATCTCGGGTTGTTCTTCAGTGGATCTCGGCTGAGATTTTTGTTGCCAACCGAGATTTTCCTGTTTTGAATCGAACTTGACAAATCTATAAAGATTTTGTCAGACCGATGCTCCTACTAGCTTCCTATGCTTGTTCCGATCTGTTTTCACTATACCACACGAACTACTTCGTCTACAATCAACCAAAACGAAGCAAAGAGAAGTTTGGAGAGTTTGGAACAAGATCACCCTGATTTTGCTTGATTCGGTGGAATGTGATGCCGATTGATGCCGGAAACGAGTTTGGGATGCCTTCCTCTTCAGTTTTGATCCAAGAACGAAGCAAAATGGTTAAGGAATGAGATTTGTAGAGATTTGGGGGGGTTTTCGGCCGCTTGGTATGAGAGGTTAGGGTTGTGAAAGAGAGAGAGGTCGTTTTCAGATTTTATACCCCGTGTGGAAATTTAAAAAATCGCGGCCAAGATTCCTGAGGTCAACCAAGATTTTAACCGAGATTACTCCCTGTTGTGTTTTCTCGGTTGAATCGGCATCTCCTTGGTCCGGGATAATTTAGCCTCGGTCTAGATTTTTCTTAACTCCCTTTTCTATTCTCTCAACGTCCCTTATGTCTCAAAGTCTCGAACTCAAAGCAATTTCAACGCATCTTAATCGTTTATTCTTGTCGGGATGTACTTAAGTCTTGCAACCAAAAACACAAAAACAAAACACAACATAACAACTAACTATCTATCTAAGAAACCAAAAACTAGGAATTACCTTGGGTTGCCACCCAAGAAGCGCTTGATTTAAGGTCGCTAGTTGGACCTATGTTCATGAGGATTACTCAATGTACCTCGAACACCTTGGATCGCTCATTAAATCCACATAATCGCTCATTTCCGGTCTTCTTCAAGACAAGGTTGATCAAAATGTCTTCCAAAATGATTCCGGTTCCTAATTTTACCGGAAAATGGTAAGATCTCCCACGTAGAAGCTTGTACGTTTTAGTTCTCACCGGAATCCTTCTAGCTTTCCCATGCTTCCATGGAAAATCATCAAGTTTTGCATCCCATCCTTTCTGGGATCTAGAAATCAGCTTCTCGTGTATCCTCTTAGCTTCTCCATTCAAGATCTTCTCTTGACAACTAACTCGAGGATGGTATGGGGTCTTTACCACATGGTTGACCCCATACTTGAACAAAGAACACGTGTTGACTTTAGTGGTAAAGCACTTGTCAACATCAATCATGATGGCTTGTGGTGTGTCAAGCCTTAGGAGAATGAACATGTTGAAGGTTCCCAAATTCATCCTAGTTTTGTTAACTTTTAGCAAAAGTGGTGGAGGCTTCATCTTGACTTTTGGAGGTTCCTTCGGTAGAGACCTCCCGCTCTTTGGTGCTTTCCTAGAATGATTAGCAATTTCAGAGTGAGTAAGAGAACATACCGGGTGAAGCGTTTCAAGCTTTGGGATGAGAATCATGTCAAGAAGACAATCTGCAGATTGAATCTCTTCCATCTTCGCCGGTTTTATCTCAATCTTGGTCAATGGTTCAACAGTTTGGCCAAGGTGTTCTACTTCTTCCTCTTCTTCTACGAGAATTTCTAGAGGAGCTTCAGGTTCGATGGGAGGAATGCTCAAAACTTGGAATTCCTCCAGTAGAGCATTTACAACAGAGGTCGTTATGCGCAACATGTCATCGGTCATTCCCAACATTTGTTCGAGTAATAATTCACATCGATTCTCAAAAGGAGGTTGTGGAGGTTGCATTTGAGACATTGGAGGTTTGTAAGCCTATTCATAAACCTCATAAGGAGTATAAGGCTCATCCCAATATTCATCATCATCCTCAGAATCTTCCTCTCTTTGTATTTGATCACTAAACTAGTAAAACGCACATGCAAACCCGACAACGGCGCCAATAAATTGTTTGCTCCAAAACATGTGTATGTATGAAGGAAAATAGTCCTAATTTATACCAAGAATAAAAGCAATAGCGAACCCGCAATGTACGGATCATTCGCAGTAAAGACAAATATTTAAGGGTCGGTCACAGGGACTATGATGAAATAAAGAAGGTAGGTAATCTAGATAAGATACATGAAAATTACAAAGAACAAAGCAAAGAAATCATCGAAGATATATCAATCAAAGGAGAATGCAGATTCTAGAGGTCATAGCATCAAGTTGTGGTTTTTGATTCAAGACTTCTAAAGATCTATGGACAAGGCTGGGGTTGAAAAGTTAAGGTGTTTCTATGATGGGATAGATCACGGGGGAGATGTCACTATCTACTATCACTAACCAAAGGTCCTATTACCGGGTAACTCTCAAGGATCTAGGGAGAGGAACTATAACTCAAACCAACAACTTGAACCTAAGAAAATAGAACTAACCATCACTGAGTAAGTCTCATGTTAACTCACAAAGGATAAACCTTTGCTACCTAGAAAATGTCATCATCGGCACTCAAGAAAGGAATCACCGGGTAGGTCTCATCCCATTTCAAGTGTTAGCCTTAGATGAATCTAAGGGAATAAAGCTCTCAACAAAGACTAGGATTTGGGAAATTGTAACCTAGGCTTAAGAATAAGACATGATCGGACAAACAATAACAAATCTCGGATGGATCATACTCAAATCTCAGCCAATATTCCTGAATCGATCCGAGATCGGCAACTACGTAGGTAAAACTCAACTTTCAAGACCCAATCTAACTTAAAGGGTCATTTTATCATCATCTAAACCACAACCATCAACTAGCCACCCTAGAATCGCAAGAGTTCTAACCAACAAAAGTCATATTAGAATCAAAAAAGTTATATGATGGAAAATAAGACATAAACCAATAAAACCAATGAAAGACTAAGCAAACAATCTTCAATAATCAAAACTAAATCAAAAGCAATAACAAAGGTTCAACCTTGCATTCAAATAATCAAAACAACAACTAAGTGTATCCCTTCCAAGAATAACTCACAAAACTCCAAGGCTAACTATGCAAATCTTCAATCCTTCGATTTTTTCCTTCCTTCAAACCCTCTTCCGACTTGGAAAAGATCTCCGAAAAAGTATATCAAAAGATCTGCGGAAGTATCTGTATGAAGTATATGAGTCTGTCTCGCGTTAACCCTTGCCGCCATCTCTATTTAATATCAAAATTAGGGTTTTAACTTTGGGCCACGGGCTATTTTTTAGCGTAATCTTGGACGGGCCTGAGGCAAATCTCGGCCGAGATAATATCTCTCCATCCGAGATTTCTCTTATGTTACGTGCTTTCTTCTGTTCCTTGCTTCTTGTTCCACTTGAATCTTCCTCCTTGTGATCCTTAGTCTTCTTCTGTACCTCAGTGTACTCCACCATGCCCTCTTCTTGACTCCTTCTATCCATATGTTCCCTTTTTTATCCAAAACGCACCTTATTTCCTACAATTGCAACAAAACTGTGTGTAGACCTCTATTTTCGCAAAGTAGACAAATAACAACATAGTCGATATGAATATATGTATATGCATGCAAAACAAAGGGAAAATCTATATAAATGCTTCCCTAAATTAAGGTCATAATTCAGGTCATCAATGACATTTTTGAGTGGTATAGAAGAGCCAAGTCACGACCAAGAAGAGCCAGCAAGCATAGAAGTTGGCTAAGATGAAAAAGAGTCGTAGAGAAGAAATCTCGAGCCTCCTACAGGAATCTCGGCCGAGATATCAACCCGAGATTTGCTTTCTGACACGCGTTTGAAGATTCGGCCAAAGATCTTTTAATTTTGGCAATTATCTTTTATGTTTCTTACCTTAGAAGTTCTCAAACATTCTTTAAGATATTTATCCTATCTTTGGGATTATTTTATAGCTTTCCTAGAATATCTTCTAAATATGTCTTTCTTAGTTACATAGAAGATCTCTCTTATTAATAGCCTTAGTGGGGAGATTATTAGATAGATTAGATTTGATATTATTTCACATATTGTGTGACTTGCAACTTCGCTTATGAAGTTTGTACTTTATTCATTCCTATACAATCACAAAGAGAGCCTTGATTGAATCGTTGTGAAGTACTTGCTAGATTTTGCTTGTGTGTTAATCTTTTTGAAGGTTGGTGCTCCTGGTCAATACTAGTTCCCCCTTGTGCTTGTCATACTTAGAAAACTTGTGTAAGGTTAAAAAAGTGAGGGTTAAGGTAAGCTCTTCGTTAAGGGGTTTTGACACATCATTGGCCAAGGTTCTTTGCGGGAATATCTTGGTTCATATCTTCCGATACTTATCATATTTCATTCCATTGTTCATCTTCTTATCTTTCCATATCTTTCATCATTCTGCATTTTGAGTTTCCAAAAATCTCGGTCTGTTCTTGTTGAAATCTCGCCCGAGATTTCCATTATCCACCTGAGATTTTCTTCTGGCGTGGACTTTCAATCTAGATCGGGAACTACGGCTTCAACCCCGCATAAAAGTGGTATCAGAGCTAAGAGATTGAAGTTTGTTTCACGTTTGAGTCAATTTTTACTTTGAGTCTTCTCTGAGTCATATAAAAGTTGAGTCTTTTCTTGTTCGCCATCTTGCGAGATTATTTGAGTTAACGTGCGTTGACCTGTGCAAGTTTTGGAAGAGAGAAATGTCATAGTCAAACACAAGCCAACCATTAACCTTGAAAACCTCGCCCAACCATATGGAAAGTGTGATCAAAGCTTGCGCTTAAAGTTGAGATCTTATCTAGTAGGTAACATTTATCCATTCTTGTCAAAGCAACAACATATACGCTTCTCCAACAGTTAAAGATCGCAAGGCAACCAAGGAATAGCAGCCCCAAAGGTGATTGTTGAACGTCGACATAAAGCATCGATTTTTCAACAATCTCGGCCAGTTCATAAGAAATCTCGGCCGAGATTTCATCCGAGAAAGTTGTTGTTGTCCAATTTTCGAGAAATTTTTTAGGCATAATCTGAAGAATCCAAGTGCACCCTGTGCAAGAGTACATCAAAGGAAGAGTTTATGTCCCAACCTTTATCTAGTTAAGAGTCCTAGTCATACCCAAAACCAATCCCGGCTATCTCTCTTTCTAACTACATAAACTCAAGGTGCGTTCTTTCTCTCTTCTTAATTTCTTGTGTTCCTTTTCTTAGCCTCTTTCTACTCTAAACGCTTGAGTCTTATTTCTTTGGGTTTGTTAGTTAGTATCTATTCTTCCTAACATACTAGTGTGTCTATCCGCAATATTCTTTCTACCTTGTCGTTTCCGGAGTAAACTTCCTGCAGGAGTTCCTTAACCATCTCACTACACAAGAACATTTATCCGAACCAAGTTGACTACTTGATTCAACCAAGGAGTTTTAGTGAGACCAAGGCACAAATTGGCAAAGAAGCATTAATCCATCCAAGGTAATTACATCAAACCAGCTTGCGATAACACAACAGAGCGTGAGTGCGAGAGAAAACAAGAAAGGTACTTTTGTCTTCCCTAACATTACAAGTTTGTTATTACTTTGTGTGTTTGTGTAGATGTCAGGAAGAGATAGTCCATGAGCATCCCAAAAGAGTTATTCTCTAGGGCCTGATGCCTTTGAGACGCTCAAACAACTGATGGCTATTGTTTCCACCTTCAATAAACGATGGGAGCAAGTCGAAGTAAGGCCCAGTGCATAATCTCGCCCGAGATTTGATCCGAGATCTGTCTACGAAGTAGGAGGCAACTCTTTAACTCGCTACCACCACCAACCTCGTACCAGTTCCAAACCATTCCTAGGTTCTTGGTAATTCTCACCCTAATTAATTCTTTAACGCTAATCACAACCCGCGTTTTGGCGAAAAATTTCAGGACTTAGGTGATGAAGAAGATGAGGGCACGTGGAGAGACTACCCCGACGTCATTATAACCCCCGGAGAGGACGTGATATTGATCATTATAGACCCCCTCAGGATAATAAAGGAATTAGTGAAAACTTCATATTCGGATTCTCTCTGTTGAGTATATATATTTCAATCACCTATTTACGACTCCTCCCAACCAACAAATTCAACACGCTTTCCGGACTTAACTCAAAACACCGAGATATATCTCAAACAATCGGATCATGTAAAGAAAGAGAAGTATTATCAAAGTGTGTTGAAGTATTTGTTCTTGCGGTGAGAATATGAGTCTGTTTGAAAGAGCTAATTATTTTAGGAGTTTATGGAGCCTACGGTGTGTATGAAGCTTATAGAAAAAGAATAAGTTAAGATGTGGGTGTGTATGAGACAAGCTTTCGGAGATTATGCTAGCTTATTGTATTTTATATTATTTTCATTTCATAAGTTACGTGAAGGGAACATACGGGACTTATTGAATGATATATTACAATTATAATCCTATAAATATTATTATTAAATTTAAAAGGTAAACCTTTTAAAGTAATATTATACGTATATTAGATACAATAAATTTTTTTCTCCCAAACATTTATTATGCTTATAAAAAGATAAGTATGTTCAATCATCTACTAGTTTCAGCTACCAGTAAAATTTTACTTTAGTTTTAACTCCAATAAACTCGTGGTTGATAGACGAAAATAACAAATTTGTGAATTTTATATTCCAAATTGCTAGATATTGATCGACATATAAATTTGTTAGGATACTAGTGTGGTATATATGATAACGATGTGAAATGAATGATTTAAAGGTCCACTGGGAAACAAACCGTCGTTTTCCTACTAAATACATCTAAATTATTGTGTTCGTCACCATAGTCATCGCCACTTTCAAACTGTTACCGTCACATAAAATAAATCATACAAATATTCTAATATATATATATATATATATATATATATATATATATATATATATATATATATATATATATATATATATATATATATATATATATATAATATGAACTGTAAAATTAATCTCAAAATTCAGTTAAATATCTGCATTTAGAAAAATCAAATGGAGGAAATTATAACATAGATTTTATCATTAGAAATAATGGTAGCGATGTAATAAAAAGATATAAAATATGATAGTTTTTTTTAATGTATAAAGGAAAATAATTTGATACAATAGATGACAAATTGGTTAATGCCTTATTGGATAGAAAGGTTGAAACAATCGGCGGACTAACAAACCGTCATAATGAATCAAAATAAAAAAAACGATCAAAGAAAATAAAAACACAAAAGTACATCAAGTAGATCCAGACAAATAGATCTTCAAGAGAAAGAAGAATTAGTCAATTACTGAAAAATGGAAAGAACAACGTCTATCGTCGAATTACACGTACAAGTTTGAAAACAATAACGGACGCCTCTTATTTGGACTCGAAACATAGCCTTCAGAAGTCATCGTAAATGGACGACCCCTTCAAGATGGACCACTCTAACTACCACCAAAAAACTTGCTCAAAACTCGAAAGACTTCACTAAAAAATACTAAACGCTTAAATTTTAAAAGGTATCTAATAAGACCGTAACAGTTAAACTTGTGTAGTAGTGACTCGACTATGAACTAAGACAGCTAATTGGTGGTACCGATGCATATTGTTGATTGAGTACGAAACTGTAGAAAAAAACACCCTTAGGGGAAAACTAATGTCTCCATCACTCTATTCGTTTTTACCAAAGTTAGACAATCAAATTTGGTGTTATAATTTGGGTGACAAGTACATTCTATTTATTATTATAACTACTTGGTTGAAATATATTTAAGACAAAAATTAAATTTTAGGGTTTTATTTCTTCGACTGATAGGTTCTTCCCTATTTCCATCACTTTAATTATCTTGTTTTCGGCACGTGCTTAGACTGACAAGTGCAAAAACCATCACACGAGCTCACTTCATCAACCGACCCGACCTTATACTTGTGCACCTAGCTACTAAGAGCCAAATTGTGCCCAACCTTTCGAACAAGACTAGGAACAAGCCCGGTCCTCAGGCATCGTGCCTTATCTAAGCACGATGGTATTAGAACTCTGGTGGTCCGTGTCTATAATTTTCCCAAAATTAACCTATAAATTAATTTATATATCACACGAATTAGAAATAGCCTTATATTCGTTGAATTTTAAATTTTCTCAAACTCAACACTTGGTATCTAATTCAAAATCTACCAATTTTTTAAAAAAAATTGGAAACTACTACGCTGTCCATATGCATAGTTGGGGACCATATTAACTACACACGTGAGGTGCATATTTATGGTGACTATTTAGAAATTTCTACATGTACGTCTAGAAACCACGCTGGACAAGCACCCCGAGTGTGCTTCCCTCATTTGACCCGCCAACCCAACCTCGAGGCTGTATTTCATTGGTCCAAACGAACCCGATGGTCTAGCATACTCCATGACCGCATCTTTCTAAGCGGGTGGGTCACCCACCCGATAGTTGTTTTAGTTTTGGGTTAAAAAAAATTGATAGGTTTTAAAATTGAATGATATATTTCAATTTTAATGAAATATATAGGTAAAATATTTGATATTTATTAAATGCAGTTCACACGATGAGCCCATATGATAATGCAAGATCTATATTGAAAATTACTTCAATAAAGGAATCATACTTTGGCCTTTTTATTCATGCAGGTTAAACATTTAAGTATAATATTTTATTTGAAATATATTATTTAGATTTGTTGGTATGGCCTGCAAAATCTTGGCAAAAAGAAATTGTTCCAAACAGTCAAATCTAGTGGGCCCTTCTCCTTTCTAGATGGTGAACAAAGGGCCAAATTTTCTAAAGCTCAAAATTTAACCTTCCTCTTGTCCATATTTTTAAATTTACATTAATTATTGGGCAATCAATTTCAACTCTAGTAAAGTTTTTAGTATTTGGACTATATGAAAATGACAATGTATTTGCTCCAAAAAAGCCATGAATCTCACACGAACTAAAGTTTTTGACAAATTTTATAATATTCCAAAACTAATAATTACAATAGTTGCGGAAGATTTTGTTTCGATATGATTCTCGAATATTAAATATTAGTAAATTAAAAAAAAATAATGAGAATTTTCTTTTCTTCATCAATTATTTTGGCTATGAAATATACATATTTAACACAATGCCACCTAGGCAGAGTCATTTCTAGGGTCTTTTTTGGACCTTTAAATAAAAAACTAAAAAAGGGCCAAAATTTTCTTTTTTTTTTTACATAATGCACAATTTTACAATCCATATTGAAAAATAACACACACGGAACGTCAACAGAAAAACACTCACAAATCAGTAAATCACAATAGCAAACTCTCAAACACACTCGTCGCCGGAGCAGGCTGATCGGAGAAGTACCCACCGTAGTCATCAGCCGGAGGATAAAGCCAGCCGTCAACCGAGTCAAAATAAACAAAATCAGACCTGAACCCGGTCGAGTCATAATTCGGGTCGAGTCTCGGCAACTCAACGATTTGACTCAGTTCTTCTTCCTCTGACACCATGGAAGAAATGGAGGAGCAAGAAGTAGAAGCTGACGTGGACGATGATGAAGCGGAGGGTGTAGTTGGAGGGTCAAGGTTATCCATGGCGGCGGCTTTAGCAGCCGCGGCTTGAACGTCACGTGGGGATTGAGAAACGGGTCGGGGAAATAATCCGGCGAGATCCGGGAAGTTTAAAACGGCTGATTCGCCTTTGATTGTGAGAGCCGCCACGTCATGTGCACGCGCTGCCATTTCCGGGTTGGGGAAAGTTCCGAGCCAGATTCGGGATTTTTTTCGAGGTTCTCGGATTTCGGATACCCATTTCCCCCAAGCTCGCATTCGGACTCCGCGGTAAACCGGGTGTTTGTTTGAACCGGAGGTGGAGGAGGAGGATGAGGTCGAAGAATCCGAAGTTGTTTTAGTCTTGGGTTTCTTGGATGGGGTGTTTGAATCCGGGTCGGGTCGGGTTCTTTTAGTTGGAAGCGGGTCGAGTGAGGAGGCGATCATTGTGAGTGAAGAGAGGATCCAACTACTACTACTAGACTAATTTTGATGCCTTGAATTGTATTGCACTTATAAGGGCTGAGAGAGTGGGTTGCCTTTTCTGGTGGGGGCTCACTGCGTACAGTGGGGTCCATTCTTATGTACCACAGAAAAGGTGGGGTCCTTTCACTCTCTTACGTGTCATGCTCTACACGTACACTACACCAACAACGTATATATTACACGTAGCTTAAGAGTCCGACGGAATTGAATGAAGGGTCAACTTTTTAAGTTCAATTATGGTCTACTTTTTTTACCTATAAGTAAATTTTAATTTACTTGTATAATTAATACTAGGATATTTATCTAAATAAAAAATAAAACTACACAAAATATAGGGCCCGTTCGATACTCATCATTCAGTCGATTGAATGGGTCGAATGGATTTCATTGCCGTTCGGTAGTTGTTTTTGGCATTCGCTCGAGTGTATGAATCGGTAGTTGAATGAGCTGAATCATTCAACCGCTCTCCTGATTGAAACGATTGAATAAGTGTTTGATGGTTTTTTCTACCCTTTGCCATCTTCCTTCAATCCATCATCAACAAATTGTTCTCTATTATCCCAAATCCTAGTTTTGCAAAAGAAATTCTCCTCAAATTCAAGCCTTTGTGGGATTCCGAATTATGGTTTGACCAACTAGACATTGAAGATCTACTAGATGAAAACTCGTGCTCAAGACTCGAGAACTTACGAGGGCCTCATTGTTCATTGTTATCATGTCAAACTCTGAATTAGAATTCGATAAACCAACTCGACTCTTGCAAAAGGAAACATCCCTCGCACTCAAACCCAACCACTTGAAGAACTTGCATCGTCGTTCTTGCACGCTAAGCGGATTCCGGACCCAAATACTTAAATGGAACTACTGAATCCCCAACCACCAACCTCTGAACCAGAATGAGAAACCCGCCCTCAAGACAACTCAAATCAGAATCTGATTCAGATGAGACAACAATTTCATCAAGTGCGTCAAATAATTGGTTCATCCACCTTATAGCAAGTATCCATTGTTAGTTAGCTCAACCCATCGATCCTCTCCTCCCAAGTAACCATGTCTCTTGTGCTAGGGTTGATGACGAGAGGATGAAACAGGGAAATGAGGTCTCGATCTCGACTTACCATTTTTCTTTTTAATTTTACAAAAGTTTTTTAAAAAAAATAAAATTTTAGGTGTATTAAGGGCTTTTTGGTCAATTAACACCTCATTCAACCCATTCATTCTCATCTTATACGAACATAGAAACAAATTAATTCGATTCATTCCATTCAGTTTCAGTTGTTGCATACCAAACAGTTCCTTAGTCGTATGTTTGAGAAATAATAATTTTTTTGTATTCCTAGAATTCGGTTTTATAGTTTCGAACATTTATCATTTTATCAAGTTAACAAGTTGCATCTTATGACTTTTTTTTCTTTCTCGTAAAAAAATTATATCTTATGTTTTTCTTCTTCTTTTTCCCGGAATTGAGTGTATTTGTGTAATTCGTGTACTTAACATTGAAATTATTTGTGCAACTGATATTGTAATTGAAATTATTCGATTAAAAAAATTGTATTTCGGATTTTTTTTTTCATTTCATGTATGTGAAAATTTGTTATCGTGTAATTGAATGAAATTCATTAAATCGTGCATCTTCTTATAACAAATTTAGAGTCAATAACTTTAGCGTAAATCGTGTACCTTCTTATAACAAATATTTGATTACTTCTATAATTACTTATAGTGTTTAAACTTTACAACTTACGCACATAAAATTTTGTGTATATCACACTTAAAATGAAAGACATTATTTTTTGTAATAATTCATAATAACATATTACATAATCTCCTCAAAACATAATTAATTTTTGTTTTAAAAATCCAAACTTAAAGTCGAAATTGTACCAAACCTAAAATATATTTGGATCATTTGACTATTTTCTAATTTGAGCATGAAAATTTAAATTTTAAAATATATAACTCATTTCTTGGCCTCAGGGATTTAATTTATTTATACTTTAAGTTAAATTTTATGAGTATTGTTTTAGTGTAAAAAGTTGATTACAGATTTTTTTTTTTTTTTACATTATGTTTTTTGTATTATTTTGAATCAAAATAATAATTCACATCATGTAAGATTTTTCATAATTCATGATGGATTACAATCTCACTCGTTATAACAAAGATTCTTATCACATTGGTTTATAAAGGTTTAGTACATAAACCTTTAATATCCGTCGAAAGAAGTCAAATTTTTTTCCTTAAAAAATATACAAAGTGAGTATGGATAAAGTAAAATCATATTAAATTTTTTTTAGCTAATACTAAACCCAAAATAAAGGGTTTTAATGAAATTAAAACCATACGCGTGATGCGTTTTCATTTGCCTTTTTTACCAGTGAAAGAGTGTCATGTGACATGCTCCTTTGTTACCCAAAAAAATCAAAACGACGTCGTTTATTGAAAACAAGAAAAAAAAAAGAAAAGAGTCTATTGCCCTCTTTTCCGTGTCATCACTTTAATGATTTGGATGTACAATTGGAGTCTCACTACCCCCATTGTGGAGAGTTTATAACCAGTTATTTATTTCAATACAAACGATTATCTATGACACAATGAGGTTATACGAAAATACATGACATGCTACATGATTCACTTGATTACCACCAAATATCTATGTTATAATTCAACCAATTATTTGCCAAGTTGCAAACAAAAATACATATGTTAACACAACTGAATATTTACTTAATTAATCACTTTCTATAAATGAATTATCTCTTTTTACATCACCGAAATCTCGCATAGGTGATTATCATCAAAAAATAGTAAACTGGAACAAGCATGAAGCTACATGATCGGATGCTCGATCGCAACGTTATTGTAGACATGAAACTTGATTTCCAAATTTTTTTAAGAAAATGTAGAATTAATATGATACATTATTTCGTTTGACATCGAAATTACACTTTTCTAATCTTGATAAATTATAGTAAAAATGCATTAGAATCCAAATACAACAATTTGGGATTGGTTTTTTTAATTTTGAAATTAAATGATATTAGGAATAATACATTGACTTTGTATAATATATTAGTTATTTGTTACTGAATTGATATTTTTCACTCTTTACCTATCTCTTTAGCTAGAACCGTCTAACTCGATTAATACTTCACTGTGTTTGTTAACTCATTTAGAAATATAAGTGTTAGTCTTTTGTAATGTGATTTTTGACTAACTCGACTAACACTTACACTATGTTTGTTAACTCATTTAGAAACAGTAGTGTTAGTGTTTTGTAATGTAATTTTCCTCTAACTCGATTAACACGTACACTATGTTTGTAACTCATTCAGAAACACTAGTGTTAGTGTTTTGTAGTGTAATTAGGAGTGTTTTGTGTTGTTACTAGTGTTTGTATTTTAAAAACACTAAGGCTGTGTTTGGCATGCGTTTTACACGAGTGTTTCTGAGTGTTTGGACGGATTTCATGTTTAAATGGGTGTTTGGATCCTTGAGAAACATTAGTGATTAGTGTTTCTCGGAGTGTTTTTGAAACACGCCTCACAACAAAAGTTTTGGGATGAAACACTAGTTTTTGGCAATTTAAAATATCATGTTACCCCTATCATTTAACAACATTTACGAGTTTTACTTGGTATAAGATGGACATTCTCTCACCTCTCACCACAACCAAAGTTATTGGAGGACGATAGAGAAGGGGCGACCGCAAAGAACGAGAGACACTAGTTGAACGACGAACACCCAAATCGAGCTACCGTTGTCCATGTACTTCTTCAGTCCTTCATCTCTTATCTTCTCTAATAAATACGGGATTGTTGATGTTAAAGTTGGTCTGTCAATGTTTGAAATATGTAGATTTTGTAAGTTTATGGGAATTTAGAGAAATCCGAGTTTTCAAATGTTCAATGTGATTGTGTTCATCTGTCTGATTGTGGTAAATCTTTTGTTTCAATTGTTCAACGTTTTAGTGTAGATTGTTGGCTTCTAGGTGATTTTATAGGCTTGTTCGATTCTTCACTCTCTTTCTTTGGTAAGTTTCGGAACTTGTTCGATTCTTCACTCTCTTTCTCTGGGATCCATATTCTCTTCAATTTCTTCCGGAATTTCGGGATTTTAAAGGCTTCGTTGCAATTAAAGAGTTCGGTTTCTTGTAGTCTGTGTGCAATTATTGTCTATGATTCTATAGCCTTTTTTGCATCTCTTTGGCTCTGAAATTGCGAGAAATTTTCGTATTTGAGGGGCGAAGAGCTGTGATGAGTTTGCTATTGTAGATTTGTTTATGTTTGATATTACTCCTACAACCTATAATAGATGGCATTTTTGAAACCTAAAAAATCAAAAACAAGGATTGTTGGTGTGTTTTTTTTGAGCTTGTGTATACATGCAGCGGTGTATTCATGATTGCTGATGTTTTTTTTGAGCCTGTGTATTCATACATGCTGGTGCTTGTTACAATTTTGAGCCTGTGTATTCATGCAACAACTTTGTTCCTGTGTATTCATACAGCAGCTTCGTTCATGTGTATTCATGTAGCAACTATACTTTTGGTTCATTTTTGTGATTTTGAGCTTGTGTAATACTTGAAGTTTTTGGATCTTATGTACCTTATTACAGTTGATTTACCTAAGATACATTTGGTTGATTTCTTATAAATGTTTAGTATATGTCAGTAGGAGTTGTGATGAGTTTGCTATTGTAGATTTGTTTATGTTTGATATTACTATTGCAACCTATAATAAATGGCATTTTTGAAATTCCTGGATTTTTTTATGTATTTGCTCTATCTGTTGGTTGTTGTCGAGAATGTTATACTTATCATTTATCTGAGTAGTTAAGCCTTTAATCACATGTTATTTGTAGTTATCTTCATGGATATACTTGTCATTTATCTGAGTATATGTAATGCTTGAAGTTCATGGATTTTTTTATGTATCTACTCTATTTGTTGGCTGCTGTCAAGAATTCCTTGAGCATATATTTATA
Organism: Fagopyrum homotropicum; assembly: GCA_033239125.1. Lineage (NCBI taxonomy): Eukaryota > Viridiplantae > Streptophyta > Magnoliopsida > Caryophyllales > Polygonaceae > Fagopyrum > Fagopyrum homotropicum. The sequence continues at coordinate 3,716,456 of BSWB01000005.1, read as the reverse complement.
CTTGTCATTTTATTTGATTCATAACCCTTATTACTGAGCATATATTTTATTTGATAATGGTTATTTGATTCATTATTTATAAACTGTGTTGTTATTGATTTTAAAGATACGATTTCATTTCATGGATACTTTATTTTATTTCATAACTCTAGATTTGTTGGAAAAAAAACTGAGCATAAATCTATTGTAGAGTGTAGATGAATGACATTAACGTTTCCCAAAGTCGAACTAGGGGTCCAAATTTTATCTGGACTGATGAGCTTGTGAGACCCCTGGTGACGATTTTAATTGAATGCCAAAAGAAAAACGGGAGCAAACAAGCGGAATATTGGAAGGATATTATTGCTTCATTTACTAGTAAGAGTGTGAAGAATGGTGCCAAAGATTGTTGTAAGAATACATTCACATGCTTAGTAAGTTGTATTTATATGTTTTTCAATATCATGTGAATATATGAGTAAATGTGTTATGTAACTTGATGTGTTTTTTTATTTGTTGTAGGAAGATGCAAACTGTAAGAAATACAAGAATAAGGGAATGAATGTGGATGTGGAGTATGAAGAGTTATTACTTCACCTTTTTTGCTGGAAATGTAGCAACTAGTCGTCTAGCCATGTCATATGGAATGGTTCGTGAGCCAAGTCCGGAGCGTATGTCGCTTGCAGATGATGAGGGCTTAGGTTTAGGTGAAGGGGATGGAGACGGTGGTGAATTTTTCCGTAATTTTGTTGGCACGATCAATGAAGGTGGAGGTTCTAGCTACTTAGGAATTCCAGCAGACATTAATGATGAGCCGGTACAGTTTGTAGAACCTCCACCGCCAAGTAGGGGTAAGAAAGACAAGGGTCCGTTTGAAGAGAAAATAAAGACAGTCTATTGGGTAATCCAAGTTGGAAGCATTTTTAGACCGTTCACAAGAGATTAGTGATAGGTTGATGACCCTCTTCTAGGACGAGATTACCTCTAAGGCAAAAGAGAACGAGATAATGCTTCAGAAGGTATATGATATTGATGATAGGATGGTGCATAACAACTTGATCATGGATGAAAGTCCACTATGGTATTTCATAATTTCAAAGACTAACTCATGGAAAGCTATGTAAATAATGATGAACTTGGCGGATGATAAAAAAAAAAAGATACAATTGGTTGAAATAGAAGCATGAGCAGACTTTATTATGATGTATTTTTAGTTGTGTTTGGATTTCTTATGTTGGTGGATTTTCGCTTGTTTTGTTTGGACAAAATTTCGTGTTTGAGTACCTTACTAATTTCGTTGTCCGGATGTTGATGTTAGTTAAGGATTTTATTATATTATGCACTGGATATCATTTCAATTAGTACGTTGTTCTTCATTGTATGATATTTATTGTACATTTATATTTACAAGTTTACAATATCAAATTCAAACATGTCAAGTTCAACAAGTAGATCAAGTGGTAGTGATAGGGATGGTAGTGACAAGGACTTGAAGTCTAGACAGACACGCGCTCTAAAATTCATATCAACTCACCAACAGTTGCAAAGACAATATGCAGTTGCGACTGATCACTTCTACAAGCACATGTACAAGGAACCTTGTTACACTGGTTATTACCGAGGGAGACTATGGATGGAGGAGATCTTAAGTGGTCATCACATTCGCACAGTGAATATGTTCAAAATAGACGCCGAGGTTTTCTTACGTTTGTGCAACGATTTAGAGCAGAATTACACCCTAACACCATCTACAGAAGTCTCGGTCATTGAAAAAGTAGGTTTGTTCTTATACACTCTTGCACAAGGATGTTCGGTTCGTGTTGTCGGTGAACACTTTCAAAGGTCCACTGAGATTGTCCATCGTGCATTCCAAGCGTTCTAAATTATATTACTGGTCGTGGACATGAAAGGTGTGGACTTGCAGGAGATATTATCCGACCCCAGAACCCAAACTTTCCTAAAACCCCTTCGCACATTGTTGTCGACCCGAGAAAATAAGGATTAATTTAAGGTAAACATATATATTATTTTTAGATGTTTTGAACGTTCATCAGTTCTTGCAATTGTTAACTACTACACAATATGTTATACCAAAGAATACTTTTAAAGCAAACATAAATAAATTTCAGGATTGCATTGGGTGTCTCGATGGTACAAATATTAGTGCATGCATAGAAGAAGCTTCGCAAGTTCCTTTCGTTGGTCGGAAACATGCGGTCACTTTTAACGTCCTTGTCGTGTGTGATTTTAATATGCTGATCACTTTGGTGTTGTTTGGATAGGAAGGGTGGCTCATGCTGTGAAGGTTCTCGATAATGCCATTTGCAACCCCGACTTCAACTTCCCACATCCACTGCCCGAGAAGTATTATCTATGTGACAAGGGCTATCCAGATAGAACGGGGTTCCTAGTGTCATATTCGAAGATACGATATCACCTAAACCAATTTGATATTGAGTCTCCAAGCAACAAAAAGGAAGCATTTAATCAGACACACTCTTCTTTAAGAAGTTGTATCGAACGGTGCTTTGGAATTTTAAAGAAGAGATGGAAGTTGTTATCTGCTATGCTATGTTACCCTGACTACACACAAGTTGACATCCATCTTGCTTGTTTTGCCTGACACAATATACTCAAGGTATGATGACTTATCAAAAGATGACGAGGGGATGGCAACGACAAGCCAGAACGAGATAGAACAAGTTGAGGACAACAATGACAGCGGTAGAGGAATGAGTCACATTCATGACCGTATTGTTTAACAATTTGTTTCGTTGATTAGCAATTATACAACAAGTGAAGAAAATCAGTGAAGAAGAAAGACCATTCAATTTCAATTATTCATCGTGTTTTCATACTGTGATAAGCAATTTGATTACAACCCTATAAGAGGAGAAGAAAATCAGTGAAGAAGAAATCTACAAATTACCAGATGCAGAAATGGTGGACGGAGGTGGAACCGGCAGCCGGAAGGTGGAACCGCCTTCTTCTTCTTCTTCTTCTTCTTCTTCTTCTTCTTCTTCTTCTTCTTCTTCTTCTTCAGAGCCACTCGGTGAAAGAAACAGCCAAATGAACAAAGCGAACCTTGCCACATATGGAACACTAGTGTTTACTTACCTGCACAACCAAACATCGGTTAAGGTTTCCAATCACTTAAACACTAGTGTTTCGCACAAACCCTTCATTGAAACACTTCTAAACACTAAACACTAGTGTTTTACCTTCATTATCAAACACAGCCTAAATAGTATTTGCTTGGCTAAACTAGTGTTTTGGTATACGTGTTTTTTAAAACACTAAACAATGTTTGTTTAGCTAAACTAGTGTTTTTGTAGGGACAAATATATATTTTCGCACCAAAAACTACTTAGAAAACACAAATCATGATTTTTTTTATGTAGTGTTTAAAAAAAAACTGCGTAAAACAGTAAATACTAGTGTTTTGATACTTAACAAACGCTGGTTAAAAACACTACAAAATAATAGTGTTTTATGCTTAGCAAACACAACCCCTTAGTGAGGTTGGGTCGAAAGATGAAAAGGAATATGAATAAGCAACATTTAAATTTGGGATAGGTTTTGAACATAGGTGAAAACTTAGCAAGACGGTGTAATATTGGGAATGTAAGTGTAAAAAGTGAAAACTTAAAGGAAAAAAAAGTTGAAAAGAAGTGGGTCGTCCAACACGATTGGATGTGGTTTGGCGGGTGGGGCCTCTTGCTTAGCTGTCAACCCTCTTATATAAATTCTCCTCCATTCATTTTTTATTTATTTTTATTTATTTTTAGGGTAAATATTACCTCCTGCTTTTATTTCTGTGGTCCACGTCTACCTATTCAAACCATCTTATTATGATTAATACTACTATTACTATTATTATAAATATATTATTTTCTTTCAAATGATCAAATCAACCTTTTTGAAAATTTAATTATAAGATAAATATTTAATATGCATGATTGTTGTCAAAAATTATTAATCTGGCTAAAACTATTATCTTTTATTTTACATTTTTTTTGTCATATTTTATTTTATTAAAGGAAAAATAGTTTAAAATAATACCGATTTTAAATTAAGATAATACAACGTTTTAAAAATATTAAGAGTAATACAAACAGTTAATGTATCTGGTAAAAATAATATTGTTTGTTTGTCTTACAAAAAATATGACATGGTACTCGATTTTTTAAAGTCCACACCACACATCCGAAATGATGACGCGTCAGAAATCAGGTGTTATATCATTACTATATCAATTTTTTTGTGGATAAATAAATCACATTACTTTTGACAAATACATCGATGGTTTACATATTATTCTCAGTAACTTTTAAATTTTGTAATATTTAAGATCAAGGATATCATTCTCAGTCCTTTTTTTTCAATAAAAAATAATCCAACTCAAAAATCCCATCTATTTTTTTAATGTATAAATGGGTTGAAATAAAATTTTTTATAAAACTATTAATCATTAAAAAATATATAATTAAAGCAACAATTACATTTTTTTAGAAATTACAGCCTCGACCAAAGGCAGTCTTTCTTAATTTGGCAAATTTAATGTAGCATGCAATATCGTAATGATTAACATAATGATAAATCCAAAAAGGTGAGTGGTATCTTTATTTAACCGAATTTAGCAATTTTAAGACATGTATAATCATAGAATGTCAAATGATTAAACACTTTGTAGCTGCATATGATGATAGTAACATATATATATATAGAGAGAGAGAGAGATCCATGGCTTAATTAACGTCGTTGTGTTAGATGTTGGTCCGACAATAACAAAAATGAGAGATTAAGATTAATGATAATTAGTGTACTTAATTAGTGAAAAATGCGTGCTAATTGGGAGGTGGAAAATGACACGTCTTGAAGGCCCCATGTGTTGAATGCAATGCCCCTTTGATCACAAAGAGCCATCGACTGCTTTTATGGAGATCTGCACTGGACCATCCTTTCTCTCAACCTCTAAGATATTTTCTCCATTTATACCTTAAATATATTGGACTCCATATACCCAAGAAAATCAAACCACTATATATATATACAAGGAAAGGTAGAATACAAGTCAAACACCAATATTTTATCACAATTATTGTCAAAGTCCAATACAGACGGACCGGTAGAGCAGGGGTTGTGTGCATACGAGCGCACATGCACATTAGGCCCAAGCTCAGCACATAAACCCGGCGAGGTTTCATCCTAAAATCAATTGACAATAGGAGGAGTAGTCCACCGACCTTATATACTAGGCTCGGAGTGTTCCCATTTTTCAAAGTGGGACCTTATTATCTCCAACAACTATATATATATATGAGATATATGGAAACCGGTTTAGTTCAGTCTCAACCCCGATCTTGTCTTGAGCATCGGGTTTTGGATATAAGGAGGAGATAAACTTAGGTTGTTATTTGGTTGTGTGGGTTAGTTTGTAATTGGGTTGAAAGTTGAGTTGTGCTTGCTTGATCGAATTCTACTTACTGGAAACCATCTACACATGCTTCTCACGTGATCACTTAATCTAAATGTGTGTTGAAAACTTAAAACGATGCGTTTTGAGTTACATTTGGTCCCCACGTACTTAGGGCTCTCAGTCATTCCTCCCAAACCCTAATGCCGCAAACACTCTTTCATCACCTGAAACCCTAAATTCTTTTGAGAGCAATTCCGAAAGAGAGAAAAGAGAGAACGAGAGTTCTGAGCCGAGTGCTTCATCTGAGACCTTCTCTGATGTCCTATCCTTCGTCTAACCAAGCTTCATTGAAAGTGTGGTTACTTTCTTGAGGGAATTGATAACACGATTTATGACTTAGGTTTAGGTAATCATTTAGATAGATTTCTCACTCATTCATGCATGGTTTAGCACTAGTTCACGATGTTTGCACTCAATTCACGTATTTTGTCGAGATAGACGTCTACACGGACTTGTGCATTGCTTTGTAGGTATTTTGGGAGATTTAGGAGCTAAGTCGATACGTTTGAGGATCGTTCATCGAGATGACACACCCTCGGACTCATTAGGATGCAAATTAGAGGCTAAGGAGGACTCATGGAACCTTCCCAACACAAGTCATGCACCAAATCGAAGCTTAATGATCAAAGGCAAAGCTGAAGGTCCAAATCACGGTTCACTGACACTCCACGGCCGTGATTCTACCCGTGGATTTTGCCAGGTTTTCGTGACAGCTGTGCCATGATCTCTTGGCCAGCTCATGCAAAGTTGTAGTATAAAAGTGGTCCTGCATTGGCTAGGAGAATCATCTTGGAGCAGCTCTCCATTATCCACTATCATCCAATCAAAAATACTCTCTCAACAAGAAGATTCTCAAGGAGGAAAACACCATTGGAGAAGAGCTTCATTGGAGAAGAAGAGGAGCACACCATTGATAGATTTTGATAGCTTTGTAGTGAAGAATTTCAGAATCGGTTTCTAGAGTTGTATGAACCATTTAAACCTTCTTTAAGAAGGGTTGTGAGTCATTCTAATTCCATTTTCAGCTTGGTTTTGTTTACTTCACTTGTTCATCTCTTTCTTTTCATTATCTTGCAAATGGATGCCATGATTTCATGTTTGATGATTTTGATTGCTATGATGAATGTTATAGGCTAAATAGATGTGATTCTAGGGTAAGGAAGGAATGGCTATGGCTAAGACTATGATAGGATGAACTTAGATTAGCCCTTGGATGACTCACTTGCTTGGACGTAGCCCCTGTTAGGATCCACGGTTTGTTCTAGCCAAACCACGGCCGTGGAAATGGTAGAACACCCCGTGATTCTCCCTGGTTTAATGGATTTAGTTTTAGATTGTTAGAATGTTGAAATCCTAGTGTTTGTTGAGTTAAATCTATCCTAGGGCGACCTAGTGTTAGCAACTAAGTGTTAGGAGAGACTTACCCGGTAATCCTTACTCTTAGATTCCAAAGATGACAAACTTTAGGTAGTGGTGAGCCTCATAAGCCGCCATAGGACTAAGTGTGCTAGGATAGTTGCTTAGGATTAACCCTTTCGAGACTTACCCGGTAAGAATAGGTTAGATCTCTAGGTCACAATCCGGTTTGTGTAGAATTCCGTCCCTTAGGTTCTTAGAGACTTACCCGGTGATGAGATCTTAGGGATGGACTAGTGGACCATGAGACCTACCCGGTGATTGATCCCAATCTAGAAACACTTACTCCCAACATATCATAGTTAATCCAAGGAATGATTAGATAGCTTGAGTCCTATGCCATAACCGGAACTTCCAACCCCTAGAATCCGTTTCTCCTTTTGATCTATATCTGGTTTTAGCTTGATTGTTTGTGTTGATTGTTAGTATAGTTGATTTGTTTATTTTGCATGCTTAGTGATCCTTGATTGATCACCTAAAAACCAACCAAAAACATTGAGATTTTCATTTCTTTATTTCTTCCTTTTTTTTTAACCTAGATCTTTACTAAACTTAATCATAAATCGAATCAATCTCACCTTAGTCTTTGTGTTCGACCTCGGAATACTATCCCTACTACAAACGTCCCGTACACTGCGGGTTCGCTAGGAGTTAGGATAAATATAACGAGAATATAAATTTAAAACCCATTGCGTATCACATCCTGAGCGTAACAAGTTTTTGGCGCCGTTGCCGGGGACTAGGTCTAGATTGAGTCTATTTTGTGATTATTTATAGTGTAGATCTTTCTTGTTGCTTTTGATCTCTCTTTGGTTTGTGTCTTTGCTTTTCAGGACATCTCTTACTCTTTAGGTGTATGCGAAGATCTCGTGGCAAGGATTTAGCTCCATTCGATCCCGAACCGGAGAAAACCCTTAGATCTAGATCCAAGAGCATTAAAAAGGGGAAAGAGATGGCCGGAAGAGATCTCCAAGCTGAGTTGGATGAGGCTTTAGAGCAAATTAGGATAAGGGATGAAGCTTTGGAGAATGAAAGGAGACTTGCCATGAGAGGCAAGAGGCAACTAGGAGGGAGATTGAGGAGATTAGGCAAGCTCTTGTGCAAAGAGAGCTTAACCGTCAACAACCTCCTCCACCTCCACCACAACCGCAGCCGGCGGCGGTGAATATTAGGGTTGTGCCCATTGCTATGGAAGAGCCACAAACGTTGGGGCAACGTATGGATCCGGCACAAAGAGCACACCGTCCGGGTGTGAATTTAGGAGATCCCGCAGCCCATGATTACGAACTCCGCCCTCAAGTTCTACAAATGATCCGGCATAATCAATTTGGAGGGATGGAAGGAGAGTCTCCTCATCAACACTTGATGAATTATGAGATTTTGATGGAGACTCTTAGACCGCCAAGATTGGAGAGCAACAACCATAAGCTTAGGGCTTTCTCCTTCTCTCTTAAGGACAAAGCCTTGGCTTGGTATCAATCTATTCCACAAGGGCGAGTTGGTACTTGTGAGGAGATGACAACCGAGTTTTTGACTAAGTTCTTCTCACCTTCCAAGACTACCAAGTTAAGAGGGAAGATCAACGCCTTCGTGATGAAGGATAGAGAGAGTTTATTCAAGTCTTGGGAGAGGTTCAAAGATCTTCTCCTAGATTGTCCACACCATGGTATACCGAAAATTGAGCTATTGGAGATCTACTTCAAAGGACTTGATGAAGATAGTCAATTCAAGCTCCAATCTCTTTCCGGTGGGACTTTTATGGAGAAGCATGTAGATGAAGCTTGGGAGTTTGTGGAGAAACAAGCCCTAGTGATTGAGAAATACTCCCATAGGAAGAGTGAAGGGAGAAAGGCGGGAGCATATGAGGTGAGTGAAGTCACCATGAGCAATTTCAAGCTTGACGCCATCAACAATGAATTGAAGTCTTTGAGAGAGTTGTGTGCTACAACTTTGAAGAACCAAGCAACTCCTCAAGTACTTCCACAAGCTAACTTATCTTCCAAGGAGGAGGATGTACATTACATGGGAAGGGGCAATTACAACAACTACCAAGGCCCAAGGAACTTCAACAACAACCGGCAATTCAACAATTACCGGCCCAACCACAACCATCCCGGGTTTTCCTACTCTAACCCGGATGGAGCCTTGAACCCTCCCGCTTCCACAAGCACAACTCCACCACCAAAAGCTTCACAAGAACCTCGACCCGGATTTACTCAACCTCCTAAGGATAGAACCGAAATGATGTTTGAGCAATTGCTTGGAAGGTTGAGTGGTCTTGAGAGCACCGTGACTTCAATTTCTAAAGCTCAAAAGGTTTTGGAAGCACAAGTGTTCCAAAAGGCGGGTGAAGCCCATAGAGATCCGGGAAAGCTTCCCGGAAGAACCGAAGACAACCCAAGAGGCCAAGTGTTGGCTATCACTACAAGGAGTGGGTTGAGCATGAAAGATCCTTTGCCTAAGGAGAATGCTAAAGGGAAATAAGTGGTGATAGAGGAAGAGACTTTGCAAAGAGATGGAGGCAAGAGCAAGGATGTTGAGCCAACTTATGTGGCACCGCCTCCATACAAGCCACCACTACCATTCCCTCAATCACGAGCAAGAGCTCGCTTGGACAATCACTTTGGTAAATTCCTTGAACTAATGTCTAAATTGCATATTAACATTCCGTTCATGGACGCTATTTTAGGAATGCCGGCATATGGCAAGTTCTTGAAGGAGATACTCTCCAACAAAAGGAAGTTGGAGGAGTATGGAGAGATAAGAATGACCAAGAGATCCTCGGAATTGATCCAAACAATGAAGGAGGAGATGCCTCCCAAGCTAAGAGATCCGGGTTCCTTTTGTGTCCCAATTGGAGTGGGAGATGTGAAGTATGAGGCCCTTTGTGATCTTGGAGCAAGTGTAAGCATCATACCGCTTGCACTTTGCAACAAGGTTGGGCTAGGAGAGCCAAAACCGGTCAAGATGACCCTCTATATGGCGGACCGATCTATCACTCATCCGGTTGGGATCTTAGAAGACATACCGGTGCAACTAGGAGGATTCTATGTGCCAATTGATTTTGTTGTCTTGGATATTCCGGCGGACTATCCGGTTCCCATCATCTTAGGAAGACCCTTCCTAGCCACCTCCGGATGCCTAGTGGATGGCAAGAATGGGACTCTCTCCTTCAACATTGGAGAAGAGAACATCAAGTTCAAGTTGTCCACAATGATGAAAGGGCCAACCCTTGATGAAGATGTCTTCAACATCGTCGAGCAAGAGGAATCTAGAGAAGTTGTGAGCTCGATCTTGATCAAGGATCCCTTGGAGAAGGTTCTTACCTTAAGTATGATGGAGGAAGGTGTTGAGGAGGCTTGCAATGAAGAGATTAAGGCCTTAGAAGCATTAGAAGAGGAGACAAGGGCTCAAATTGAAGAGAACGAAGAGGTGCTGAACAGCTGCAAGTTCCACGGGCGTGGAATGAGTTCCACGGCCGTCAAACTCTCTGTAAAGCCACAACAAATGAGCCAGGCAAGGTCCACGGCCGTGGAAATGGAACCAACCGTGGTTCCAACCGTGGTTCCCCTTGAATCAGACCTTGATGATGATCAAGCTTCTAGGAGCCATGGAGAGCCTTCATTTGCCTTAGATTCATCTCATCTAACCTTGTTTGGATCGTCTACACTCGATAAAGGTCCTCCTAAACTTGAACTCAAACCCCTCCCCCTCTCATTTGAAGTATGCTTTTCTTGGTGATAATTCAACATATCCGGTGATTGTTAATGCATGCTTGAGTGATGATGAACTTGCTAAGTTGTTGCATGAACTAAGACTGCATAGGAAAGCCATTGGCTATACTATTGATGACTTGGTTGGCATAAAACCTTCTTTGTGCATGCATAAGATATTGATGAAAGACAACCATAAACCCTCTATTGAACATCAAAGGAGATTGAATCCTATAATGAAAGAGGTAGTCAAAAAGGAAATCATTAAGTTGCTAGATGCGGGAATTATCTATCCTATCTCGGATAGTAAGTGGGTTAGTCCCGTTCATGTAGTTCCTAAGAAGGGTGGAATGACCGTAGTGACCAATGAGAACAATGAACTAATCCCAACTAGGACGGTTACGGGGTGGAGAATGTGCATTGACTATAGGAAGTTGAACATGGCCTCTGGGAAAGATCACTTCCCTCTCCCATTCATTGACCAAATGCTAGAGAGGTTAGCTCAACATTCTCATTTTTGCTATTTAGATGGCTATAGTGGATTCTTCCAAATCCCTATCCACCCCGATGACCAAGAGAAAACAACATTTACATGTCCATGGGGTACTTTTGCATATAGGAGAATGCCATTTGGGTTGTGTAATGCACCCGCCACCTTCCAAAGGTGTATGATGACTATCTTTTCGGAATACATTGAAAATATCATGGAAGTGTTCATGAATGATTTCTCTGTTTATGGTTCTTCTTTTGATAATTGCTTGGCTAACTTGTCATTAGTATTGCAAAGATGTGAGGAGACAAATCTTGTCTTAAATTGGGAAAAATGCCACTTCATGGTAAGTGAAGGTATTGTGTTAGGACACTTGGTGTCTAACCGTGGCATTGAGGTTGATAGGGTCAAGATTGAAACGATAGAGAAGTTGCCACCGCCTACCTCGGTGAAAGGGGTAAGGAGTTTCTTAGGGCATGCCGGTTTTTACCGGAGGTTTATTCAAGACTTCTCTAAAATTTCTAAGCCTCTCACTAACCTACTAATGAAGGATGTTGATTTTGTCTTTTCCAAAGATTGTCTTGAGGCTTTTTGTAGGTTGAAGAACGCCTTGATCTTCGCGCCTATCATGCAACCTCCGGATTGGAGTTTACCGTTTGAGATCATGTGTGATGCAAGCGATGTAGCCGTTGGGGCTGTTTTGGGGCAAAGGAAAGATGGGCGCACTCATGCCATTTATTATGCTAGCAAGACGCTAGATGATGCCCAACTCAATTATGCTACCACCGAGAAGGAGTTGCTAGCGGTGGTGTATGCTTTTGAGAAGTTCCGCTCATATCTTGTTGGAGCGAAGGTCATAGTTTATACGGATCATGATGCGATCCGTTATCTACTTACAAAGAAGGATGCCAAACCAAGGTTGATTCGGTGGATTCTTCTTCTTCAAGAGTTTGATTTAGAAATCCGGGACAAGAAGGGATCCGAGAACTCCGTGGCGGATCACCTTAGTAGACTCCCACCATTGGAGCTTGAAAGAGATGACATCCCTATTGATGACTCATTCCGGGATGAGCAATTGCAAATGGTGGAGGAATGCTTGTTCCAAGTGTCTAGAGGAAGTGAGCCATGGTACGCCGATATTGTGAACTACTTAGTGTGTGAAGAAGTTCCTCCCGGTTTGACATATGCCCAAAGGAAGAAGTTCTTCAAAGACGTGAGGCACTACTATTGGAGTGAACCACTTCTATTCAAGAGAGGGCCGGATGGAATGTTTAGAAGGTGTATACCGGAGGATGAAGTGGAGAGTGTGATCCGCCATTGTCAGTCCTTGCCATGTGGAGGGCATGCTAGCTCCCACAAGACATGTGCGAAGGTGTTGCAATCGGGCTTCTTTTGGCCAAGTTTGTTCAAGGATGTGCAAGGCTTTGTGGTAGCTTGTGATGCTTGCCAAAGGATGGGCAACATCTCAAGGAGGAATGAGATGCCCTTGAACAACATTCAAGAAGTGGAAATATTTAATGTGTGGGGTGTGGACTTTATGGGACCATTCCCTTCTTCATGTGGCAACCTCTACATCCTATTGGTGGTTGACTATGTTTCAAGATGGGTGGAGGCAATCGCCTCTCCTACGAATGATGCCAAGGTGGTGGTGCGGTTCTTCAACCGAGTGATTTTCCCTAGGTTTGGTACACCAAGGGTGATCATTAGTGATGGAGGGAAGCACTTCACAAATAAGAACTTTGGAGCACTTTTGGTATGGGGTGACTCATAAGGTGGCAACACCTTACCATCCCCAAACTAGTGGTCAAGTGGAGATCTCCAACCGGGAGATAAAGGCCATTCTTGAGAAGACGGTCTCTAGGACAAGAAAGGATTGGGCTATGAAGCTCAATGATGCCTTGTGAGCATATAGAACCGCCTTCAAGACACCAATTGGCACCACTCCTTACAAGTTGGTCTATGGCAAGTCTTGCCACCTTCCGGTAGAAATAGAGCATAGAGCACATTGGGCCATCAAGTGGCTAAATTTTGATCTCAAGGAGGCCGGAGAGAAGAGGTTGCTTGACATAAACGCTCTTGAAGAGATCCGGTTGGATGCTTATGAGAATGCCCGGATCTACAAGGAGAGAACCAAACGTTGGCATGACAAGAGGATCATCCCCAAGGAGTTGAGTGAAGGAGACCTTGTCCTTCTCTTCAACTCAAGGCTGCGGCTCTTTCCCGGAAAGCTCAAATCAAGATGGACCGGGCCATATGTGGTGAAGAAGATCTTTCCCCATGGAGCTATTGAGATAGGAGGGGAGCATTGTGGAAACTTTAAGGTGAATGGGCACCGGTTGAAGAAGTATGTCCCGGGAGCTCCGGTGGATATGATTGCCCCACTTCACCTTGAGTAGACGCCCCGAGTTTGGTCAAGCTAATGACCTTAAAGAAGCGATTGGTGGGAGGCAACCCATTGGTAACGTTTTCCCTTTCTCGTTTTGTTTTTGTTTTAGATTTTTCTGTTTTTGTGTGTGTTTTGTATGCTTTGTGTGTGTTAGAATCTTGGTAGCATTGGAAGCCTTGCTTGGCAAGTGAATGATGATGATGAACCCCTCATCAATTATGGGTGGAGCGGACGCGGAAGTTGGACGGCTAGCGGTGCCTAGCGCGAGTCCCGACGCCTTGATGAATACTTAGAGCTCTCTACCATGGTTGATAGGATCATCCAACATCAATTCCACTTGAGAATCCCAAATACCATAGCAAACCATTTTTACATTGTGAGAACCCTCTTTCACTCTTCTTTACTTCATTTACACATTGGGGACAATGTGTTTCTAAGTATGGGGTGGGGTTTGCATGATCCTTTGCATGATGAGTATCTAGGGTAGTTTAATATTTGCACATGTCTTGCATTGTATATATTCATTTCGAAAATCCCATAAAAATTCAGAAAATTTAAAAATTTTCATGCTTTCTAGGCTTGGATATGACCCTAATGATGATTCTTGTCTTGTGGATTGGCTATGGATGGCCTTATGTGTTAAATTGATGAATGCATACGTGGACTTAAAGTACTTCTCTTGAATCCCATGAATGATTTGTGATCATGATGTTTGCCTAGAATGGATTGAGTATTGAAGGTCGAAATTACATGATAGTTCTTGCATACCATCTAGGAATGAATGAGGCAATTCATCTTTCTCTACTTCTCATCTTGATCATGATTGTTTGAGCACCTCAATGGATATAAATTGACCTCTTTTGACCCATCCGGGAATAGGAGCATGTTAGTGTGTTGATGTGTGTGAAAAGCAAGTGTGGGGTGAAGATGTTGATGAAAGAATGTCATGAGTAAAATGCTGAATTTGTTCCAAAAATATAGGTTTGGGGGCGTTGGTTTAAATGACAAGTAACTCGGTACACTTCACATAATCGGGTGTTGGTGCCTTGCCAAAGTCAAATAAACCAATAGTCCTAACGAGCTTTGGTATGTGTGCCCGGTGTGGATGCACCTCGAAAAATAGAAAAAGCCCGAGGATGGCTAATCACCAAGGTTTTGGCTTTTGTACACCAATGCCATTGTCTCAAAAATAAGTGAAGGGAAAAGAAAAGAAAGAAAAGATAAAGAAAATATACACTTGAGGGAAGTTGATCGAGGACAAGATTGTGGAGTTAGTTCCATTCCCGGATTAAGTACAATTGTCTTTCCATGCCTTCGCTTATTTGATACATAATTGCTTGTCCGTTGCCATAAAACATGACTATGAAGGTGATCCAATAGTAGAAGCACAAACCCAAAAAGATTTTTCCATTTTTCTGCATACATAAATCGTGTTATCTTGTAGTCTATAGTTGAGAATTTGCTCGGGACGAGCAAACCTTAAGTATGGGGTATTTTGATAACACGATTTATGACTTAGGTTTAGGTAATCATTTAGATAGATTTCTCACTCATTCATGCATGGTTTAGCACTAGTTCACGACGTTTGCACTCAATTCACGTATTTTGTCGAGATAGACGTCTACACGGACTTGTGCATTGCTTTGTAGGTATTTTGGGAGATTTAGGAGCTAAGTCGATACGTTTGAGGATCGTTCATCGAGATGACACACCCTCGGACTCATTAGGATGCAAATTAGAGGCTAAGGAGGACTCATGGAACCTTCCCAACACAAGCCATGCACCAAATCGAAGCTTAATGATCAAAGGCAAAGCTGAAGGTCCAAATCACGGTTCACTGACACTCCACGGCCGTGATTCTACCCGTGGATTTTGCCAGGTTTTCGTGACAGCTGTGCCATGATCTCTTGGCCAGCTCTTGCAAAGTTGTAGTATAAAAGTGGTCCTGCATTGGCTGGGAGAATCATCTTGGAGCAGCTCTCCATTATCCACTATCATCCAATCAAAAATACTCTCTCAACAAGAAGATTCTCAAGGAGGAAAACACCATTGGAGAAGAGCTTCATTGGAGAAGAAGAGGAGCACACCATTGATAGATTTTGATAGCTTTGTAGTGAAGAATTTCGGAATCGGTTTCTAGAGTTGTATGAACCATTTAAACCTTCTTTAAGAAGGGTTGTGAGTCATTCTAATTCCATTTTCAGCTTGGTTTTGTTTACTTCACTTGTTCATCTCTTTCTTTTCATTATCTTGCAAATGGATGCCATGATTTCATGTTTGATGATTTTGATTGCTATGATGAATGTTATAGGCTAAATAGATGTGATTCTAGGGTAAGGAAGGAATGGTTATGGCTAAGACTATGATAGGATGAACTTAGATTAGCCCTTGGATGACTCACTTGCTTGGACGTAGCCCCTGTTAGGATCCACGGTTTGTTCTAGCCAAACCACGGCCGTGGAAATGGTAGAACACCCCGTGATTCTCCCTGGTTCGATGGATTTAGTTTTAGATTGTTAGAATGTTGAAATCCTAGTGTTTGTTGAGTTAAATCTATCCTAGGGCGACCTAGTGTTAGCAACTAAGTGTTAGGAGAGACTTACCCGGTAATCCTTACTCTTAGATTCCAAATATGACAAACTTTAGGTAGTGGTGAGCCTCATAAGCCGCCATAGGACTAAGTGTGCTAGGATAGTTGCTTAGGATTAACCCTTTCGAGACTTACCCGGTAAGAATAGGTTAGATCTCTAGGTCAAAATCCGGTTTGTGTAGAATTCCGTCCCTTAGGTTCTTAGAGACTTACCCGGTGATGAGATCTTAGGGATGGAGTAGTGGACCATGAGACCTACCCGGTGATTGATCCCAATCTAGAAACACTTACTCCCAACATATCATAGTTAATCCAAGGAATGATTAGATAGCTTGAGTCCTATGCCATAACCGGAACTTCCAACCCCTAGAATCCGTTTCTCCTTTTGATCTATATCTTGTTTTAGCTTGATTGTTTGTGTTGATTGTTAGTATAGTTGATTTGTTTATTTTGCATGCTTAGTGATCCTTGATTGATCACCTAAAAACCAAACAAAAACATTGAGATTTTCATTTCTTTATTTCTTTCTTTTTTTTTAACCTAGATCTTTACTAAACTTAATCATAAATCGAATCAATCTCACCTTAGTCTTTGTGTTCGACCTCGGAATACTATCCCTACTACAAACGTCCCGTACACTACGGGTTCGCTAGGAGTTAGGATAAATATAACGAGAATATAAATTTAAAACCCATTGCGTATCACATCCTGAGCGTAACAGGAATTACAAATGACTGACTTACTTTGTTTCTTGTTTGCTTCATCGTTTTCTTTTACGCTTTAGTTTTGGAGATCTTTTATAGTTCTTGTATTGTTTTTGCTTTCTTGAAGCTTTGTTTATACTTGTAAAAGTTACTTGGTGGATTTGACGGCTCTCTCCTCCTGAGATCCCATATAGTAGGATTTTTTCCAAACTGTGGCAACAACCTTTGTGTTCTTGTTCATTTTAATCATCATATCACTCTAGATTTGGTTTCTTCTCTTTAAAAAACGTTTATTAGTTTTATCAAATTGGTATCAAAGGCTATTTTTCAAGATGTATGCTAGTTAGTGATAGTCTCAAACCTACCCTCAAGGGTGAAGTTGTTACTACAACAACTTACCTTATCAATGGATCACCTTTGTCTGTCATAGGGTTAAAAAAATCCTTATGAGATGTGGTCTAATAGGAAACCCAATCTTTCATACCTAAGACCCTTTGGATGCACAGCCTACACTCATGTGAGTGAAGGAAAACTACAACCAAGGGCACTTAAAGGTGTAATGTTGGGTTACCTTGAGGGTATTAAGGGTTATAAACTTCTCTTTATTCAACATGAGGGTTATAAAGTAGTTTTGTCTAGAAATGCTACCTTTAATGAACTGAATTTCATTTTAAAAGTAAATCAAACAATTATAGTGAGATTAAGGACATTGTTTGTGAGCAAAAAGAAACTACTATTAGAGCAACATCTTTTTTCATGTCCATTGTCAACCCACATGCTGTAAAAGTTGATTTTGGCATAGGTGAATACCTTGAAGGCATTTATCTACCTCATGATGACATCACCACCAATGATAGTATGTGGTTAACAACACTTACACTAATAGAGCTAGTGAAAATTAAAATACACAACAATTCCGGGAGGAAAACTCTAAGTATATTTATATTAGTGATAATAACAACAAATACTCTGCTCCTATAACTATAGATTATCACAGGAATAAGAATGATTCGAGCTTTAAGGGGAACTCGAATCGTTTTGATTTTCGTGATCAATACCAACTAACAAGAGATAGGGTACCTAAAACAAAAATTCTTATCTAGAAATATCCTAATATCGTTGAGTATGCCTTGATTGCTGCTTTTGTTGTGAAAAATCCTCGCACAACTAAAACTTATAAACAAGCTATTAATTGTAAAGAAGCTAGCTTGTGGCTTGCTGCTATGATAGATGAGATACATTTTATGCATGCTAATAAAATTTGGTCTTCAGTTAAGCCATTAAATGCTAAGTTAATTTAGTGTAGATGGATTATATTTTCAAAGTAAAGAAAGGTGCTTTTCTAAGTGAACCTCTTAAGTACAAAGTTATGCTAGTTGCTAAAGAGTTTATTTAGAGAGAAGGATTGACTATAATGATATCTTTTCCCCAGTTGCTAAGTATAGAACTTTATGACTTATGAATGTTATGTTTGTTATGTTTGATTAGGAATTAGAACATATGGATGTTAAGACTTCTTTTCTGCATGGTGATTTGATTGAAACTATCTACATTTCTCAACCTAAGGGCTTTATTGATTTTAAAAATTCTCATTCTTGTTGTCTACTTAGAAAATATATCTATGGCTTGAAACAGTCACCTAGACAATCAAACTTGAAACTTGATGCTTGTATGCTTAAATTGGATTTTGTTAGAAGTGAACATGATATGTGCTTGCATTTTAAAAATGTTAAGAAATATGATCCTTTATATGTGTTGTTATATGTTGATGACATATTACTTATATCTCCATCTAAAGTTCTTATTTTTGAAATAAAACATGATCTTAAAAAACACTTTGATATGAAAGACCTTGAGCATGCTAAAAAGATCATAGACATTTCCATTGTTAGGGATAAAACTAAGAAATTGATTTTGCTTTCCCAATCTGAATATGTGCATAAAGTGCTTTAAAATTTTAAAATGCTTAATTGTAAACCTGAACTTGTCCCCTTAGGAGGGCACTTAGAGTTGTCTAAGAAAGATTGTCCCTTATGATGTATTTGTTGGTTCTATAATATAAGATATGTTGTGCACTCGTCCTGATTTAGCCTTTGGTATATCTATGCTTATTAGTTACATGTCTAATCCCGAGCCTTCACACTAGGATGCTATGAATTATATGCTCAGATATTTGAATGGTACTAAAAAGAAATGTCTTGTATATAAAAAACATTCATCTCGATCTAACCTGGTTGGTTTTGTAAATTTTGATTATGCAATTAATAAAGATAATAGAAAACCCACAACAACTCTATATTTTACATGGGTTAGGAATTGCATCTCTTGAAAATCTTAACAACAATCGGTGGTAACTTTGTCTTCAACAAAAGTTGAATGCATGGTTTGTACTGAGGCAACTAAGGATGCCACATGGCTTAAAGGGTTGTTTGAAGAAATAACAAGATTTATTTTTTTCGTGATCAACACTGATAGTTAGAGTGCCTTATATATGCGTAAAGATCCAATGTATCATGATAGAACAAAGCATATCAATGTCAGATATCATTACATTAGGAAGAAGGTCAAGCACAAACATATACAAATACAAAAGATCATGAGAGATCTAAATCCCTATGATTTTGGCACCAAGACAATGACTGCAAACAAGTTTGCCTCCTGCGGAAACTATCTGTACATTAATGATGAAGACTGTGATGTGCAACATGGATTGATGAGGGACAGTTGAACCCTTAATCCACTACTGTAGTTTTTCAGTACAAAACCGATTTTATGAGGGCATTTGTTGAAATATATATAAACCCGGTATGGATTGATGACGGACAGATGAACCCCTACCCAACTGCATTCACGTACCCAACTTCGGTTACCCAATTCGATTACTCAATTTCAATTATTCAATCCGATTACCCAATTCTAATTACTCAATTTCAATTGCCCATTTTGATTACCCAATTTCTGTTATCCGATTCCACTTACTCAATTCCAAGAAGTTGGGTACGTGAGTGAAGTTGGATACGTGAGTGAAGTAGGGTATGTGAATGAAGTTGAGTAAATGAATTGCATGTGATTTCCCCTTCTTCCTAGTATTATTAAAAAAAATTAACAGTAAACCCAACTAATTTTATTTTTCCTTCCTCCAAGGATTTTGCTCTTATGCCTTCAAATCTGGAAATGAGGAAAATGTATTCTCCTTACTCATTAACCCTATTAACAAATTGTTTTCTTTATTTTATCCTTCAAATAATTAAAAATCAAAAGTGCATATTTAGTCTACATAATAAAATTAAAGAGTATACTTAGTCTACACAGTAAAAAAAATTACATTATTAGCTCATTCTTTTCATCCGTTTGGAAATGAAACGATGTGGAGGGCACATGTCATCAATTGAACTCTCACCGGGTTCCATCTTAAAGCCAACACTCACCGCGTTCTTTCTATCCGTTTAGTTTTAAGGTAAAAACATTTTTTTTTTCTCGGGTTGAGCATCTCAATCTTTTTATACCTCGCCCACAAATTTTTTTTTTCTTTTTTGACGGTTTTGCATTTTTTAGCTAATCCCAAAATAAGGGAAACGGACCTGGATCAGATATGGGTTCGAGCAACACACAAACACACGGTTCTTTCTTAAAACTAATTGACAATATATAAAAAATAACTCAGAAACTTATATGATAATCTCACCTAAATGTTATCGACGTGTACATTTTTTTTTCTTTTCGTCTAAACAATTAAGTATCATATAGTATATTTAATGGTCGGTGTTGTATGTATGTCGTCAATGATAAGAAGCATGTAATACAACCCATACGAAATTATTATCACAGGGTGTGATTTTTGTATTTGTAATAATATCCTATTCATTTTTTTTAATTTTGTTTCTAAGCGATCTTCATTTTTGTATGAATGTTGATCTTATTTTGTCCTGTACCCATCCATTATTTTAGCCTTAAAAAGTCAATTTATTTGTTTTGATTTTAAACACGAATCTCATTTTTTTTAGTTAAACCTAAACAGTATATCAACTTCTCTTTTTTTTTATACATGTGTAAAAAAATTAGGCGGATCAGGTTTTAGACACCGATTGGCCAAGGACACCCTTACGGCTGAGGTCTTGAACATCTTCCGGAATGACATTGACATTCATCTTGAGATTGTGTCCATGCATGACGATCTTGTCCGCGACCGTATTGATATCCAACAGTATATCAACTTATCAAACACACAACTCACTAGCTTTCGTTTTAAAAAAAAAAAAGAATTTGGTTAAAATAGACTCTTTTCTACTTTCCTTAGATTTGTACACCCCTTCAATTTTCCTTTTCCTTTTCCGATGATTTTGCATCTCATTTCTTTGTAGCTAATCCCAAAATAAGGGAAACGGACCCGGATCAAATATGGCTTCGAACAACACACAAACACACGGTTCTTTCTTAAAACTAATTGACAATATATAAGAAATAACTCATAAACTTATATGATAGTCTCACCTAGATTGGCCAAGGACACCCTTACGGCTGAGGTCTTTTCGACTTTATCCACCGGCATCCTATCGTCATCAGCAAAATCAACGTTACGTTGGCATCAACCTACCGACGTCATATTAACAAAGAGCAAAGAAGAGATGGTGATCCGTCAGATCCTTATTGCAACTCTTTCCTCGAACATTTCCGTTCAAGACTCATTATCTCAAATGAATAGAGTATATTCATATGTAAGGAGAAAATATGGAAATCCAATATCTACTCAACTCGTTTCAAGTTCTTACTATTCAAAGTTAAGGTTGTTGAATCTCGACATCCAACTTGAAAGTATGGAAGTATAGTATATATTTTTATGTTAATAGATAGATTTATATTAGTTTTCTTATTTATTTCCTATCTTCTGGTTGAAGTTGAACTTTTCCAATGTAATTGTTAGATTTAAGCCTTCTATTATCCACAAAGTTCAACTTCAACTCCCCATCACGACGGTGAGTTGAGCTTTTTCAACGTAGTTGTTCGGCGTTGAAGTTAAATGGTTCAACATAATCGCTTAGCGTTGTGTCGTACCATTAGTAAATCAGATATCGTGTAATTAGTGATCGAGAACATAAAACTCACTATTAGCCGCCATTCATCCATTTTTATTATACCAATATGACAATTCAGACAAATTTATTACCTTGATGTACATAAATCTAAATTTTAACTTTTTTTTTCTCCCTATGAACCAACTACAAACATTAACTAGAAGTAAATGAATACAAAAGAAGGGGTCACTCTCTAGTCCTCTTCCTTACAAATGAATCAAACAAAAACAAAACACAAAAAGAACAACAACAAAGCAAATCTCAAATTCTAATGGTAACTTAAAAATATTTTGAACTTGGCTCATGTGTGACAAAGTCCATAACACACGGCCAATAATAAAGAACAAGTGCAACATTCATTGTATATGAAACATACCCACGAACTAATATAAACCACATAAGTTTCACATTGTCGACAAAATTTTTACCATGCGGTAAAAAACTACGTATGAATGAGATTATGAGTACGTACGTTGAATCATGCATGGCCAGCGCAGTTAAGCTGTCGTATTCTGTAGTACGCTGCACTTGATCATTGGAGCTGTAACAGTGTAACACTTGGAGTTAATATTTGATTTTGTTTAGTTAACGTTAAACAGTAAATGATCATGTACGTACTACGTGGAAGGAAGTTTCTTGCGAGTATGGAAGTGCATGATTGATACGAGACAGGTCTCATGGTTGCAATCAAGATCACAGCTGTGCTTTTATGATCGATGCATGGGAAACTAGACTTCATTTGTAAGTGTTGAGTGGTGTGAAAATATCTCACATCGACAATACGATACTACGTGAATCTAATATATAAGTTTTATCACTACTTTTATTGCTAATTGATTTCAGTAGTTCTAACAAAGAAAACATGCATGAACCCGAATAGAGCGGTTAGTCCGCTTCACCCTTCGTCCGTTTATCCATCGATTCTGCGGTTTTTTTTCATAGGACTGAGTATCGGTTTAAAACCGCAAACCACAACCGCAACCGAACCGAACCGCAAAATGCAAACCCAGAAAATGGAAACCGCAAACCGAACCACATGGACCATCGATTCTGCGGTTGTTTTCATAGGGTTGAGTATCGGTTTAAAAACCGCAAACCACAACCGCAATCGAACCGAACCGCAAAACGCAAACCCAAAAAATGGGAACCGCATGGACCATCGATTCTGCGGATGTTTTTCATAGGGATGAGCATCGGTTTAAAACTGCAAACCACAACCGCAACAGAACCGAACCGCAAAACGCAAACGCAAAATATGGGAACCGCAAATGAACCACATTTTGCGGTTTTTGCAGCTTTGCAGTTCGGTAACGGTTATTTTGCGGTTCGGTTCATCAACCGAACCCCAAACCGCAACGTAAAGTATGTTGAACCGCAAACCGAACTGATTAGTTGCGGTTAGGTTGCGGTTTTGGTTCGGTTCGATTAACCGAACCGCAATATGCACAACCCTAGTTTTTCATTCCTAATAATGGTTGACCAATTAAGTTGACTATAGAGTTATAAGGCATCTGCATTATTAGCTTAGCTTATGTAAGATTGTGGGAAGAGCAAGAGTTGTCCTACCACGACAAAAAATAAATGAGTATGGCCGATGAGGGTACGAGAAGTGTATATAGGTAAAAAACAATGTTGAGAGAGATTTGAAGTTGGGGAAATTTATGCAATTTATCAAGATCTAGACATTCAATATAAAGACAAGAAAAGACTTGTAGGAATGGTCTACATATCAATTTCCTTCTTGGCCTCTTGTCAATGGATTCTCCATATCTTTATGACCCCTAGCATTCGGCACCGTCTTACCTAACGCTAGAGGCGTTAATCGGATTTTAGGCTCATAAATTACCGATTGAACCAAGCTTGACTTGACCCGATTCACCGTCGAGCTAACTAGATGCTAGGCTAGCTAGGTTGTTGGAGGGACATAATGCAAGATATGAAGGGAGGGTTATTAGAGTTTGTGGCTCTTATTGATGCAAATGCATGAACAAAATATGCACATTAAAAAATAGTAGTAGTAATGAGCATGGCCCTAGCTATGTGTACCTCAACACCTAGCTTGCTACATAAATGTTTTTGAAATTAATTTTGTCAGTACAAAATATGGGTCAAGGTGAAAGATCTCCACATACTTAAGGCCCAAAAATATATTACATTTCAATATAATCTATATTTTGTGTGTTACATATAAGTTGTAATTAAGATGACCCAAAACCAAACTTCCCCCACAACTTATCTCCGGTGGTTTTATGAAATGCAAACAACACCTTCACATGGTGTATATGTCATCTTTTATATCAACCATCAATATCAGTTGACGCGTTTACTCTTAAATCTTGTTTACAAGAGGCTGTTAGATCGAAGATCATAAAGATCGAAACTGAGGGTGATAATTTGTGTGTTATCAAACAACACCTTCACATGGTTTACATGTTTTCAGAGAAATTAACAGCGTTGCTGACCGATTGACTCATTTCAAAATCTCGATCCCCAACACCAATTTTTTTGATAATCCTGAACTTGTGTTTTCATCCGCAATGATGATTTAGGTTTGACTACCTATTTGTTTTCTGTTATAAAAAATATCAATATCTAATTTGCAGAATTTGTTTAGAAAGTTTACCCAAATAGTGCGTCAAATTGTTCAAAAGTGTGTGGTCAGAACTATAAATAGGAAGAGTTAGTGCCAAAAAACGAGGAAGTAATAAATAGTGGGAATAGTAGGTTGCATATTTTGCATGGGTCGCATAGAGAAGTGACCAGTCGACGTGGTACGTTGAAGAGTATGCCACACACACAAAACACAGCGTTTCATCCTTAATTGCACGCAACCACAATGAAAACGACATCCCAACAATGAAATATGTATCCAATCATATAGGCACCAAACACAAGTGTATATCACTCTAGTTTATATCCCGCACCTTGTGCGGGTTACTTATACATTTTATGTGTTTTAAATAAAATGACATCAACTTTTGTATATGAGAACTAATGATATATTTATAAAAAAAAAACAAATTATATATTTTTTTAATTTAACCTTAACAAATATTTTGTAAATAAAAAGAAAAAAATATAAATAACTTACAAAATCTTACCTTTAGATTTTGTTGGCATTGTGAAAAATATTTCTAAAAAATATAAATAAAATATAGATATATTTAAAAATAAATCTGATCAAATTTTTTTATTAATATCGACATTAAAAAAAATCAAATCATATCAAAGTTTTGTTGAAAAAAAATTATGTTGAAAAAAACAAATATTAAAGATAAAACCAATATCATGATATTTTTTAATTATTTAAAATCCCTTAAATTATTTAAAAAATTTGAAAGAAATAATATAAACCAAAATTGAAAACAATAATATGCAATTAGTAAAAAAAAATCAGAAATAAATTTAAAAACGGAAAATTCGAAATTCTGGATATTTTTGAAGATCGGATCAAGATCTGATCACTTTTTGTAAACGAAATCAAAAACCGTTTATTTATTTAAAATTTTGAAAAAATTAATATAAACTAATAAACAAAAAAGGTAATAAAAAAATAGGAAAAAACAAAAATGAATTTTAACACGGAAATTTCAAAATTTTAAATATTGAAATCAAATTCCGTTTACTTATTTAAAATTTCGGAATCAATAATATAAAACAATTACTAAAAAACTGTAATAGAAAAAATAGTAAAAAATCATAAACAAATTTTAATTTGGATTTCGGGTTTTTTTTGGAAATTTTTGAAAACGAAATCAATATCCGATCAATTTTGGAAATCAAAATCGATCACTTTTGGAAACGAAATCAAAATCTGTTTATTTATTTAAAATTTCAGAAAAAATAATATAAACCAAAATTGAAAACAATAATAAAAAATATAGTAAAAAATCAAAAATAAATTTTAATACATAAAATTCGAAATTCAAGATCCGATTTTCAAGAAAAAAAAATTCTGATTTTTTGAATAAGAAAAAATTCAGTTCAGTTTTTGTAATCCATATATTGAACATTTTTAAAAATAATTTTGGGGCTTACAATAACAAAATTTTAAAAAAGTTTGTTGAGGGATATTTTGAAAACAATAACAGAAGGAATAAATATAATATATAATTAGAAAAAATCGAATATAAATATATGTTTAATATCTGATATTGAAAAATTCCAATAATTTACTCGGTTAGAAAAGAAATCAAATCTGATCAGTTTTCAAAATATTTTGACGTAACAAACTAATTTGTTCTGAAAATTATTTGTAAATAATATCCCAAAATACACTGTTTTTAAAAATATTTGTTTCGGATATTTTTGGTTAACGAAATCAATTGTAATCATTAAATTAGTTTAAAATCTTTTGCTGAAATATACATATTTAAGATACACTATTTTAGCCCAAAAGCAGTGTATCTTTTAACAAAATAATATGTAACATATTTTTGAGAAAATATACATATTTAAAATAGTTTAAAAATCTTTTGAGAATAAAACTCCGTGCGGTTTAAAATCTTTAACGACATACACCTTTTTTAAACATATTTTGACAAAATACAATTTATACAATGTAACAGATCTAAAGATTGAAGATACAATCAATTATTTTGAAAACATTTTAAAATTTATTTTTGAAAAAGAATAAAAAATCCGAATTATATTTGGAATTTTTGTGACTTATAAATCCAAATATTTTCCATAAATTTTTTGATGACTTTTCTTTTCAAAACCAATAACAAAATTGATAAAATTAATTAAGATGATATTATTTATTATAAAAAGGCTTTAAAATATATTTTTGAAAAATAAAACTAAAACCGATCAGCTATTGAAATCCTTAATCCCGTATTTTTCAAAAAAAGGTGGGTGGGCCATTGTTTTTTCAAACATATTGGGTAGTAAACCAATATATTATCAAAAAAGAAAACCGAATTAATACCGTACCTACAAATTGACCGGAAAAATCAGATCTTGAACGGCAAAACTGGAAAGCCTAAGATTCCGGCAATGCATGAAGAATGACAATGCAACTTTTTAAAAAGATGGAAATGATAAATTAATATCCATTATGAAGTAACGGGTTATATATTTGAGAATAGTAACGAAATTACCTTTAGAAGAACGAATCAATGAGGAGGATTGAATAATAGGGTATTGGGAAGAATAACAAAGCAGAAGATACAATTTTACGTAATGGAGTACGGTATTTATAGAATACACGTAGGAAGCGTATTGTGGAATTTTCAAGGATATGATAAGATCTGATAAAATTGAGATCCGGCTAGATTTTATAAATTGGTTAAAATTAACCGTAAAATTCGGCTGAGCCTTTGATAATTATAAGATCGGTTATAATGTATTTTTATTATAATAAATTTGTCTGACAAAAGAATTAAAAATTAGAGATTCGCTAACAAAAAGGTTACATGAAATCTTCCAATAAGTGATTGGTATTTTAATAACAAAAGATTTTCTGTCTTAAAAAATAAAGATTTATTGACCTATAAAATCTTGAAGAATGTCCAACAAAAAAAAAGTTATGTACAATTTTGAATGGCAGTGGTTAGTTTAGTAAAAAAATATTTTCTGGCGTAAAAAATAAAGATTTATTGGCCAAAAAATTGTGGGAGCTCCATTTGATTGCTGCTTCCACGGCGTGCCACATCATCAAATCATGCACTCCGTTTTAGTATGTATAATAGATTTTATTGCGTCGACATAATTAAGCCCTTAAAAGCTCAAATTTTGGGTTTTTATCATTGTTTTTACTTGAAATATTATCGTGATTTTAAAATGTACCGGCAAAAATCTCTAGTTGTAACCATAACTACACATTTCGCGTGCGTAGTTGATAAGGTCTTTTAACATCATATATGGGAGCATTCAGCGTAGTAGTAGTTCCCAAAAAAAAAAAAATATTAACGAGCGTAGTTGAAGTTTCAAAAAAATTTTTAAAATTTTTATTGATTTTTTCTCAAGACGATGGGATTGATAGAAGATGGGAAAAATGATTTTTAAAAAAAAAACTCATATAAAATATTCAACTTTAAATATTTTTTAAGATGATACCTTTATCTCTATATCAAGATATAAACTACTCCTATATGGATTTATGAAACTAGTCCCGTAAAATTAACAAGGTCAAAAGACTCAAAACGCTTTTTCCGATACAGAGGTATACAACATCGCCACAATAACACGTGTTTTTTTTATGACTAACACTTTTTTAGTTCAAAAATTTGTACAATTCGTTAATTCAAATTTTCTGTACAAATGGTTCATACATTTTCAAAAAAAAATCATAAGTTGAAAATAAAACATATAATTTTTTTTTCAGGAAAAATATTAACCGTATCAACTAGATTTTTTTTCAGGAAAAATATTATATTTTTATTAAAAAAATATATAATTTTTTTTTTATTAAAATACCGTTTTAGTTTATACTGTATGCCGTAATAGTTTATTTTAGATTCATTTTTATAAAAATAGAACGTTTAATTCATATTTTATCAACTAATATTTATATTTTACCAACATACAATTCATCACTCTGTATACCATTTATCCCATAAAAGTAATATATAAATCAGAATTTAATAATTAATAATACAAATTTATAAAGTAAAGAGTTTCTTTTGGTGCAAGGCTAATGATATCAGACAGACACCCAAGTGGAATTGCTCTCTATTTGTTAAGCACCAAATGCAGGTCATAAAATGAAAACTACATGAGCTTAGCTTGCAAAAGTCAGAGACAAAATAAAGCTCAATGGGGCCAATAGCTTTCACTATCCACACATTATTCTAAATCTCAAACCATGTTTAGATTACAAACAAGGAGATCTGTGCAAATATAATCTCATAAACATCATTCATCAGCTTCTTGATATAATACTACTGCAATTAAATATTCAGCATAGTCGACCGCTGGAGGTTGTCTTAGTTGACAACCTTCCGCGAATCACCCGAGTCACAGCCCACCCCGAATATGACAATCGGGACAGTCTGCGTTTCGAATTGATTATGCAACATTTACATTGCTGGTGTTACCACATAACCTGAAAGTGACAGTAACCATAATGAAAGAGGGACAGCAACACCAACTAGTGGTAAACTCCATTTTTCTTTCTTCTCTTTATTGATTTCATCTATAAATTAAACAGTACAAAGAATGCTCTTATGCTTTCTTTTGTAAAATGATTGTTACACACAACTCTATCCTTTTTTTACCTTTTACAGTTTAAGAGTTCTAAAGGGAGTAATATTTTGAAACAAGCAGTTTCCTGCAAGGAAAAGCAAAAGAGTATCTTACACTTTTCTTCTCTTGGGACTTAGAATGAAATCATCCTCATCATCGCTATCATCGATTATTCTTTTCTTGAACTTTGTCTCGCCGTTCTTTGCTGACTGCGGTTGCCTACTGGAAGTCTCGGGTTTACTAGACTGAGGGGAAGGTTTTATCGGAGTTCCCGACTTAAGTTGTTTTTGCTTCCTTTGCTTCTTCTCATAGGCCCTTTTTGCTCTTTCTGGGGATAACAACCCATGCTCCATCAACCTGAAAGTTTGTGAAATAGACTCTTTGAAGCTCTAAAACAATGAAGATTGATATACATGTCCAATTCTAAGCCTTTTCAGTATCACGTATTCCATCTGAATTAAGAATTCACTATTCTGTCAATTATGGGCGAGTTATCGACAAATCCAAACAAGCTAATCTTCCACCATACAAGGCCACAAATACCCATGTACACAGAATAGTTCAAGTAGTGACCCGATAACAAATACATTTGCTGTAGGACAAAGGAAAGATAACAAGCTACTTCTTGTTCTTTAATGCCGCATTTTTTTAACAGTTACTGTACTACTTTTTTATCAGTACAACTCAGAAGTCGTTGAGTCCACAGTAAAACAGCTCTGGAGAAGAATAAAAGACTCCTAAAGAGAATCATGATCAAAAGGTATCTAATAATAAAAAGTCTACTATCGAACAAAACTTTACAGAATGCTTACACAAACCCAAAGCATGAAGATTTTTTTTACTTTATGCTATTACAAATTTACAATCCCTGTTAGGGCCTAATAACCCTATTTACAGACATCAACGTCAAGCTTGGAAACATGAAAATGTTCGCGCAACCCGGTTCATGATATCCGATTCGAATATCATCAGTTCATGACATCAAGTTAGTAAGTCTATGTACCATCAAAAAGGAATTTCTGCTTAACAAGAATAGCAGCATACCTAAGATATATCCAGAGGCCCCCAAATTCACTATTTACCTCTAATTTTATCTCATCAATATTGTAGGTATAGTATCATACTCATCCATCAGAGAATTAATGCTGAAACAGTAATTTTCAAGTACCAGTACAGGCTCATAATTTTTCAAAACAATCAATATTCATGCTGTTCAGGGAATCAAGAGTAGATAAAAATACAAATGTTTTTTTCCTGCCAATCATCCCACAGATAGGTCATGGGAGGCCCTGATATATTTATTGTGTAGGGTCGATACATTTACATTTTTTACATGTGCATAGTATTTTCAAGTATCAAGTCGGTATCACTGCTAGTCTACTGTAAGCCTGCTCCCTTTAAATTGACCTTGTCCCTTCCCTTTGCAATCAAAATCTATTGAACATGATGCAGAGCCATTCATCTCTATGGCACAAAATGTGTGTTTCACTTTCCTCATGCACTTCATTAATTTAGCTTATTCATTGCTGCTAAATGACTGATGGTTCATACTCAGGAATGAACCTGACATTTTAACAAACCTAAAGAATACTGGCTAAGTTTTTTTAATTCATGCTAAAACAGTAAGTCTGACAAGGCGCATCATTTAATGCTGAACAGTAAAAATTTGTTTTCTTATTTTTGTTCGTTTCAGACTGTGAGACACAAATGACTAAGCTAGATGATGAAACAGAACCAACAGAAGCAATTACTAGCTTAATATTGTAAAATTTGATGGGTAAAATAAAACAGAATCAGCAGAAGACGTTCTAACGTTTTCTTGGACAAACTAAATGGTTAATTCACAAAAACTTAAATTCTAGGTGGGATTTTGAATAAATCAAAACTAAGAAAGGGCTTTCTATCCAAGTACTCAGCATTATGTAATTCAAGACTTGTAACGTGTGATCAGAACAGGAGATGTATTTTTTCTTGTTCTAGGTGGATTTTTTAATAAATAAAAACTAAGTCAGGCTTTCAATCCATGTAACTCGGCATTATAACTCAAGACTTGTAGTGTGTGTGATAAAGCTCAAGTTCTAGTCTTTCTATTACAGCATAGGTATTTCTGAAGTCTTTTATTAAATCATCCAGCCATTTCAGCATGAAGCCCAATGTTAAATCCTCGAATTCTCATCAGCACTGATAACAAACACGAAAACTTATGCGTAAATATAATATTGGAAATAAAATAGGCTATAAACAGTAAAATTCCAAGATCAAGGGCATGAAGAGACTTTTGATAAATACAATGATGACAAAATTTTATCAAGATAACTTTTCCAATCTAACCAATCATAATATCCTAGTTTCCATTTACTCTATTGGGCAAACATTCAGATAAGGTAGGGGCGTTGTATGGTGAAACAATAAGGGCGGGCGTAAGATAGTTTTCATGAAATGATACCATACGTCATTACATCAAACACAAATGAGTGACAGTCATGCAATCTACAGTCGGGGATAAAAACCAAAACAATCCTCAATTGAAGATATTTTCAAGAAAATGGAAATAAGGTTTACCAAAATTCCGCCATTTCACTAGAAGGTATCTGTTCTGACAATGATTCATAAAATATCCTCAAGGGTTCACGCTGTCAACAAAAGAGGTAAGATACATGAATCGATATATGAACATCCAACTTCTTAATACATGCAAGTTAGTCTCATCAAGTGTTGAATTAAAGTTAACGATGGAATCAATTAGTCAACCTCTTCAGGTGGATCAAACTTCTGTCCAGCCAAGCTGAAAACCTTCTTCACCCTTTTCACAGGTGTAGTATTGGTTTTTGAAGAAGATTTAGACGAAGAGGAAGCTTTCACCTTCACATTAGACGATATCAAGTCAATATTAAACAGATCATTCAAGTGTAAAGCTGAGAAAACAATTTCAATAAGAAAGCCCCAGAATTGAGCTTCAATTAACAGACGGGCATTCAACCAAAACCCTAAAAATGCTTAGGACTGCAATTGAACCATCACAAAAGTAAATTGACCCCATCTGATCCACAATTCATCCACACAGATCAACCAATTGACCGATTACTCAGTCAAAATGCAGATCGGCTCAATTAGAAATCATCTACCTAACAGGGACCTAAACCATCCAACCCTAAGAAAGAAAGTTGTTATAAGAGCATGGCTAATACCTCGGGTTTGGTTGTTCTAGAGACGGGTTTGCTCTTTGAATCAACAATTTTCTGTTTGGATGAGCTATCGATCTTCTTCGATGGTCCCTTTGAAGACCCATCTGGCTTGGAAATTGAGGGCTTCCCCTTGATAAGGCTACCACTCGACATGCCGGGAAGCTCTGAAATTGGGTGTGGATTGAGTTCAGATCTGATCCCTCTTCCTTCTGTCTCATCCAGTCAGCCTCTGCATGGTAATCTGAGCCCAACAAGAAAGGGTAAGAAAAAGAGGAAATTTTCTGTACTAACTACAAAGATTCTTTTATTTCCATTTTCAGAAATTTCTGAAACCACTTTCCTTTTCTTTCTTTTTTTATTTTCTTTCTTAAAAACTTAAAATCAACATTTAAGAGAAGCTAGTATTAACTAGTGATATATTGTAGAGTTACCCTAAGTAAAAAGAATTGAGCTTTAGTATGTATATTTTTAACTCATTCAGAATGATTACAAGTTGAGTTTTTTTAGCCAAATTTGACTAGTTCTAGTGAAAATAAACAAGTTCGACATCAATCGCGGGAGTGGTTTAGTGGCTTCGTCTTAAAAGATGAGTTGAACTTGCTTTGTCTGGTGAGGTTGTGGTTAGGTGATCGAAATTTTAAGGTTCGTGAGATATTCAAATAGGAGGTTTCTACAAGTGGTTTTTGAGAGATTTTGTGGGCACTTCTTATATATTAGACGTCTCATCCCACATCACGCTTTGACAAGGTGTTCTTTTGTTAATGCATTGTATTTTTATGTTTTCCTTTTTCTTCCGTAACCGCCTAATCATTTATCATTTTATGGTTTTTTTATACACTTAATTTGTCTTGTGTATTGAATTCTTTTTTTTTCATAAAAAAAACTAAATCAACTCATTTAGAATTGTGTTTTTTTGAACCCGAGCTTCCAAATGTGTTCATCCTAGCTTGTTTAGCCAATGAAATAAGTCTGAATCGAGTTTTTTTAGATGAGGAATGGAGTCATATAAATTATTGCGTGGGTTTGTGTGAATTTGTATGATTAAAAAATCAGGTGTTGTTTGTGCGTAGTTGAAAATTTATCTTGTGTTTTATGTAGTTTCGTTACATTCCACATATTTTATAGATTTATTACTTAAAAGTATCATTCTATTATATTATAGATGTTCAAGTGCGATTTATAATTTCGGGTAGGGCCGTGTGGTTGAACGTAGAGCTGACACGTGTCAATTTTTTTTCCAGAAACGATTGATTTTTTTTTTCTTTTCCTGAAACGAATGAAAAATTTTTTGAACTAACATGTTATAAATTCTGCAATATTCTCTTATAAACTTTGAACTATTCCCATATAATTTATGAACTATTACTTTTTAATATATTATATCAAATTATTTATAAATTAATCGTTTATATATTATGAACTATTCAATTATAATTCATGAACTATCATTTTATAAGTTATGCACTATTCTTTATAAATTTTGCACTATGAACTATTCTACTATAATTCATGAACTATTCTTTTATAAGTTATGAACTATCCCTTAATAAGTTTTGAACGATTACTTTCACTCCTTTATAAATTTTACATTATGAACTATACTATTACAATTCATGAACTATCCTTTTATAAGTTATGAACTATCCATTAATAACTTTTGAACTATTATTTACATACGTTTATGGGGAAAAAAAAAATGGACACGTGTCAGCTCTACGTTCAGCCGCACGGCTCTACCGGAATAATGTGCCCTACCTGAACAGCACCCTTATATTATATATGAATATAAGAAAATTTTGATAATATATAACATATTTACAAGAATAAAACTTGGGGTTTATTCCAAAATGATAACAAAATTTTGTTTTAAATTAGGAATGAGCAAAAGTTATCTACAAAAATAAATAATTATTTATATAGTTTAACACGTTGATTTTTTCGGTATAGTCCCGTTGTTTGAAATTGATATTTATGTTGAAGATTTAGAAATCAATCTATTATACATACTAAAACAGAGTACATGATTTGATGATGTGGCGCGCTGTGGAAGCAGCAATCAAATGGAGCTCCCACAATTTTTTGGCCAATAAATCTTTATTTTTTAAGGCATAAAATCTTTTTTTCCTAAACTAACACACTGCTATTCAAAAGTATACGTAACTTTTTTTTGTTGGAGATTCTCCAAGATTTTATAAGCCAATAAATCTGTATTTTTTGTGGGAGGAAAACTTTTTTTACTAACCTAACAAACTTCTATTCAAAATTGTACGTAACTTTTTTTTTTTTTGAGATTTTCCAAGATTTTATAGGTTATAGTCAAATCTCCTTTTTATTTTTATTATTTATAAGCCAATAACTTTTTTTTACTAAACCTTAATTATTTTGTAAAATATGAATTTTGTTATCCCACATCGGTTATCAGAGAAGGATGACACTTTGACAACATGTATAAATAGACCTCAAATGTTTGAAGATTATACAAATCATACATTTTCGGACCTTTTGGTCAGAATCAAGTATAATACTTATTATACCGGATTAGCATTTGTATGTGGAGTGGATTGTTGTGACCTACTAATTCGTAGGTCCTTTTGATCTAATGATTTTTGGGTCGTTTTGATCTAATGATTTTTGGGTCGTTTTGACCTATAGATTTTGGGTCGATTTGACCTAATAATTTTTGGGTCGATTTGACCTAATAATTTTTGGGTCGATTTGACCCACTGATTTGTGGGTCGTTGTGACCTAATAATTTGTGGGTCGTTGTGACCCACTGATTTGTGGGTCGTTGTGACCCAATAATTTGTGGGTCGTTGTGACCCAATATGTTGTGTGTCATTGTGACCCACTGATTTGTGTGTCATTGTGACCTATTGATTCGTGGGTCGTTGTGATGTGAGCTACTAATTTGTGGGTTGTTGTGACCTACTGATTTGTGAGTCGTTGTAAGCTAATAATTTATAGGTACTTGTGACCTACTAATTTGTGGGTCCTTAAAATCTACTTATTTGTGGGTTGTTTGTGACCTACTAATTTGTGGACCGTTGAACTATTAAATTCGTAATTCTTATTTTATCAATATAATAAATATACATCTATATACTTTACTAAAACAAAAAACACTAATTCTTGACGTGCCATCTCACGTTTTTTCTCTAATTAAACTTTTTATTAAATCACGAATTAAGCTAATAAATCCTTTTTTTACTAAACTATAATCAGAATCTTTGATTATTTTGTAAAATAAAAATTAAGACTCCATATTTTTATCGGATTAAATATTTTTACTAAATCTCGAATTAAGCCAATAACTTTTTTGTACTAAACCTTAATTATTTTGTAAAATATGAACTTTGTTATCCCACATCGGTTATCAGAGAAGGATGACACTTTAACAACATGTATAAATAGACCTCAAATGTTTGAAGATTATACAAATCATACATTTTCGGACCTTTTGGTCAGAATCAAGTATAATACTTATTATACCGGATTAGCATTTGTATGTGGAGTGGATTGTTGTGACCTACTAATTCGTAGGTCCTTTTGATCTAATGATTTTTGGATCGTTTTGATCTAATGATTTTTGGGTCGATTTGACCTAATAATTTGTGGGTCGTTGTGATCCACTGATTTGTGGGTCGTTGTGACCAATAATTTGTGGGTCGTTGTGACCTAATAATTTGTGAGTCGTTGTGACCCACTGATTTGTGTGTCATTGTGACCTATTGATTCGTGGGTCGTTGTGATGTGAGCTACTAATTTGTGGGTTGTTGTGACCTACTAATTCGTGGGTCGTTGTAACCTAATAATTTATAGGTCCTTGTGACCTACTAATTTGTGGGTCCTTAAAATCTACTGATTTGTGGGTTGTTTGTGACCTACTAATTTGTGGACCGTTGAACTATTAAATTTGTAATTCTTAGTTTATCAATATAATAAATATACATCTATATACTTTACTAAAACAAAAAACACTAATTCTTGACGTGTCACCCCACGTTTTTTCTCTAATTAAACTTTTTATTAAATCACGAATTAAGCTAATAAATCCTTTTTTTACTAAACCATAATCAGAATCTTTGATTATTTTGTAAAATAAAAATTAAAACTCCATATTTTTATCGGATTAAATTTTTTTACTAAATCTCGAATTAAGCCAATAGCTTTTTTTTACTAAACCTTAATTGTTTTATAAAATATGAATTTTGTTATCCCACATCGGTTATCAGAGAAAGATGACACTTTGACAACATGTATAAATAGACCTCAAATGTTTGAAGATTATACAAAACATACATTTTCGGACCTTTTGGTCAGAATCAAGTATAATACTTATTATACCGGATTAGCATTTGTATGTGGAGTGGATTGTTGTGACCTACTAATTCATAGGTCCTTTTGATCTAATGATTTTTGGATCGATTTGACCTAATAATTTGTGGGTCGATTTGACCTAATAATTTGTGGGTCGTTGTGACCCACTGATTTGTGGGTCGTTGTGACCAATAATTTATGGGTCGTTGTGACCCAATATGTTGTGGGTCGTTGTGACCCACTGATTTGTGTGTCATTGTGACCTATTGATTCGAGGGTCGTTGTGACCTACTAACTTGTGGGTTGTTGTGACCTATTGATTCATGGGTCGTTGTAATCTACTGATTCGTGGGTCGTTGTGACCTAATAATTTATGGGTCCTTGTGACCTACTAATTTGTGGGTCCTTAAAATCTACTGATTTGTGGGTTGTTTGTAACCTACTAATTTGTGGACCGTTAAACTATTAAATTCGTAATTCTTATTTTATCAATATAATAAATATATACATCTATATACTTTACTAAAACAAAAAACACTAATTCTTGACGTGTCACCCCACGTTTTTTTCTAATTAAACTTTTTATTAAATCACGAATTAAGCTAATAAATCCTTTTTTTACTAAACCATAATTAGCCTAATTCTTTTTTAATTAGTTCCAATTTTAAAGTATTTTATTTGGATTACTAACTAATTCCGATTACAATAATATTTCCACTTCTTTTAATTTTTTTTTTCAAATATTTAAAATTAAAAGATATTGTTCATAAGCCTATCTCATACCCGTAAGCTTAACTTCCTTCCTATCTATATACTTTACTAAAACAGAAGATAATAATGCTGATGTGGCGCTCCATATTTTTATCGGATTAAATCTTTTACTAAATCACGAATTAAGCCAATAACTTTTTTTTTACTAAACCTTAATTATTTTGTATAATATGAATTTTGTTATCCTACATCGGTTATTAGAGAATGACACTTTGACAACATGTATAAATAGATCTACAAGGTTTGAAGATTATACAAATCATACATTTCTATACCTTTTAAGTCGTTGTAACCTACTGATTTTTGGATCGTTGTAACCTACTGATTTATAGTTCGTCTTGACCTAATGATTTGTGAGTCGATTTGATCTAATAATTTGTGGGTCGTTGTGACGCACTGATTTGTGGGTCGTTGTGACCTATGAATTTGTGGGTCGTTGTGACCTATGAATTTGAGGGTAGTTGTGACCTATGAATTTGTGGGTCGTTGTGACCTATTGATTCGTGGGTTGTTGTGACCTACTGATTTGTGGGTCAGTGTAACCTACTGATTTGTGGTCGTTTGTGACCTACTGATTTGTGAATCGTTGAACTATTAAATTCGTAATTCATATTTTATCAATATACTAAATATACATCAATATAATTTATTAAAACAAAAGACAATAATTTTGACGTTGTAATAACCGGAAAATTTAAACTCCATTAATACCGGGTCAGACCGGTTTCCGATCAATTAACCCAAATTCTTTCAATATATATATATATATATATATATATATATATATATATATATATATATAATAAAACAAAATAAAACGATATTAAATTCTATCATTTTATGTGACCTTGGTTCAAATAAAATGATAACTTAAATAATTCCGTAAATAATTCCGTAAATTATTTCCGTACTTTTAACGATTCCGGGCGGACAACGAGTATTCTTTCAACCCATTTGTTTCATTTGAGGATTAGCCCAAACCTGGCCCAATGGACTGACCCAAAAAACATTTACATTCAGCCCACTATCTAACCATCTCTTAAACCTAATTAACTTTAACCAAACCTCCTGTTTAACCTAATCTACAACCTTTAACGGCGCATACGTCTTACTTCCCGCACTGAGAAGACGACCCAGGGCCGCCAGCCAGAAGCACAATGCCGACCAGCGATACCCCGACGTTCCTTCCCTACACCGGACCTTGCCCGTCGACGACGACCTGGTGAGTACAAACCTTACCTCTCCTTCTCCTGAGTCATTGCACCCCGCTAATCACCTTCCTGCTGCACAACGAAGAGGGACGTTCAGCGCCTGTACACCGCACAAGGGCCTCGCTATCGCCACTGGAGCCAGCGTCGACGCAACCCACTCGAGTCCTTCCGGTTGTCTACCACAACGATGAACCACCCATCCTAGCGTGCGACTGGACAGTCCGTAGGCAAGGAAACCGAAGCGGAGTCGGTCCGTCCAGCCACTGCGGTGGTGCAACTGAACCGACCCAACGACCCGGAGGAGGTGGTGGTGACAATCGACGCCATCAGCAGCAGCGTATCTGCTTCCCCGCTGCAGTCCCCGCCCTGAACCGACCTTACCTCCTCCGAACGCGGTACGAGATAGGAATTGTCATCCAAGCCACAATACCGGTGAGCCTTCCTTCGTTTTTAGTCCTTCTGGGTTCCCGTAGTATTTGATAAGGTGTGGTTCGTTTTGGAATTTAAGGGAGAGTAGTGTGGTTGCCTGGTTGGTGCTTAGTTGTTAATTGTGATCTAATGGGCACATTACCCCTTAATTCTATAATTTCTGAATTGTATTAAGAGATGTATATTGGGAAGATATAATATATATATATATATATATGCACTACCGTGTACGTGTAAGTATAGATGTAAGAGATGTATATTGGGAAGATATAATATAATATATATATATATATATATATATATATATATGCACTACCGTGTAAGTATAGATGTAAGTATAGATGTATAAGAATGTAGTATATATAGTTATAAGGGTAATGTGTGTGTGTGTATATATATATATATATATATATATATATATATATATATATATATATATATATATATATATATATATGTTAGAGTAGTACGATCGGGTGGTGTGCACTAGATATGAAGGTTGCGGTGGGTTCGAAGCGGGGTCAAGGGTTATCGTTGTTAACGAGTTCCATTTACGAAAAATATTCTAAGGAATTGTGATGTAACTTAAGCTAAGGTTGTTTAGGATTTGATCTCAAACCTAGCAACTAAGTGTAAAAAAAAATCGGACCTTAGCAACCCCTTGATTTTTCTAAACCTTGATAACTTTAAAATCTCTAGTAAACTATCCTTGAGAAACAGATTATGGAAATAAGTTCTAAAAGAAAATATGAAAATTTAATGTTAGACTTTGAGTGTTTCGGAATCAGGGCTAAAATGATCTTTTACCTTAAGAGAGTGTATTTTCGTATTTCTCCTCTTGAGATAGTACTTCTTAGAAGTTGTAACTTCTAAGAGTATCGGATGTGATATTGATCCACATGCCTTGTGTAACAGGCATTTGAGTTTCTACGGTTGCGGACCGAGTTGGGACTTTGAGAGTGTGTTTTGATTCAAGGTAAGTCCTTGCGACTTACTTAGCCAGTTTCTGAGTGTTAGTTGA
Organism: Fagopyrum homotropicum; assembly: GCA_033239125.1. Lineage (NCBI taxonomy): Eukaryota > Viridiplantae > Streptophyta > Magnoliopsida > Caryophyllales > Polygonaceae > Fagopyrum > Fagopyrum homotropicum. The sequence goes on along the minus strand of BSWB01000005.1, from coordinate 3,676,505 downwards.
GTGATAGTAGTGGTGTGTGCTATTGTGTGATTTAATAATAACCTGCTAGGACGACTGTTATTTTACGTTTAAGGCCCAAGTGTATGTATAACGGGCCGTGACATCACTGCCCAGCTCTGACAGGAGACTGGGAGGTTCTCTATACCCAGACCATGCAGGTACAAGGTGAGGTGCATCGGATCCATTCCTGATGGTTACACGGGGGCGGAGGCGAGGTTTGGGAATCCCTCGTGTCACAAAATAAGTATCACTAGAGTGAACGAGTAAATTAAAGCAAGATAATAAAACGGACTTGTTGAAAGCATGCTGAGTGTTTATGTTTATCTGAGTGTGTTTGTGCTGCTATTATTCTGCTAATATTTAGATAACTAGCTAACGGTTCTTCTGATTGTTGTTTTAGATTTACCGCAGGTTAGATCAGCAGCTGAGTGATCCGGAAGTAATGGTCAGCCGGGTCTCCGTACTCCTTAGAGCGGGGTTGGGGTTGTTTTGTCTTTCCTTTCTTTTGGTTAAGACAGTTGTTCTTTTCTGTTGTTTAAGTACTGTAGGCTGCTAGACAGTGTTGCATTCACTACTCTAAAAACATGGCTTTTATGAATTTCGGTTTCTTTATTTGTGTCTTGTTGCAAGATCCTAGTAATGTTGTTGTCAAACTGAGGTCGGGACCCATTGTGAGGTCCTAACCAGTAATACTCCGAGTTCTGAGAATTCGGGGTGTTACAACATGGTATCAGAGCTCTAGGTTGGCAACAATGGCACTTGAAATCTTCTGAAAGACCGAATAAGATAAAGCAGAACCCGAAAAGGGGTCTGAGTTTTAAAAAGAGAATTTTGGTTTTTAAATGCATGCATAGTCTGGTTGGGAATAGAAAAGTACGGCTGACCACCACTACTACCGCGGATCTCAGTTTGCTTAGTATGGACTTTAGGTTTTACTGTAGTTGGACTTTTAGCTTGTTTATAAAGATATGTTATATAGATAGGTATATGCCGAAGATTAGTAGAAATTGTAGTTATTTTATGTCCTTAACGGAGATAACATAATGAGTTTCTCACCCCTTGGACACATCTAAGTAGTTTTTGAAAGGTGTCAACGTGAGGATTAGTATGCATATCTTATGTGCATTAGGGTAGACGAACGTCCGACAACTCCTTCGAGCTTGTTGAGGAAGTCGAGACGGAAAAGTGAAGACTCAAAGACAACACCAATTACGATGACAAGAAGAGAATCCGGAATCAACTCAACGGGATCAAATGAAGGATATACAAGAGAGTAGTTCCGGAGAAGCAAGAGATGATCGCCAACTAGGGAATTTGAGAACGACAACGGAGAGGCTCTTCCAAGTTGTGTAAAGTGACTTCACAAACAAAGAGGATGACGTCGAAAATTGCCATAGACATGAAAGCCAAAAGGGAGATATAGTAGCGATCAAGAAAAAAAGACAAAAAAAAAAAAAATAAAAAAATTTTAAGCTCACTGACAGACTAGGAAGTGAAAGTTGACGCCAAAAGCAAGGCAAAATATGATCACTCTCAACAAGCTAATTGCCACCACAATCCAGATTGATAACCGAGACAGTCAAAAGTATGGAAGTCAACACGAGATACATTATCCATCCAAATAGAAAGAAATAAAGAGCTGCAACTTGGAAGCTTACGCGTTGCCAGAAAGGGAAAGGTGGACTTCACCAACGTGGAAGTGGAGTGATCTCGTAGAACACAGGTGAATTTTTACATAGACCGTGATACAACAGTAACCAGCTTCTGTAAAGGCAGCATTACGAGCAACACCCAAGGAAGAAGAGTGTGTGAGAAGAGTATTGGTGAACTCGAGGGACCCCAATAACTTCTCCTTCAAAAGGAATTTAAGCTAACAACACTACAAGTTCATAATAGAGAACCGCAAATGGACGATAACTCAGGTAAAAGAATCACGGAGATGTACCTACAAGCTACCCTAGAAGGATTGAAAAGTCTGTTGATGGAAGAAGAATGATACAACTGGACTCGTAAGAGTATAACGATCTTACAAAAGTGTAGATTGTAGGAGGAGATATATTTCACCAAGTATATCAAGCTTCAAAAGGGATGGAAGAAAAGTAAGTCTATGATGTTGTAGAAGGTCAACTACATCCTACTTGGACAACTTAAAAGTTACATGTGCGGGTTAGCTAGTGATGGTTAGTTAACCGACAAGAAGAATAACCACAGGGTTATAAAAGAATTTTATCGACATCTAGTGAATTTCTTTCGGAGATCCACGACGAAAATAGTGAAGTTACATCAATACAAGTACGAGTAGCCTGGATGGTAACGTTAAATGAGTTCAATATGATAACTCTAATAAAGAAATTTAAGAGTAGCTCTTGACGGTCGGTAATGACCTTGATGATAGTAATGGTGAAAAGGGAATTGTTGGGAGTAGTTACTTACTACTGACTACGAAAGATATATATCAGAGTTAGAATGAAGGGATCCTGTAAGAAGAACTAGAAGATTAAGAGGAAGTAGATGATTGGAAACGTGTCCTATGTCTTAGTATTCCACACAAGTAAGACTGATGGTACTCCTTCGGGAAAAAAAAAAAAAAAAAAAAAAAGGTGAAAGACTGAAGGTGGTTATATGGACCCGGTACTACACCAATAAGATGGTTACCGAAAGGACTAAAGACTGTTATTTGAGGGAGAAATGGAGGTACTCCATGGAAAATTCAGCTGGACTGATGACCTAAGAGTTGCTGAAAGTAATAAGACCAACCAACGCAGTTGTAAAGTGTGTACGAGAAAACTCAAAGAGACTTAACTATCTTACGGAGTGTAAATATCAAAGAAGGTAAACTGACATGAGTATAAGGAAGACATAATAAATGCGATGCGAGAAATTTGATTGGTGGGAAAATCATATGCACCTAATGTGTTGTATACAAATGATACCATTGGATGTTTAATAACAATCATACCAATGAACTGATGACACTATGATGGATTTAGTGTAAACCAAGTGTATAACTTATCCAGTGAGAAGGAAAGTCATGTATCAAAATTGCGAATTACGATAAATTTTAAATAAAGTTTTGAGATGAGGATGTCCTTAGGAAATCTATGCAAGAGTACAAAGCAACTGAAGTTCCAACACAAAATGGGTAGTAATGATCAACAGACAGTTAGAGACCGATGCAGAGAAGAAAAATGTATAAGACGAGTCACCTAGTAGAAGAGTTCACAAGACAAGCTTGTAAGGCCAAAAGAGATAAAATGTCGACTCGGATATGAGGGTCTAAGGTGCATGGAAGGGATACCTACAATGGAGTGTAAATGCAAATGTAGACCTTACAAGTGTGGAGATGTTTTAACCTCCTCAAAAATATAGGAATTGGAAAGAAATCGCAATGTCGGTATCAAAGAGTTGAAGCCCTGTAGCGGAAACAAAGGAGTATCATGAAGGCAATGTTGCCGGTAACGCCAACAAAGGAATGTATATATAAGAACGGCCTTGGTGGACTCGAAAGTCCAAGGTAACCCCAATTATCACGGGACCTAAGTCATCAACACCGACGGTCCATGCAAAGGGAACTGCAAGGGGATGATAACTAAAATCATCAGAACTACAAAGACACTTACCAGCTATTGTTGAAGAATTGGAATGACTATTTATGTCAAGATGAATGACCCAGTTGAGCTCGAGAAGTAGAGTTAGCCTATGGAAACAGAAGTGTGGAATAGAAAACGAATTAGTGAAGCATGAAGGGATTAATCGAGCAGATGATGCTCACCAAGAATTTAACGCCATTATAGGTATGAGAAGAGCAGGTCCGGAATATTGAGATAAGTCAATTATAGAGTGACTGACATCAACTGAGGACGTATAAATGATGGTTCATATTGACGAGAAGGTACTATTAAGAAGAGATATTAGTGATTGCGAATTTAAGAGATAACTTTACCGATGACTTGGAGGAATCCCCAAGTAGGCAACGACAACTTTTTAGGGTGATCTAAAAATACAGAGAGAATCGGTTAGAGGTTGCTTACTAGTTGGTTAAGAACAGCCTACGGTTGAATAAGAGAATAAGGGTCTGTTTGAAGAGGATCTTGCTAGTATTAGAAGGGAAGTATAGGCGGGAGTTGGGTAAATCATGTTGACGCCTTAGAAAGATGCCATTGTGACTAATGGGTGTTACACCAGAAGCGTGGTAGGCCCATAACTCACAGATGAAGAAAATCAATGTTGGGATATCTATGATTTCAAGTTAAGGAATTAGAGAACTATATGAAAAGGTCCACTTGAGAGTGTGATTTGTTTGAGTTATATAAATTTGAAAGCTTGACAAGAAGTAGGTGAAAATCCACTAATTAAGGAACGACCCGATTAGGTCACATTGAGGAAAACGAGCCAAGTAGTTTGTATTACAAAGAGCATTAGGCACTTAGTAAAGTGCCGACAGAAGTTAAGATAATTATTTCAGAATCAATAGTCGGGAACTTTCGAAAGGAAAAAAAGCAGGTACGCCAATGGAAGGAAAAGTTTGGTAGAGTTATCAAATGAGCCGGAAGTAAGTTTAGGAAACAAACCGTTGAGAGAGCACCTACCAAAACCGAGACACGTCGTTAGCCATGAGGACCTGACAGTTGAGCCTGACCATACATTTGTAGAGTACCCAGTAGCTATTTTGGAGCGCAGTACTAGACGTCTGCGGTCCAAGGAGATACCTATGTCGAGGATCCAGAAGTCTAGGAGAGGAGCTGATAAGGCCACTTGGGAGACTGAGGAGAGTATTAGACATAACTATCCCGAGTTCTTTACGGAGTTAGAGGTTACTCCTGTTTGACGAGTTAGTACTCGGATGTTGTGTTATTTGACCTTTCAGGTTTTTATATTGATTTGAGTGTTTATGTTTTATGTGACACATGTCTTTAGTTGATGGTTGAGTAGTTGCTTGTAGCCAACGAAAATGTCGAGAAAAATTAATATACCGAAGGAAATGTGTGAGTAAGAGGAATATTCTAAGTTTCGGGACGAAACTTCTTTTAAGAGGGCACTGATGTAATAACCGGAAAATTTAAACTCCATTAATACCGGGTCAGACCGGTTTCCGATCAATTAACCCAAATTCTTTCAATATATATATATATATATATATATATATATATATATATATATATAATAAAACAAAATAAAACGATATTAAATTCTATCATTTTATGTGACCTTGGTTCAAATAAAATGATAACTTAAATAATTCCGTAAATAATTCCGTAAATTATTTCCGTACTTTTAACGATTCCGGGCGGACAACGAGTATTCTTTCAACCCATTTGTTTCATTTGAGGATTAGCCCAAACCTGGCCCAATGGACTGACCCAAAAAACATTTACATTCAGCCCACTATCTAACCATCTCTTAAACCTAATTAACTTTAACCAAACCTCCTGTTTAACCTAATCTACAACCTTTAACGGCGCATACGTCTTACTTCCCGCACTGAGAAGACGACCCAGGGCCGCCAGCCAGAAGCACAATGCCGACCAGCGATACCCCGACGTTCCTTCCCTACACCGGACCTTGCCCGTCGACGACGACCTGGTGAGTACAAACCTTACCTCTCCTTCTCCTGAGTCATTGCACCCCGCTAATCACCTTCCTGCTGCACAACGAAGAGGGACGTTCAGCGCCTGTACACCGCACAAGGGCCTCGCTATCGCCACTGGAGCCAGCGTCGACGCAACCCACTCGAGTCCTTCCGGTTGTCTACCACAACGATGAACCACCCATCCTAGCGTGCGACTGGACAGTCCGTAGGCAAGGAAACCGAAGCGGAGTCGGTCCGTCCAGCCACTGCGGTGGTGCAACTGAACCGACCCAACGACCCGGAGGAGGTGGTGGTGACAATCGACGCCATCAGCAGCAGCGTATCTGCTTCCCCGCTGCAGTCCCCGCCCTGAACCGACCTTACCTCCTCCGAACGCGGTACGAGATAGGAATTGTCATCCAAGCCACAATACCGGTGAGCCTTCCTTCGTTTTTAGTCCTTCTGGGTTCCCGTAGTATTTGATAAGGTGTGGTTCGTTTTGGAATTTAAGGGAGAGTAGTGTGGTTGCCTGGTTGGTGCTTAGTTGTTAATTGTGATCTAATGGGCACATTACCCCTTAATTCTATAATTTCTGAATTGTATTAAGAGATGTATATTGGGAAGATATAATATATATATATATATATATGCACTACCGTGTACGTGTAAGTATAGATGTAAGAGATGTATATTGGGAAGATATAATATAATATATATATATATATATATATATATATATGCACTACCGTGTAAGTATAGATGTAAGTATAGATGTATAAGAATGTAGTATATATAGTTATAAGGGTAATGTGTGTGTGTGTATATATATATATATATATATATATATATATATATATATATATATATATATATATATATATATATGTTAGAGTAGTACGATCGGGTGGTGTGCACTAGATATGAAGGTTGCGGTGGGTTCGAAGCGGGGTCAAGGGTTATCGTTGTTAACGAGTTCCATTTACGAAAAATATTCTAAGGAATTGTGATGTAACTTAAGCTAAGGTTGTTTAGGATTTGATCTCAAACCTAGCAACTAAGTGTAAAAAAAAATCGGACCTTAGCAACCCCTTGATTTTTCTAAACCTTGATAACTTTAAAATCTCTAGTAAACTATCCTTGAGAAACAGATTATGGAAATAAGTTCTAAAAGAAAATATGAAAATTTAATGTTAGACTTTGAGTGTTTCGGAATCAGGGCTAAAATGATCTTTTACCTTAAGAGAGTGTATTTTCGTATTTCTCCTCTTGAGATAGTACTTCTTAGAAGTTGTAACTTCTAAGAGTATCGGATGTGATATTGATCCACATGCCTTGTGTAACAGGCATTTGAGTTTCTACGGTTGCGGACCGAGTTGAGACTTTGAGAGTGTGTTTTGATTCAAGGTAAGTCCTTGCGACTTACTTAGCCAGTTTCTGAGTGTTAGTTGAGTGATAGTAGTGGTGTGTGCTATTGTGTGATTTAATAATAATAACCTGCTAGGACGACTGTTATTTTACGTTTAAGGCCCAAGTGTATGTATAACGGGCCGTGACATCACTGCCCAGCTCTGACAGGAGACTGGGAGGTTCTCTATACCCAGACCATGCAGGTACAAGGTGAGGTGCATCGGATCCATTCCTGATGGTTACACGGGGGCGGAGGCGAGGTTTGGGAATCCCTCGTGTCACAAAATAAGTATCACTAGAGTGAACGAGTAAATTAAAGCAAGATAATAAAACGGACTTGTTGAAAGCATGCTGAGTGTTTATGTTTATCTGAGTGTGTTTGTGCTGCTATTATTCTGCTAATATTTAGATAACTAGCTAACGGTTCTTCTGATTGTTGTTTTAGATTTACCGCAGGTTAGATCAGAAGCTGAGTGATCCGGAAGTAATGGTCAGCCGGGTCTCCGTACTCCTTAGAGCGGGGTTGGGGTTGTTTTGTCTTTCCTTTCTTTTGGTTAAGACAGTTGTTCTTTTCTGTTGTTTAAGTACTGTAGGCTGCTAGACAGTGTTGCATTCACTACTCTAAAAACATGGCTTTTATGAATTTCGGTTTCTTTATTTGTGTCTTGTTGCAAGATCCTAGTAATGTTGTTGTCAAACTGAGGTCGGGACCCATTGTGAGGTCCTAACCAGTAATACTCCGAGTTCTGAGAATTCGGGGTGTTACAGACGTGGAGCCCCACTTTTTTTCTCGGATTAAAATTTTTACTAAATTACGAATTAAGCTAATAAATCCTTTTTTTACTAAACCATAATTATTTTGTAAAATATAAATTTTGTTATCCCATATCGGTTATTAGAGAAATATGATAGTTTGATAACATTTATAAATAGACCTATAAAGTTTGAAGATTATACAAAGCATACATTTCTGGACCTTTTGGTCAGAATCAAGTATAATACTTATTCATGCCGGATTAGTATTTGAATGTTGATTGTTGTTACCTACTAATTCGTAGGTCATTTTAACCTAATGATTTGTGGGTCGTTTTAATCTAATACCTTGTGGGTCGTTGTGACCTATTGATGCTTGTGTCCTTGTGACTTAATGATTTGTCGGTCCTTGTGATCTAATGATTTGTGGGTCCTTGTGACCTATTAATTTGTGGGTTGTTGTAACCTATTAATTTGTGTGTCGTTTGTGACCTATTGATATATGGGTCGTTTGTGACCTACTGAGCTATTGATTTTTGAATTGTTGTGACCTACTTATTTGTGGGCGTTGTGACCTACTGATTTGTGAGTCGTTATGAGTTGTGATCTACTAATTTGTGGGGGTCATTGTGATCTACTAATTTTCGTTGTGACCTACTGATTTGTGGTTCGTTTGTGACCTACTGATTTGTGGGTCGTTTGTGACCTACTGATTTGTGGGTCGTTTGTGACCTACTAATTTGTGGACCGTTGAACTATTAAATTCGTAATTTTTATTTTATCAATATACTAATTATACATATATATTCTATATACTTTACTAAAACAAAAGACATTAATTCTGACGTGGCGCCTCCACGTTTTTTCTCGGATTAAACTTTTTACTAAATCACAAATTAAGCTAATAAATCTTTTTTTAATCAAAACATAGTTATTTTGTAAAATATGATTTTTGTTCTTCCACATCGATTATGAGGAAATGATGACACTTCGAAAACATGTATAAATAGATGTAGAGTGTTTGAGGCTTATAAAATTCATACATTTTTGAACCTTTTGGTCAGAATCAAATATAATACTTAATCATATCGGATTAGTATTTGTATGTAATAATTGTGACCTACTAATTTTTTGGTCGTTTTGACCTAATGATTTTTGGGTCGTTGTGACCTAATGATTTGTGGGTCGTTGTGCTCTTGTGGGTCCTTGTGATCTACTAATTTGTGGGTCCTTGTAACCTACTGATTCCTGGACCGTTGAACTATTAAATTCGTAATTCTTATTTTATCAATATACTAAATATACATCTATATTCTGCATATTTTACTAAAACATACGAAACTAATGCTGACGTGGCGCTCCTATGTTTTTTCTCAGATTAAATTTTTTTACTAAATCACAAATTAAGCCAATTAATCTTTTTTTACTAATTGAATTCGTATCAGATTATGGTATTTTTAAATTATATGATTATTCTTTTTATTTAAATTATTATTTATTAAATAATAAATTAGATTTTAAAATTTTTTTATTAGTATAAAACTTATTAATGATCAATACATGGGTTACGTGGTCTCATTTACTATGTAACACTTGACGCGTTATTTATACGAGCTCATAACATATAACTAATAAAGTTAACAACATATAATATAGTAAAAAAATGTAATATGATAAGCTATTTTATTAACAAACCCGTACAAGGTGCGGGATATACACTAGGGAGGATATACCACGTTGCACCTGAGTCTGGAGAGAGGTACTACTTGAGGGTTTTGCTGAATCATATTAAGGGTCCTACATGCTACGAGGAAATTCGGACAATCAACGGTACACTATATGCCACATTTAGGGAAGCATGTTATGCTATGGGGTTGTTGGATGACGACCGGAAATACATTGACGGTATAAAAGAAGCAAGTTTTTGGGGAACTGCTGGTTATCTTCGGAATTTATTCGTCATGTTGTATCTCTCAGGTAGCATGTCGTCGCCTCATCTGGTTTGGGCCGAAGTATGGAAGTACTTATCTGATGATATTCTTGCACGAGAGAAGGGTGTTGCGTAATAATGGTATGCTTTCTTTCATGTATATGAATTTAATTCGAGTTTTGCATTATTTTTTCAATTTATTTAGTATATTTTGTACTAGGTAAGTAAACATGTTTAACTTGGTTTATTTGTACGTAGATTTGCAATTAGATGATGCCGTGCTGCAAAATTACGCCTTGGTTGAGATAGAGAAACTTTTACAGAGGAACGGCGGCAGTTTGAAGACGAATAAGTCTATGCCTTATCGTGACGAAGCCTTGATTATGGAGCAGCATAATATACTAATTCAAGATGAACTAAACTATGATCGATCCCAGTTATCTTTGGACCATGACATATTGGTTTCCAGTTTCACCGACGAGCAGAGGGGAGTGTATGATCAGATTATGTGTGTTGTGTCTGCTGATAAGTGGGGGTGTTTTTTCTTTATGGATACGGTGGAACAGGAAAGACTTTTATATGGAGATCCCTTTCGGCTGGTTTGAGGAGTAAAGGTGAGATCGTTCTAACAGTTTCTTCGAGTGGAAATGCAGCTCTCTTGCTTCTAGGCGGTAGAACCGCTCATTCGAGGTTTGGCATCCCAATAAATGTTGACGAAAGTTCAACATGCAACATTCGTGCAGGTATAAACCTTATTATTCAATTATTAAAACTTCTTTTTTAATATATTGTTCATATTACACTGAACAATATATTAATGTTTTAATCTTATATGTTTACGTACGGATCTGGCTGAGTTAGTGTCAAAGACAAAGCTGATAATATGGGATGAAGCACCCATGGTTAACAAATGTTGTTTTGAAGTGCTCGATAGAAGTTTAAGAGACGTCATGCGATCTTACAATCCAGACTGCTCACTTCTCCCGTTTGGTGGTAAGGTTGTCGTTTTTGGTGGTGATTTTAGACAAATATTGCCTGTTGTAAGTCATGGAAGTAGACATGATATTGTCTTTGCTACAATCAATGCGTCATATTTGTGGGATCACTGCACGGTGCTGAGATTAACACAAAACATGAGGGTTATACGTGGAGTTATTGAATTAGAAGCTCGAAAGGCTAAGGAGTTTTCAGATTGGATATTGGGCATTGGAGATGGCACGGAAGGTGAAAGTGTTAATGGAGAAGCTCAGATTACCATCCCGAAGATCTCCTACTTGCATCTACATGTGACCCGATTGCAACTATTGTTGACCATGTATATCCTTTGAGTTACAATATTTAGGATCCACCGACCTACTTTCAAGAAAGAGCTATTCTCGCCCCTACCAATGAGATTGTTGAGAAGGTTAATGACTATATTCTATCATTGATACCTGGAGATGTGACAGAGTACTTAAGTTCGGATAGTATATGTCCAAGCGAAGGTTCTCTTGATGATGGTTTCTACTCGAGCGAGTTCTTGAACTGCATCAAGTGTTCTGGGTTTCCGAACCATGTCTTGAGACTGAAAGTTGGAATTCCAATTATGTTGATGAGAAACATTGATCAGTCTGCAAGGTTGTGTAACGGAACCAGACTGATAGTTAGGAGACTTGGAAAACAAATCATCGAGGCAGAAATAATATCTGGGAACAATATAGGTCATAAGGTCCTCATTCCGCGAATAATTCTTACACCCACAGACTTGAAAATTCATGTTAAATTTCGAAGGAGACAGTTCCCAATTATGGTATGTTTTGCTATGACTATAAATAAAAGTCTAGGTCAGTCCCTTGCACAAGTTGGAATATATTTGCCTAGACCGGTCTTCAGTCACGGCCAATTATATGTCGCTATCTCAAGAGTGACGAGCAGGGATGGATTAAGGATTATGATACGTGACCCTAATGGCAAGGTTCAAGATACTACAACTTATGTTGTATTTGACGAAGTTTTTCGCAACATAATTTAAGGTACGTTAGAATTTCTTCTTCATTTTATTTCGTTTTCAATCAATAATATCAAGCGATCATAACCCGTCCTTGAGCTTACACTTATATAAAGTTTATCTTCTTCTCTTTTTCAAGATCGGACTATCGCGCATGTGCTCGAGGTTTCACGTCAAAGGTTATCATCGTGATTTCTATTATATTAAATGTACACAATTTTAACTGTTTTTTGACATTATTAATATTGTGATTTTTATAATACAAAGATAGTGGACACTCCTGGCTTGGTATGCCCCGAATTGGGTCAACAACTATGTTGTTATTATTTTTCTTATATGCGTATACTATTTAACATAAACATTTGTAATCAAATCAACAAAATATAATAAGAAAAATAAATCTATAAAAAATTACTCATACAAAAAAAACTGTAAGAAATATATTTTCAAATACCCGTGCACGGCACGGGCGCTAAACTAGTTAAATATAAACCCATGATTAATGACTTTATATGGAAAAAATCCATAATTTAATTAAACAATCATTTTTGTAAAAAATCGATATTTTAAACTATAATTTTTACTTTACTTTTTACACAAATGCTGAATCAAAATACTACTTTTGCATGAATAATCATATTTGAAATAATGAGAGAAAGAGGACCCAACATTTTTCATTTTGTGAAATGAGTTTCTAATAAACTAACTACATAAAATAGGTCTGAAAAGTATAAACTAGGCTATTGTGGACATTGAATTGAAAAGAGAGGGGTGCAACCTTTTTTTTTGAGATGATTTGATGTTAATTTTTTGGGAAAAAAAACACTACTTATCCAAAAATAGATTACCCAGGAATAGATTACCCCGAAATACATTACCCAAAAATTTTGAGATTATCCAGAAATAGATTACCCAAAAAGTTTGACATTACCCAGAAAGTTTGACTGTTTTAGATTACCCTGAAATACATTACCCAGAAAGATGAGAAGTTTCAGCTTACCCCGAAATACATTACCCAGGAAGATGAGAAATTGGAGATTATCCATGGATACAAACAAACACTGCTTACCCACAAAGATTACCCAGGAATAGATTACCCCGAAATACATTAACTAGGAATTTTGAGATTACCCAAAAATAGATTACCCAAGAAGTTTGACATTACCCAGGAAGTTTGACTATTTTAGATTACCCAAAATACATTGCCCATGAAGATGAGAAGTTTCAGCTTACCCCGAAATCCATTACCCAGGAAGATGAGAAGTTGGAGATTATCCATGTATACAAACAAACACTGCTTACCCACAAATAGAACAAGAAGTTTCAATGTTTTAGATTCACAAAAAGAAGAGATGAGAAGTTTTAGATTACCTACAAATACATTACCCAGCAAGTTTGAGATTACCCAGAAATAGGAACAAACATTGCTTACCCAAAAATAGGAACAAACACTACTTACCCACAAATACATTCCGGTGAAGAAGAAGCTCAACAAGCAGTCCAGATTCATGCGTTTCAATATGAAGAAGAAAAGAGCTGCATATGGATACCTAGAAATAAATTTACGTTTTAAAGGAGGGAAGAAGAAGGGACAAAGGATGGAAAAAGATAGGCTGACTGAATTGATTGGACTCTTTGATTTTTTTCTACATGTCACCCATCAAATCGATGGAACCTATGTCCCTTACTTTTCTGATTTTTTCTACAATAGGAGCCCATTTTTTAAATGAAATGATGAGAACCCCTAGATCCAAACTCTACATTGTAAAAGGCCCACATTACAAATTCAGCCATCATATTTTTTTTTATTGATAGTTTGTGTAATGTTTGTAATTTTTAAATTTGGTATTATTTTGAGTTTAATGTAAATAATTGATATTAATTTTGGTTATTTTTATATAAAAAAAATACGTTATATAAATTAGAAATTTGCTCACTTTAGGGAGTAAAAGCGTAATTTAGCGTTGTCCACCGAAACTCAGAACACAACCCTCCCCAGCGAGCGTAGCCAACTGTTTACTTGTTCTCAAATCGGTTGTTAAACCCTAGCTCCCCAAAACCTATGATGCACGGACACGCCTAACAGGTGGAGTGTCGCGTGTCGGACACGGCGGGACACACGGAAACGCCTGGAAACGCCGGGAAAACGGTCAAACTTGAGCAGAAACGGTCAAGACACGGTTCGGGGGAGGGAAACGGCTAGGAAACGGACCGGACACGGTCCATGCACGAACCGGGCACGAACCGTGTCCGGTCAAGACACGGTCAACGCATTTTTTAGAGGAAAGAAAAAAAATAAAAAACTGAAGCCGTCGCTCTTCTAATTCTTCTCAGACTCTCAACTCCTTTCTCACAAACGACAATCGCAACTAGGAACCCTAGCAGCCAGGACCGGCCGTCGGCGCTTCGCTCTTCAGGCCGTCGTCCCTTCCTATCTTCGTCTTCGACTCTTTGTCCCAGTTACCTCTTTGACTCTTTAGGGCGTCGGCCCTTCCTCTCTTCAGGACCGGCCGTCGGTTACCTCTTCGACAATTAGCGGCTTTGTCCCAGTTAGAAGCTTCGTCCGAGACTCTCAAATCACAGCTTCAGGCCGTCATCCTTGCTTCGTCTTCAGTTCAGGCCCTTCGCAGTGCGGTGCCTTGTCTCACAGTCTCAGCCCTCAATCCGTCTGATAGCATGAATTATAGTCTATATTTTGGGGTTTGTTTGGACGTTTTATCTTTCATAATCTGCATGTTTGTATGTATATTATGTGATTATATTACCATTTCATCTACCTTTGCGGGAATCGAGGTTTACACCTAGTTTTGTTGTAATCGTAGGTAAAATGGCACGTTTTGCATCAAAAAGGAGCAAAAGGAGCTATGGAGTCATTGGAGCTACATTGAGGAACATAAGGAACCATCCAGGAAGCATAGCCGTGGATTTGAGATTCACTTTGAACCAGTTTTGAGAGATTTCACATTCAGTTGTGACTCACCTCGGTTGACCACAGATTCATCTCGACCGAAGTGATCCAGGGAAGTCGACTCGACCGAGGCGAATACCTAGGACGCGGCGAGAATATTTTATTCTTGGCTGAGATCTTTTATCTTTGGAAAGTGATCTTATATTTTTGGGCTTGGCTCCTGGAAGGAAGAAGATATATTAGATCTTATATTTTACCTATTTTTATGGGAAGAGATCTTTCTAAGATATCTTATCTTTGGAGGGTTATTTTCCTATAAAAAGGGTCGGATTTCCCACAAATCCGACATCCGCTATCACCTTGCTTACACCTATTGCACGTAGCAGCCATACTCCAGTTGAGAGATTTGAAGAACCTTTTTGAAGGTTGAAGGAAGATTGAAGATTGTAGCTTTTATAGCTTTTGGAGGTTTTCTTGTAAGATTACCTTAGATTCTCTTCCTTGTTGTCTTCTCTTGTTGGGTTTATATCCAAGGAACGCTTTTGTTGTGATATTTGATTCAGTTATTGAAGTCTTTTCGTTAAATTCTTCTTGTTCAAATATTCACCTTCTTCCCATGTACTTGATTAATACTTTCATGATGATGATGAGTGGCTAATTTCCTTGTGTGATTCTAAGGTGATTGGCTGAAGGTTGTGGGAAAAACAATGATAGAATAATCTTAGATTCCAGCAGGACCCTGAAAGTTCGAGTCTTTAACCTTAACCCTAAGCATCTCGCTCAGTCGATGAACATCTCGGCCGGGGTGGGATTTGGCTGACCGAGGTGACTTATGTGATCCTAAACTGAGAGTTAAGTGTTAGAGTTTGCCAAATCCTATTCTTATTACACCTTTCCTGGTTCAAAGCAAGCTTAGGATGAGACTTACCCGGTAATTCCTTAGTTTGTGTACCAACGATCATAAGTGTAGGTAATAAAGGTTTATCCTTTATTGGGGTTTGAGTGTGCTTCCATCCCATCTTTGTGAGTTAGCCTGAGACTTACCCGGTAAAGGTTGATTCTATTCCCTTAGATGGTGTGTTAGTTTGATATTATAGTTCTTTATCTTGATTCCTTGAGACTTACCCGGTAATAGGAGTTACGGTTTAGGATTAGTGAGTAGTGAGACTTACCCGGTGATCTATTCCACTTTAGTAACACCTTCCCCATGCAAAAAGCTCAGCTTTGTCCGCTTATCTTTAGATCTTGAGTTGAAACCACAACTAGATGCTTTAATCCCTAGAATTGCATATTTCCTTTATTGACTTCTTATTCATCTTTGATTGTTTTAATTACTCTTGTGGTTAGTAACTGCTTAAGCATACCGTAATTGGACTTTGTTTCACTAAGTCCCTGTGATCGACCCCTGGAATTCCTTGCTTTTTACTACGATTGACCCGTACACTGCGGGTTCGCATCCTTGTTTTAAGCTTACGTCTAGGGTTATAAATTTAAAGCTTGCACACACCGTTTGGAGCGAACACCGTCACTCGTCAGACTCGTTACCTTAGGTATGTTGGTAACTCTTCTAGTTTTCTTCCTCTTCAATTTTCGTTTTTGTATGTGTATTTGAGTATTTCAAATACTGTTGATTCTTACGTTTTCTTGCAGCACCACGCCACTACTAAGTTGTTGATTGTTTTGAATAACTGCAAAAAGACAAAAAGTATCAGCTGTTCAATTACAGTTATACATTTAGATATGTTCGCTTTTGATTTTGATGAATTCTATAACCAATTGTTGTTGATTCTTAGCTTTCTTATTGTAATTCTGCAATACACTTCTGCAGTACTATTTGAATCTTTGCAAGATACCGGAGTTCTTGAATTTACAAATCTCTCTCTTGACGCTAATTGAAGACATTGAATGATCTTGTATTTTGTGAGTTGGTTAAGGTTTGTATTTTAGACCTTTAGTTTATGCCTTGGCTTGGCTTGTGATTTTAATGGAACATGTAAGACTAAGTATGTTTAATTTTGTGTTTTGTAAGATTTAAATATTACAATGTTTGTTTCTAATGTATTTGAATTTGGAGTACTTATTCTTTTATATTTATGTTATTCATGATGATAAATGAATTACTCGTACAAAAAGTTTTAAAATGATATATTATTTGTTTTCTCTCACCGTGTCCCCGTTTCCTATGTTTTTAGGGCCCAACTCCTCTCCCTCTTCTCAACTTTGAAATTGGGGAGAAATGGAAATTGATAGAGCCGATAGCAGAACGCCCAACCAGTTGAGGCCTTTTGCTTGCACTAGAGGCGTTCTCAACCGTGCTCATGGTTCTGCTAGTTGGTCCCAAGGTACCTTCTCCCCGCTCCTTTTTGTTACAATCTCACTTTCTTACGTTATCAATGCTCATTATTTCTGGCATTGTGTCAATTACAATTCGAATTCCAAGTGTTGAAGTTTTCCTCTGTATGCTTAGAAGTGATGCCCAGTGCCAGAATTGGTTCTGTGGAGTTTTTTCTGGTTTTGGTGTTTTGATTGGATGGAACTTCTTAATGTGCAAACTTTTTTCTATGATAGGGAATACCAAGGTTTTAGCTGCAGTCTATGGACCGAAAGCGGGAACTAAGAAGAATGAAAACCCAGAAAAGGCTTTTATTGAGGTTATTTGGAAGCCTAAAACTGGTCAAATTGGTGAGTTTTGTATGAAACTTTACGTGTCACTCTAACCCTAGAATCCTAAGGCTATACAATTAGCATGTCCTCCTTATGGAATTAAGTATCAGCATGTAGTTTGTAAAATTTTAGTTCTACTACTTCTCATAAGAAATACAAGCATGATCTACTAGTATGTTGTCATAGCGCAACTTTGATTAATACTTCGATCACCCATGTTGACCTTGCTTTTCTGCATTTTTCACTTAATATTTATCTCTATCAATTGAGCTGTTAGGCAGGTAGAGATTTTTAGAATAACAGAAGCTGATAAATATAGCCATGATTTTTTAATATATTTCTAAGCATGTTATTCCTCTGTAAACCGGAATATCGGGAACCATGACGGGTACCCTTTTTCTTTTTTCCAATATTTGTTATGTGTATTCAAATGTGGTAGTAAATTAAGCTTATTGGTGGGAGTTGGGGCAACGCTTTGCTGATGAATTTGTATTACCTAGAGAAACCTGAAAGGGAGTGTGAGATGATACTGAAGAAAACTTTGCAGAGCATTTGCATACTAACAATAAACCCAAATACAACTACATCTGTTGTAATTCAGGTGAGCTTAATGGATTCCTATTCTCTGTTTTTTTGCCAAAATACAAACGTATATTGTGAGTCTGCGATAGCACTATTGCTTATATTCCCTGCCTCATCTTCTATGTGGGGTTGCTAACTTGCTATTAAAATTCAATGATTGATTTCTGGACTTACATGAAGTGTTGCTGTAAATTTCTGATATTTTATTGTATAAGCTAATAATATATCGATTCATCTTTGCAACAAGTTAATAAAAGAATAATGAAGTCAAGGGTTTATTAGAAGACCTAGAAGTTGTCTATGTAATAAATACAAAGTCTAATGAAAAAAGTGTCATCATGACTTATGAGTTACGTTGTAAAGGTGAAATTTCTTAGGTCACGCTGTTCATGTTCTTAACTGTTATGGTTGCTAAATTAAGCATGGAGTGTTTGTGATAAATACTGTGTTACTGATTACTATATGTGTAAGTTCACAATTATTCATTTGAACTTGTTTGTTCCCTCTGCAGGTTCTTGATGACGATGGTTCCGTATCCTTGATTAATATGGCTTGTATATCTACTATTATGCCTGTTGAAAATACTATTTCACTTCTTATAGGCATATCATAATACCTAGTTCTAAGACAAAAGAGGTTTGAATTAAAAATTTCCTTGACTGTGGTAGCTACTTCCATGTGCCATCAATGCTGCTTGTGCTGCTCTTGTAGATGCCTGTATTCCTATGAAGCATCTTGCTGGTACCAATGCTTTCATATCCTCTTAGTGAGCTCTATAGTACATCTATTTGTTTATTGTTTACATGGATTGTGCAGTTGCAATATGTTGTTGCGTGACAGAAAAGGGACATGTTATGTTGGACCCAACAAAACAAGAAGAGCAGGTTATTCTAATTTTCTTTCTGTTTACAATCTAAAGCCTTTCTGTAATAAAATGTTTCCTTCATCATCCGGATGCATTCCATATACTCTATACTCATGATATGTATTTTGGAAATTTTCTTAATTTTGGGGGTGATGGACTACATAACATATTATGATAATATGCGGGGATATCTTGGACGGATATTATCTTGGAGCCATGTATCATCACTCTTCAAGTTAGTATATGCCTCATTTCCTTTCCATTGTATACCAGACCAAAAAGATACATATAGTATAAACCAAAATTTTGTCTGTGATTGACACTCGTCCATCAATGCTAAATATTCCAGAAAGAGGACAAGGCTTATTGTTGAGCAAATTCGGCAATAGTATCGTTGCCTGATTTTAGGACTTCAGTTTTTAATCATTTCCTTTATTTTAGTGGGTTAACTTGTAGGCTTTTCGTTGTATTTCCTTTCCTATTTAAGCTGCACGCAGCTTAATATATCACAAAATTAATCTTTTGCAAAATTGGAGATTCTACAGCAATTCCTGTGTGTGAGATCCTTACTTCTAGTGGGTTCTATCAGTGATGATGTATGTGTGCGAAATTAAGTCGGTGCATTTCTCTTATCAGAGCTGATGTTTGCTTTGTTTTGTGTCATACTTTTTCTGTACATGGATGTTTATAGACTAAAACATGGTCATTCTATGGGCATGAAATGACAACGAATATGTTTGATTGTAATTGGCAGAATATGAAGGCTTTTGCGTATCTAGCTTTCCCAAATCCCATTGAATCAGCCCTTCCGAAAGAATCCTTACTGGTTAATGGTGAACCGCTTGAACATGGCATCATAACTTCTGTCACCCGTGGAGTGATTTCGGGTATCTATATGATTATATCTATCCTTATTGATATAGTTTGTAAGTGTCCACTGATGTTACATAAATGTTGTTTAACATTGGATGAGTACCTCCATTGTCTTAATAGAGGACGAGCAACGACAACCAAGTTGTCTACCTCTCTACGTAGCAAGCTCGGAACCATTCATGCTCAGTAAACTTGCACAGTGGTTTGATCTTTCAAGTGATGCACGTTTTCGTCTGCTTAAGCAGGTTGGTACAGGAAATGTTGTTCACCTGTCCACCAAGTATACGATAACTAATGTATATCAATTTTTGTGGCATTTGATCTGTGTAAACTTATTACCAGTTTTCAAGCCCAAACGTAACTATCCAGACTGGATAGCCTTTGGGGTGGTTGCGGAAATAAAATTTAAATTTTTAAGTTGTCAAAAATAGCTCCAAGTTCCAGTCGTGATTATAGCTGAAGTGTTGTCCGAGACAAGATTTTTACCTTTAACTATATGACATTGTTATTTATTATGATGACCGACCGAAAACTCGACTCACTCTTTCTGAATATTTTCGAGGTTGATCCGTGAGCTGGTCACCAATCGGACTCATCGCTCCGGGATGAGTTGAATAGTTGTATCTTGTATGTTAGTGTTTAATCCTATGATGAGTTAATGTTCAAGGTGCTTCCTCAAGCTTAGAAGAGCTATAATCCAACGGACCGTTTCCTTGGTGGTCACCTGTGAGGAAGATTGGTAACACCTAGCTTTGTTTATGGCAGATGGACTCACTTTAGAGATGCTCAAGGGTGTCCACCTTTTTTTGAGTTTTGACTTGATTGAGATTGTAGTTGTGTATGTAGATAACTCCTTTTGACGGAAAGCATTTTACCTGTTTTCTCTTTGCGAAATGACATTTTCTGATCATGTTGTGGTCTGGTTGGAGGGGTTCAGTTCCACCAACAACATTTATAAGTTGTCAATTACAAACATTTCAAATCTTGATCTTTAAGTAGAAGAAAGAACAGCCAGGCAAGACAAACAGGAAAAATAAAGGGAAATTGGTACCGTAATTTGGGGTTTTTCAAATTTTGCTAGAGGTTTTTTAATTCAGATAGTGCCCTTGTGTTTTAATATTTTATGAAAAATGCACAATTCAATTTAAATTATAAAGTGATGTCAACTAAAATAATTAATTTTAAATGAGAATATTTTTTTAAAATGATAAAAGAGTCTAAATATTTTGTACTAGGTCTTTTTAAAAAAAATATTTTAAGTTGACACCCTTTTACAATTTAAATGGAATTGAGCATTTTTCGAAAAACACTAAATCACAAGAGCACCATCCTAGATAAAAAAAATATCTGGGTAAATTTCGGAAAACCCCAAATTACATGGGCACCATCCGAAATTTCCCTAAAATAAAATGTGACAACGTACACAACTGCTGATGCCTAACAAGTTTGGTTAATCCAGTGACCGAAATCGCAAATTAAAGGTTCTCTATTAACTTTAAAATAGGGTCTAAAAGTACTTGTTCATAGTGAAAAACCTGATAAAGCATAAGAAAATAGAAACTTGGGATTAGGGAACAAATGTAGATGCCTGAATTTCATATCCATTCAACAAATCAAACATTAGTTTTGACAGATTTACATCTGAACTTTAACCCCAAGATTACCCTCTCAAACTAAACCAAAATTAGACGGAAATTTCAACTAAAATCACACATTTAAGTTCCAAAAGAATTGGTCAAGCAAAATCAACAATGCTAAGCACAAATACCAAGCTCCAGGCATGATTGAGTCAAACACTCTGATATTACGAGTTACACGAGGTTCCATCGAGTGTCAACACCAAGTTCAATTACCTCCACCTTCATTCCAAGTACGAACAAACCGACTCATAGCATATGTACCAATACTCTT
Source organism: Fagopyrum homotropicum (assembly GCA_033239125.1). Classification (NCBI taxonomy): domain Eukaryota; kingdom Viridiplantae; phylum Streptophyta; class Magnoliopsida; order Caryophyllales; family Polygonaceae; genus Fagopyrum; species Fagopyrum homotropicum. The sequence continues at coordinate 3,655,056 of BSWB01000005.1, read as the reverse complement.
TCAAGGACACAAATATCCAAGGCATTGGGGAAGGAAGTGCAGCACCCAGCAAAGTTGGAAGCCTTGACACAGAACAAGTATAAGTGAGCAAAGATCTCAAAAGAGTGAAGCTGGAAAATTGAGTCTCAGTTAACTACCTTTTGCCCGTTAGGATTCCATTGACTGATGAATGACTTGATGTTGTCAGCACTCCCGCAAAAATATTCTTATAATGGGGTAGGATCAACTGTCCTGAAAATACATGCTTTGCATCAGCATTGATATGAAATAATATATGTTGGTGCTGCCTGAGGACCATGTACAAAAATATATATCTACACCCAAGGTTACATGCTCAGTTAAATTTTGATGAAGTAGATCTGGTACTCTTCCCACAACCTTAAACAGTGATCGCCTGAAAATTTCTTATTTATCTCATCGTACATGGAAGATTTGTTATGATGATATAAGAAGAATCATATTAATTCTTACATCAGGATTTACAAAGGGTATGAACTAGTGATGATAGCTTATATCTCGCTTCTTTTTTTTCTACTTTCATCCATGGAAAACTACTACTACTGGTAGGCAAACCCAACAAGAAAGCAGGGCGAGAACAAAAGATCAGACTTGGAAAACGAGAACATAACCAATAAATTTTTCGAGAACATAACCAATAAATGCAATCATGGATTGACTTGAAGCCAACAATAAAACACGATAGATCCTTACCGAGAGTCAGTGTGTTGCTCTGAAGCTTTGAAAGCAGGAGAGTAGTTTGATTCCTATCAACAATCACATCTTGAGATCTATTATGACAAGCTGGACCAACTTCATTGAATAATGTGATTGCTGATGTATCATTGGAGGTGTTCCTATAACATATCATTTCAAACCAAACTCCAGAAGGAAATCTTCTTGGCTTCAGTAACCAGAGGAAGATTTTGTTGTAAGGTGTAGCATGAATTACAGAAATACTGACTTCTATTAAGATGCACAGGAAGACAGTGGCTGTATTCATGATTGTGAAAAACATATAGAAGATGGATGTGGTTGGTACGAGCAATAAGAGCGGGGTAAAAAGGAGGGCTCCAACTATATGCTGCTCCACTGTGTAGTTATAGCTATCCAATCTTTGACGAAGAGGATTCCACTTCCAACCCCTGTAAAAAATTAGAGGGCAACTCTATGTGAGGAGATTTAAGAAAAAAACCCAAAGAAAATCAGCCTCTCAGGGATATAGTCCGATTAACCTTCAAAGAAAACAAGAAAAAACTGCCCAGAGGAATAAATAATCACCTAAAAAGCCTCCATAAAGCAGTTAGTGCCTGAATCTGATGTGAATATAAGAGTGACATCAACCAATGAAGACTTGATACATGCTTTGCAGCTATCGTCATCATGTCCATCAGCATAGCAGCAGGAATGGTCATACCAAGAAAAATACCAAATAACGCAAAAATTTTGATGGCATAATAACATAACCATATTGCAAAAGACCAGAGGGTAGACCAGATTTGAATAGCATTGAGAGACGCCATGCCAAGTATGCCAGCAAGCTCAGTGTTCAACTTGAAACCTGCAGGGACTCCCATCAGCCAGGCACAACCAGTACGCAAGACGTCATCAGTTATGTGGCTGCCCAAGATCGAAACCCACTCTGAGAACAATTCTGGATGCAAGAGCAATATGTATCCAGCCAGATTTCCCAGAATAATGTCAACTATTACACATGACCAAATGGAATGCTCTCTTAGTGCAGCTTTTTCCACATATTCAACCGATGATGCGGACCTTAAGATTTTGGGGAAAAGACAAATAATGAGATAATAGACTATATTTCAGCTAAATCTATATAAAAGGAGACATATATAACAATATTCAAAACAAGAATACTGATACATCAGTTGGGACACCAAATATAGTCACATCAACTGGAACAAGCAATTTCCATTACCTTAAAGCAGCTTGTTTAAGGGAGATTGGCCAGTGGAGTATTTGGGAGAAACGAAGTTCTATATTCTTCCTTGTGTTGCTGAACATCCTTGCTAATGCAATACAAATCCAAAAATTTGATCCCAATCTCATGAAGCTGTGGAAGATCTGAAGAACTATATAGAGCAAAGTGGAAAAGGTGGCAATCAATGCAGCTAATAGATGGCAGCCATACTTACAAAACCTGCAAATTGCCATCAGGCCATCAAAAAGAGAAGATGAAGATTCAAGAAAAACAGTATAGAAATGCAAGCAAACATACTTGTAAATAACAGGATACTGGCTACAAGATCCTTGTAGATGTCTGCCAAACAACCTATTTGAAGATTTTGCACTGTTGAGGGCAACAATGACCGTGCCCTACCACACAAGTTCAAACAAACAAATTAGTAAAGATACAGATATTGAGCCAAATAAAAAAGTAGTGTTCTATTTTACCAAATCAAGGTTTTGGTGCCTTTGACAGAGCTGATTTACCCATTGGGGCCTTTTAGAAGGATCCTCTGTCCATTTAGAACTAGAAATAGTTGAGGAAAAATGGTGACTGCTAAATGTGGGGGTTTGATACAAAATAACCTGAATATATTGGGAAAAAAGAAAAGAAAAAAGTAAGCATTTAGACAAGTAAAAAGTGGCATGGATGCAAGCAATAGAAGATAACAAGACTTACATACATGAAGATCGCAATGCTGGACAATCTCCCCATCCCAATGGAAATGATGTACTGTAGGAACATAACCAATTCCTCTACAAGAATATTCACGAGGATCATACACAAGCTGAATACATCTAAACTTTCCACAAACAGTGTTTGTATGCTGATCTGGCAAGCCGTCAACATTTATACAACCACACTTCCAATGTTGAGCTTCCTCTGCATGACAACTCAGATTGTGCCGATGACAACTATCATGAGGAAGAATATTGTTTCCATCAAAATCTACCTTCTTGGACCTAGCTATGTCACTTACATTATCCGAATCTTGGACATACTTGCCCAAAATAGAAAAGCTAGATTTATCCCGCAATGAAATAGGCATTCTTTCTCTCACATGTTGGATGGCCTGCTGATATATATTCATATTAAGACAAGGGGAACGGTGAGTAATATTAGCTAAAAACATACCAATAATCCACTTTACTTGTTGATACGTTAAATTGTTACTCAACCCAAAGTATACGGAGAGTGAAATTCCAAGAACACGAGACCAGTATGAACCTACAGTGTTTTCATATGTAACTCATCAAATCATCAGTGATCAGCAGACTGTCCTCTCAAATTTCAGACAACAATAGCATGTGCATAAGAACAAATGCACCCTTCAATCATTAATGATCCATTCAAATAATTCCGTTTACCAACCTAAACGTGCTAGTTGCAAAAACCAGTGTCCAAATGTCACTTGTATATAAATAAAGACCGAGGTCATGAGCGAAGTTACATGAAGGTCATAGACAAAGTTAAATGGTAACAAGATCAGAATAATTATCCAATACCTCGATGATGGAGGAACTGTAACTTCTGAAATTAGACTCGTCAAGAGCAAAAGCCACAACAGCGTCGACTGAGATGGAAGAATTGGACACAAACCACCCAAATAACAGAAGACCAGGAACTGGTGGCTTGGAGGATGTAAGGTGATTTGGCCACCAAATCCTACACTTGATTCTCATCTTCTATAACTCTCCGCAGCTAATACAGGCTACTATAGTGTATCTGTTAGCTTCAACAAAAGACAGAAACTGGAGTTCAGAATCCTCCACAATTAAAAGTTGATCTTTTATAACCTAAACTACCTTCAGAACTGTGCTGAATTGAACACCCCACATACCCATTGTCATTGCCATAGCCATTGCAGACTCTAGAGGAATTGCCGGAAGAGATCTGAGGCCAACAAAATTATGTCAAGTTACCAATGAAGACAATCAAGAATGATAACAATTCCCTTTACGATATTAAAAGACATTATAACATTTTCATCTCTCCATTCTGTACATACTCCCCAAAAATGGATAGTACATAGCTATAGCTCCCAGTAGATAAAAACGAAAGCGGCATCTTGAAAACAAAACCATGCTTCATTTTACTTGTTCAACCAAATTCGCAAAACCTATTGGTCCTATTATCTCTAGTCTGCCCTGACGATCAAATCAATCAAACAAGAAAATCCATCCAGCCAACACTAAAGTGCAAACATACGGGAAAAATACTAAGAAAAGAAAAATATATGGCCAAACCCAAAAGAAAATTTTACAGTTGGTTAATTACCAGGCCATGAGCAAAGAAGTCAAGGTAAATAAATAAAGAACAAAAGAACAACGTGATAAAGTCAACCTATGAACATAGAATAAAAACATTTACTCTTTATATATTTAAAGATTAAAGTAAAACATTCTAATCCAACAGTATAAATATAGTAGAAACTAAAATCTGTGAGCATAGTCAACAAAGAAAGCACACAGACAGATTGAATTGACTGAAAATCAACAAAACAAAGAGTAGCCTGTTCTTTTAACAGATCTATACAACAAGAGCAAATTGGTAACGAAGAAAATCAAAGTAATGACAGTCAAACTCGACAACACGTGGATAAAAGCGAAAAATCAAAGAGAAAATATCACAATCAATTTGGAAAGATAAGTGAATACAAATACGAACAACAAAGGAAAAAACTATTGAAATGGGAGGAGGTTCCGTTACATAGGGCTGTGCATATGGTCCGGACCGGACCGGACCGGATCTGACCGGTCCGGTCCGGACCGGCGGACCGTAAACTTGGGAAACCCCGGACCGTAGACCGGACCGGACCGTAAAAGTCCGGTCCGGACCGGTCCGGGTCCGGTCCGGACCGTATTTACCTACCTTGTTGCTTGCTATTCAATTTTGATTTTTCGGACCAGTCCGGACCGGACCGGATCAGACCGGACCGGACCGGACCTAAAATGTTGCTTTTAACCTGAAACATAAATTTCACCAATTACAAAATACAATCTAACGTCTAAACATTTCAAATATTGTCAAATTAAAAACCAATAATTAAGCAAATCTAGTCTTTCCGATCTCCCACATGAGATTGTCAATCAATCTCAACAAAATAGTGGTAATGTCTCAAAATTAAAGCAAGTCCATCTTCAAATATTCCACATCTTCAAGAACAAACTTAGAATGCACCTTCATTGAGATCAATCGAGCAATGTTTTCTCAAATCGGTTGAACAAAAAAAATCAAATAAATCATTTGAACAAAAAAAATTTCTCATTCAAGCAATATCTTCCACATCCTCAACTTCCTCAAGTATATAATGATATATTTACTAGTATCACAATATATCACTTGAATCTAAATACGAGTATATATGAGTATATCACAGATTCACAGTAAACAAACTCAAAACTCAAAGCAATCAGCTCAAATAGGCAAAGTAAAATTAGTAAATTCAATTCCAATTCTGTTTACTAGTGTCACAATATATCACTTGGATCCAAATAGGAGTAGGTATATCATAGAGTCAGATTCACAGATAAATAGCTAATCAAACTAAATTACTCAGCACTCAGCAGCCTCATCATTCAGCAATCACAAACAAGTGAAGCAGCCTCATCATTCAGCAATCACAAACAAGTGAAACAAACACAGTGTAGTATATCAAAGCATCAAACTATGAAATAATCACTAATCAGTATAGGACATTTAGATTTTAGAGTAGATTTTTTCGAAGGTCCAGACTTACAGAGAGAGGGAGTCGAATCAGTCAATTGTCGAAGGCTGGAAGTCGAGCACAGACAGACAGACTTACAGAGTACAAAAATTCGGAGAAGACTGAGAAGCTGTCAAGGCTCACGAGTCACGGAGTCAAGACAGACGAGTAGTCGGAGTAGAGTCAGTAGATGACAATTGAGGACTTGAGGGCGAAAGGAGAAGTTGTGAAGGCTTGTAGGAGTCGAATCTGCGAAGGGCGTGAAGTTGAAGGCTCGAAGTCGGCGTCGGCAAGAGAGGGAGTAGGCGAGAGAGGCATTCGAAGGCTAGAAGTCGGCGAGAGAGGGAGTCGAAGGTTGCGCTGTCGGCGAGAGAGGGAGTCGGCGAGACAGTCGGCCAGAGTGAAGAGCGATCTCAGCGAAGGCGACTGCGAAGTGCGAGAGTGAAGAGCGAAACAGTCTCCCGACTCTCCTTCACTGTCACCTGTTAGGGTTAGGGTAAAAAAAAGAGAACCGGTTTATCCGGTTCAACCCAAGTTACGGGTTCAAACGGTCCAAGACCGGAACCGGACCGTAACCCGGAATTTGCTAAAATCATGGACAGTAGACTGGACCGGTTCCGGTCCGGTCCGGTTTTCCGGTCCGGTCCGATTTTGCACAGCCCTACCGTTACACCATCCATCTCAATGATGGGGTTCAATAAAATATAAGTTTTGACAAGCTCAGCAGAAAAAATCTATAACTTCAGACATGTATATTTGTCTCTCTTTTATATATCTTGTGGAACTTCATTTGAAGTCCCTCTCACTAGCTTTCTCTCCATTTTGTCACTCATTTACTCTTTCCCGGGGTGCAGGAGCAGGAGAAGAAAAAAAGAAATATAGACTCAACTCACTGATTTTCTCTTGTTTTGAATTGTGAATACATATAAACATTTAGTCATCGCATTTCACAAATTAGAATCTCAATTCTCACTTGTCACATTACTAATTCAGAATCTCAATTCTCAAATTGCATATATACATTCAGTAATTCATTCAATCATATACACGTAGTAATTCACATTTTACAATCTCAATTCTCACATTCAATCATTCACAATCCCATGAAAACAAAAACCACAATCTCAAATTCCTCAAATAGTCACAATCTTAGTCTCTCATATTAACAAACTTAATCATTTACATGTAGTCAAAAAACAAAAAAAATCTGTAATTGTAAACAAACTTACGTTAGTTCCGTACGAGAACTGAAGATTTGGAAAGGACAAATGTGGTGGCGACTCAGAAAGGACGAGTCTGTGGGGGAATATCAAGGAAGGAGGCTGCGAGAGAACTCAAGATCTGCAGCTACGAAGGATGGAGGGTGTGAGGACGGAGGCTGCGACAGAGAAATGCCTAAATTGAATATCTCAATATACTTTTATGATTAAAAGATAAGATTTTATCCATTACAATTTAAAATTAATGTCTTAATTGAATATTTCACTAAACTTTTATGTTTAGAAAAATAACAACATTTTTACTAGTTAAATTTTTTAAATTAATAATGACATTTTATTTTTACAAATTTTCATATATTTATAGAATTTGGTTCAGGTACGAAGCAAAAAAATACAGGTACGGCCGCACGGAGTGATATGCACCGTTGATCTTTGTGATCTGACTGTTCAAATTTGTCCACGTCATTTAATGAATTATGGGAGTACAATGACAATTTTTGTAATTATTGAAAGTTCAACGACATTTCTACTCTTTTAAAAATTTATTTTAAAAAAATTTTAATTGAAATGATGGTGATTAGATGTTTACTTTTGGTTTAAATATCTTTTTACATGTTTATCTTTTTTTTTTGTTAATGTAGCTAGTTTGATGAAATTTTCAAGTCCATGAATGTTTAATTTTTTTGGGTGACATTGTTTTCGTTACCCAAATATGAATTGTAGTATTTTTTTATTATTGGGTATATATTTATTGTTTTTGTGCTATTTTTTTTATTGTTGAGTATGCTTAAAGTGATATTTTTTGATATGTTTTATAGTTATCCAAACTGTGTTACAAGGATCAAATGTCATTTTGTATTGATATTTGGGTACAATATCGATTTGTGTAAATTTTGGTTATAACAAATTCAAATTGGGTATGTTTTTATACTTGTATTGACTTTGTAGTATATTTCTTATTATTAAGTATATTTAAAGTGATATCGTGGGTATGCTTTATGGTTACCCAAAATGTGTTATAATGATCAAATGTCAAGCGAATTTTTGGGTAATGATCAAATGTCATTTGATATTGATGTTTGTGTACAATATCGAGTTTTGAAAATTTTGGGTATGCCAAATTTAAATTGGGTATGGATTTTGTAATAAGTGATGTTTAAATTGGGTATAAATATAAAATATTATCCAATTTATGGATATTGTTTTATTTTGATATTTGATTTATTGGGTATGTTGTTTTCGAGTATGTTTATGTACTTTGACAAATTTATTTTTGAGTATGATTGTGACATTATTTGGGTAAGCGGATTTTTGGGTAAGCGAATTTTTTCTGGGCAGAGGACTGCGTTTTTTTGGCCACAAATTCCCTCTAAATGTCAATCAAAATTGTCACAGTCAGCACTCACATCAGCCATCACTCATTAGTCATCACTTTTGTCAACTTTTTGTCCTATTTATGAATTAGTCTAGGAAAGTAGGAGCCCTATTTCTCAATTTGTAATTGGTAGACCCTAAATTTCAACTATATAGTGTAAAAGTCCTAAATACCAATTCAACACTATTTTTTTAATAGGTAACCCGTAGTTTAAAACTGCGGGTTTCTATTTATTTTTTTAAATAGGTTACCCGCAATTTCAAACTTCGCATTTGTGTGCATGTTGATTCACGAACTCGGATTAAATGGGTTATCGAAGCTTAAATTGCTTGAACACAGTAACCCGCAGTTTAAAACTTCGGGTTATGTTTATTATTAAACCTATTTATGCCGCTCCTCCATTTCATTGAACAACCATTCCCTATTTTCTTCAAACTCCTTCGAACCATCTTCAACTACTCCTTCCTCTTTCAAGAAACTTCATAAATACAGAGACAAAGGTATGAATTATTTTCCATTCAATTCATTTGGCAACATTTAATTTTTCATTCCTCTCAACTTTTGTTGTTTATTAGTTTAAGTTTAAGTTTATTTATTTTAACTATTTGTTTTTAGGACCACTACAAATTTATATCATTCTATTCAGAAGACATTCAAACTTTGCTTCGATTCAACAAGTATGAATTTTTTTAATACATGTGACACAAAAAATGAAGGTTTTATTCTTTACTTTTAATTTTTATTATTAATATATTTATTTCATAAAAAAACAGCTTACTATTATAATTTTAAAAAAAATTATATTCTTTTATACATAAATGAGAATACCATAATATAAGATATATATAATACAAGATATATAAAATACACTCACATTAGTTTAGTTTTTCTTTTTCTAAATACAGATTATTTTGTAGACATTAATCTATTGTATATTATATTAGTTTTTTTTTTAATTTTTTATTGATATTATATTAGTTTAGTTTTTTTTTATGTAGATATTATATTAGTATAGTTTTTTTTATTTTCTGTAGATATTATATTAGCTTAGTTTTGTAATTAAATTTATTTTTAATTTCCCATTGAATTCTTTTTTATTCGAGGAAGGTTTTTTTATAATTTTTTGTAGAAGTTATTTTTTTTAAGTTTTGTAATTAAATTTCTTATTATTATTATTTGTTAATGGTTGAATGTTTTTTTACAGGTTGCACGTAGTGAGAAAAAAACGAAACTTTCATTATTCCATACTCTTCCTCGAGTTAGGTATATTTTGGACTTTGAATTTATTAATTTATGTACATGCGTAGTTGGTTGGGTTTTTATAAGTACGAATGTATAAATGCATGATAGACTTTGAATTTTTTAATTTACAATAATATATTAATTTACCATAATTATTTTAATAAAAAAAATTAAATTCATAGTGTGAGTAATTATAATTGTGATTGAATTTGGAATAGATTTTAGTGACAAACGCAAAAATTAACAAGTATGAATTAGTATAGCTTGAACTACATACTATATTTAACTAATTGTAATTCTGATTAAATTTTAGTGAATCTGAAATTGAGTTTTAGTGAATGTGGAATAAAATTTTCGAAATGTAGGTTGAACTTGTATTGTAGAAATTGAATTTTGCTGACGTAGGTTGAGCTATAAAAGTTAAATTTCTAGTGTGAGTAATTATAATTTTCTTAACAAATGTGTACTATATTTAAGTTTTCATACTTATTAATTGAGCAAATGAATTAACAAGTATGAATTAACATAGGTTGAACTTGTAGTGTTTTCATACTTGTTAATTGACAAATGAATTAACCTAGGCATGTAAAACAATATGGATAATTCATGGGAAAAAGATATGGGATTTTACACGAGATTACTCACAAATGATCAAAAGATTTTTACACCGATGAATTTGGTATTGAACACGAGGATGATATATATCAATCAGAAGAAGATGGTGATTCAATTAAAGTTATGAAGACCGTTATCGACAAAGATACAGTGACTGCAACAAATCAATATGTAGAAGGAGGTGAATTTTCTTGTGGCCAACATTTCAGTTCTTTGGATGAGTTGAGAAGACAACTCACAATTTATCTTGTTGCTAGAGGCAAGGAATATACAATCAAAGTTGCAAAATAAAAATACTACACAATTATTTGCAAGCAACTTTTTCCCTCCAAAAGGTGTGTGATGCGCCATTGGATGCCCCTTTTACGTTGACCATAGACGAGGAGGACGAGGCTCTTAGAGTTCGTTCAGATGAACCGATCACCCGATCCCGAGCTAAGGCCATTGCTCGAGCCACCGGCTCCATCATCGTCCACATTACTTCTTCACTTGGTTCCATTACCGGCATGCCATGTCTCTACACCACCATGGCATAGACTACCGGTTCCGTTAGCGGCATGTCTCGTCTTTCCGACTCCATGGCAAGAAGCTAGCTTATTTTCGGACTATATTTTCATGTTTTCCTTTTTATGTAATAAAGGGATATTCCGTATAAGAATATCCCCTTTGACCTTATCCTTTTAGGATTTGATCTTATCCTTTTAGGTTTTCCCTTTTGTGCTTTTCTTCATGTATTTTGTTTGACCCGTTGGCCCATAGGTAGACAAGTCTCTCTATATAAGAGATGTCTTGCCTCACTTATTTTTGATGTTCAATATTACTAAGTTTTGAGAAGAATTTCCTCCTACTTAGCTTGGGCATCAAAACCTCTCTTCTATCTCTCAAATTTCTTCCTTGGATCTCGTCTTTGATCCAAGAAATCCATATTCGAGGATTCTTCTTGAGAATCAACCTTCGATCCACACAAAAAGGGTTATTCGATCTCTCTAGATCAAATTAACCTTTGTTTCTTCATCGCTTCCGCCCCTTTGGATCCGAATCGATACAACGTTGCACAAAGAATCAAGGAGTAGTTGGAATTTTGCTTGATCTAGATCCGGAGTTATCCTTGGTTACTGTTAGCATGAAATATTGTGATATTTTAGGCACGTTTTCTAAACGTATTTGATTCATATTGATAGTCTTTGATTGAGCCTTGTTGCATATGTGAGCTAGTATTACCTATATTGTCGATATGGATGTCTACACTAGCTTTATGTTGATTATAGGTGATTGAGAGTCATTTCCGAACGGAATCGAGCAAAAAAGAGTTGATTGAGTATGTCCATGGATTAAGGGCATTCTTAGGAGCAAATTGGAGTTTAGCTTGAGGAATGCACGAGGCTAGGGAAGAATCACGTTCTTGCCCTAAATCACGCTCTAAAATACGGCCGTACTACAAACCACGTTCAGTTCCACGGCCGTGGAAGTATGCAAGAGAGGCGTGATGCATTCCAATAACTATTACGGTCGTGGAATACATGGTTCAAACCGTGACACTTTCCACGCTCAAAATTACGGTCGTGGAAACTTCCACGACCGTGATCTTGGCGATTTTTTTCGCCACACTTTGAAGCCACGATCTTTTGAAGATTTGGGCCGGGCCGACATTTTGCCCTACACTATAAAAAGACGGACAAAGGGAGATTCCGTCATCGACGCATAGGCCGGCTTATACCTCGCTTTGCATTACCGCTGATCGCCGCTTGAAGGATTTTGGCAACTCTAGCTTAGAGGATTTGGACATCTCATTGGAGATCGAAGTTCGTGTTGGGATTTGCCCTAATCTCGCACTTTTGGCGGAGATTGCTGTTGAGATCTTCGGATTGGCGGAAGATCGAAGTTATTGGAAGATTATTCCAAGAAGATTTCTCTTCTTGTTTAGGTTTGATTTAGAAGACGGATTGACATCCCGTTCTTCTCTCTTTCCTAAGATTGTGATTGTTTGCTTTATTCTGAATCTATTGACAACATTTGTTCTCGATTGTGACTTTGAGATTATTTTGAAGTTTATTGAAAGTTTTCGGAAGTTTTCATCTTTCTATCTTTTAATTCTTGAATTGATGTCAACATGACTGTTATTGGCTAAAAACCCTTAACAATTCTAAGGTGAAGGGTTGATAGTTGTGGCTTAGATGATGATAGATCGATCGTAAACAGATTAGACCCTGAGAGTTTGAGAGAATCGTCGACGAACCCTAAATTACGGGCTGTTCTTGAGTTCCACGACCGTGGAATCTCAAGATCCAACCGTAATTTCCCTTAAGTTTACGAACTTGCTTTTACTTTAATCCAAAGTTAAGGATTTGCTTTAACTTAGTTTAGACTTGTCTTTTCTAGGTGGTAGTGAAGCCTCAACAACCTCTACCTCGATTGTGAGTGTCACATCCGTGATCGGTTAAGTTAGTCTTGATCCTTGGATTACAAGTTTGGGTATTTGACACTAATCCTCACCTTTAAAACTTTTCTATATTGAGCCTCAACAACCTGTATAGAGAGTGCCTTGTAGGCGAGTCATATAAGGTTTTTGGAACTTCACCGTACGATTACCTTACATTAGCATACCTTTGCATGTCTCAACTCTGTCTTTATATCATTAGTATATCTTGAATCGATTGCCACAGCTGGATACTTGGATCTTTAGGATTGTTGTTTTCCCAATATTTGCAAAACTCTCATATTTACTCGCTTGATAATCTGCAATTGAATTTGTTCCCACCCAAATCCCTGTGTTCGATACTCTGGAATTCTTGCTTAGCTACGTCGATCCGTACACTGCGGGTTCGCTGCTTGATTCTAGTTTTATAAATTTAAAGCTTATTTGCACACACCTTTAGGGGCGAACAAGTTTTTGGCGCCGTTGCCGGGCATTTGGTTTCGGCCGAATTCGGTAGCCGGTTGTCAAGCTTGGGAGCTTGCTCTCGTTGTTTGATATCTTTTTGAGTGCATGCGCAGGTCTAGGAACACCGAAGATCTATTACCTCTTGATCAAGAGCTAGAGAAAACTTTAAGGCAAAAGCGTAAGGAAAAGAAGATGGCTGAGGAACACGAACGTGATCTTCAAGCGGAGTTGGCGGAGAAGGAAGCTCAACTCCAATGGAACGAGAATCTCCGCCGGGATGAAACGGATCGTCATCAATCCGAAATTAGCAGACTACAGGATACGATGTTTCAAATGAGGATAGAGTTAAGCGACCTTAAGAATAAAGGAAGCAAGAAATCCTCAAGGAGGGGATCAAGAACTAGAAGAAGAAGTCACTCATCCGCTGATGATTTTGATTCTTCCATGCCACCGTTAGAGGAGATTGATCCCACGATCAATATGAATCCTTTCCATCCACAAGGAGCTGCTAATCGCCGCATTCCACCTAGGAATGTGAGGGTCGAACGTTTGGATAATGAGCCAAGAACTCTTGGCCAGCGGATGGATCCAACACAACAACCACGCCGTTTGGGCGTGAATTTTGATACTGAAGATGTGCAAGGGTTTAGCTTCAACCCTCAAGTTATTACTCTTGTTCGCCAAAACCAATTTGGCGGTACAAGCGCTGAATCTCCACACCAACACTTGCAAAACTTTGAGTGTATGATGGAGACGATGAGACCGAAGAATGCTACTACCAACAGCTACAAGCTCAAACCCTTCTTCTTCTCTTTGAAAGGGAAAGCGTTGTCTTGGTACCAAGCTCTTCCTAGTGGGAAACTAGATACGTGGGAAGACCTTTCCGCGGAGTTCCTCACCAAATTCTTTCCGCCTTCCAAAACGGCGGAACTTAGAGGTAAGATTAATGCTTTTTTCATGAGACCTAACGAAAGTTTGTTTCAATATTGGGAAAGGTTTCAGGATTTGCTATTGGATTGCCCTCATCATGGCATATCCAAACTTGCCTTGCTGGAGATTTACTACAAGGGGCGGGATGCGGGAACGCAATTCAACCTCCAATCCCTCTCATGCGGAACGTTCATGGACATGAGAGAAGATGACGCTTGGGACTTCATCGAGAAGCAAGCAAGAGTCATAGAGAAGTATTCCCACCGAAAAGTGGAGGGAAATCGTGTGGAGCAAGGAGCAAAGCTCACACACGAAGCTCAAAATCAGATTTTCTCCCTCAACAATGAGATCAAAGAGTTGAAGGAGGCTATCAAGACCAACTTTCCAAAGCAACAAGGGAAGGATGTTGGTTATTTGGGCAACAACAATGGCAGCAACAACAATAACCGGAACAACAACCGGAATAACAATTGGAATGGAAACAACAACAACCGGAACAACGATTGGAACAACAATAGGGGTTCAAACAACAACAATTGGCGCTCCAATCAACAAAATTCCGGTAACTCTTATCCTTCCAACTCAAATTCACTAACTCCACCTTCCTCCCCCTCTACTCCTTTGAAAAGCCAGGGGCATTCATCTAATGGAGGAAACACTTCGGGGAAGGAGAAGCCCGATCCCATATTGGAAACGATCTTGGGAAAGCTTCAAGGGTTGGAGAACCGCCTCATCAAGGTTGATGATCAAGTCTCTAAGGTTGACAAAGCTTAAAAGGTTTTAGAAAACCAAATGTTCAACCACGCGCAGGAAGTTCCTAGGAATCAAGGAAAACTTCCAAGAAAGACGGAGGACAACCCTAAGGGAAGGGTGATGGCGATTACGACTAGGAGCGGAGTGACTACCACCGATCCGCAGCCTACGTTCGTTGAAGTCCCCGTAGAGAAGGACAAAGCGAAGGGGAAGGAGAAGGAAGATGTCTATGTCCCTCCTCCAGCTTACAAACCTCCCCTACCATTCCCTCAATCTGGAGCGTGAGCGCGCCTAGACAAACAATTCGGTAAGTTCATAGAACTCATGAGTAAGCTGCATATTAATATACCCTTCATTGACGCTATTGTAGGTATGCCGGCTTACGGGAAGTTCTTGAAGGAACTTCTCTCCAACAAGAGAAAACTAGAAGACTTCGGTGAGGTTAAGATGAGTTCGGATTCTTCGGATCTCATAAAGACCATGAAGGAGAAAATGCCCCCAAAGTTGAAGGATCCGGGGTCATTTTGCATTCCCATTGGAGTGGGAGATGTCACATACGACGCTTTATGTGACTTAGGAGCAAGTGTGAGCATCATACCACTTGCATTGTGCAGGAAGATCGGTTTAGGCGACCCTAAACCGGTAAAGATGACGTTGTACATGGCGGATCGATCCATCACTCGCCCCGTTGGTATTGTAGAAGACGTCCCGGTCAAGCTAGGTAAATTCTTTGTTCCCATTGATTTTGTCGTGCTTGACATTCCTGCAGATAGCCCAGTCCCGATCATACTCGGAAGACCGTTTCTTGCGACTTCCAGCTGCATGGTCGATTGCAAGAATGGTAGACTCGCTTTTGATATTGGAGAAGAGAAAGTAGAGTTCGTTCTTTCCACTCTAGTGAAGGAGCCGATCTTCGACGAGGATATTTACGATGTCCAAGATGAAGAAGGTTTATCTAGGGAGGAGGTAAGTGCGATTCTCTTTAACGATCCTTTGCAAAAAGTCATTACCATGAGTCTAACAGATGTAGGGGAAGAAGAGGAGTGCAAAGAGAAAATTAAAGCCTTGGAAGCACAAGAAGAGATGCATGAAGAGGAGATTGAGAAACTCCACGATGAGGCTGAGAATGTCAGAATCCACGGTCATACCCTGTATTCCACGACCGTGGATTCCACAACCAAAATCGTGTCTCATTCCAGGGATTACACGGCCGTGGAACATATGGAGAGCCCGTAATTTTGGCCGTGGAAGATAGTGATCGAGACACTTCTTCAACCTTTTCTGACTCTTCTCCAACACATTCAATACCCCAAGAAACTTCTAAGGAGACATCGGATGCTCCTCAAGGATTATTAGAGGCTCCGAAAGCAATGGAACTCAAACCACTTCCTACTCATCTAAGGTACGCTTTTCTAGGATCTAATTCTACCTTTCCGGTCATCGTTAGTTCCGAACTAAGCATAGATGAACATGAACAGCTCATGATTGTCCTTAGGAAACATAGGAAAGCTATAGGCTATACTATTGAGGACTTAGTAGGAATTAAACCCTTCCTATGCATGCATAAGATACTAATGGAGGAAGACTTTAGAACTTCGAGACAACCTCAAAGGCGGTTGAATCCGACCATGAAGGAGGTTGTCAAGAAGGAAATTCTTAAACTTCTTGATGCAGGTATCATCTATCCTATCTCCGATAGTAAGTGGGTGAGTCCAGTTTAAGTAGTTCCGAAGGAGGGAGGAATGACGGTCATCACCAACAAGAACAACGAACTCATTCCTACCCGAACCGTAACTGGATGGCGGATGTGCATAGACTACCGCAAGCTCAACAACGCAACGCGGAAGGATCATTTTCCATTGCCATTCATTGATCAAATGCTTGAAAGGTTAGCACAACATTCACATTTTTGCTACCTTGACGGCTATAGTGGGTTCTTTCAAATTCCGATACATCCGGACGATCAGGAGAAGACCACATTCACGTGCCCGTGGGGTACGTTTGCTTATAGGAGAACGCCGTTCGGGCTTTGCAACGCCCCAGCCACCTTCCAACGGTGCATGATGGCCATCTTCTCCGAATACGTAGAGGAAATCATGGAAGTCTTCATGGACGACTTCTCCGTATACGGTTCCTCTTTTAACGATTGCCTTTCTAACCTTTCTCTTGTTTTACAAAGATGTGAAGACACTAACCTAGTTCTTAATTGGGAGAAGTGTCAATTCATGGTTAAGGAAGGAATTGTATTAGGACACTTAGTCTCTAGTAGAGGGATAGAGGTAGACAAGGCTAAGATAGAGACCATAGAGAAACTTCCCCCCCCCCAATTTCGGTGAAAGGGATAAGAAGTTTCCTAGGATATGCTGGATTTTATAGACGTTTCATTAAGGACTTTTCTAAGATATCAAAACCTCTCACTAATCTATTGATGAAGGATGTGGTTTTAAAGTTTTCGCAGGAATGTTTGGATGCGTTTAACACCATTCGGCAAGCGCTAATTTTAGCACCTATTATCCAACCTCCGGATTGGACTCTTCCCTTTGAGATTATGTGCGATGCTAGTGACGTAGCTATTGGAGCTGTTCTTGGGCAACGAAAGGAAGGGCGAACCCACGCCATATACTATGCTAGCAAGACGCTAGATGAAGCGCAGCTCAACTACGCCACTACCGAAAAAGAGTTCTTAGCCATTGTCTATGCTATTGACAAGTTTCGCTCTTATCTTGTAGGTGCAAAGGTGATTGTCTACACGGATCATGCTGCGATCCGGTACCTCCTTGCGAAGAAAGATGCGAAGCCAAGGCTGATTAGATGGATTCTTCTCCTACAAGAATTCGATCTTGAGATCCGCGACAAGAAAGGTTCAGAAAATTCTGTTGCGGATCATTTGAGTCGCCTAACACATCTAGAGGACGACCATCTACCCATTGATGACTCCTTTCCGGACGAACACCTACACATCATAGAGGAGTGCATCAACGTAATCTCCAAAGGTAACGAACCGTGGTTTGCTGATTTTGTTAACTATTTGGTTTGCCAGGAGATACCGCCCGGACTATCCTACGCACAAAGGAAGAAGTTCTTTAAGGACGTCCGGGAATACTATTGGAACGAGCCTCTCCTCTTTAAGAGAGGTCCGGATGGCATCATTCGGCGATGTGTGCCGGAAGATGAGATACAAAGTGTCATCCGCCATTGTCATTCACTACCTTGTGGAGGACACGCTAGTTCGAACAAGACTAGCGCAAAGGTATTACAATCTGGATTCTTTTGGCCTACTTTGTTTAGAGATGTGCAATCCTTTGTTTCTTGCTGCGATGCTTGTCAAAGAACAGGCAATATCTCTAGGAGGAATGAGATGCCCCTCAACAACATCCAGGAGGTGGAGATTTTCGATGTTTGGGGAGTCGATTTCATGGGACCATTCCCATCCTCTTGTAGAAACCAATACATACTATTGGCGGTAGATTACGTTTCTAGATGGGTGGAAGTAATTGCCTCTCCCACAAATGATGCCATGGTGGTGGTTAAGTTCTTCAACAAGACCATCTTTCCGCGATTTGGGACACCAAGGACGATCATTAGTGATGGAGGCTCTCACTTTATAGCCCGTCGCTTTGAAGCTCTTCTAGCTAAGTATGGGGTTACTCACAAGGTCGCTACCCCTTACCATCCACAAACGAGTGGACAAGTTGAGATCTCAAATAGGGAGATCAAAGGAATCTTAGAGAAGACGGTTTCAAGGACTAGGAAGGATTGGTCCTTGAAGCTAGATGATGCATTATGGGCATACCGGACTGCGTACAAGACTCCCATAGGAACCACACCATATAATCTTGTGTATGGGAAGTCATGTCACTTGCCGGTAGAGTTGGAGCACAAAGCGTTTTGGGCTATCAAGTGGCTGAATTTCGGAATGAAGGAAGCGGGAGAGAAGCGTCTCCTAGACATCAATAAGCTGGATGAACTCCGCTTGAACGCCTATGAAAACGCCAAGATCTACAAGGAAAGAGCAAAGCGTTGGCATGATAAGCATATCATTCCAAAGGACTTCAAGGAAGGAGATCAAGTTCTCCTCTTCATTCAAGACTTCGCCTCTTTCTAGGTAAGCTTAAATCCCATTGGACCGGACCCTTTCTAATTAAGCGTATTTTCCCCCATGGTGCAGTTGAAGTATGGGGTAAAGCGAGCGGAAGTTTTAAGGTGAACGGCCAACGACTCAAGAAGTATACGCCGGAACTCCAAGCTGAAGAGTTCGCGCCTACTGCACTCGAATAAGTGCGAGATTGGTCTAGCTACGGACCTTAAACAAAGCGCTTCTTGGGAGGCAACCCAAGGTATTGCATTTTCGTTTCTGTTTTCGATTCATAGTTTAGCTTAGAATAGACGATTTTGCTTTGTTTTTGCCTTCGATTTCTTCCGGTATGTTCGTGTTTTTGGTTGTAGGATCGATGGAAAAGGAATAGGGAAGAATAATGTCGAAGAAAAGTGACGAAATTTGGACTTTGGAGCTTTACAGAGTGTTCCACGGTCTAAATTACGGTCGTCATAGCTACAGTGCCCGTAATTTCCAAAAGCCTTTGAAAAATCACCAAAACCACGGTTCCGTACACTTCCACGGCCGTGGAACACCCCGACAGACCGTGATTTTCAAAAATTTTGCCAGCCACTATATAAGCCACATTCTTCACAAAAAACCAACCAAAAATCCCTCTTTCCACGACCTAATTGCCGAAAATCCACGACCTCCTCTAAATCTTCGTTTCTTAATCGTTTCTAACAATTCTTCCTCCTAAACTGAAGCAAATTCAACCACAAACAAGATCCAAACGACAAACCGAGCGGAAATCCATCAACAAACGCACAATTCGGATTTTTCAAATCGGAAAATAGGTTTTTTTCTCTCTTCTCGATTCTTGGCAATTTGGTTCGTTTTTGTTAGAGATTTTTAGGAAGAACTGATTAAGATTGGAAGAAATTAGACTAGGACTGCCTGTTGTGGAGATTGATTGCTGATTTGCTGAGATTTGTGAATTTCTGAGACGAATCACGGTCTCTGGAAGAATTACGGCCGTGATTCTTGAAGAACAGACCGTAATTTTTTAGCAGAATGGATTTTGTAAGGAGAGTTTCGGGAAGGATAAAAGAGAAGAAGGGTAACTAGAATAAGAAAAGGAAGGGTAATCCCTCCTCCTCCTCATCCTCTAGGGCACCACCATCCTCACCTTCACCTCCATCCTCACCTTCACCTCCATCCTCACCTCCTCACCCTAGAATCCCGACCATACATGAGAACCATCTCGCTGCATTCGAGAAGATCCAAAAGAGGCCAGTGATTGGCCCTAGATACTTGTTGTTGGAGGATCTAGTTCCTCTCAACATTGTGGAGGATCTTACTTGGCTCTTGGATAGAGCCGGATTAGTTGTCTTCTCGGCTATCCGAGAAGACGCCTATGAGGAGATTACACGGGAGGTTGTGACTTCCTTTGAGCACAGCCACGTAGAGAGGACCGTCTCTTTCCGTCTCATGGAAAGAGACTACCATTTGAGTATCCGTGAGTTTGGGACCATTTTTGGGTTTCATGAGACCTTTAATGGTCGATTTCCGAGTGGCGTTTACGCCAAGGACTTTTGGGATGAAGTTGCAATGATTTACGCCGACGAGGACCGTTGGCAACCCGCTGATACCAAGGCTAGATTGATGTACCATCTAGCCTTGAAGATAGCTCACCGTGTTCTTTCGGAGTGTCTCTTTCCTAGGACGGAGACGCCCCAAAAGATCAAGACGGATGAGCTATTCTTGCTTTACTCCATGCTTTATGGACGCCGTGCTGATTGTGCTACTCTCTTGGCTGCTACTATGAGCAAGCTCAAGAACAAGACGAAGGGAAACATCGGATATGGTGGGATAGTTACCCACATTGCTAGGAGTTTTGGTGTGGATTTTTCTGCTTGCACCCGCATACCGGCCGTTCCTTTAGGGCTACATGCTTTCATGGTTAGGGGTCTCATTTTCCCCACACATAGAGGTCCGCCTTATGCGGGCATGCCTTGGGAGAGTAGGACGGGCAGGGGTATAGAGTGGCTGCCGAGTATTCCATTATGGCGGGACGCCATAATTGGAAGGAGACGTTCGCTGCTATGCATGCGAACAGGATAGTAGCTCCCCCTTATGTCCCACCACCGGTTGTCGAGGAGGAGGATATGGGAGATCAGTTTGAGAGTGGAGGAGGAGTGAAGCAGGAGTTTGGCACGTTTCCGGACCAGCCGGAGGCGGCCCCAGATGTACCTAGACGCTCTCCACATCCAGCTAGAGCCTCAGGCTCGTCATCTCGCCGTGCTAGCGTGAGTGAGAGGCCTACGTGGATGACCACACCTCCCACATGGTATGGCGTTCCCCCTCCTTGGTCCACAGAGCAGCCAACAGCACCACCACCAGCACCAGCACCATCCGACGCCCCAGCATGGTACAGTCAGGCCCCGGGATGGTACGAGCAGATGCCGGATTGGGCTACCGGACTTTCAGAGAGAGTAGGAGCGCTGGAGATCCAGGCCGATGCTAGAGACGGACGCCTAGACGACCTCGACCACATGATGAGGGACGTCTACCGCCAGCAGTTTGGGCGGTCCTATGATCCGAGTTTCTCTCCATTCCCGCCTCCGCCGGCACCAGAGTGATTTGATGCATGACCGTTTGATTTAGACATTCCACCGCCACCTTGTGAGTTTCTTTTTCTTTTCTCTCTTTTCTTTCTTTATTTTGAACATTAGGGACAATGTTCGTCCTAAGTATGGGGTGGGATGTACTAAAAGTTTGTAATAACTCTACTTACTATGTTTGCTTTCATTTGAGACTATCATTGCATGTTCATTATATGTTTCACGTTTCATTATTGCATTACATGAAAAAGAACTTGAAAAACCCATAAAAATTGAAAAATTTTGAAAATTTTATGCTTCTAATGAATTGAGATGATTTGTATGATAATCACTACTTGTGAATTGAGTTTGATGACAATTGCATGCTTAAAAGAATTGTGAATTGAAAAGAAGTTTGAATGAATGAATTATACCTCTTTTGCAAGTTTCATAATGTGATGAATGTTACCTAAATCATGTTGAAAAATTGAAGTTGAAATCACACTATGAGTTCTTACACTTCTTGTTGAGATGATTAAGGCAATTCGATTTTTCTTTCTTCTTCCTTTGATCATTTAGCTCCTCATTGAAATATTAGCCTCCTTTACCTATCCGGGAATTTGGAGAAGTGAATGAGAAAAAGGCATGTTTGATGTGGGAGGGCCATGAGAGCAATTATTTGCAATCAAAAGAATAGAAAGAAATTGTAGGTTTGGGGAAGTCAATCATGATGATGAGTAACTCGGCACCATTCACATAGCCGGGTGTTTGTGTCTTGCCAAAGTCGAATTGAGCGATATTCCTAGCGGATTATGGTATGTGCGCTAAGGGTTTGAGGCATCTCATGAAAATTGAGAAACGCCAATCTCCTAGGCTTCGGTTTTTGTGCACCTCTATCCATAACTCCAAAAGTAAAATCGAAAAATGAAAAGAAGAGAGTGAAGCTCTAAGTTGAAGTGTTGCGGGAACCACAAAAGAAGAAGAAGGTAGTTGTCCACTTTTCCGGATTCAAGCACCACATTCCCTAAAGGTTTCCTTCCCTTCCACATTCTAGACCTTTTCTTTGAAAGTCCTTAAGATCAAAAGAATGTTATATGACTTGGTGATCTAAATTGAAGTTTCTTATGATTGATTTTGATAATGTTAAAAGGTTATGATGCTTGTATAGAAGTTTAATTTATTCATGAATTTTCTTTGCTTTTTACTCTTTAATTGAGTGTGTGAAAGTTTGATGAACGATTGAAGCAAGGTTTGAGAATGATCCATTCTTTAGAAGTCACATTCATCCAAAAGAAGGTACACATATTTCATCCTAACTTTTGTTTAAACCTTTTTGAAAGACCTTGCTTAGGGACAAGCAAGTGTTAAGTATGGGGTTATTTGTTAGCATGAAATATTGTGATATTTTAGGCACGTTTTCTAAACGTATTTGATTCATATTGATAGTCTTTGATTGAGCCTTGTTGCATATGTGAGCTAGTATTACCTATATTGTCGATATGGATGTCTACACTAGCTTTATGTTGATTATAGGTGATTGAGAGTCATTTCCGAACGGAATCGAGCAAAGAAGAGTTGATTGAGTATGTCCATGGATTAAGGGCATTCTTAGGAGCAAATTGGAGTTTAGCTTGAGGAATGCACGAGGCTAGGGAAGAATCACGTTCTTGCCTTAAATCACGCTCTAAAATACGGCCGTACTACAAACCACGTTCAGTTCCACGGCCGTGGAAGTATGCAAGAGAGGCGTGATGCATTCCAATAACTATTACGGTCGTGGAATACATGGTTCAAACCGTGACACTTTCCACGCTCAAAATTACGGTCGTGGAAACTTCCACGACCGTGATCTTGGCGATCTTTTTCGCCACACTTTGAAGCCACGATCTTTTGAAGATTTGGGCCGGGCCGACATTTTGCCCTACACTATAAAAAGACGGACAAAGGGAGATTCCGTCATCGACGCATAGGCCGGCTTATACCTCGCTTTGCATTACCGCTGATCGCCGCTTGAAGGATTTTGGCAACTCTAGCTTAGAGGATTTGGACATCTCATTGGAGATCGAAGTTCGTGTTGGGATTTGCCCTAATCTCGCACTTTTGGCGGAGCTTGCTGTTGAGATCTTCGGATTGGCGGAAGATCGAAGTTATTGGAAGATTATTCCAAGAAGATTTCTCTTCTTGTTTAGGTTTGATTTAGAAGACGAATTGACATCCCGTTCTTCTCTCTTTCCTAAGATTGTGATTGTTTGCTTTATTCTGAATCTATTGACAACATTTGTTCTCGATTGTGACTTTGAGATTAGTTTGAAGTTTATTGAAAGTTTTCGGAAGTTTTCATCTTTCTATCTTTTAATTCTTGAATTGATATCAACATGACTGTTATTGGCTAAAAACCCTTAACAATTCTAAGGTGAAGGATTGATAGTTGTGGCTTAGATGATGATAGATCGATCGTAAACAGATTAGACCCTGAGAGTTTGAGAGAATCGTCGACGAACCCTAAATTACGGGCTGTTCTTGAGTTCCACGACCGTGGAATCTCAAGATCCAACCGTAATTTCCCTTAAGTTTACGAACTTGCTTTTACTTTAATCCAAAGTTAAGGATTTGCTTTAACTTAGTTTAGACTTGTCTTTTCTAGGTGGTAGTGAAGCCTCAACAACCTCTACCTCGATTGTGAGTGTCACATCCGTGATCGGTTAAGTTAGTCTTGATCCTTGGATTACAAGTTTGGGTATTTGACACTAATCCTCACCTTTAGAACTTTTCTATATTGAGCCTCAACAACCTGTATAGAGAGTGCCTTGTAGGCGAGTCATATAAGGTTTTTGGAACTTCACCGTACGATTACCTTACATTAGCATACCTTTGCATGTCTCAACTCTGTCTTTATATCATTAGTATATCTTGAATCGATTGCCACAGCTGGATACTTGGATCTTTAGGATTGTTGTTTTCCCAATATTTGCAAAACTCTCATATTTACTCGCTTGATAATCTACAATTGAATTTGTTCCCACCCAAATCCCTGTGTTCGATACTCTGG
Source organism: Fagopyrum homotropicum (assembly GCA_033239125.1). Classification (NCBI taxonomy): domain Eukaryota; kingdom Viridiplantae; phylum Streptophyta; class Magnoliopsida; order Caryophyllales; family Polygonaceae; genus Fagopyrum; species Fagopyrum homotropicum. The sequence goes on along the minus strand of BSWB01000005.1, from coordinate 3,630,680 downwards.
AATTCTTGCTTAGCTACGTCGATCCGTACACTGCGGGTTCGCTGCTTGATTCTAGTTTTATAAATTTAAAGCTTATTTGCACACACCTTTAGGGGCGAACAGTTACCTCGAAGGACGCATCAAATTGGTATCAGAGCAAGGGATCAAAGCTAAGTTTTTTGTGCGTTATTATCTTAAACCTTTTTAGCATTTTTGTTCATGATGTTCTTCATTTGTTCTTCATGATCTTCATGTTGTTCATCATGTTCATCCATTTTCCTTGGAATGTTTTTTTATTTTCCGTGTTTAATTCAAAACAAAAAGTACAAAAATAGGAGATATTTGGTTTGCCTTCAAACCATTTATCAAACCCGTCTTTTTCTTAAACCGACCCAATCCGACAATTTTGTTAATTAATTTCACCAAATCTCTTGGGGTATTTTTGTTAACGAAAAGTTCGGATATCTCGCTTTTGATATTCCAAGAAAAGCAAAAAAAACTCTTCATCAATACGGATTTGTGTTCAAAAACAAAAACAAAACAAAACAAAAGAAAGTGTTGCTCAAAACGTTTCAAAAAAACGAAACAAACAAAGTGAAAAGACGTCCGGCAAACCGGTCCATCCGAAAAATCGAATTTTACAAAACGGTCAAAGACCGAAAGCAAGCAAAGCTTGTCGAGTGAACAATCCGTCCATCTTCTATCTCTCCATTTTCTTACATACTTTTGCAAAATATCACTTGTTTATTTGTGTGTAATTGGTTCAATTTTGTTGGATTTGCCTTCCTTGCCTAACCGCCAAACGGCCTTCCCCAAAGTAGAACCCGATAACGCACTTGAACTTGGGTAAAGTTGACCTAATTTGTCACCTTGCTCACTTGATTGCTTGCAATTGTGTGCTGATTTGGAGCAATGACTAACGTTGAAATGGAAACTTCTCAGGATTCTGGTCCGCATGAGTTCAGTGAACCTTTGGCTCAAGAAACTGCTTCGTTGTCCCTCGAAAATGACTCCATAAGGCGTGAATTGGAAGCCTTGAAGGCACAACAAAAGTTTGATGCCTTGACCCGAGAAAATATTGCCTTGAAAAAAGAGCTAGAAGCTCTTAAGGCCCTTCAGATTGCTCAACGTCCCACCCCAACATATCCGAATGAGACGGTGGCCAATGCTTCCACATCCGATGCACAACGGAAAGGCAAGGGACTTTTGGGAGCCGGACCATCAAACGTTACCCGGCTTGCATCTGTCATTGAACGCACCCATCCTTTACCTCTTGACGGAAATGAGTCCCATGAAGAAGAGGAGTGTAACACCCCGAATTCTCAGAACTCGGGACATTACTGGTTAGAACCTCACAGCGGGTTCCGACCTCAGTTTGACAACAATCTTACTAGGATCTTGCCACAAGACACAAATAAGGAAAACCGAAATTCATAAAATAGTAATTTTAAGGTAATGAATGCAACACGGTCTAGCAGTCTAAAGTACTTAAACAAAGGAAACGAACAACTGTCTTAACCAAAAGAAAGAAAAGACAAACACAACCCCAACCCCCACTCTAAGGAGTACGGAGACCCGGTTGACCACTACTTCCGGATCACTCAGCTGCTGGTCTAACCTGCGGTAAATCTAAAAACACAACAAGACTAACCGTTAGCTAATTATCTAAATATTAGAAGAATAATAGTAGCACACACACACATAAAAATATAAACACCCATCATGCTTTCAAACAAGTCCATTTATTATCTTAAGTTAAGTTACTCGTTCACGCTAATGATACTTATTTTGTGACACGAGGGATTCCCAAACCTCGCCTCCTCCCCCGTGTAACCATCAGGAATGGATCCGATGCATCTCACCTTGTACCTGCCTGGTCTGGGTATAGAGAACCTCCCAGTCTCCTGTCAGAGCTTGGCAGTGATGTCACGACCCGTTATACATACACTTGGGCCTTAAACATAATAATAACGGTCGTCCTAGCAAGTTGTTATTATTAAAACACGCACATAGCACACACAACCACTATCACTCAACTAATATCCAGAAACTGGCTAAGTAAGTCGCAAGGACTTACCCGAGTCAAAATACACTCTAACGCGTCTCAAACAGTCCGTACTCGTAGTAACTCAAACGCCTGTCAAATAAGGAATATGAATCAAAATCACATCTGGATGTCCAACCTCATGCGAAGGAATTACGGAAATAACTCTCTTACGGTAAAAGACCATTTTACCCTTAGTGTCGTACATTCTCGAAGTTATTCTTAAAACCCTACTAAATCCGTAACTATTAGGTATTTATATGTATATATATATATATATATATATATATATATATATATATATATATATATATATATATATATATATATAATTACATAATTCATATTTTCCCAACTCGCACTCATGTGAGTAGATCCATATATCTATCTACATGTATAAACTTTAAATCACTTATATGTACACTTTTATTTCATATTATATATATATACGTATATTTATATACTCGGCATACACAACTCCTATATAAGCTCACACCTCCCCACGTACACAACACTCAATCGAATATACTTACCCTTACCCTCGGACCACACACCTCTCAGCCTTGCCTATCTACAATTCTCAACAGCTCACACAACTGCCCTTACTAACCTACCTTACTGCATACCCGTACCACCTCCAATCTACTGTTTATGTACGTATTCAATCTCAGTTTATATACGTATTCCATATCAATTTATATACGTATTCCATCTCAAATATATACGTATACAATCTCAAATATATATGTATTCCATCTCAAATATATAGGTATACAATCTCAATATATACGTATTCTATCTCAATTATATACGTATACAATCTCGCAATTATATATACTCGCAGGGAACAGGAGGGAAGAAGAACCGGAGGAGGATCTTACCGGGCTGCAGTCCGGCGGCGATGGGCTGGCGTTCCTGTCGGCCTCACTGGTGGTTGGCGGTCTACTGCTGCGGGAAGTCGGAAAGCCGCTAGTGAGTCCCGACACAACAGGGGCGAGGAGGAAAATAACGGCGAGGGGAAGAGATCAGTACTTACCGGAGTCGACGGAGGCGCTGGCTCGTGCGGTTGCTGCAGGACGATGACTGGACTCGGCGGTAGCACGGCGGTCAGCGACGAGGCTCAGTAGTCGCGGTAGCCGGCGAACGGGGGAAGGCAGCGTTGTCTTCTGATGAGGCGGAAGGTGAGTTTCGGAACAGAGAAGGAACGGAAGGAGGAGAAGGGAGGCAGTGGACTTACCGGACCTACTGCGGTGCTCGGCGGAAGGCGGCGCAGGGCTCGGTGGCGGCGCTCCGGCTGCAAGGAGGGCGGCGCTGGTGGGCTGCTGTTCGTCCGTGTCGCGAGAGAGAAGAAGCAGGAGGGGCTTCTGTTCGTCCGTGTCGCGAGAGAGAAGAAGCAGGAGCGGCAGTCATCCGTGGTTAGAGGGGTAATTAGGTAGGATTAGGGTTAAGAAGGGATTAGGGTTAGGATTAGATTATGAGATGGGCTGTTGGGCTGATAATTAGGCCTCGTAGTGGGCTACATCCGGCCTGCTTTCTCATTAGAACGAGAATAGGAACTCGTTACTCGTCCGGTTTCTGGTTAGGTACGGGAAGTTATATAATACGGAATTAAATTCCGTATTATCTTATTATTATTATTATTATTATTTTAAGGTGCGTAATTTATTTCCGGTTACAAGGTTTCGTCATTTTATGTGAATTAATGTCACATAAAATGATAGAAATAACACTCGTTTTATTTTACTTTTAATTTATGTACTTATTTTTTTAAGATTGACGTTTCGGAAATCGGTTAAATTCAGGTTTAACGGAGTTTCAAAATTCCGGTTATTACATCAGTGCCCTCTTAAAAGAAGTTTCGTCCCGAAACTTAGAATAATTCTCTTAATCGCGCATTTCCTTTGGTATATTTAATTTTCTCGACATTTTCGTTGGCTACAAGCAACTACTCAATCATCAACAGTAGACATGTGTCACATAAAACGTAATCACTCAAATCGGTATAAAAACCTAAAAGGTCAAACAACACAACATCCGAGTACTAACTCGTCAAAACAGGAGTAACCTCTAACCCCGCAAAGAACTCGGGGTAGTTACGTCTAATACTCTCCTCAGTCTCCCAAGTGGCCTCATCAGCTCCTCTCCTAGACCACTGGATCCGCAACATAGATATATCCTTGGACCGCAGACGTCTAGTACTGCGCTCCAAGACAGCTACTGGGTACTCTACAAATGTATGGTCAGGCTCAACTGTCAGATCCTCATGGCTGATAACGTGTCTCGGATCCGGGATGTACTCTCTCAACTGAGATACATGAAAGACTGGATGGACACCCTCTAGTCTCGGCGGTAATGCTAGTCTGTAGGCCACCTCTCCAACTCTCTCCAAGATCTCAAAAGGTCCGACATATCGGAGACTCAACTTCCCCTTAATGCCGAAACGCCTGACTCCTCTCGTAGGTGACACTCTCAACCACACCTGAGCACCCACTCTAAACTCCAAGGGCCGACGCCTTTTGTCGGCGTAGGACTTCTGACGACTCTGAGCTGCTAACATTCGCTCTCGGACTAGGGCAATCCGAGCGATGTCATCCTGTATCTGATCTGGAGCTACTCCATCGACATCTCCGCCCGTACAAAGCCTCATAAGGAGCCATCCCAATAGACGCGTGCCAGCTATTATTGTACGAAAACTCTACCAGTGGGAGATGATCTGGCCATACCTGTCCCCAATCTAGTACACACGCCCGAAGCATGTCCTCTAAGGTCTGAATGGTCCTCTCGGACTGTCCGTCTGTCTGTGGGTGATAGGCAGTGGTAAAGTGGAGACTCGTCCCCAAAACAGTATGTACCTGCTGCCAAAATCTCGAGGTAAAACGTCCATCTCTGTCAGAGACGATAGTCCTCGGTACTCCATGGAGTCTCACAATGAGTCTGGTGAACTCCTCAGCTAGACGACTCACCGGCCACGTTTCCTTAATCGGAATAAAATGTGCGGTCTTCGTTAGGCGGTCTACCACTACCCAAATAGCATCAAATCCTCTGCTGAGTCCTAAACCTGTGACAAAATCCATAGATATATCCTCCCACTTCCACTTTGGTACTGGAAGTGAGTGGAGCTCTCCTCCGGACCTACGATGCTCAATCTTGACCTGCTGGCAGGTCGCACACTGAGCTACATACCGAGTCACATCGGGCTTCAAACCACCCCACCAGAAGGACCGTCTCACATCTTTGTACATCTTACTCGCTCCAAGATGTACTGAGTATGGGGTAGCATGAGCCTCACCTAGTATCCTCTGTCTCAACTCACTGTCTGACAGCACACAAACGCGGTCCTGACGTCTCATCACTCCATCTGCACCAATAGTAAACTATGGGGCCTCATCTCGAGACATCCTGTCTCGGATCCTGATCAAAGTCGGGCAAGTCTCCTGCTTCTGTCGGATCTCATCCGACAGATTAGGAAATAACTCCATGGTAGCCAACTGACCATCATTATCGGGAAACTGAATCTCTATCTCCAACCAAGCCAAGTCCCTCTACAACTGTGGCTGTACTTTCAACCGGGCTATCGCCCTCTCCCTAGGCGTGTTCCGGCTCAAAGCATCAGCTACCACATTCGCCTTCCCGGGGTGGTAAAGAATCTCAAGGTCGAAGTCCTTGATCAACTCTAACCACCGCCTCTGGCGGTTATTCAACTCTCTCTGAGTGAATATGTACTTCAGACTCTTATGGTCTGTGAAGATCTGACATGTCGCCCTATAGAGTTAGTGACGCCAGATCTTAAGAGTATGAACTACTGCAGCCAACTCTAGATCATGTGTGGGGTAGTTCTCCAAATACGTCTTCAACTATCGAGACGCATAGGCTATGACCTTACCCCTCTGCATCAAAACACACCCCAAGTCCAGCTTGGATGCATCACTGTATAGCACAAAGTCATCCGTACCCTCAGGCTGTGCCAAAATCGGAGCGGATGTCAATCTCCTCTTCAGCTCCTCAAAACTCTGCCGACACGGCTCAAACCAGACAAACCGAGTGGTCTTCCTCAGAAGACAAGTAAGTGGTCGGGCAATCAAAGAGAACCCTTCCACAAACCGGCGGTAGTAACCTGCTAAACCTAGAAAGCTGCGAACCTCCTTAACATTCTTAGGAGGTTGCCAAGAAGATATTGACTCGATCTTCGCCGGATCGACCTTAATACCCTCAACATTCACCACGTGACCTAAGAAAGCCACCCCTGACATCCAAAACTCACACTTGGATAGCTTAGCATACAGCTGGCTATCTTGTAAAATCTGCAATACTGTCCTCAAGTGTCCGGCATGCTCCTCTCGACTCCTAGAGTAGACTAGGATGTCATCAATGAAAACCACTACAAACTAATCTAAGAAGTCAATGAATATCCCATTCATCAACTCCATGAACACTGCTGGTGCATTAGTGAGCCCAAATGGCATCACCGCAAACTCATAATGACCATACCTAGTCCGGAATGCCGTCTTAGGTATATCCTGATCTCTCACCCTCAACTGGTGGTAACCTGACCTCAAGTCTATCCTCGAGAACACAGACACTCCATGCAACTGGTCCAACAGATCATCTATGCGCGGTAGTGGATACTTGTTCTTGATGGTTACCTTGTTCAGCTCTTTGTAGTCTATGCACAGCCTCATCGATCTGTCCTTCTTCTTCACAAATAATACTGGCGCACCCAAGGAGACACATTAGGGCGTATGAAACCCTTCTCTGCTAGCTCCTCTAACTGCTTCTTCAGCTCAAGCAGCTCTACAGGTGTCATACGGTACGGAGCCTTCAAGATCGGTCTCGTGCCCGGCTCTAAGTCAATGCTAAAATCAACGCTCCTCTGTGGGGGTAGTCCTGGCAGGTCGTCACTGAATACCTCTGCAAACTCGCATGCAACAGGTATCTCCTCTATGGTCGGGCTCTTGCTTTCCTTCATGGCATAACACCAGAAGGCCTCGCAACCCTGTGCTATCAGTCCCAACCTCGGAATATCACTCTATGACCCTCCTCAGTGGCAACGGTCACTGTCCTCCTGCCAATGTCTAGGACTGCTCCGTGTCTCCTCATCCAATCTATCCCTAAAATGACATCCTCATGAGCTAAGGGCATGACTAGAAAATTGACTAGCCAGTCTCGATCTCCCATGCGAACAGGACATCCAAAGATCTCTCTAGTCCCTCTTACCTTACTCCCATCAGGTAAGCCTATCATAAAAGGTATCCCCTCTACAGTAGCTAAGGACAACCTATCTACGCATGCATCAGATATGAAGAAGTGTGTAGCACCCGTATCAAATAAAACTCGTACAGGTAAGTCATGAATTTGGATTGTACCTGTGGCAGTCGGTGCATCTGGCTGATCAACATCTCTCAACTCAAACTTTCGTGCATGAGCTCCTCTAGTATCAACTACACTACCACGTCCTCTGCCCCGACCTGATCCCTGCATAGAACTCTGGGATGATGTATGTCCGGGAGCCTTGTAAGATTGCTGCTGACCAGGAGCTCTGTACTGCTGCTGCTGACTCGGAGCTCGGTACTGTGGCGGCCTTTGTACACTCCCTAATAGGCCTGCAGGAGAAGAACCCTGCTGAGATGGAGCCTTGCCCTGGCGGCAGAATGCAGCTCTATGTCTAATCTTGCCGCACTGGAAGCAGGTCACTGCCGGCTTCGTGCAGTTCGATCGGATGTGTCCATAGCCACTGCAGTTGTGGCACTATAATCCACCAGCTGAAGTCTGACCAGTGGCGGTGTGGATATGTCGCCCCTGAGTCTGTCCCCGTCCAAAAACAGCTACTCCTGAACTACCACTAGCATAACCTGTCCTCTGCTGCTTATCCGGCATATCTGATTGAGCAGCTCTCCTCGACACTGGTTTGTCTCTCTCATATGTAGATGCTCTATCCTGATAGTCTGACAGAGTCTCACAGCGAAATCCTGCCAGATAGGAACGAGTGCTCTCTCTCAACCTCCGTGAAAAGAGATATACATGCTGCTCCTCAGGAGGTGCAGCTGGTCCAAGCAGTGTCAGTTCCTTCTGGAACTTCTTGATGGCAGCAACAATCGGAATGTCCTCAAATCCTGCCTCAATGAAGTCCTGAAACCTCTCTCTCCTCAACGAGACAGGGCGGTATCTGTCTCTAACAATGCCCCTCATCTGCTCCCAACTACTGACTCGACTACGCATGGTCCGCCACCAGGAATGAGCATCCCCAGTGAAGCATGTCTGTACCAAATCCACCTGCCGATCCTCTAGGCAACGTATTGCCTCTAACGCAGTCTCTACCTGTCCAATCCAATGCTCCACCTCCAGTCCTATCTCTCCACTAAATGAGGGGACCTTCTGAGAGTTGAAAGTCTTCAACCACTCATCTGGCCTCAGTGCTCTAGACCCAGTAGGAGCTCTATCAGCCACAACTCTCCTCTCAGGTACAACTGGCACCTGAGGCACTCCCTGTGTCACCTGGACAGATCTAGCCGGTACTGGTGGTACCTGGGTAAGTCTCTTTGTCCTAGCAGCCTCCTCCATACGCTCAACGTATGCTCGGTACTCTCTGTACTCAGTCGCTCCAATGGAAACACGTCCGGACTCTGTCGAACGTGCTCTCTGTGCTCCAGACCTAGCAACGGTCTCACTCCTGACCTCAGGACCTACACTCTCAGCTACCTCCTCCACTCCAGCCTCTGGCATGATCACTACTGGTGGATCCTCTCGAAGAGCTCGACCTCAGCCTCGGGCTAGTGGAGGTCTACCTCCACGGCTGCGTCCTCTAACTATAGGGGTCCCATCTCCCCTACCTGGTCCAGCTGGAGGGAGAGGTGGACGACCTCTACCTCAACCAGTAGCTAGCGTAGCTCTAGTACGTGCCATCTGTGCGATGAATAATAACTATAATTACAACTAGCTAAAAAGTCCAAAAAGTCCATCTACAGTAAAACCTAAAGTCCATACTAAGCATACTGAGATCCGCGGTAGTAGTGGTGGTCAGCCGTACTTTTCTATTCCCAACCAGACTGCATGCATTTAAAAACCAAAAATTCTCTTTTTAAAACTCAGACCCCTTTTCGGGTTCTGCTTAAAACTTATTCGGTCTTTCAGAAGATTTCAAGTGCCATTGTTGCCAACCTAGAGCTCTGATACCATGTTGTAACACCCCAAATTCTCAGAACTCGGGACATTACTGGTTAGAACCTCACAGTGGGTTCCGACCTCAGTTTGACAACAATCTTACTAGGATCTTGCAACAAGACACAAATAAGGAAAACCGAAATTCATAAAATAGTAATTTGAAGGTAATGAATGCAACACGGTCTAGCAGCCTAAAGTACTTAAACAAAGGAAACGAACAACTGTCTTAACCAAAAGAAAGAAAAGACAAACACAACCCCAACCCCCACTCTAAGGAGTACGGAGACCCGGCTGACCACTACTTCCGGATCACTCAGCTGCTGGTCTAACCTGCGGTAAATCTAAAAACACAACAAGAGGAACCGTTAGCTAGTTATCTAAATATTAGAAGAAGAATAGTAGCACACACACACACATAAATATATAAACACCCATCATGCTTTCAAACAAGTCCATTTATTATCTTAAGTTAAGTTACTCGTTCACGCTAATGATACTTATTTTGTGACACGAGGGATTCCCAAACCTCGCCTCCGGCCCCGTGTAACCATCAGGAATGGATCCGATGCATCTCACCTTGTACTTGCCTGGTTTGGGTATAGAGAACCTCCCAGTCTCCTGTCAGAGCTGGGCAGTGATGTCACGGCCCGTTATACATACACTTGGGCCTTAAACGTAATAATAACGGTCGTCCTAGCAAGTTGTTATTATTAAAACACGCACATAGCACACACAACCACTATCACTCAACTAATATCCATAAATTGGCTAAGTAAGTCGCAAGGACTTACCCGAGTCAAAATACACTCTAACGCGTCTCAAACAGTCCGTACTCTTATTAACTCAAACGCCTGTCAAATAAGGCATATGGATCAAAATCACATCTGGATGTCCAACCTCACGCGAAGGAATTACGTAAATAACTCTCTTACGGTAAAAGACCATTTTACCCTTAGTGTCGTACATTCTCGAAGTTATTCTTAAAACCCTACTAAATCCGTAACTATTAGGTATTTATATATATATATATATATATATATATATATATATATATATATATATATATTTAATTACATAATTCATATTTTCCCAACTCGCACTCATGTGAGTAGATCCATATATCTATCTACATGTATAAACTTTAAATCACTTATATGTACACTTTTATTTCATATTATATATATATATATATATATATATATATATACGTATATTTATATACTCGGCATACACAACTCCTATATAAGCTCACACCTCCCCACGTACACAACACTCAATCGAATATACTTACCCTTACCCTCGGACCACACACATCTCAGCCTTGCCTATCTACAGTTCTCAACAACTCACACAATTGCCCTTACTAACCTACCGTACTGCATACCCGTACCACCTCCAATCTACTGTTTATGTACGTATTCAATCTCAGTTTATATACGTATTCCATATTAATTTATATACGTATTCCATCTCAAATATATACGTATACAATCTCAAATATATAAGTATTCCATCTCAAATATATACGTATACAATCTCAATATATACGTATTCTATCTCAATTATATACATATACAATCTTGCAATTATACTCGCAAGGAACAGTAGGGAAGAAAAACCAGAGGAGGATCTTACCAGGCTGTAGTCCGGCGGCGATGGGCTAGCGTTCTTGTCGGCCTCACTGGTGGTTGGCGGTCTACTGCTGCGGGAAGTCGGAAAGCCCCTGGTGAGTCCCGACACAACAGGGGCGAGGAGGAAAATAACGGCGAGGGGAAGAGAGTAGTACTTACCGGAGTCGACGGAGGCGCTGGCTCGTGCGGTTGCTGCAGGACGACGACTGGACTCGGCGGTAGCACGGCGGTCAGCGACGAGGCTCAACAGTCGTGGTAGCCGGCGAACGAGGGAAGGCATCGTCGTCTTCTGATGAGGCGGAAGGTGAGTTTCGGAATAGAGAAGGAACGGAAGGAGGAGAAGGGAGGCAGTGGACTTACCGGACCTACTGCGGCGATCGGCGGCGCAGGGCTCGGTGGCGGCGCTCCGGCTGCAGGGAGGGCGGCGCTGGTGGGCTGCTGTTCGTCCGTGTCGTGAGAGAGAAGAAGCAGGAGGGGCTGTTGTTCGTCCGTGTCGCGAGTGAGAAGAAGCAAGAGCGGCAGTCATCTGTGGTTAGAGGGGTAATTAGATAGGATTAGGGTTAAGAGGGGATTAGGGTTAGGATTAGATTATGAGATGGGCTGTTGGGCTGATAATTGGGCCTCGTAGTGGGCTACATCCGGCCTGCTTTCTCATTAGAACGAGAATAGGAACTCGTTACTCGTCCGGTTTCTGGTTAGGTACGGGAAGTTATATAATACGGAATTAAATACCGTATTATCTTATTATTATTATTTTTATTTTAAGGTGCGTAATTTATTCCCGGTTACAAGGTTTCGTCATTTTATGTGAATTAATGTCACATAAAATGATAGAAATAACACTCGTTTTATTTTACTTTTAATTTATGCACTTATTTATTTAAGATTGACGTTTCGGAAATCGGTTAAATTCAGGTTTAACGGAGTTTCAAAATTCCGGTTATTACAAGGAGGAATTTCCCGACCTGCCTCACGATGACTTGCCCATAGTCGATATGGAACATCGGCACCAATATTATGAGCATCAACATCAACGATATGTTCCTTCTCTACCTCCACCTAGTGTGCCCCGCACCGACCGTCAAACCCGGGACGAGCCCCGGTACCGTCCCAACTCAACCACCAATCATGGTCGTGAGCATGATCGTTCCGAACACCGTCGTCAACGGTCAACCCGGCAACCGTGGACTCTTGACTTTGATGAATACGATGAGCAACACAACTTCAACGAGTTCTCCGGTGATGAATCCGATTTAGAACGGGTCGCACATAACCGTCCGTGGCACCCACCCGTCATAGACCCTTATGAAAACCAAGACCGGGGTGAAGAATGGTTGCCTCCCCCAAATCCACCTAGGCAGGCCCCACCCGTTCATGAGCGCCAACGGCCTCATGACGGCCACCGGCGAGCCCGTGCCGATGATGCTTACATTCCCCCGCCCCGCCCGGACCCCCTACCGAGCTCGTAGGGAAGGTAAGGTTAAGTTCCCTACCTTTCATGGTGAATATGATCCGTGTGTTTTTTTTGATTGGGCGCATGATATGAAACGAGCATTAAAACATTGTCATTATGAGGAGGAATACGAGAAAATCGAGGCGGCAACTCTATACTTTGAAGGAGATGCCAAGTCTTGGTGGAACCGGTATGAGTTCACCCGTGAGAGGCGAGGATGGGCACCGATTGAGACATTTGAACAATTGCTCTATTGCATGACCAAGAAGTGCGTGCCCGAGGACTTTAAGAATGATATGCGGTTGCAAATTGCTAAGTTCAAGCAAGGCAACCTCACTCCGGTGACTTACTTGGCTAAACTTGAGGACATGCACATTAAGGCCGGCGTCTCGGCCACCCCCTCCGCCCTCCGCACCAAGTTCATGAGTGAGCTTAATGCCTCAATCCGGCGGCCACTCGAGATTGTCCCATTCAAGGATTTGGGAGCATTATGTCATGCCGCCATGAAGCTATATAAGCAACAACTCGAAACACCGCGGTATTCTAGGTATACCTCTTCCTCGAGTCCATATCTTTATCCGTCTAACACACGTTCTCGAGATTCGCCTAGTCCTACAGATACCGACGCTTTCAAAGGGACCCAACGGACGGGTCCTTCCAATAGGCAAACGGGTACCGAGAAGCACCAAACTGTGGCCCGGCGCCGGCGCCTCCCTCTCGAGGTCAACAAGGACCCTCACCGGCGGCTCGCCCAAGGGAGCCCGTGTGCTACAAGTGTAGCGGTTTTGGCCATGTACAACGGGATTACCCAAACACCAAACGGGTCTTGTTTGCCGACCCAACATATTTCGAGGACGACGAGGATCAACATGACGGTGATATCATTATTGAGGATGACCATGACACCGACCCACTTTTTGGCATGGAACCCTGTGATGACGAGCTTGCTTGCGGCCCGACACAACCCGGTAAATTCGCTCTTGTTTCTCGTCGTATTTTGGCTGTTAAAGAGCATATTCCTATTGATCAACGCGAGAATCTCTTCCACTCTCTTTGCTTGGTTAATAATACGAGTCTTTCTCTCATCATTGACGGGGGTTCTTGTTGCAATATTGTCAACGAACGGGTGGTAAAACACTTCAAGTTGCCTACGAACCCCCACCCAACGCCTTACGGATTCCAATGGATTTCCGATACGGCATGTGACACCGTCACACAACAAGCTTGGGTGCCGTTTTCTGTTGGCGCCTATGTTGATATGGTCCTTTGTGATGTTATCAAGATGGACGCCACACATGTCCTATTAGGACGACCATGGCAATTCGATTGCCGCACTTATCATGATGGTTATCTTAATCGGTACATGTTCCAATATAATGGAAAACGGGTCACACTTTTGCCTATGACTCCGCACGAAATTTTGGTTGACTATGCGGAACGGAAGAGGCAACAAACTATTGATGAGTCCGCTAAGGCACCGGCAAAATCGGACCCCCGGAGTCCCGATGTTGTAGGTGTTAGTACTTCCAAATCCCGAAACACCGCCCCTCTTGTCCATGCTACCGAGTCCAAAGGTAGTAAAGGTCGCATCGTTTCTTCGGGCGCACCTTTACCATCTTCAGATCCCGTAATTCAAGGACGGTGTGAGCCGAGGATACTCTTAGCTCGCCGGCATGATTTGCAACCGGTCATGGAAGGCAAGTTCCCATGCTTTTTACTTGTTCCGTTTTGTTTATCTACTTCTCCTGACCCAAGTAATGTGCCACACGAGGTGTCTTTGTTGTTGTCCGAATTTCAGGATATTATGCCCAAAGATCTCCCACCCGGCTTGCCACCTATCCGAGGGATTGAACATCAAATTGACTTTGTCCCCGGTGCTTTCTTGCCAAACCGTGCCGCGTACCGAGCTAGTCCGGAAGAGACAAAGGAGCTACAACGTCAAGTGCAAGAGCTCCTAGACCGGGGACATGTACGTGAATCTTTATCACCATATGCCGTCCCGGTAATTTTAGTACCAAAGAAAGATGGATCATGGCGAATGTGTGTTGATTGTCGTGCCATCAACCAAATCACCGTCAAATACCGCCACCCTATCCCGCGCCTTGATGACATGTTGGATGAGCTTCATGGCGCCACTATCTTCTCCAAAATTGATCTCCGGAGCGGTTACCACCAAATCCGGATGGCCGAGGGTGACGAGTGGAAACCGGATTCAAAACGAAGTATGGACTCTATGAATGGCTTGTCATGCCATTTGGCCTCTCCAACGCCCCGTCCACCTTCATGTGCCTCATGAACCATGTCTTGTGCAGATTCTTGGGTACATTTGTTGTTGTTTATTTTGATGATATTTTGGTGTTTAGTACGTCTTTGGAGGATCACATTGGACACCTTCGCCAAGTGCTCGAGTGCCTTAGACAAGAGCAATTGTATGTCAACTTTGAAAAATGCGTCTTTTGCTCAGACACCACTATCTTCCTTGGCTATGTCGTGTCTAAAGACGGACTACGAGTAGACGAATCTAAATTTCGTGATATTCGGGAGTGGCCTACTCCTACTACGGTCACCATGGTCCGAGCCTTTCTCGGATTAGCGGGCTTCTACCGACGCTTTGTCAAGGACTTTAGCACGGTAGCAGCACCGCTCCATGAGCTCACTACCAAGGGTTTCACGTTTGAGTGGCGTGATATCCATGCTTGAGCGTTTGATGCATGCGCTCAAAGACCGCCTTTGTAATGCACCATTACTCCAACTCCCAAACTTTTCGAAAACTTTTGAGGTGGAGTATGATGCATCAAATGTGGGCATTGGAGGAGTTCTCTTACAGGAGACTCGTCCAATTGCCTACTTTAGTGAAAAACTTTCCGGTCCTTCGCTCAACTACCCTACATATGACAAGGAAATATATGCCCTAGTTCGTTGTCTTAAGATATGGCAACATTACTTATAGCCGAAGGAGTTCGTGATTCATTCGGATCATGCGGCTCTTTCGTATCTCAAGAGTCAAACGAATCTGAGTCGGCGCCATGCTAGTTGGGTAGAGTTTTTAGAGACCTTTCCTTATGTCGTTCGGCATAAGAAAGGCAAGGAGAATGTGGTAGCCGATGCCCTTTCTCGCCGCTATGCCCTCCTTGGGTATATGGACGCCAAGATCCATGGCTTTGCTCTTATCAAAGAGTTATATGCCACGGATCTTGACTTCAAGGACATATGGGCACAATGCCTCGACCTCCGAGAGCACGAGTCTTTCTTTATTAACGATGGCTATCTTTTTCGAGCGGGAGAACTTTGTATTCCGCGCTCATCTATACGCCATTTGTTGGTCAAGGAAGCTCATGAGGGCCGTGGGCATTTCGGTGCTACCAAGACCCTTTCCGCTCTCCAAGAGCATTTCTTTTGGCCCCGGATGCGTATGCATGTGACACGGTTTTGCAAGGGTTGCATCACATGTCATCATGCCAAGTCGCGCCAAAGTCCGGATGGAATGTATTCTCCTTTGCCTATACTAATGGGAGGATCTATCCATGGACTTTGTGGTCGGGTTGCCTATGTCAAAACGAGGCAAAGACTCCATTCTCGTGGTAGTCGAACGCTTCTCCAAAATGGCTCATTTCATCGCATGTAAAAGCACCCTAAATGCTAGTGAAGTTGCCACCTTGTTCTTTGACAATGTGGTGCGTTTACATGGGATACCACGTTCCATCGTTAGTGATCGGAACGTGAAATTTGTAAGTCATTTTTGGAGAATGTTATGGGGAAAACTTGGAACCAACTTGTTGTTTTCAAGTAGTTATCACCCCCAAACCGATGGTCAAACAGAGGTGACCAATCGGACTCTTGGAGCTCTACTTAGAGCCACCACTAGGACCAACCCACGTAGGTGGGAGGACTTACTTTCTGTTGTAGAGTTTTCGTATAACAGGTCTAGGCACACGGCAACTAAATTGTCCCCATTTGAAGTTGTCTACGGCCTTAATCCACACACACCGTTGGATTTCACTCCCCGCCCGCTCAAGGATGGAGAACACATCATCGCCGGGAACCGAGCCGCCCAAATCATTGAGCTTCATGAGTGGACTAGGACACAACTTGAACGTCATGCCGCCCAACTTGCCGGACAACGCAACAAGGGCCGCCGCGACGTCTCTTTTGAGCCCGGTGATCTTGTTTGGCTCCACCTACGGAAGGAGCGTTTTCCTACTCGCCGCATGAGCAAGCTCTCGGACCGTGGTGATGGCCTATTCCGCATCTTAGCCCGTCATGGTCCAAATGCATACAAGTTAGAGCTTCCGGATTCCTACGGAGTACACCCAACGTTCAACGTCAAGGACCTTGCCCCTTATGTTGAGCCCCTCTTTGACTATGGTGAAACGGGGACGTTCCACAGCCAAGATGGGGGGGATAATGCGCCCTTGGATGCCCCTTTTACGTTGACCATAGACGAGGAGGACGAGGCTCTTAGAGTTCGTTCAGATGGACCGATCACCCGATCCCGAGCTAAGGCCATTGCTCGAGCCACCGGCTCCATCATTGCCCACATTACTTCTTCACTTGGTTCCGTTACCGGCATGCCATGTCTCTACACCACCATGGCATAGGCTACCGGTTCCGTTAGCGGCATGTCTCGTCTTTCCGACTCCATGGCATGAAGCTAGCTTATTTTAGGACTATATTTTCATGTTTTCCTTTTTATGTAATAAAGGGATATTCTGTATAAGAATATTCCCTTTTGACCTTATCCTTTTAGGATTTGATCTTATCCTTTTAGATTTTCCCTTTTGGGCTTTTCTTCATGTATTTTGTTTGGCCCGTTGACCCATAGGTAGGCAAGTCTCTCTATATAAGAGATGTCTTGCCTCACTTATTTTTGATGTTCAATATTACTAAGTTTTGAGAAGAATTTCCTCCTACTTAGATTGGGCATCAAAACCTCTCTTCTATCTCTCAAATTTCTTCCTTGGATCTCGTCTTTGATCCAAGAAATCCATATTCGAGGATTCTTCTTGAGAATCAACCTTTGATCCACACAAAAAGGGTTATTCGATCTCTCTAGATCAAATTAACCTTTGTTTCTTCATTGCTTCCGCCCCTTTGGATCCGAATCGATACAACGTTGCACAAAGAATCAAGGAGTAGTTGGAATTTTGCTCAAATCTCCCACTAACGTTCAGCGACTAAGACAAACAATTTTAATTGAATCACTCGTGCGTATTGATCCTCAATTGAATCAAGGAGTAATTGAAACTGTTAAATGGAGCTTTGCCCAATTGCTAAATTCGCCTGTTATTTAGCGCATTAATATTTTACTAATAGCGCACATTTGTCCAAATTCACAGCTAAATAACAGCGGCCTAATCCAAACGGGTCTATTGAACAACACATTTTTATTTTTGACAAATTTTAATACAACTTATTTGAACTTTTTTAGGCTACTTTTTTGAAACATAAATGATTTAAAATTCACAGCTATCCAAAATTTGGTATATTTGGAGCAAAATATTCTATTGAAAAGGGCCATAATATTGATTGGGACGTCTCATAGCACTACCATTCAAATCTCCCACTAACGTTCAACGACTAAGACAAACAATTTTAATTGAATCACTCGTGCGTATTGATCCTTGTTCGACACTTAGCGTGCGTGCAAATGAGCTTTAAATTTATAAAACTAGAATCAAGCAAGCGAACCCGCAGTGTACGGATCGATATAGTTAAGCAAGAATTCCAGAGTATCGAACACAGGGATTTGGGGGGAACAAATTCAATTATAGATTATCAAGCAAGTAAATGTATGAAGCTTTTCAAATTATTGGGAAAACAACAATCCTAAAGATCCAGGAATCCAGCTGTGGCAATCGATTCAAGATATACTAAAGATATAAGGACAGAGTTGAGATATGCAAAGGTATACAAATGTAAGGCAATGTACGGTGAAGTTCCAAGACCTTATATGATTCACCTAAAGGCACTCTCTATAAAGGTTGTTGAGGCTTCAGCATAGAAAGATTCTAAAGGTAAACATTAACGTCAAATACCCAAACTTGTAATCCAAGGATCAAAACTAACTTAACCGATTAAGGTTGTGACACTCAGAATCGAGGTAGAGGTTGTTGAGGCTTCACTACCACCTAGAAAAGGCAAGCCAAGACTAAGTTAAAGCAAATCTTTAACTTTGGATTAAAGTAAAAGCAACTTCGTAAACTGACACAAAATTATAGGTAGTTCTTGAGTTCCACGGCCGTGGAAGCTCAAGAACAGACCGTGGATTAGGTTCGTCGGCGATTCTCTCTAACTCTCAGGGTCCAATCTGTTTACGATCGATCTATCATCATCTAAGCCACAACTATCAACTCTTCACCTTAGAATTGCTAAAGGGTTTTAGCCAACAACAGTCATATTGATATCAAATTCAAGATTTAAAAGAATGAAAGATGAAAACTTCCGAAAACCTTGAATAACCTTCAAATCAATCTCAAATCCACAAATATCAATGATAATGCAACTCAGATTTGGAACGAACACAAACAAGTAACTATTCTAGATAAGAACGAAGAACGGGATGTCAATCCGTCTTCTAATCAAACCTAGAAATAAGGTATGAAATCTCCTTACGAACAATCTTCCAAATCTTCAACTCTTCGCAAGTCTCCGTTTGCGAAATAGCAATCTCTACACGTCCAACTTGAAACCCTAGACGCGTGCAATAAGCGTAGGCAAAGTCTAAGCGAAGGTGACGGATTCTCTCTTCTTCCGTCCTTTTATAGGATAAGATAAAATATTGGCCCGGCCCATTGCGTAGAAGATCGTGGCTTCAAAGTGTGCGTTAAAAGATTGCCAAGATCATGGTCGTGGAAGGGTTCCACGCCCGTAATTTAGAGCGTGGAATTAGGTCACGATTTGTCACAACCCTCCACGGCCGTGTAAGTTGCTGGAATGCACCACGCTTCTCTTGCCAAGGTTCCACGGCCGTGGACTAGAACGTGGAATCTAGTACGACCGTATTTTAGAGTGTGATTTAGAGGTAGTTCGTAATTTTCCTTAGTCTCGTGCTATTCTTCAAGTTAGCACCTTCCTTAGCTCCTAGTGATGTCCTCAATCCTTGGATATGCTCACTCTAACTCCATTCTCTCTCAATCCGTTCGGATTTAGCTCTTAATTGCCTACAACCAACACAAAGCTTATGTAGACCTCTATATCGACAAAATAGATAAACTAACTCACAAATACTTCAATGCTTTATCAATGACTACCAATATGGATGAAATACACTTAGGAAACGTGCCTAAAATATCACAATATTTCATGCTAACAAATAACCCCATACTTGCCACTTGCTTGTCCCTAAGCAACGTCTTTCAAAGCTTTAAAACTCAAGTTAGGATGAAATATGTATACCTTCTCAAAGCAAAACTTCTTTTAGATGAATGTGCCTTCTAATCAATAGATCATTCTCAAACCTTGCTTCATTCGTTTATAAGACTTTCATACACATAATCAAAGAGTAAAGAGTAAAGAAAGCTCATGAATCAATCAAACTTCCATGTAAACATCATAACCTTCAAAGATTATCAAAATCAATCATAAGAAACTTCAATTTAGATCACCAAGTCATATAACATTCTTTTGATCTTAATGACTTTCAAATAAGGTCTAGAATGTGGAAAGGGAGGGAAAACTTTAAGGAGTGTGGTGCATGAATCCGGGAAAGTGGATAACTACTCTTTTCTTCTTCTCTTACGGTTTCTGCAGCACTTTCAACTTAGAGCGTCACTCTCTTCTTTTCATTTTTCGACTTTACTTTTGGAGTTATGGATAGAGGTGCACAAAAACCGAAGCCTAGGAGATTGGCGTTTCTCAATTTTTATGAGATGCCTCAAACCCTTAGCGCACATACCATAATCCGCTAGGAATATCGCTCAATCCGACTTTGGCAAGACACAAACACCCGGCTATGTGAATGGTGCCGAGTTACTCATCATCATGATTGACTTCCCCAAACCTATAATTTCTTTCTATTCTTTTGAATGCAAAGTATTGCTTTCATGGCCCTCCCACATCAAACATGCCAAATATCAACTCCTCCAAATTCCCGGATAGGTAAAGGAGGTCATTATTTCAATGAGGGGCTAAATGATCAAAGAAAGAAGAAAGAAAATCGAATTGCCTTAATCATCTCAAAAAGAAGCATAGGAACTTATTATGTGATTTCAACCTTAGTTTCTCAACATGATTTAAGTAACATTCATCACATTATGAAATTTGCAAAAGAGGGATAATCAACTCATTCAATTTCTTTTCAATTCACCATTTGTTTAAGCATGCGATTGTCATCAAAACTCAATTCACAAGTGGTGATTATCATAGAAATCATCTCTATCCTTAGAGGCACAAAATTTTCAAAATTTTTCAATTTTTATGGGGTTTTCAAAAGCTTTTTCATGCAATGCAATAATGAAACGTGTAACCATAGAATGAAACATGCAAGATAGTCTCAATAGAAGCATACAAAAGTGAGTAAGAGTTATTACAACTATTAGTCACACCCCACCCCATACTTGGAACAAACATTGTCCCTAATGTTCAAAGAAAAGAAAAAGAAGAAAAGAAAGAAAGAAAAAGAACTCACAAAACGGTGGTGGAGCGGCTAAACTGTCGATCATCAAAGTCGACACTGCGGCGCCGGTGGAGGTGGAAACGGAGAGAAGCTAGGATCATAGTACCGCCCGAAATGCTGGCGGTATACGTCTCTCATTATGTGGTCTAGATCGTCCACACGTGCGTCTCTAGCGTCAGCACGGATCTCCAAAGCTTTAACCCTGCTGGAAAGGTCGGTAGCCCACTCTGGCAACTGCTCGTACCAGCCAAGCGGCTGATTGTACCACACCGGTGCATCTGAAGGTGCTGGTGCTGGTGGCGGCTGTGTAGACCATGGTGGAGGAGCTCCCATCCAATCTGGCTGAGTCCTATACCAAGCGGGAGGGTCAGCCATCCAAGTAGGCCTCTCACTCACACTAGCACGGCGAGAGGATGATCCTGAAGCTCTAGTTGGGCGGGGAGAATGCCTAGGCATGTCGGGAAATGCGTCCGGCTGATCCGGGAATGTACCAAAGTCCTGCTCAGCTCCTCCTCCTCCCTCATAGTCATCTCCACCTCCCATCTCCTCCTCTACAACTGGTGGTGGTGGAACGTAGGGAGGGGCTATCAATCTGTTCGCGTGAATGGCAGCGAACGTCGCCTTCCAGTTATGGCGTCCAGCCATAATGGAATACTCAGGGAGCCACTTAATGCCTCTCCCGGTCCTACTCTCCCATGGCATAGCAGCGTATGGTGGACCTCTATGGGTGGGGAAGATGAGGCCTCTAGTCATAAGGGTCTGAAGTCCTAGGGGTACAGCAACAATATGTGTGCAAGCGGAGAAATCTACCCCTAATGCCCTAGCAAGGTGGGTGACTATCCCACCATATCCAATGTTGCCAGCCCTCTTATTCTTTAGCTTGCTCATGGTAGCAGCTAAGAGGGTGGCGCAGTCAGCAGGTCTACCGTATAGCATACAGTAGAGAAGAAAGAGCTCATCTGTCTTGATCTTCTGAGGTGTCTCCGTCCTAGGGAAGAGACGCTCAAAAAGTACCTTGTGAGCAATCTTCAAGGCTAAGTGATACATCAACTTAGCCTTGGTATCAGCTGGCTGCCAGCGGTCCTCGCTGGCGTAGATCATAGCGATCTCTTCCCAGAAATCCTAGGCGTACACGCCACTGGGGAAACGACCATTGAAGGTCTCATGGAACCCAAAGAAGGCTCCGAACTCCCGGATGGAGAAATCATAGTTTCTTTCCATCAGCCGGAAAGAAATTGTCATGTCAACATGGCTGTGCTCAAAGGAAACCACAACCTCTCTCGTAATCTCCTCATATGCATCTTCCCGAATAGCGGAGAAGATGACTAATCCGGCTCTATCCAAGAGCCAAGTGATGTCCCCTATGACATGTAGAGGCTCTAACTCCTCCAACAGCAGGTATCTAGGTCCTATGACCGTCCTCTTATGGATCCTCTCTAAAGCATCGAGATGATCCTCGTGAATGGTAGGGATCCTAGGTGGAGGTGGTGATGGTGATGAAGGTGATGATGGAGGTGAAGGGGATGAAGGGGGTGGTGCTCTAGAAGAGGAAGAGGGGTTGCCCTTCCTTTTCTTGCTCTTATCCTTATCTTTATTCTTGTCCTTATTCCTACCGGACACTCTCCTCACAAAATCCATATTTTGGCAGAAACCACGGTTTGTTCTTGGGGTTCCACGGTCGTGGTTCTTCCAGGAACCGTGATTTGGTTCAAAAATTCTCAAAACTCAGCAATCAATCACCAAACTCAGCAGTCAATCAGTCCTAGACTAATTTCTTCCAATTTCAATAAGTTCTCCTACAATTTCTATCAAAAACAAAGCCGAATCGACAAAGAGAGAGAAAGAGCCAAAAACCTAGGTTTTTGGATTTTGAAATCCGAATTGTGGCTTCTCCGGTGATTTGCCGCTCGAATCGTTGCTTGGATCTTGTTGGTGATCGGATTTGCTTCAGTTTAGGTCAAAGAATCGTTAAAAACGATTAACGAACGAAGATTTGAGGGAAGAGGCGTGGAATCGGCGTTTTTGGGCGTGGATTTTGGGTTTGTGTTGTGTTTTTGTGAAGAACGTGGTTTATATAGTGGCCGTCAAAATTTTTGAAAACCACGGTCTATCAGGGGGTTCCACGGCCGTGGAAATGTACGGAACCGTGGTTTTGGTGATTTTTCTCAGGATTTTGGAAATTACGGTCACTGTAGCTGTCACGACCGTGGTTTAGGCCGTGGAACTCTCTCTAATGCTCCAAAGTCCAAGTTTCGTCACTTTTCTTCAAAATTTCTCTTCCCCTTTCCTTTTCCACTGTTCCTACATCCAAAAACACGAACATACCGGAAGGTATCGAAGGCAAAACAAAGCAAAAACGTCTAAACTAAGCTAATCTATGAATCGAAAGCAAAAACGTAAATGCAATACTTTGGGTTGCCTCCCAAGAAGCGCTTTGTTTAAGGTCCGTTGCTAGACCAAATTCGCACTTATTCGAGTGCGGTAGGCGCGAACTCTTCAACTTGGAGTTCCGGAGTATACTTCTTGAGTCGTTGACCGTTCACCATAAAGCTTCCGCCCGTTTCACCCCATACTTCAACTGCACCATGGGGGAAAATACGTTTGATTAGAAAAGGTCCGGTCTAACGAGATTTAAGCTTACCTGGAAAGAGACGAAGCCTTGAATTGAAGAGGAGAACTTGATCTCCTTCTTTGAAGTCCTTTGGAATGATATGCTTATCATGCCAACGCTTTGCTCTTTCTTTGTAGATTTTGGCATTTTCATAAGCGTTCAAGCGGAGTTCTTCAAGCTCATTTAGGTCCAAGAGACGTGTAATAACCGGAAAAATTATTTCCGATTAATTCCGAGTCAAACCGAGATTTAGGGACCGTTGACCTCTTTAAGATACCTAACTTTATGACTAGCATTTTTTTTTATCATTTTATGTAAGTATTATAACCACATAAAATAAAAATAAAAATAAAAATAAAGACACCAAACCCTAGTTATATATATATCTAGCTCTTTTGACGAGTTTTGACGAGGTCATGACGAGTTTTGACGAGGTCATGACGAGATCCAGACGAAGTCATGACAACTTTTGACAAGTCAGGACATGAGTTTGACAAGCCCATTTTCAACCATGAACCTTACCATCCGGGCCCGTTTCGGGTAAGCCAACTGGCCCGTTAAGGCTCCTATCTCCCAGCCCTCTTCCTGCGTCACTTTGTTGCCCTAGCCGCGCCTCTCTCTACACGTCTCTCACGCAGCAGCACAGCAACCCTAGTTGCACCTTCACGCCGAATCCCTCTCCTTGCCTCCTCCCCTCTCTACACGTCTCTCAAGCAACAGCCACAGCGGGTCCTTCTGCACGTCAAGGCCGGCACAGATCTCGCAAGCAAGCAGCAGCCACAGCAGGTCCTTCTGCACGTCCAGGCCAACACAGATCTCGCAAGCAGTAGCAGCAAGACACCTCTTCCTCGAGCCAACAGGCTCGCGTTGCTGCTGCAGATCGACGACCATAGCGACGGCACCTAAGGGGCTGGCTTCTCTCCGCTGTCGACACCAGCATACGAACCGGACAAGTCCAACCTCTCAACAACGGCCATCACTCCTTCCATCTTCATCTCGAGCCCTCCTATGGCTCCCTTCTAAACGCAGCAGGCATGAGGATAAGGTCGACTGCAGCACTCTCCTGGGCATGTCGGTGCTGTGGACGCTGCGAGCCCTATGGCTTGTTAGACCAGCTATCCTCCTCTACACGCATGTCTGGAGCAGCAAGCAAACCATGTGCGCCTAGCAACAGTGAGTCACTACCTTTCTTTAGGCTTTGTGCACGCAAGCACGCCTTGTCCGGCTAGTTGGGTAAGGACCGCAACCCTCTTCTATGTGTTACCCTCTTTGTGTATATGTTGATTAGAGTACCAATTGATGTCTTTAGACCCTCCAAAACAGCCATGGAAGATGAATGGAAGAGCTGTCACATTGTTGGATTTTTTTTGAGGACGAACAGTCAACTTCAGGTTCAATTTTGGGTAATCTAGACTCCTTCTTTTTGGCTGATTTTTGGATATGTCATAGTCGGTATTGCATAGTAGATCATATTGAAATTTGAGCATATTCTGAGTTATAGTTTAGGAGATATGATTTTCTCAAATTGGCTATTCATGCAGTTTTTTTTTCTAGTGTGCTGAGTTTGGGGAAATTTGCTTGAGATGCAGTTTTGGAATAAATTTGGAGGGGTTATTGACTTCTGTTAGACTTGAATTTCTGACAAGTTATAGTTGATATAGTATAGTAGATCATACTAAAATTTTAGAGGAATCCATGCTACGGTTTGAGAGTTATGGTGTCTCAAAGTTGACTCCTCACACAGTTTTTATAACTATGGTGAGTGTTGGGAATAACAGCATGTGATGCTGTTTTGAGAGATAGTTTTGAATAAGAGTTTGATCTTTGTTTTACTTGAACTTTGGATATGATATAGTTGGCATATTGTGGTGGAACATATCAAAATTTGGGATGAATCCAGCTAGTGGTTTAGGGGTTATGAATTTTTGAAGTTGAGACCTTAAACAGTTTTCTGGATGTTGCTGAAATTGTTAAGTGCTGGAATTTTCTGGGTTGTGCAGTCATGTTTGAGCTTAAGTTGGGATACCTTAGAAACATAATCCACCGTTCAGTTTTTAATAAGTTTTAGAGTGTCATGCAAAGTGTGGTGTATCAAAAGTTGGGGTTGATCCAACGGTTGGATTTAGATCTATGAAGGTCCAAAGTGGACTGGCTGAGCAGTTAAGAAATACTCAGTTTTTGGCTAAGTCTGAATTTCTGGTTTAGGAACTGACTTTGAGAATTTGTGTAGAAGTGATTATTATGTATTTTTGGGAAATTCTGACTACTATGGATAGAGTGCATAGCATAAAAGATTTAGAGATTTTGTTAGACTTTTTATATTTTTATTCGGTTCTCATATCTTAAGCCAAAGTCGGACCTTGACGACTTTTTATGAAAGTCAAGAATGTACTTAACTCTTCTAAATCTTTAGCAAACTTTCCTTTGAGAGTTTGAGTGTGGTTTTGAGTTCCAAAGAATAGTTTGAAAATTTGTTAGGGATTTTATAAAGTTTCGGGACCAGGGGTAAAACAGTCAATTATCCGTATAAGGGTATTTTGGTAATTTATCTGATGATAGAGTTAAATATCTTAGAAGTCAGAGACTTCTAATTAAGTGGGATACATTATTGATCCACTTGCCTTTTATAACAGGCGGTTGAGTTCCTGCGGTTACAGACCGAGTCGAGATAGCGAGATTATGTTTGAATTCAGGTAAGTCCTTTGGGCTTACTTAGCTGACTTCTAGATATGAGTGTGGATAATGATGGTGGTGTGTGAATGATATGTTTATAGTTATATTTTAGTAGTAATTATCTACCGACCTATACTTTGGCCTAAGAGTAACGGGCGGTGGCATTCTGCTCAGTTAGCCTGAGGGCGCTAGGGGTTTCTTTAGGGACTAGTCCACACTCGGTTTGTAGTGATGCTACCGGCGGAGGTAAGCTAGACCTACACCCAGTTGGATAAGGAACGGAGGCGAGAACTCTTAAGATTTCTCGTGCCACAACTGTAAAATGGAATAAGGTGACTCACTTAATGAACAGATAATAACCGGTTTATGTGTCAGCATGATGATTGTTTTATGTTATCTTGAGTGTGTTTGTGCTATCCTTATTCTGCTTATTTTTGGATTGTTAGCTAACGGTTTATCCGTGTTGTAGATTTGTAGAGATAGACAGTTGCAGAGTGATCCGGAACGGATGGTCAGCCGGGTCCACGTACTCATTAGATAGGGACGGGGGAGTCTCCCTTACAGCTTGCATGTTATGTATATGTATATGTTTTGTAAGGCTGTCACATGTGTACATTCATACAGTAAATATATTATGTTTTGAAATTGTTTTAAGTACATTTGTGCCTTGTTGTAAGATCCAAGTAATGTTGTTGTTAAACCAAGGTCGGGACCCATTGTGAGGTCCTAACCAGTAGCTCCCCGAGTTTCGAAACTTGGGGTGTTACAACATGGTATCAGAGCTCTGGGTTGGCAACAATGGCACTTGAAATCTTCTGAAAGACCAAATGTATAAAATAACTAGAACCCGAAAGGGGTCTAAGATTTTTAAAACGGATTTCTGTTTTTACACAAGTGCATAGTCGGGTTGTTGGGTTAGTAGTACGTCGGACCACCATCGTTCTCCGTGGATCTCTGCAACTTGGAATGATAGATGTTAGTATTTAGAGTTATATCGATATGTTTTAAGGTATGATTATATATATGTATATGTGTAGCACGTTAGTATCCTAAAGGATACTTTAGATCCTTTAGTTATGATATCATGAAGCGATTATCGCCTCATGATAAATCTGTAGCGAACTG
This sequence comes from Fagopyrum homotropicum, assembly GCA_033239125.1. Taxonomy (NCBI): domain Eukaryota; kingdom Viridiplantae; phylum Streptophyta; class Magnoliopsida; order Caryophyllales; family Polygonaceae; genus Fagopyrum; species Fagopyrum homotropicum. Next base: position 3,603,392 of record BSWB01000005.1, on the reverse strand, counting down.
GAAGAGTTTTCAACACGAGACAACGGATTCAGACCTAGGATTGAGTATTATACTCTGGTGGGCGTTTTGGCGACCCTATAAATCATCCGGAGAACGGGTGGGCAAGGAAGTAAAGATGTTGAGATAATTTTCACCACAAGTACAATCCGATGAGAAAGAAAATCCCGAGTCAGCTCACAAAGAAGGAATAGGAAGTCATACAAGGGACTTGGTCGTATGAAGCCGAGAGATGAATTAGAATAACCACGAAAGATATGACAAGAGATCAGATTAGAGATAACATGGACATGGGAATACAAAGAGGATAGGGTGTTGACCCAGTGGTGAGAGATTAAAGGGTACAAAGATAGAGAGTGAATTTAATGACGGTAATAGAATGTGTAACCATGGAAACAAGTGGAGTCCTCCAAGGATACGAGCATTTTGAAAGAAACTTCGACATAAGTGTCAAAGAAACTAAAAGACTAAAACTGTGACAACGAATTTCCATAAAGGTATCATGATCAAACAAAACCAATTAAAGGGAAGAATGTGGGAAAATGATATTGGTGGACTAAAGAGTCCCCGATAACTTCGCATTCACATAAAGATTTAAGTTACCAATACTAACGGTCTTATTAGAGAACCGCAAACAGACGATGAACAAAGTAAGAAGAATCGTGAAGACACGCATACAAGTTATTGTGGAAGACTTGATGAACTCCTTGACGACAGATAAATGCTATAAATGGACTCGGAAGAGTATAATGATCTCATAAGAAAACAAGAGAGGTGCAGACTATGGAAGGAGCTAAAAGGATATTAACAAAGAAACTGGAGGATCGAGATAGATTTTCACCAAGGGTATCAAACTTCAAAAGAGATAGAAGAACAATAAGTCCGTGATCTTATAGAAGGTTAACTACAAACTAGTAGTGATAACTGAGACATAACACGTACGGGTCAACTAGTGGTAATTGGTTGACAGATAAGGAGGATAATTATAAAAGAATTTTATAAACATCTAGAGGACCCTTCAAGAGATCAACGGCGACAAATGTGAAGTTAAATCGGTACACGTGCTAGTAACATTAATAGTAACATGGAGTGAGTTGAGTTAGTAACTCTAATTAAGAACTTAAGAAGGAAGACTAGATAGCCAAGAATGACCCTTTATGTTATTTGAGACCAAGGGAACTGCGTAAGTGATTTACTACCTACTAGCTAGGAAAAAGGTACATATCACAACTAGTACTAAATGAATTATAAAAGGAGAACTAGAGGAGTAAGTATACACTTTGATAAGGTTCTATTGCAGTCAAGACAGAGTGTGCGTAACCATTCATACAAGGTAGGATGAGGATTCTCTTACGATAATTGGGGAAGAAACCCTTATGACCAAGAGATGCACAGAATGAAGACCTACAATTGAGAGTAAGAGTGAAGATAGACTCCACAAGTGTAGAGGAGTTTTGACCTCGTCAGAGATATAAGAAGTTGTAAGGAATGACGATACCAGTATCAAAAGGAGTAAGAGGCCGGTAGCAGAGTCAATGGAGTTCAACAGAGCAATATTATAAACAACGCTAATGAAGGAACATGTGAGAATGACCTAGTGGACTGGTGGAAGAGAATTGGTCTAAGGAAATGGAAGTGGGGAGGATAGAACGAACTAACAAAGGGGAAAAGAGTTAACCGAGTAGTGGATGCGTACCAGGAATTTTACGCCATTAGAAGTATGAGAAGAGTGAGTACGATATGTTGAGGTAAGTCAACTATAGAATAAGAAACGTCAGCGGAGGACGTGCAAGTGTTGTTGGTATTGATGAGTTATGTACATTTAAGAAGAGATATCTGTGATTGTGGATTATTGAATTAACTATACCGATACTTTGGAGGATTTTCTCAAGTAGGTAACGAAAATCTTCTTAGATAACTAAAGGTGTAGAGAGGATCGTGTCTGAGTTTACTTCTTGGCTGGTTAAGATCAAACCCCGGTTGAGTCAAAGAGTTTAGATCCACGTTACAAGAATTCCACAAGTAAACGGAAGAGGTCGTCTTCCAACCGTCATCTTAGTTCCTTAAGGCAAATAAGGAAGGTATTGAGTACTTCATCCGGATAGGACGTAAGGTGTAATTGAGAGGAAGAGTTTTGGGTTCAATCATTTTGGACTCACGGAAAATGTCCTTATGATTAACAAGTGACAACATAATTATCAAAGTAACACAGCGGAAGCGTGGTGAGTCCTTACCCACAGAGCAAGAAACTCAATGGTACAGAAAAACGACGTGTCGAGTTTAAGATGATGGTAGTTGGTAAAATATGTTTTGATGAGAACTAACATGAGATGGGCTATGCGGAGTGACTATAAATTTTATGGAAGAATTGTACCACCATCAAGGTAGACGGGAAAGTATGGCATATAGAGGTTATAGAAAGGGAGTGGTACCCTATTATGGATCCAAGTGAAGAATGGCGGCTTGTCACATGTTGTTGGATAAGTAGTTTCGGAATCCAATACCTAACGAAGTACTCTAGATGAATTTTCTTGATTGATTGAGGAAAGATTTAACGAGGTAAATAAAAGTAATGTGCAAGGTCTGCACTAGAAAGCAAAGTGAGTAACTACCACTTTGAGTCGAAGGATACATAAGAAAGAGAAGCGACAGGAGTATACTTGAAACCTAATAGTCGTTCTTAAAGAAAGCATAATCTCGGAGTAGAGTTTACATATAATGTTATATCAGAATGGATCCGCGTTTCGTTTGGCGTCAGAGGGATATTCTCGATCCGGTAAATGTGGTGGATATATGAGTGCAATGATGATGGGTTGTTAGCATTTGTCGAGTAGTTATGATCAAAACGAAGGTGATGTGAGATCAGCTTGTGTCTAGTATCATCATTCTGGACACATCATATGCCACTAAGATCTTGGAAACTGGGTAAGAAGCTTGAGTTGAATCAGTAATATATTAAAGATCTATAAAATAATAATGAGCAGATGATGATTCTTTAATGGAGGAACCATATGAGTGAGTTATATTAGGAGACAAGACCAAGTGAATTGTGATAAAACTAGCCTTAAGCACTTAGTGAAGTGCCGGTAGATGTTTAAGGGAATATCCTAGATCGGATACTCGGAACCTTTTTAGAAGACCAGAAGGAAAGAAATTGGAATAAACTTTTTTTTTCCAAGAAGGTCATCAAAAGATCTAGAGGTGAGTTAGTAAGGCAACCTTGTGAGACCTTGCAAGCGGAATTAAAAGCAAGTGACGGACTACTATTCCTCACCCTATTGAGGAGAACAACCCCATTGGTCAACATATTTAGTTAGAAGGAATACCTACTAGACACGAGTTAGGTCCTCAGAATAGAGGATCGGACAGTTGGGCCGAATGATACCGGTGAGATATTCGATAACCAATCTAGAACGTGGTAGCAAGCGCTTATGATGTATGTACATGAAAATATTTTCGGAGAAATGGGTTTTATGAAAAGCCGACGAGGCTACTTGAGATATGGTGGATAATATGAGACGTCGTAACCTTTCACAGATCTATACAAAGATAGTTGTAACCTTGAAAACAACTAGTTAGGGCTTGATCCTGCATGTGTGTGCTATTGTTTGACTACTTGTTTATTTCATGCTTGAGTGTTTAGTCTTGTGTGTTATATTGATGACCTTTGGTGTCTGAGTACTTAGATGTGGAATCGATGAGGCTTTTGTGTAGTGATTTGATACACCCGACTGGTGCCTTAAAGGCCAATCATGATTATCTAACCCTAAGTTTCGGGACGAAACTTATTTTTAGGGGGTACTGATGTAATAACCGGAAAAATTATTTCCGATTAATTCCGAGTCAAACCGAGATTTAGGGACCGTTGACCTCTTTAAGATACCTAACTTTATGACTAGCATTTTTTTTTATCATTTTATGTAAGTATTATAACCACATAAAATAAAAATAAAAATAAAAATAAATAAACCAAACCATAGTTATATATATATCTAGCTCTTTTGACGAGTTTTGACGAGGTCATGACGAGTTTTGACGAGGTCATGACGAGATCCAGACGAAGTCATGACAACTTTTGACAAGTCAGGACATGAGTTTGACAAGCCCATTTTCAGCCATGAACCTTACCATCCGGGCCCGTTTCGAGTAAGCCAACTGGCCCGTTAAGGCTCCTATCTCCCAGCCCTCTTCCTGCGTCGCTTTGTTGCCCTAGCCGAGCCTCTCTCTACACGTCTCTCACGCAGCAGCACAGCAACCCTAGTTGCACCTTCACGCCGGATCCCTCTCCTTGCCTCCTCCCCTCTCTACACGTCTCTCAAGCAGCAGCCACAGTGGGTCCTTCTGCACGCCCAGGCCGGCACAGATCTCGCAAGCAAGCAGCAGCCACAGCAGGTCCTTCTGCATGTCCAGGCCAGCACAGATCTCGCAAGCAGCAGCAGCAAGACACCTCTTCCTTGAGCCAACAGGCTCGCGTTGCTGTTGCAGATCGACGACCCTAGCGACGGCACCTAAGGGGCTGGCTTCTCTCCGCTATCGACACCAGCATACAAACCGGACAAGTCCAACCGCTCAACAACGGCCTTCACTCCTTTCATCTTCATCTCGAGCCCTCCTATGGCTCCCTTCTACACGCAGCAGGCATGAGGAGAAGGTCGACTGCAGCACTCTCCTGGGCATGTCGGTGTTGTGGACGCTGCGAGCCCTATGGCTTGTTAGACCAGCTATCCTCCTCTACACGCATGTCTAGAGCAGCAAGCAAACCATGTGCGCCTAGCAACAGTGAATCACTACCTTTCTTTAGGTTTTGTGCACGCAAGCACGCCTTGTCCGGCTAGTTGGGTAAGGACCGCAACCCTCTTCTATGTGTTACCCTCTTTGTGTATATGTTGATTAGAGTACAAATTGATGTCTTTAGACCCTCCAAAACAGCCATGGAAGATGAATGGAAGAGCTGTCACATTGTTGGATTTTTTTTGAGGACGAACAGTCAACTTCAGGTTCAATTTTAGGTAATCTAGACTCCTTCTTTTTGGCTGATTTTCGGATATGTCATAGTCGGTATTGTATAGTAGATCATATTGAAATTTGAGCGTATTCTGAGTTATAGTTTAGGAGATATGATTTTCTCAAGTTGGCTATTCATGCAGTTTTTTTCTAGTGTGCTGAGTTTGAGGAAATTTGCTTGAGATGCAGTTTTGTGGAATAAATTTGGAGGGGTTATTGACTTCTGTTAGACTTGAATTTCTGAAAAGTTATAGTTGATATAGTATAGTAGATCATACTAAAATGTTAGAGGAATCCATGCTATGGTTTGAGTGTTATGGCGTCTCAAAGTTGACTCCTCACACAGTTTTTATAACTATGCTGAGTGTTGGGAAAAACAACATGTGATGCTGTTTTGAGAGATAGTTTTGAATAAGAGTTTGATCTCTGTTTGACTTGAATTTTGGATATGATATAGTTGGCATATTGTGGTGGAACATATCAAAATTTGGGATGAATCCAGCTAGTGGTTTAGGAGTTATTAATTTTTGAAGTTGAGACCTTAAACAGTTTTCTGGATGTTGCTGAAATTGTTAAGTTTTGGAATTTTCTGGGTTGTGCAGTCATGTTTGAGCTTAAGTTGGGATACCTTAGAAACATAATCCACCGTTCAGTTTTTAATAAGTTTTAGAGTGTCATGCAAAGTGTGGTGTATCAAAAGTTGGGGTTGATCCAACGGTTGGATTTAGATCTATGAAGGTCCAAAGTGGACTGGCTGAGCAGTTAAGAAATACTCAGTTTTTGGCTAAGTCTGAATTTCTGGTTTAGGAACTGACTTTGAGAATTTGTGTAGAAGTGATTATTATGTATTTTTGGGAAATTCTGACTACTATGGATAGAGTGCATAGCATAAAAGATTTAGAGATTTTGTTAGACTTTTTATATTTTTATTCGGTTCTCATATCTTAAGCCAAAGTCGGACCTTGACGACTTTTTATGAAAGTCAAGAATGTAGTTAACTCTTCTAAATCTTTAGCAAACTTTCCTTTGAGAGTTTGAGTGTGGTTTTGAGTTCCAAAGAATAGTTTGGAAATTTGTTAGGGATTTTATAAAGTTTCGGGACCAGGGGTAAAACAGTCAATTATCCGTATAAGGGTATTTTGGTAATTTATCTGATGATAGAGTTAAATATCTTAGAAGTCAGAGACTTCTAATTAAGTGGGATACATTATTGATTCACTTGCCTTTTATAACAGGCGGTTGAGTTCCTGCGGTTACAGACCGAGTCGAGATAGCGAGATTATGTTTGAATTCAGGTAAGTCCTTTGGGCTTACTTAGCTGACTTCTAGATATGAGTGTGGATAATGATGGTGGTGTGTGAATGATATGTTTATAGTTATATTTTAGTAGTAATTATCTACCGACTTATACTTTGGCCTAAGAGTAACGGGCGGTGGCATTCTGCTCAGTTAGCCTGAGGGCGCTGGGGGTTTCTTTAGGGACTAGTCCACACTCGGGTTGTAGTGATGCTACCGGGGGAGGTAAGCTAGACCTACACCCAGTTGGATAAGGAACGGAGGTGAGAACTCTTAAGATTTCTCGTGCCACAACTGTAAAATGGAATAAGGTGACTCACTTAATGAACAGATAATAACCGGTTTGTGTGCCAGCATGATGATTGTTTTATGTTATCTTGAGTGTGTTTGTGCTATCCTTATTCTGCTTATTTTTGGATTGTTAGCTAACGGTTTATCCGTGTTGTAGATTTGTAGAGATAGACAGTTGCAGAGTGATCCGGAACGGATGGTCAGTCGGGTCCACGTACTCATTAGATGGGGACGGGGGAGTCTCCCTTACAGCTTGCATGTTATGTATATGTATATGTTTTGTAAGGCTGTCACATGTGTACATTCATACAGTAAAAATATTATTTTTTGAAATTGTTTTAAGTACATTTGTGCCTTGTTGTAAGATCCAAGTAATGTTGTTGTTAAACCAAGGTCGGGACCCATTGTGAGGTCCTAACCAGTAGCTCCCCGAGTTTCGAAACTTGGGGTGTTACAAGACGCTTCTCTCCCGCTTCCTTCATGCTGAAATTTAGCCACTTGATTGCCCAAAACGCCTTGTGCTCCAACTCTACCGGTAAGTGACAAGACTTCCCATACACAAGGTTTTATGGTGTGGTTTCGATGAGAGTCTTATACGCAGTCCGGTACACCCACAATGCGTCATCTAGCTTCAAAGACCAATCCTTCCTAGTCCTTGAAACCGTCTTCTCTAGGATTCCTTTGACCTCCCGGTTTGAGATCTCCACTTGTCCACTAGTTTGTGGATGATAAGGGGTGGCGATCTTATGAGTCATCCCATACTTAGCTAGAAGAGCTTCAAAACGCCGGGCAATGAAATGAGAGCCTCCATCACTAATGATGGTCCGTGGTGTCCCAAATCGCGGGAAGATGGTCTTGTTAAAGAACTTAACCACTACCATGGCATCATTGGTGGGAGAGGCAATCGCTTCAACCCATCTTGAAACATAATCAACCGCTAAAAGTATGTATTGGTTACCACAAGATGATGGGAATGGTCCCATGAAGTCTACTCCCCAAACGTCAAAGATCTCCACCTCTTGGATGTTGTTGAGAGGCATCTCATTCCTCCTAGAGATATTTCCTGTTCTTTGACAAGCATCGCAGCAAGAAACAAAGGTTTGCACATCTTTAAATAGTGTAGGCCAAAAGAATCCGGATTGCAATACCTTAGCGCTAGTCTTGTTCGAACTAGCGGGTCCTCCACATGGTAGTGAATGACAATGGCGGATGACACTTTGCATCTCATCTTCCGGCACACATCGCCGCATAATGTCATCCGGACCTCTCTTAAAGAGGAGAGGTTCATTCCAAAAGTACTCCCGAACATCCTTAAAGAACTTCTTTCTTTGTGCGTAGGACAATCCGGGCGGTATTTCCTGACAAACCAAATAGTTAACAAAATCAGCAAACCATGGTTCGTTACCTTTGGAGATCACATCGATGCACTCCTCTATAATGTGTAAATGCTCGTCCGGGAAGGAGTCATCTATAGGTAGATGGTCGTCCTCTAGATGTGTTAGGCGACTCAAATGATCCGCAACAGAGTTTTCCGAACCCTTCTTGTCGCGGATCTCTAGATCGAATTCTTGTAGGAGAAGAATTCATCTAATTAGCCTTGGCTTCGCATCCTTCTTTGCAAGGAGGTACCGAATCGCAGCATGATCCGTGTACACAATCACCTTTGCACCTACAAGATAAGAACGAAATTTGTCAATTGCATAAACAATGGCTAAAAATTCCTTTTCCGTAGTGGCGTAGTTGAGCTGCGCTTCATCTAGCGTCTTGCTAGCGTAGTAGATAGCGTGGGTTTGCCCTTACTTTCTTTGTCCAAGAACAGCTCCTATAGCTACGTCACTTGCGTCACACATAACTTCAAAGGGAAGATTCCAATCCGGAGGTTGGATAATTGGGGCTGAAATTAGAGCATCCCGAATCATGTTAAACGCATCTAAGCATTCCTGCAAAAACTCAAAAACTGCATCCTTCATCAATAGATTAGTTAGCGACTTTGATATTTTAGAGAAATCCTTTATGAAACGCCTATAGAATCCAGCATGTCCTAGAAAACTTCTTATCCCTTTCACCGAAGTTGGGGGAGGAAGCTTTTCTATAGTCTCTATTTTAGCTTTATTCACCTCAATCCCTCTACTAGAGATTAAGTGTCCTAATACAATGCCTTCCTTCACCATGAATTGACACTTCTCCCAATTAAGAACTAGGTTAGTGTCTTCACACCTTTATAATACAAGAGCAAGGTTAGAAAGACAATTGTCAAAAGAGGAACCATAAACGGAGAAGTCATCCATAAAAACCTCCATGATTTCCTCTATATATTCGGAGAAGATGGCCATCATGCACCTTTGAAAGGTGGCTGGGGCGTTGCAAAGCCCGAACGGCATCCTCCTATAGGCAAACGTACCCCACGGGCACGTGAACGTGGTCTTCTCTTGATCATCCGGGTGTATCGGGATCTGAAAGAAACCACTATAACCGTCAAGATAGCAAAAATGCGAATGTTGCGCTAACCTTTCAAGCATTTGATCGATGAAGGGTAGTGGGAAGTGATCCTTCCTCGTCGCGTTGTTTAACTTGCGGTAGTCTATGCACATCCGCCATCCTGTTACGGTTCGGGTAGGAATGAGTTCGTTATTCTTGTTGGTGATGACCGTCATTCCTCCCTTCTTCGGAACCACTTGTACGGGACTCACCCACTTGCTATCGGAGATAGGGTAGATGATACCTACATCAAGCAATTTAAGAATTTCCTTCTTGACAACCTCCTTCATGGTCGGATTCAACCGCCTTTGAGGTTGTCTTGAAGTCCTAAAGTCCTCTTCCATTAATATCTTATGCATGCATAGGGAAGGTTTGATTCCAACTAAGTCCTCTATAGTATATCCTAAGGCTTTTCTATGTTTCCTAAGGACAACCATAAGCTTACTATGTTCATCTATGCTTAAATCGGAACTAACAATTACCGGAAAGGTAGAATTAGGTCCAAGAAATGCGTACCTTAGATGAGTAGGAAGTGGCTTTAGTTCCATGACTATCGGAGTTTCCAATGGTTCTTGGGGAGCGTCTGATGCTTCCTTAGAGGTGTCTAAGGGTGTAGAAGGTGTGGGAGAAGAATCAAAAGAAGTTGAGGAAGAGACACAATTACCTTCGGAATCACCCAAAATTACGGCCTCTCTGCATCCTCCACGGTCGTGGTTTTGGGCGTGGAAAGTAAATACGGTTGCTCTGTTCTCTCCACGACCGTGTAACCCTCTGGAGTGAGCCACACTTTTGTTGGTGAAATCCACGGCCGTGGAATATAGTGTATGGCCGTGGATCCGTACGTTTTCTGCCTCGTCGTGGAGTTTCTCAAACTCCTCTTCACACACTTCTTCTTGTTCTTCTAAGGCTTCAATTGCCTCATTGCACTCCTCTTCTTCTCCTGCATCCATTAGACTCATAGTAATAACCTTTTGCAAAGGATCTTTGAAGAGAATAGCACTTACCTCCTCTCTAGACAATCCTTCTTCATCTTGGATATTGAATATATCCTCATCAAAGAATGGTTCCTTCACTAGAGTGGAAAGAATGAATTCTACCTTCTCTTCTCCTATGTCAAAGGCGAGTCTAGCATTCTTGCAATCGACTATGCAGCCGGATGTTGCAAGAAACGGTCTTCCGAGAATGATCGGGACCGGACTATCTGCAGGAATGTCAAGCACAACAAAATCTATAGGAACATAGAATTTACCTAACTTGACCGGGACGTCTTCAACAATACCGACGGGACAAGTTATGGAACGGTCCGCCATGTACAACGTCATCTTCACCGGTTTAGGGTCGCCTAAACCGATCTTCCTACATAATGCAAGTGGGATGATGCTCACACTTGCTCCCAAGTCACATAATGCATCATATGTGACATCTCCCACTCCTATGGGAATGCAAAATGACCCCGAATCCTTTAGCTTTGGGGGCATCTTCTCTTTCATGGTCTTGATGAGATCCGAAGAATCCGAACTCATCTTAACCTCTCCAAAATCCTCTAGCTTTCGCTTGTTAGAGAAGATTTCCTTCAAGAACTTGCCATAAGCCGGCATACCTACAATAGCATCAATGAAAGGTATGTTAATATGCAATTTGCTCATGAGTTCTATAAACTTACCGAATTGCTTGTCTAGACGCGCTCTCGCTCTAGATTGCGGGAACGGTAGGGGAGGTTTGTAAGCTGGAGGAGGAACGTAGACATCTTCCTTCTCCTTCCCCTTTTCTTTCTCTTTCTCAACGGGGACTTCTACAAACTTAGGCTGCGGGTCGGTAGTTGTGACTCCGCTCCTAGTTGTGATTGCCATCACCCTTCCTTTTGGGTTGTCCTCCGTTTTTCCTGGAAGTTTCCCTTGATTCCTAGGAACTTCCTCCGCAGGGCTGAACCTTTGGTTTTCTAAAACCTTTTGGGCTTTATCAACCTTAGTAATGTGATCATCAACCTTGATGATGCCAGTCTCCAACCCTTGAAGCTTCCCCAAAATCGTTTCCAACATGGAATCGGGCTTCTCTTTCCCCGAAGTGCTTCCACCATTAGATGTTTGCCCCTGGCTTTTCAAAGGAGTGGAAGAAGAGGAAGGTGGAGTTAGTGAATCTTCTGAATTGAAAGGATAAGAATTACCGGAATTTTGTTGATTGGAGCGCCAATTGTTGTTGTTTGAACCCCTATTGTTGTTCCAATTATTGTTCCGGTTGTTGTTATTGTTGTTCCAATTATTCCGGTTGTTGTTCCGGTTGTTGTTGTTGTTGCGGTTTGTATTCTCACCACCGTTGTGGTTATTGTTGTTGCCTAAATAACCCACGTCTTTTCCTTGTTGCTTTGGAAAGTTGGTCTTGATAGCTTCCTTCAACTCTTTAATCTCGTTGTTGAGAGAAAAGATTTGAGATTGAGCTTCGTGTGTTAGTTTTTCTCCTTGATCCACACGATTCCCCTCCACTTTCCGGTGAGAATACTTCTCTATGACTCGCGCTTGCTTTTCAATGAAGTCCCAAGCGTCATCTTCCCTCATGTCCATGAATGTACCACATGAGAGGGATTGGAGCTTGAATTGTGTCTCCACATCTAGCCCCTTATAATATATCTCCAATAGTGCAAGCTTGGATATGCCATGATGAGGGCAATCCAATAGCAAATCCTGAAATCTTTCCCATGATTGAAACAAACTTTCGTTAGATCTCATAGAAAATGCATTAATCTCACCTCTTAGCTCCGCCGTTTTGGATGGCGGAAAGAACTTAGTGAGGAACTCCGCAGAAAGATCCTCCCATGTATCAAGCTTTCCACTTGAAAGAGCTTGATATCAAGACAATGCTTTCCCCTTCAAGGAGAAGAAGAAAGGCTTGAGTTTGTAGCTGTTGGTAGTTGCGTTCTTGGGCTTCATTGTCTCCATCATAATCTCAAAGTTTTGTAGATGTTGGTGTGGAGATTCAGCACTTGTTCCACCAAATTGATTTTGGTGAACAATGGTAATAACTTGGGGGTTGAAGCTAAACCCTTGTACATCGTCAGCATCAAAGTTCACACCTAAACGGCGTGGTTGCTGCGTTGGATCCATCCTTTGGCCAAGAGTTCTTGGCTCCTCTTCTACACGTTCAATCCTTGCATTCCTAGGTGGAACACGGCGATTCGCAGCTGGACGTGGATAGAATGGATTCACATTGATCGTGGGATCAATTTCCTCTAGCGGTGGCATGGAGGAGTTGCTATCCTCATTGGATGAGTTAGCTCTAACCGATCTTCCCGGTCTTCTCCTTTTCTTTTTCTCCTTAAGGTTGTTTATTTCCAACCTCATTTGGAACATCATGTCCGTTAGATCATCAACCTTCATTTGATGACGATCCGTTTCTTCTCTACGAGTCTTCTCACTCCATTGGAGTTGAGCTTCCTTTTCCGCTAATTCCGATTGGAGATCACGTTCTCTTTCTTCAGCCATTTTTATTTCCTTTCGCTTTCTCCTTAAAGTCCTCTCAAGCTCTTGATCAAGAGGTAAGAGGTCTTCGTTATTCCTAGACCTACGCATACACTTGAAAAGATATCAAATAACAAGGGAGAAGCTCCCAAGCTTGACAACCGATAACCGAATTCGGCCTAGACCAAATCCCCGGCAACGGCGCCAAAAACTTGTTCGCCACTTAGCGTGCGTGCAAATAAGCTTTAAATTTATAAAACTAGAATCAAGCAAGCGAACCCGCAGTGTACGGATCGATATAGTTAAGCAAGAATTCCAGAGTATCGAACACAGGGATTTGGGGGGAACAAATTCAATTATAGATTATCAAGCAAGTAAATGTATGAAGCTTTTCAAATTATTGGGAAAACAACAATCCTAAAGATCCAAGAATTCAGCTGTGGCAATCGATTCAAGATATACTAAAGATATAAGGACAAAGTTGAGATATGCAAAGGTATACGAATGTAAGGCAATGTACGGTGAAGTTCCAAGACCTTATATGATTCACCTAAACGCACTCTCTATAAAGGTTGTTGAGGCTTCAGCATAGAAAGATTCTAAAGGTAAACATTAACGTCAAATACCCAAACTTGTAATCCAATGATCAAAACCAACTTAACCGATTAAGGTTGTGACACTCAGAATCGAGGTAGAGGTTGTTGAGGCTTCACTACCACCTAGAAAAGGCAAGTCAAGACTAAGTTAAAGCAAATCTTTAACTTTGGATTAAAGTAAAAGCAACTTCGTAAACTGACACAAAATTACGGGTAGTTCTTGAGTTCCACGGCCGTGGAAGCTCAAGAACAGACCGTGGATTAGGTTCGTCGGCGATTCCCTCTCTAACTCTCAGGGTCCAATCTGTTTACGATCGATCTATCATCATCTAAGCCACAACTATCAACCCTTCACCTTAGAATTGTTAAAGGGTTTTAGCCAACAACAGTCATATTGATATCAAATTCAAGATTTAAAAGAATGAAAGATGAAAACTTTCGAAAACCTTGAATAACCTTCAAATCAATCTCAAATCCACAAATATCAATGATAATGCAACTCAGATTTGGAACGAACACAAACAAGTAACTATTCTAGATAAGAACGAAGAACGGGATGTCAATCCGTCTTCTAATCAAACCTAGAAATAAGGTATGAAATCTCCTTACGAACAATCTTCCAAATCTTCAACTCTTCGCAAGTCTCCGTTTGCGAAATAGCAATCTCTGCACGTCCAACTTGAAACCCTAGACACGTGCAATAAGCGTAGGCAAAGTCTAAGCGAAGGTGACGGAATCTCTCTTCTTCCGTCCTTTTATAGGGTAAGATAAAATATTAGCCCGGCCCATTGCGTAGAAGATCGTGGCTTCAAAGTGTGCGTTAAAAGATTGCCAAGATCACGGTCGTGGAAGGGTTCCACGCCCGTAATTTAGAGCGTGGAATTAGGTCACGGTTTGTCACAACCCTCCACGGCCGTGTAAGTTGCTGGAATGCACCACGCTTCTCTTGCCAAGGTTCCACGGCCGTGGACTAGAACGTGGAATCTAGTACGGCCGTATTTTAGAGCATGGTTTAGAGGTAGTTCGTAATTTTCCTTAGTCTCGTACTATTCTTCAAGTTAGCACCTTCCTTAGCTCCTAGTGATGTCCTCAATCCTTGGATGTGCTCACTCTAACTCCATTCTCTCTCAATTCGTTCGGATTTAGCTCTTAATTGCCTACAATCAACACAAAGCTTATGTAGACCTCTATATCGACAAAATAGATAAACTAACTCACAAATACTTCAATGTTTTATCAATGTTTTATCAATGATTACCAATATGGATGAAATACACTTAGAAAACGTGCCTAAAATATCACAATATTTCATGCTAACAATCCTCAATTGAATGCAAAATAAATGAGCGAAAATCGTAGTGGACAAAATATAACAGGCGAATTTAGCAATTGTGCAAAGCTCCATTTAACAGTTTCAACCATACACACACCCATCATACAAATTTCAACCACATCCAGATTGGAAGCCACACTATACACTGTTGAAAGCCATCACCTGATGAGATTTCGAGTCTTGTACCGGTATATCTGATATTTTTTGTTACGACATGAAGATGAAGGGCTACACAGCTACTACTACCCATCCCTGAGAGTTTGTTTCGACTTTTAGTTGGGAAAGTGTGTATAGACAAGAGAGTTGTTCAAAAAGATGCATAAACCCAGATGCCGCCCTGTCACTTTATCACCTGCCAGAGTTCTACTGAGCAGAATTCTCTTGTTCAGCTGCCTTTCCTGGATCTGCATCTCAATGCACCATGATTAGAATAAGCGTAAATGATAGGAGTGTGGTATAGTGATCGTCTTACCCTGAGATCTTCTACGTCGGCCTTTGAATCTCACGAACTTGCTCAAAGGAGTTTCAGGGACGGGTATAAGTTTGCCAACCACTGCCAGGGGCCAACTATTTTGCAAACGAATGCATCGGTCATGTTAGTCCAACCAAATGACATAATCACCAAACTGAACCGTAGTTAACATTCCCTCATCATTGATGAATACGTAGAACATACCTGATGAAACCAATTACAATGCATACGATCCAGAGCTGCCAATCAAGCTTCACAGTTGATGTAAATTTTCCAAGGAACTCAACGATTACAATCTGCAGTATAAGTGTGAATGAAACTATCGCCACAAACAAACGATTCTTTAGAACGCCTTCGAACACGTTGAGCTGATCTGGCTTGCGAGCATTGAATTCATTAAAGATCTGCACACAAATGATTATGTTGTTTCAGACTCACAGTAGAATCATAACACTGCAGAAAGGCTACAAATCTACAAACACCATTTACATCTCAAGATATTATATTCTAAAGCTTCACAGGAACATGCAACAAATACTACACGGGAATTTCTGTATGCATTTACCTGACAAAAGACGAAAGCATTGAATATCACCGTGTTCTTAACTTTGTTGGCATGATCAGTGCTGTCATGCTTCAACTTCAGGATACCTCGACCTTGAAAGTTTAGGATGAGCAGGACAATAACTTGATAAAGAGCCTAGAACACCCAAAACAAAACGTACATGCAATTCAGTAACTGTATATTAACAAGTAACTAGTACAGTAAGCATCTTTAACAAAGATATACACCTGTATCAGTAGGTTCCTCCACATAATATTTGTGATAAGAGGCTCCCTGAAACAAAAAGCAGAGTATCCTTTCATAATCCAACTAGTAACTAATTAGTAAGTATACACAATTATTCATCAAAGACTGTTTGCAATTGGATGCATCATTCCATGAGTGTAGCATAATGAAAACCCACTAGTCT
Organism: Fagopyrum homotropicum; assembly: GCA_033239125.1. NCBI lineage: Eukaryota > Viridiplantae > Streptophyta > Magnoliopsida > Caryophyllales > Polygonaceae > Fagopyrum > Fagopyrum homotropicum. The sequence continues at coordinate 3,587,499 of BSWB01000005.1, read as the reverse complement.
GATTGAAATAATAATCACACAGATGCTACACACCAATTAAGGTGGGTCTATCATAGTAAACGATGGAGCTATATAGATATCACAAAAGATCTTGCAATGCATGCAGCCTGACCTAGCCTAAGAACATTGGGCATATATATATTTTGGATAAATAATATTTGTGTTGCCATCTAAAACCTCTAATTAATCATAATCATATTAAGCCTAGTCATACACCAAGTCAAATCGCTACCCGGGATTTAACATCGTCAAAAGTTACAAGGTTTGCTTCCACTTAACACAATTTCTACTGCAAGAAAAAGAAAGAATGTGGGTTGAACGAGAAATGAATTGGCTTTCCAGCAAAAGCAAAGGTAAAAGAATTCACTGTGTTCTAACCTTCGACCAACAGGAGGTCTCTGCATTAGGTAATCAGTAGGTGGCTCTGTAGCCAAGGCAAGAGCACCAAGGGTATCCATTATCAGATTAACCCAAAGAAGCTGCATAGTAGAAAGAACAGTAAGGATTACAGCATGCAAGACGCTGATGAATGATAAATCAAGACAAGTACCTGAACAACATTCAAAGGGACCTCGCCGGTGGAAAATGCAGCCACAACATTGATAATAAGAGCAACCACATTCACTGTGAGCTGGAACTGGATAAAATTTTGAATATTGGCATAAACAGACCTACCCCATCGAACCACCTGAATTTAACAAACCACTGTGTGCTGATCGAGAATCTTTTTTGATAAACCATCACTATAAAAAGAAAAACTTGTAGGATTCACTCCCAGGTTCAAGGGTATCATAATTCTCTAGGAATCAATCCTGAAAAATTAATCCTGCCTTAAACTAAGCAAATGGTAGTATGGTACTATGACAGGGTTGAATGTTATTTGCATTTTTTTGCTCCTCAAAGTCAGCCCCCCTCTCTTACTAAAGAAAAAACTAGTGCAAAAGACTAGATAGCAATAAGCACAGACTATCTTTTTGATGTACAAACCTTCACAACCGATGCAAAATTATCATCCAAAATGATGATATCAGAGCTCTCTTTTGCAACCTCTGTTCCCGAGATACCCATTGCAAGACCGATGTCTGCCTATAACACCAAAAGCAGAAACATAAAGTCCAAAAGTATACAATTAAACAATAAAACAAAAGATGAAAGAGAAGATGATCAGAGTAAGACATGAGGTTAACATTCTGCTGCATGCTTAAAATATACATGTCAGTTCAACAGATTGAGAAGTGTGTATTTTCTGGAGCATGGTCTAGGATAAATCCTTGATATCTCTGCCTTCAAAAAGGGGTAAAAAAAACTACACTGAGGAAAATAGTATTTTACTTTGCATGTCTGCTCTGAGACAAAATGGTTCATTTCTGATCTCTGTAAGTTCATAAAGAAGACAATTGTAGAGGTTTTTTAAGGGCTCACTCTGAGCAGATGCAGAATATATATGTTCTATAGTTGATTTATTTGTCATGATATAAAATCAAACTCTGTGTAAGGTAAACCACCAGGGAAACCATTAAACAATGCAGAAGCCAAAATCCTAAGAATGTTGCTGTAGGAAAAAAAATGTAACTTCAGCAAACCTCATGAAGGGCAGGAGCATCATTTGTTCCATCCCCAGTCACAGCAACAACATGACCCTTTTTCTTCAGAGCTTGGACAAGAAGAAGCTTATCATTTGGAGATGACCTCCCCATAACCTGTATAGCCAAATCAGTGTTAAAATTTTCATTCTTCTGTCCGATATGTAATTTACTAAGAGCCTCAGAGGTAAGTTGATAGTTAAGAACATATCTAAAAAACAATGTCATAGAGGTAAAGTGATTTACTTTAACACCACAAGTTTGTCTGTATATAATTTTAGAAAAAGTTCACAAATTGTGTAATGGGTTGGCTACGTGTTCTACCAAACAAACATTATTTCCGATAAAAAAAAAGCTCACAAATTTAGTCACCAAGACAATATTCATACCGAAATCTTTTCCGCAACCTCTTGCCTCTTGGTTTCGGAATAAGAGCGAAATGTTTTCCCCTCAATGATGTTTGGTTCACTGGCATCCGCATCTGAAGCTAGTATACCACATTCCAAAGCTATGGCTTTTGCTGTTTGGATATTATCTCCAGTGACCATGCGTACCTGAAACATAATACAAGCATCAGAAATCAACTCCGACGCCTTTTAAACAAGGCCTTTGGCAGTTTGGTAGATATCGCCTAAAGTAACAAAGTAACTGTTAGAAACTATCATCTAACACATTTTCCATACCCAACCAGGGTAAAGCATCTTTCTATAACAAATTGTACAATGATACATGAAACCATTAGCATAAGGTACAACTTCCCCACGTTTCGACTTTCGAGGTAACCTAGACATGAGTCAATAAGACACACTCGTAAAATCCTTTACTTCAGGACTATTTACTAGAACAGAATGATAAAGTCTGTGCTAAACCACAACATGAATTGCACATTAAATTCAAATAAATGACAGGCATACTTGCAGCCCTTTTCCCAAAGCCATTAGAGAAAGATAGGAATAAGAATCCAAAGAGCATACCTTCACACCAGCTTTGACGAATAATTGCACTGCATCTTTGACACCAGGACGACAGGGGTCCTACGAAGTATGAAGGGAAAGGATTACAACACATATACCCAGCGAAATCTAGTCCACTATTCACATAATAAGCACTAAACGTGAGTAATTTCAGAAAGTTCCACGAATTTGGAACTTATATAAGTTATATATAAAAGCAACAGACCCCATCCTCATTAAGCCTTCAGATACATCATTACTCTCCATGAACTCATAAATTATAACTACTAGTAATTGATAAGCATAAAACTACACAACAATGTATACAATTATACATAATTCAATCATGAAGAACAAATGTAAAGAACAAGAAGCATAAAATGTCACGCCTTCTGCATTAATTGCCCTGAGATACTAAACATAATGATCAGAAAACTTGTCTAAAATCTGAGCACAGATCTCTTGTTAGATTTACCTCATTAATCCACACATGCATGGAAAAAAAGTAGATTTCAGTAAGGACAAAATTCAACAGAATGAACCCTCACCCTTCAGCAGGTAATAAGCACATATAAAAAAGAATATTGGCTCTGTTTGGTAGACACTTTGAAAGATTATTTGGGGGATTGTAATTCCACAATAATCCCAAAATCCAAGTCAATGAGAATGAACATGACAAGATTAATCAAATTTAATCATGCCATAATAATCATCAAATAATCCCTCATGCCTCAACAAACTGAACCATACAGATCCAAGACACACCTTAATCCCAACAATACCCAGCAAAATGAGCTCATCCTCTGGCAGTACCCAGTGAGAAAGTTGCTCTTCATCAGATGGCACTTTCTCCAACTCATGTGGTCGATAAGCAATGGCAACACAACGCAAACTTTTAGCGGCCATATCCTCGATAGCTTTCTTGAAAAATGTCATCTATATTAAGCAGCATCAGTAAATTAGTGTACAAATGGGAGTAACACAATTAAATTCAACGCTAGGGCTCCTTCCACCTAAAGATAGGCAGAAGCAGTACACCCCAATCATACAATAGCCCAAGCCCTTTTTATAGTAAGATAGGTATTCCAATCCAATTATTGGAGATTTCACAACTTGCTGATCAGTAAACAAACCTTGTGATCATCCAAGTTTTTTGTTTGGTCATTGTCATCCACATACTGTGTGCATGAAGCCAAAACAATTTCTGCAGCACCTTTCCAGTGAATGTGTACTTGGGAATCAGACTGCAGAGGACAAATCATATCATGGCACAAAAAGAAACTTCATTTATGTCAAATAACTTGTATCAAGCAATGCTATGCGAGATCTTTAGCCTATACAAAAACTAGCAATAGTATCAGGTAATAAAGTAATAGCTTTTTGCTACTATTTGGTGCTGGTTCTTCAGTATAATGTTACAGTAGATCTTTATGGACGACCCAGGGCTTTTGATTATTATTTTATTACAGTTCAGCACAAGGTAAAAGCTTCATCATGGTACACAAATTTCAACTGCATTTTGTATATTTATTCACTTATAGTTTTTAAGCAACCACTTTCTTTGGGGGGGGTGGTTGGACTCGAGGGAGAGGTCATACCGTCTTTACAGCGACACCACCACGTTTCTTCTCTGAGTTGAATGGGAAAGCATGAATAATAGAAGATTTTGATCTAACAGCATCAAAATTCATTCCGAGCTGTGAAGGTCATGTTAGTATATGATGAGTATTCAAATGATGGAAAGTCTGATATGCAATTAGCAAAGATACCTTAATCCCCCAATTTAGGATGGCCTTTTCGGTGGGTGACCCAGTAACCTCAACCTCCCCACTTCCCTGTAGAAACACAGTACAACATTGTAAGTTTGAATAGCTTGGAATGGCATGCACAACTAAATTCAAATTTCGAATATTTGTCAAATCATACAATTGGACATAATGACTTAACAACAAAAGATATATCCAAAGGGTGTCATATACACAGAAGGGTTCTAAATCTGGCTATTTCAGGGTCATGTTAGTGTTATACTGATACACACACAAGGGTGTCGTATACACAGTAGGCTTATTACACTAAATAGCTCACAGCAGCTTACTAACCTCAGGCACAAAAACACTACCCGTTGTATTTGAGCAAGACCTTCAATAAGAAGTGAGTGCAAAGAAGAAGACAACAGTGAACCATCATTTGGGGGATCCACTTTCTTCCCATTAGCATAAGCCTCAACAACAGTCATCTGCAAAAGTTCAGAAAGAGATCCCCATTGCACGTATAGACAATGCAAATGTGAGCATAAGCAATAATATAGAAAAATGCAGCATGAAGATTTGTACTCCAAGTGAGATACTTGATAATTCGCGGCCTGAATAAATTTTACCTGATTGAGCGTCAGTGTTCCGGTCTTGTCACTACAAATTGTAGTAGCTGAGCCCATGGTTTCACAAGCAGATAACCTCCTTACCTGCATGCATAAATAATCCTCAAATTCCCTAACAGATAATAAAAGATTTTAAAGAAGTAGGAGATAAGATAGCACAAGTACAAACCAAAGCTTTGTCTCTCATCATTTTTCTGATTGAATACGCTAGGCTGCACCGGCAAAAAATAGTACAATATGAATAGCAACAAAATACAAATGGCAATGATGATGATGATGGCAATGACAACAATGATTATGGCTTTATGAAGAGCAGTAGTAGTTACTTACAGAAAGCAAGACTAAGACTCAAAAAAAACAGAAAGCAATAACAAACACAAAAATTCACTCAATACTAAGTCCCACGGAAAAGGTTAAACTGTTCAAGTTTATTGCTTCAAACCCTGTACATTTAAATACATCCCAGCAGATGAGTTCCAGGAGCAGACTGGGCATCAAAGCCCAACCAAATAACTAGAGTATAGGCTCTCAAGCTTATTTTGACTTTCAACTTTTGGCATGTCTGTAGAATTTCCTGGAAAGTAGAGTTTCATATCACCAGTTTTTGTCATTCAAGTTGCTATCCTTTTAAATGCTATTTTCCTATTCTTGGTCAGGATCTCCTACATATTTTCCATACATAAATAGAAAAATATTCCCTTCAGTAGACTTCATTATAGTGCTCCTTACATAATCAACCACAGAACAATTATACAACCCTAATTCCCGAGTACAACTCTCCTATCCTTCAGAAATGTGATACATATATTATTGGGAGATCATAAAAAAAAGTCAATAAACCAACTCAATTGATATCCAAATCAATGATAATAATGCTCAACTCAATTGATATCCAAATCAATGATAATAATGCTCAAATCCGAAAACAAATAAAAAACTTACATCAAAGTAACAGCTAATGGAAGACCTTCAGGAACAGCAACAACAACAATCGTCACCTGTAATGAAGTAGCCCAATCAGAAGACTCACAACCACCTCAATAACTAAAACAAACAAGTTTGTATAAGATAGCACATACAGCAATTGTGACAATCTTGATAGCCCCCATCTATTGCACGGCTGAACTTAGTGTGTCCTGCCTTAAATTGGGCACTTCCATCGGAGTTGTAGGTATGACCGCTAAAATACCTGAAGTTAAAGCAAAAGATGCCATTAAGATCATAAAATCTGACAGCCACAAGGCCGAAGAGCAACACCGAAGAGGACGAGCCCACCTTGCCAGAAGAACCACTAAGACAACAAACGCCACTGACAACCCAACTATACCAATAAAAGTTGCAAGTCCATTCAGTCGGACCTGTTATTCACATGGCCACATGGTTAACGATAGTGTAACTGAGTTTGAAGATATATATATATATATAGAAAATAGCGTATAAATTTTTTGGGGTTTCATAAAGAGACCTGTAGAGGAGTTTCTTCACCGGTGTCTTCTGAGATGCTAGCCATAAGTAAACCCCACTCGGTGTTTATGCCCAGACTTGTTACCTACAATGTATACAATCCAAGAAAAAAAGACTTAGCAGGAAGTAAACTTGCATCAAATTCATTAAACAAAGAAATATAGAGAATAAACAATGAAAGTGAACCAGAACTTCACACTAGCCCAAGTGATACATTATAAAGCCAACTATAGCTACTTGCATTAGAGCAAAAGAAACAGTAGAATCTAGAAGGCATAATTAGTTGTTACTTTCTCCTATCAAATTATATTTAGATCTAGGGTGGATATCAGATGGCATTGAGAGGCATCATAAAACTTGTTAGGCTACGCTATATGTTCTGAAATCACCTTAAGATCCAATAACTATAATGCAATACTAAAACAGCATCATGAGGCTCCCAAAAGGAGGATCATATCTTAAACAATACAAAATGCTTATTTTACCAGAACTAAGGGCTTGTTTGGTATATATATGAGATATCCCATAACAAATATTTGGTTAATCTACAATCGGATGTCAACTGATGCCTTTTGATTTCAAAATGTCACTTTCTCAACAAATTGATAAACCAGTTTATTGGGATCAAGATATCACAACTCCACTCATTGCTCCTATAGTCCTATCCCACGCATTGTTGTCTTATTTTTTGGTAGAATTTAGGGTCTGATATCTGATATCACAATGGCATACTACATACCAAACAAAGATATCAAGTATCAATCTTATACCCATATCTTGATACCGAAATCAACATCTAGTATCCTCATCAGATATGGATACCAAAAGACCCCTAAGAGAGAAGATAAAGCTCAACTAGTCTTTTTTAATTAAAAAAAGTTCCTGAGGCAGACTCACCAGCATTGTTCCATAGCCGCACCCTTACAACCAGACATCAAGAACGGTTGCTTTGAATCTTTTGTAACCTGAACCACCCCAACCAAGCAACCGGTAAGTTCACTAATTCAATCAATCCAGTCAAAATACAGTATGTTAATTATGAAATGAAATAAATAGAAAATAGGAAGAGAAAAAAAACACATCCTCCAGAAATAGGGAAATTTGAAAGGAGAGAACCAGAAAACTTCCCATGAATGTACAATTTCTAATAATGAATGTACCGAAAATGAAGTAGCTCGTATGCAAAAGCTTACAATTTTGCTCTCCCCAGTCATTCTTGATTCATCAATTGCAAGTGACTGGCCAGCTATCAGAATTCCATCAGCAGGGACCTAATGAACAAGCACCTTTCAGGTCAGCAATATGCAGACATATATGTTGAACACTGATCCGGGGGGGGGGGGGGGGGGGGGGGGGGGGGGGGGGTGGAATATACACCTGATCCCCTATCTTTAGAGGTATGACATCTCCAACAACAATATCAAATATTGACACCTCGACCCGTCTACCACCTCTAATAACCTGCAAAATCAAAGTTCTCAATTCCGAGCTTTACATGGAAGGAGGAGTATCACAAGAGCACTGAGAACCTATCGAGATCAAGTATACACACCTCTAAGTGTATGTTACGTTTCTCATCATTTAGACTTTGAAACTGGAGCGACTGTCGATAATCACTTACAGCTGAGAACAAAGTACAGAGATTAGATACCCAAGTTTTTGAGGTGGAATAATCCATATCAAAGATAAATACGAGTCACATAGACTACATCTACAAGTAGAAAAGCCAATAGTCGATGTCCATTATATATGATGTATGAAATACAAACATTTAGGAGATTTGTCAAAGAGCTATGCGTACAACTTGTAACAATGTAGAATTTGTGTTATGCTACATATTAGCACAATAGTGGCAATAGTTATCATTAATAACAGAAGGGGCACAACATTTGGGCGGTTTGTCAAAGTACGATGGAATAAATTCAAGAAGTACATCACACCCATTTTCTCTCCATGACATAGATTTCATTACCACAATCTTTAGGATAAAAGAATTCCAGGAATGAACCCAAACTTGTTTATCGTGATCTTCATACCTGTAACGACGATCACAAGTATGATGGCAAAGGCAATGTTCCCCCATCATACCATCCTTCTTTTATACCTTGAAAAAGGAATAATGCATCAACAACATAAACGAGAGTTCATGCCTTGACAGCATAGTAGTAACATGCTAACTAGTGCTAATGCAAGGAGACCTCTGTAACACTACTACACAAGAATGCAATATTTGATTTAATAAAATCTGCTTTACTAAGCCAACCTCTGATTTGATGCCCAAAGCCAAGGAAGCTGCTGCCGCTACCATCAATATAATTAGGGTTAAATCTTGCCAAGCTTCCCAGAGGAATCTCTGCAAATAAACAATTACAATATATACAAGAAAATCAACAGATTTGTCAGAATGTACAATCAGAAGAACCGTCCTGGAAATGGTTAGCAAAAACGAACCCAAAAACTTCGTCCTTTCTTCCGGGGATATATATTTTTCCGTTTAAATATGTCATCATCGTCACCAGGAATTCCTTTTTCTACATTTGTCTTCAGTTTCTGTGCTAGTCCAGAAGCCTAACACAAAAAGAAATAATATGGTCTAAAAATATGCAAAGTTAAGCAATATACCAAAAATCCATCATTTGAGCAACACATGCTATAAGTTTGGACATACCCCTCCATATTGTTGCAGAACTGAAAAATCATGCTCCCTCGACATTGAAACAAGTTCATCTTGTCCAACTGCATAATCGCTAACATGTTCCGATGGGACACTGGGTGTTGCTGAGAATAGCAAAAATAAATGAAATTTAAGACCATTAAGTCCCTACAGGTAGAACTAATTTTATAAATGAACATTGTGCTTTTACTGTCTCAGGATATTGCTCAAATGAACAAAAACAATTTACACAAATTCTGTGATAGGATCGGAGAATAAGAACCGGTTAAAATTTTGGAAAAGCAATCACAAACTTGGTTTAAGCTCTTGATAAAAGAAGCACGACATCCAATAACCAGTTCACAAACAAATTACCAGGTGCCTTTTCTCCAGCTTCCTTGAAAAGGTATGCGGCCTAAGAAACAAAGAGCATTCCGATAATAGTGTAATCCACCAGATAAAATTGTTAATACAATATTCAAGAAAATATCCAACATAACATACTCGTATCACTTGAGCATGCGTCCTGATCTTCCTTATCGTTTGTTTCTTCTCTTCTTCTTTCTTCAAGTCCAAGGTGTAGCGAAACCGACGAGAGGCATTTAATACAAGTGCATAATTTGCAAACTGGAGACCAATAAAAATAAATTTTGCACTAAAAATGCTATCAAAACAGAAAATGATGAAGCAATCTGCTTGGTGCATGATTCTACAGAACCTGGTTGCACAAGTAGGAAAGTCGTCCAATCTACCATCTAATTTCTCCCAACCACCAAAAGCTTCAGTCCACTAGAAACATAAAAAAAAAGCAGGGACAATTATCTAGGTTTTAAGGGTTTCCAAGTGACTGACACCCATTCCAGTTTCAGATTGACCAGCAAATGCCCTTCAACTAAAATCAGACGATACCATTTTACATACTAGTAACTATAATGTTCACACAAAAGAACTACCAACAAATTCCCACTCTTCCCTCTGTCTGAAATCCAAACACAAAATATTTTCAACGAACTGTGTAATGAGTACATGGAGGTCAGTATCCTACTCTTTAGAAATTACTGTGATTCATCTAGTACAAATAAATAGAACAATGCCAAGGTATACAAAGAAAGTTCATTTTACTTGCTGAGTTATAAATACTACATCATTGCCAAACGGCTATGTTCTCAAACTGATGTGTTGAACAAGCAAGTTTAACAATCCTATAAAAACACTCCAACATTGCTGAACACAATTCCGAAAAGGCCGTATCCACCATGTGAAAGAAAAGGTAACATACACCGCAGCCTCCCAAACTTCGGTTTTGCAGAAACAATTTTAGTAATCCTATAAAAACACTCCAACATTGCGGCAAAACACAAATCCTAAAGGTCATATTCTATACCATGGATTAGAAAAGGCCAACATCCAACCCCACTTCTCAAACTTGTTGCAGAAGTAAGTTTCCACATTTAGTGCTAGAGAAACAAGTTCTAGAATCATGTAAAAGCACACCAACATTGCCGAACATTGCAGTTCCCAAATCCCAAAAGGTCATACACTCATTAGTGTCCGAAATGGCCAATCTCCGACATACTTCTCAAACTTCTCAAAGTAAGTGTTAGAGAAGAAAATACTCTCCATAACCGGATTTCCAGGTTAAATCCAGCTATCCAGCCAAAGCTATGAACCTCCAGCATTCTCAAACAACATCTGTCAGAGACTCGTTGCTTCAGACGAGTCTCACAAGTATGAAGTACCAAGAGGTCATAAGTGTCCGAAAAGGCTAATCTCCGACATACTTCTCAAAGTAAATACTCTCCATAACCTGATTTCCAGGTTAAATCCAGCTATCCAGCGAAACCTATGAACTCCAGCAATCTCAAACAACATCCGTCAGAGACTCGTTGCTTCAGACGAGTCTCACAAGTATCAAGTACCAAGAGGTCATAAGTGTCCGAAAAGGCCAACGAATATGTTTGATTGTAATTGGCAGAATATGAATGTTTATAGACTAAAACATAGATCAAAATAAACAAAAAGCCTTTATATAAAAAAATACGTTATATAAATTAGAAATTTGCTCACTTTAGGGAGTAAAAGCGTAATTTAGCGTTGTCCACTGAACAATAGGAGACAAGGTCTCTGCAGCCACAAACAAGCCCATTACCTTTTCTTCTTTGCGCAATACGCCGCAGGAGAGAGCTACCGCCTTCGACCCACCGGGAGCCGCCAGGGTGAGACCACGCCAACACCACCGCCTTGAGCCCACCTCCGCCAGAGAACTAGGGTTATCACCCTCTACTGCCGCCTCGAGCCACCAAGGAACCTTCAATTTCAGCCTCACCATTTTGACCTCCTCTTCCCTTCGTCTCTGTCGGGTTAGAAAACACCTCAACAACCACCAAAAACCCGCCGGCGTGACCGTCGAAGCCACCGGAGCCGTCGCTGTGCTCGGCCGCCTAGATCCCCTGCCGAAGGTCCGCCTGCGCCGCCGCCCTAACTCAGAACACAACCTTCCCCAGCGAGCGTAGCCAACGGTTTACTTGTTCTCAAATCGGTAGTTAAACCCTAGCTCCCCAAAGCCCTAACTCGCCTCCCTCCTCTCAAATCCTCCATTGTTAAAACCATCAACTTTGAAATTGGGGAGAAATGGAAATTGATAGAGCCGATAGCAGAACGCCCAACCAGTTGAGGCCTTTTGCTTGCACTAGAGGCGTTCTCAACCGTGCTCATGGTTCTGCTAGTTGGTCCCAAGGTACCTTCTCCCCGCTCCTTTTTGTAACAATCTCACTTTCTTACGTTATCAATGCTCATTATTTCTGGCATTGTGTCAATTACAATTCGAATTCCAAGTGTTGAAGTGTTCCTCTGTATGCTTAGAAGTGATGCCCAGTGCCAGAATTGGTTCCGTGGAGTTTTTTCTGGTTTTGGTGTTTTGATTGGACGGAACTTCTTAATGTGCAAACTTTTTTCTGTAATAGGGAATACCAAGGTTTTAGCTGCAGTCTATGGACCGAAAGCCGGAACTAAGAAGAATGAAAACCCAGAAAAGGCTTCTATTGAGGTTATTTGGAAGCCTAAAACTGGTCAAATTGGTGAGTTTTGTTTGAAACTTTACGTGTCACTCTAACCCTAGAATCCTAAGGCTATACAATTAGCATGTCCTCCTTATGAAATTAAGTATCAGCATGTAGTTTGTAAAATTTTAGTTCTACTACTTCTCATAAGAAATACAAGCATGATCTACTAGTATGTTGTCATAGCGCAGCTTTCATTAATACTTCGATCACCCATGTTGACCTTGCTTTTCTGCATTTTTTACTTAATATTTATCTCTGTCAATTGAGCTGTTAGGCAGGTAGAGATTCTTAAAATAACAGAAGCCGATAAATATAGCCATGATTTTTTAATATATTTCTAAGCATGCTATTCCTCTGTAAACCGGAATATCGGGAACCATGACGGGTACCTTTTTCTTTTTTCCAATACTTGTTATGTGTATTCAAATGTGGTAGTAAATTAAGCTTATTGGTGGGAGTTGGGACAACGCTTTGCTGATGAATTTGTATTACCTAGGGAAACCTGAAAGGGAGTGTGAGATGATACTGAAGAAAACTTTGCAGAGCATTTGCATACTAACAATAAACCCAAATACAACTACATCTGTTGTAATTCAGGTGAGCTTAATGGATTCCTATTCTCTGTTTTTTGGCCAAAGTACAAACATATATTGTGAGTCTGAGATAGCACTATTGCTTATATTCCCTGCCTATATATGTGAGTCTGAGATAGCACTATTGCTTATATTCCTTGCCTTATCTTCTATGTGGGGTTGCTAACTTGCTATTAAAATTCAATGATTGATTTCTGGACTTACATGAAGTGTTGCTGTAAATTTCTGATATTTTATTGTATAAGCTAATACTATATCGATTCAACTTTGCAACAAGTTAATAAAAGAATAATGAAGTCAAGGGTTTATTAGAAGACCTAGAAGTTGTCTAAAAAAGTGTCATCATGACTTATGAGTTACGTTGTAAAGGTGAAATTTCTTAGGTCACGATGTTCATGTTCTTAACTGTTATGGTTGCTAAATTAAGCATGGAGTGTTTGTGATAAATACTGTGTTACTGATTAATATGGCTTGTATATCTACTATTATGCCTGTTGAAAATACTATTTCACTTCTTATAGGCATATCATAATACCTAGTTCTAAGACAAAAGAGGTTTGAATTAAAAATTTCCTTGACTGTGGTAGCTACTTCCATGTGCCATCAATGCTGCTTGTGCTGCTCTTGTAGATGCCTGTATTCCTATGAAGCATCTTGCTGGTACCAATGCTTTCATATCCTCTTAGTGAGCTCTATAGTACATCTATTTGTTTATTGTTTACATGGATTGTGCAGTTGCAATATGTTGTTGCGTGACAGAAAAGGGACATGTTATGTTGGACCCAACAAAACAAGAAGAGCAGGTTATTCTAATCTCCTTTCTGTTTATAATCTAAAGCCTTTCTGTAATAAAATGTTTCCTTCATCATCCGGATGCAATCCATATACTCTATACTCATGACATGTATTTTGGAAATTTTCTTAATTTTGGGGGTGATGGGCTACATAACATATTATGATAATATGCGGGGATATGTTGGACGGATATTATCTTGGAGCCATGTATCATCACTCTTCAAGTTAGTATGCCTCATTTCCTTTCCATTGTATACCAGACCAAAAAGATACATATAGTATAAACCAAAATTTTGTCTGTGATTGAAAGACACTCGTCCATCAATGCTAAATATTCCAGAAAGAGGAAAAGGCTTATTGTTGAACAAATTTGGCAATTGTATCGTTGCCTGATTTTAGGACTTCAGTTTTTTAATCATTTCCTTTATTTTAGTGGGTTAACTTGTAGGCTTTTCGTTGTATTTCCTTTCCTATTTAAGCTGCACGCAGCTTAATATATCACAAAATTAATCTTTTGCAAAATTGGAGATTCTACAGCAATTCCTGTGTGTGAGATCCTTACTTCTAGTGGGTTCTATCAGTGATGATGTATGTGTGCGAAATTATGTCGGTGCATTTCTCTTATCAGAGCTGATGTTTGCTTTGTTTTGTGCCATACCTTTTCTGTACATGGATGTTTATAGACTAAAGCATGGTCATTCTATGGGCATGAAATGACAACGAATATGTTTGATTGTAATTGGCAGAATATGAAGGCATTTGCGTATCTGGCTTTCCCACAACCCGTTGAATCAGCCCTCCCGAAAGAATCCTTACTGGTTAATGGTGAACCGCTTGAACATGGCATCATAACTTCTGTCACCCGTGGAGTGATTTCAGGTATATATATCTATCTTGTATGCCACCTGTATTGATATATTTTGGAAGTGTCCACTGATGTTACATAAATGTTGTTTAACAGTGGATGAGTACCTCCATTGTCTTGATAGAGGACGAGCAGCGACAACCAAGTTGTCTACCTCTCTACGTAACAAGCTCGGAACCATTCATGCTCAGTAAACTTGCACAGTGGTTTGATCTTTCAAGTGATGCACGTTTTCGTCTGCTTAAGCAGGTTGGTACAGGAAATGTTGTTCACCTGTCCACCAAGTATACGAGAACTAATGTATATCAATTTTTGTGGCATTTGATCTGTGTAAACTTATTACCCATTTTCAAGCCCAAACGTAACTATCCAGACTGGATAGCCTTTGGGGTGGTTGCGGAAAAAAATTTAAATTTTGAAGTTGTCAAAAATAGCCCAAAGTTCCAGTCGTGATTATAGCTGAAGTGTTGTCCGAGACAAGATTTTTACCTTTAACTATATGACATTGTTATTATTATGATTATGACCGACCAAAAACTCCGACTAGCTCTTTCTGAATATTTTCTAGGTTGATCTGTGACCTGGTCACCAATTAGACTCATCTCTCACGGGGTGAGTTGAATAGTTGTATCTAGTATGATAGTGTATAATCGTATGATATGTTAACGTTCAGGGTGCCACTTCCTCAAGCTTAGAAGAGCTATAATCCAATGGACTCACTTTAGAGATGCTAAAGGGTGTCCACCCTTTAGTTTTGAGTTGACTGGATTGAGATTGTAGTTGTGTATCTAGATGTTGTCAATTACAAACATTTCAAATCTTGATCTTAAGTAGAAGAAAGAGCAACCAGGCAAGACAACAGAAAAAATAAGAATGTGACAACGTACACAACTGCTGATGCCTAACAAGTTTGGTTAATCCAGTGACCGAAATTGCAAATTAACTTTAAAATAGGGTCTAAAAGGACTTGTTCATACTGAAAAACCTGTTAAAGCATTAGAAAACAGAACTTGGGATTAGAGAACAAATGTAGATGCCTGAATTTCATATCCATTCAACAAATCAAACATTAGTTTTGACAGATTTACATCTGAACTGAACCCCAAGATTACCCTCTCAAACTAAACCAAAATTAGACGGAAATTTCAACTAAAATCACACATTTAAGTTCCAAAAGAATTGGTCAAGCAAAATCAACAATGCTAAGCACAAATACCAAGCTCCAGGCATGATTGTGAGTCAAACACTCTGACATTACGAGTTACACAAGGTTCCATCGAGTGTCAGCACCAAGTTCAATTACCTCCACCTTCATTCCAAGTACGAACAAACCGACTCATAGCATATGTACCAATACTCTTTCAAGGACACAAATATCCAAGGCATCGGGGAAGGAAGTGCAGCACCCAGCAAAGTTGGAAGCCTTGACACAGAACCAGTATAAGTGAGCAAAGATATCAAATGAGTGAGAAGCTGGAAAACTGAGTCTCAGTTAGCTACCTTTTGCCCGTTAGGATTCCATTGACTGATGAATGATTTGATGTTGTCAACACTCCCGCAAAAATATTCTTATAATGGGGCAGGATCAACTGTCCTGAAAATACATGCTTTGCATCAGCATTCATATGAAATAATATATGTTGGTGCTGTCTGAGGACCATGTACAAAAATATATATCTACACCCAAGGTTACATGCTCAGTTAAATTTTGATGTAGACGACCTGGTACTCTTCCCACAACCTTAAACAGTGATCGCCTGAAAATTTCTTATTTATCTCATCGTACATGGAAGATTTGTTATGATGATATACGAAGAATCATATTAATTCTTACATCACGATTTACAAAGGGTATGAACTAGTGATGATAGCTTATATCTTGCTTCTTTTTTTCTACTTTCATCCATGAAAAACTACTACTACTGGTAGGCAAACCCAACAAGAAAGCAGGGCGAGAACAAAAGATCAGACTTGGAAAACGAGTACATAACCAATAAATGCAATCATGGATTGACTTGAAGCCAACAATAAAACACGATAGATCCTTACCGAGAGTCAGTGTGTTGCTCTGAAGCTTTGAAAGCAGGAGAGTAGTTTGATTCCCATCAACAATCACATCTTGAGATCTATTATGACAAGTTGGACCAACTTCATTGAATAATGTGATTGCTGATGTATCACTGGAGGTGTTCCTATAACATATCATTTCAAACCAGACTCCAAAAGGAAATCTTCTTGGCTTCAGTAACCAGAGGAAGATTTTGTTGTAAGGTGTAGCATGGATTACAGAAATAGTGACTTCTATTAAGATGCACAGGAAGACAATGGTTGTATTCATGATTGTGAAAAACATATAGAAGATGGATGTGGTTGGTACGAGTAATAAGAGCGGGGTAAAAAGGAGGGCTCCAACTATATGTTGCTCCACTGTGTAGTTATAGCTATCCAATCTTTGGCGAAGAGGATTCCACTTCCAACCCCTGTAAAAAATTAGAGGGCAACTCTATGTGAGGAGATTTAAGAAAAAAACCCAAAGAAAATCAGCCTCTCAGGGATATAGTCCGATTAACCTTCAAAGAAAACAAGAAAAAACTGCCTAGAGGAATAAATAATCACCTAAAAAGCCTCCATAAAGCAGTTAGTGCCTGAATCTGATGTGAATATAAGAGTGACATCAACCAATGAAGACTTGATACATGCTTTGCAGCTATCGTCATCATGTCCATCAGCATAGCAGCAGGAATGGTCATACCAAGAAAAGTACCAGATAATGCAAAAATTTTGATGACATAATAACATAACCATATTGCAAAAGACCAGAGAGTAGACCAGATTTGAATAGCATTGAGAGAAGCCATGCCAAGTATGCCAGCAAGCTCAGTGTTCAACTTGAAACCTGCAGGGACTCCCATCAGCCAGGCACAACCAGTACGCAAGACGTCATCAGTTATGTGGCTGCCCAAGATCGAAACCCACTCTGAGAACAATTCTGGATGCAAGAGCAATATGTATCCAGCCAGATTTCCCAGAATAATGTCAACTATTACACATGACCAAATGGAATGCTCTCTTAGTGCAGCTTTTTCCACATATTCAACCGATGATGCGGACCTTAAGATTTTGGGGAAAAGACAAATAATGAGAAAACAGACTATATTTCAGCTGAATCTATATAAAAGGAGACATATATAACAGTATTCAAAACAAGAATACTGATACATCAGTTGGGACACCAAATATAGTCACATCAACTGGAACAAGCAATTTCCATTACCTTAAAGCAGCTTGTTTAAGGGAGATTGGCCAGTGGAGTATTTGGGAGAAACGAAGTTCTATATTCTTCCTTGTGTTGCTGAACATCCTTGCTAATGCAATACAAATCCAAAAATTTGATCCCAATCTCATGAAGTTGTGGAAGATCTGAAGAACTATATAGAGCAAAGTGGAAAAGGTGGCAATCAATGCAGCTAATAGATGGCAGCCATACTTAAAAAACCTGCAAATTGCCATCAGGCCATCAAAAAGAGAAGATGAAGATTCAAGAAAAACAGTATAGAAATGCAAGCAAACATACTTGTAAATAACAAGATACTGGCTACAAGATCCTTGTAGATGTATGCCAAACAACCTATTTGAAGATTTTGCACTGTTGAGGGCAACAATGACCGTGTCCTACCACACAAGTTCAAACAAACAAATTAGTAAAGATACAAATATTGAGCCAAATAAAAAAGTAGTGTTCTATTTTACCAAATCAAGGTTTTGGTGCCTTTGACAGAGCTGATTTACCCATTGGGGCCTTTTAGAAGGATCCTTTGTCCATTTAGAACTAGAAATAGTTGAGGAAAAATGATGACTGCCAAATGTGGGGGTTTCATACAAAATAACCTGAATATATTGGGGAAAAAGAAAAGAAAAAAGTAAGCATTTAGACAAGTAAAAAGTGGCATGGTTGCAAGCAATAGAAGATAACAAGACTTACATACGTGAAGATCGCAATGCTGGACAATCTCCCCATCCCAGTGGAAATGATGTACTGTAGGAACATAACCAATTCCTCTATAAGAATATTCACGAGGATCATACACAAGCTGAATACATCTAAACTTTCCACAAACGGTGTTTGTATGCTGATCTGGCAAGCCGTCAAAATTTATACAACCACACTTCCAATGTTGAGCTTCCTTTGCATGACAACTCAGATTGTGCCGATGACGACTACCATGAGGAAGAATATTGTTTCCATCAAAATCTACCTTCTTGAAACTAGCTATGTCACTTACATTATCCGAATCTTGGACATACTTGCCCAAAATAGAAAAGCTAGATTTATCCCGCAATGAAATAGGCATTCTTTCTCTCACATGTTGGATGGCCTGCTAGTATATATTCATATTAAGACAAGGGAAACGGTGAGTAATATTAGCGAAAAACATACCAATAATCCACTTTACTTGTTGATAAGTTAAATTGTTACTCAACCCAAAGTATACGGAGAGTGAAATTCCAAGAACACGAGACCAGTATGAACCTACAGTGTCTTCATATGTAACTCATCAAATCATCAGTGATCAGCAGACTGTCCTCTCAAATTTCAGACAACAATAGCATGTGCATAAGAACAAATGCACCCTTCAATCATTAATGATCCATTCAAATAATTCCGTTTACCAACCTAAACGTGCTAGTTGCAAAAACCAGTGTCCAAATGTCACTTGTATATAAATAAAGACCGAGGTCATGAGCGAAGTTACATGAAGGTCATAGACAAAGTTAAATGGTAACAAGATCAGAATAATTATCCAATACCTCGATGATGGAGGAACTGTAACTTCTGAAATTAGACTCTTCAAGAGCAAAAGCCACAACAGCGTCGACTGAGATGGAAGAATTGGACACAAACCACCCAAATAACAGAAGACCAGGAACTGGTGGCTTGGAGGATGTAAGGTGATTTGGCCACCAAATCCTACACTTGATTCTCATCTTCTATAACTGTCCGCA
Source organism: Fagopyrum homotropicum (assembly GCA_033239125.1). Lineage (NCBI taxonomy): Eukaryota > Viridiplantae > Streptophyta > Magnoliopsida > Caryophyllales > Polygonaceae > Fagopyrum > Fagopyrum homotropicum. The sequence continues at coordinate 3,568,150 of BSWB01000005.1, read as the reverse complement.
GCTAATACAGGCTACTACAATGTATTTGTTAGCTTCAACAAAAGACAGAAACTGGAGTTCAGAATCCTCCACAATTAAAAGTTGATCTTTTATAACCTAAACTACCTTCAGAACTGTGCTGAATTGAACACCCCACATACCCATTGTCATTGCCATAGCCATTGCAGACTCTAGAGGAATTGCCGGAAGAGATCTGAGGCCAACAAAATTATGTCAAGTTACCAATGAAGACAATCAAGAATGATAACAATTCCCTTTACGATATTAAAAGACATTATAACATTTCCATCTCTCCATTCTGTACATACTCCCCAAAAATGGATAGTGCATAACTATAGCTCCCAGTATAAAAACGAAAGCGGCATCTTGAAAACAAAACCATGCTTCATTTTACTTGTTCAACCAAATTCGCAAAACCTATTGGTCCTATTATCTCTAGTCTGCCCTGACGATCAAATCAATCAAACAAGAAAATCCATCCAGCCAACACTAAAGTGCAAACATACAGGAAAAATACTAAGAAAAGAAAAATATATGGCCAAACCCAAAAGAAATTTTTTTACAGTTGGTTAATTACCAGGCCATGAGCAAAGAAGTCAAGGTAAATAAATAAAGAACAAAAGAACAACGTGAAAAAGTCAACCTATGAACATAGAATAAAAGCATGTACTCTTCATATATTAAAAGATTAAAGTAAAACATTCTAATCCAATAGTATAAATATAGTAGAAACTAAGATCTGTGAGCATAGTCAACAAAGAAAGCACACAGACATATGGAGTTGACTGAAAATCAACAAAACAAAGAGTAGCATGTTCTTTTAACAGATCTATACAACAAGAGCAAATTGGTAACGAAGAAAATCAAAGTAATGACAGTCAAACTCGACAACACGTGGATAAAAGCGAAAAATCAAAGAGAAAATATCACAATCAATTTGGAAAGATAAGTGAATACAAATACGAACAACAAAGGAAAAAACTATTGAAATGGGAGGAGGTTCCGTTACACCATCCATCTCAATGATGGGGTTTAATAAAATATAAGTTTTGACAAGCTCAGCAGAAAAAATCTATAACTTCATACATGTATATTTGTCTCTCTTTTATATATCTTGTGGAACTTCATTTGAAGTCCCTCTCACTAGCTTTCTCTCCATTTTGTCACTCATTTACTCTTTCCGTTCAATCGTATAAACATTTAGTCATCGCATTTCACAAATTAGAATCTCAATTCTCACTTGTCACATTACTAATTCAGAATCGCAATTCTCAAATTGCATATATACATTCAGTAATCCATTGAATCATATACACATAGTAATTCACATTTTACAATCTCAATTCTCACATTCAATCATTCACAATCCCATGAAAACACAAACCACAATCTCAAATTCTTCAAATAGTCACAATCTTAGTCTCTCAGATTAACAAACTTAATCATTTACATGTAGACAAAAAACAAAAAAAATCTGTAATTGTAAACAAACTTACGTTAGTTCCGTACGTGAAGTGAAGACTTGGAAAGGACAAATGTGGAGGCGACTCAGAAAGGACGAGTCTGTGGGGGAATATCAAGGAAGGAGGCTGCGAGAGAACTCGAGATACGCAGCTACGAGGGATGGAGGGTGCGAGGATGGAGGCTGCGACAGAGAAATGCCTAAATTGAATATCTCAATATACTTTTATGATTAAAAGATAAGATTTTATCAATTACAATTTAAAATTAATGTCTTAATTGAATATTTCACTAAACTTTTATCTTTACAAAAATAAGAACATTTTTACCACTTAAACTTTTTTTAAACTGATAATGCCATTTTATTTTACAAATTTTAATATATTTATAGAATCCGGTTGGGTAAAATGGTTAAGTAGGCACTTTTTGCATCATTGTGTACAAAGTAGGTAGTTTTGTGTTTTAATTAACAAACTAGGCCCCTCTAATTACTAACAAAAAAATTTATTATTTATAAAAATAAAGATCCTATAATCTTTCTCTCTCATCTTAAAAATTATTTATTTCCTTTAATAAAAATGGTAATTGCTACTAACAACCGTTATTTAAGGAATCATTCAATAACCTTCAACCACGTTTGTAGCTAGTTGTTCATCTTCATCCTCCTCCGAAACAGAAGACGGCGGTTTTCATTACTGGTGCTTGATTCCGCCATTGATCCTGGGCGATTTAATCTCGGTTTTTGTTCGCGTCGATATAACATCCACTTATCGGTAAGTTTATTTCTGAAATTTTGATCGATTCGTTATTTGTTCTACTATAACTGCTTCAATGGCGTGATGTACTCAACGAACTAGTATACATGTTTATGTACGTAATCTCGCGAGATACAAAATATGTAATCGATTGCATATGTTATGTAATCGATTGTGATAAAAACAATTATGTACTACTGTGCAGAAAATATGTACATAATGTTTGTGTTGATTTACTTAATTTTATGTTTATGTGGATGTGTACGTTTGTACTATTCAATTCATGCACAAAATTTGTAATAGTTCGCATAAAATATGTACAAACTGTTTGTGTTGCTTCACTTAATTTTATGTTTTGGTGTTTGTGTACGTTTGTATTGTTTAATTCATGTACACAATTTGTGTGTTGTTGAACTCATAATTTTATGTTTCCATTTTTGTATATGTTTGTATTGCTTCACTTAATTTTATGTTTCGGTGTTTATGTTTCGGTGTTTGTGTACGTTTGTATTGTTTAATTCATGTACACAATTTGTGTTTTTGTGTACACAAGACGGCGGCAATGGCGAGACGTGAAGATAGATTGCTAATGGCGACGGCGAGAAGAATGAAGAAACGATTATGTGCGTGAATGGACGTTTGGAAGATCTTCCACAATCTTTGAAATACAGTTTCCTTTTATTTTTATGTGTTTTTGGTAGTTTCTTGGAAGATCTTCCACAATCTTTGAAATACAGTTTCCTTTTATTTTTATTTGTTTTTGGTAGTTTCTTTTAATAAATTATAGCAGTTACCATAATTTACTCCTTTAAATTAAAATCATCTTATTTATTTTATCTTTATTTTTCATTGTAAAAAAAGCAGGGGCCTAGTTAGTATTCTCTAAACAAAAACTACCCTAATAACTAAATCTTCTCAATCCGGTTCAGGTTTGGAGCAACGGGTACGGCCGTACGGAGTGATATGCACTGTTGATCTTTGTGATCCAACTCTTCAAATCTATCCACGTCATTTAATGAATTTTGGGAGCACGGTGACAATTTTTGTAATTATTGAAAGTTCAAGCGGCATTTTTACTCTTTTAAAAATCTATTTTTTAAAAAAAAAGAAGAGGGACACGGTCTTTTACCACTATTATTCTATTAAGAGTACTCATAACATAAATTCATTTGGTAATTATTAATGAAAATTTTTTTCCAAAATAATAGGAAAATTAAAATGTTTTCTAAGTTTATGTACGAAGTAAATATATTCAGAGAATAAAAAGATTTTTCGGGTCGGAGTAGACACGTCGTTTGAAACTGCGGGTTAACATGAATAACCCGCAGTTTGAAACTGTGAGTTTCTATTTTTTTAATAGGTAACCCGTAGTTTCAAACTGCGGGTTTCTATTTATTTTTTTTTAAATAGGTAACCCGCAATTTCAAACTTCATATTTGTGTGCAATGTGCATATTGATTCACGAACTCAGATTAAATGAGTCATCGAAGCTTAAATTGCTTGAACACATTAACCCGCAATTTAAAACTTCGGATAATTTGTATTATTAAAACTATTTATGCCGCTCCTCCTTTTCATTCAACAACCATTCTTCCCTTTTTTCTTCAAACTCCTTCGAACCATCTTCAACTACTCCTTTCTCTTTCAAACTTCATAAATACGGGGACAAATGTATGAATTATTTTCCATTCAATTCATTTGGCAACGCTTAATTTTTTATTCCTCTCAACTTTTGTTGTTTATTAGTTTAAGTTTATATTACCTTAGTTTTGTAATTAAATTTATGTAGATAATATATTAGTATAGTTTTTTTTTATTTTCTGTAGATATTATATTAGCTTAGTTTTGTAATTAAATTTATTTTTAATTTCCCATTGAATTCTTTTTTATTCGAGGAAGGTTTTTTTATAATTTTTTGTAGAAGTTATTTTTTTTAAGTTTTGTAATTAAATTTCTTATTATTATTTGTTAATGGTTGAATGTTTTTTTTACAGGTTGCACGTAGTGAGAAAAAAACGAAACTTTCATTATTCCATACTCTTCTTCGAGTTAGGTATATTTTGGACTTTGAATTTATTAATTTATGTACATGCGTAGTTGTTTGGGTTTTTATAAGTACGAATGTATAAATGCATGATAGACTTTGAATTTTTTAATTTACAATAATATATTAATTTACCATAATTATTTTAATAAAAAAAAATTAAATTCATAGTGTGAGTAATTATAATTGTGATTGAATTTGGAATAGATTTTAGTGACAAACGCAATTATTAACAAGTATGAATTAGTATAGCTTGAACTTGTAGTGTACTATAATTAACTAATTATAATTCTGATTAAATTTTAGCGAATCTGAAATTGAATTTTAGTGAATGTGGAATAAAATTTTCGAAATGTAGGTTGAACTTGTAGTGTAGAAATTGAATTTTGCTGAAAGTTAAATTTCTAGTGTGAGTAATTATAATTTTCTTAACAAATGTGTACTATATTTAAGTTTTCATACTTATTAATTGAGCAAATGAATTAACAAGTATGAATTAACATAGGTTGAACTTGTAGTGTTTTCATACTTGTTAATTGAGCAAATGAATTAATCTAGGCATGTAAAACAATATGGATAATTCATGGGAAAAAAGATATGGGATTTTACACGAGATTACTCACAAATGATCAAAATATTTTTACACCGATGAATTTGGTATCGAACACGAGGATGATATGTATCAATCAGAAGAAGATGGCGATTCAATTAAAGTTATGTAGACCGTTATCGAAGGAGATGCAGTGACTGCAACAAATCAATATGTAGAAGGAGGTGAATTTTCTTGTGGCCAACATTTCAGTTCTTTGGATGAGTTGAGAAGACAACTCACAATTTATCTTGGTGCTAGAGGCAAGGAATATACGATCAAAGTTGCAAAATAAAAATACTACACAATTATTTGCAAGCAACTTGTTCGCTCCAAAAGGTGTGTGCGTAAAAAACTTTAAATTTATATCTTGAAATATGCCTAACGATAAGCAAACCCGCAGCATACGGATCTATCATAGTAAGGGCTAATATTCCGGAGTCAATCTTAGAGATTCAGTGAGAACAAAATCAACAAAGTAATCTAACTTCGAAAGCAAGCAAAACAATGATCAAAGGCAATCAAGAATATGTAATATAATCGGGGGAATGCAGATTCTAGAGATCAAAGTATTCAATTGTGGTCTTCGATTCAAGATGTCTATAGATATGTAAAGGACAGAGCTGGGATTCCAAAGGTAAGATGTTTCAAAGATGGGATAGATCACGGGGAGGTCTCTATCCGCAATTCCACTCCAATAAAGCTTATCACCGGGTAAGTCTCAAAGCTTCTCTGGAGAGGAATGATAGTTTCAAACCAACCACTCATCCTAAGGGAATAGAATTAACCATCACCGGGTAAGTCTCAAGTTAACTCAAAAAGGCAAGAGGAAAGCACACTCAAATCCTAATTAAGGATAAACTTGTATTACCTAGAACTTGTAATCGTTGGCAACCAAACAGGGGAATAACCGGGTAAGTCTCTTCACAAGCAAGGATATAGGTTACAATGGTTCAACAAGACTAGGGTTTAGGCAATCTTTAACCAAGGCTAAAGGATATAACATTGGGTACACGACAAAGGAAACCACGGAAGGATCTTGGGAAATCTCGGCTGTGGAACCTCAAGAACAGCCTGCGGAAACTCTTCTGCGAGGGTTAAATCACAACTCTCAAGGTCCAATTTGTTTACAAGGTTCAATCTTTCAAAACCACAACTTTCAACCAATCACCCTAGAATCGTAGAGGATTTAGTCAACAATCATCATCATACTCATATCAAGATTTAAGAAAGAAATCAAGAATCACATGCAACCAAGAAAATACAAAGAAGAACAATGATTTCCAAATAATGAATTTCCAACTATCATAAATTGAATCAATCAAACAATCTCCGTTCTTGTGTTCTCAAAAGATCAAAATCAAAATCTAGGAAAGATCTCACAAATATTTCCAATGAATCCAAACTATCAATGTCGTCTTCTCTCTACGTGTGTAACTTGATGTGAAATCCTCCAAGTCCGTAGCAAGGTCTTGAACATCGTAAGCCAGGGTGCCGAAAAATGCTACAGCGACCCCTCTTTATAGGATAAAATCAGGGTTAGAAAAGATCTCGTTTTGGCTGCTGACGTGGAAACCATGGTCCAATACGGAAGAAATCTCGGCCATGGAATCTCTGACAATGCCGTGATTTCTTCTTTGAGACGTGTTTCCTCTTTGCTTCCTCGAGGACTTGACTTCATACTTCTCCTTAGGCTCTCCAATGCTTCCCATTGAGGTCCACATCGATCAAAACCTCATGAATGATCCATTTCCACTCCAAATCAGCGCCAATTCATCTAAATTCACAGCAAAGCTTGTGTAGATCTCTATTCCAACACAATAGGTGAATATGATCATAAATGCTACGAATATGCGTCCATGTACACCAAAGAAAGGGAAAAACTACCTATATGCGCATCTAAACTAACGTCATATTTCATGATATCACTAGAGGCAATACGATCAAAGTTGTAAAATAAAATACTACACAATTTTTTGCAAGCAACGTGAATCATGCAAATGTCGATGGAAGTTGACAGTTGTTAGGGTTCATGAAAATCTTGATTTGTGGAGAATAAGTCAATATTCCGGACCTCACATCCCTACATGTGTTAGAGACGCCATGCATGTGGAGAGTAGTAATGTGTTTGTTGCATTCATTTGTGGAGAAATTATTTCTCTTATATGTGCGGACAAGACAATCAAGCTACTTATCATCATTGCATTTATGTTTGATAAGTATAAAGTGCAGGTTTCATACAAAAAAACATGAGATACAAAACAACAAGCAATTTCAGCAATTTATGACAATTGATCTCAATCATATGCCGATCTTCCTCGTTTCATGTCTGCACTTAAAAATACAAATCTAGGAACTATGGTTGAATGGGAGAGTAGGGTTCAATCCAATTTGCATGCACAAGTATTTGAATGTGTTTTTTGGGCATTTGGTCCATCCATTGCTGCATTTGAACATTTTCGGGCATTTGTATGGAAAGTATAGTGGTTTATGTTGATTTCAATGGCAATGGATGTGGAACATTATATATTGCCTCTAGCTTTTGCCATCATTGAAGGAGAGAATGGATCAAGTTGGTGGTGATTCATGGATTTGTTTGGTGAACGTGTAACACAAAAAGTAGGTTTGTGTGTTATATCGGACAGACATGCATGTATCGTGAAGACCATTTTAGAATCTTCTAGATGGAGGGAGCCAAATGCTTATCATAGGATTTGCATTTGCCAGCTATCATCAAAATTCCATTCCAAGTTCAAAAACAAGTATTTGAAAAGTCTTCTTGGATACACTGCTTATCGACATGACCAAGAAGATTTTGACCGAGGGTTTCATGCCATTGGTGAAATGAACGTAGAAGATAGTCGATATTTAGAAGAAGTCGGGAAGAAAAAATGGTCTTTAGATCACGATGGCGGTCGAAGGTATGGAGTGACTAGCACAAACATTTTAGAGTGTGTTAATGGTGTGATGAAAGGTGATAGATGTTTGCTTATTACTGCTCTTGTTCAGTCCTCCTTGTACCGTTGTAATATATGCCTACTTTGTTCAAAGATACGCCTTGGGTTTACAACGTAGCGCCGATCATCAATTTTCAAATAAAGTGGAAGAGATGATTGGAAAAAACATGGGAGTTCAAGGTAATGCTACGGTCATTAGATTCAACGATCGTCAACTCATCTATGAGGTCTTAGTTCATCTACCGGGGATCATGGTACAGGAGGGCATCGAAAGCTTGTGACGGATTTGACCCAAAGGACTTGCACTTGTTCAAGTTGGAAGATTTTCAAGATGTTATGCCCCATGTATTAGCAGTGTGTTAGATGCGAGGATTTGACTACACACCTTATACCGATTTACTCTATAAGACACAATCTTATTTATTGACATATAACACATAATTTAACCCGGTCGGTGATAAGTTAGATTGGCTAGATGTCCAAGGGCCACAAATGATTCCCGATCCGGTGATGTCAAGAGTTGTTGGGAGACCTCGGTCAACTAGAATAAGGAATGAGATGGATAGGGGTATTTTAGGGAGAAAATGTTGTAGTATATGAAAAGAGTTGGGAAACAAAAACGGGCTAGTACCTCAGATCATGACCACTAGGATATGCATGTGCTAGGATATTGCAACTTTAAGTATTTGAATTTTTTTATGATGTAATTGCAACTCTAAGTATTTGAATTTTTATGATGTAATTACAACTCCACGTATTTGAATTTTTATGATGTAATTGCAACTCTAAGTATTTGATTTTTTATGATGTAATTGAAACTCTAAGTATTTTAATGTAATTGCAAGCCTAAGTTATTGACGTTTCTATGCTATAATTACACTTGTTCAAGTAGTGATGAGTATCCCTCCCGGACCATATGATTGATCGGTGCTTTCCCTTCAGCATGAGCACATGAGTGAGGATGTTTGGACTCGTGATCCTTGCGTACGTATAAGAAGATTTTGACATTTGTACTATATATTCATTTACCTAGTTATATATGAATTGTGATATATTGCACTTGTATTAACTAACTTTTGAAAATGATTTATATATGCAGTCCATGCATCCTCTTAAATGTAGGCAGAGCATGAGACATTATACTCAGCAGGATGAGAGAGTGATTCATTACGTGCGTCTGACAGGGTTTTATGAGATCTACCAACTGATATCCACATTTGAGATGTAAATGTCATTTATTACTACTTTGGTCGAGAGGTGGAGGCCCGATACACACTTTCCACCTAGCCGTCGATGAGGTCACAATCACTTTAGAAGATGTTACCGTGTTATTGGGATTACGCGTAGACTGGAAGCCAGTGACATGCATTGATGCTCTTGACTGGGAGGAGGTGGCGGAGCATTTTCTTGGAGTTGTTCTACCCGATGAGTGTTTAGCTGGCTCATCCTTACATATTCGTTGGCTACGTAAACATTTTGCACATTTGCCAGATGATGCCGATGAGGAGACTGTCAAGTTTTTTGCAAGAGTTTATATTTTGCAGCTTATAGGAGGGATCTTATCAATGATACAAGTGGTAAGAGTGCGCAACTCCTTTACCTCCATTATTGTTTGATTTTGAAGATGTTGGTCAGTATAGTTGGGGAAGTGCTGCACTTTCATACATGTACAAAAACTTATGCGGAGCGGCTCATAGGGGGGGGGGAACTGATATAGCTGGACCCCTTATATTGATACAAGTTATCTTTAAATAGTTATTTCTACAATTGAAGAGAGTATTTACATTTTTAATTAATTACATGGATAACTTGCTAACTTAATATATTTCTTTTTACAGTTGTGGGCATGGAAGCGGATGGCAATCGGGAGACCGCTTTGTACATTCATCCCATCTGACGGGGATGAACAAGCTGCTAGGAATATGGGTAGAAGGAAAGCAACTAGGGAGGCTAGAGATTTAGCTGGGACTGAAAAGCCTACTTTTAGCTCCTAGTTTATTTCTGGTGATTATTCTTTAGCTAGAAGGTAAGCTTATATTTGTTCATTCAAAGATATGTTTCTTTCACCTAATCAGTAACTTACAATTTGCTTAATGTTTTTATAAGGTGGATATGTTGTTCCTACAATTATGGGCATTCACCTCTCACTCTCGAGCATTATCAAGATAATTTAGACAAACAATTACAGAATGAGGTTAGCTTGATTATGATCATACTTGTCCATAGAAATTACATTAACAGAACATACATCCTAATAATGCATATATTTTAATAGATTACATGAATTTCTTATACACCGGACATATTGGAACTTCTTCATGAGATATGCCAATCGGGGTCATATATATATATATATACCTGGCAAAGGCTCCAGTTATATATTTCGACATAGTGGAGTGACATCGACCTGAACGGGTCATGCTACAGTTTGGGTTTCCACCATCTATATCACGTCCTTGTGAATATAACAAACAACTACACAAGCTGGGCCGAAGAGGAAAATCAGACTACAATTGGGCGGAATTCAATTTGTCTAGTTGTGGATGAACCGCGCCAATTCGATTTTCATGTCACAAGTATGAATTCTTTTATGGTGGAAACCAAAATTGGATTTTGTCATAGAGTGAATATTTAATTATATTGACTTATATGTATATATATTGTCATATTGCAGCCTCTAACTATCCCATTGTCTGAAGCACAACGGGATTACATGTGTTGGTATTTTAACATCACACGCGTTTCATTTCCCTGACAGGGCCAGATCCAACGGGCCCAGATTTGTACATGATGGTAAGCAATTGTGAAAAAACAATTACACGCATTTATAACAAACTTCTCACATTCTCTATTTTTTTATTCGTATGGACAATACGTGACCGATGTAGGAGTGAGGGGCGAGAAACGGCAAACAAAGCTCGTCGTCTACATACTTCAAAAGATCTTGATGGGTTGAGCCAAAGCGCTAATATGTATTGCAATTATGTGTCAAGTCAAAGTTCTATCGTAATGAATACAACGTCCATTGACCCATACTTCTTTCATAGGGGTGCTACAGAAGGATCAACTTCATCTTACAGGGCCAAATCCAATGGGTTGAGCCAAAGCGCTAATATGTATTGCAACTATGTATCAAGTCAAGCGTTAATATGTATTGCAACTACGCCGTCGAGGTTCACTCCATCGGGCTTTTCGGACTATTCTTCATTGGGATTCACTCCAATGGGCTTCACTTCATATAGTATGCAACCCATGATGGGTTTTCATGGCCCACCGATCTCGGACCGGCCGGATCTATTTGCATCTCCACCTCCGCGGGCATTATGCCCAATATAGGAATTCCGTGGCACATATTGATTCAGATGAGCCACATGTTTCGGTCCCACGTCCTTATCGATAATTAATGAAGACACATCAACTTATGGAGGAGAGCGGAGAGGTGGGAGACGAGGTAGAGGAAGAAAGAAGACCACTTGATGATTACCATGTCTTGTGTTTTTTACCATGTCAATAATTTTATTTGTCGAATTTTGATAAAATATTTTTAATTAGTCGGACTTTCATCATTTTTCATATAGGTTCATTATCCAACTAACATATATTAACAAAAAATAACAATCTCGGACTTTCACCATTCTTTTACCATGTCAAGAACTTTATACGTTCGTTATCCGACTAACATAAATTAATAAAAAAAAAATGTTTTTTCCATGTCAAGACCACTTGATGATTACCATGTTTCGTATTTTTGATTAGTCGGAGATTAACCTTTTTCAAAAATTTTCATATTTCCCAAATAAATATAGCATATCTAACGCGAGTTTAAGCTTGATTTTCAATTACAAAAATATAAAAAGAAGATTACATTACTCTACTATTATTATTACTACGTAAATAAAAAAACAAAACAATGAATACAAAACAAAATAAAGTAGAAGAATACATTACTACTACTACTACTATTATTTATTTATTATTATTATTATTATTATTATTATTATTATTATTATTATTATTATTTACCGAACATATATACTATTTCTAACGTGAATTTCTATCACAATTAAAAATTGTGCAAACCCCGCAGTTTCAATCTGCGAGTTACAAATCTATTAAAAAAAAAAGAACACGCGGTTTCAAAATGCGGGTTATCTATTAAAAAAAAAAAGAGACTCGTAGTTTGAAATTGTGGGTTATTCATTTTAACTTGTAGTTTCAAACAATGGATATACTACGAACCGAAAATCCTTTCTATTCTCAAAATATATTTTACTCCTTACGTAATCTTAGAATATTTTAATTTTCTTATTGTTTCAGAAAAAATCTATTATATATTGGGTAAAATTAGATGGATCAACAAAACAAAAGTCTAGAAAAAAGAGTCTATTTAAGACAATTCTTTCTTTAAATAATAGTATAAAAAAAATTTGAACTTTTTTACTCTAGTATTCCCCCTTATTCTATTAAGTTCAGATTTTATGTTCCAATGATTCATATTTTTGGTCAATTAGTTCAAATTGTATGTTCTAGTAATCTTATTTTTGAACACTTTTTTCATTCAAATTTTTTATACATGGTCCTTCAAATACTTTTAAATTAATATTACAAATTTTAAACCTTTTATTCCCCCATTTCTTCTCTAAGTTCAATTTGTTTGTTCTAATAGTTCATCTTTTTTTTTTGGAAAAATTTGGCCTACTAGACCTTTTTTTAGTTTTGTGTTTAGTATATGTACCCATAATTTTTTATCACTTTCATTTAATGGTAGGTAAAAATAATTAACCTCTTTATTTAAAAAACAAAGAAACTCCTCTATTTAAAAAAAGATGAAAAAAAAATAGGAGGACTTTTCAAATAATTAAGTTACTAAACTTAATTTTTTTATTTGCTTTTGTTTTTTCCCTTTTTATTTTATTTTTTATTTTTCAATTTTTGTTAATTTTGTTTTCATACCGGACATTTACATACCGGACATTTTACATACCGAACATTTTACATACCGGACATTTACATACCACACATTTTACATACCGGACATTTTAAATACCGGACATTTACATACCAGACATTTTACATATCGGACATTTTACATACCGGACATTTACATACCAGACATTTTACATACCAGACATTTACATACCGGAAGTTCATACCATAATTTTCATACCGGACATTTTACATACCGACCATTTACATACCGGACATTTTACATACCGGACATTTACATACCGGACATTTACATACCGGACATTTTATATACCGGACATTTTACATACTGGACATTTACATACCAGACATTTTACATACGGAAAGTTCATACCGGAAGTTCATACCATAATTTTCATACCATAACTTTTTCATACCGGATTTTTTTTACCGTAATTTACATATCTTTGATCTCTTATACAATATAACCCACTATTTCATAACCACCGCAAATCACGATTTGTTGGCCGTCCGACGCAACAGACCACAACCTTTTTGCAAACTCTATTTGAACCAAGTCTAATAATTATGAAACTCAAAAGAACTTCAGAAGCAAAATAGCTACATCAAACACAAAAACCTAATTGAATGTCGGGCTAATCAGACATGCTTGAATTGAAGAACTCTACCATTTCTGATTAATTGCAATGTAATTCACACAACTATAAATAAATCTAACCTCCACGGCTCTCCAATTTGAAAACTATCCAATAGATAAGCAAGTAAGAATATGATGTAAAGCTGATTCAAGTAGAGCCAAAATGGATAAATGGAGTTTGCAACAAAAACCTGATCTACTTATTAATAATCAATTACCAAAGAAGAAGAATCAAATAAGAAGTTGTTGAATCAAAATACGGCAGAGGTGTAAAATGTAAGAATATTTATAATATATATATATTCTATGTGGCAAATGTGTCTAGGTTTTATATATTAAGTTAAGTCCAATTTATATTGTGTAGTTTTAATATAAAGTCGAAACCGTAATGGATCGGTATCGGTTAAAGACGTTAAAATTACGGGATTAATTTTAATCCCTCCTTCCTTGCCTAATTATTAACCCATACTTACTCATTTAATTGTATATATATATGAACGACAGTTAAATGTGAGGAAGTGGCAGTTGTCTGCTTATCTTCTTCTTTAACAAAGAATTGCAAGTGGAAGTACGCATGACTCTCTGAAAACTGCATACATTAACGAAAGGCAATTAGTGAAAGAAGGGTTAACTAATATTAATCTCATCCATTAGAGATTAACTAATATTGAAGGATTAAGGAAGAAGAAGACTATTCGCTTACGCTTACGATCGGTTCAGACTCGTTTGATTTGTGATGAAGACTCCCACGGATAAAGGTTAGTCTTCGATTCATATACGGATACATCGGTTGATTCATGTTTAAGTATAGATCAGTATAGTGTTTTGATTTCAAAACGGAATCGCAAATGATCTAACAATTGGTATCAGAGCGAGGTTATAGACTTGCTTGATTCATCGATTTATTCGAATAGATCTCAAATCAAAATTGAAATTGATATTTTTATTATCCATGATTCTCTAATTTGCTTCGATGGTTTAGAATCATGAATGAATGTTCTCTGCAGTATATCTTTCTATATTGATAATGATGCAACTTTATGTCATCGTAAATTTCATGAGCAAAATAGGTTAATTATGTTTAAGTATCTACATGAGTGCATGTATTGTGTAATTAGTTATGTTCATGTAAATGGTTGATAAAGGAATGAATAAAAGTGTTTACTGATTAATGATTTTTCTTCGATTTTGCATCTATTACAGTACATATTTAGTCCTTTGTTTGTAGGTGAGTACTGTAAATTAAAATGGCAGATCTTGTATGTAGATTTTAATATGAAGTGATTATGTTGGACATAATTTGTTCATATGGTTAACGGTGATTATATTTGAAATATTTACGGTTATTGTTTATTTATATACTAATGTAAAGTTTCAAAGTACAATATGGAGTACACATGAATGATTCTAATTATCATTTGAATACATCATTATAATACGTATGGTTATGATAAAATAATTAAATTTAATTGTTAAAATTATGTACAACTTGTTAGTCACCAAAGTGGCCTAGTTGTATTAAGTTTAACCGTTAAATTTTAGTATATGATCAATTGTTCATGATTAAATAGATGCTATGAAATGATTTGATTGAACAATTGTTTTATTGGTTATGATTGTAGGAGATCACCCAAAGGTGGATCATTGAAAATAATCAATAATATTAAAGAGAACAATCATCATATTTAGGTTGAATAATATGTATATCCAAAGATAGCATGCTTATTTAATTTATGTAAATTATGATTGTCTATTAAGTGCATATTTTAGCATCAATGATTGTGTGTGTTTTAAGTATTGCCCAAAGGTTGCTCGAATACATACTTTAAATTTTACATATATGATTTGAATTTGTATTATAGTTAAAGCACTAATAGGTAAGCATGTATAAATTATTGCAGCTTCATCAAATTTCTCTGCATCTGCAAACTCTATTGTCAAGTTCAATGGGCAAAATTATGATGATTGGTCTGAACAAGTCCGATTTACTTTGGGCATTATGTCGTTGGATCTTGCTATACTCATGGATAATCAACCAGCAACCATTACAGATGATAGCTCCGAAGCTGAAAAATCTCTTTATGAGGATTGAGAGCGTTCTAACAGGTTGAGTTTGAATCTCATGAGGATGAGTATGGCTGAAAGTATTAAGCCATCAATGCCTAAGACAGAGAATGCAAAGGAATTCTTTCTGAAAGTGAAGGAGTATTCACAGTCGGATTTGGCGGACAAGTCAATTGTAGGAAGCCTCATGAGTGAGCTGACTACGAAAAAGTTTGACGGGTCTCAGCCTATCCATGATCATGTGACGTATATGTCTAATTTGGCAGCAAAGTTAAAGACCTTGGGAGTGGACGTTAATGAAACATTCTTGGTCCAATTTATCATTAACTCTCTACCTCTTGAGTTTGGTCAGTTCCAGGTGAACTATAACACCATTAAAGACAAATGGAACTTTCAGGAATTAAAGACCATGCTTGTTCAAGAGGAAGGGAGATTAAGGAAGATAAAGGACCAAGTTGTCCATTTTACGAGTCATGATGGTGACAGCAACAGTAAGGGTAAGTCAGGTAAAAAGGACAAGAGGAACAAGAACCCTTTGAAAGTCAATGAGGGTCATGTTAAGAAGGAAGTGAAGTGTTTCTTTTGCAAGAAAACGGGACACTTCAAGAAGGATTGTCCTAGAAGGAAGGCTTGGTTTGAGAAGAAAGGTATACATTATAGTTTTGTTTCCTTTGAATCAAATCTTATAGAAGTGCCTAATAATACTTGGTGGATAGATTCTGGTGCTACTACTCACGTGTCTCATATTAAACAGGGATTCAGTATGATCCGGCCCATAAGAGGAGCTGAACAGTATTTGTTCATGGGAAACAGGATGAAGGCAAAGATAGAGGGCAATGGGACTTACAGATTGATCTTGGACACTGGTTGTTATATAGATCTTGAAGGATGTCTTTATGTACCTGAATGTGCTAGAAATCTTGTTTCCATTAGTAGATTGGACAACTTAGGTTTTATTATTAAGTTTGGACATGGTGAATTTTCATTGTACAAACATAATATCTTTTATGGTAGTGGTGCATTGATTGATTCTCTTTACAAGTTTAATCTTGATATTAAATTTTCTGAATCTTTGCTTTATGTTGAAGCTAATGTGGGCATCAAGCGTAGTACATCTAATGAAAATTCAGCTTTCTTATGGCATCAAAGATTAGGTCACATATCTAAGGAAAGGTTAATGAGGTTGGTGAAAAATGATATCCTACCTCACTTGGATTTTAATGATTTAGATGTGTGTATAGAATGCATTAAAGGAAAGCAAACTAAACACACTACAAAGAAAGCCGCCACAAGAAGCACTCAACTTCTTGAGTTAATTCACACTGATATTTGTGGTCCTTTTGACATTCCTTCATGGAGCGGTGAAAAGTATTTCATCACTTTTATTGATGATTTCTCGCGTTATGGATATATTTATCTATTGCACGAAAAGACTCATTCTATAAATACCTTAGAGGTATTTGTTACTGAGGTGGAAAGGCAATTAGATAGAAAAATAAAAGTTGTGAGATCTGATAGAGGTGGAGAATTCTATGGGAAATATAATGAAAATGGACAGTGTCCAGGTCCATTTGCAAAGTTCCTTGAAAGTAGAGGCATTTAAGCACAGTATACAATGCCTGGTACACCTCAGCAAAATGGTGTAGCTGAGAGGCGGAACCGTACATTAATTAATATGGTTAGGAGCCTGTTAAGTAATTGCTCTTTGCCCTTATCATTGTGGATACACGCATTAAAGACTGCAACATATTTATTGAACCGGGTTCCTTGTAAGGCAGTTCCTAAGACCCCTTATGAACTGTGGACGGGCAGGAAATCTAGTTTGAGACATCTCCATGTTTGGGGTTGTCCTGCAGAAGTGAGGGTGTATAATCCACATGAAAAGAAGCTTGATCCAAGAACAGTTTGTGGATTCTTCATTGGCTATCCTGATAAGTCAAAGGGGTATAAATTTTATTGCCCTAACCATAGTACGAGAATCATAGAAACCGGCAATGCTAGGTTCATTGAGAATGGTCAAACTAGTGGGAGTGGTGATCCACGAAAAGTGGACATTCAAGAAATTCAAATTGAAGATCTTTCACCTATGGTTTCTTCTGAGGTTGTTGTACCAATTGTCATATCACAATTACATGACAACTTGGAACAACAAAATGATGTTCAAAATCCATTAGTTGACGATGAAATAAATGAACCGGTCATAGTACAAGAAGAGACAAATGAACCACGTAAATCATTAAGGCGGTCTATAAGAGAAAGAAGATCTGCCATTCCAGATGATTATATGGTTTATTCTCTTGAAAATGAATGTGACTTAAGCATTGATGAAGATCCAGTTTCATTTAAGAAAGCCATGAAAAGGGACAATTCTGAAAATTGGTTAATTGCCATGAAAGAAGAAATGAAATTGATGAGTGACAACCAAGTATGGGATTTAGTCGAGTTGCCTGAGGGTTACAAGACAGTTGGGTCTAAGTGGGTCTTTAAGACCAAACGGGACTCTAAGGACAACATTGAAAGGTATAAGGCTAGATTGGTTGCTAAAGGATACACTCAAAAAGATGGCATTGACTACACAGAGACTTTCGCTCCGGTGTCAAAGAAAGACTCTTTGAGAATTGTTTTGGCTTTGGTGGCTCATTATGACCTTGAGCTTCACCAAATGGATGTAAAGACCGCCTTTCTAAATGGAGATTTAGAGGAGGAAGTATATATGGACCAACCTGAAGGGTTCTTGACCACAAACAAAGAACATATGGGTGTGTAAGTTGAGAAAATCAATATATGGACTGAAACAAGCTTCCCGACAATGGTATCTTAAGTTTAATGATATCATCACGTCTTATGGTTTTGTAGAGATCACCGTTGATCGGTGTATCTACATAAAGGTCAGTGGGAGTAAATTTGCTATTTTAGTCCTATATGTTGATGATATCTTGCTTGCTGCAAATAACATAGGCATGTTACATGATATAAAGAAATATCTCTCTAAGCACTTTGAAATGAAAGATATGGGTGAGGCATCCTATGTGATTGGAATAGAAATATTTCGGGATAGATCACAAGGATTGTTAGGTTTGTCTCAAAGAGCTTATATTAATAAAGTTTTAGAGAAATATAGAATGGATAAATGCTCTGCAGGGATAGTTCCAATTCAGAAGGGAGATAAGTTTAGTAAATTGCAAGGTCCTAAAAATGAATTGGAACGAAAGGAAATGGAAAATATTCCTTATGCATCAGTGGTTGGGAGTTTGAATTATCTTCAAACATGTACTCGACCTGACATTAGCTACGTTGTAGGCATGTTGGGTAGATATCAAAGTAATCTCGGAATGAACCACTGGAAAGCTGCTAAAAAGGTTCTCAGGTATTTGCAAGGCACCAAAGTGCACATGCTTACATATAGGAGATCCGATCATCTAGAGGTCATTGGATATTCAGATTCAGATTTTGCCGGATGTGTGGATAGTAGGAAATCTACGTTCGGATATGTGTTTCAATTAGTGGGAGGAGCTGTTTCATGGAGGTGTGGAAAGCAGTCTATCATTGCTACTTCTACTATGGAGCCTGAGTTTGTGGCATGCTTTGAGGCCACTAACCATGCATTGTGGATGCGGAATTTTATCTCGGGGCTTGGAATTGTTGACAGTATAGCTAGGCCGCTGAGAATTTATTGTGATAACTCTGCAGCCGTGTTCTTTTCGAAGAACGACAAGTACTCTAAGGGTGCTAAGCACATGGAGTTAAAGTACTTGTCAGTTAAAGATGAAGTGAAGAAACATATTTTTTTTTGAGCATATTAGAACGGACATGATGGTTGCAGATCCGCTAACTAAAGGTTTACCACCTAAGGCGTTCAATGGCCATGTAGAACGTATGGGTGTTATAGATAAGACCTTGCTATTATAATTATATTTAGCTCATCATATTATAACACTTTGAATTCACTTATTGATATGTTTCTGCTTTGCAATACCTGTCATCATCATCGTACTTGTATACAATTATTGTTTTTTGATGACACGTAATTTGAGACTTATAGTGCATCTCAAATTTAAAGCAATATTGATTTTGGATTGATTTGTGATACTTGGAAGGAATCATGTCGCTCAATGACGTGTGACCGCCATGATCCAATCAATTTTGATTCAATTATGGATTATTGGTATTTTATGGTCTTATATAATTTTTCGCATAAAGATATTGAACCATTAAGCTGACACACATGCCAAGTGGGAGAATGTAAGAATATTTATAATATATATATATTCTATGTGGCAAATGTGTCTAGGTTTTATATATTAAGTTAAGTCCAATTTATATTGTGTAGTTTTAATATAAAGTCGAAACCGTAATGGATCGGTATCGGTTAAAGACGTTAAAATTACGGGATTAATTTTAATCCCTCCTTCCTTGCCTAATTATTAACCCATACTTACTCATTTAATTGTATATATATATGAACGACAGTTAAATGTGAGGAAGTGGCAGTTGTCTGCTTATCTTCTTCTTTAACAGAGAATTGCAAGTGGAAGTACGCATGACTCTCTGAAAACTGCATACATTAACGAAAGACAATTAGTGAAAGAAGGGTTAACTAATATTAATCTCATCCATTAGAGATTAACTAATATTGAAGGATTAAGGAAGGAGAAGACTATTTGCTTACGCTTACGATCGGTTCGGACTCGTTTGATTTGTGAGAAGACTTCCACGGATAAAGGTTAGTCTTCGATTCATATACGGATACATCGGTTGATTCATGTTTAAGTATAGATCAGTATAGTGTTTTGATTTCGAAACGGAATCGCAAATGATCTAACATCAAAATCTCATCTCCACGACTCCACGCTACGTGCCGCCTACAGGTGGCATTCCGGTTGCTCGTTGTCGAAGTTACATATCAAAACCAGTCCGACGAAAGGAGGAAGGGGACACAAAGGACTCACCTTACTGTCGAAGGTGCTTCGAGGGTGGGCGGCTTCCGGTGTGAACGTTCAGAAGGTGACGTGAACGCAGGCAACCTCCATTGCTCCAGGGAGGCGGGAGACAACCGCTATTGGTGTCGCCGCCTGCGGAAGGAAAGTTATGGTCTGCTCTTAGATTAGACGCACGATGAGGGAGATGAGACAGAGAAGACAGAGAACGGTTGAGGGTAGAAAGAAAACAAAGAAGGGAGAAGGTAGGTTAGGATTTCCACGGTAAAAAAGAATTGGGGGTATATTTACTTAATTAAAAAATAAAAGGCCTAGTTACTAGATGACAATCTTAAAAAGGCCTATTAACCAAATTATCCCTTTTTCAATTAGTTTAAACTATTCGTTCTAGTAGTTCTAATTTTTAACACTTAGTTCAAACGGTTTATAATATTAGTTCAAATTTTGGATATCGATAATTTGAATATTTTGTTGTAAACCCCAAATTCTCGGAACTCGGGGAGCTACTGGTTAGGACCTCACAATGGGTCCTCACCTTAGTTTGACAACAATTTTACTAGGATATTACCACAAGGCACCAAAGTATTAAAACATTTGAAAACTTTAAACAATATATACATGAAGGATATGTATCAGCCTTACAAAGCAACGGTATTAAAACGACGCATATGAAGAACATAAGACAACCTCGTCCCCAACTAAAATGAGTACGTGGACCCGGGTGACCATTCCCTCCTGACCTCTCTACAACTGTCTTAACCTGCAAGGCATCTACAAAGCGGTATACTACCGTTAGCTAACATTCTATGCATAAGTATAAAGGTAAAAGCACAAACACACAACATACACAATCAACATGCAACACTCATTCCTTTTATTATCTTTAATTAGGTTATATGTCATTACTAATGATACTTATTTTGTGACACGAGGGATTCCCAAACCTCGCCCCTGTCCCCGTTTACCAACGCGGAATGGTACTAATGCATTTGACCGTCTACCTGACTGGGCTGGTCGCAGGGAACCTCCTAGACTCTCGCAAGAGCTAGGCAGATGATGTCACGACCCATTATCATACACTTGGGCCAATTACACAATATACTAAAGTCGGCCTATTCCGGTTTCGTTATTTATCTTAACTAATAAACACCACTCATACACATCACACACATGCAAGAAGCCAGCTAAGTAAGTTTGTGGACTTAACTGAATTAGATATCGACTCTCTTAATCACAACTCAATCTGTAACTGTATAACTCGGTTGCCTGTCAAAGGAGGCAAGTGGATCAACACATATCCCATATGCTTAGAAGTCTAAGACTTCTAAGATATAAGATCCTATTGGAAGAGAAATATACTAAAATACACGTCTAAGGTAAAATGACCATTTTACCCTTGGTCCCGAATCTTCTAAAAAAAATCTCGTAATATGTACTTAAATTCTTACTTGAGACTAACTATCATATTCTAACTCTTAAAGTTGAGTTTTGGTCTAGACTAGAACATTACATGTATTCTTTAAGCCTCTAAAAAGGTCACTAGGGTCCAACTTTAACTTCAAATATGAAATTCGAATAAACTTATAAAAATTCCGAAATAATTCTCTAGATCATCTATGATATCTCATCTACTCCTAGGAGCAAGAATTTCTTAAAAATGTTCAACCATCACTTTTATAAAAATTTCCAAAGTTGGTTACAACACTTGAAATGTTCTATACTTAGCCAAAATCTGAGTATGTTTTCTAACTGTACAACAAGTCCACTTTGAGCCTCTATGATTTTAAATCCCACCGTTGGATTCATCCCAACTTTTGACATATTAACCTATGCATGGCACTTAACAACATCCCAAAAAGTGAACGGTGGATCTTATCTCCAAGGCATATACAAGTATGTTCAAACTTGACTGATCAATACATATTTTGGAAATTCAGCAAACCCTTAACAAAACATCACATTGTCTTAACTTTGAAAAATCATAACTCCTAAACCTATCGATTAAATCCTCTCAAATTTTGATATAATATACTATGTAATCCTAACTATGACATATCCGAAATTCAAGTCCATCAGAGATCAAAAGCCTATTCAAAACTAACTCACAAAACTGCATCACATGCTATTTTTCTCAACACTCAGCACACTTATAAAAACTGCATGAGGCGTCGTCAACTTTGGAACACCATAACTCTCAAACCGTAGCTCTGATTCCTCTCAAAATTTAGTATGTTATACTATACAATACTAACTAAAACATATCCGAAAATCAGCCAAAAAGAAGGAGTTTAGCTTACCCAAAAATGGACCCGAAGGTAACTGTTCATCACTTTACAACCCAGAAAACGCAGCAGCTCCACATCTTCGAGGGCTGTTATGCAGGTTCCGAGATACAAATGGGCTCACATCAGCACATATATATATACATATATATATATGTATATAAAGAGAGAGAGAGAGAGTGCAATGTAGAGAAGGGAGGGAAGATGTTTACCCAACAAGATAGACTCGACAAGCTCAAATAATACGAGTAGGAAAAGGAAGGAGACGGAATCGAGATCACCGTCACTTGGACACACCAGCGGCTGGGGAGGAGGCTCGACAGGATCCCAGGAGGCACATCTGCGGCCTAATCCAGTAGCACCGGTGGCCCAGGGGATGGCCGCACCCGAGGGTGGTGTACGCCGCTCCTGCGATCTGTTGTCTGGTTCGTTGCTGCGAGTCTGGAGAAGAGCGCACCCCTTTAATCGATTGCTGTGCGACTAGGAGGACGAGGGACAGCAGAGGCCGAAGACTCCGGTTGATGACTCGACTACAGGTGGACGGTCCTCTGGTTGTGGGCGCGAGTCGGACGACAAGAAGGTCGAGCCGGTTGGACCCTTGTTGCGATAGGTTGAAGGCGGAGGCACTAGGGTTGTGGGTTTCGGTTTGCACGAGAAATAGGTAGGGAAGGAGTCCGTGGGTTCGAAGGCGACGACGACGAGGAAGGGCCGGCACCGGTCGGTGCTGCTGATGGTGGTAAGGGGTGGAGCGCCGGTTGATGTTCAGGGAGGAGGGTAGCGGCTGTGCATTTCACGTGAAGGTAGGAAATTAGGGTTAGGAAAAAAAAACAATAGACGTGAGGTTGAGGAGGGGTAGCAGCAGGTTTTACTCAACTCTTTAATGGGCCTATCCGGCTTGCCCATTACGAATCCGAATGTCGGGTCTTGATGGGCCCGGACGACCTATTTTGATTGTTAAAAACTATTCTAACGGGTTACAAAAGAAAAGAGATCGATTTGTGCCTTTTTATATAAATAGAGTCCTTAACATAAAATGATATAAAGGTCAAAGAAAACAAAACTTGAACTCCAAGTATCATAAAACTTTTTAATCGACGGAGAAAGGTCTCAACCGGTCAAAGTCCGATTTGACTCGGAAATAATCGGAACTAAAAATTTTCGGTTATTACATTTGTACTGTTAGTTCATACATGTACAAGTAAGTAAGTAACAAAGTGTGTAAAACATAACTACACAATTAACAAAATAATACGTGAACTAATTATAGAAAATATCAGTACTGATAGTATAAACTTTTGAACGAATTGAACTATAATTATAAATTTTTATAGTATTAGTTCAAAATTTGGGTATCATTAATTTGAATATTGTGTATTGTTAGTTCATTCATCGTGTTTTATTAGTTCAAGCAAATAAGTGAAACATAACTACTAAATTGACAAAATAATGTGTGAACTTAACTATAGAAAATATTAGAACTTATAGTGTATACTTTTGAACGAATTGAACAAAAACCATGAATTGAGATAACAACTTTTTCAGTTTTTTCATGAAAAATACAAAAAATCCACTACGTCCCCCTATTATAAAATATATTTTTTATAAAGACAAAATTATTCTCGTACCTTCTAAAATTTGAAAAATTGTCACTGCACCTCTCCATATTCATTAAATGGTGTGGATGATTGTAAGCTATTAAATCAAGTGAATCAATGGTCCAGATTACTCCGTAAGGCCTTACCATAAAAATATCCCCCTCGTAGTCATGCTCGACGGGATCTCCAAGGTTCACTCTTGGACGATGAACCCTTTGAGCATGATCCATTCATTGACCAAGTGTTTGCATTTACCCCACATTTGGCTATACTCGGGCTTGTCTAATGGGAGGAGGAAGAGGCACATTTTGTTGGAAGTTCTTCTCTTGCTGCCTTTGGTTTCCTCCTCCATTGTGTTGTAAGAGCATTTATCTCATGTCGGCTCTTATGTCTTTGATTTCTCTCATGTTATCTTCCTCTCTTTATCTTGAAATCCTCCTCTCATTTTTCAAGGCTTCATCTCTAAGCCTAAGCTACTCCATAGCTTCAATCAAGTTCCGCTTGAAGGTTTATTCCAGTCATCTTCTTCTTCTTGGTAAGTGTTCGCTCCAAACGGTGTGTGCAAGCTTTAAATTTATAACCCTAGACTTAAGCTTAAAACAAGGATGCGAACCCGCAGTGTACGGGTCAATCGTAGTAAAAGCAAGAAAATTTCAGGGGTCGATCACAGGGACTCGGTGAAACAGAGTCAGTACGGTATGCTAATGTCAATACTAACCACAAGAGCGATTAACACAATCAAAGATGAATAAGAAGTCAATAAAGCAAACATGCAATTCTAGGGATTAAGGCATCTAGTTGTGGTTCCAACTCAAGATCTAAAGATAAGCGGACAAAGTTGAGATTTTTGCGTGGGGAAGGTGTTTCTAAAGTGGAGTAGATCACCGGGTAAGTCTCACTACACACTAATCCTAAACCGTAACTCCTATTACCGGGTAAGTCTCAAGGAATCAAGATAAAGAACTATAACCTCAAACTAACACACCATCTAAGGGAATAGAATCAACCTTTACCGGGTAAGTCTCAGGCTAACTCACAAAGATGGGATGGAAGCACACTCAATCCCCAATAAAGGATAAACCTTTATTACCTACACTTATGATCGTTGGTACACAAACTAAGGAATTACCGGGTAAGTCTCATCCTAAGCTTGCTTTGAACCAGAAAGGTGTAATAAGAATAGGATTTAGCAAACTCTAACACTTAACTCTCAGTTTAAGGTCGGGTAAGTCACCTCGGTCAGAAGAATTCCACCCCGGCCGAGATGTTCATCAACCGAACGAGATGCTTTAGGGTTAAGGTTAAAGACTCGAACTTTCAGGATCCTACTGGAATCTAAGATTATTCTATCATTGTTTTTCCCACAACCTTCAGCCAATCACCCTAGAATCACACAAGGAAATTAGCCACTCATCATCATAATGAAAGTATTAAATATATGGGAAAAAGGTGAATATTTGAACGAAGAAGAGTTTAATGAAAAGACTTCAATAACTGAATCAAATATCACAACAAAGCGTTCCTTGGATAATAATCCAACAAGACAAGACAACTAGGAAAGGAATTGAAGACAATCTTACAAAACCCTCCAAAAAGCTATAAAAGCTATGATCTTTAACCTTCCTTCAACCTTCAAAAAGGTTCTTCGAATCTCTCCAATTGGAGTATGCTGCGGCTGCTGCGCGCTGGTAGCGGGTGTAAGCACTCTTTGACGGTATAGCGTGTCCCCCAAATTGTGGAAAACAAACCCTTTTTATAGGAAAATAACCCTCCAAAGATAATAAATCTTAAGAAGATATTATCCCATAAATATAGGTAAAATATATGATTCTGCATATCTCCTTCCTTCCAGCAGCTCAGCCCAAAAATATAAGATCACTTTCCAATTTTAAAAGATCTCAGCCAAGAATAAAATATTCTCGCCGCGTCCTAGGTATTCGCCTCGGTCGAGTCGGCGTCTCTGGATCGCCTCGGTCGAGGTGAACCTCTGGTCAACCGAGGTGACTCATAACTGAATGTAGAATCTCTCAAAACTGGTCCAAAGTAAATCTTTAATCCATGGCTATGCTTTCTGGATGTAGCTCCAAATGACTCTTGACTCCTTTTGCTCCTTTTTGATGCAAAACGTACCATATTACCTGCAATTACAACGAAACTAGGTGTAGACCTCGATTCCCGCAAAGGTAGATGAAATGGTAGTAAAATCACATAATGTACATACAATCATGCAGAATATGAAAGATAAAACGTCCAAACAAACCCTAAAAACTAGACTATAATTCATGCTATCAAAATACCCCATACTTAGCCCTTGCTTGTCCCCAAGCAAGTTCCTCATATAGAAAACAAGATAGAATGGATTATAAGTCAAGAAAATCAATAAAAGTTTTTCAAAAACATTTTATGGTGTGCAACTATCATAGATCACTCTAAGAGAATACTTCTTGGAATTAAAAACTCAATATGATCAAAACATTTCATAAATATAGAGAAGTTGTTCATCTTTGCATAAAATCATAGAATGCATAATAAATCATAATTATCAAAATTAATCATGTATAATCCGATTTAAACCGCTAAGTCAATCAACAAGCTCAAGGTCTCAAGGTCTTCTCAAAAGAAAAGGTCAAGAAACGTGTAGGGTGGGGATGTATGTAAGGTAATGTGGTGCTAGAATCCGGGAAAAGGATGAACTTCACTTTCACTTTCACTTTCACTTGCAACATCTTCCACCAATAAGCTTTGCTTATTTCACACTTTTTTCTTTTTACTTTACTTTTCGGGATGCATGGATAGAGGTGCACAATAACCGAAGCCTAGGAAATCTACAATCATCAATTTCTCGAGATGCATCAAACCCTTGATGCACATACCATGACCCGTTAGGAATATCGCTCAATCCGACTTTGGCAAGACACAAACACCCGGCTATGTGAATGGTGCCGAGTTACTCATCTTCATGATTGACTTCCCCAAACCTAAAATTACTTTCTAACACTTCACTTCCAGCCCACTTCTCAATTTTAACTTGCTTTCACCACTTTGCTTGCTTCCAAATTCCCGGATAGGTAAAGGGAGGCAAAATGTATATGAGGGGCTAAGCATGATCAAGAAGAAGAAGAAGAATGAAATGCCTTGGTCTTTCCAAGAAGAATGTGAGAGAACTTAACCTACGGTGTCAACCTTCAAATTCAACATAATTTGGATAAAAACAAAGTATTAAACATGCTAATAATTTCAAACAAAGCACTTAGCAACTTAAACATATTATAAAACCTTTCAAACACATAAAGAATTTAAAAACAGTAGGTAAACAAAATCTTCACTGAGATCATATCCAGATAAGTAGCACAAAAATCGTTTTCGAAAACTTTCTGTTACGCCGCCTCGGTCGAGGTGTTCTTGGTTCAACCGAGGTGAAACACCTCGTTTCGCCAGAATCTCCCCGGTCGAGGTCAAAATTTTTTTTTTTTTTTTTTTTTTTTTAAAAAACCAATTTTTTTTTATTCTTTTCGGTTCGGTTTCGACGTTTTTCTCAATCAAATAATCTGTAGGTATGCATGTAATATCAGATAATCATATAAAGGCAAATGAAGCATAAATATGAAAATATCCGATGAATATAATACATCAAAAGTATCGAATACATCAAGTAGTCACGTAGTCAAATAATACAGACAAATACCCCATACTTGAGACACACTGTCCCAGTGGGTATAATAAAAGTTTAAATAAAAGAGGACTCACCGGATAAGAGCCGAACTGCATAAAAATATAATAAATAAAACCCTGCAGCTCCTCAGTAGTCTCGATCCGGTGGTGGTGGTGGTATGTAGGGGAACTGAGTCGGATCATAGGGATGGCCCATGATACGCTCAAACTGTAGCTGAGCCATCATGTGCTGATGATGCTGACGCTCCTGCATCTCGCGGATATCTAGCGAAAGTGCAGCATATGAGTCGATAACCTGATCCGTCAGGTCATCGATCCGTCGGTGTGCAGCTCTGTCCCTAACTCCCCGCCTCCTGCGCCTAGCGGGCCTGACTGGAGAAGTCTCAGCTGGCGCCGGCTCAGTGTCCTCCTCATCCTCATCCAAATCAATAATGGGAGGCGCGCTCGTCCCAGCAGTATCTGTCCCTGTGTCCATCGGGACGCCGCCTCCTCTCTCATCTACTGTCTCATCGTCGTCATCCTCATCAGCCTCCTCAGCCTCCTCTGCAGGGGCAGCTGCTCCCTCTCTGAAATCCTCCATAAGTGGACCCCAAGCAGTCTGCTAGTAATGTGGATCGAAGACAGAGAACTGTGCAGACCATCTGATGCCCTGAGGTGCAGTCAACTCCCATGGCATAGCAACGTAGGGTGTAGTCAGTCCACGGGGAACTAGAATCCTCCGTGTAATCATCTCCTGAAGTCCGAGCGGCTTGGCAGCCGCCACCATGGTACACCTACTCAGATCCATATCCTGATACCTAGCGATATGGGTCACTATCCCTCCGCAGCATATATCCCCCTTCCCTTTGGCTTTGATCCTGTGCAGATCCTCTGCCAGCATCAATCCAAAGTCAGGGTATCCCCCTGTGACCATGCAGTATAAAGAGAAGAGCTCCCCCTGTCGGACCTTCTGGGGCGTCTCAGTACGCGCCAGAAGCGTCTCGCTGAAGATCCTGTGTACCAACCGAAAAGCTAGATGATAGATAAGCTTCGCCCTGGAATCACCAGGGCGCCACCTGTCTGCATGCCTCGTAATGTGGGCGATCTGACCCCAGAACTCTCTAGCTACAGCTCGGGTCGGGAAATCTACAGCGGTGGGGGTAGGGAAGCCAAAAATGTCTCTCCAGTAGTCAAGAGGTACTAGGTAGTTCCGGTTCATCAACCGGTACTTCACAGCCCCCTCTGTGGGGAGGTAAGTGAAGGAACTAACAAACTCGAGGGTAGGCTCAAGGTAGGCTGGGGCTCGGATCTCAGTAAACTGATCTAGCCCGACTGTGGTGATCATCCTCCTAAGCTCTCCATCTACGTGGAGACAGTCAAAGGCAGAAACGTCCAGAAATCTAGGAGCGATAACTGGACGACTAGCAATGCGGTCATAATCTACCCGGTGTCTCTCATGGATCACCGGGATAGAAGGTCGGGATGAGGAAGAAGAAGGGGAAGGAGAGGATCTATCTCTAAGGGCTAACAATCTGTCAGAACTCATTTTCAAAACTCACTGTCAGACTACCTCGGTCGACTGACAACTCCAAGAATCACCTCGACCGAGGTGCAGAACGACTGGACTGAGGCGAAGACAGTTCGATTTCCACTCTCTGATTTTCAGTTCTTTTCCCCCTAAAATCACTACCGATGCTTCCTAAGGGGTACTTATAGATTTCCTCAACAGAATCAGGGGCAACCAAAGCCCAAATTGCAGAAAACGAACGAGTTAGGTTTTTCGAACGTTTTACCTTGTTTCGGTCGAAACGCTCAAATTTCTTGCAGATCTGTAGTTGCAATCGATTCCTCTACCCCTCAATTGCAGTTTGGAAGCAGAAATCTTCGAAAACGAGTGAGAAACGAAGGAGCGAAGTGCTTCTGTCCGCCGCGGTCGAAATGGGGTAAAAAAAAGTGAAAAGTAATTTTTCCCCTTTTTATACTGTTACTGGATCTGCTGTCACCTCGGTCGAGATGGTCTCGACTGGCCCGAGGTGGTGCGGACCGAGGCGGTTCTGCAGAAACCCTAGTCGCCTCGGTTGCTTCAAGAATCAACTCGGTCGAGGTACTCTGATAGTGACCGAGGTGCTTCTGTCTTCTCAGATTCTCGAACTTCTGTCCTTCCAGATGTGCTCCTTCCTGTTGTCTGTCCAGAATGCCAAAAACAAAGCAAAGCAAAGCAAAAACAAAAACTATCTAAGCTAGACTAGAAAACGGGAAAAGAAAGCAATACCTTGGGTTGCCTCCCAAGAAGCGCTTGATTTAAGGTCGCTAGCTGGACCATGATGCGTCTCAAAGGAGGTAGATCGGTGCAACCTCTTCAACCGGCGTTTCCGGTTGGTACTTCTTAAGTCTATGACCGTTGACCTTGAAATTTCCGCTAGTTTCGCCCCATATCTCAACTGCACCATGAGGGAAAACATGTTTCACAACGTAAGGTCCGGTCCATCTAGATTTCAACTTACCTGGAAAAAGACGGAGGCGGGAGTTGAAGAGTAGAACTAAATCTCCCTCGTTAAGCTCCTTTGGAACGATACGCTTGTCGTGCCATCTCTTCGTCCTTTCCTTGTAGATTTTGGCATTCTCATAGGCGTTCAAACGTAGCTCTTCCAGCTCGTTAAGTTCCAATAGTCGCTTCTCACCAGCATCTTTAATGTCAAAGTTCAACCATTTGATAGCCCAATACGCCTTGTGCTACAACTCAACGGGCAAGTGGCAAGATTTCCCATACACCAAATTATAGGGGGTGGTACCTATGGGAGTCTTGAATGCGGTCCTGTACGCCCAAAGAGCATCGTCCAATTTCATGGACCAATCCTTCCTCGTTCTAGAGACGGTCTTCTCCAAAATCGCCTTGATTTCTCTATTCGAGATCTCGACCTGTCCACTAGTCTGAGGGTGATAAGCGGTTGATACCTTGTGGGTTACCCCATACTTCGATAGAAGTGCTTTAAACTTCCGGTTGATGAAATGTGTTCCTCCATCGCTGATGATGATGCGTGGAGTCCCAAATCGTGGAAAGATAGTTCTATTCAAGAACTTCACAACCACCTTGGCGTCGTTAGTGGGAGAAGCAATGGCTTCAACCCATCTAGAGACGTAATCAACTGCAAGGAGAATGTAGAGGTTTCCTCCGGAGGATGGGAAAGGTCCCATGAAGTCAATCCCCCATACATAAAAGATTTCCACTTCTTGGATGTTGTTAAGGGGCATTTCGTTCCTCCTTGATAAGTTCCCTGTTCTTTGGCATGCATCACAAGAAACAACAAAAGATTGCACATCCTTAAATAATGTAGGCCAAAAGAAACCGGAACGCAATACCTTAGCGCATGTTTTATCGGTGCTAGCATGTCCTCCGCAAGGAAGTGAATGACAATGCCTTATGACGCTATTAACTTCATCTTCCGGAATGCACCTTCGAAGCATCCCATCCGGTCCGCGCTTGAATAGCAGCGGCTCATCCCAGTAGTAATGTCGTACTTCCTTGAAGAATCTCTTCTTTT
Organism: Fagopyrum homotropicum; assembly: GCA_033239125.1. Classification (NCBI taxonomy): domain Eukaryota; kingdom Viridiplantae; phylum Streptophyta; class Magnoliopsida; order Caryophyllales; family Polygonaceae; genus Fagopyrum; species Fagopyrum homotropicum. The sequence goes on along the minus strand of BSWB01000005.1, from coordinate 3,536,689 downwards.
GAGAGTACGTCAATCCGGGCGGTATTTCCTGGCAAACAAGATAATTCACAATATCAGCATACCAAGGACCTTTATTATCAGAAAGTTGGTGGAGGGAATGATCCGCCAACTGTGGGTGAATGTCAGAGGAGGGAGTAGAAAAATTGTTATTCTCAGCAATCTCAGTTGACATCGTCTCGCTGTCGACCTCGGTCGAGGCGCAAAGGCGTTGACCGAGGTGTTCTTCAGACGCCTCGCTCTGTTCAGAAAGTGCCTCGGTCGAGGTACTGCTACTGGATCCGAGGCTGGAAATCTTCGTCTTCTGGACTAGCTTCTCAGTTTTAGCTCCTGGATCCTCTTCCAGTGCCTTCAAGCTCCGTATATCTGCATCACAAGAAGCATCTATACCTTCCTCCATTAAACTGAAGCTAATAACTCTTTCGAGTGGATCATTAATAAGGATAGAGCTCACCAATTCTCTTGATTCTTCTTCATCATAGATGTTGAAGATATCATTAGTTAGTTGCTCCCCTTTCATAGCTGCAAGTAGTGCGAATTCCACCTCATCGCCGCCAACGTTGAATTTCAACTTGGCGTTCTTGCAATCCACATTGCAACCCGAAGTCGCTAGAAATGGCCTCCCGAGAATGATAGGAATAGGATAATCTGCGGGAATGTCAAGTACGACAAAATCTATAGGTAGATAGAAGTTACCTAACTTGACCGGAACGTCTTCCAAAATGCCCACGGGATGGGTGATGGAATGATCCGCCATGTAAAGTCGAATCTTGACCGGTTTGGGCTCTCCGAGACCGATCTTAGTGCATAACTCCAGCGGGATGATGCTCACGCTGGCTCCTAGATCACAAAGGGCTTCACAAGTGACATCCCCAACTTGAATGGGAATGCAAAATGAGCCGGGATCTCTCAACTTAGGTGGCATCTTTTCCTTCATGATCTTTATAAGCTCCGAAGATTTAGATGTCATCCTAACTTCACCAACATCCTCCAGCTTCCTCTTCCTCGATAAGATCTCTTTTAAGAACTTCCCATAGGCGGGCATACCTAAAATAGCATCAAGGAAAGGAATGTTAATATGTAGCTTATTCATCAAGTCAAGGAACTTACCGAAGTGCTTGTCTAGATGTGCTCTGGCTCTGGACTGAGGGAATGGAAGTGGTGGTTTATATGCAGGAGGTGGAACATAAGTTTCTGTCGTTCCTCCTGCTTTCTGTTGCTCTGCCTCGGTTGGTATCTCGGTCGAGGTGTTCTTCGACTGGATCTGGACCGAGGTGGTCTGCGTCGAGCGAGGTACTGGATCAGCAGTTTTGAGTCCACTCCTCGTCGTTATGGCCATGCACTGGCCCTTAGGGTAGTTTCCGTCTTTGCTGGAAGCTTCCCTGGATCTCTTGGCGCTTCATTCGCCCTATTAGCAAGTTGTTGTTCAAGGGACTTTTGGGCCCTCGAAAATGAAGTCATAGAATTCTCCATAGCGCCAAGCTTGATCAAGATTGCCTCCAGAACTGCGTCCTTCTTTTCCGGCTGAGACGAACTTGATCCTTGCCCTTGGCTTTTCAATGGAGTAGAAGAAGAAGAAGGGGAAGAGAGGAAAGGATTAGAGGAATCATTAGAGTTGGAGTTTGAATAATTGTTACCGTGGTTTTGATTATTCGCCCTCCAGTTGTTGCTATTGGATCCTCTATTGTTGTTGTTATAGTTGTTGTTTCGGGGTCCGTTGTTGTTGTTACGGTACCCGTTATTGTTGTTGTTGTTGCTCCTTTGCCCTTGCTCTTCCTTCTTAGTTTGAGCCATCAAGAGCTCCTTCAATTCTTTCACGTCATTCTTCAATGATGTGAGTTGATTGTTGTTGGGTTGAGTCTCTTGAAAGTTGACTCTTTTAACTCCACCTTCAGCTCCTTGGTGGGTATACTTCTCCATGTGCAAGGCTTGCTTCTCAATGAAGTCCCAAGCCTCATCAATCGCCATGTCCATGAAGGTACCGGCGGAGAGTAGTTGGAGGTTGAACTGGGTACTTCCATCCAGCCCTTTGAAGTAGATCTCCAACAACTCAATCTTTGGAATCCCATGATGTGGGCAATCCAAAAGGATATCCTTGAACCGCTCCCAAGACTTGGACAAGCTCTCCTTGTCCTTCATGATGAAAGCATTGATCTTCCCTCTCATTTCAGCAGTCTTTGAGGGGGGAAAGAATTTGGTTAAGAATTCCGTAGTCATCTCCTCCCATGTGCTAATTTTTCCTGGAGGAAGAGATTGATACCAAGTAAGAGCTCTATCTTTTAAAGAAAAGTAAAAAGGTCTTAGCTTGTAGTTGTTATTTTCAATTCTGGGAGGTCGCAAGGTCTCCATCAAGATCTCGTAGTTTTGAAGATGTTGATGCGGTGACTCCTTCTCTAGCCCTCCGAATTGACATTGGCGAATCATGGCTAGAACTTGCGGTCGAAGTTCGTAGTCATGATCCGCTGGATCTCCTAGGTTCACTCCTGGACGCCTCAGCTGTTGATTAGGGTCCATCCTTTGACCTAGGGTTTGCGGGATTCCTGCAAGAAGAACATCTCGGTTGTGGACTTAACTGAATTAGATATCGACTCTCTTAATCACAACTCAATCTGTAACTGTATAACTCGGTTGCCTGTCAAAGGAGGCAAGTGGATCAACACATATCCCATATGCTTAGAAGTCTAAGACTTCTAAGATATAAGATCCTATTGGAAGAGAAATATACTAAAATACACGTCTAAGGTAAAATGACCATTTTACCCTTGGTCCCGAATCTTCTAAAAAAAATCTCGTAATATGTACTTAAATTCTTACTTGAGACTAACTATCATATTCTAACTCTTAAAGTTGAGTTTTGGTCTAGACTAGAACATTACATGTATTCTTTAAGCCTCTAAAAAGGTCACTAGGGTCCAACTTTAACTTCAAATATGAAATTCGAATAAACTTATAAAAATTCCGAAATAATTCTCTAGATCATCTATGATATCTCATCTACTCCTAGGAGCAAGAATTTCTTATAAATGTTCAACCATCACTTTTATAAAAATTTCCAAAGTTGGTTACAACACTTGAAATGTTCTATACTTAGCCAAAATCTGAGTATGTTTTCTAACTGTACAACAAGTCCACTTTGAGCCTCTATGATTTTAAATCCCACCGTTGGATTCATCCCAACTTTTGACATATTAACCTATGCATGGCACTTAACAACATCCCAAAAAGTGAACGGTGGATCTTATCTCCAAGGCATATACAAGTATGTTCAAACTTGACTGATCAATACATATTTTGGAAATTCAGCAAACCCTTAACAAAACATCACATTGTCTTAACTTTGAAAAATCATAACTCCTAAACCTATCGATTAAATCCTCTCAAATTTTGATATAATATACTATGTAATCCTAACTATGACATATCCGAAATTCAAGTCCATCAGAGATCAAAAGCCTATTCAAAACTAACTCACAAAACTGCATCACATGCTATTTTTCTCAACACTCAGCACACTTATAAAAACTGCATGAGGCGTCGTCAACTTTGGAACACCATAACTCTCAAACCGTAGCTCTGATTCCTCTCAAAATTTAGTATGTTATACTATACAATACTAACTAAAACATATCCGAAAATCAGCCAAAAAGAAGGAGTTTAGCTTACCCAAAAATGGACCCGAAGGTAACTGTTCATCACTTTACAACCCAGAAAACGCAGCAGCTCCACATCTTCGAGGGCTGTTATGCAGGTTCCGAGATACAAATGGGCTCACATCAGCACATATATATATACATATATATATATATATATATATAAAGAGAGAGAGAGAGAGTGCAATGTAGAGAAGGGAGGGAAGATGTTTACCCAACAAGATAGACTCGACAAGCTCAAATAATACGAGTAGGAAAAGGAAGGAGACGGAATCGAGATCACCGTCACTTGGACACACCAGCGGCTGGGGAGGAGGCTCGACAGGATCCCAGGAGGCACATCTACGGCCTAATCCAGTAGCACCGGTGGCCCAGGGGATGGCCGCACCCGAGGGTGGTGTACGCCGCTCCTGCGATCTGTTGTCTGGTTCGTTGCTGCGAGTCTGGAGAAGAGCGCACCCCTTTAATCGATTGCTGTGCGACTAGGAGGACGAGGGACAGCAGAGGCAGAAGACTCCGGTTGATGACTCGACTACAGGTGGACGGTCCTCTGGTTGTGGGCGCGAGTCGGACGACAAGAAGGTCGAGCCGGTTGGACCCTTGTTGCGATAGGTTGAAGGCGGAGGCACTAGGGCTGTGGGTTTCGGTTTGCACGAGAAATAGGTAGGGAAGGAGTCCGTGGGTTCGAAGGCGACGACGACGAGGAAGGGCCGGCACCGGTCGGTGCTGCTGATGGTGGTAAGGGGTGGAGCGCCGGTTGATGTTCAGGGAGGAGGGTAGCGGCTGTGCATTTCACGTGAAGGTAGGAAATTAGGGTTAGGAAAAAAAAACAATAGACGTGAGGTTGAGGAGGGGTAGCAGCAGGTTTTACTCAACTCTTTAATGGGCCTATCCGGCTTGCCCATTACGAATCCGAATGTCGGGTCTTGATGGGCCCGGACGACCTATTTTGATTGTTAAAAACTATTCTAACGGGTTACAAAAGAAAAGAGATCGATTTGTGCCTTTTTATATAAATAGAGTCCTTAACATAAAATGATATAAAGGTCAAAGAAAACAAAACTTGAACTCCAAGTATCATAAAACTTTTTAATCGACGGAGAAAGGTCTCAACCGGTCAAAGTCCGATTTGACTCGGAAATAATCGGAACTAAAAATTTTCGGTTATTACATTTGTACTGTTAGTTCATACATGTACAAGTAAGTAAGTAACAAAGTGTGTAAAACATAACTACACAATTAACAAAATAATACGTGAACTAATTATAGAAAATATCAGTACTGATAGTATAAACTTTTGAACGAATTGAACTATAATTATAAATTTTTATAGTATTAGTTCAAAATTTGGGTATCATTAATTTGAATATTGTGTATTGTTAGTTCATTCATCGTGTTTTATTAGTTCAAGCAAATAAGTGAAACATAACTACTAAATTGACAAAATAATGTGTGAACTTAACTATAGAAAATATTAGAACTTATAGTGTATACTTTTGAACGAATTGAACAAAAACCATGAATTGAGATAACAACTTTTTCAGTTTTTTCATGAAAAATACAAAAAATCCACTACGTCCCCCTATTATAAAATATATTTTTTATAAAGACAAAATTATTCTCGTACCTTCTAAAATTTGAAAAATTGTCACTGCACCTCTCCATATTCATTAAATGGTGTGGATGATTGTAAGCTATTAAATCAAGTGAATCAATGGTCCAGATTACTCCGTAAGGCCTTACCATAAAAATATCCCCCTCGTAGTCATGCTCGACGGGATCTCCAAGGTTCACTCTTGGACGATGAACCCTTTGAGCATGATCCATTCATTGACCAAGTGTTTGCATTTACCCCACATTTGGCTATACTCGGGCTTGTCTAATGGGAGGAGGAAGAGGCACATTTTGTTGGAAGTTCTTCTCTTGCTGCCTTTGGTTTCCTCCTCCATTGTGTTGTAAGAGCATTTATCTCATGTCGGCTCTTATGTCTTTGATTTCTCTCATGTTATCTTCCTCTCTTTATCTTGAAATCCTCCTCTCATTTTTCAAGGCTTCATCTCTAAGCCTAAGCTACTCCATAGCTTCAATCAAGTTCCGCTTGAAGGTTTATTCCAGTCATCTTCTTCTTCTTGGTAAGTGTTCGCTCCAAACGGTGTGTGCAAGCTTTAAATTTATAACCCTAGACTTAAGCTTAAAACAAGGATGCGAACCCGCAGTGTACGGGTCAATCGTAGTAAAAGCAAGAAAATTTCAGGGGTCGATCACAGGGACTCGGTGAAACAGAGTCAGTACGGTATGCTAATGTCAATACTAACCACAAGAGCGATTAACACAATCAAAGATGAATAAGAAGTCAATAAAGCAAACATGCAATTCTAGGGATTAAGGCATCTAGTTGTGGTTCCAACTCAAGATCTAAAGATAAGCGGACAAAGTTGAGATTTTTGCGTGGGGAAGGTGTTTCTAAAGTGGAGTAGATCACCGGGTAAGTCTCACTACACACTAATCCTAAACCGTAACTCCTATTACCGGGTAAGTCTCAAGGAATCAAGATAAAGAACTATAACCTCAAACTAACACACCATCTAAGGGAATAGAATCAACCTTTACCGGGTAAGTCTCAGGCTAACTCACAAAGATGGGATGGAAGCACACTCAATCCCCAATAAAGGATAAACCTTTATTACCTACACTTATGATCGTTGGTACACAAACTAAGGAATTACCGGGTAAGTCTCATCCTAAGCTTGCTTTGAACCAGAAAGGTGTAATAAGAATAGGATTTAGCAAACTCTAACACTTAACTCTCAGTTTAAGGTCGGGTAAGTCACCTCGGTCAGAAGAATTCCACCCCGGCCGAGATGTTCATCAACCGAACGAGATGCTTTAGGGTTAAGGTTAAAGACTCGAACTTTCAGGATCCTACTGGAATCTAAGATTATTCTATCATTGTTTTTCCCACAACCTTCAGCCAATCACCCTAGAATCACACAAGGAAATTAGCCACTCATCATCATAATGAAAGTATTAAATATATGGGAAAAAGGTGAATATTTGAACGAAGAAGAGTTTAATGAAAAGACTTCAATAACTGAATCAAATATCACAACAAAGCGTTCCTTGGATAATAATCCAACAAGACAAGACAACTAGGAAAGGAATTGAAGACAATCTTACAAAACCCTCCAAAAAGCTATAAAAGCTATGATCTTTAACCTTCCTTCAACCTTCAAAAAGGTTCTTCGAATCTCTCCAATTGGAGTATGCTGCGGCTGCTGCGCGCTGGTAGCGGGTGTAAGCACTCTTTGACGGTATAGCGTGTCCCCCAAATTGTGGAAAACAAACCCTTTTTATAGGAAAATAACCCTCCAAAGATAATAAATCTTAAGAAGATATTATCCCATAAATATAGGTAAAATATATGATTCTGCATATCTCCTTCCTTCCAGCAGCTCAGCCCAAAAATATAAGATCACTTTCCAATTTTAAAAGATCTCAGCCAAGAATAAAATATTCTCGCCGCGTCCTAGGTATTCGCCTCGGTCGAGTCGGCGTCTCTGGATCGCCTCGGTCGAGGTGAACCTCTGGTCAACCGAGGTGACTCATAACTGAATGTAGAATCTCTCAAAACTGGTCCAAAGTAAATCTTTAATCCATGGCTATGCTTCCTGGATGTAGCTCCAAATGACTCTTGACTCCTTTTGCTCCTTTTTGATGCAAAACGTACCATATTACCTGCAATTACAACGAAACTAGGTGTAGACCTCGATTCCCGCAAAGGTAGATGAAATGGTAGTAAAATCACATAATGTACATACAATCATGCAGAATATGAAAGATAAAACGTCCAAACAAACCCTAAAAACTAGACTATAATTCATGCTATCAGTAAGCTTGGATATTGTCATCAAAGTCTTTTCCGATCGGGACCAAAAGGAGCTAAGTTATTAAGATCCCGGGATCTTTGCATACAACTAAAAGATAGGCAAAATCCTGAAAATTTCAAAGAGAAAAGGCAAAGCAATCAAAAGCAAAAAAAGATATCTACACTATAACTAATAAAGATACAAATCAAACTAGATCTAGTCCCCGGCAACGGCGCCAATAACTTGGTCTCTCTAAAATTGATGTTTAGTTTTAAATTTATATTTCTTGTAATAGATGCCTATAACTACATAATGAACCCACAATGTATGAGTCATTTTGTATCAAGGTAAGTAATTCAAGATCGAACACAAAGACTTAAGGTGAATTTGGTTTGCAATTCTTTTTACTAAAAATAGTATAAGCCCAGAATTAGAAATGAGGGAGATGAAATGGATTAGAAAATCCTTTTTTATTGAATTTTGTTTTTTTGGTTACTGATCAAGGATCGAATTAAACTAACAAGTAAACAAGCAAAACACAAACAAGCAAAATGATAACAAAGTAATCGAAAAAACGGATTCTAAGGTGTCAAGATCACAAGTTAACTCCTAAAAGACTCGGTTTGATTGTTAAAGATGGAATATTACGTTAATGAGATTAATCACGGGGGAGGACTCTTATGCCACTAATTCCAATTTAAACTACCTATTACCGGGTAATTCTCAAGGCAACAAGGACGAAAATTGAACACAAACCGGTTTCTTTACCGAACTTACGAAAATTAAACTAACCCTACTGAGTAAGTCTCAGGTTTAGCTTAACTTACGCAGAAAAACCGACACACCCAATTCAATAGAGGTTTTCACACTTCTACTACCTAGAGTTCATCATCATCTATATCCAAGGAAGGACATTACCAGGTAAGTCTATATCCTAACTTGGTTTACTAGCTTAGACAAATCTAACCTAGATTTATCTCAGTAAACTCAAGGGTTTACACAATCAGTCAACCTAATCTAACATGCAAGCTCATCTATCCCTATCCATGCCATAACCAAGATCTATTCGCCCTAAAATCACAAAAAAACTAGCCAAAGATAATCATATTGAAAACAATAAATGACAATGAAGAACACATTATGTTTTTACATTAAAGACATAAAGAAAAACATATCCAAACTTAGTTGATTGATATTCAAATAGTTGGAGAACAAAATCTCTCAAAACCACAACAACATTTTGATTTCTGGATTCCAAAAATGAAGAACAACAAAATTTTTTACGAAGAATTTCAAACAGATCAAGAAGAAAGAAAATGTGCAGAGAATATATTTAAAAAGTTTGAGAAGAGTGTGTGAGAAGGATGCATGCAACACCACTTTTATACTCAAGGTCTTGAATTAAAGATCAAGATAAAAAGTTCTGAAAAGCCGTCAGATCAGTTGCAAAGAAGGAATCTCGGCTCCTTCTACTGTTAATCTCGGGCCGAGATACAGGAAAAATTGGGGTCGAGATTTGGAAGTTGTCAACGTTGGTCTTTGATTATTGGATATCCTTGATGTGTCCAAAATCTCGGCCCAAGATAGGGGACGAGATTGCTCTCGACTTGAGCAATCTCGCCTACAATTATCTTTGAATTTCTTATCTCGGCCGAGATGCCTTTTTGCACACCCGATATTTCACAAATAGTCACCATTGCTCCTTTGCTCGATCTCTTGCCTTGCCTCCTTTCTCGTGGGCTTTTCTTGGCTTTCCTACTTGCCTCTCCCGAGCTCTTAGCATGCTCCACTCCGAGGCTTGATTCTCAAATGTCTCGTTTAGGTCCAAATTCCACCATTTTACCTGAAAAATCGACCAAAGCGTGTGTAGACATCTATACTTGCAAAGTAAACAATAATAATTGCAAATGACACAAACTTAATTAGTCTTATTCATGCTAAACAAAAGGAAAAATCTATCTAAATGCATGCCTAAACTATGATAATAAATCATGTTATAGGAACTAACCTACTCACTCCCCTATATCCTTGCCTACCCCTACCTATGCCCCACCCCATAAATTACATATGTTGTGCCCCCTACTCCCTTGGACCTTGTCTGATCCACTTTCCCTTTCTCCTGCATTTCTAATAAATCCTCAATTTCACCACTTCTATACCTTTATGTACGGATTTATTATCCAATACCTCAACATTGCACCACTGCTCCGACAAGTGACCTCACTCGCCGCTACTCTTGCACACCAAACCTTTAACTATTTTACGAGATTATGTTTGTCAAAGGCAAGTCATTTCGGTCTCCACTCAAGTCAATCTTCTCTTTCACTGAACTCAGGTACCTAGTATTACATTGTAGATTCTTCATCATACCAACACTTTTCCCTTGCCTATATGCTCTTAATTCTATACATAAAAAATAGGAGCTTACTTCCTTCGGGTGGATTACAAACCCACATTGACAAAAAGGTTATGCATGCTTAAATTTCTGCCCTACATCACAACAACACTTGAGAATAAATTGATCTTCTACTGATCGTCAACCAGTTGAATCGATATGGGTTTTCCAAATCAAATACAAATTTGATGGCCAAATTTAGTGCTATAAGGCGCGTCTTGTTGTCCTCGGCAAACGCCAGTAAGATGGCATCAACTACAATAAAATGTTTGCTCGTATTGTTAAATTGGTTACAATCAAATTACTTCTAGCCATCACTTATATATGCATAAATGGGAGTTTCATCAGAAAGATGTCCATAATACTTTTTTATGGTGATCTACATGAGAAAGTCTATATGTTGCCACCTCCCGGATTTCGAACCTCCTCCCAAGTTATCGTCTCAAGAGATCCCACTATTACAAATATGCTAGTTAATACCACAAGCCATCATACCGGTTTTTAAACTAGAATGCGTGTATGAAGTCGCATACTAGTTATTTACTAACCGGTCTATACTTACTCCGGCTATAGATTTTTTCCCTTCTACGTGAGGATCAGAAATCGTTTACTTTTAAGGGTGAAATGGGCTTCTGGGATGTTACTGCAAATATGAGCGCAATTAATGTTCATATGTTTAGTTATAAGGTGACAAATTTGACCCCTGTTACTTTCTACAAAAATATTAATTAGGAAATATTAGAAAATTTTGACGATATTATATCTTCTCTCTCCTAATTTGTAAATTAGGTTTGTCATAACTAAATTGACGTCAGCAAGGGGAAAAAAAAAAAAGCGAACGCCGTTACTATGCTTCTTTATCGTTGGTTGTGAGAAATGCACCCTCTTCTATAACGTCAGATGTGAGTGCAGATCGAAGTACGCCTGCTTACAAATTGAAATTGTTACTTTGTGTTCTGAGTTATTCTTCTTCTTCTACATCTTACATATCGAAAATCAATTCGAAACTCGTCTTATTTAGAACGAATTGTGGCTTTGTGTAATTGTTCAGATCGAGATTCGTCTTCTTCTTTAGCGTCAAATCTCCCAATTGTCGGACCTTATGCTTACAGATCGGACCTTCTGATTCTACATGAGTTCTGCAAAATTTCAAACCTTTTTATTATAGATCAGAAGATATTCTTCATCATGAGTTTTGTGAATTGTGGCTTTGATTATTAAAAAAAATAGAAATAAAAAAAATCCTATGGTATACATTGAACGTAGAAGAGATATGAGTTAAGTTAAAAGACTTGAAAATGAGACGAATAACATCCTCTCGTGGAATTGCAGAAGCCATTCAAGTGAGGAACACGATGCATTTGCATCTTTACATAGAAGCCAAAACACTACTCCAATAGCTGGCCATATTTTAGCCAAAGCATTTGCCGGGACGTTTCTCAAACGTGGAATGTGCTGCACACCGCACGCCACAAAGCTCGACACCAGGGCCTTCATCTCCTCGATCATAACATCTCAATTAACCCACTTCAGATAGTGCCCCAACCATTAACGGTCTCTATGATAATAATCTTCTAGCATAAGGTACATGAAAGAGTAAATTCGATACAATTAAACAATCAACAAAGTCGTTGTAGTATAGTGGTAAGTATTCCCGCCTGTCACGCGGGTGACCCGGGTTCGATCCCCGGCAACGGCGCTCTTTTTTCCTCTGTATTCATTTTGTTCTAGTTATATTTAAACAGTAATATTCTTAAACAAAAATACTGGAATAGCTCAGTTGGTTAGAGCGTGTGGCTGTTAACCACAAGGTCGAGGTTCGACCCCTTCTAGCGAATATTTAATATTTTTTTGCAACTTCGTTTATTTATTTATTTATTTATGATTCATCAAGATCGACTCATAACTTAGACAAGCCAACAAAACCCATCTGGTACATCAATGTCACAACACTTTGATAAATAATATGATGCTTAAATATTAGCAATGCGACAATTTAACATATGCTGAATTCCATTAGTCCACATGAGTCTCTCAGCTTTACTTTTGCATTCAAACTCAATGATCCTTTCAGCTATTTGTATTCCAAAGTATTCTCTTTGCATATCACACTCTTCTTTCTCCCTTCCTGGCCAAGCTGGTACATCAGGATACACTCCACCAACTACAACTGCACCATTACACAACTTTCTCTTCAGCCCAAAAACAACACAAAACTCGTTATCAAATGACTTTGCTTACACTTTTTCTTCTTTGTGAACGTCCCTCCTACATGCTTGCTTTTCAGTTTCACCACTACTTGCAATGCTGGATTTACCCTGAAAGAAACTCGTTTCCAATGTAGATCACCTGCAGGTAGTTAAATCATCAAGTTAATTAACACCATATAGGTAATAGGGGTGTTACGAATGTGCTGCACACTAAACGAGCCGGACATTCACATGCTCAATCTCGGCTCATTTATAGTCGAGCTTTTGACGAGCCGAACGTGAGACAAGCTTGCCTCATGTATCAGCCCTACATGGTAATAGATTTTTCGTACCTTTTCGTGTACGTTTTAGAAGCTCGCCGCCTCTTGTAACAAAGTTCAAAGCGGTTCCAATGCTAAACTCTTTCCCTTCTTCATCAGCCAACGCCAATGCGGCCGCCCCATTTCCGTTTTGTAGCCTTGCCTTGAGTGTGGATGCCCCTCGTAATGCTGGATAATTAATAGGAGTTTCATCTTAAAACTAATTGACCGTTCGAGTTTTTCTAGAGTTAAAATGATTAGGATCATACCGGTGGCGGCTCCAGCAGTCAAGGACATAATATCACCATTAGACTTTGCATTGACAGCAGAATCTACAACAGACAATATCTGATGATGATCAGCTCCCATCTCCTCAGCAATCTCAATGCAGTGTGATGCAACTAGCGCAGCCGCGGATGCAATCGCGGCTGACATCTTCGCTGGGTTATTTGAAGCATCAGTTAGATGCGAAGCTGTGAGAGAAGCAACAGCCGCAGCAACAGCAGCAACAGACACTGCAGCATGTAGCTGAGCATTGTGAGTCCTGATCTCATGCTTCTTTCTTTCCTTTTGCTCCTTTGACCAGCATCCCATGCTCTTTCCTTTTAGTACATTCTTGTACAGCTGCACATACAATAGTATATATAAATATATAGTGTTACAAGATTTTTGTTATAATATGACAATAAATTTAGATAGATTGATACGATGGGTTAAGGACTCCTCCTGGCCGGATATGCGGAGAAATTATATATTGGGCCATGGTTTAATGGGTTCGGGTTGACAAGGGGTGCGGGGCTCCTGGTACGGATTCTATCTATTTTTGTTATAAATAGATAATTAAGTTTAAGGTTGTATTCTTTTATCACAAAAGTATATTGAAAATGTTAAGTTTTGTGCAGCAAAATTATAATTTTTTGTTTCTTTATTCACTGATTAACTCGTCGAAAATCGCACCAACTTAATTTGTAATATTTGAGATGGAAAAAAGTAATTACCCCAGTTTTGAGTAATTGTTGATTGTACAGAAAGTTGGGCTGTAGTGCTTGATGCAGCAAAAAAAGTTCCTGCCAAAGTGAGAAAAAATCTATTTTTAGGGTTTATGATTTATTAAGCTTAAACCTCACACTATTAAACATAATTATATTACACAATCCAAACATTTTATCATTGCATATGAATATACATTTTCTTGCAACTCAAGTATACTCGATTTCGCTTCGTACCTTCGTCTCGTCGCTCCTGGCCGGAGAAATCGGAGGACTCTCTACACTTGGCCGCGATTTGATTTGCTACACCACAAAAGATTTTTAAAAAAATCTTCAGAAAGAGATGATCATCTTAACAAAGTAAAAAAAAAAAGTGCAGTAATGTATAATCTTACTGTATCCTTGAAGTGAATAGAGTTGATGACATCAGTTGCATCTCTACACAAAGAAGTTGCACAACTCTTTTCAAAAATCTTAGATTCCACAGTAGAAGTTGTAAGTGCCTTAGACAACTCAGTTGCTGAAAGGCTCCATGACCGAGCCAAGAACTCGAGTGACTCGGTCGGGGTCTCGGGTGGATGGACAGAAGCCGATAGCCAGCTCGCGGGCCCATTCTCGTCTATGTTCTCTAGCTTGCTCGTTAAGCATTTTACACTATCTGAACTCATCTTACCAGAAATTTTGACAGTGTATTGTATCTTGGTAGTGTGAGTTTATATTAGCATGCTTTTGAAGTAAAAGGGAAGCAAATTGAAGTGGATAGAGAGAGAATGAGGTATGATTTTATTTTTTTTACTATATCAAAATGAAAGAGAATCATTAAAGAGTTTGATCACTTCCTACAGGAATTTTTTCAGTGCTTGCTTTCATCTTTAAATTTGTATCTTTTGAAGTTCTTTATGCAGAAAGAAGCATTTTTTAGAGGCAAGAGACACCAATTATCACAATTTGCGGATGGGATGCTATGACTGTCACCATTATCACAGGCTGAAAAAGGCTTCATTTTGGGGGCCCTAATTCTATTTATAAATATGCTTTGTGGAGCTGCTATCAATGCCTAGGATTATACTTTTTTTTAAGTTGGTTTACTTTGAGGTTTGCACAATTCTTGTATAACTTACCTACTATAGACCTCACACGTGTGGATGAAAGATGGGGGGTTTACGGGTTCGAGGTCGGAAGCCGGAAGGTATTCGAGGTAACCGATATGGGTTGGAGACTAATCGCAACTAGGTATTCGCGATTGGTGTCGGCCTATGAGAGTTTGCATAAGTTTTCGTTAAATAGTATGTTTTCGTGTTTGTTATGTGGAAATCGAGAAAAAAGAAAACAACCGGCAAATGAAAAAGAGAAACATCTAATTTGAGTAAAGGGAGAACGATACAATATATAGCTATAAAACCCTAATAATAATATTTAAAGTCAAGAAATACGAGGGAGTACTTTTTCCTCAACAATCCGACTCGTTGACCGGAAAACAATACCTTTGTGTCGATTTTGGGATGAGTTCGTCCCGTCCTAAATCAACTCTTTATAGTATGACATTCAAGCTATATCAATAATGTTAATACCATGGGACCGTAGGTACATGACTTCATCAACCCAATATCACACGGATATTCTTGTTAGTATTATGTCATGTTGCACCTAGCTAAGCCCTCATGATTGCAAATGTATGATAATCAAAGGCTATCCTATGTAGCTTCTCTTTCAAAGGATGTTCTTAGAGGATGGTGCATGTACTAGATTCGCTACCTCTAAGTTCTGATATTGCTACTTCTTCAAGTTATTGCAATTTTGTTATTGTTAGGCATATATGATGATAGGTTCAATTATGGTTGGATATTATCTACAATGATAGGACATGTTAAGATATATATTTTAGGTTAAAATTAGTTTTTATAATGGATATACATATATGTTTTGGATTCGGTGAGGAAGCATTTTGTAAAAATGAGTGAGAGAATTTTGTTCATTTTTTAAAACTACGAATTCATTTTATTTGGTATCACGGTTCTTTTTTTTTTTTTAGATTTTTGTAACCACTTTGTAAGATAAAAGTTCATTTTAAAAAAATTATAAAAAATAAATTCGGTAATATAAAAACTAAACTCGATAGTATAAAAAAGCGAACAAAATTTTCTCCTCGCCTCCTTTCAACGAGGAACCTCGTCACCTGAACCAACCCCATACATACATATATTCTCGTTTGAAACTCACAAAGTATATTCATTTTCATAAATATCTTCTTGACAAAAAATCTATTTTGAGTATATATATTATTCTCGTTTTCAGAAACTCACAAAGTATATTCATTTTTATAAATATCTTCTTGACAAAAAATCCATTTTGAGTATATATATATATTATTACCGTTTTCTGAAACTCACAAAGTATATTCATTTCCATAAATATCTTTTTGACAAAAAATCCATTTTGAGTTCCTTTAGAAGTCAAACTGAAAAAAGTTTGAAAAGGTCAAGAAACGATGAGTTTGGTGTGAATCCTCATATGTCCCCTTCTTTTGCTGGTTTTGGGGAGAAATTTGTTTATATAGATACAATTTGCATTTCATGGGGAAGCTAGTTGTTCGAAAGGTTATAATTTCACTCAGAACTCGGAAGTTATGTTGCAAGGAGACAATTGAGAAGATGTGAAAAGGTCATAGTTTTAAATAATAATTTATGATTCCGCGATTTACGAATTTTCATATAAAACAGAAATGATAAACGTTTTCCTTTCAAAGCTTCCTTACTAAATGGTTTGTAACCGATGACATCCATAACATTGAATTCACAAATTCGATTTTGTTCGTAAACGACCTAATCCCTCTTAATATACCAAAAAAAACTCACAAGTTTGTAGGACAACTTGCATCTTAATGTTATCATCTACATGATTAGACATTTTTTAACTTTTAAAAAATACTTTGTAGCATAATTACTCTTCTAGCATGCGTTATTATTCACATAATTGACATGAAAGCAATGGTAAATATACTAATCAAGAACCCTAATTTATTTGTTGATCTTGTATTGGTATCTCATGTTAAAATTTTGGTTCATTGAAACTCAAGTGGAGACCACTGGTCCTCAAATTCAGCAACTCAATATGGTCTACTAATCCCCCAAAATTTATTATTAAAAATAATAATTAGTGGAAGAGGAACAATGGATTATCTTTATGCCTTGTTTGCTTTAATCATTTCTTGAGGCTAATTGAATTTGCAATTCTTGCAAACTTTGTTTGTATGGTCCCAATAATGGAGAAATGATACCACTATACTTGTTAGGTACAAGTAAAATAATAAGGCATGCTAGTATCTACTCTATAAAATACAAGCTTGTTAAGGGCTTTCACAATCATTAGTTTAGTGTTTAATCAAGATTGGCAATTTCTTTAGTCACTGAACAAATTGAAAAACAAAATCCATCTTGTGACCATAATAAGCTCCTTATAACCCATAAGTTGTTTGCGCCAAACGAAACCTATGACCGCGTGACGCGGGTACAGTGTGAGGTCAAGGTTCAATAGCTTGATGAATGTCAAATGTGTGAATGGATGGAGTGTGTGGTTAGGGTTTGTTTTTACATGAAAAAGGAGGCCCTAAAGAGAGGAATGGAGTGAGTTACACCCAAAAGATCATCCCTTTGGTTGCTCAACCAGAATGAAAATGGAAACCTCTAAGGCCTATTTGATTTTAACTCCGAAAACGAAAACGGAATGAAATGGGAAAACATGTAAGGGCCTATTTGATTAACTTTGATATGTATAGAGAAACAAAATGGGGAAAAACATATGCATTTTGCACGAAACAACAATAAATGATTCCAAAAAAATTCATGCCAAGATACACATATAGACTATATTCATTTTCATTCCGTTTCTGTTTCCGTTTCCGGGTTACAACCAACCAAACGGAGGCTGAGACTGTTCCATCATTCTATCAGATTTTTTTAACTACAACCTTTTCGTGTCCATACTGGATGAATAACCAAATGGGTCCTGAATTTCATCATTCTATCAAAGTATTTTCCTGGCTGAATCTTCACCAGAATATCAGCATAAACTGACTAGAATCATATCTTAACAATGGGAGGCAAAACTTTTATACTGTTCAAAGAAGCAGAAATGAGATCAAACAGGAAGTGGAAGCACAAAGACAAAGGATGCATTCGCGGAAACAGAAAGCTGTAGAGAGTATCAAAACAAGAATATCACAAAGTTTCTGCTAGGTCATATATGGCCATAGCAAATTGTCAATCTTTTACTCAAAAAGGCAATGGTGAGGTTTTAGCATCCTCTAAGAGCTATCATTCTGCTAGGCACTTTTGCGGCTTTTGCAAAGGCGAAGCAACCACAATTGAAGTTTCCCCGAAAAGGAAGAACACTAAAATAATCTGTACAATCATTTCACAGAATTAAAGAACCAACTACAACCAAAAATCTAGTGATTACCCTTTGTATCATATCAAATCGCCTTCAGCTCTCTCACTGCTTCGACTTCCCATATACACTACTCTGTGGATCTCTTGGCTGGACAATTAAGGCAACGAGGGAAGCGTGTTTGTGATGGTTATGCAACATATAGATTAATTTCCAGCTGGACAGTATTTTGCAAGCAATGGCAAATCACCTAAGAATGACATTTCAAGTATTTACTGCAATATGCAAGAGAATATAATGAATATATCAGTCGATTGCCACAGATGGGAAGCAAAAATTCTAAATAAATATATCCCTTGTATCTGAAACCTATTTTCAACTCCGATCAACCAGAATATCAATATGAATGGCCGTCTTATTTGCTACCAATTCCTAGAACATAGGCTTCAACTTCAGTATCATTTTGTTCAACATAGTCATAGAAATTAGAATGTTAAGTCATAATAACCAGTGTTCATAGTTATATTCGATCTAAAATGTTTATTTTAATTTTTAGCAAACCTTTAAGGGACTACTAACATTACTTTACATCAAAATTAGAAGGCAAGTAGGACAAACAGTTGTGTCGGATTGGTAAATGCTAGGCCGCTCATGTTCAGAAAGCATTAGTTTCCTTTTTTGGAGCAATTAGCTTTTCCAGATCAGCCATGTTTTTGTGATGCAAGATTAAGAAATGTAAAGAGTAGAGTCCTTCTCTGATTTTATTCTTTCATTTCTGAAACACTTAACTGGAACGTGCAGAATATCTTTCTTCTCATAAAAAAGTACTAGGGAAATAGACCAATGATATTAAGAACTGTTTACCTTATAGATCGCTGTCATGTCAACGGAACCATCATATCCAAATTTTTGCTCAATGACCACTGATGAGGATATCGAAGAGAGGAAGACTCCAGAGCAAACTGCCAAACCTCAATACTCGAGCAATCGCCAAATAAACCTTCCATTTGGCTTTCATCCTCAACAAGCTGCTCAATTAATGCACTGACCTGTATGGACAGGTTAGGTGACGTCAGAGCCAGAAAGGTACATTATCCAATCTCCAAGTATGATCTCTAGCAAGTTTGCAATAACAATATCACCAAAATGGTAAAGTGTCTTTTTATGGTGCTGGCTATCAAATCATTGCGACTCTAGCATAATACTTCAGTACTTAAATGCTACCCTTCATAAGATTACAGTGTCACTAAAATACCATACAAGGTGTAATAGGAGGAGAAAGATGAACTGACCTGATAATCCTTGCTGATTGTATCAACCTGGCGTATGGGCTCAAGAAAAAGGCGATGCCATCTCTTTGGGTCCCATAATATGGTACTGTTGAAAGCAAAACCTGACAGCTCAGCATGAAATCTTCGTCTTACATTGTTAGTTTTCCATCCAATGACTCCGCTATTATTACATATAGGACCATCAGGAACAATAACCCTCTCGCTTGTGGAAGGTTCTGCTACTTTCCATGCCCCAAACCGCCTGCAACGTCATGACCAAAGTAAACAAAAAGAAGAGGTAAATGCAACAACAGCACAACTACAGTTACCACAAAGAATGATTTGACCGGTATAATGAGAGGGTCGGTGTACGGACAATGTACACAATGATTAGATTCAGTGACAAAGCAATAGTGGTTTATACTCTTCAAATGCTACTAACATCACTGTCCAACTTTTGCTACGAAAAAATTTAAAAATCTGTTCCACTCACCCCCCCCCCCCCCCCCCCCCTCAGCTTTAGCACCATAAACAAGCCGCTAAAGTTCCAATATCATTCAAGATAAACAAATCCTAGCCTCCTAGGATAGCATATGATAAGTTTATCCTCTTGTAAATAGACCTTGATCCAAAAGAAGTCCAAATTCCGAAGTTTTGAAATGCACCATAAAAACTTCATCATATATAGATAATTATTCAAGAAAAGGAACCTCCCAAATTGAGCTTTTGAGACTCACACTAAGAAATAGCTGAAAAGAAAAAATACTAATCACATCAACTAGGGGCAACATCTAACATGTATTTTGACAGTCATATGCAATTAAGGTGGAAAGTGCAAAGAAAATTCACTATCCATCTCCTTATAGAATAAAAGAAAACAACTCTGTTGAATCTATTGTCATTAGAATGCTAGGATCTAAAAAAATTATAGAAAAGAATCATGACATGTGTTGATGTTCTGTGGGAAACATAAATTTGATGTGCATAAATCAATCAGCTAGGCAAAGGGAAGCACCTGATTTGCCTCAGTTGCTCAAAGAGATCAACAGAATAGACATTAGCATCGGCAGCAAAGTAGACAATCCCGTCAAGACGGTGAATCTCAATGTGAGACATAGCCACATTTCTCTGGTAGGTATTTATGTCCTTTGCGTTTGTCACGTTATCGTTACAAACAAGATGTCGGTACATAATTCCTGTCTTTCTCAAGATGTCTGCTGTCTCTGCAGATTGTGAGTTCATTTCAACAACTATCCATAGCATAGGTGGTCGGATGAGCTTCAAGGTCTGTGCCAGGCGATTAAGATAATAGGCTTGAAATGGCCGAGCATGAGTTGGTGTAACAACGATCAAAAGCTTCCGAACCTCTAGCACCAGGTCTTGTGAAACTAATGCAGCAAGAACTTTTTCATCAGGTACACCATTCAATGTCCCGGGCTGGTTTTCACTCTGCTCTATGGAAACATGGTTAATATCATCCCCACTCACGGCTAAGGCATCAGTATTCTTGTTAGCCTCAATAACTGGCACCGTATTTCCCTTTTTAACATACGAAATAGACTGATACTTTGCTACAGAAGGGATCATTTCAAAGAATAGTGTCTGGTGCTTAGACATGAGGTTTCCAGAAATATTCATCGAAACAAATGTGGTAAGCCCAAAGAACGCTCCGACCATAAAGAATATGGAGCAATGTAATATAGACTTCTTCCAGCCTTGCCCTTTAGATTTAGACCTTTCAGCTGGCCTTGATGCTCTATGTGAAAACAATCCAAGTATAAAAGCATGGATCTTGTAGATCGCATACTCTAATGAGTTGTATGACGAATGCTGAAAACCACCTACTGGTTGAGGGGCTTGCGCAGCCGAAGATGCCCTGGATAATGGTGAAGCCACCGAACCAGATTCCCCATTCGACCTAGTACCCGGTCTAGGAACAGGAGACAAGGTTCTCCTTATAGAAGCCATAAATCAAAAACTTTTGATTTACCAAAAAACTACTATCCTTCTAGCAACAACACCTATCCAAATAAATTGTGCTAGAGACATCAATATCAATATTTCATCATATTCAACTGAGCTTTACCCGGCAACAACTCATCAACTAGGGCAAAACCAATATGAAAATTATTGCCCTAAACAAACCCAGATGCTCAAATCAATCCAAAACTACGAAATCATCCACATAACACAAATCAAACAACAAAAATAGCTCAATATAATCACATCACCTAAATCCCCACTTGACCAAAAATTCCAATCCAAATCACACCAATTAAAAGCTCCAACTATACTAACAGCCAAAGATTGACATTCAAAGCAGAGCAGTGTGCACTAGATTCCCAATCATTCCAACTAAGATCTGCGGAAACAATCCACAGGATAGCACATCCAGATCCAAGCTAACGCCTCAATAAGTAAACAAAAGAGTCTCGCAGACCCACCAGCTAAGATGGTCAGAAACAGGAAGAAATCAAACTTCAGATAATTGAAAGAGCTATGAAAAAGCAAGTCAAACGAAAAGCCACCTTCGTCAATTTCAATTATTTTGAAGTGGGTATCCTAATTCCGTTGCTGGGTTCGTCGAAATTAGGCTGGATATTCGTTAGGTTTGGAATAGCACGAGGTCTTTAACAGATCTTTGTGTGCTGTAAAACGAGCAAAAGTTGGAGGGTGTGTGCGATAGCGAAAGAGAGGGGGAAGCTGCTGACAAATCTACCAGAATAGCTAAAGCTCAAAGGGTAATAAAGTGAAAACGAATTCGGTTGATTGAACGTGATCCTTGTGGAGCTTGGATTTGGGTTTTTTGGACAAGTCCCCGATGAGAACTCCGGGGGTGGCTCTAGGGAGGATAAATTGAATGAGAAATTTTGCTACCCGGTTTATTCAGATGGATCCCACAATTCTACACACCTAAACAAAAAAAATAGACATGTCAAACTATGATTGGATCCGTTGGATCGACCCATTTGGCCTGTACGTGGGACCGATCCAAACCCAACTAAACATCAATTTCGAGAAGAAAAATAGCATAATATAAAGGAGCAATTTTATTATACTTACGAGAAATTTTATTACAAGATAATACCATTCTTTATTGGTTTTTTATTCGAGTTGAACGAGTTCAGTGTCGGCCCTGATAATTTTAAGGCTATAGGCGAAGTGAAAATAGGGGTTTTTTGTAAGAGAATATTTATAAAAAAGAATTCTCGTATAAACGTAACATAGTATAAGTAGGTTAAACAATATTTATAAAAAAAATATAGGTTAAACAATATTTTTTAAAAAAATAGGTTAAGAAAATATTCATAAAAAATCCATAACTTATAAAAAAAATTTGTCAAAAAGTCCATAACTTATAAAAATATTTATAAAAAAGTCCATAACTTATAAAAAAAGACCAGAGGTGTTCAGGTAAGGCACATTATTCCGGTAGGGTCGTGCGGCTGAACGTAGAGCTGACACGTGTCCAAAAAAAAAATTTGTTTTCCAGAAACGAGTGAAAGTAATAGTTCAAAACTTATTAAGGAATAATTCATAACTTATAAAAGGATAGTTCATGAATTTTAATAGAATAGTTCATAGTGTAAAATTTATAAAGGAGTGAAAGTAATAGTTCAAAACTTATTAAGGGATAGTTCATAACTTATAAAAGGATAGTTCATGAATTATAATAGAATAGTTCAAAGTACAAAATTTATTAAGGATAGTGCATAACTTATAAAATGATAGTTCATGAATTATAATTGAATAGTTCATAACATATAAACGATTAATTTATAAATAATTTGATATAATATATTAAAAAGTAATAGTTCATGAATTATATGAGAATAGTTCAAAGTTTATAAGAGAATAGTGCAGAATTTATAATATGGTAGTTCAAAAAAAAATTATTCGTTTCTGGGAAGGAAAAAAAAACAATCGTTTCTGAGGAAGAAAAAAAATAAAAATAATTGGGACACGTGTCAGCTCTACGTTCAGCCGCACAGCCCTACCCGAAATTAAGGGTCGTACCTGAATAGTGCCCTACTAAAAGGCCCCTATACTACAATAAATAAACAAAAATTAAAGCCTAGACTTGGGGCTAAGCCTGGTTTCATGTTGTTTCATGGGGCCTCTCCAAAAATGTTAAGCCTGAGCCTCGGGCTAAAAGAATATTTATAAAATAGGGGTCTTTTAGTATATGGACTTTTTTTTTAAACATGGGGTCTCTCCAAAGTGGGGGCTCTAGGCACTTGCCTATTGGGCCTTTTCCAAGGGTTGGGTCTGAGCGAGCCGAGTGTAAATTTTAACCGACCTTTTAAAATCTGCTCATATTTGCCTTGTTTAAAAAAGTAAATAAGTCGGGTTGAGCCTTTTTTGAGCCCGGACAAAGCCCGAGTGCCTCGTTAATATAACAATAATAGTGTGTTATTTTATGTGAACGAGTCAAACTTTAAAAATGTGTCATTATTCGACTCATTTACAAGTGAATGAACCCGAGTCAGTAAAATAATTTTGAAATTTCACAAAGTTTGTCATCTTAGATGTAATTTTGGTAAAGAAAGACGAGTAGTGTTTGGAGAAGATTGAATTATGGAAGAACATGGAGTGGCCCAAAGCATATATAATTCTCATCATACAAAAGTCTCAGTTTGGGCCGACTCCAAGACATCAATTTTGGGTTTTGCTGGATAATCCTAAAATCTAAACTAAAACAATATTATGGTTATGTTTTGGTACGAAATTATAAGGGGTAATTTTAGATTATTTGGACGAAATTATTTTTTGTGGGTAAGTTTTTGGTATTAGATTGAGTTATTAAAATAGATTATATGAGCAAAAATAAATCCAAAAACCTTATCATCCAAGAGTTATTGAAAATTAATCTCTTATAAGCTCCGTCTAAATTAATCTTCTAAAAAATCTACATCAGATACCAAACACCACCTAACTATCTTCCGGTTATGTTACTTTTTTAAAAAACAAATGAATTCGATGCATCAAACAAACCTGATGGCTCAAGAGGCCGTAAAAAAAATGGTGACGGATAAACGTCATGAAAAAGAAGAAGAAAACAGACAAAGAAAGTTGAACCACAAAGCATAAGAGTCACCGAGCTACGAGAATCATCACTAACTAGGAGGGAATTCAAAAGGGTTGTAGTTGGTGACGCGAAATTGTTGAATAAAGTGCACACGAAGACATGTGAGAGTACTTTAGTTTTACTAAAAACGCTAAAAATATCAATTGTTACTGAAACTGCTAGAATATTGGTGTGTTCAATGACCAAGACAGTAAAGAGAACAAACAACGTCCATACACAAAAACGAAATTGAGGACAACAATCAAGATTTGAAGTGCATGAACATGAGAGAACACCCGGAAAAAACGTAAACATGAAATATCCTTTTTTTATTGAAAAAGCTGGTGAATAACGTGTCAAGCAATGACAATTTTGCATAATTGAAAGAGAAAATTGTCCAAACATTATCCCATCTTTTAGCCTGACTAAACTTTAGTACCCTGTCATTTAAATTATCAGAACGGTACCTCACCTATTGATTCTAACCAAAGATTGGTATCTAAATTATTGTTCACACGTTAAGTAAAAGAGTTAAGACATCTGCAATGAGGTCTACATGACATACTTATTCAACAAGAAACATAAGGGAAAGTTCTAGAAGCAAAGTTGTTGTGTTAACTTAACTTGTGAAAAGTGATCCAAATACTAATATTTGGTCGGGCTCAATAGCTGATGTACTGTTCTGATAGTTTAAATGATGAGGTACTAAAGTTTAGTCAGCCTAAAAGATGGGGTATTGTTTGGATAATTTTCTCTAATTGAAATATAGAAATATTTTGTAAAAGCGAAAGATTCAAAGATAAACCAAATCATTTTCATTTTATACTTTCCTACCAAATCATTCAAAGATAAATTAAAGTCCGGTATTGTTATAAGACGTACTTAAAAGGTCATGTAGAGGAACATATTGTACATAAAAACCTAAAGCAAAAGCAATA
Source organism: Fagopyrum homotropicum (assembly GCA_033239125.1). NCBI lineage: Eukaryota > Viridiplantae > Streptophyta > Magnoliopsida > Caryophyllales > Polygonaceae > Fagopyrum > Fagopyrum homotropicum. The sequence continues at coordinate 3,511,620 of BSWB01000005.1, read as the reverse complement.
AGTAAGGAAATTAAACAAGATAGTCAAATTACAAGAACATGTACCAAAATTGTATACTATATCCTAACTACCTCACGAAATTCAAAATACAAACTAGAGAACAATTTAACCGGCAACTACTTATAATTTGGACAATTGTATAAGAAAACGAAATATTAATATGCCCTCGAACACTCGACTTTATATAAATTTAATAATTATAATTCTTGATTACTATACGTAAGTAAAACACATGTGAAGAACCGGTAGGTGAAATAAATAAGTTAAAAGATACTCTAGAAGGGGGGGGTTGAATAGAGTATGTGAACTTTTCGCAAATCAAATCTCAAGGCCTTGAAACTTCTTTCAAGGGCCTTGATGTCGATCTGTACTCTTTGTATAACTTTGATTTCAAGGACTTTGAAACAACTTTCAAGGGCCTTGACTTCGTGTTCCTGCAAAACAAAGTTAGACACATTAAAATTTATATATGGTGTGGAATTGAAAAGATCGACACGAGAATATGTTTACGAAGTTCGGCTCTAAACAACCTACTCTCCATCCCAAGATATAGCCTTAGGATCTAACTATCTATTATCAACTTCAAAGAGTCCTAGATACAAACTAGAAGAAATCTCCTTCTTCTCTCACTATAGCCAATGCTACGATCTAACTCCAACTCTCAACCTAGCTATAATAGCCTAGTTACTTCGCAGAGTAACACACACTCTAGTATAACACTATTTAGATCTTCCAATGGAGCTCTTGTGCTTTTTCTCTCTAAGGGGATAAAACTTTTGCGTAAATGAGAGAAAGAAAAACAATAAATGAAGATTTTTAGTTGCTTGAAGACGTAAAGATGTTTTCCTGTGTATGCTTGTGTGTCTTTCTTATTCGACCATCATCTTCATTTATACTCATCTATGGAGAGGTTTTCTAGCCGTAGAAGAGATGACCGTTCGAAGATGAATCTTCTTCTCCATGAAGATCGCTTCTTGTTTTAAGATAAGGTAGACGTTGCAAATCTTCAGCTCTTGAGAACACGTCGAGTCCTTAGCTCCTTGATCTTCTCGTCTTCTGTTGAATCGAGAGAGAAGATATTTTGCCGCTTTTTTTTTAGAAAATATTTGGTTGAGATCTTCGGTTGAAAAAGATTTTCCCCAAAATCTTTCTGTTTGAGCAAATCTTCCTGGAAAATCTTCTTTGCATTTGAATCTTTGTTTCGTGCATCTATAACTCCAAGGCCTTTGAGATCGTCCCTTTGTAAACACTATCTTCCTTGTCCTTAAGTTATACTTCAAGGCCCTTGAAGTCCATATCAAGGCCCATAACATTTGATAAGACCTGCTTGAATTCAAACCAACCAAGCATCTAGAGAATATAATCAATACACTGTTAGTATATCCAGCTACTATATTTGTGTTAAGTCTTCCATCATCAACACCTGTAAAACATTATAAACAAGGTGGAGTTTTCAATCTCCCCCTTGATGGAAGACAACACAAATGTTTTATCGTACCCGCATTTGTTAGTTTAGCAATGCATATGAAAATCAAAACTAAAAATACAAAATGCAGTATATCGAAAAGTCGGATCATCATTTTTCCCCCTTTGTCTTTCAACAAGGGAGAAAAAACAGTCAAAGCACGGAAGTTTGAAACACGATTACAAACCCAAAAGAAAGAGCATTTTCACAAACCACATAAATTTTTTTCAAAATAGTCATGAAAGACAAAGAACTTCAAGTTTCCTTGTACCATCTGGAGGAGCTTCCTTTCCCATAATAGTGTCTTAAGCACATGTCCCTCCAACGATCCTTAGCATCAGTAAGTTCACGTTCTTTGAGAGATAAATCTGTTCCCCTTTGTGCAGAATTCTTGCCTATTTCTTGACTACCCCAAACTCTTCGATAGTCAGAATGTCTGGGTCTTCTGGCAATGGTTGGCGAATGGGTTTATCCTTAATAATCTTATGACATTGAGTCATAACCTTCTCAGCATCTTTTGTAGTCGTCTGTCCATCATCTTTTGAGATGGGCTTAATACTGCTAGCAGTCGTAAGAGACAGAGTACTAACATGAAACAACTGTTTAATTTTCTGGTTAAGAATACCCAGTAAATCTTGTGTTTCATCCATCTTGTCGGTCACTGAAGCTCTAAAATGGACAAGATTAGATCTTAGTGAGTCCACTGCTCTCTCTACAGTTTCAAGACGTTGCTTTGTAGTGAAATTCCATTCTGGTTGCTCCTTCAAAACCCATATAGTATTGAAATCTACCTGAGTCTTTTGAATTCCTATGGTCTCAAAGAAGGCTTCATCCAATCCTCCATTGACAATGTCCAAATCCTCACCAGAAAAATCAATTGAGAAATGCCTAAAGATTATGGAAAGCAGATTCCCATATGATAGGTGACTAGTGGTTGGAGAATTTATGACATTTACCATATGAGACAGGATTATTTTAGGCAGATTTACTTTCAACCCATTCATCACATTGTAGACTAAAATCACCAAAGCATTGGTGATAATATCCTTGTTAGCAAACCTGGGTACTACACATCTGTCTAAAATAACATAAATGATTCTAGCTTCCAAGGTTAAACAAGTGATAATGGGTGGTGATAAAGCATTGGGAAGGAGAAACTGTTCTCTGGCTAATCTTATAGTTCTAGCAGGGTTAGAATGTGTTGAAGTGTCATATAGAGGGAATCCAAAGATATCAGCTATAATCTCAGAGGTAATGGTGATTTTCTTACCTTTGATGACTAAGTCCAGAATCCATTCTCTTCTTTCTCTTCTTGCCGTTAAGTTCGTGTAGAACAATCTGGTCAGTCGTGGGTATGAGGATTCTCTTGGGTTTAATATGATCCAGATTGTGCTTGCTTGAAGCACTTCTAGTCCCGGCAATGAGAAGCAGGTAAACAGTTCGCTATGAACCAGCTCACACATGCATTGGTAGCGATCATCATACTCTGTTACCCATTTCTTGGCTGCCATTAGACTTGCAAACCAACTCGACGGAAGCCCAATCTTAGTGAAAATATCTGCGTCGCTTGAAAAATTTGATGAACTCGAGCTTGACCCAAATCCGGAACTCGAATCGGAATCAGATGATACTTGAACTATCCTCTGTCATTTGGGGACAGATGATGGTGCTTCGTCCATTGAAGGTCTCTTCGATGCCATGAAAATTTTTGAGAAGAAGATGAAGAGGGTTTGGAAAATCGGAAGAGTAAAGCACTGTTCTTTCAAAGGGAAAAGGAAGCGGAAGAAATAAAAAGGGAAGAGAAGAGGTTTTTAAGGGAAAAATTCTTATCAACGTAAGATCAAAAGATTTTTAAGATCTTGAGAAAGTCATTGATGATAAAAATTATTTCCATAAATTTTGGTAACGACTTTTCAAAATCCTTTGAATCTGATAACAAAACCTTTTGAAATCCCTTTTAAAGATTAAAAATTAGATAATTCAATATCTAGAGGATATGAATTTCTAATTGATCCGTTTTATTTATATACCCTTTGAAATATGTTTCAAGGCCCTTTGAATTTTATTTCAAGGCCCTTGAAAACATCAATTGGGTTGCATGCGTAGGAACAATTAAACTCGTTTACTCCCCCTACGTTAATGCTTCCTTGTTTAACATACCAAGCTCCAATCTAATAAAATTAAATTGTTCATCAGGAAGAGGCTTGGTAAAGATATCTGCAAGCTGCAAGTTAGTTGAGATAAAAGAAATCGAAACATCACCTTTCTCAACATGATCACGTATGAAGTGATGCCTTACATCAATATGCTTAGTCCTTGAATGCTGCACAAGATTTTTGGTTATAGAAATAGTACTAGTATTATCACATTTTATAGGAATACCTGTCAAGTCAAAGCCAAGGTCACGAAGTTGTTGAGCAATCCAAAGAATTTGTGCACAACAAGCTCCTACATCTATATATTCAGCTTCAGTTGTGGATAGGGCAACAAAGTTTTGCTTCTTGGAGTGCCAACTAATTAGGGATGATCCTAAGAATTGACAACATCCAGAAGTACTAACCTTATAACCTGCAAAGTCTGCATCTGAATAGCCAACAAGATGAAACGAGCTTTGATGTGGATACCATAACCCTAGATCCTTAGTGCCATTGAGATATCGAAAAATTCTTGTCACATCTATCAAGTGTGACTCTTTAGGATCAGCTTAAAATCTTGCACACATGCACACGCTAAACATAATGTCAAGACTACTAGCAGTTAGATACAACAATGAACCGATCATACCTCGATACTCCTTTTGTACTACACTTTTGTCATTCTTGTCATGGTCTAGCAAAAGTGTTGAACTCATAGGAGTCTTTGCAACCTTAGATTGATCAATTTTGTACTTCTTAAGCAAGTCTTTAGTATACTTGCTTTAATTGAGAAAATTTTCTTTCTTTGCTTGTGTAACTTGAAGTCCAAGAAAGAAATTTAGCTCTCCCATTAAGCTCATTTCAAATTCCTTGCACATAATATCTGAAAATTCCTTGCAGAAGGAATCATTAGTAGCACCGAATAATATATCATAAACATAGATTTGCACTACTAGAATGTCGTTGCCTCTAGTTTTGATAAATAATGTTTTATCAATCAAACCTCTTTTGAAATTGTTTTCAAGAAGATATTTAGACAATCTTTCATACCACGCTCGAGGAGCTTGCTTAAGACCGTAAAGAGCTTTGTCTAGTTTAAAAACATGATCTGGAAATTCATCATTTTCAAAACCAGGAGGTTAAGCAACGTAGACTTCTTCTTCTAAGAAGCCGTTTAGAAAAGCACATTTTACATCCATTTGAAAAAGTTTTATGCTCATGAAAGATGCAAATGCAAGTAGCATACGTATGGCTTCTAACCTGGCAACTGGAGCAAAAGTCTCCTCATAATTAATACTTTCTTCTTGGTTATAGCCTTGTGCTACAAGTTGTGCTTTATTTCGAATGACTTTGCCACTTTCATCCAATTTGTTTCGAAAGACCCATTTTGTGCCAATAACTTATTGATGTTTTGGTCTTGAAGTAAGAGTCTATACCTTGTTCCTCTCAAATTCATTCAATTTATTGTGCATGACAATGATCCAATCAGGTTCTTGAAGAGCTTGAACGTAATTCTTTGGCTCGACAAGCGATGCAAAAGCAGAGAAGGCACATAGATTGTTCACTTTAGATCTAGTTTGAACTCCAGCATTTGGATCCGAGATCAAATTCTCTTGTGGATGATATGAGGAGTGTTGAACTTTTCTTCTTTTAACAGATGGAGCAGATCCAGAAGGTTGAGCTTCATATGTTTGACTAGATTCAGGTGGTGTTGGTATATTTCCTGTTGATCCAATCTCAAGGCCTTGAAGTTGGGTTTCAAGCCCTTGAAGCGGAGTTCTGTTATCATAGTTTCCTGTTTTAAGGTCTTGAAGGTGTGTTTCAAGGTCTTGAGAATTTTCTTTGATATCTTGAATCTTTTCCTGCATATTCTTGTCTCGATCTTTAGGATTTTCCTCTTCATCCGAATTATGATCTTCTCTTTGATTTAGATTTATATCTGCAAAACTTTCACTCAAAGTACCATCATTGCTTTCATAAAATAATATGAATGCTTTCCTCAATAATTTTGGTACATTTGTTATAGACACGATAAACTTTGCTATTTGAAGCATATCCAATGAATATAGCTTCATCACTACGTGCATCAAATTTCCCAAGATTATCATTGCCATTGTTATGAACAAAACAAGTACATCCTAAGGGTTTGGAATATGAAATATTTGGTTTTCTTCCTAAAGAGTTCATAAGGAGTCTTTTTTAAAATAGGGCGAATTAAACATCTATTCAAAATATAATTTGCAGTGTTAATTGCTTCAGCCCAAAAACTTTTTGGCAAATTGTTTTCTAAAAGCATTGTCCTAGACATATCCTCAAGAGTGTGGTTCTTACATTCTCAACTCCATTTTGTTGAGGAGTTCTAGGAGCTGAAAAATTATGTGAAATGCCATATTTTGCACAAAACAAATCAAACTTTAGTTGATCAAATTTTCTACCATGATCACTTCTTATAGAAACAATTGGTAGGTTTTTTAAAGTTTGTAAGTCCTTACACAATTTTGAAAACTCAAATAAAGCTTCAGATTTTTCTCGTAGAAAAGAAATCCATGTGAAACGAGAAAAATCATCCACTATAACAAGAATATACTACTTGCCTCTGGGAGATTTGACACGCATAGGTCCACAAAGATCCATGTGTAAAAGTTCAATGGGTCGAGAAGAACTTACAGCTTTCTTAGGTTTGAATGAACCTCTTGTTTGTTTACTTTGTGTACATGCCTTACATAGATCATTAACCTTGAAATTTAGGTTTGACAAACCACGTATCAAATCTTTTGTAAGTAGCTTCTGCATGGTGTGCATGCTTACGTGACCAAGTCTTCTATGCCAAAGCCTTGGATCATCCGTCAAGGCCTTTAGACATTTTAGCTTAGTTCCTGAAACTTGGTTAGTACTCATAGAATAAACATTATTACATCTAGGAGCAGTAAACAACACTTCACCCATCTTTTTGTCTTGAACCTCACATTTATCTGAATCAAACATGACTTTATTGCCTTTATCACAAAATTGAGATATACTTAAAAGATTATACTTCAAACCATCAACTAGATAAACATCATCAATAAAGTTAGATGAATTATAGCAAATTTTACCAATACCAATTATGTCACACTTTCCTTTATCACCAAGAGTAATGGTTCCAGATGATTGTTTCTTTAAATCTGAGAATAACGAGCTTTTTCCACTCATGTGTCTTGAGCAACCACTATCTAATATCCATTTGTGCTCTTTTACCTTGGTGATATCCTGCAAAACAGCAAACATCAAGGATATGTGCTTGGTGGTCTAGTACCTTTAGGAACCCAGATTTGTTTGACCTGTTTCCTTAAACATAAAGGATATGTGCTTCTGATGATATAAGGATAATTTCTTCTATAAGGACATGTAGATTTAACATGACCCTTTTTACAATAGTAGAAACAAGTAGGCATATGAATGCTTCCTTTGGCCTTGACAAAAGTGGTGATAGGTTTTCTAGGAAAGCTCCTATGATAACGTATACCATTTTTGTTAAGGGAGGACTGTTGTTCACCCATCATTCTCTCAAGATTAGCTTTTGAACGAGTAAACTTAATAAGTGCAACCTTCTGGTCTTGACACGTCAAAGTTAGATCAACTTTCTCTTTCTCTAGATCGATATAGTTTCGATGAAGAGAGGAGAGGTTCCTTGAGAATCAGGTTCTTTGATTCCAAGGCCTTAATATTGTCATCAAGGTCTACCTTTTATGTGTTAAGATTTTCAATCTCAAGAGACATTTCACTTAGTTGTTTTTCTTGTCCAAGTAGCTTTTCTTTTAAAGAATTTATCCTTAATCTAGGTTCCTTATCACATATGATAATATCTTTAAGGAACTGTTTCAGGTCGATTTCAGGTTGAAACATAATAGTACTTACCACATTGTCAACATACAAATTTGAATCTTCTTCATGATCGGCCATGAGACACAAGTTTGCTTGTTCTTTTCGTCTTTTGATTCATTTGTTGATTCTGAATCACTCCATGAAGCAACCATAGCTTTCTTCTTTCGATCATTTTTATTGAAGTTGGTCCTCTTCTTTTGTAAACAATCCTTCACAAGATGATCTGTTTCACCACATTCAAAACAAGTCAATACTCTCGGTTTCTTATTATAGTTAGAAAACTTACCTCGGGGTTTTGATGCTCGTGGATATTCTCTATTAGTAGATTGTTTCTTAATCTTAAGAATTCTTGCGAGACCCTTAGAGATAGGGGTGTTCAGAAATTATCCGATCCGTCAATAATCCGACAATCCGACTCCGAAATATCCGAGTTTTACACTATCCGACGGAAAGCTATCCGTATCCGCTCCGATCCGGCAAAAAATTTCGGATAGACGGTCGGATACGGATCTTGATTTTTTTATACCCGGATATCCGTTATCCGAGTATATAGAAAATATTAATAGAATTATATCAATTATGTTCTATTAGTTGAGTTGGTGAGAGGCAGAGCCAAATTTTTAGGTTTTCCCACCTAGTCACGAGTTCGATTCTCCTTACCAACTTCCCCAATTATATTTTTTTGCATTTTTTTTACAAAAACCCTAATTGTTTCACACTTCAGCCGTCAAAACTCAAAACAGTCGTCCCTCTCCTCTTTTGTAAGGCGAAGGCAACGACGACACTGCGATTTTGCGAAGTGCGAATCCTCTCCCAGTCTTTCTCGCCTTCGTCGGCGACAGCCGCCTCTCACAATCGTCGATGACACCTCTCACCATCGTCGACGACACCTCTCTCTCGCCTTCGTCGTCTCAGACGACCCTCAATCTCTTAGACGACCCTCAATCTCACAGTCTCTATAGCAGGCTGCAGCTCTCTTACATTTCCGACTCCCTCAGTCTCTCTCTCGTCTTCGATCTACAGACTCACAGCTCTCTCGTCTTCGACCCGCAGACTCACATCTCTGTTGTCCCTGTCCTAATGTTGCTTTGATAAAACTGAATGTCATTTTTTAGTGTAAACTTGAAATCTGAATGCCATTTTTGACTGTGTGATTATCAATTTATATATTGTAAACCTGTAGAATCACATCTCTCTCAGCCTTTTGTCTTTATGAGAGTGTTAACGATTTGCTGAGGATGTTGCCTTGCTGAGTTGTTGTGCAACATGTGTTGCGATTATAGATTTAGGACTACAAATTTTTAGATTACAATTACAGTTTACAGATGCAGTTTTTTTGTATCCGGATCACCGGATATCCGCTGTCGGATATCCGACCCGTTTATGATTCTCGGATCGGATATCCGGCAACTTTCGGGTCAGATCCGGATATCATTTTCGCAAAAAAAAATCTCCAGATATCCGATTTCGGATATCCGGAAATAAACACCCCTACTTAGAGATCACGGCGATTGCATCATCATCATCATCACTCTCCTCTTCGTGAGATGGTAATTCATCTCTTCTTGATTTTAATGTCAAATTCTTAGAGTTGGATGGGAGCTCTCCATCTTCTTCACCAAGAACCATTTCATGTGTGATGAGTTGTCAAGAAGGTCATCAAGAGGAAGAGTTGTGAGATTTTGAGCTTCTTCAATAGCAGTCATCTTTGGTCCCCACTTGGCTTTAGGTAGGCTCCTTAGAACCTTCCTCACTTTCTCTTCATTTGTGAAGATCTTTCCTAGTGAGTCTAGGTTGTTCATGATCTCGGTGAATCTGGTGAACATATCTTTGATTGTTTCATTTGAATTCATCTTGAATAGCTCGTATTGTCTAAGGAAGATGCTAATCTTTGTTTCCCTGACTTAACTTGTTCCTTCGTAAGTGACAACAAGTTTGTCCCATATTTTTTTAGTACTCTTGCATGATGAGATGCGGTTGAATTCATTTGCATCTAATCCACAGTATAGTAGGTTCATTGCTTTGTAATTCTTTGACACACTGTCCAAGTCAGCCTGTGTGAAGTCATCTTCCTTCTTTGGGACTTGGACACCTTCAACCGTTGTCATTGGAACTTTAGGTCTATTTAGAATGATGCTCCAAAGCTCCATGTCCTGGTCAACAATGAACATACGCACGAGTGCTCTCGAATGAGCAAAGTTGTTGCCATAAAAGAGTGGTGGTCGAGATGAAGATCTTCCTTGAGCAAATCCACCATCACCTACAGGATTCATGATTAGTCTCACTGATGGTTAAATCAATAAACGTGACTCTAGCTCTGATACCAATTGAAGAATCGGTAAATGAAATAAATAAGTTAAAAGATACTCTAGAAGGGGGGGGGTTGAATAGAGTATGAGAACTTTTCGCAAATCAAATCTCAAGGCCTTGAAACTCCTTTCAAGGGCCTTGATGTCGATCTGTACTCTTTGTGTAACTTTGATTTCAAGGACGTTGAAACAACTTTCAAGGGTCTTGACTTCGTGTTCCTGCAAAACAAAGTTAGTCACAGTAAAGTATATATGGTGCGGAATTGAAAAGATCGACATGAGGATATGTTTACGAAGTTCGGCTCTAAATAGCCTACTCTCCGTCCCAGGGTATAGCCTTAAGATCTAACTATCTATTATCAGCTTCAAAGAGTCCTAGATACAAACTAGAAGAAATCCCCTTCTTCTCTCACTGTAGTCAATGCTACGATCTAGCTCCAACTCTCAACCTAGCTATAATAGCCTAGTTACTTTGCAGAGTAACACACACTCTAGTATAACACTATTTAGATCTTCCAATGGAGCTCTTGTGTTTTCTCTCTCTAAGGGGATAAAACTTTTGCGTAAATGAGAGAAAGAAAAACAATGAATGAAGATTTTTAGTTGCTTGAAGACGTAAAGATGTTTTCCTGTGTATGCTTGTGTGTCTTTCTTCTTCGACCATCGTTTTCATTTATACTCTTCTATGGAGAGGTCTTCTAGCCGTTGGAGAGATGACCGTTTGAAGATGAATCTTCTTCTCCATGAAGACCGTTTCTTGTTTTGAGATAAGGTAGACGTTGCAAATCTTCAGCTCCTGAGAACACGTCGAGTCCTTAGCTCCTTGATCTTCTTGTCTTCTGTTGAATCGAGAGAGAAGATATTTTGCCGCTGTCGTTTTTAGAAAATCTTCGGTTGAGATCTTCGGTTGAAAAAGATTTTCCCCAAAATCTTTCTGTTTGAGCAAATCTTCTTGGAAAATCTTCTTTGCATTTGAATTCTTGTTTCGTGCATCTATAACTCCAAGGCCTTTGAGATCGTCCCTTTGTAAACGCTATCTTCCTTGTCCTTAAGTTATACTTCAAGGCCTTTGAAGTCCATATCAAGGCCCTTGACATTTGATAAGACCTGCATTGAATTCAAACCAACCAAGCATCTAGAGAATATAATTAATACATTGTTAGTATATCCAATTACTACATTTGTGTTAAGTCTTCCATCATCAACACCTGTAAAACATTATAAACAAGGTGGAGTTTTCAACATGTATATTCGTACCATAGGCATGTTGACATATTCAAGGATCTATAAAGACTCGGTGTGAAGTAATTGCTCGGTTGAAGATGAATGGACTAGTTGATTGTGTGGAGCACTATAAATGACGTGAGAACGACAATGTAGTTGGATGAATAGATGTCCTTAGATTGAATATAACACACCAATGGAGGAAGAACAAGATCGAACACTCTAAAGTTATAGCACACTCGAGAATCTCCAATAACACTTGATGCAACACACAAACAATATATGAAGAAAACAAACGCAAGTTTCATTCAAGGAAAAGGACCGAAAATACAAGAGTTTTAATGTGATGTTAAGCGTGTCTAACAAATTAAAACTAAATCCTATTTATAGCCTAACTAAATTAGAAAAGAAAGTACTAAAGTTACTAAAGAGTGGGACATCGATTATGTTGGTTTTTGGTGTCCGGTTTTGGGTCAAATGTAACACCCCATAAAGTTATCATCTCGTGTCATTTGAATGGGGATTTATGGCTAACTTATAAGGATTAATTGTTATCCATGTCAATAAGAAATTTTCTTTTCTAGTGGTCGAGTGAGGACAAAGAACTCTAGAGTTAGGCGTGCTCGTGCGGAAGCAATTTCAAGATGGGTGACCTCCTGGAAGTTTTTGCGCGAGTATGATTGGCATGGGGACAACGTTTGTAAGACATCGGGTCTTACATTATGTCGGTTTTTGGCGTCAGGTTTTGTGTCAAAGTTGTTATAATTTGCAAGAAAGAGTAGACGAACAACTTACAAATCGTTGTAATCTCCAATAAGGAGTAGTCAAACAAGTTAAGTGGACAAATCTGTTATAATCTCACAAGTGAGTACAAACAATTTACAAGTCGTTGTAATCTCCAATAAGGAGTAGTCAAACAACTTAATTGGGCAAATGGGACGTAATCTCACAAGTGAGTAGACAAATGACTTACAAGATGTTGTAATCTCCGATAAGGAGTAGACTAACAATTTAGATTGTAATTTCCCATGTGAGTAGACAAACAACCATATATAAGCAAACCAAAATTATATATGTTCTTTAATCAATATCCATGATTAAAGCCAAGGAGTTGTAGCCTTTAAAAAGAGTAGAATAATGTCCTTATATTGTTAGATTCAATTGCATGCAATACCGCTTATTATATGTTGTATGCACTTGACTTGGATATTGTTGAAATCAATATATTATTGAGTTTTCTTTCTAAGTGTGTCCGCCCCTACACCGTAAATTGATATGCTCATCCTATATTCCGAGTATGAGAATCCACCGGCGTGGTTCCTCCCTCCTTTCTTTTTGAACGTTTTCTTGATTAATATTGGAGTGATGACTCGAATTTGTTATATAATAAAAGCATGGAAATGACGATGGTTTTGGATATGAAAAGCAAGATTTTTGGCCTCTCACCTTAGATATTCCTAACTTGAGTGTATCTCCCTCGGAATCTCACTTGGGATTGATAACTCCTTCGTTCTTGAAGTCTCTCACCTCAAGAACTCTTCTAAGCCTCTCGCCTAGAACTCGGTTTTGATTTAGAGAAAAACAACACACTTTGAAACACAAAAGCTAAGCTTGATTGATATTTGATTTTTGGATGATGAAATAGGTGTGTCCAAGGGGGCTTTTATAGGCTCAAAAATCCAACTAGTAAACTCTAGCATAAATACAATAAATTAGAGGAGTTTGCAAAAAGTAAATAAATGAAATTGTGATTATTTCTACCTATTTAATCTGGAAACTAAATAGCCAATATTAGCTTTATTTTAAAATGACTCTTGATGTGCCCTCATTCAAGCTTGAATGAATCATCAAGGAGAAGAAATTTAAGGTGGCGAACGTCCGTATGGAAAGGAGAAAGAGACATTTGAGCTTGCTTGAACTTTATTGATTGCAAGTGTGGAAATGACTTCATTTTTGGTTGAATGTTGACTTGTTGACCTTCACTTGATTAATACATAAATTCATGCATAATATATGAATAATATGAGCAAGTAGGATGCATGAAATATGCATTGATTGGTCGTGCATATGTCTTGCATAAACCACCTTGCATGACTTCATGCATGATCATGCTAAAAATCGCATCCAAGTATCTTCGGTGTTGCGTTGTTGGATTCTACCCTCTTCCTCTTGGAATCTCGACTTTGAGTAAACTACACAGTTATAGATCTTGCAAATAACTTTAAAATTAGTACTCATGGGTATTTTAGTTCCAAATATTATCTCATTTATAGACGTTTTACTGAGAGTGCGCAAGCCTAATAGCTTAGTCAGAGCGAGCGGGAGTGGATGTGACTTGCGAATGCTTGGCGCGAGCGTTGTCGGTTTGATTTCGAGCTTTGTCAGCTTAGTTTGAGCATGTCGGTGAGGATCACATCAAAGATCCAAATACCTTAGTTGATGATACTAACACGTCACAAATATTATAGTAAAGAAACATATCTTGTCTTACGGAAATGGATCTTTCACATTCAAATTTCTACCCTTTCACAAATGAGTGATGGCCTAAGAGGTAACACTAGGTGCGCTTTTCCTCTCTTCTCTTCTTTTATCTCATCTTATCTTCTAATCTTCCATTTGATTGTCAAATTGAAATTTGGTCTCAAGTATTTAATTATGAAGCCTTTATTTGTATTCGACTTCAAATTACACTCTATAGCTTTTTGCTTCTTTCATATATCCAAGTACTTATTTTCCTTAAAAACTTCTTCTAGTATATAATGTTGAATGAGTGGTTTCTCCTAGTGGCGGCCACAAGATTTTTCAAGGGGGGTCGAAAAAGTATTAACGAAGATAATATTATAATTTTTTACTAGCGATAAAAGTTTCACTGCTGCAACATTACAATAAAACAACGTTAAAAGTTAACTATTTCAAATTAGCGTTCAATGCTACAAGATAACTCAAGTGACGCCAAAGGAGGTAAACTCATCTTGCGGTTTGACATATTCTGATAATATTGAAGAATTTCTTCATCATCAACGCTTTTGAAACTCTCTTTCTCAATGTAGCACACTAAAGAATCAGTGATATTTTCATCTGACATCTTGTTACGCAATTGAGACTTCACAAATTCCATTGTAGAGAATGCTCTTTCAACAGTAGCAGTCGCAACTGGCAATACCAAAACCAACTCCAAAAGGCGATATACTAAAGAAAAAACAGTGTGAATACCTCTCTCAACCATCTTGCATGCCACCTCTCCTATATTTTTTAACGAAGAACTTCTGTTATCTTCCTTTATGTCATAAATCTATGTTGCCAGTTCATTTTCAAGAACATTCACATCATAACCAGAAAGATCTTGTGGATAATATTGGGCAAGTCGAACTAGCTGAGACTTATTGAAATTGGAGAAGGAATCCTTTGGATGAAAACATCTCATACAAGCGAGTATTTCAGAGTTTGACTCACCGAAGCGACTTTCCATTTCTCGATCAATTTGGTCAATAACTTACAAATGAACATAATGTAAAATATAATAGTAATATTCATTAAATAAAATAGTTAATAATTTATAAGAAATGATAAATTATCTGACAAAATATTTCAACTCAAAAGTGGTGAAAGTTTGCGATAACACTTCCAACACGTCTTGCACTAAATCGACCCGGGACATTTTCATCCATTTTCAGAACGACAACATTATTCTTTTCACAAAAAACGTTGACAGATTCTAAAAGTTCATTCCACCCATCATTCCTCAAATCTTGAAATTGTCTCCTACAGGTTCGGACCAGATTAACGGCTTCTAAAATATCTTGATCTTTTTTCTGCAAAACTTGTGACAAATAGTTTGTTATGCCCAAAATTCGTTTCATCAAGTGGGCAATATAAACAAACCGGTAACTCTCCATCTTCTCAACAAGGCCTTGAGTCATTCCCCGATTGGAATCTGGACCTCCATCTACACGAATATTCTCAAGCACTTTGATAGTTGAGGACCACAAACGTAGAACACGGGCAATGATCGTGTAGTGTGAACCCCAACGTGTAACTCCTGGCCGAGCCAAAGAAAGTTCTTGATGCTTTCCTCTCCCAGTTGAGATTTCTCCCGTTTCCAACATCTCCACCATCTTGTCATGTTGAGCTTGTCGGAACTCATCTTTTCTCTTACATGAAGCTCCAACCATGTGTGTGATTTATGATAAGTATCCAAAGTACTCTTGTATTGGTTGAATATCATCTGAAATGGCAACAACAACCAACTGAATTTGATGAGCAAAACAATGAATATACCTTGTAGAAGGTTTTTCATCTAATATTAGAGCCTTCAATCCACTAAATTCACCTCGCATATTAGATGCTTCATCATATCCTTGACCTCTTAGTTTAAGAGATACATAATCCATGCTTAGCAAAAAAGACATCAATCCCTTTTTTCAAAGAACGAGCTTTTGTGTCACCAACATGAACGACTCCAAGAAACCTCTCTATGATTTTGCCCTTGTATTTAAATATCTGATAACAATTGCCATTTGTTCCTTAATCGAACTATCACGAGCCTCATCAATCAATAACGAAAACATTTTGTCTCCAAGATCACTGATTATGGCTTTCCTTGTCATTGCCCTACACGCAATTTTGAGATCATCTTGAATGCGATGACTAGTGAGTTGAGCATTATTAGGTGCATTCTCATTCACCACGTTTTCAACTTCAACAATCCGTTTACTAGACCAATTATGCATGTCCTTAAAATTCCCCATGTTGTCGGAGTCCATCGACTCTCTATGACCCCAAAATGGCAAACCCTGTAGAAGAAGAAATCTAACAATGTGCAGAGAAAATGTCAAATGGCTACGATATTGAGCACCTTGAGTTGCATTTGCACCAGATACACATCTTGTCAGACTTTGTCTTTGATCTTTGAAATTGGCGAATAAGATTCGAGCTTCATGGTGAGGACTTCCGACTAATCCCACGTGTTCTCTAAACTTCTCATAAGCCTTCTTCCAATTAGAAAAGCCCAATTTCACAAATGCATCATTCAAGTATTTGTGTTTTGCCTCTCCTCTAAAGAGAAAACACCAAAAACAAAATGCCGTATCTTTAGAAACACTATATTCTAACCACTCGAAATCCTCAAACCACTTTGTCAAAAAACATCTCGACGTCTTCCCAAAGTTCTTCTGCGTAAATTCATCTGAGAGGGGTTGACAAGGACCTCTAACCACATACTCTCTCCTCACATCATCTCTAAGTGAAGGATCGTACTCTTCCAAAGCTTTGCGCAATCCCGGATCACTAATAACTTCACTACTCATGTTTTCCATTCGAGGTTTTTTTTCCTCCCCTATCAACGCTAGTGAAACCACCTCCACCATCAACATTATCATACTCAACATTATCATACTCAACATTATCATCATCAACTAAATTTCTAGCAAGACCCTCACTAATATCATTATCTCTAGCATTAGCAACACCATCAATAGTAACATCATCACTAGCAACACCATTCAGATTTTGAGGTTTTGGGGGAATGGAAGACGATCCAATACTCAACAAGGGTCGCTTCTTTGTTCGAATAATAAATTTGTCCATTTCCTAAACAAATAACCAATTATCAAATCAAGATCAAATTTGAACAAGTCACTGTTACTAACAATTACAAAGCCAAATAACCAATATCAAGATCAAATTTCAACAAGCCATTGTTACTATTAGTAACTTACTAACAATTACAAAGTCAAATAATCAAAATTCCAAAAACCCCTATTAGAAAAATCTAACTAACATACTGTTATTAGGGTTAGGGAATTGATTCAATAGAAAGCTGGAAAAGCCAAAGAGTGAAACACTTACAGGTAAATCCGGCAGTTCCGTGGTCACTGGAGGCGGGTCAAGGTTGTCGAGCGAATGACCGCAAATCAGCAGAGGAGCAGTGTCAGGCTGCCAGTAGGCGTTGAGCACGGCCAGCAGTTCCGTGGTCACAGAGCGTAGAGCAGGGGCGACCGCAAGGGCCAGCAGGCGTCGCCAGAGGCGGAGCAGTGGCGGTTGGCCACTGTTGAGCATCGGGTCGGAGAGGAGAAGCCTAGAAGGAAACCTGGAGAGCGAGGTTTCATTTACGGCTGTGAAGATGAAAGAAGCGCGAGGTTTCTTTTACTGTTTTACAAACAAAAATAATATTTTCTTTTTTATTTTCAGAGGGTGTCGATTGACCATGCGCGCCCCGCCCCCATGCGGCCGCCCATGATTTCGCCTAAAATAAATGTGGAATGTGTATATGGTCGTTGCTTCTCTCACAATATTTCGAATCTAATTGTTTATATGTTCATTCTTCATGATATGTATATACAAACTGATGTAGCTTTAAATTAAGTTTTTTTAGTTTAGTGATACACTTATGGTTGTTTTCAATGAAGCTTTATGCCATCATTTTGGATGACATTATGAAACTTATGTCGTTTTATATTGTTGAAGTGGAATCTAATTGTTAATGTTTCAATTGATTTGAGACAATAGTTGTGTGATACGTTTGTCTTCGAGTATATATTTTTATATGTAAGAACTTATAGTAAAGAACATAGTCGAGAACAATGCTCACCAATCAACATTGATTGATTTCATCTTTGTGCAAAACATATGGTAGCTAGTTACTTTTCCTTCAAGCGACAAGTGACCATCAACTTGATAAATCTCTCTATCTCGTACTAGTTGAGTCAAATTGTGTCTCATGTGAAGGAATTTTTTTAAGAATTTGGTACTCTTTTTTGGTAATCTAATCCTATTTAACTCTCTTAATACCCACACTAATTTACTTCACCCCAAACAATCAACAACTTAAATTTTATTCCATTACCTTTAACTTCATTCTCATTTTCATCTTCAAGTTCGTCTATCGAACAAGCCCTTTATGGGTTGAAGGTTTTCATAAATTTCACCCTCTTCAACCATTTAATTCCCTTCAATTACCCTCAACTGAACAAGTCCTAAGTAACTCACTAGTTGGCTTCTTGCAACTCAATAAACATTTGTGCTTCAATTCCTCTTAAACATTGTAAAAACATTCTTAAGTTAATATAATGAGGGATGTTTGAAAAATGGTCAATAAAATTTGTCCTATAAAACACAAAGCGTCGGGCTTCTAATTTTTGTTGCAACATGACCTAGGAATGAGTGATGATCCGATGATGGTGATGGATCGGTATTTGGATATATTAGGTCGAACCCTAAGAAATGACTTGGAACACGATATGGAAGCTAAGACCCTCACACACAACCAATGCAAGAACGATCGTAGAACCCTTCCACTACAATTAAGGTCAAAGGAACATCCACATGTGAGCACTGAAGGAGGCTTGTGATCGATTCGAGACAACACTAACTTGGAGACACAAGTAGAACGACTCAAACAAGTCCAAGATACGGGGTGAATGAGAAGTCACCCGCTCCCTCTCTCTCTCTCTCCGCGACGGAAGAACAAAGAAGTGTTAAAATCAAAGCTGAAAATTGTGTATTGAATTTGTATCTAAAAACATGTGAGACATGGACTATTTATAGGCTTAGGTTCGAAATATGTAATAACTAAAGAGATAAAATAAAATATATAATCTTCTTAGATCTATCTTTGAGCTTCTCTATTAGAAGACTTGAATCACAAAGCAAAATTTTAAAATAGCGTGGACCCAAAAATAACAATCAAAGCCCAAAATAAGTCATAACTAAAATATGTTTTTAGGGGCTAAAAATAACAAAATTGGACCGACAATTCAGCCACTAAGGGCGTCCACTATTTTGCTCATACAAGGTTGGCCCGGGAGTGCATACTTGAGCCGCTATATCTGCATGGACAACCCGCTCCGGAGATGTATGCGAGGTCATGCCTTGGCGGACCGGGAGTGTGCATGGTCGTGATTTCCTACGTGTATGCATGACTGATCCGGAGGATGTGCATCTTATAATTCTCCTCCTCTCCTTAGTGCTTGTGTGAGTGCATGTGTACGTAATAGTTAATCCATGCGGGATCTTCTACTACATAAAGCTCTATAATATTTCAACCTCTTCTCCTTCCTTCTATAATATTATATGCAAGTCCTTCCTTCTACTTGCATTCCATGTGATCGTGTCACGAAACTATTATACAAGGATAAAAAAAAAAAACATTTCACATTAATATAGTATACATGTAGATCAAACTTGATATATAAGTTGGATGATAAATTCTTGATATTTTAGGCAAAAACTATCAAAGACTCATTTAATTATATATATTTCTTATATATAATCTCCTCCTCTCCATATCCCGGCCTCCTCTGGACCTCGCTTGGACAGGTTGCATATGTCTTCCGAGACCCGCCAGTTTCTCTAGATCTTCATTAAAATACGACGTCTCTTCGTCGCAACGATATATACTCTAATGCACACAACTTGAATCTATTGTTGAGCTGATTTTCAGTCATGAAATGAATATTACAAGGATCCTCCCGAACCGCAAGAATTCTGAGTTCGAATTGGATTCCAAGTCAGTGCTTAACAAACATAATATTCTAACTGTGAGGCTCACATTATAACCAAAAATCAGTCCATGAAGAACAAATCACGTTAGCCCTCGCCCTCCGCTAGCTGTTGTCCTCAATGAGATGATTAACTGACACACCTGACACGCGTACTACCACTGCGGGCCCCACTCTCCATCTCTTTTCTCCACTCAAGCTCATAAACCGGGTTCAGGGTCCACCTCGTTTTCCGGTTCAGTTTTCATGCCTGACCCGCCTCCAAATAATCCTCATCAAACCATATTTATAAATAATATTAAAAAAATAAAATACCATCTTATTTCTTGATGCTACCGGAAACTCATTACTCATTCCCCCTCGCAACCTTCTTTGCTGTCAACTTCTCTAATTCACACACACACACAAAAATATTTAAAATATGACAACGACCCAGCCGGAGCACCGCCGCCATAACCACCAGCCTCCGGCGAAACTGAAACCTCCGAATCGTCCTTTCTTTTCTTGCTCCTTCTTCCGCCACTGTGCCCAATCTCCCCTCTCCCCGACACCGCCGCCTGCTCCTCCCCTGGAGATCCCTCCTCCTACTCCGCCACCTCCTTCCACCGTCTCTCCGCCGGTCAACCACCACCAGAAGCAGCAAGATTCTACGTCGGAGTCATCGTCTTCCTCCACATCTCAGAGTTTCACCCAGTGGCGGTTTCCTCCCACTTTCCACCACCCTGCTATTTCCCCGGCACCGCCAGAGTCTCTTCCGCCTCCCTCGCCACCTCAGATTCCTCCTAGGGAACCGGAGCTCCCACGCCTCCCGCCTCTTAGTCTACAGGCAATTTCAATCCCTCTGTACTCTACAAAATGCAGTTTAATTAGGTTGAATTTAATTTCTATACGTATGAAAAGGAAATGCATGCCTTAATTAATTATCCGGTGATTGTTCTCAGGAGCTGTTTCACATAGCGGAGTTAAAATTCACCGCCGGCACCGAAGGCGACAAACTGGCAGCCCTCCACATGCTAGAGCGGTTTCTCGTCCGCAACCCACCGATGGAACCTACGACGACAGAATCCAGCAGCGAAGAGGTGGTTCCGGGCGCGGTGATCGACGGCATAGTATCGCAAATAAAGCAAAAATCAGGGGCAAAATCGGGAACAAAGGTCCTCTTAGCTCTATGTCTAGGTGATCGCAACCGACGGGCGGCGGTGGAGCATGGGGCAGCAGGTGGAGTAGTGGAGGCGCTGGCGGACTTGGAAGGAGCGGCGGCAGAGAGAGCGTTGGCGTCGTTGGAGCTTATGTGTACGGTGGCGGAAGGGGCTGCGGAGGTGAGAGTACACGCACTTGCGGTGCCTATGTTGGTGGCGGTTATGGGGAATATGGAGGGGAGAGGGAGGGAGTATGCTATTAGTGTGTTGGCGGTGGTGTTTGGCGGGGAAGGGGTTGTGGTTGGGACGGATGCTCCGGCTGAACAGGTTGCGCGTGCGGTGGTGCTGGCTATGCAACAGGGGGATTGTAGTGCTAGAGGTAAGAGGAAAGGGGCCCAGCTGTTGAAGGCTCTTGAGGAGAAGAATGGAAATAATAATAATAATGTAAGATTAGGTACTTAATGCACAATTTATTCTAACGACATTTTAAAATAAAAATAAATACTTGATGTAGTGATTTACATAAAATGCTTGAATGTCAGTAGAGGCACATGGTGTGGTGGGGGTAATGTCAGATATAAAGCCAAAGTGATAGTTACTAATCATATACCTCACATCACCTTACACCTTACACCATACCAATTCTATTCTTACACCTTGGTGTTCTTTAACCGGCCTTTAAAGTTATAAATAACTATTTACTATTTATACAATATGGTCGATTTAGATTTTGATTGTGTCCAATATATGAGGTAACACAGTTTAAAATTGGACAAAGGTCCTCTTCGGTAAGGAGGTGTGAACCGCTACCCGCTACTTTGAATCAGAGATTAAGAGCCTCAAATGCGATTTCTCTATTTGGTCCATCCGAATATAGATCTGGATCGACTTTGATGCTTGAATACTAGTCCAAAGATCAATGACAAATAAAAGAAATCGAAGGAAAGTAGCAAGCAAGTAATTTGTTGACTCAAAAAATCTATTAGCCCTTTTCAGTTGACAATCCTATTGCCTTTTATAATGAAATGTCAAGGGAGACGTAAGATTTGTTGGATTGCTTAGAGGAAGTTTTGCAAATACATGGTTGAGGGTGGTTTTGGCTTTCGAGATATGAGAGCTTTCAATATGGTCTTGTTGTCTAAACAAGCTTGGAGACTTCTGATTGTGCCGAAGTCCCTTACGAGTCGTATTTTGAAAGCAAAATACTACCCTAATTGAACAATACTTTTCTCATGGCTCGGGTTGGCTCTAGACCTAGTTATACATAGTGAAGCATTCTTAGAGACAATTACTTCGGAAGGGGCTTTGTTGGGCGGTTGGTATTGGGGCTTCTATATCGATTTGGAATGATCCTTGGCTCCCACGGCTTGTGTGCTTCAAGCCGATACTTGCATATATTGCGGCCTCAAGGGATTTACGGGTTATCGACCCCTTTGATTGGGACGTTTGTTTGTGGCGTGAGGAGTTGGTCCGACAATTGCTTGGACATGTGGATCTGGAGGTGGTGCTTAGGCTTCCATTGGTGATCAGTGATGAACAAGATGAACTCTATTGGTTCTTCAATCCCTCCGGTATTTTTGACGTGAAGACCGTCTATCACTTGGAGACAAAGAAGAGGGATATGAGCGATGACGTGGAGGCTCCTTCTACTTCGGATGAGGGACTTGGTGTTTGGGCCTCATTATGGAAGATGAGGATGACTCCTTAGGTCCGGAACTTTGTATGGAGGGCTTGTAGGGACTCTATCCCTTGTAAGGAGAAATTGCATGCAAAAAGAGGATGGATGTTGAACTATGATGTGATATATGTTGGATGCTCGAAACACAATTGCATGCGTTAGTGTGTTGCCCTAAGGTTAGAAAGATTTGGAGTGTTGCCCCGACTTTCAAGAGGTTTTGTAGTGACAATTCTTCTATTAGGTAGTGGTCTTGATGACCTCCACATGACAATTCTTCTCATATGTCCTAACGAGACTTGGTATGTGCATCCGGTGTGAGGCACCTCGGAAAATTCTTGAGGACCGCTAATCACCAAGGTTTCGGCTTTTGTGCACCAATGTCATTTTCTCCAGTGAATAAAAAAAAAGGAGAAAAATATACACTTTGGTGGATGAAGAACAAAATGAAGTTGTGGAATAGTTCCTTTCCCGGATTAGCACCACATGACCTAAAGAATTCTCACCTTTGACACGTTTCTTGGCCTCTTATTTCCCAAGTCCTTAAGACCTCTATGCACATGTGTTATGACTTGGTGATTTAGATTGGATATCCTCATGATCATCTAGACTTTATCGATTTGCTTTGCATATATGTTTTCGAGTTAAGTGTGATTGTTTTTTGTGCCTTTGTTCCTTTGATACATGATTGCTCATCCTTTGCCGTGAAACATCACTATGAAGGTGATCTATGATTAGAAGCACATTTGCAAACATATTTTATGTTTTTCCGCATTCATAACTCATGCCATCTTGTAGCTTAGGTTTGAACCTTGCTTGGGGACAAGTAAGTGGCAAGTATGGGGTATTTTGATGACATGATTTATGGCACTAGTTTAGACATTCATTTAGGTAGTTTTTCCCCTTATCCATGCATAGTTTGGTGTTAGTTTGAGACATTTATGTTTGATCGAGTCATATTGCTAGAAAATACATCTACACGAGCTTTTGTCGCTTTTGTAGGTATTTCGGGGATCTTTGAGACATTATTGATACATTCGAGGATCAAGCCTCGTGGCGGTTCGAATTCGAGGTTCCAAAGAAAGCAAGATTGGAAGAAAGAAGAACACAATGACCCTAGTTGGTGCGAGTCGTGCGCCAACTCATGGTCAACCATGATCCAAGCTAGACTAGACCAAAATCTCGGTTGAAGGCCTAGGAATCTCGGCCAAGATTGTCCATAAGGCATCTGAGATTCTTGTGTTGAAGATGCCCGACACTTGGCACACATATTCTACGTCCGACCTTTGCTTTTCCTTGGTTGAGTGAGGGGTTGTATGTGTAGGTTGTGACCTTTTGTAGGCAGATCCAGATCCCATCCATTGTTGTGGGGAGACTAAGGAGGAATAAGAAGAAACACTCCCATTGAGAGGAAGAAGAACACACCATATCCTAGATCTAGAGTTAGATTTGAGAGACCTCTTAGTAAGAAACTTGTAAGAGCTCGTTAGATCTGATTTGAGCTACTCGTGTAGACTTATAAGACTTGCTTTGGATTGATTATTCAGCTAAGTTCTTGTTTTCATTTACCTTTACTTCTCATTATCTTGCTGTGGGATGCATGTGTGTTTGTATGATGACTATTGATTTTGAAATGAATGTTGTTGGCTAAGTAGTTGTGATTCTAGGGTGATGGATAGAAGGTTATGGCTTGGATGATGATATAATAGACTTGAATGTACCTTAGGATGACTTTCATGCTAGAACCCTAGCTTAGAATAAAATCTCGGCATGTTCTGCATGCATCTCGGCCGAGATCCCTTATGATCCACCTGAGATTCTTGTTC
This sequence comes from Fagopyrum homotropicum, assembly GCA_033239125.1. Taxonomy (NCBI): domain Eukaryota; kingdom Viridiplantae; phylum Streptophyta; class Magnoliopsida; order Caryophyllales; family Polygonaceae; genus Fagopyrum; species Fagopyrum homotropicum. The sequence goes on along the minus strand of BSWB01000005.1, from coordinate 3,487,485 downwards.
TGTTGTTCTTATGTTGATGAATCTGCATGTTAGGATGTTTGAGTGTTAAACTCCTAGTGTTTGTTGAGTTTAATCTAGCTTAGGATGACCTATGTTAGTAAACTAAGTGAGGGATGAGACTTACCCGGTAATTCCCGCTCTAAGGTATAGAAGATGATGAACTCTAGGTAGTAGTGAGCCTCAAAAGCCACTATTGGATTGAGTGTGCTAGGGTCGTTGCTTAAGACTTGCCTTTTTCGAGACTTACCCGGTAAGGAGAGGTTTGACCCTTAGCTAGTAATCCGGTTTGTGTAGAATTCTCAACCTTAGCTCCTTGAGACTTACCCAGTAATAGGACTTTGGTGTGGGACTAGTGAACATGAGACTTACCTAGTGAATGTTCCAATTAGAGAAACACCCTTTCCCAACCTACCGCAACTTGTCCTTAGACGATTAGAAACTTGAGTCCGATGCCATAACCGGAAATCTTAATCCCTAGAATCCGCTTTTCTTACTTTGATTCTACATCTTGTGTTTGTGTTATTTGTTGATTGATAACCTTGCATGATTGTGATCTTTGATTGATCACCATAAAACCCAACAAAAAACATTATGATTTTCATTTCTTTATTCCTTTCTCTCTTCTTAGTCTAGACTCGTACTATCCATGATCATTGCATGATTCAATTTCACCTTAGTCTTTGTGTTCGATCTCGAAATACTTTCCTTGCTACGAAACGACCCATACAATGTGGGTTCGCTAGGTAGATTAGAAGAATAGATCGAGTTATAAATTTAAGACTTTTGTGTGCACCTTTAGGAGCGAGCAATGACGGGCCCTTTCAACAACAAGTTCGCCCTTGTGCCTTGCGATCTCAACATGTGGAATCAGCAATTGGGAGTTGAATTCCCTCATCTTCCATTGTTATAGCAGCAACTTTCTTGGGGATTTCCGTTTGTGGAAGGTGCTTTTAATGTTCATTGTCTAGAGAGACAAGTTCGCTTGAATCACGAATCATGTAAATTTAACATTCTAACCTAAGAGTTCAAAAACAAAATTAAAAAAGAATCAACAAATAAAACTTAAAATAACTAGAATTAATATTAATCAAGCATATCCACAATTCCCCGGAAACGACGCCAACAAATTGATCGTGAAAGTTTTACCAGAGTACAACGACCTCCCCCGCAAGGATACGGGTTCAGATGTAGTATAATCGGGTATCGAATTCACAAGGATTGTGCTTGAATTGGATAACACAAATATTTAATTATTTTAAGTAAAAGGAAAACAATAGCACATGCAATGGTGACAAAGAGAACAATTGTTGATGTATAACAATGCAATGAAGATGATATAAGGAAACAAAAATCCCACTATAATGAGTTAACAATTGACGCATATATTTATTTCATGAAAATTAGATAATGATGATAGTGGGTGACCGTCTAAAATCACCTTGGGCATAGACAAACCAAGACCGTGCTTTACAACTCATGTAGTTCTCAATCCAACGGCTCGACAAGTATTAAAAAACCCATTAAAAAAACCTAGAAATTCGAAAAAGACCAAGAAAAACATTCGCTTGTGGTCCTTCAGTTTAAAAAGGTACAAAGACCGGAACTTTCTACGATGATTAGGAATCCTCGAAGCTTTGATACACTGGTACTCTCAAAACCAAGTTTTTTTTCCAATAATTCCAATAAACAAACTTCGCTTTGGTCTATCCACTTGTTTTATCTAAACCAATAAAAACACCACTTCTTTCGAAGGTTTTCAAAAGGTAGGAATAAAACGTTTTAATATCAAAACCTCAATTCATAAAGATATACGCAAACAATATATTAAAGCATTATAGGGATCATACAATCCTTATATCAATTCAAGGAGGAAGTTTACCCAATCATGATAAAGCATAAATAAATACCGTATATTAAATCAAGAAGGACATAACTTACAAGAGTTTGTCCCTTAAGGGCAACCTTCAAGCAAAATTAACAATTTTTTTTGAAAACGGAAAGCGGTTAGGAAGATTATCTTCTAGAGGTAGTCCATCCTAAAGTATTCTTGTGGATGAGAACACGAAGTTCGATGTCATCATAAAAGGGTGTGTTGGGGTTTAAAATTCCCAAATGGGTCAATCGGCCAGCAACACAATTGATTTCTCTGCACACATGTCTGACCTGAACTTCCTCAAAGAAGTGAAGATCTAGTCTGGAGTCAGATATGATCATCTCGATCTTCCAAGGAGAACTCCAAAGTTCTTGAAGTGCCTTGATAACACATAAGTTATCACCTTCAATTTCAATCTTTTTGATATTAAGCCTGACAACTTCTTTTAGTCCAGCTTTCAACGCAAAGACTTTTCCTTTAATTACTGAGTTAAAGTTATTTTTTCTAGCGTCCAAACTAATAACATCACTGTTATGACTTCGTATAACAAAGCCAATAGATGTTATACCTGAATCGATTTTTGATCCATCAAAGTTGAGTTTGTGGAACCCAGGTTTTGGTTTGTCCCATATGATATTATTTTTCTTCCTTGTGTTGAATGTGTTGTACTTTTGAATGTGTTTAATTTCGTAGTTTTCATCATCAATAATGTGATTTTTCCAACTATGAAATTGGTTTTTTTTATGAAGTTTATGATGTTGTGATCCGATTCGACTATATCATTGTTAAAAATAAGAGTTTGGTTCCTTCAGGGCAGCATTCAAGAGTTTGGTTCCTTCAGGGCAACCTTCAAGCAATATACCATATATTAAATCAAGAACGACAAAAACTTACAGGAGCTTGGTTCCTTCAGGACAACCTTCAAGCAAAACAAACAACATATTAAACTTTTGTTGTTCCCGATCTAGATTAGAAGTCCACGAAACCAATAACATGAGTAAATCTTGGTCAGAGTCTCGGGCAAGATTCTTATTACGGGGTCGAGATTTACATACTCGAACACAAAGAAAGTGAGTTGATGAAATGATAATGGATATATAAGAAGATGATAATATGGATTGGAATTGATGGAAATATAAGAGGTTACGAACCAAGGTATTCTTGCAAAGAACCTTGATCAATTGGATCAAAACTCCTTAACAAAAAGCTTACCTTAACTCTCTCTTCTTCAACCTTACACAAAGCTTCTAAATAAGACAAGCACAAGGAGGGACTAAAATTGACTAGGAGCACCAACCATTAAAAAAATTAATACACACAAGCACAACCTAGCGATGACTCACAACGATTCAATCAAAGATTCTCTCTTTTGATTGAATGAGAATAAATAAAAGACAAACTTTGTAAGCGAAGCAGCGAGTATCTCACAATATTTTGGAAATAATATTCAAATCATTCTACCTATGAATCTCGACTTCAATGGATATTTATAGACGAGATTCCTCTAGAAAATAAAATAAAAGATAATTCTAAAAGATAGGATCAAAATAAAAAAAAGATACATTCAGAATATTTAAAAATTTAAAGGTATTTAAATAATTTAAAAGATAACTATGACTACTAAGATCTCAACTGAATCTTATAGATCTCGATATACGCAAATCTCAGTCTGAATCTCGGGTGAGATTATTGTCTCAAGGCCGATATTTCTTCATTGGTTCTCTTAAGTCTCGTTCTAGCCACTTTCCTTGCTTCATTGATCATCTTTACTCTTCTAATGTCCTTCCAAGTAGACAACAATGTCACTAAAGAAGATTTATACATAAGTGGAGTCTCTTTAGGTGTACATGTTGTCAATAAGTTAGCAACCTCTTCTTGGATGACCTTTGAAGAAGGCAACTCCTTCTCCTTCAATGTCTTTGCTCCAACTCTAGTGATAGGTCATTTAAGAGGTGTTGGAGATCGTCCCACATCACAAACGCTTCAGGAAAGCGTTAAGTTACATGTTACACAAGTGGATTGTATATTTGTATGCTTTTTAAGACTTGGATCGTTCGGGATGATGTAGACAAAGTATGTCTTCGTTCTTCCTATAACAATAATTTTAGTGTTGAAGAGAAGGGTTTTGTAGGTGGAATTTTGGTTTGGTGGAACAATGCCTCGTCAAACATAATGATCACCAGGGCTAAGCATTTCTTCATCCAAATGTCTCACGGACATGTAGGTGATGCCTTTGACCTATTCACGATGTATCTTTATCATGATTAACAAAGCTGTAGAGTTTGTTGGGCACCACTTCTTAATACTGCTAGCCATGACAATCAATCATCCAGTGTATAAGTGTATACTTCAAAAGCATCCTTTGTAGATTGTAAACATCTTGAAGAACCCTTTTGCAATGTATCATCCTTTTATTTTAAAAGAACTTATAACAAGTTTTTTAAGAACTAAACATACACATTTGTTGGATTAATATGATAATAAATCAATTTCTAAGGATACATTTTAGCAAAACAAATGAGTCCCAAATTATTATCAATTTCGGTGTGCACTAAGGGTAAACACATTTTGTTGAAAGTATGCTAGTAATATGTTAGTTATAATTGGTTGTTCAAGTTGAAGTCCTGTGTTGATGGTACTCTAGACGAGTACAAGGCTCGATGAGTTCCAAGTTTTTTCCTCAAATGGAAGGAAAAAACACAATGAGAATGTTTTTCATGGAGAAAATGATACTAGTCAAAACTATTTTATCAATTACAAATTCCAAGAATTGATTAATATCTCAGTTGGATGTCACCGATGCCTTACATGATAACCTAGAGGATGATGTGTTCAAGGTAAGCACTTCCACGGGTCACGGGTGACCCGTGACCCGGCTGGTCCTGACCCGGCGGGAACCCGGCGGGTCCGGGTTCCCCCGGGTCGCGGGTACGGGTAAGGGTCGTAAGATCCTTACCCGTGACCCGCCGGGTCGGCCCGTAACGGTCACAAAAATGATAAAAAAAAAAAAACAATATAATTTAATAAATCTAACCCATAAACAATTCTATAAATACCCCAAAACCCAATTCATTTCATCTCATAACAATTCTCATCATTCAATCATCTATTCACTCTTTCAATCTCTCCATAATTTTCAACTCTTACATTCAATTACTCTCCTAATCTCATATTCTCATTCTCTTATTTTTCATTTTACTACTCTTACTTACTACTACATTCTATTATTCAAAAAAAAATGTCTAGCCGAGGAAGACGTTCCGTTAGCGGTGCCGGTCCTTCATCCGGCGAAGGTTTTACCCGAGGACGGCATTCCGTTAGCGGTCCTCCAACCGGTTCGGATTTAAGGCGAGACTTATTAAGTGGAGATCACGAGATCTTCGAGGAAGAGGATATCACGGAATCACCTACTTTCCCCAACACCCAAGGATCCGAGACCGAATTCACGGAGGAGCCGGAGGAGGAGCCGCCGTCGAACAACAATCAACTAACGGCGGCGGTCTTCCGATTTTGGTTTACAAAAGGTGCTCCCGATGCCAATGGAGTTTACTATGCCAAATGTAATTTTTGTGCGGCACAATACAAGCACAAAAAGGGAGAAGGCTACGGGAACTACAAGAGGCATATCCGGAACAAGCATCCCGAAAAAATGGGATTAGCACGAGGGCAAACACAACTTACCGGGTACGCATCTACTTCTGACCAACCTCCTTCTCTATTTACATATGATCATTCTTCTTCTATGGATGCATTTTCGAAAATGTTGGCCGTAGATTCTTTAGCATTTAGTTTTGCACAAAATGTTGGTTTTAATGATTGGATGCAAAATCATGCTCAACCCGCATATAAACCGATTTCTTGTCAAACCGCTAAAAGAAAAATGATGCATAAATATAAAACTCATAAAGAAGAATTGATTAAATATTTTATGGACAACGGTGATATTCAAGTTTCTATTTGTAGTGATATTTGGACCGACGGTTTTCAAAAAAATTCATATATGGGTATTACTTGTCATTTTGTTGATAAATTTTGGATTTTAAACAAAAGAGTTTTAGCATTACGAGTTTTCAACGAACAATACACCGCCCAAAACATTGCCCGTTTGATTGCAAATGTTTTGGAAGAATATAGATTAGTTTCACGAGTTTTTTCAATCGGTTTTGACAACGCCTCCGCTAACACGGCTTACATTAGAGATTTAACCAACTATTGTAAGCCGACGATTGGAGGTAAATTTTTTCACATTAGGTGTGCCGCTCATATTTTAAACTTGTGTGTTCAAGACGGTTTAGCATACGTTGGACATTTAGTACAACCTATTCGAAATATTCTTAATGAACTTTGGTCTAAAAAAAGTATACGTACTAAATGGTATGCATATTGTAAACAAAATAGCGTTTATCCTAAAAAATTACCAAAAGATGTTTGTACAAGATGGAACTCTACTTACAAAATGATTTACGAATCATATGAATATCGAGAACTTTTAAGGGGTTTTGCCGCACAACATATTGACGGTAATTTTGTTTTCGGTGAATCTTGGATTTTAGCAAAAGATGTAATGGAGGTTTTTAAATATTTTTATGATGCTACTAACACTTTTAGTTATGTTTATACACCAACTTCAAACATATTTTGTTATGTAGCAATTAATATTGCATTTGCAATTCAACAAGGTCTTTTAATTGAAAATATTTCACAAGCTATACTTTCAATGCGAACTAAATGGTTAGATTATTATACAACCATTCCCGATGTTTTTCTTGTTGTATTTGTGTTAGACCCTAGACGTAAAATGGATGGTTTAAAACAATTTTTAGAAAGTTATTATGAATTTTTAGGTTTAAAACAACATCCCGATTGTCATATTTCTACCATAATTGCTAAAGTTAGAAAATTATTTGATGAATTATTGGTTCAATATCGTGTTTTCGATCGAGGTCAATCTTCTCAACCCCCTCCTCGTCCTTCATCTTCAAGTTCATCTAAATTTAAATCAATTGCTAGAGATTTGTTTGGCCCGAAAAGGGAAAAACCACGTCGAGTTCCAACCCGGAACTCGACAAATATCTAACCATTTCTTTTGAGTTTGCCAATGATGAAGAAGAAGAGGATTTCAACATATTAGAATGGTGGATCCGACCGGAGAGAATGAGGTTCCCTACCCTCTCAAGGATCGCGGCACAAATTCTCGCCGTTCCCGCCTCAATGGTAGCGGTTGAGAAAACCTTTAGCCGGAGTTTAAAGGTGCTCGATCCGACGAGATCAAACATGTTGCCCGAGACGTTGGAGGCACAAGTCCTCCTAGCCGGTTAGAGGAAAGCGGAAATGCGAACACAAAAAAACAACCTCTCGGCGGAGGAAGGCGACGAAGATGACGACGAGCGACAACAAACGCCATCGGATGTATCGGCGGGAGAGTCCGACTAAAGTAAGGGTCAATCGGGGATATAAACAAAGGTAAGAGAACTACGTGGGCTTTGATTCCTCCTACCCGAGAGGATACGTAGGCAACCAGGATTTTGGTTCAAGCTCAATTCTTTTTTTTTTATTATTATTTCTTAAGTTTAAGACTTAAACTTAAAAAAGAACAAAATAAACTAATAAAAAAAGGAGTTAAACTTAAAAAAATTGGAATTTTTTTAAGATTAAGTCCTCTTTTTATTAGTTTATTTTGTTCTTTTTTAAGTTTAAGTCCAATTTTTTATTAGTTTATTTTCTTTTTTTTTTTAAGTTTAAGTCCAATTTTTCTCTTCTATTTATTTTCTTATTTTTGTAAGTTTATTTCCTTTATTTTTTTTTTATTTTTTTTAATGGTGAGGTGGCCAACTCATCGACCCGTCGGGACTGACCCGTGACCCGACGGGTCGCCGATCCAGCGGGTCGGCCACATATACGGGTCCGGGTCACCCTCCCCGGACCCCCGACCCGTGGACATGCTTAGTTCAAGAAGCTTTAGACCTATCGTCCTATCACTGAATGACGACATAAATGTGTCAGTCGAATCGTACATATATGGTATGCAAACTTTAAAAAATATTGCATGAACTCAAATAGGTTAAAAAACAATGGTTTATAAAATTCCCTCAAGCAATAAAAATGTTGGCTATATACAATCAAAAATTTATTATTATTTTTTTTTTAAAGTAAATGGATCATACCATTACATCATTGCTAGCCTACGTAGATGGCATAATCATTATAGAAAATTTCTGAAAAGAAATTAAAACATTGAAGACACATCTATATCAGAATTTTAGACGAAAGATCTTGGAGAATTGTTATACTACCTGAGTATTGAAGTTAATGAAAATGCATAAGGGTTATATCTAATTAAAATAATATATAATTTACTTGAGGAGTTAAATATGACAAATATCAAGCCAATAGCTCTTCACTTAATCCAAAAATAAAGTTACCATAAGAAGGAACTAATGTCACGATTTATGTGAATTCCAATAGAATGTTAGTTGTAAAAATTGGTATATTTGACAATCATCGAGACAAAAATGTGCTATGTAGTTCAATTTTTTTTGGGCAATTTTGGTAACTAGACCTTTTTAAAAACTAGAGTAGTAACTAGGGGTGAGCAAAAAAATCCGATCCGAACAATCTGATCCGAGTATCCGATGATCCGGCGTAAAAAATTCCGATCCGAAAAGATCCTACAAATTTTTATCCGAATCCGATCCGATCCAGGTCATTTTTCCGGATAGTCGGATCGGATATGGAATGATTTTTTTTTGTCGGATAGCCGAACATATTAATATTATATTTTATGTTTTGAATATATATCAACAAAAGATACTCAGCACAATTGGTTCAGGGCTTTATACACTTACTTGAGGTCCCAGTTCAATTCTCCTGGAGCGCTGGTTTTTTTTTTTGAGCTGCTGCGTTTTTTTTTTATTTTTCGGTATTTGGCTATAAAAAACAAAATAGAAGTCGAAAGCGCCAAAAACTCAAAAGGGGGTTCATTGCTTTAGTTTTGTCGAAAAGTCGAGGACTCAAGAGAAAGAGATTCAAAACCCTAATCTTCATCTCCATCTTTTTTCTTCGAACGGCCAGCGTTATTTTTCTTGGTTCTCCGGTTCGCTTTGCGGTGTTCTTCTCCCCATTTCTCCCGTTCTCTTTCTAGTTTCTACGGTGTTCTGATTTTTGAGATCTAGTACAAAGGCCGGTTCTTCGGAGTTCAAAATCTTCAGATCTTGTTCTGTCTCGTATTTGGCTCTTTGTTAGCGGCACAACAGCAATTTCAGTTTCAACTACACACCATCTGTTTTTTCGGTTGAGTCGGATTTGAACTTGAACTTGGTTGCCAACTAGAAAGTGTGCTCACTGCTTAATCTTCTTCAAGGTGTGTTTACTGTTTAGTCACTTTGTAATGTTTTTTTACTTTTCAAATGTTTTATTTAGGTTTTGTGGTTGGATAGTGGTTGGATAGTGGTCGGATAGTGATCGGATATCAGTCGGATATCACTTCTTAAAAACCGTCGGATAGTTGTCGGATACCCGGATCGGATTGGATATCCGATCCGACCCAAATTGTCTGATATCCGGCCATGGTCGGATCGGATTCGGATATTAGATATAGGAAATTCCCGGATCGGATATCCGGAGGTTCGGATCGGATCGGATATCCGGCTTTGCTCAGCCCTAGTAGTAACTAGGCTTTTTAATGTTTCAATTAAGTAAATATACCCAACCTTTTGTATTTATTCTCAAATTCTACACACTCTTCTCTCAAGGGGTACATTTACTAAACACAAAACTATAAAAAGCCTAGTAAACCAAACTGTTTCTTTTTTTTTTAGACAATTTATGCATTAACCTAAGGAAAAACAACCCAAAATAATACCAACTATCAACATTCAACCCAAAATAATACCAACTTTAAAAATTATTAGGAGCGATACAAACTATAAACGTATAACCCAAAAATATTACTTTTCCGGCGAAAATACTAACTTCGGCGATGACGTGGCAACCGGAATTTGACATGTCATCAAGAAATAATAATGTGACGTGGATTTATTTTTTTAAATCAAGTTAATAACATTTAATATGTAAAAAACATAAATTATTATTTTTTAAATAATAAATTCGTAACTATTTTTTTATAAAAAAAGTTACAATTTTTTTTAAAAAATAAAATAAATATGTAAAAACATATTTTTATAATTTTGTCATTTTATAAAAACAGTTCTTGTGATTTTTACATTTTTTTTTGGAATTTTATATATTTAACTAATTTTTAAATAGGAAATCAATTTTTTAAAAATGTTTTTATTTTTATATTAAAATTAATTAAAAAATTTACTAAATAAAAAATTTACCAAAAAAGTTTTAAAAAATTCATAAGAAAATGATTTATTTTTTTATATATATATATATATATATATATATTACAAAAAAAAATTTATTTAAAAAAAATTGTAAAACTTTATCAAAAAATAGTTACAAAAATTATATTTTAAATATAATAATTAAATAAAAGAACTTAGTTTAGATTATTTTAAATTTTTATGTGTTATTAACTTAATTTTTTAAACAATAATCCACATCACACAATTAATCCATTTTTTGATGACATGTAAATTTCCGGTTGCCACATCATTGGCGGAGTTAGTATTTTTGTCGAAAAAGTGAGACATGTTATTCTGGGTAAACACGTTGATAATTTGTATTGCTCCTAATAATTTTTAAAGTTGGTATTTTTTAGATTGAATGTTGATAGTTGGTATTATTTTAGGTTATTTTTCCTTAATCTAATAATGAGTTCTATAAGGTCATTGAACATGTGCTGAGGTATTTGATGCGAGCATTAAACCATGTATTGCTATTCTCTAGTAAATATGATTTCAACTTGAAATTCTTTTGTGAGACGGATTGATAAATTCTATTCTCGAGTAAATATGAGTTTTGCATTGTGTTAGGAAACTCTTTAATTTCATTGAGATAAAAAAAAAAAACGAGCGTATGTTGTCATGACATACACAAAATACGTATATAAAAACATAATCACTGTATGTTGTGAGATAAATTGAATTTTAAGTTACAGACACATATGAATATAATCCGTGTTCATAAATTCCGATCTGACGTTTCTTGAGTTTGATGGATTTTTTTCCGAGTTCGATCCGCAGTTTAAATAATAATTCTAACATTGTGTATTAATTAAAGATCTAATGAAAATTCTAATAATAATTATTTTCAAAGAATAATTAAAATTAAATTAATTAATTTTAAATATAGTTATAGTTAATGAGACATAGTTTAAAAATGATTTATAGTATAATAATTATCAAGTTTACGAAGCATAAAAGTAGACTATTCATACAAATGATATGTTATCCAAGTGCTCGTCAATTATGAATTATTGCTATTTATGCGTAAAAGAAAGCTGATTTTTAATATATAAATTATTAAAACGTGTAGACAATCCAATCAAAACAATCCACGTCGAAAGATGCCAAATAAACTTGGCTCTTTTCAAAGCTCCTTACCGCCAAATTTGCAATCTAAATAGAAAAAAATATTTAGACTCTAAACCCTTTGCTTACGTCATTCCCGAGGTAAAAACCTGGCCCCATTAATCGATCTAACGGCCATAGTTTGACTCACTAAGCATTTACCTTATCTCAACCGTTGACTGATAAATTTCAATCTAAACCGTTAGATATTCAAAACGAGAAGATCTGACCGTCCCATTTACATTGAAATTGAAATTCAAAAGGACAAAGAATGCATTTCTCTTCTGCTTCCTCTACCCCTCTTTCGCCCTCCCTGTTCTCTCTTCCTTCCGTCCTTCGCAGAATCGCCGCATAAGCTTATCTTCAATGGCGGAAACACCAATTCAAGGTCTCCTCTTCTGAGTTCAATGTCGTCCAAATCTCCGGCTAGGCGTTTATTCTTTGAGCTTCGAGTACAGCGCCGTTTTCTGTAATCTGAGGGTTTCGGATCTTTGACGATAAATTACGCCACACTCACCTGTTGATCGGAACTAAGTTAGGAGTTTTTCACTTATTTCATCCGTTTCTTGGAGATTGCTTGCGTCTTTTTCTGAAATTTGGAATTTTTGTATTGTTCTTCCAAGTTGATCGGTGAAAATGGCGACGCCTCAACCGTCAAATCCTTTGGAGGCTGTATTGGAGTCTACGCCGAAGAAATTGGCGGCGAGGCAACTGAATTTCGCGGCGCAGGTGAAGCCTGAGCTCCAGCTTCCATCGTCGCCGTCGGGGACGCCATTGCTGAAGAATGTCCAGCGGTCTCCTTTGCCGGTGCCCAGGCCAGCGTTGCCTGTGGGAGTGTAAGTTTTTCCTTTGGTTTCAGTTGAATTTGTTTGCACTCTGGAAGTTTGTTCGATTTTTTTCATTAAATTCAGATGAACTTTCGAAACTGGCGGCGAGAGTTTGCTGTTGCTATTAAATTTTAAATACATTCTCATTTTTGATTCCCCAAAGTTCATCCTTTCTTACTTTCTTATTTTCTTACTTGAGAGATTATGATAAGAACATTGTTTGGACGTGTTATAATCGTTTGAAGATGTAGACACATATTGTCAATTCTCATATTTTTGGGGCTTTCATTGTTGTGCGGGATATGTTGGCTTTAGTGAAAAGCAATCAAGTGCTATGTCATCGAATTAATACTCAGCAAAAATAAGCTATTTATGCACATTCATGGATTTAAATCTTAATTTCGATGTTCAGTGAATAGATGGGAAGGTGTTTATTCAACCATAGCAAAAAAGAAGTGCATTTGCCTTACTTAGCGCCTTGAGAATATGCACGTACAAATTTCTACATTTAGGTACTTTTCAAATTACAATGTGAAGTTATGCTAGATGATTTGGTTTCTTAAAAAGGCTTTCATTTTTCAAAATTAGCCTCTGCATATAAGCTTCAGTGAAATTTGAAGCAAAGCAAATATCTTAAAACTGTTTGCTAGTCATATGTTTCTAATCAAATTGTCGGTCCTTATTTCTTTTCCATACTCATGATTCTGGAAAAATAAAACCTTTAACTGCTTGTATTCGGGATCAACCATCCTTCAAAATAGATCTTCCAATGCCAGAGTTTTGATCAGATCATTAGTTGCTGAAATCCTTGATTATGTGCTTCTTTTATGCCCCTGGGTCTGTTTCTTATCACGCTTGTCATCCTGAATTATTATGTTAATTCTACACAATTTTCTCTATCCGTTTTAACTGTTAAATGAAAACTATATGAGACCCTCAATAGTTGCTTTAAAACAGACTTAAGTCTTTTATTGACTTCAAAAGTTAGCTTTGACCATTCCTATATTTGCTTTGCAAAATACTGATGAAGAAAATGAAGTCAAAATATGATTTAGCCTACATGCTTGTTGTGAGTTATCTTATGAGTTTTGAGTACTGCTTGATGCTTTTATCTCAAGCACTTCAATTATGATTGTGTTGTTACTCAGCAAGCCTGACTCCCCAAGCCAGAAAATCCAAACCAGTCTTGTACAAAAGGATGTCACGACAAAGAAAAAACAATGCAACTGCAAAAACTCTAGGTGCTTGAAATTGTAAGTGCTGGAGGTCACAGTCTCTATATTCTTCAGTTTAACTCCAAAGGTTTGGTGATCTAATAAAAGCTATGTTTAGGTACTGCGAGTGCTTTGCATCTGGAACATATTGTGATGGTTGCAATTGCGTTAATTGTCACAATAATGTCGAGCACGAGGCTGCTAGGCAAGAAGCTGTTGAAGCAACATTAGAGCGCAATCGTAATGCCTTCAGACCAAAGATCGCAAATAGTCCACACAGGCCCCAGGAGATTAAGGTAATATGTGAAGCTTCAGGTTTGACTAGCCTTGAAGATATTTGATACACTTTGTATTTTAAAAGTAAAGAAACCAACAACCATAAACGAGCTTGTCAATATTTTAAACTGGTATTAATGCAATTGCAGCACTTATTAATATATGATTCTTGATATAGTTGTTCATACAATGTATTTAGCCTGCTATTATAGAAATTTGTCTGGCTTGTTTTTCTTGGCTCTATTCTAGCTGATTGACTCCTTTCCCCTACATTTATGGAGTCCATCTGGAAAGGGCACACCTGATCCCCCTCCCAAAAATTGAAGTCCTTCCTGTATAAAGGATGATTGGATCAAAACAGAGAAAAACTACTTTAAGAATAGACCATTGTTTGTTTGTCTGTTTCAAAGCGGCACTCCGTAACTTAGATGACATTACTGAGCATTAGGGAAGGTAGTCAGGTACTATTGAATCATCAGCCACTTACCTGTATTTTCTTAATTAAATCCAGGGGGAATCAAATCAGATACCATTGGGAAAGCACAACAAAGGATGTAATTGTAAGAAGTCGGGTTGCCTCAAGAAGTATTGTGAGTGCTTTCAAGCCAATATTCTGTGTTCTGAAAATTGCAAGTGCCTGGACTGCAAGAATTTTGAAGGAAGTGAAGAGAGAAGGGCGCTCTTGCATGCAAACCACTATAGTAGTTCAATGATGTATATGAATAAGGCAAGCAATGTAGCCACAAGTGGGGCAACGGGAACTGCTTGCTATTGGAGCCCTCCTACATCAAAGAAGAGGAAGCACCCAGAAGTTTTATTTGGTACTGCTGTTAATAGCAATAATGTATACCACGTTCCGCTTTCTATACAGGTAACCATTGCTGAACAACTTAGCTGGCAGTTTACTTGGCTTGTCATTGAACCTGTTGTAAGCTTCAAGATGATCCGTTTTACAATTATATATAATATGTTTTTTAGTATCAACATGACAAATTGCAAACGAAAAGGGAGTTCAGTATTAAGTGAAAGGATTCAGCGAGAGTGTGAAATGGGTTATATTCTTAATAGAACTGCAATATTAGAAGAAAAAAAAAACTTCTGTTTCAAGCAGGTCACTCAAATATATTTTTTTCTGGGACATACATATATATTTGATTTGAGACCATACGAAACATTAAATTACACAGTAGCATATCGAGGCGTTCAGAATTATTCATTGCCTTGGCTTCCATGATTTTGTTCGGTATGTGACTTTCTGTTGTCTACTTGACTTAGGAAAACCAATCTAAGTTGCCCTTGACTCGCCCTGCTTCTAGTTCTCCTAATAAAGTAGCTTTTGGTTCTTCAAAAATCACATACAGGTAACTAACTATTCTTTTGTTTCCAATATACTGTATTGTCACATCAGCAATGATGTCTTTTGCCTTTACCAAGGCTTGATTGCTGTATTTCCTGTGACTCAAGGTCTCCACTGGCTGAGATCCTCAAGGCAGAAGATGTACAGAAGCTTTGCTCCCTTTTGGTTAGTGTTTCAGCAAAAGCAGAACAGACATTTGCAGGTAGTTAACATAATCAGATTGTGTAATGCTTTATCTTTGGTCGGAACCTAATTCGTTATGTCGCTGCATAGAATTAATACAATTCCTATACAGCATATCACCTTGATATACTAAATATTTTACATTACCGCCAATCGATTTTTTCAGATAGAATATCAATGTTGTTCTTTTCATTTGATGGATTATGGATGGCAAGTTGGCCACATCATTCTCTTCTCTTTTCCATTTACTATTCTAGTATGGACAACAACAAAGAAATGACAAAGATGGGGAAGGGTAGTAGTTCAATGGGAGAATCCAAGTTTTGAGGGTTTTTTTAGTTGCACAAATTAGTAATTGGAAGAAGACTCCGTGTCTACAACTGCTGGAATAACTCTTCTTTTTTTAAAAAAAAATATTTGAATATTTATGGAACAATAAGTTCCCTAGCTTCTTTTTTTTTTTTTTTTAATTATAATTTGAATCCTTCTGATCCTCCTGAGATTTGAGCTGATGTCTTTCTCGTGGTGTTGAAATCATTCATTTTCATTTGCCGTTGTCTTATTTATGCTTTTAAATATTTCTTGTATGTTAGTGGCTTATTTAAATTTATCACTTGCTAAAAATGATCATTTGTTGTGTTCTCAGCCAAGGAGGGTGACTTGGCTAAACAACAAATCAAGGATGAGGTAAAGGCTGCTTCTCTCACTGCAGTTCAAGATAACTTGAATGGTGAAGGTGGAGTTCAGCCTCAGATCCAACCTCTGGCTGACGTATCGACTACTGTCCAAGCTGATAGACCCCTTCCAGACGGTTCAGGTTCAGATCATGGAAGCAATGTGAATGATGCAAGGCCACCTTCTCCTGCAACTCTTGCTTTAATGTGTGATGAAGAAACAGCAGCATTCTCTGAAGCTCCACCTGCAAATGTTCATGGTAATCACAGTGGAAATAGAGCTTCCGAGTTATGTACTAACAGGAAAAATTGCACAGAGCTCTATGCAGAACAGGAAAGAATGGTTTTGACAACATTCCGGGATTGTCTTAACAAGATCATCACCTGTGGGAGTATAAACGGTATGCCTCTCTTTTCCTACTAAGGACCCCAAAAATGAGAGACTAATGCTATGTAGTATCGGAATTAACAATCAGTTGATAATTTGCCTTACTTTGATATGGAGTTCATTGGTGACGGAACTAACAGCCAGGGCTTGTTTGGATGTTATGGCCTATAAATCTATAATACATTTCTCTAAAGGCGGTGTTTGAATACATGGCATTAATAATTGCATTATAGAGCATGACATCCAAATAGGCCCTTGGATGAACTTCCTTGACAACAACAAGCTGTCAAAATTGACATTTTTTTATTTGATTAAGCTGTCACATTTTGAAATTCATAACTGATTTAATCGAAATGCTTCTGATGAATGCAGAATCAAGGCTTTCTCCTGTAGCTGTAAGGCAAAGTGCAAGAGAAAGCAGGCAAAGCAATACCCAGAAGGACAGCAAACTAACCAAACACGACAAGGGACATACAAGCAACGGCGTTAACCCACTTGTACAAGCTGCAAACGAAGTGGCTCACAGAATGGCGTCGGCTTCCTCATTTACAAGAAACGGTTTGTCTTCAAGACTTGATCTATCCACCCGAAATGGCTTCTTAAAGCCAACGCAAAAGGAATCGTAGCAGCGTTTTCACAGGGTCAGTACGTAAGGGGGCTTTGCCTGTATCTGTGCTTGTCAATAGTGATTTTGATTTTGACCCTCATCGAATAAGCTGTCGGGCATTTTGAACATATTTTCATTATGTAGAGGTTGAACTTTTCTATGACCACGGTTACACGGGTTCAGCTTTCCACCTGTAAGAGTAACACTGGAAGTGTATTAGAAGAGGGTAAATTCCATATTTTTTTTATCCTCAACCTTGTTTCTTGTTTCAGCTTGATCCTAAACTTTTTATCGCCTATTGTTTTTTGAATATTGATAGAATAATTAAGCCAGGATCATGTTTTGATTCAAACTCCATGAACAAAGAATACATTACGCTTCCGTTTGGTTATAACTCCGGAACCAGAAATGAAATGGAAACGAATCTAGTCCATATGTTAATGCAATTTTTGTTTTGAATTATTGCTTGTGATTTGATGCAAAATAATTGCTTCCTAATTTTTCTCTTTTGTTTACCTATAGTGTATCCAACTAATCTGCTCTTGATTGGTTGCAACTCCGGAAAAGGGATGAAATGTAACTCCGGAAACGGGATGAAAATGAATCTAGTTCATGTGTACCTTGTTCATGATTTTTTTAAAAATCATTCTTTGTGGCCCATTTTGTTTCCCTATAGGGTATCAAAGCTAATCAAATTGTACTCCAATTACTTAGAACCACAAGAAAATATTCCAAAAAATTTCATGAACAAGAGTATACATATGAACTAGATTCGTTTCCATTCCGTTTTCGAAATTAAAATCAAATGGGTCCTCAAATTCTGCTTCAATTACTTGAAACCACAAGAAATGGTTCCAAAAAATTGAAGAATAAAGACATATGTATGAACTAGATTCGCTTACATTTTATTTCCATTTCCGGAGTTAAAATCAAAATAACCCTAAACATGCGAGGAACAAAGTAATGTCACTTGAGTGCAAAGATGGCATAAAATTCTTCTTCAAAGATAATTACTCTGAATTTTCAGTTCTAAATTCGTTTATAACTTTTTTCAAACCGGCTTGTTCAAACCACACTTCAGGTTTGTAGTTATGAGTCACATAAAGAATTTATAATGTTTCGTCTAAGAGTAGTTAGGAGTCATAAATTTTTTATACGGGTTCATCTAATATCATTGTAATTTAAAAAGGTAAGGTTTACTTTACAATAATTTCAAAAAAATTATGAAAGTCAATCACCTGAAGAAAGTTTTGATTTGCTATGGCTTATGAAGAAAAATGTTCAACGTGAAAAGAAAAGGAGTAGCTTCAAGTGTCCAACCCTGGTATGATCGAATACATACATAACTGATAGACTTGAAGGCAGATTATCAAAGAAACCATAATGTTCATATAAACTCAATTGGCTTATCAGGTTTATGAATCACAAGGTGTAGTTCTAGTTGGCATGTGCTTGAGATCAATATGCCATATAAACTTCATCCTTTCTTGGGCATGGCAGCTAGCTTGGTGTACATCCTTGCCATTGACTGGTATCCCCTTAGATCTCCGGACCGAAGAAGGTTGCCTGAAATCATGAACAAAACGACGATTCTGAAACTGCTAAGCTAAGAATCTCATACCCACATTACAAGTTCAAACCCATGCTTGGGGATCATGCATAACAGAGATTATGTATATCGGCATCTTTTTATAATCTGCTTTAGTAATTTTCAATTGGAGAATTCCTAGTCGAGTCATGCATATTTTACTAAACTCGTAAATGTAGGCAAATAATGCTGATCTTATGTTTAGCAGAACTAGTGTACCTGAATCACAGTTCAATGGACTGTCAGGTTCAGGGTGAGCCATCAAAGCAATTATAGCCCTACATACAGATTGCAGCGTCCAAGCAGGACTCCACTGATTCTTTAATATATCAAGGCAAATTTCCCCCGTCTGAAGATAGAAAACATGGCATTTCAGGTTCATTGTCCCAAGATTTTCTTCAATTTGATAATGGGAATTATGAATGCAGCAAAATCTGTCATATAGCAAAAGCATAACCCAGAACCACAGTACTATTAGATGAACCCTTCCTAAACCACTTTCTAATACCACCTTCCATTTACATAGAACACAATCACAATGAACACAATCACAATCTGAATTTAAGGACTTAAGATTCTTATTATAAAAACTGTTCCACTCATTTGTCCGCTATTGAACTGTCTGAATTAAGCATTATATACTAACTACTCTCAAGATAGGGTTTGTTTGAATGCATAACACTTGTTTTAAAGTGATTGATTTGGCTACAATATATTTCACTAATTGGTGTTTGGATATTTTCATCAATGATCTATTAATGCACACACCACTAGTAAACAACCTGTTACAAACTATTATACTGCATATTTGTGTTATATGGTTTATAACACAAAAAGGCAAACATATGTGATAGCTGGAAATTTATTATTAGTTAAAACTTATCACATAATATGTAGTTTAGTCATTGTCCTATAGTCTAGGTATACATTTATCAACAATGGGATAACAGTTACTCTATAGTCTTATAACTTTCCCATCCATAATAATGATCACTATTAAGAATAATACACCAAGAAAGTGGGGGAAAAGACCAAACTTCCGAAATCAGCGGGCTAATTTAGCTGAAATGCAAAGTTCTGGAATTCACCTTTTTTCTTTCTTTTTTGAGAGCAGGAAAACATGAACACTCAAATACATAACGTTGCATACCTTAAAATGCACATTAGGGTGGAATATTTTCGTTAAAAAACGAACTTGTGGGGGTTGCAATGGATACTGCTCAGGGACAGAAAAGGCAAGCTGAAACACACCACCCTCAAATGGTGTCTCAGATGGTCCCTGCAAACGTACAAATGAGTCATATTGCATGATTTTAAATGAATATAATATGTTTTCAACAATATAGTGCTCTACCTTAATAAGAGCAGTCCATTTGAAGATATTGGTCTCATCACAAACAAGTTGAATATCTGGATCAGCAGATTTGTCTTTCTGCACCTCTCTGTACTCTTTGAAAAGCCTACCCCTTGATGTCTGGATTCATCAAACAAAGCCACTGCTAATCAGGAAATCGCTCTATTATACATTTAAACATAGATCATGCAAATACTGAACCCATGTATATGCAAAATTTTGATATTGCACTTATGCAGAACAGACACTTGGGACGATTAGGAAAAAATCATAAAGAACTACTCGAAGTGGGTAGGATGGCCACAAAAAATATACCCATAAGATTTCAGTTTTACAATGGGTCAGGGTAAGATTTTTTAACATTTAACTAAATACCTCCCAGCAAGTAATGAATTTGTAGTGCATAAAAAGCTCTAGGTCTAGATCATAAAATTTATGCAATTTTCATTCATCCACAAAAAAATTGCTAACACCAGAAGCAAATTCAGATCAGATTCACCCCATTCCCCCAAAGAAGACGAATAAATGAAGTCTTTTGGAACCAAAGTCACATCCGAACAATTCTTTTCGTGATTAGGCACTTGCAAACGAAATTATGAACTAATGGAACCAGAAATTGATGCAACCAAGAAAAATAAGCAACTAACCTGCATATTGATCACCGTAGGAGGTTTAAACCCTTTGGAATTCCAAGAAGCACAGCAGAATTCGGCTAAAGCACTAACCGAGAGAAAACCCTAGAACAGAAATGAACGAATATCCAATCAATTGAAGCAAAACTATAAGACAAGTGTGAAAATGTTTGGCTCAACGTCGTGAATTGCGTTAAATGACCACGAAGTGTCACGACGTTAGAGAATAATGCAAGAAAACTGGAATTGGAGGGGAAACACAGACAGAGAGACCCAATCAAAAAGCAAAATTCTAAGAATTCCTGTAAGGAAAACTATGGAATTGGAGTGTACGCTTTGATTTGGAGATCAGAAAGCCAATCGAAACTCTCACCTGATGAAGTCGCGCTTGGTGAGATGAAGATGAGAGAGAGCTCTTGTCGAATGTCGAAGGCAGATGTGAGAGATAGAGAGAGCTCTTGTTGAAGGAAGTTGTGAACAGATGAGAGAGAAAGACCAATTTTTTTTTTGGGTGATGTGCATCTCTTCTTGGTGTGTGTAATTAAAAAAGTGACGGTAGACCTACCGGTAAAATAATTATTAACATTGAAATTATGTAATTTGCGTTGTGTATTTTTAGTTTTCATAATATAGTTATGATGAATTTCCCTCCAACTGTGACTCTGCAGCCTTCTCACACCGATCCCTCCCAACCACCACCTACGCCACCACCGCCGGATCCTTCAAGCATTCCCCGGCCCTCTGGGGATCATCAACAAATCCCTCTAGACCCAAGCGAAACACGCCCACAGTTGTCTCCGAATCGACCTCCCGCTTCTTATGTCCATGCTGTCTCTAGGCCAAAAACTGCCCCACTCGCAAGGAACATTCTCATTGAATCTCGCCGAATGAGAGTGGAGGTGTCAGAAGACGAAAAGGGCATTGCTTTCATTGATATCGATGAGGATGTAATGACAGAGCTTAATAATAGATGAAAATCAACATTGATTGTAAAAATCCTAGGAAAAACCATTCCTTTCATGACACTGGAGAGACGTCTATACCAAATCTGGGGTCCAAGGGGGAAGATGACAATCATCGATTTGCCAAATGAGAATTACTATATCCGATTCGAGTTGGAAGCAGACTATTTGAGAGCTTTAACAGAGGGACCTTGGGAGATCTTTGGTTTCTACATTACGGTAAGACCATAGTTCCCGGACTTCGACCCGTATGTGGACAATGTTCAGTCACTTTTTGTCTGGGCAAGACTCTCAAATCTACCTCTTCAACTCTATGATGAAGCTGTTCTTTATGGATTGGCCTCAGCACTAGGCAGACCTTCGAAGGTAGATCTCAATACCCTATATGCAACTAGGGGAAAGTTTGCGAGAGTATGTGTAGAAATCGACTTGGAGAAGCCCCTAATGGGTACCATTATGATTTGTTACGCTAGGAAATAGCACAAAAAGCTTTACATTTATAAACTCGATCTAATCTCCTAAGCTACCTAGCGAAACCCGCAGTGTACGGGTCGTTTTGTAGAAAGGAAAATATTCCGAGGTCGAACACAAGGACTGAGGCGAAATCAAGTCATTCAATGATCAAAGATAGTGCAAATCTAGTCTAAGAAAAGAGAAAGAAATAAAGAAATGAAAATCTAAATGTTTTTGGTGGGTTTTTAGGTGATCAATCAAGGATCACAATTCATGCAAAATGAACAATCAACTATGCTAACAAATCAACAAAAACAAACAAGTAACGCAAGCACAAACTATGTGATCAAAGAGAGAAAATTGGATTCTAGAGGTCAAGATTTCCGGTTATGGCATTGGACTCAAGGTTCTAAAGATTCTAAGGACAAGGCTGCGGTGTTGGGAAATGGTGTTTCTCTAATGGAAGCAATTACCGGGTAAGTCTCATGCTTCACTAATCCCGCACCAAACTCCTATCACCGGGTAAGTCTCAAGGAGGTAAAGTTGGGAATTCTACACAAACCGGACACTACTTAAGGGGCAAACCTCTCCTTACCGGGTAAGTCTCGGAAAAGATAAGTCTCAAGCAATAATCCTAGCACACTCAATCCAATAGCGGCTTGTGAGGCTCACTACTCCCTAGAATTCATCATCTTAGGTATCTAAGATCGGAAATCATCGGGTAGATCTCTGATAACACGATTTATAGCATAATTTTAGGTGCACATTTAGGTAGAATTCTCGCTCAATCATGCATTGTCTAGCACTAGTCCAATACGTTTTGCACTCAAAACATGTATTTTGTCGAGATAGACATCTACACGGACTTGTGTGCGTTTTGTAGGTATTTCGGGAAATTTCGGGCTAAAACGAGGCGTTTGAAGGTCGCTCATTCAGAGGACGCGTTTTCAACTCATTAGAGCACAAAGAATGACTCAAGGAACCTTGCAAACAAAGGCCATGCACCAAACCACAGCCTAATGATCCAAAACAAAGTTTCTGCACAGAATCACGGTCATCTGAAAGACCACGGCCGTGGAAACAACCGTGGAATTTGCAAGATTCTCGTGACAGCTGTGCCACGACTCTCATGGCCAGCTCATGAAGAAATTGGTTATAAAAAGTGGTCCTTGATAGTTGTTAGAGCAGCTGGGGATTTTGGGAGTAGTTTTGGGGAGCAGCTCACACATTCTCTATTGCTTTCACAAAATATATTCCAAGAGGAAGAAGGATTTTTCTAGGGAGGAAAGTGCAAGAAGAAGAAGAAGGGAGCCATTGCCATTGAAGAGGAGAGGAGAAGATACACTTAGCTCTTGTATTTTCGGATTTATTTCTAGAAGTTTTTGAACTCTTGAACCTTCCTTTGGAAGGCTTGTAAGTCATTCTAATTCAATCTCTAGATTTGGATTGTGTTTGGAGTTTATTTGTTCATCTTCTTTCTCTTATTTTTTTTCTTGCTATGGAGATTATGAATCTATGCTTGTTTGATTTGAATTCCAATATGTATGTTGTAGGCTAGATTGATGTGATTCTAGGGTTAGGAAAGGATGGTTATGGCTAGATCTATGATAGGATGAACTTAGATGTACCTTTGGATGATTTTCGTTTATGGACGTAGCTACTGTTAGGAATCACGGGTAGTTCTTGAAGAACCACGGCCGTGGTTTCTGTAGAACGAACCGTGATTTTCCTGGTTCGAAGGGATCTCGCCTTAGGTTCATAAAATTGTTGAAACCCTAAGTTTTTGCTGAGTTTAACCTACCCTAGGGTGTCCTAGTGTAGAGATTAAGTGCTAGGAGAGACTTACCCGGTAATCCTTGCCCTTAGAATCTAAAATAGTAAAGCCTTAGGTAATGGTGAGCCTAATAAGCCGCCATTGGATTAGTGTGCTAGGATAGTTGCTTAGAACTTCCCTTTCCGAGACTTACCCGGTAAGGATAGGTTAGACCTCTAGGTAATAATCCGGTTTGTGTTAAAATCCTATCCTTAGGTTTTTAGAGACTTAACCGGTAATGAGATCTTAGGTGTGGACTAGTTGGATCATGAGACTTACCCGGTAATTGATCCCATTTTGGAAACACTAAATCCCAAGCATATCATCATCAATCCAAAGAAGGAATAGATAACTTGAGATTATGCCGTAACCAGAATTTCCAACCCCTAGAATCCGTTTTCCTTCTCTCTTGATCACATCTTGTTCGATTTGTTTATTTGTGCCGATTTTTCCGATTGAGTTTGATTTGGTTGTTTGCATGAGTTGTGATCTTCGATTTAATCATCTAAAACCAACAAAAACAAATGGCGATTTCCCCTTTCCTTGCTTAGATTTGATCTTGTTAAATTCAATCACAACTTAGTTCGATTTCACCTTAGTCTTTGTGTTCGACCTTGGAGTACTTATCTTTCTACATACGTCCCGTACACTGCGGGTGCGCTTAGAATTAGGATAATTATAACAAGTATAAATTTAAGGATTATTGCGTACACACTTTCAAGCGTAACAAGTTTTTGGCGCCGTTGCCGGGGACTAGGTCTAGATTGAGTCTATTTTGTGATTGATTCTAGTGTAGATCTTTCTTGTTTCTTTTGATCTCTTTTTGGTTTGTGTCTTTGCTTTTCAGGACATCTACTTCTCTTTAGGTGTATGCGAAGATCTCGTGGCAAGGATCTAGCTCCATTCGATCCCGAACCGGAGAAAACCCTTCGATCTAGATCTAAGAACATCCGAAAAGAGAGAGAGATGGCCGGTAGAAATCTTCAAGCTGAATTGGACGAAGCCTTAGAGCAAATAAGGCTTAGAGATGAACTCTTGGAGGAGGAAAGGAGACTTGCCAACGAAAGGCAAGAAGAAACTAGGAGGGAGATTGAAGAGATTAGGCAAGCCCTTGTCCAAGGAGAGCTTAATCGCCGACAACCTCCACCACCTCCACCACAACCGCAGCCGGCGGCTAATGTTAGGGTTGTTCCCATTGCTATTGAGGAGCCGCAAACCCTAGGGAGGCGTATGGATCCGGCACAAAGAGCACACCGACCGGGTGTGAATCTAGGAGATCTCGCAACCCACAACTATGAGCTCCGCCCTCAAGTTCTTCAAATGATCCGGCATAGTCAATTTGGAGGGATGGAAGGAGAGTCTCCTCATCAACATTTGATGAACTATGAGATTTTGATGGAGACTCTTAGACCACCGAGATTGGAGAGCAACAACCATAAGCTAAGGGCCTTTTCCTTCTCTCTTAAGGACAAAGCCTTGGCTTGGTATCAATCTATTCCACAAGGGAGAGTTGGTACTTGGGAGGAGATGACAACCGAGTTCTTGACCAAGTTCTTCCCACCTTCCAAGACCACCGAGTTAAGGGGAAAGATCAATGCCTTTGTGATGAGGGATAGAGAAAGTTTGTTCAAGTCTTGGGAGAGATTTAAGGACCTTCTCCTAGATTGTCCACACCATGGCATACCGAAGATTGAGCTATTGGAGATCTACTACAAGGGGCTTGATGAAGATAGCCAATTCAAGCTTCAATCTCTTTCCGGTGGGACATTTATGGAGAAACATGTAGATGATGCTTGGGAGTTTGTGGAGAAGCAAGCTCTAGTAATTGAAAAATACTCTCATAAGAAGAGTGAGGGAAGAAAGGCGGGAGCATATGAGGTGAGTGAAGTCACCATGAGCAATTTCAAGCTTGACGCCATCAACAACGAGTTGAAATCCTTAAGAGAGTTGTGCACTACCACCTTGAAAAGCCAAGCAACTCCTCAAGCACCTCCACGAGCCAACTTGTCTTCCAAGGAGGAAGATGTGAATTATATGGGAAGGGGCAACTTCAACAACTACCAAGGCCCAAGGAACTTCAACAACAACCGGCAATTCAACAATTACCGGCCAAACCACAACCATCCCGGATTTTCTTACTCCAATCCGGATGGAGCCTTGAACCCTCCCGCCTCCACAAGCACAACTCCACCACAAAGAGCTTCACAAGAACCTCCACCCGGTTTTACTCAACCTCCAAAGGATAGAACCGAAGTCATGTTTGAACAATTGCTAGGAAGGTTGAGTGGACTTGAGAGCACCGTCACTTCAATTTCTAAGGCTCAAAAGGTCTTGGAAGCACAAGTCTTTCAAAAGGCGGGTGAGGCGCATAGAGATCCGGGAAAGCTTCCCGGAAGAACCGAAGACAACCCAAGAGGCCAAGTTTTGGCTATCACAAAAAGGAGTGGGTTGAGTATGAAAGATCCTTTGCCCAAGGACCAAGCTAAAGGGAGTCAAGTAGTGGTAGAAGAGGGAAGAAAGCAAGATGATGGAGGCAAGAGCAAGGATGTAGAGCCAACTTATGTAGCACCGCCTCCATACAAGCCACCACTACCGTTCCCACAATCAAGAGCAAGAGCTCGTTTGGACAATCACTTTGGTAAGTTCCTTGAACTAATGTCCAAGTTACATATTAACATTCCGTTCATGGATGCCATCTTAGGAATGCCGGCATACGGAAAATTCTTGAAGGAAATACTCTCCAACAAAAGGAAGTTGGAGGAGTATGGGGAGATTAGGATGACCAAGAGATCCTCGGAGTTAATCCAAACAATGAAGGAAGCAATGCCTCCCAAGCTAAGGGATCCGGGCTCTTTTTGCGTCCCAATTGGAGTAGGAGATGTGAAGTACGAAGCCCTTTGTGATCTTGGGGCGAGTGTAAGCATCATACCGCTTGCACTTAGTAACAAGGTCGGGCTAGGAGAGCCAAAACCGGTCAAGATGACCCTCTATATGGCGGACCGATCCATCACCCACCCGGTTGGGATTCTTGAGGACATTCCGGTGCAATTGGGAGGTTTCTACGTGCCTATCGACTTTGTAGTTTTGGACATTCCGGCGGACTACCCGGTTCCCATCATCCTAGGAAGACCTTTCCTAGCCACATCCGGATGTTTAGTGGATTGCAAGAACGGGACTCTCTCCTTCAACATTGGAGAGGAGAACATCAAGTTCAAGCTATCCACAATGATGAAAGGGCCAACCCTTGATGAGGATATCTTCAACATAGTCGAGCAAGAGGAATCTAGAGAAATGGTGAGCTCGATTTTGATCAAGGATCCCTTGGAAAAGGTTCTCACCTTGAGTATGATGGAGGAAGACGTTGAGGAGAATTGCAATGAAGAGATCAAAGCCTTGAAGGCACTAGAAGAGGAGCCAAGAGTTGGATTTGAGAGCCATGAAGAAATTGTGAACAGTTGCAAGTTCCACGGTCGAGATTTGGGTTCCACGGCCGTCAAACTCTCTGGAAAGCTCCGAGAAGCAAGCCTGGAAGGAACCACGGTCGTGGAAGTTGAGCAACCCGTGATTCCAACCGTGGTTTCCCCTGAATCAGCTCTTAATGATGATCAAGCCTCTAGGAGCCAAGGGGAGTCTTCATTTGCTTTGGATTCATCTCATCCAACCTTGTTTGGATCGTCTTCAACCGATAAAGGTCCTCCCTCACTTGAACTCAAACCCCTCCCCTCTCATTTAAAGTATGCATTTCTTGGTGATAATTCTACATATCCGGTGATTGTTAATGCATGCTTGAGTGATGATGAACTTGCTAGATTGCTGCATGAACTAAGATTGCATAGGAAGGCCATTGGTTATACTATTGATGATTTGGTTGGCATTAAGCCATCTTTGTGCATGCATAAGATAATGATGGAAGATAACCACAAACCCTCTATTGAACATCAAAGGAGATTGAATCCTATAATGAAAGAGGTGGTCAAAAAGGAAATCATTAAGTTGCTAGATGCGGGAATTATCTACCCTATCTCGGATAGTAAGTGGGTTAGCCCCGTTCATGTAGTACCTAAGAAGGGTGGAATGACGGTAGTAACTAATGAGAACAATGAACTAATACCAACTAGGACGGTCACGGGATGGAGAATGTGTATAGATTATAGGAAGTTGAACATGGCCTCTAGGAAAGATCACTTTCCCCTCCCCTTCATTGACCAAATGCTAGAAAGATTAGCTCAACACTCTCACTTTTGCTATCTAGATGGGTATAGTGGATTCTTCCAAATCCCTATCCACCCCGATGACCAAGAGAAAACAACTTTTACATGTCCATGGGGTACCTTTGCATATAGGAGAATGCCATTTGGGTTGTGTAATGCACCCGCCACCTTTCAAAGGTGTATGATGGCTATCTTTTCGGAATACATAGAAAATATCATGGAAGTGTTCATGGATGATTTCTCTGTTTATGGTCCTTCTTTTGATGATTGCTTGGCTAACTTGTCATTAGTATTACAAAGATGTGAGGAGACAAATCTTGTCTTAAATTGGGAGAAATGCCACTTCATGGTAAGTGAAGGTATTGTGTTAGGACACCTAGTGTCTAACCGTGGCATTGAGGTTGATAGGGCTAAGATTGAAACAATAGAGAAGTTGCCACCACCTACCTCGGTGAAGGGGGTAAGGAGCTTCTTAGGGCATGCCGGTTTTTACCGGAGGTTTATTCAAGATTTCTCTAAAATTTCTAAGCCTCTCACTAACCTACTAATGAAAGATGTTGATTTTGTGTTTTCCAAGGATTGTCTTGAAGCGTTTTGTAGGTTGAAGAACGCCTTGATCTCCGCACCCATCATGCAACCTCCGGATTGGAGTCTACCATTTGAGATTATGTGCGATGCAAGTGATGTGGCCGTTGGGGCTGTTTTGGGACAAAGGAAAGAAGGGCGCACTCATGCTATTTACTATGCTAGCAAGACGCTAGATGATGCCCAACTCAATTATGCTACTACCGAGAAGGAGTTGTTAGCGGTGGTGTATGCATTTGAGAAGTTCCGCTCATACCTTGTTGGAGCGAAGGTCATAGTTTATACGGATCATGCGGCGATCCGTTATCTACTTACAAAGAAGGATGCCAAGCCAAGGTTGATTCGGTGGATCCTTCTTCTTCAAGAGTTTGATTTAGAGATAAGAGATAAGAAAGGATCCGAGAACTCGGTGGCGGATCACCTTAGTAGACTCCCACCATTGGAGCTTGGGAAAGACAACATCCCGATAGATGATTCGTTCCGGGATGAACAATTGCAAATGGTGGAAGAATGCCTATTCCAAGTGGCTAGAGGAAGTGAACCGTGGTATGCCGACATTGTAAATTACTTAGTGTGTGAGGAGGTGCCTCCCGGACTAACGTATGCACAAAAGAAGAAGTTCTTCAACGATGTAAGGCATTACTATTGGAGCGAGCCACTTCTATTCAAAAGAGGCCCGGATGGGGTGCTTAGAAGATGCATACCGGAAGATAAAATGGAGAGTGTGATCAGGCATTGTCACTCCTTACCATGTGGAGGTCATGCTAGCTCACACAAGACGTGTGCCAAGGTATTGCAATCCGGTTTTTATTGGCCTAACTTGTTTAGAGATGTGCAAGGTTTTGTAGCGGCATGTGATGCTTGCCAAAGAACGGGGAACATCTCAAGGAGGAATGAAATGCCCTTGAACAACATCCAAGAAGTTGAGATTTTTGATGTGTGGGGTGTAGACTTCATGGGACCATTCCCTTCTTCATGTGGAAATCTATTCATCCTATTGGCGGTGGACTATGTGTCAAGATGGGTTGAGGCAATCGCCTCTCCTACGAATGATGCCAAGGTGGTAGTGCGGTTCTTCAACCGAGTGATCTTCCCTAGGTTTGGAACACCAAGGGTGATCATTAGTGATGGAGGGAAGCACTTCACAAATAGGAACTTTGGAGCACTTTTGGCCGAGTATGGGGTGACTCACAAAGTGGCAACACCTTACCACCCCCAAACTAGTGGTCAAGTGGAGATCTCCAACCGAGAAATCAAGGCCATCCTCGAGAAGATGGTGTCTAGGACAAGGAAGGATTGGGCCATGAAGCTCAATGACGCACTATGGGCATATAGAACCGCCTTCAAGACACCGATTGGCACCACTCCCTACAAGTTGGTCTATGGCAAGTCTTGCCATCTTCCGGTGGAAATGGAGCATAGAGCTTATTGGGCCATTAAGTGGCTAAACTTTGACCTCAAGGAGGCGGGAGAAAAGAGATTGCTTGATATCAATGCACTTGAGGAACTCCGGTTGGAAACTTATGAGAATGCCCGGATCTACAAGGAGAGAACCAAAAGGTGGCATGACAAGAGGATCATTCCAAAGGAGTTGAGTGAAGGAGATCTTGTCCTTCTCTTCAACTCAAGGCTAAGGCTCTTTCCCGGTAAGCTCAAATCAAGATGGACCGGGCCATATGTGGTAAAGAAGATCTTTCCCCATGGAGCCATTGAGATAGGAGGGGAGCATTGTGGAGATTTCAAAGTGAATGGGCATCGCTTGAAGAAATACATTCCGGGAGCACCGGTAGACATGATTGCCCCGCTTCACCTTGCATAAACACTCCCGAGTTTGGTCAAGCTAATGACCTTAAAGAAGCGCTTGGTGGGAGGCAACCCATCGGTAACATTTTTCCTTCATTTTAGCTTAGATTTTTCTGTTTTTTTGTGCTTTGTGTGTTTTGTCTATTTTATGTGTGCTAGAACATTAGTGGCATTGGAAGCCTTTCTTGGAATTGATGATGATGAAACCCTCACCAATTATGGGTGGAGCGGACACGGAACTTGGACGGCTAGCGGTGCCTAGCGCGGGTTTCAAAGCTTGAAGGATGCTTAGAGCTCCCTACCATGGTTGAAAGGATCATCCAACATCAATCCTCTTGAGAATTCCCAAACACCGAAGGAAACCATTTTACATTGTGAGAACCTTCTTTCACTCTCTTTACTTGAATACCACATTGGGGACAATGTGTTTCTAAGTATGGGGTGGGGTTTGCAAGATCCTTTGCATGATGAGCATCTAGGATAGTTTAATATTTGCACATATCTTGCATTGTACATACTTAAAGCGAAAATTCAAAAAAAAAAAAATCAGAAAATTTTAAAAAAAATTTTGTGCTTTCTAGGCTTGGATATGATCCTAATGATGAAAACTTGTCTTGTGATTGGCTATGAATGGCCTTATGTGTTAAATTGATAAATGCACATGTGGACTTGAACTACTTCTCTTGAATTCCATGAATGACTTGAGAGCATGATGATTGCCTAGAATGGATTGAGTATTGAAAATCGAAATTACATGATAGTTCTTGCATACCATTTAGGAATGAATAAGGCATTTCATCTTTCTCTACTTCTCATCTTGATCATGATTGCTTAAGCACCTCAATTGATATAAAATTTGACCTCCTTTTAAACCCATCCGGGAATAGGAGCATGCTAGTGTGTTTGAATGTGTAAAAAGCAAATGCGGGGTGAAGATGTAATGAAAAGAATGTCGTGAATAGAATGCTGAAATTATTGTGGAAGTGTAGCCAAAATAGGTTTGGGGGCGTTGGTTTAAATGACAAGTAACTCGGTACACTTCACATGATCGGGTGTTGGTGCCTTGCCAAAGTCAAATGAACCAATAGCCCTAACGAGCTTTGGTATGTGTGCCCGGTGTGGATGCACCTCGAAAAAGAGAAAAAGCCCGAGGATGGCTAATCACCGAGGTTTCGGCTATTGTACACCAATGCCATTATCTCAAAAATGAGTTAAAGAAAAAGAAAAGAAAGCAAGATAGGGAAAAATATGCACTTGGGGGAAGTTGATCGAGGACAAGGAAGTGAAGTTAGTTCCATTCCCGGATTAGCATCACATACCTAGAAAATTCCCCTCCCCAATTGAAACGTTTCTTAGCCTTTTATGTCACAAGCCCTTATGACCTACTTGCATGTTTGTAAGACTTAGTAATCTAGATTGGATAGACTCTTGATCTTCTTGACATCTCCGTCCTCCCAACTCATGCATGTTTTTGAGTTAAGTACAATTGTCTTTCCATGACTTTATTGTTTGATGCATAATTGCTTATTCAATTGCCATTGATCATGACTATGAAGGTGATCCAATAGTAGAAGCACAAAACCAAAAAGATTTTGCCATTTTTCTGCATACATAAATCATGTCATCTCGTAGTCTATAATTGGGAATTTGCTCGGGGACGAGCAAACCTTAAGTATGGGGTATTTTGATAACACGATTTATAGCATAATTTTAGGTGCACATTTAGGTAGAATTCTCGCTCAATCATGCATTGTCTAGCACTAGTCCAATACGTTTTGCACTCAAAACATGTATTTTGTCGAGATAGACGTCTACACGGACTTGTGTGCGTTTTGTAGGTATTTCGGGAAATTTCGGGCTAAAACGAGGCGTTTGAAGGTCGCTCATTCAGAGGACGCGTTTTTAACTCATTAGAGCACAAAGAATGACTCAAGGAACCTTGCAAACAAAGGCCATGCACCAAACCACAGCCTAATGATCCAAAACAAAGTTTCTGCACAGAATCACGGTCATCTGAAAGACCACGGCCGTGGAAACAACCGTGGAATTTGCAAGATTCTCGTGACAGCTGTGCCACGACTCTCATGGCCAGCTCATGAAGAAATTGGTTATAAAAAGTGGTCCTTGATAGTTGTTAGAGCAGCTGAGGATTTTGGGAGTAGTTTTGGGGAGCAGCTCACACATTCTCTATTGCTTTCACAAAATATATTCCAAGAGGAAGAAGGATTTTTCTAGGGAGGAAAGTGCAAGAAGAAGAAGAAGGGAGCCATTGCCATTGAAGAGGAGAGGAGAAGATACACTTAGCTCTTGTATTTTCGGATTTATTTCTAGAAGTTTTTGAACTCTTGAACCTTCCTTTGGAAGGCTTGTAAGTCATTCTAATTCAATCTCTAGATTTGGATTGTGTTTGGAGTTTATTTGTTCATCTTCTTTCTCTTATTTTTTTTCTTGCTATGGAGATTATGAATCTATGCTTGTTTGATTTGAATTCCAATATGTATGTTGTAGGCTAGATTGATGTGATTCTAGGGTTAGGAAAGGATGGTTATGGCTAGATCTATGATAGGATGAACTTAGATGTACCTTTGGATGATTTTCGTTTATGGACGTAGCTACTGTTAGGAATCACGGGTAGTTCTTGAAGAACCACGGCCGTGGTTTCTGTAGAACGAACCGTGATTTTCCTGGTTCGAAGGGATCTCGCCTTAGGTTCATAAAATTGTTGAAACCCTAAGTTTTTGCTGAGTTTAACCTACCCTAGGGTGTCCTAGTGTAGAGATTAAGTGCTAGGAGAGACTTACCCGGTAATCCTTGCCCTTAGAATCTAAAATAGTAAAGCCTTAGGTAATGGTGAGCCTAATAAGCCGCCATTGGATTAGTGTGCTAGGATAGTTGCTTAGAACTTCCCTTTCCGAGACTTACCCGGTAAGGATAGGTTAGACCTCTAGGTAATAATCCGGTTTGTGTTAAAATCCTATCCTTAGGTTCTTAGAGACTTAACCGGTAATGAGATCTTAGGTGTGGACTAGTTGGATCATGAGACTTACCCGGTAATTGATCCCATTTTGGAAACACTAAATCCCAAGCATATCATCATCAATCCAAAGAAGGAATAGATAACTTGAGATTATGCCGTAACCAGAATTTCCAACCCCTAGAATCCGTTTTCCTTCTCTCTTGATCACATCTTGTTCGATTTGTTTATTTGTGCCGATTTTTCCGATTGAGTTTGATTTGGTTGTTTGCATGAGTTGTGATCTTCGATTTAATCATCTAAAACCAACAAAAACAAATTGCGATTTCCCCTTTCCTTGCTTAGATTTGATCTTGTTAAATTCAATCACAACTTAGTTCGATTTCACCTTAGTCTTTGTGTTCGACCTTGGAGTACTTATCTTTCTACATACGTCCCGTACACTGCGGGTGCGCTTAGAATTAGGATAATTATAACAAGTATAAATTTAAGGCTTATTGCGTACACACTTTCAAGCGTAACAATCTCTTCCCTCACTTAGGTTGATAGCATTAGGTGATCCTAAGCTAAATTAAGCTCAACAAACACTAGGATTTCAACATCCAAACACCCTAACATACAGATTCATCAATTAAAGAGCAACAGAAGGAAAAATCGGGTGGATCATAGCAAAAATCTGCCGATTTACTTTGAAGAACAAGTCGATTTTTCTTTCTGGAATGGGTTTCGTGCATACAAATCATCCTAAACTAACATGTAAGTCATTTCTATCATCACCCAAGCCATAACCATCAATCCATCACTCCAGAATCACAATAAACTAGCCAATAACATGCATTTCAAGATCTAAAATCATCATACAAGCATACATGGAAACCATAGCAAGAAGATGAAGTAAGGAAATGAAAGCAAAGAAACTTAGCTAGATTTGAGCTCAAAACAAGTCTTTCAACACACCAATTGTAGCTCCAAGTCGGATCTTACAACCTTCAACAAGCTTCTTCACAAAAATCACTCAAATCTCACTATGAAATTGAAATCTACACTAATCTCTCTCAAGAACACCCACAAGGGTGTCTTGAAGAGAGCTCCCAATTGGAAGATTCTTTGGGAAGATGTTAGAGGATGTGGGAGAGGAGGAGAATGGGAGATGACTCCAGCAATAGCTTTGAAGGACCACTTATATTCTCCACCAAGAGCAAGGCCGGACAAGAGATCGTGGGACACGTGGCTTAAGCTGTCAAAGGCCCAAAAATCGACCCAGTAGGAAAAATCGGCCGATTTTCCTGGGTCTAGGTCGATTTTCTTCAACAGAAGCATGCTATGATCGTCTAGCCATGAGTTGCTCCATTGCTTGCACCAATAAGGGTCCTTGTGTCCTTCATTGCTCCAATTATGTTCCTTCAAGGCCTTGGATATGTACCACCATGAGGCTTGACCCTCGAATGCATCGGTTAATGTCCAAAAGATCCCCGAAATACCTACAAAACCGACAAAAGCTCGTGTAGACGTCTTTTCTAGAAATATGCATGAAATGAGTGTAAACGTCGTGAACTAGTGCCAAACCGTGCATGAATAACGGGAAAAACTATCTAAATGTATGCCTATACTAACGTCATAAATCACGTTATCATGATTCAAGGAAGATGTATTCATGTAGAATACGAGGGCTTAAATGCAATCTGTTACAAATGTGGAAAGTATGGGCATACGATTGATCGGTGCGATCCTTTACCGGCTACACAACCTAATGTTCCCTCAAGGGCCCCAGACAGGCTACCAACGAGGAACAAACGCATCTAACCACTACGTCTCATGGAGACACTGAACCTAATCTGGGGCCTTGGATGATAGTCACTAGGCAACGCCGGCATAGTCGAGCTCAAGGAAAACAAACTATGCAGCAAGAAAATCAGGTCAGAATTGAAAACAAATTTGAAAGTCTGGCAGAGAATAGGGGAAATAAAGAGCCCACTGAAATCTACAGTAAGCATGCAAACCCTAATCCCCCTACCCATGCAATTTCTGTTAACGTTCCCAACATCCTTCAATCCAGAGATGCAGACTTTCACCCACAATCCAAGGAACCTACTCTGTCAAACCAAAGCCCAGACGTCATTGCCCCCATGTCCATCACTTTACCTCCAAACATCACCCTTCTCAAAAAAGAGGCCGTCCAGATGATCCATATACCATAAGAATGGAATCTGTGCATACCCAAGCATTACATATAAATGGACAGATAGTAGAAAATCTTGACAGAAGCGCAACAATGGAGGTGGATGCAACACCACTAAGAGAATATA
Organism: Fagopyrum homotropicum; assembly: GCA_033239125.1. Lineage (NCBI taxonomy): Eukaryota > Viridiplantae > Streptophyta > Magnoliopsida > Caryophyllales > Polygonaceae > Fagopyrum > Fagopyrum homotropicum. The sequence continues at coordinate 3,451,929 of BSWB01000005.1, read as the reverse complement.
TTGACAGTGACAACAGTCCAAGAGCAGTATACCAAGAGCAAGGTGAGCCCGTCAATGGTGTGCCCAGAGGGGCAACCAGTGATTATGGAGATGTAATGGATGTTGGAGAGGGTTCATCCTCCCAACCATCCAATTCCAACTAAAGCCCACGATTCCCTCCTTAACATGATTGCTATGAATTTATTATTCTGGAATTGTAGAGGAGCAGCTAACCGACGTTTTCGTAAAGCAATTCGGTATATGATCAATCGACATCAAGTTGACATTCTGGCTCTTTTTGAAACAAAAATATCGGGACATGCAGCCCCGGAGGTATGTTTGAAAATGGGCTTCATAAAGAACATCAGGTTTGAAGCTAGTGGATTCGAGGGTGGTATGTGGCTGTGCTGGAATGAACCTAATCTTACAGCTACACTTGAGCACTCCACTGAGAGCTTCATTCAAGCGACCATTAAGAAAGACTCCAAAACTTTTACTCTGTTTGCAGTCTATAATCCACCCACCCCAAAGAGATGCAGGGAAGCGTGGGTTTCTCTTCAGGAGCGCATACGGCACTGTAATGGTCCTGTACTAGTGAGAGGTGATTTTAATTCAACCACACAACATGAGGAGCAATCAAAAGGACTGTTGTCTCAAGATTCTTCAAGGTTTCGGGTATGGATGGACGAATCAGATCTCATTGACATGTGATACTCTGGACCTAAGTTCACTTGGTCACGAGGAAAAGAATCAGGAACACACGTTGCAAAGCATTAGGCATCTTCCATTAGGCATCTTCCAGCCTTGTCATCGGACCACTGTCCTCTTCTTTGCGCCCTCCAACCTAAGCGATCCTTTAACAAAGCAAGGAGGCCTTTTAGGTTTGAATCTGCTTGGCTTACACATCCGGGTTTCATGGATCTTATAAGAAAGGAGTGGGATCATAGTAAGACTTTCACTTTGGCTTTAAAGCAACTTCAAAATAGCATTCTCAAATGGAACAAAAAGGTTTTTTTGGCTTTGTCTCGACAAGGAAGGAAGCCATAATCACGAGACTGGAAGCTCTCCAGCGTAACCTTGAGGAAGGAGTGACACAAGAGAACCTTGATCTTCTGCAACAAGTGCAGGAGGAGTTCGAACTAGCCCTATCTCAAGAGGAATTAATCTGGTTCCTGAAGTCTACAGAGAACTGGATTTGTTATGGGGATAGAAATACAAGTTTCTTCCACTTGTCAACTGTTGTTAGGCGGTGTAGAAACCGCATTGATAGACTGAAAAGTGGTGAGGGAATCTGGATGTCGGATCCACTTCAAATTGAACAACAAGCCCAAGAGTTCTTCCTTCAGCTATATGCTCCCAGTAATCAAACCCCAATAACTGTGAGTTCATTTATCTCCTCTTTCCCACCCATTGATAATGTTGGTTTAGCTAACTTTGAAGTTAGAATCAACGAAGAGGAGATTCTCACTGCTGTTAGATCAATGGGCCCTTGGAAAGCTCCAGGCCCGGATGGCTTCCAACCGGGTGTCTACCTGCAATGTTGGGAGCAACTGGGCCCTTCAATCACCAAATGCATTACGGAATTCTGGGAGACTGGGATAATGCAGGAAGGCTTCAACGATACTCTCTTGGCCCTTATTCCGAAAGTATCAAAGCCTGAGACCTTATCACAACTCCGGCCCATAAGTTTATGCAATGTAGCTTATAAGTTAGTGACAAAGATGATGGTTCGTAGGCTCCAAGGTGTGATCAGCAAACTAATTGGCCCGACTCAGAGTAGCTTCATACTTGGAAGGCTTATTGAGGATAATGTTGTCATTGTCCAAGAGGTTGTAGATTCAATGGCAAGAAAGAGATCGGGGAAAAAATGGATGGAAATAAAATTGGATCTCGAGAAGGCGTATGACAGACTAAGCTGGGGTTTCATAGAGGATACGCTTCGTCAGGCTGGTTTCCCAAACCGTTGGGTGGATCGTATTATGTGTTGCGTCTCCTCTTCGAGGATGAGAGTTCTTTGGAACGGGGAAATGCTATCTGAGTTCAAACCATCGAGAGGAATCCGGCAAGGAGATCCAATATCGCCCTACTTATTTTTTATATGTATCGAAAGACTCTCACATTACATCTTGCAAGCTGTGAATGAAGGCCGGTGGAAACCCATCAAACTTTCCAAGGATGCCCCATCAATCTCACACATTTTCTTCGCTGATGATATTGTCTTATTTGCAGAAGCCTCGACGTCCCAAATGAAAATCATCAAAGAATGCATAGAACACTTTTGTGGCGTCTTAGGGCAGCGAGTCAGTTTAAGCAAATCCAGTCTCCTTGTTACGCAAAATATTGATGCCCGTCTTAGAGTAAGACTGGAGAGCATCAGTGGCTTATCTACGAGAGAAGACTTTGGTAAATACTTGGGCATACCAATTCTAAGCAAGAGGTCAGTGGGTACCGATTATGATTTTATCTACAAAACGCTCATAATAAGCTAGCAAGCTGGAAAGGAAAATCACTCAGTTTAGCGGGCAGAATAACTCTTACCAAGTCAGTCCTTCTCTTTGTTCCAAGTTATGCAATGAAAACCATCAAGCTATCTGCATCTTTCATCAAAAAATTTGAGAAGCTCTGCCGTAGTTTTATCTGGAATGGTACCGATGGAGAGAGGAAGATGTCCCTTGTGGTGTGGGACACCCTTTGTACTCCGAAAGCTCTTGGAGGAGCGGGACTCAGGTCCCTGAAAGACAGCAACACCGCGGCGCTGGGTAAATTGAGTTGGAGAGTTATCACAGAGAGAGAGACACTATAGGCGGCAACCATAATCGCGAATACAAACTGGGAGACCAAAGGGAGATTCTAAACATTGCAAGATCAAAAAAAAGGTTCGGTTATCCTCAGGAGTATTGTTTGGGGAATTGTGGAGGTTGTTCGACCGGGTTTTGCCTGGAGGTTAGGGGATGGACGCACTACTGCGTTTTGGACGGACCGCTGGATAACTGGTACTTCCCTGAGGGAGGTTTCTCTTTGTCAAATTGATGAGAGGACAACTACTGCGAAGGTTAGAGAACTTTGGGTTGAGGGCCAAGGATGGGACTGGGCTACCCTTTCATCGATTCTTCCTGCCTCTATCTCCCTGAAATTGGCATCCTGTAGGATTTTTGAGGACCATGAAGTGGAAGATTCAATTTACTGGCCATATGAAGGCAACGGTAACTTCTCAATCAAATCTGCTTACCACTTTCTCAGATTTAGAAATGCTGCACTCCCGAGAGACTCCATCTATACAATGATATGGAGATTGCAAGTCCCTGAAAGAATTAAGGTCTTTTTGTGGACTGCGGCCCTTGGTAAGACTCTCACTAACGTTGAAAGATACAAAAGACACATTGCAAACTCTCCTAATTGCAATAGATGCCCAAATCAGCCTGAAACCCTATTGTACATCTGTAGAGATTGCCTGGAGGCAAACAGAACTTGGATGCGTTATAAACAAGACTATCTTCCGGAGGGTTTCTATTTTCTCCAGACCGAAGAATGGTTTACTGTGAATCTCAGGAGTACAATCCTAACGGAGGATGGTTTCCCATGGAGTACGGTTTTTGCATATACCGTGTGGTGGTTATGGAAATGGCGCTGCAACTACATTTTCAGGCAAGCCAATCCCCTCCCTCAACAAAGAAATTATATCATGGCCCAAGTCAAGGAGTACTTAGTCACAATGCGAAGAGTAAAGAGCATGGGTAAGGTTACAGGTAAACAGGAAGTGTGCATCTCCTGGGAAAGACCTCCTACGGGATGGTTTAAATGGAACTCGGATGGGGCCGTGAGACAAACAAATGGGGAAGCTGCTGTTGGGGGCATTCTAAGGAATGAAGATGGTCAATGGATCCAAGGGGGAGTTCACAATATTGGCATTTGCTCAGTATTAGCTGCAGAGTTGTGGGGACTGATGCTTGGCCTTGAAACCTGCTGGAACTTGGGACTTCGAAAAGTTATCTTTGAGACTGATTCCCTTCTCACTGTCAATCTCGTTAAGACGAAGATTACTGATCGACACCCACTCTTTAGCCTGGTAGCACGCTGCCAAGGTGTTACGCTAGAATCGTGTGATGTGCACGCAATAAGTCTTAAATTTATACTCGTTTAGCGAACCCGCAGTGTACGGGACGTTTGTAGAAAGGTAAGTATTCCGAGGTCGAACACAAAGACTAAGGTGAAATAGAGTCAAGCAATGATCAAAGATAGTGTGAATCTAGACTAAGATAAGATGAGGAACAAAGAAAATGGAAAACGCAATGTTTTTGTTGGTTTTTGTGGTGATCAAACAAAGATCACAAGTCAAGCAAGGTAATAAAACAACTAACAAATTAAGCTAGCAAACGAGTAAGTAACACAAAGCACAAGTATATGATCAAGAGAGAAAAGTAGATTCTAGAGGTCAAGATTTCCGGTTATGGCATAGGATTCAAGGTTCTAAGGATTCTAAGGACTAGCTGCGGTGCTGGGGAAAGAATGTTTCACTAATGGAAGCGATTACCGGGTAAGTCTCTCACTTCACTAATTCCGCATCAAACTCCTATTACCGGGTAGGTCTCAAGGGGTTAGAATAAGGAATTCCACACAAACTAGATACTACTTAGGGGGTAACCCTCTCCTTACCGGGTAAGTCTCGGAATAGGGAAATCTCAAGCAATAATCCTAGCACACTCAATCCAATAGCGGCTTATTAGGCTCACTACTACCTAGAATTCATCTTCTAAGGTATCTAAGATAGGGAATCATCGGGTAGATCTCTTCCTTCACTTAGGTTGATAGCATTAGGTGATCCTAAGCTAAATTAGGCTTAATAAACACTAGGATTTAAACAACCAAACACCCTAGCATGCAGATTTATCATTTAAAGAGCAACAAAAGAATAAATCGGGCTGTTCTACAGATAAATCGGCCGATTTATCTGATGAACAGGTCGATTTTTCCTTCTGTTGTGAGTTTCGTGCATATAAATCATCCTAAACTGACGTATAAGCCCATCCTATCATCACCCTAGCCATAACCATCAATCCATCACTCTAAAATCACAAGAAACTAGCCAATAATATGCATATCAAGATCCGAAATCATCAAACAAGCATACATGGTGTTCATAGATGAGTAATGAAAGATGAGTAAGCAAAATCAATAAATCTCAGCCAAATCCAAGTTGTAGCAAGACTTACAAACTCTAAAATGAAGATTCAAAACGTTCTTAACAATCCTTGCAATTAGTTCTTCAATCCAAGATTGCAAAATCACTCAAAATCCCTCTAAACTCTTAGAATGGTGTTCTTCTTCTTCCTTCAATCTTTGAGAGCTTTTCTTCTCCTCCAATCTTTCTCCAAAATCAAAATGAGCTGTCAATGAGAGTGTGGGAGAGGAGAGATGCTCAGCAACAACCTGCAAGACCACTTATATTCTCCACCAAGAGCAAGGCCGGACAAGAGATCGTGGGACACGTGGCTTAAGCTGTCAAAGGCCCAAAAATCGACCCAGTGGACAAAAATCGGCCGATTTAGCTGCTAGTTGGTCCGATTTTCTTCAGCAGAAACATGCTATGATCGTCTAGCCATGAGTTGCTCCATTGCTTGCACCAATAGTGGTCTTTGTGTCCTTTGTTGCTCCAATTATGCTCCTCTAATGCTTTGGATGTGTACCATCATGAGGCTTGGCCCTCTAATGTATCGGTTAATGTCCAAAAGACTCCTGAAATACCTACAAAGCAACGCACAAGTCCGTGTAGACGTCTATCTCGACAAAATACGTGAATTGAGTGCAAACGTCGCGAATTTGTGCTAAACCATGCATGAATGAGTGATGAATCTATCTAAATGATTACCTAAACCTAAGTCATAAATCGTGTTATCACAAGGCTTCATTCGTAAAAGTTGGACTATCCAACTCCAACATATCTACCGCGAAGCTAATAACGCTGCGGATTTCCTTGCTAGCTATGCTTTTCATTTTCCTTTTGGGGTACACCTCCTGGACAGTCCTCCGGAAGGAGTTACGCATTTCATCACAAACGACTTTAGGGGTCTCGCTCTACCCCGGATTTTGCCTATGTAATAGTTTGTTTGTTGTTTGCGCTTTGGCGCGGGAGTTTTTCACACTCCTTTTTACCAAAAAAAAAATAATATAGTTATGATTCGCTTATGACACACGAGTGTTCCGGTTTACTCTGGCGGTCGTGTTTTATGGAAGAGATTCCGACTCTGTCAGACCCTTTTGACAGCAAGATGGATGTAGGAAATGTCGAGACTACCAATACTGTTGTGGAGATGGAGTTTACGCAAGAAGGAATGATACCGGAAGATAAGATTAGTCGAGACACCGTTGCAACATCTCCACCCTTATCTTTTACGGTTGGGTATGTTGAAGAGAGGATGAAAGAAAGTTCTTATAGTTCATCGTTGGAGAAGAAGGCTGAAAAGATCACAGGAGTTACAAAGCCTTCTTGGAAGGAGATAGTGAGAGATAAGTTGTGTAGGAATCAAGAGCAAGTGGTGTAGGAATCAAGAACAAGTCCGTTGGCCTAACTCTACGTTACGTATTCGTATGGCCCGGAGGACAACATAGTTATTGTTATAGATAAGGAAGTAACTGAAGCCTTGAAAGAAAACTGGAAACTCTCAATTGTTTTTAAGGTGTTGAGCTATCCTATAGCTTTTTCGATCATGGAATGTAAAGTTCGTGAATTGTGAAAATTGGGAAGTACTGTTAGAAATATTAATCTTGCTAATGATTATTTCATGGTTAAGTTTAATAATGAGAGTGGGATGACTTCTGTATCATCGGAGGGCCCTTGGATTGTGTTTAGAAGATGCCTCATCATGAAACGGTGGATGCCGGATTTTATTATGCCGGACCCCATTACGACGGCACAAACATGGGTAAGAAACGGATATTCCCATGTAGTGGTACGATGAACGTATACTTCGGTTGATTGCCTCGGTGGTGGGAGTACCCATTACTATTGATCCCAAGTCACTTTATTTGAACCGAGGACGTTTTGTTCGCGCCTACATTGAGATTGACATGCACAAACCTCTCAAAACTACAATCTTCATTAATAGGAAAAGATGTCCCATTGGTCACTATGCGTTGAATTGTGCGTATAAACCAAAAGATAATGTATTGTGTTGTAAAGCATCTGAAGTGGAGAAGCTTGGAGCTAATGTGGAAATTCCAATGAACCAAGTTGAAGTTATGGCTCAGGTACCGGAGAAGGATATTGCACCAAGACCTTCGGAGGTGATTTAAACGCCGGAAAATATCCCTGAGGAATGAGAGTACGGACCATGGTTGATTGTGGCAAGAAAGAGATACTTCGGGAAAGGAAGGGATCACTTGGCAGCCAAAAATACACATATTGTTGACTCTAAAAAACAAGTATTGGGAGCATCTACTGGAAAGAATCAAGTTAGTAAAGGAAAGAATATTGGATGCCTAGTTCTTTAAAATTGGATAACAAAGTAAAACATACAAAAAAGGGAGCACATCGAGAAAGTAAGTTGAGAGAGTACAAGACGTTGGACATGGGCTGGCCAAAAGTGGACCCATTTTCATAGGACTAGAAACAAGTATTGAAGGTAGCAGAAGAGGGGCAAAGGAGATGGCTATAAAGAACCCATTTTTACTACAATTAAAGAAGCGGCAAAAGATGGGAAAGATGATAAGGTAATAGAGAATAGAAAGAACAAAAACTGACTACGCAACGAGTCATGTCGAAAGGCTTGAAGGGGGAATCAACAAGTCATTTATCTCAACGACAACGATCCATCTAACCCGAGGGAGGAGCTGAAGCAAAAAAAATTGGAAATTAAAGAGGTGGTCGTGTCTTTGAAAGGTCACATATATTCCCATGGAGGAGTCCGATGCACAAAAACTAGAGAACACTAGCACTCTTGAGGACAGTAGGGAACACATTAGGTTATACTTGAGAAGCTCTCTAGGGTTTACGGGTAGCAATGCTTCGTATAATATTGTGGTTCTTACGGGAGATAGTGGCAATCCTAATGAAAACGGCGATGTCACTCCAACACAGGGAGTCACGCAGACCCCTACTATTATGCATATTACTAACGCCTCACATTCGGTGGCTATTGGAAATGAGGTTGCGAGAGAAAGTGGAGATGGAGGCATCGTGATGGAGGGGATGTCATAAGGTAATTGACTTTTCCCTATTGTCCTCCTTCTGGTTCCGTTTTTTTAACTTATATAGTTTTCATGAATTTCTTACTATGGAATATTCTTGGAGCTTGCAAGAGTGGGTTTCGACGTGCTATTAGATAGATATGTAAGATACATAAGATTGAGGTTTTAGATGTGTTTGAACCCTGTATCTCGGGTGATGAAGCTTAGAGAGTTTGTAACCGTTTGAATTTTACCATATGCGTTTAGAGTTGAAGCGGTTGGGTTCAAAGGAGGTATTTGGGTTTTTTGGTATAAGGAGAAAGCTAGTGTCCATCGGGTTTGATAAATTTGACCTGATTATTGTTTACCCTCCTCTCATGGTTACTAGACGAAAACTCTTCTGGCCAAGATTAGATAAAAAACCGACCCTTATTGATGAACCCCTTATTATCGGGGGGATCTCAATTCCATTATATCGAATGATGAAAGAGAGAGAGAGAGAGAGAGAGAGGTGTTGGGGACCTTCATAAGGATTCGGATATTTTTAATAAGTTGGTTGATACCCATGGGTTGATAGATATGGGTTTAACGGGCCCTAAGTTTACACAAAGTGATGGTAGATGTACTACCCGAAGATGTATTTCCGATTATTCCGAGTCGAATCGGATTTTGACCAACTCAATCTCTTTTCATGATATTGTTATTATGAGTCAAAATAATTATCATCATTTAAAGTGAGATTATTTCTCATATAAAATACACTCATTAACATTCTTTTAAAACATTTGAGAAGATGGGCCCATCAAGAAAACTTTCCAGCCTTTTGGAATAGATCTTGGCCGTTGTTGAAGACCTCCATGCCAACTGGTCCGGTTTACTTATTCCTCGATAGCTGGATTGGTTCACTTCCATCCTCGTCATCTTGCCGTACAAGAAGAATACTCTAACAAATTGATTCTTGCCATCCACGTACCCATGAATCTCTTTCTTTCCTTAACCAACTCCCCTTCGTAACGGCGAGCATTTGTTCTCTTGCACATACCTCTCGTGAACCTAGCAACCCTTTCTCTCCCAATTTTCTCGAGGGAAGCCGGCCACTTTCTCTAGTGAAATAACAACAACGGTCGACTTTAACAACACTTCGACGACAACGGGCGACAAAGCCACACCGTCCCGGCAAGGTGAGCCTTTCCGTTCTTCTTATCTCCCTCCCTTTGCCTCACCTTGTTTCTAAACAGAGATAACGGCGTGCAACATACAACGAAGACCTTTCCATCCGGCGACACCAGGAGCTTTCCGTCTTCTGCTTCTCTGGCGTGACGGAGGTCGCATGCGTTCACGCTATCGCCCGATAGCCTTGGCGTTGAACCCCCATCGCAACACCTTTGATGGTAAGGTGAGTCTCTTTCCTCATCTTCCTTTGTTCAACAGACTTGTTGTGATCAGGGACGTCGAAAGCTCTATCTTCGTCAGTTTCCATCGCCGACGTGTGTCGAGATCAGTCGTGATCAGTAGGATTCACGCACTCTCCTTCACCTTGGTTTCATCATCAGAAGACACGAGTAGCAACGACTAGTGAAGGTCGATTTCATGGGCATTGTCTAACTACACTTCTACAGTCGGGTAAGATGTTCATGACTCTTGTTGTTTCACTATACTCATAAGGGGATGAGTTCACATATTTATTAAACTTCCAGGAGTAGTTTCTGGGGATGTTTGGATAGTTAGTTAAAGATCATCTAAGTGTTTCTAGGGAGTTTCAAAACTAAGACCTTAGGGTATTTTGTCTATAGCCGTAGGAAGTTGTGGCATGGAGGGATCGAACCCTGAACTTCCTGCACCTCCTTGTTTTGTTTCTAGATTTTAGATTGTGAACTACTGACTTTGGAAGTAAGCTTCGATGCCTTAGATTTTTCTTCCACCGTTGAACTTTTGATATGTTATAGGTTGATATGAGTAGTTTATTGTATTAAAGTTTGGGAACGATCCAATGGTTGGAATTAAAGTTATGACATTCCAAAGTAGGGTAGTTGGGCAATTTTTATAAAAGTGGAATTTTGGCTAAGTATGGGAGTGTTTTATGCTTGGAGGTCAACTTTGGATTTTTATGTAGGATTAACAGTTGTTTATTTTTGGGGTTTATTTGCCCCAGTGACGAAAGTGTATAGCATAGAAGGATTAGATATTTTCTTTGTAATTGGTTTATTTCCTTTAGATGACATAACTCCATAAGTTGTGTTTGTTTGATGTGTTTATAGTATATTAGCTGGATTAGTATAACCGAAGTATATTTGGCCCAAGTATTACGGGCGGTGATAACACGATTTATAGCATAGTTTTAGGTGCACATTTAGGTAGAATTCTCGCTCAATCATGCATTATCTAGCACTAGTCCAATACGTTTTGCACTCAAAACAAGTATTTTGTCGAGATAGACGTCTACACGGACTTGTGTGCGTTTTGTAGGTATTTCGGGAAGTTTCGAGCAAAAACGACGCGCTTGAGGGTCGCTCAATTAGAGGACACGTTTCCAAACTCATTAGAACGAAAGGCAAGGGCTGAGAAGGACTCAAGGAACCTTACCAACACAGACCACGCACCAAACCACAGCCTATTGATCCAAAACAAAGTTTCTGTTAGAAATCACGGGTTCTTGAAGAACCACGGCCGTGGAAATGACCGTGGATTTTGCCAGATTCTCGTGACAGCTGTGCCACGACTCTCATGGCCAGCTCATGAAGAAATTGGTTATAAAAGTGGTCCTTGATAGTGGTTAGAGGCAGCTGGGATTTGGGTAGTTTTGAGAGCAGCTCACACATTCTCTATTGCTTTCACAAAAATACATGCCAAGAAGAAGAAGGATTTTTCTAGGAAGGAAAGTGCAAGAAGAAGAAGAAAGGAGCTATTGCCATTGAAGAGGAGAGGAGAAGACACACTTATCTTGTATTTTCGGATTTATTTCTAGAAGTTTTGAACTCTTGAACCTTCCTTTAGAAGGGTTGTAAGTCATTCTAATTTCATCTTCAGATTTAGATTGTGTTTGAAGTTCATTTGTTCATCTTCTTTCTCTTATTTTCTTGCAATGGAGGTTATGAATCTATGTGTGTTTGTCTTGATTTCAAATATGAATGTTGTAGGCTAGATTGATGTGATTCTAGGGAAAGGAAAGGATGGTTATGGCTAGATCTATGATAGGATGAACTTAGATTTACCTTTGGATGATTTTTGTTTATGAACGTAGCTACTGTTAGTAATCACGGGTAGTTCTTGAAGAACCACGGTCGTGGTTTCTGTAGAACAAACCGTGGTTCTTCCTGGTTCGAAGGATCTTACCTTAGGTTCATAAAATTGTTGAAACCCTAGGTTTTTGCTAACTTTAACCTACCCTAGGGTGTCCTAGAGTAGCGACTAAGTGTTAGGAGAGACTTACCCGGTAATCCTTGCCCTTAGAATCTAAAATAGCAAAACCTTAGGTAATGGTGAGCCTAATAAGCCGCCATTGGATTAAATGTGCTAGGATAGTTGAATAGGACTTCCTTTTCCGAGACTTACCCGGTGAGGATAGGTTAGATCCCTAATTAAACAATCCGGTTTGTGTTAAATTCCTACCCTTAGGTTCTTAGAGACTTAACCGGTAATGAGACCTTAGGTGTGGATTTAGTTGGATCATGAGACTTACCCGGTAATTGATCCCATTTTAGGAACACTTAATCCCAACACATCATAATCAATCCAAAGGATGAATAGATAACTTGAGATTTATGCCATAACCGAAATTTCCAACCCCTAGAATCCGTTTTCCCTTTTCTTGATCAACATCTTGTTCGAATTGTTTATTTGTGCCAATTTTCCGACTTAGTTTAATTGATTGTTTGCATGCATTTGATCCTTGAAGTGATCACCTAAAAACAACCAAAACAATTTAGATTTTCTTCCTTTATTTGCATCCTTTTCTTTAGATTTAGATCTTGCTAGATTCAATCACAACTTAATTCGATTTCACCTTAGTCTTTGTGTTCGACCTTGGAATACTTATCTTGCTACATACGTCCCGTACACTGCGGGTGCGCCAGAAGTAGGATAATTATAACAAGTATAAATTTAAGGCTTTTTGCGTAACAAGTTTTTAGCGTAACAAGTTTTTGGCGCCGTTGCCGGGGACTAGGTCTAGATTGAGTCTATTTTGTGATTGTCTCTAGTGTAGATCCTTCTTATTTCTTTTGATCTCTTTTTGGTTTTTGTCTTTGCTTTTCAGGACATCTATTTCTCTATAGGTGTATGCGAAGATCTCGTGGCAAGGATTTAGCTCCATTCGATCCCGAACCGGAGAAATCCCTTCGATCTAGATCTAAGAACATTCGAAAGGAGAAAGAGATGGCCGGTAGAAATCTCCAAGCTGAATTGGATGAAGCCTTAGAACAAATAAGGCTAAGAGATGAACTCTTGGAGGAAGAAAGAAGACTTGCCAATGAGAGGCAAGAGGAAACTAGAAGGGAGATTGAAGAGATTAGGCAAGCTCTTGTTCAAGGAGAGCTTAATCGCCGACAACCTCCACCACAACCGCAGCCGGCGGCCAATGTTAGGGTTGTTCCCATTGCTATTGAGGAGCCGCAAACCCTAGGGAGGCGTATGGATCCGGCACAAAGAGCACACCGACCGGGTGTGAATCTAGGAGATCCCGCAACCCACAACTATGAGCTCCGCCCTCAAGTTCTTCAAATGATCCGGCATAGTCAATTTGGAGGGATGGAAGGAGAGTCTCCTCATCAACATTTGATGAACTATGAGATTTTGATGGAGACTCTTAGACCACCAAGATTGGAGAGCAACAACCATAAGCTAAGGGCCTTTTCCTTCTCTCTTAAGGACAAAGCCTTGGCTTGGTATCAATCTATTCCACAAGGGAGAGTTGGTACTTGGGAGGAGATGACAACCGAGTTCTTGACCAAGTTCTTCCCACCTTCCAAGACCACCGAGTTAAGGGGAAAGATCAATGCCTTTGTGATGAGGGATAGAGAAAGTTTGTTCAAGTCTTGGGAGAGATTTAAGGACCTTCTCCTAGATTGTCCGCACCATGGCATACCAAAGATTGAGCTATTGGAGATCTACTACAAGGGGCTTGATGAAGATAGCCAATTCAAGCTTCAATCTCTTTCCGGTGGGACATTTATGGAGAAACATGTAGATGATGCTTGGGAGTTTGTGGAGAAGCAAGCTCTAGTAATTGAAAAGTACTCTCATAGGAAGAGTGAGGGAAGAAAGGCGGGAGCATATGAGGTGAGTGAAGTCACCATGAGCAACTTCAAGCTTGACGCCATCAACAATGAGTTGAAGTCCTTGAGAGAGTTGTGCACTACCACCTTAAAGAGCCAAGCAACTCCTCAAGCACCTCCACGAGCCAACTTGTCTCCCAAGGAGGAAGATGTGAATTATATGGGAAGGGGCAACTTCAACAATTACCAAGGCCCAAGAAATTTCAACAACAACCGGTAATTCAACAATTACCGGCCAAACCACAACCATCCCGGATTTTCTTACTCTAATCCGGATGGAGCCTTGAACCCTCCCGCCTCCACAAGCACAACTCCACCACAAAGAGCTTCACAAGAACCTCCACCCGGTTTTACTCAACCTTCAAAGGATAGAACCGAAGTCATGTTTGAACAATTGCTAGGAAGGTTGAGTGGACTTGAGAGCACCGTCACTTCAATTTCTAAGGCTCAAAAAGTCTTGGAAGCACAAGTCTTTCAAAAGGCGGGTGAGGCACATAGAGATCCGGGAAAGCTTCCCGGAAGAACCGAAGACAACCCAAGAGGCCAAGTTTTGGCTATCACAACAAGGAGTGGGTTGAGTATGAAGGATCCTTTGCCCAAGGACCAAGCTAAGGGGAGTCAAGTAGTGGTAGAAGAGGGAAGGAAGCAAGATGATGGAGGCAAGAGCAAGGATGTAGAGCCAACTTATGTAGCACCGCCTCCATACAAGCCACCACTACCGTTCCCACAATCAAGAGCAAGAGCTCGTTTGGACAATCACTTTGGTAAGTTCCTTGAACTAATGTCCAAGTTACATATTAACATTCCGTTCATGGATGCCATCTTAGGAATGCCGGCATACGGAAAATTCTTGAAGGAAATACTCTCCAACAAAAGGAAGTTGGAGGAGTATGGGGAGATTAGGATGACCAAGAGATCCTCGGAATTAATCCAAACAATGAAGGAAGCAATGCCTCCCAAGCTAAGGGATCCGGGCTCTTTTTGCGTCCCAATAGGAGTGGGAGATGTAAAATACGAAGCCCTTTGTGATCTTGGAGCAAGTGTAAGCATCATACCGCTTGCACTTAGCAACAAGGTCGGGTTAGGAGAGCCAAAGCCGGTCAAGATGACCTTCTATATGGCGGACCGTTCTATCACTCATCCAGTTGGGATTCTTGAGGACATTCCGGTGCAATTGGGAGGATTCTATGTGCCCATCGACTTTGTAGTGTTGGACATTCCGGCGGATTATCCGGTTCCTATCATTCTAGGAAGGCCTTTCCTAGCAACCTCCGGATGTCTAGTGCATTGCAAGAACGGGACTCTCTCCTTCAACATTGGAGAGGAGAACATCAAGTTCAAGCTGTCCACAATGATGAAAGGGCCAACCCTTGATGAAGATATCTTCAACATAGTCGAGCAAGAAGAATCTAGAGAAATGGTGAGCTCGATTTTGATCAAGGATCCCTTGGAAAAGGTTCTTACCTTGAGTATGATGGAGGAAGACGTTGAGGAGAATTGCAATGAAGAGATCAAAGCCTTGAAGGCACTGGAAGAGGAGCCAAGAGTTGGATTTGAGAGCCATGAAGAAATTGTGAACAACTGCAAGTTCCACGGTCGAGATTTGGGTTCCACGGCCGTCAAACTCTCTGGACAACTCCGAGAAACAAGCTTGGCAAGAACCACGGTCGTGGAAGTTGAGCAACCCGTGATTCCGACCGTGGTTTCCCCTGAATCAGCTCTTAATGATGATCAAGCTTCTAGGAGCCAAGGGGAGTCTTCATTTGCTTTGGATTCATCTCATCCAACCTTGTTTGGATCGTCTTCAACCGATAAAGGTCCTCCCTCACTTGAACTCAAACCCCTCCCCTCTCATTTAAAGTATGCATTCCTTGGTGATAATTCTACATATCCGGTGATTGTAAATGCATGCTTGAGTGATGATGAACTTGCTAAATTGCTGCATGAACTAAGATTGCATAGGAAGGCCATTGGTTATACTATTGATGATTTGGTTGGCATTAAGCCATCTTTGTGCATGCATAAGATAATGATGGAAGATAACCACAAACCCTCTATTGAACATCAAAGGAGATTGAATCCTATAATGAAAGAGGTGGTCAAGAAGGAAATCATTAAGTTGCTAGATGCGGGAATTATCTACCCTATCTCGGATAGTAAGTGGGTTAGCCCCGTTCATGTGGTACCTAAGAAGGGTGGAATGACGGTAGTAACTAATGAGAACAATGAACTAATACCAACTAGGACGGTCACGGGATGGAGAATGTGTATAGATTATAGGAAGTTGAACATGGCCTCTAGGAAAGATCACTTTCCCCTCCCCTTCATTGACCAAATGCTAGAAAGATTAGCTCAACACTCTCACTTTTGCTATCTAGATGGGTATAGTGGATTCTTCCAAATCCCTATCCACCCCGATGACCAAGAGAAAACGACTTTTACATGTCCATGGGGTACCTTTGCATATAGGAGAATGCCATTTGGGTTGTGTAATGCACCCGCCACCTTTCAAAGGTGTATGATGGCTATCTTTTCGGAATACATAGAAAAATCATGGAAGTGTTCATGGATGATTTCTCTGTTTACGGTTCTTCTTTTGATGATTGCTTGGCTAACCTGTCATTAGTATTGCAAAGATGTGAGGAGACAAATCTTGTCTTAAATTGGGAAAAATGCCACTTCATGGTAAGTGAAGGTATTGTGTTAGGACACTTAGTGTCTAACCGTGGCATTGAGGTTGATAGGGCTAAGATTGAAACAATAGAGAAGTTGCCACCACCTACCTCGGTGAAGGGGGTAAGGAGTTTCTTAGGGCATGCCGGTTTTTACCGGAGGTTTATTCAAGATTTCTCTAAAATTTCTAAGCCTCTCACTAACCTACTAATGAAAGATGTTGATTTTGTGTTTTCCAAAGATTGTCTTGAAGCGTTTTGTAGGTTGAAGAACGCCTTGATCTCCGCACCTATCATGCAACCTCCGGATTGGAGTCTACCATTTGAGATTATGTGCGATGCAAGTGATGTGGCCGTTGGGGCCGTTTTGGGGCAAATGAAAGAAGGGCGTACTCATGCTATTTACTATGCTAGCAAGACGCTTGATGATGCCCAACTCAATTATGCTACTACCGAGAAGGAGTTGTTAGCGGTAGTGTATGCATTTGAGAAGTTCCGCTCGTACCTTGTTGGAGCAAAGGTCATAGTTTACACGGATCATGCGGCGATCCGTTATCTACTTACAAAGAAGGATGCCAAGCCAAGGTTGATTCGGTGGATCCTTCTTCTTCAAGAGTTTGATTTGGAGATAAGAGATAAGAAGGGATCCGAGAACTCGGTGGCGGATCACCTTAGTAGGCTCCCACCATTGGAGCTTGGGAAAGACAACATTCCGATAGATGATTCGTTCCGGGATGAACAATTGCAAATGGTGGAAGAATGCTTATTCCAAGTGGCTAGGGGAAATGAGCCATGGTATGCCGACATTGTGAATTACTTGGTGTGTGAGGAAGTGCCTCCCGGACTAACGTATTCACAAAGAAAGAAGTTCTTCAACGATGTAAGGCATTACTATTGGAGCGAGCCACTTCTATTCAAGAGAGGCCCGGATGGGGTGCTTAGGAGATGCATACCCGAAGACGAAATGGAAAGTGTGATCCGGCATTGTCACTCCTTACCATGTGGAGGCCATGCTAGCTCACACAAGACGTGTGCCAAGGTATTGCAATCCGGTTTTTATTGGCCTAACTTGTTTAGAGATGTGCAAGGTTTTGTAGCGGCATGTGATGCTTGCCAAAGAACGGGGAACATCTCAAGGAGGAATGAAATGCCCTTGAACAACATCCAAGAAGTTGAGATTTTTGATGTGTGGGGTGTAGACTTCATGGGACCATTCCCTTCTTCATGTGGCAATCTATTCATCCTATTGGCGGTAGACTATGTGTCAAGATGGGTAGAGGCAATCGCCTCTCCTACGAATGATGCCAAGGTGGTGGTACGGTTCTTCAACCGAGTGATTTTCCCTAGGTTTGGAACACCAAGGGTGATCATTAGTGATGGAGGGAAGCACTTCACAAATAGGAATTTTGGAGCACTTTTGGCCAAGTATGGGGTGACTCATAAAGTGGCAACACCTTACCATCCCCAAACTAGTGGCCAAGTGGAGATCTCCAACCGTGAGATCAAGGCCATCCTCGAGAAGACGGTGTCTAGAACAAGGAAGGATTGGGCCATGAAGCTCAATGACGCACTATGGGCATATAGAACCGCCTTCAAGACACCTATTGGCACCACTCCCTACAAATTGGTCTATGGCAAGTCTTACCACCTTCCGGTGGAAATGGAGCATAGAGCTTATTGGGCCATTAAGTGGCTAAATTTTGACCTCAAGGAGGCGGGAGAGAAGAGATTGCTTGATATCAATGCCCTTGAGGAGCTCCGGTTGGAAGCTTATGAGAATGCCCGGATTTACAAGGAGAGAACCAAAAGGTGGCATGACAAGAGGATCATTCCAAAGGAGTTGAGTGAAGGAGATCTTGTCCTTCTTTTCAACTCGAGGCTAAGGCTTTTCCCCGGAAAGCTCAAATCAAGATGGACCGGGCCGTATGTGGTAAAGAAGATCTTTCCCCATGGAGCTATTGAGATAGGAGGGGAGCATTGTGGAGATTTCAAAGTGAATGGGCATCGCTTGAAGAAGTACATTCCGGGAGCCCCGATAGACATGATTGCCCCACTTCACCTTGCATAAACGCTCCCGAGTTTGGTCAAGCTAATGACCTTAAAGAAGCGCTTGGTGGGAGGCAACCCATCGGTAACATTTTTCCTTCATTTTAGCTTAGACTTTTCTGTTTTTGTGTGCTTTGTGTGTTTGTCTATTTTATGTGTGCTAGAACATTGGTGGCATTGGAAGCCTTTCTTGGAAACGATGATGATGAAACCCTCACCAATTATGGGTGGAGCGGACGCGGAACTTGGACGGCTAGCGGTGCCTAGCGCGGGTTTCAAAGCTTGAAGAATGCTTAGAGCTCCCTACCATGGTTGAAAGGATCATCCAACATCAATCCTCTTGAGAATTCCCAAATACCGAAGAAAACCATTTTACATTGTGAGAACCTTCTTCCACTCTCTTTACTTGAATACCACATTGGGGACAATGTGTTTCTAAGTATGGGGTGGGGTTTGCATGATCCTTTGCATGAAGAGCATCTAGGATAGTTTAATATTTGCACATGTCTTGCATTGTACATACTTAAATCGAAAATCCCATAAAAATCAGAAAATTTAAAATTTTTTTTGTGCTTTCTAGGCTTGGATATGATCCTAATGATGAAAACTTGTCTTGTGATTGGCTATGAATGGCCTTATGTGTTGAATTGATAAATGCATATGTGGACTTGAACTACTTCTCTTGAATTCCATGAATGACTTGAGATCATGATGATTGCCTAGAATGGATTGAGTATTGAAAATCGAAATTACATGATAGTTCTTGCATACCATCTAGGAATGAATAAGGCATTTCATCTTTCTCTACTTCTCATCTTGATCATGATTGCTTGAGCACCTCAATTGATATAAAATTTGACCTCCTTTTAAACCCATCCGGGAATAGGAGCATGCTAGTGTGTTTGAATGTGTAAAAAGCAAGTGTGGGGTGAAGATGTAATGAAAAGAATGTCGTGAATGGAATGCTGAAATTATTGTGGAAGTGTAGCCAAAATAGGTTTGGGGGCGTTGGTTTAAATGACAAGTAACTCGGTACACTTCACATAATCGGGTGTTGGTGCCTTGCCAAAGTCAAATGAGCCAATAGCCCTAACGAGCTTTGGTATGTGTGCCCGGTGTGGATGCACCTCGAAAAAGAGAAAAAGCCCGAGGATAGCTAATCACCGAGGTTTCGGCTATTGTACACCAATGCCATTGTCTCAAAAATGAGTTAAAGAAAAAGAAAAGAAAGCAAGATAGGGAAAAATATGCACTTGGGGGAAGTTGATCGAGGACAAGGAGTGAAGTTAGTTCCATTCCCGGATTAGCATCACATACCTAGAAAATTCCCCTCCCCGAATTGAAACGTTTCTTAGCCTTTTATGTCACAAGCCCTTATGACCTATTTGCATGTTGTAAGACTTAGTAATCTAGATTGGATAGACTCTTGATCTTCTTGACATCTCCGTCCTCCCAACTCATGCATGTTTTTGAGTTAAGTACAATTGTCTTTCCATGACTTTATTGTTTGATACATAATTGCTTATTCAATTGCCATTGATCATGACTATGAAGGTGATCCAATAGTAGAAGCACAAAACCAAAAAGATTTTGCCATTTTTCTGCATATATAAATCATGTCATCTCTTAGTCTATAGTTGGGAATTTGCTCGGGGACGAGCAAACCTTAAGTATGGGGTATTTTGATAACACGATTTATAGCATAGTTTTAGGTGCACATTTAGGTAGAATTCTCGCTCAATCATGCATTATCTAGCACTAGTCCAATACGTTTTGCACTCAAAACAAGTATTTTGTCGAGATAGACGTCTACACGGACTTGTGTGCGTTTTGTAGGTATTTCGGGAAGTTTCGAGCAAAAACGACGCGCTTGAGGGTCGCTCAATTAGAGGACACGTTTCCAAACTCATTAGAACGAAAGGCAAGGGCTGAGAAGGACTCAAGGAACCTTACCAACACAGACCACGCACCAAACCACAGCCTATTGATCCAAAACAAAGTTTCTGTTAGAAATCACGGGTTCTTGAAGAACCACGGCCGTGGAAATGACCGTGGATTTTGCCAGATTCTCGTGACAGCTGTGCCACGACTCTCATGGCCAGCTCATGAAGAAATTGGTTATAAAAGTGGTCCTTGATAGTGGTTAGAGGCAGCTGGGATTTGGGTAGTTTTGAGAGCAGCTCACACATTCTCTATTGCTTTCACAAAAATACATGCCAAGAAGAAGAAGGATTTTTCTAGGAAGGAAAGTGCAAGAAGAAGAAGAAAGGAGCTATTGCCATTGAAGAGGAGAGGAGAAGACACACTTATCTTGTATTTTCGGATTTATTTCTAGAAGTTTTGAACTCTTGAACCTTCCTTTAGAAGGGTTGTAAGTCATTCTAATTTCATCTTCAGATTTAGATTGTGTTTGAAGTTCATTTGTTCATCTTCTTTCTCTTATTTTCTTGCAATGGAGGTTATGAATCTATGTGTGTTTGTCTTGATTTCAAATATGAATGTTGTAGGCTAGATTGATGTGATTCTAGGGAAAGGAAAGGATGGTTATGGCTAGATCTATGATAGGATGAACTTAGATTTACCTTTGGATGATTTTTGTTTATGAACATAGCTACTGTTAGTAATCACGGGTAGTTCTTGAAGAACCACGGTCGTGGTTTCTGTAGAACAAACCGTGGTTCTTCCTGGTTCGAAGGATCTTACCTTAGGTTCATAAAATTGTTGAAACCCTAGGTTTTTGCTAAGTTTAACCTACCCTAGGGTGTCCTAGAGTAGCGACTAAGTGTTAGGAGAGACTTACCCGGTAATCCTTGCCCTTAGAATCTAAAATAGCAAAACCTTAGGTAATGGTGAGCCTAATAAGCCGCCATTGGATTAAATGTGCTAGGATAGTTGAATAGGACTTCCTTTTCCGAGACTTACCCGGTGAGGATAGGTTAGATCCCTAATTAAACAATGCGGTTTGTGTTAAATTCCTACCCTTAGGTTCTTAGAGACTTAACCGGTAATGAGACCTTAGGTGTGGATTTAGTTGGATCATGAGACTTACCCGGTAATTGATCCCATTTTAGGAACACTTAATCCCAACACATCATAATCAATCCAAAGGATGAATAGATAACTTGAGATTTATGCCATAACCGAAATTTCCAACCCCTAGAATTCGTTTTCCCTTTTCTTGATCAACATCTTGTTCGAATTGTTTATTTGTGCCAATTTTCCGACTTAGTTTAATTGATTGTTTGCATGCATTTGATCCTTGAAGTGATCACCTAAAAACAACCAAAACAATTTAGATTTTCTTCCTTTATTTGCATCCTTTTCTTTAGATTTAGATCTTGCTAGATTCAATCACAACTTAATTCGATTTCACCTTAGTCTTTGTGTTCGACCTTGGAATACTTATCTTGCTACATACGTCCCGTACACTGCGGGTGCGCTAGAAGTATGATAATTATAACAAGTATAAATTTAAGGCTTTTTGCGTAACAAGTTTTTAGCGTAACAGGCGGTGGCATCAATAACTCCGTAGCATGAGGGAGACTGGGAGGATCTACGCGACTAGGCCAAACATGGTATATGGGGAAGGTATTGAACCACTCCACATGGTACAGGGAGGGCGGGACTAGGCCAAACATGGTATATGGGGAAGGTACTAAACCACTCCACATGGTATACGGGAAGATGCGTCGAACCACTCCTGTTGGATAAATGGACGAAGGCGAGAGTCTTAGACTTCTCGTGCCATAAGCATAATTGGGACTAAGAGTGTATCACCTTAAGGAAAGATCATAAATGAATTATATGTGAGCATGCTATGTGTTTCATTTACGCATTGTGTGTGTTTGTGCCGTGTTTATTCTTCTAATATATAGGTTGTTAGCTAACTGTTTTACCATCATGTTGTTAAATTCTTGCAGGTTAAGAGTGTTGTAGATAAATCTAGAGTAGATGGTCAGCCGGGTCCACGTACTCATATAGTTTGGGAAGAGGATTGTTGTCTTAAGTTTTTGCATGCACATAGGAAACCATTAAATTTTGCTTCTTGTAAGGCTGTTATATGTTACACATTCATGCCATTATATTTTATTGTTTTCAAATCACTTTACTTACATTTGTGCCTTATTGTAGATCTAGTAAAGTTGCTGTCAAACTAGGATTGGGACCCATTGTGAGGTCCTAACCCGTAAAGCCCCGAGTTTTGAGAATTTGGGGTGTTATAGTAGAATGGCTAAGATGGTTATCTCTAAGAGATTGGATCGGGTGTTCATGAATAGGAATGTACGAATATGGTGATAGGATGCTTCCGTGAGACAGTTGGCTCACTACACCTCTTGTCATGCTCCTCTTCTACTCCGCCTAAAACCGGATGTTAACAACAATGGCTGGAAACTTTTCAGATTCGAGGCAACTTAGTTGAGCCATAAAGATTTATGACCCTTGGTGGAGAGTGTGTGAGCTAATAGTTGTGAGGTAAGTGAATCTTTTAATTCTCTTAAAATTCAACTATCAATCTGGAACCACAAGGTGTATGGTAATGTCTTTTGCATGAAACATGCTATTTTGGAGTGTACTTAAACTATCCAAAGAAGTCTGGACTATGCTACGTCCCAACGTCTCCTAAATCTGGAAAGAAGACTCAAGCATGACGCTGAAATGTCGTTGATCAGGAAGAGTTGATTTGGTTGTAAAAGTCCAAGGAACAATGGCTCGCTCAAGCGGATCAAAATACCTCATTTTATCACACTTCGGTTGTGACTGGACGCCAAAGAAATAGAGTTGAGAGTTTGTTTGTGGAGAATGATAGCTAAAGGAAAGGTTTGTTGTGCTAGAACTTTAGGTTGTTAAGTTCTTTAAGGCGTTTTACTCTTCAAATGCGAACATGGGCTCGTGTCACTTAAGTGATTATGGTTTCCCGAATCTGGGGAGTGAGCTCTGTGACAATATATATGGTATACCGTCGAATTTGGAGGCGTGGAAGACAATAAGTTTCATGGGTGCTCTCAAAGCACCGGGATTTGACGGATACCAACCTATCTTCTATCAAAAGTGTTGGAGCAATGTGGGTGAATCGGTGAGAAATGAAGTTACTAAATTCTTCCAGACGAAGAGGCTCCCTAAGGGCCTTAATAAAACTCTTATCAACCTCATTGCTAAAGTGGGACAACCGGAGAAGGTTTAACAGTTCCGGCCTATTGCTCTTTGCAATGTGTTGTATAAGATTATGTTGAAGATTCTTGTGCAAAGACTTTAAGGTATTATTGGCCCTACCCAGAGAAGTTTCATACCTGGAAGCTTGATCCAAGATAACATCGTCCTCATGAAAGAAGTAATCCATACCATGAAGAGGAGGACGGCTCGTAGAAAATGGATGGTGCTTAAATTGGACCTCAAGAAAACCTATGATCATATTAGGTGGGATTTTGGTCACTTTACTCTATAGGAGGCAGGGTTTTCGGACTATTAGACGGACATGATCAATGAATGTATCTCTACCACTACCATGTGTCTTAACTAGAATGGTGATGTTACGGAAGAGTATAAACCGAATAGGTGCATCCGCCAAGAGGACCCCATATCTCCCTATACTTTTGCACTATGTGAGGAGAGGCTTAGTCATCATATTAATCAATTTTTTTTATCACGGTGATTAGTGCCCTATAAAGTTAGCAAGAGACGGGTCTCCCCTTTCACATCTCTTCTTCGCTGATGACATCACACTGTTTGTGGAGGCGTCGAGCAGACAAATGAAGGTCGTGATGCATATTATTCGGACCTTATGTGAGGCCTCAGGAAAAAAGTCATCATGAATAAATCTTTGATTTTCGTGTCTCTAAATGTGCGGTGAGGGAGGGAGTTAAGAAGAAACCTAGAGGTTATAAGCGGGATCACTATATCTGAAGACGATGGGTATTATCTTGGTGTCCCTCTCTTCAAAGGTAGTATTAATGAAGAAATATTTGCCCCCTCCCACTTCTCAACAAGATCCAAAGGAGGCTAGCTTGACATAAAAGAAGACACATAAGCTTCGCTAGAAGAGTTACACTCACTAAATTGGTCTTGACTTCTATCCCGGTTTATGTCATATCTACATTTATGCTACCCAAAGGTACCTACGATAAGATTGATAAAATTTGTTGGAATTTCATTTGGAGGTGGTGTTGAGAGTGTTAGAAAACTGTACCTTATTCCGTGGTCTTAATTATGTAAGCCCAAGCAGTTATGGGGTGTTGGTCACATACCTAATACCTATAAATACTCTTAATAGGGCGATTGTTGGCAAGTTAGGGTGGAGGATGTTGATAGATAATACTTGTATGTGGACCAACGTTTTGAAGCATAAGTACGTTAAGGCTTTGAGAGTTAGACATGTCGCCCTTCGCCGGTAGGGAGGAGTATATGTAACACCCCGAATCCGCGGGACTCGGAATGCTACATTGGGCTAGGATCTCACCATGGATCCTAACCCTAGCCTGACAACAAGTTCACTGGATCTTACAACAAGACACAAGTAGAGGAAAAACCAAATACATAAAAGTTGTATATGATACATCAAAAGTGTTTACCAATACAAAGCCGAGTACAAAACATCAAACATAAACATCTGATACAAAAGATCCCATCCCACGCATCCTAATGTTCAGAAGTCCTCGGCTGGTCACACCACCTGGCTCACTCTGCAGTCTTCCTAACCTGCAGATCATCTACAACACGATATACACCGTTAGCTACAACAATGAATAAGTATGAAGGTAATAGCACAAACACACATCAACATCTCATACATGTAATGCCACACACACATTCATTTATTATCTTTCATTACGTTATTCCATTACTAATTCAACTTCTTTTGTAACACGAGGAGCCTCAAGAACCTCGTCCCATCCAACGTAACACATGAGTTTTGCATAGGGGTGATCATCACTCGTCCCCTCCTGTGAGATCATCTTCAAGGCACCTCCTCCTACCAGTAGGTGGAGACCGGTGGTTACCGCCCGTTATAATACACTTGGGCCATTTAAATGTAATAAAAACGTCATCCTAGTCCAGTTTAGGTTATAAATGCACAATCACATGAACACACACAACCATCACAATCACACAAATCCATAACTGAACGCTAAGTAAGTCTTATGGACTTACCTGTAATACTCGTATCCAATACCACGTCACAACTTCCCCTTGGAGAAGTAATCAACGCCTGCAATAGCAAGGCACACAACATCACATACTGAACGCTAAGTAAGTCTTATGGACTTACCTGTAATACTCGTATCCAATACCACGTCACAACTTCCCCTTGGAAAAGTAATCAACGCCTGCAATAGCAAGGCACACAACATCACATACTGCAAGGGTTAGGAGACTCATCTCCATAACCATAACCAGCCTACAACCTCAATCTAAACCTCAAGATCATAACATGCTCACAAATGTCTAAGGCATAACCTTAACATCAACACAAGTGCCTAAGGCACATCTCTAACATATAACCCATCCTAACCAAGCTAGCCTAGCTATCATCTAAGCCAAGGCTAAAAGAAAGGAAGAAAGAATCATACCAACAAGGTATGCCCTAGACGCACCAACGGAAACAAAGGACGCAGGGGCGCTGAACCAGTCAGACATAGGGGCGGATGACTCAGGGTGCAGGGGCGGCTCACACACTAGGCGCAGGTGCGGCTCAAGGCAGGCACATGGGCGGCTGTCTGTGTAGAAGGTTACCCCTAACTTCTCTTCGATCTCTCTCTTGACTCTCTTCACTTCTCCATCACACAGCGGCATAACACATGCATATATACACATGTATCAACATCAAACATCCAGGAAAGGATCAACACAAGCTCATCTTGTGATCCTAAGCTAAAGAAGGAAGAAGGAAGCAAGGGAGAACAAAGAAAGAAGGTGGAGATGAAAGTCTTACCATAGCAGAACCCTAAGTAGCAAGAAGAGCATCCAATACACCTTACAACCTCAGCACATCAACCACTAAGCTCAGCCACAAGCTCAACATCAAGATCTCACTCAGCACAAGCCTAAATCAAGAACAACTCTTGATTCCAACAAGAACAAGATCAAAGGAAGAAGGAGAGAAGGAGAAGAGCGTAAGGAGAGAGATGATGTTGAAGAGAATGAGGAAAACCCTCATACTGAGGCAAATGATAGCTTATAAAGGAAGTCAGCCGCAAAGCACAAGTCAAGAGGTCAACGAAAGCGGCTGCAACCACACAAAGCCGCAGGGGGCGGACACTGTGAGGCGCATGGGCACCTAGCCGCAGGGGCGGCCATCTGGGTCCGCAAGGGCGGCTGCCAGGGTCAAGACAATGCTCAGCAAGGACTCCAAGGCTCAAAGGACTAAGGCTCTTACATCACACTCCCCTAAAAACAAGTTTCATCCCGAAACTTGCAAGATCCCAAATCCTCTCGGACCCATAAGCCGAGGTATAACTCTCCCTCTCAGTGGTATCATATATCAACCTATAACACTTTATATCCTCAACACAGCGTGGAGGAATCATCACTCCAGCAACACCATCATCAACTCTAAACAAGGCCTAGAGGAAGAACATCTCTAGTCAAAGACTAACCACATCACAATGGCATGAAGGAAAGCCATCTCCAGCCAAAACGTACACATAACATAACTATGTGGAGGAAATTCATCTCCACTCACACTATGTCCATCAATAATAGCATGGAGGAAAGAACCATCTCCAGCTAATCCTAACACATACACCATAACATGGAGGAAAGAACCATCTCCAGCTATACCTATCTCACGCTAGCAAACAGGATCTAATAGATCCTATGCACATATCACAGCTAGCACGAAAACACAATATATCACATAAGCACATAGCATAACATGCACTCACCAAGATGACACTAAGATCTACTCGTGGGTCCTACAGGTGCATCTATCTCGGCGTAGAACTCTGGATAGTTTCTCCTGAACACTATCCTCAGTCTCCCACGTAGCCTCATCAGGTCCTCGCCTAGACCACTGTATCCTCATCATAGGAATGTATTTCGAACGCAGGCATCTCACACCTCGCTATAGGACTGCAATAGGGTGCTTTGCAAAAGTATGGTCCGGCTCAACCACTAGATCATCTTAACTCACAAGGTGTCTCAGATCTGGCATAAACTCCCTCAGTTGAGACACATGAAACACTGGGTAAACACCCTCTGACCTCAGAGGCAAAGCTAACCATTATGCTGCCTTCACAATGTTGTTCAAGATCTCAACTAAACCGACATATTGGAAACTCAGTTTCCTTTCCATGCTAACACGTCTAACGTCTCACAGCGGAGATACTCTCGGCCGGACATGAACTCTCACTTGAACTATAAAATCCTGAATCTGGCCAGATGTTATTCCACTAATACTGCTAGGTCCAATCTAGCATAAAGGTATACGGCATTTATGTCTATATAATGCCTCATAAGGGTCATCCCAAAAGATGCACGTCAGTCATTGTCATATAATAAACTCATTAATGGGAGGTAATCTAAGTCTGTTGTTAAACCTCGAGGTAAATTGCTCAGCTCAATCGAAGACGATTGTCCTTAGTATATCATATAGTCACACTATCTATCTAGTGTACTCCTCCGCCAATCCACTCACTGGCTACGTCTCTCTGATAGGAATGAAACGTGCCGGCTCCGTTACTCTATCAGCTACAACCCAGATAGCATAAAAACTCCTATTGGGCCTCAACCCTGTCACAAAGTCCATAGGTATGTCCTCCCACTTCCACTACTACACTAGTGGTGGATGGAACTCATCCCTAGGTCGGTAATGTTCTATCCTGACCCGCTGACTGGTCACGTATTGTGGATGTAATGAGTAAGGTGTACAGTGAATGTACTGTAATATTCCATATCTCGACTCCGCATGAGCGGTTATATAGGCACGGTCGCGGCGCCTGATTATTCCATCTGCTCTAATGGGGAACTGTAGTGTCACTCCATAAGACATCTTCTTTCCCATTTTCAACAAGGTCAGGCAGGTCCCCTACTTCAGTTGGACCTCATCCAACAGACCAGGTAAAACCTCTAAGGCATAACTGGGTATCCTCATCAAGGAACTGGTTGTCCAACTCTAGCCAAGCTAGATTCTTCTGAAGTTGAGGGTGGATAGTCAGTCTCGCAATTATCTTCTCTCGAGGCGTCTTTCTGTTCAAGTTGTCGGCAACAACATCCAACTCTCTGAATGATATGGCATCTCCAAGTTAAGGTCTTGATCAACTCGAGCCCTTAATGCTGGTGGTTATTCAACTCCCATGGCGTAAAAGTATAATTCAGACTCTTATGGTCTGTAGAACCCTAACATGAAAATACAAGTACTGTCTTCAAATCTTCAAGGCTGGAAGTACCACTGCTAATTCTAGATCATGAGTTGGGTAGTTCTCCCCATACATCTTCAGCTGTAGACACACATATCAATAACTCTACTCCTCTGTAGTAACACATGTCTCAACTTAGCTGGGATGTATCACCATAATTCACGGATCCCCAGAATCTTTTGACCATAACAAAATGGAAGCAGAGATCAAGCACTTCTTCAATTCTTCAAAGCTCTAGTATACTACTTGACAACACAATTCTGGTGATTTCCTTCAGAAGATTCGTAAGTAGATACACATTCACATAAATCCTTTCTCAAAGCATTGGTAGTAATCGGCTGAGCCGAGAAAACTATGCATTCCCTTATTGTTCATCAGTATCGTCCATGCTGCATCATATTCAATTTTCGCCAGATCAACCATGATCTTACTGGCGGAGGCAAAATGGTCCAAGAAGGCTACCTCTAGCATCTCAACTCGCATTTAGAGAGCGTAGCATACAACCCTCTATATCTCGAAATCTGCAAAACTATCCTCAGATGATCGGTCTGCCCCTCTCTGCTATGAGAGTATACCGACAGGTCATCAATGAAGATTACCATAAACAGATCGGGGAAATCGATGAAGGTGCTATTCATTAACTCCTTGAAGACTTTTAAAGCATTCGTCAACCCAAATGGCATTGCTACAACTCGTAGTGCCCATATCGGGTATGAAGGGCTATCCTATACACATCCTACTCTCTCACCCTTAATTGGTGATATCCTGAGTGCAAGGAAATCCTGAGAAACGCCATTTCTTCTTGAAGCTGACCCATCAGGTCGTCAATACGAGACAATAAATACACTAGAGCGAAGAAAGCCCGTCTCAACCAACTCTTCAAGTCATCAGTTACAACATCTTAACAGGCGTCATATGAAATGGGTCTTCCCGATCAGTTTTGTATCATACTTCAACTCGATAACAGTTTCCACACTCCGTTGTGGTGGCAACTAGACGGTTCAGTAACACGTCTATAAGCTCATAAACCACTGGAATACCTTCCAATATTAGACTATCTCACTCCTTCATGGTATAACACCAGAAGGCATCCCATCCTTGTGCTATCAACTTGCTGCTTGACAGACCTGATGACAAACCCGTCTCTTCAAAGGCCTTAACCTCGGAAGACCTCTATCTAATCCATCTCAGTAAAGACTATAATAGCCTTCCTACTAATATCTAACACATTATAATATCTATTCTTCCAATCCATACACATAATGACTTCTTCATGCACCTACGGCATGACAAAGAAGCCTGAAAAACCATACACAACTCCCTGAATAAATGGGACAACCACATATTGCACAGGTACCTCAGACCCCTATCTAGTAATCCTGTAAAGGAAAGTCTACCTTCTAATGTTTCCACAGTCCACTATTAACGCATGCATCGAAAGACAAGAAGTGCATAGCACTCATAACAAACAAAACTCCACTAGGTGAACCATTAATGAGAATAGTACCTGTAACTGCTAACATCAGTAGTTCCATTGCATATCATCACTCAAACTCGAATCTATGCTCCTCAAGTATCTATGAGGACATCGCCATAGCCTCCACTTCTACTCTTTCTGCATCGGAAAGAGGAAAGTCTTGCTGAGAAGAAACACTACCTTGTTGACAGAAAGGGGCCAGATGGCCTAGTTCGCCACAAGTGAAGCAAGTTATCGGTGCCAAGGGGCACTCAAAGCGCAAATGATCTGGATAGCCACAATTGAGACATAAACGTCTCATCTCTACAACTAGTACGGGGGACTTCTCTGCACTGCTCAACTCAAGGGCTCTACCTTGAGCTCTTCTGGTATCTATGGCACTCCTACCTCGACCCCTATCTCTACTCGGTCTGGGAAGGGATCCCTGAGTAGAATGACGAACTGGAACTCTCGGTTGTCCCTGTATCTGTTGCTGAAGTGTCTTCTGACCATCTCCCGTCATATTAGCAAAAGAGTAACCTTGTCGTGATGTAACTCCACCTTGCCTACAGAAGGCAGCTCTATGACCTTGTCTACCACAGGTAAAGCAAGTCACTAGCGATCTTAGACAATGTGGTCATATATGTCCATACTTTCCACAATTATAACAAGTTCTCATCTCACCAGAAGTCCGTGTAGAGCGGAAACTACTCAAACGTCCACAAGCCGGACTCTGTTTACCACCTGGAAGCCTTACTTCATCTTTCACTGGTTCAACCCGTTGTTTCTTCTTTGATGTGGAAGCTTCAGTTAATCTCACAAATGTTGGTACATCCGGTGTAGGTCTACCCGCTATTATAGCCTCGTATACTTGGCGTATATATTCTTGAAACTCGGATCTACTCATGGAGACATGATCAGCCTCTTCAAACTCGTTCTCTGCCACAGGTGGAACAACAGCGGAAACTGGTCCCTGACTTAGCGCTATTAGAGGAAGAGGGGGTATACCCCTACCTCATCTACAGATACTGCTCTAGTCTGAGCCATTTGTAGAATATGCGCACCTAATCTTATAAGGCTATATATATATATATATATATATATATATATATATATATATATATATATATATATATATATATATATATATATATATATATATATATATATATATATATATATATATAGGGTCCGGTTCCGGTGAGGAGGACCCTTGTAGATAGAAATGAGGAGAGGCGGGGTGGTGACATATGGCATGCCACGTCACTGTTTTTTTTTTTTTTTTTTTAGATTTTCTTTTTGTAAATAAAAATTGGTGTTCATATTTTTGTAAGTATGTGTTCATTTTTAAAAGAGTCATTGTTCATATTTTATCAATAAATGTTCATTTTTTTCCAACACTAACTATTCATTTTTTTAACATTAATTGTTCATCTTTGTATTTTTTTAAAACATTTTTTCGGATTTTTTTTGAAAATTATAATATTCTTTCAAATCGTGTTGATAAAATATGATGCTCATTTTTATACAAGTATGTACTCATTTTTTTACGGTTATGGTGCTTACAATATGATGTTCATTTTTTTTGAAAATTATACTTTTCTTTAAAATCGTGTTTATAATATTCTGAGATCGATTACATAAAAAATTGTGAATCAAAGAGAATACAAGATGATTTAGGTTTTGTTTCTTCGAATTTCTAATCTCACTGTTTAGATTTCCATTCTTAAGGTTTAGGTTTAATTATAATTGATGTTTGTGTTTGAAATCAAATTTGTTTGAATCATTTTGTGTTTGATAAGTTTGATTGAGAAAATACATATATATACATATGTTGAGTTGGTCTAATAACTTCAATTGAATAATCTATATGCTCATTTTAGTGTGCACGCAAACTGTTCGGCAAAATGCCTTGTAGAAAAATAGTTTATTATATTTACAGGAAAAATGACATAAAAAATATGAACACTGACGAATAAAAACATGAACAATGACGTATAAAAGTATGAACACCGATGACTTATCTATAACTTTGACACATACATAACATATTATGATCATCTTTTAACATTTTGTGATGAGTTTTTTTATTTTTGTGGTTATATACAGTAAATGAACATCTATGCATTATAAAATGAACACAAAAGAATAAATGGACATGACACTTTGATGAATAAAAATACTATGAACACCGATGTATAAAAACATGAGCAATGACATATAAACGTATGAACACCGATGACTATTTTGAACATAAGGGTATTTTTCCAGATTTTAAGTCAATTTACAAAAATGCCATTAATGATGAGCGTGTGAGAGCCCTTGATTTAAATTCATCCAATGGCTTACATCCCTCCTAATTCCTATCTACAAGCTCTCTCCTCACTTGAACTAATATATATATATATATATATATATATATATATATATATATATATATATATATATATATATATATATATATATATACGCTGTCGAGATCCTCAGATGGGTGACGGCTTCTGTACATAGAAGATATATATATATATATATATATATATATATATATATATATATATATATATATATATATATATATATATATATATATATATATATATATATATATATATATATATATATATATATATATATATATATATATATATATATGCTGTCGAGATCCTCAGATGGGTGACGGCTTCTGTACACACTATCCCAAAATATCTGTACTCGCTTTAAAACCAAAACCTTTTTAAAAGTCAAACCCCATGTGGGTTCTGTTTATTTATCCACTCTACCTTTATTGTAGATAACAAGTGCCATTATTTTCAACCTAAGGCTCTGATACCAACTCTGTAACACCCCGAATCCGCGGGACTCGGAATGCTACATTGGGCTAGGATCTCACTATGGATCCTGACCCTAGCCTGGCAACAAGTTCACTGGATCTTACAACAAGGCACAAGTAGAGAAAAAACCAAATACATAAAATCTGTATATGATACATCAAAAGTGTTTACCAACACAAAGCCGAGTACAAAACATCAAACATAAACATCTAATACGAAAGATCCCATCCCACGCATCCTAATGTTCAGAAGTCCTCGGCTGGTCACACCACCTGGCTCACTTTGCAGTCTTCCTAACCTGCAGTTTGCAGATCATCTACAACACGGTATACACCGTTAGCTACATCAATGAATAAGTATGAAGGTAATAACACAAACACACATCAACATCTCATACATGCAATGCCACACACACATTCATATTATCTTTCATTACGTTATTCCATTACTAATTCAACTTCTTTTGTAATACGAGGAGCCTCAAGAACCCCGTCCCATCCAACGTAACACAGGAGTTTTGCATGGGGGTGATCATCACTCGTCCCCTCCTGTGAGATCATCTTCAGGGCACCTCCTCCTACCAACAGGCGGAGACTGGTGGTTACCACCCGTTATAATACACTTGAGCCATTTAAATGTAATAAACGTCATCCTAGTCCGGTTTAGGTTATAAATGCACAATCATATGAACACACACAACCATCACAATCACACAAATCCATAACTGAACGTTAAGTAAGTCCTATGAACTTACCTGTAATGCTCGTATCCAATACCACGTCACAACTTCCCCTTGGGGAAGTAATCAATGCCTGCAATAGCAAGGCACACAACATCACATACTGCAAGGGTTAGGAGACTCGTCTCCATAACCATAAACAACCTACAACCTCAATCTAAACCTCAAGATCATAACATGCTCACAAATGCCTAAGGCATAACCTTAACATCAACACAAGTGCCTAAGGCACATCTCCAAGATATAACCCATCCTAACCAAGCTAGCCTAGCTATCATCTAAGCCAAGGCTAAAGGAAAGGAAGAAAGAATCATACCAACAAGGTATCTGTTACGCTAAAGAGTGTGCACGCAATAAGCCTTAAATTTATACTCGTTATATTTATCCTAACTTCTAGCGCACCCGCAGTGTACGGGACGTTTGTAGTATGGATAGTATTCCGAGGTCGAACACAAAGACTAAGGTGAAATTGATTCGGTTTTGTGATTAAGTTTAGTGAAGGTCTAAGGTTAGAAAAGAGGGAAACAAAGAAATGAAAATCTCAATTGTTTTTGGTTGGATTTTGGTGATCAATCAAAGATCACAATTCATGCAAAGTAAACAATCAAACTAGACTAAAAATCTGCACAAATGAACAAACCAAACAAGATGATGATCAAAGAAAGAGAAGACGGATTCTAGAGGTCGGAAATTCCGGTTATGGCATAAAACTCAAGTCATCTATTCATTCTTTGGATCTCACTATGATATGTTGGGATTTAGTGTTTCTAATTTGGGATCAATTACCGGGTAAGTCTCATGATCCTACTAGTCCACTCCTAAGATCTCATTACCGGGTAAGTCTCTAAGATCTTAAAGATAGGAATTCTACGCAAACCGGATTGTTAATTAGGGATCTACCTATCCTTACCGGGTAAGTCTTGGAAAGGGAAGTCCTAATCAACTATCCTAGCACATCTAATCCAATGGCGGCTTATTAGGCTCACCATTACCTAAGGTTTGCTATTTTAGATTCTAAGGGCAAGGATTACCGGGTAAGTCTCTCCTAACTCTTAGCCACTACACTAAGTCACCCTAGGATAGGTTAAACTCAGCAATCACTTAGGGTTTCAACAATTCATAGGTCTTAGGCAAGGTCCGTCGAACCAGGAAAATCACGGTTTGTTCTACAGAAACCACGACCGTGGTTCTTCAAGAACTACCCGTGATTTCTAACAGGAACTACGTTCATAAACAAAAATCATCCAAAGGTAAATCTAAGTCCGTCCTATCATAGTTCTAGCCATAACCTTCCTTTCCTTACCCTAGAACCACATCAATTTAGCCTACAACATTCATAATGGAACTCAAAACAAACAAACATGAAATCAAAACATCCATTGCAAGATAATGAAAGAAAAGGGATGAACAAGTGAACTTAATCCAAAACTAAGCTGAAGATTAGAATTAGAACACTTACAACCCTTCCAAAAGAAGGTTCAAAGACTCATACAATCTCTAGAAAAAGAAATCCGAAATACAAGAAAGCTATGGTGTGTTCTTCTCCTCCTCTTCAATGGAGTTCTTCTCCTTCTCTTTGGCACTTTCCTTCCTAGAAAAACCTCTTGATTTTTTTTGAGAATATATTTGTTAGAGAAATGGATAATGGATGAGCTGCTCCCAAACTATCCCAGCTGCTCCAAACAATCCATGAAGGACCACTTTTATAACAAATCTCTCATGAGCTGGCCATGAGAGTCGTGGCACAGCTGTCACGAGAATCTGGCAAAATCCACGGTCATTTCCACGGCCGTGGTTTTTCAAAGAACCGTGATTCTATGCAGAAACTTCGCCTTGGATCATTGAGCTGTGGTTTGGTGCATGGTTTGTGTTGGCAAGGTCCCATGAGTCCTTCTTAGTCCTTGGCTTGTGTCCTAATGAGTCCGAGGACGTGTCATCTAAATGAACGATCCTTAAACGCGTCATTTTAGCTCTAAACTTCCCGAAATACCTACAAAACGCACACAAGTCCGTGTAGACGTCTATTTCGACAAAATACATGTTTTGAGTGCAAAACGTCTTGGACTAATGCTAGATCATGCATGAATGAGCGAGAATTTCATCTAAATGTACACCTAAAATTATGTTATAAATCGTGTTATCAAAATACCCCATACTTAAGGTTTGCTCGTCCCCGAGCAAATTCCCAACTATAGACTAAGAGATGACATGATTTATGTATGCAGGAAAAATGGCAAAATCTTTTTGGGTTTTGTGCTTCTACTATTGGATCACCTTCATAGTCATGATCAATGGCAATTGGATAAGCAATTATGTATCAAACAATAAGGGCATGGAAAGACAATTGTACTTAACTCAAAAACATGCATGAAATGTGAGGATGAAGAGGTCAAGAAGATCAAGAGTCTATCCAATCTAGATCACGAAGTCTTACAAACATGCAAGTAGGTCATAAGGGCTTGTGACATAAAAGGCCAAGAAACGTTGCAATTGGGCGGGGGATTCTCTAGGTTATGTGATGCTAATCCGGGAATGGAACTAACTTCACATCCTTGTCCTCGATCAACTTCCCCCAAGTGTATATTTTTCCCTATCTTGCTTTCTTTTCTTTCTTTTTTTTTTCTTCTTTTTCTTTTTGAGACAATGGCATTGGTGTACAAAAGCCGAAACCTTGGTGATTAGCCGTCCTCGGGCTTTTTCTTAGTTTTCGAGGTGCATCCACACCGGGCACACATACCAAAGCTCATTAGGGCTATTGGTTCATTGGACTTTGGCAAGGTACCAACACCCGATTATGTGAAGTGTACCGAGTTACTTGTCATTTAAACCAACGCCCCCAAACCTATATTTTGGCTACACTTCCTCAATAATTTCAGCATTTTATTCACGACATTCTTTTCATTACATCTTCACCCCGCACTTGCTTTTCACACATTTCAACACACTAGCATGCTCCTATTCCCGGATGGGTTTAAAGGAGGTCGATTTTATATCAATTGAGGTGCTCAAGCAATTATGATCAAGATGAGAAGTAGAGAAAGATGAAATGCCTCATTCATTCCTAGATGGTATGCAAGAACTATCATGTAATTTCGACTTTCAATACTCAATCCGTTCTAGGCAATCATCATGATCACAAGTCATTCATAGAATTTAAGAAAAGTAGTTCAAGTCCACATATGAATTTATCAATTCAACACATAAGGCCATCCATAGCCAATCACAAGATAAGTTTCATCATTAGGATCATATCCAAGCCTAGAAAGCACAAAAATTTTTAAATTTTCTGATTTTTATGGGATTTTCGTTTTAAGTATGTACAATGCAAGACATTAACCTATCCTAGATGCTCATCATGCAAAGGATCATGCAAACCCCACCCCATACTTAGAAACACATTCAATGTGGTATTCAAGTAAAGAGAGTGAAAGAAGGTTCTCACAATGTAAAATCGTTTGCTATGGCAATTGGGAATTCTCAAGTGAATTGATGTTGGATGATCCTTTCAACCATGGTAGAGAGCTCTAAACATCCTTCAAAGCTTCGGAACCCGCACTAGGCATCGCTAGCCGTCCAAGTTCCGCGTCCGCTCCACCCATAATTGGTGAGGGTGTCATCATCATCATTTTCATTGCCAAGAGAGGCTTCCAATGCCACTAATGCTCTAGCACACACACGAAAGTAGACAAAACACACACAAAGCATACAAAAACAGAAAAATCTAAGCAAAAATGAAAAGGGAAAAATGTTACCAATGGGTTGCCTCCCACCAAGCGCTTCTTTAAGGTCATTAGCTTGACCAAACTCGGGAGCGTCTATTCGAGGTGAAGCGGGGCAATCATGTCTACCGGGGCTCCCAGAATATACTTCTTCAAGTGATGCCCATTCACCTTGAAATTTCCACAATGCTCCCCTCCTATTTCAATAGCTCCATGGGGAAAGATCTTCTTCACCACATATGGCCCGGTCCATCTTGATTTGAGCTTTCCGGGAAAGAGCCTTAGCCTTGAGTTAAAGAGAAGGACAAGATCTCCTTCACTCAACTCCTTTGAAATGATCCTCTTGTCATGCCACCTTTTGGTTCTCACCTTGTAGATCCGGGCATTCTCATAAGCTTCCAACCGGAGCTCCTCAAGGGCATTGATATCAAGCAACCTCTTTTCTCCCGCTTCCTTGAGGTCAAAATTTAGCCACTTAATGGCCCAATAAGCTCTATGCTCCATTTCCACCGGAAGATGGCAAGACTTGCCATAGACCAACTTGTAGGGGGTGGTTCCAATTGGTGTCTTGAAGGCGGTTCTATATGCCCATAGTGCGTCATCGAGCTTCATAGTCCAATCCTTCCTTGTCCTAGACACCGTCTTCTCGAGGATGGCTTTGATCTCCCGGTTGGAGATCTCCACTTGACCACTAGTTTGGGGATGGTAGGGTGTTGCCACCTTATGAGTCACCCCATACTTGGCCAAAAGTGCTCCAAAGTTCCTATTTGTGAAGTGCTTCCCTCCATCACTAATGATTACCCTTGGTGTTCCAAACCTAGGGAAGATCACCCGGTTGAAGAACCGCACTACCACCTTGGCATCATTCGTAGGAGAGGCGATCGCCTCTACCCATCTTGACACATAGTCCACCGCCAATAGGATGTAGAGATTGCCACATGAAGAAGGGAATGGTCCCATGAAGTCTACACCCCACACATCAAAAATCTCAACTTCTTGGATGTTATTCAAGGGCATTTCATTCCTCCTTGAGATGTTGCCCGTCCTTTGGCAAGCATCACATGCCGCTACAAAACCTTGCACATCTCTAAACAAGTTAGGCCAATAAAAACCGGATTGCAATACCTTTGCACACATCTTGTGTGAGCTAGCATGGCCTCCGCATGGTAAGGAGTGGCAATGCCGGATTACACTCTCCACTTCATCCTCCGGTATGCATCTTCTAAGCACCCCATCCGGGCCTCTCTTGAATAGAAGTGGCTCACTCCAATAGTAATGCCTTACATCGTTGAAGAACCTCTTCCTTTGTGCATATGTAAGTCCGGGAGGCACTTCCTCACACACTAAGTAGTTCACAATGTCGGCGTACCACGGCTCACTTCCTCTAGCCACTTGGAACAAGCATTCCTCCACCATTTGCAATTGTTCATCCCGGAATGAATCATCTATCGGGATGTTGTCTTTCCCAAGCTCCAATGGTGGGAGTCTACTAAGGTGATCCGCCACGGAGTTCTCGGATCCCTTCTTATCTCGTATCTCCAAATCAAACTCTTGAAGAAGAAGGATCCACCGAATCAACCTTGGTTTGACATCCTTCTTTGTAAGTAGATAACGGATCGCCGCATGATCCGTATAAACTATGACCTTCGCTCCAACAAGGTATGAGTGGAATTTCTCAAATGCATACACCACCGCCAACAACTCCTTCTCGGTGGTAGCATAGTTGAGTTGGGCATCATCTAGCGTCTTGCTGGCATAGTAAATAGCATGAGTGCGCCCTTCTTTCCTTTGCCCTAAAACGGCCCCAACGGCCACATCACTTGCATCGCACATGATCTCAAATGGTAGACTCCAATCCGGAGGTTGCATGATAGGTGCGGAGATCAAAGCGTTCTTCAACCTACAAAAAGCTTCGAGACAATCCTTGGAAAAGACAAAATCAACATCTTTCATTAGTAGGTTAGTGAGAGGCTTAGAAATTTTAGAGAAGTCTTGAATGAACCTCCGGTAAAAACCGGCATGCCCTAAGAAACTCCTTACCCCCTTCACCGAGGTAGGTGGTGGCAACTTCTCTATCGTTTCAATCTTAGCCCTATCAACCTCAATGCCACGGTTAGATACCAAGTGTCCTAACACAATCCCTTCACTTACCATGAAGTGGCATTTTTCCCAATTTAAGACAAGATTTGTCTCCTCACATCTTTGCAACACTAATGACAAGTTAGCCAAGCAATCATCGAAAGAAGAACCATAAACAGAGAAATCATCCATGAACACTTCCATGATATTTTCTATGTATTCCGAAAAGATAGCCATCATACACCTTTGAAAGGTGGCGGGTGCATTACACAACCCAAATGGCATTCTCCTATATGCAAAGGTACCCCATGGACATGTAAAAGTCGTTTTCTCTTGGTCATCGGGGTGGATAGGGATTTGGAAGAATCCACTATACCCATCTAAATAGCAAAAATGAGAGTGTTGAGCTAACCTTTCTAGCATTTGGTCAATGAAGGGGAGGGGGAAGTGATCTTTCCTAGAGGCCATGTTTAATTTCCTATAATCAATGCACATCCTCCATCCCGTAACCGTCCTAGTCGGTATTAGTTCATTATTCTCATTAGTTACTACCGTCATTCCACCCTTTTTAGGTACTACATGAACGGGGCTAACCCACTTACTATCCGAGATAGGGTAGATAATTCCCGCATCTAGCAACTTAATGATTTCCTTTTTGAACACCTCTTTCATTATAGGATTCAATCTCCTTTGATGTTCAATAGAGGGTTTGTGGTTGTCTTCCATCATTATCTTATGCATGCACAAAGATGGCTTAATGCCAACCAAATCATCAATAGTATAACCAATGGCCTTCCTATGCAATCTTAGTTCATGCAACAACTTAGCAAGTTCATCATCACTCAAGCATGCATTAACAATCACAGGATATGTAGAATTATCACCAAGAAATGCATACTTTAAATGAGAGGGAAGGGGTTTAAGTTCAAGTGAGGGAGGACCTTTATCGGTTGAAGACGATCCAAATAAGATTGGATGAGATGAATCCAAAGCAAGGGAAAACTCTCCATGGCTCCTAGAAGCTTGATCATCATTAAGAGCTGATTCAGGGAAAACCACGGTTGGAAACACGGGTTGCTCATCTTCCACGGCCGTGGTTTTTGCCAAGCTTGCTTCTCGGAGTTGTCCAGAAAGTTTGACGGCCGTGGAACTTGCATCTCTGTAACACCCCGAATCCGCGGGACTCGGGGCGCTACGGGTTGGGACCTCACAATGGGTCCCGACCCTTAGCCTGACAACAATTTCACCGGATCTTGCAACAAGGCACAAATAAAGGCCAAAACCAAAATACATTTTTATGCAAGTGATGTGTTTCCCGAAAACATACAAACAAAGACTTCAGCCGATAAACAACACCAAACGCCACACACGCAACATACAATGCATATAAAGAATACCAAACTCAATTCAACCAAAACCCCTCCTAAAATGTACGGAACCCCGGCTGTCCACTCTTCCGGATCTCTCAGCCGCATTCCTAACCTGCAAGGCAATCTACAACAATCGGTATAAAACCGTTAGCTAATATTCGAGGCATTAGAATCAAGGTGAAAAGGCACAAACACAAGTCAATCATCATAAACACCCATACACTCAAACACACACAAGTCCGGTTTATTATCTTATTATTATTAAGTCATATCCCGTTCTAATTCAACTTAGGTTGTGACACGAGAGTCACCGAAACTCGCCTCGGTCCCTACTTACCGGCATGGAATGGTACTGATGCATCCGACCGTCTACCAGCACGGGATAGTCGCCGAGAACCCCCTAGCTCTCGCGGGAGCCAGGCAAGTTGTCACCGCCCGTTATCATACACTTGGGCCAAAATAATATATAAAGGTCGGTAATCCTATTCCGGTTTATAAGTTATAATGAAAGCAATAAAACACACACCACCAAACACGCATCGAATCTAATACAAGGAATACGAGCTAAGCAAGTCCGGAGACTTACCTCGTCCCACACTCAACTCACAACACTCTCGCTTCCCTTGGGAAGGAGTCCACAACCTGCTCACAAGAAGATAACTATATCAACAACTCGCTCAACTCAAGAAGTCTAAGACTTCTACACCAATGATCTACGCCAAATCATTTGACTCTCATTCTAGGACCGCATCCTAAAATCTCTCATGCTCACATCCCACTCAACACAAGCTAGAAGTCCTTAGACTTCTAGACCCTATGATCTTGCAGGATCATAACCCATAGTACATACTAGGATAAACATGCCTAGTCCAAACAAACACAACGGTAACAACACCATGTTAGGATACGCATATCCTAGCCCATAAAATCAACAATCATATACTCTAATTCTCAAACCTCACAAGCCTCGCAACATAACATCAACACCTCAAGTCATAAAATATTTCACAATCCTCAAACACTCACCTAAGGTCCAAACCACTACTTGGTATTCACTCTAAGTTATGCTATATCCAACCTAGCATGATACTAATACTAAAGATAACAAGATCAAGGAAGGAGATACTCACACGAGGTCAAAGGCGGAAGACGATCTACGAATGTCGAGGAAGGATTTGTTGGCCTTTATCGGGGCGCTTCCGAACCTAGCACCAAACTAAACAAATTTAGCGTAACGCTAAATTTGAACGGAATACTTAACATATATAAATCTAAGGAAAGTCTCACTTTTAAAATCCAAGTTAAAACCATAAATATATATTCCGGGAAAATTGTATAACATCATAAACCTCAGGTAAAACTCGTTTTCAAAGCCAACTTTAAAATCCCGTAATTTAATCGTCGAGTCATAACCCGGAATTAATTCAACATGAGCATAATATATATGGTATATATAAATAAGAATATAACTCAAGTGAAACCCAAATTTAAAATCATATAAACATTTTTCCGGGTAATATATACAATTATAGAAACTTGGAACATTTTCTGTAAATGAAACGTTGGGCCAAAATCTGTAAATAAATTCTGCAGGGGTATAAATGCAAGATTTCCACAAGGGTGGGTCAAAAACTGCAATTACAAGAAGAGTGGGTACATTCTGTAATATCACCAAATAATAGGGAGGCTGAAATGAATTTGCAATGAGGGTTTCTTCAACCCTGAACAATACGCAGAAGAAGAGGCTGGGGAAGAGGATCCAGACGGCGGCAAGGGTAGGCGGAGGAAGGAGCGGCGGCGCTAGCGTCGGTCTCCGGTGAGCGAGACGAGGAGGCTGCGGCGGCCCAATATCCGGATAGAGGCGGGTGTCTCGCCTCGCGACAGAAGAGACAGAGAAGGACGGGAGAGAAGGAGGCGGTTCATCCACCGGTGGTTCCGACAGCTTCGACGGCAAGACGTAGGAGGCTCGCGGAGGGTGCACAAGGAAGATTGCTCCGGTTCTCCCGATTCCGGCAATACCTAGTGATTAAGTCCTTGCCGTTCCGACGACAATGGCCGTGTGCATCCCTGGCTTCCAGTGCGGCTGTGATGTCTCCCATCCGGCAGAATTGAAACAGCACAAGGACAGGGAGAGTTGGGCGTGGAGGAGGGAAGTGGAGAGACTGAGGGAGAGAAGGGGAAGGCCGAGTGACTGAGTGAGGG
Organism: Fagopyrum homotropicum; assembly: GCA_033239125.1. NCBI lineage: Eukaryota > Viridiplantae > Streptophyta > Magnoliopsida > Caryophyllales > Polygonaceae > Fagopyrum > Fagopyrum homotropicum. The sequence continues at coordinate 3,409,048 of BSWB01000005.1, read as the reverse complement.
GTTACCTAGAGGAGGTTGTAGGGTAGGTGTGAAGCAATGGGGAATCGAGGGGTCGGAGTAGACAGGCTCACTTGCAGGCCCTAGCTGGGCGGGAGAAGGCCAAAGGCCAAATTCATTAGTGGGTACGGGAAAAAAAAATTGAAAGAAGGTAATTAAAATAATCTCGATAAAAAAAAATTCCCGGAACGGAAAATTTTCCGGCATTTCCGAAATAATAATACGACAATACGTGAACGTATCCAAAATATAAATACACTCGGGAATAATTACTTCACGTCGAAAAATACTTTTAATAAATAGTAATAAAAACATTTAAGCTAGTAAAATATCGATAAAAGTCGGATAAAAATAAATATGGCAAACGCGCCAAAAATTTGGGCGTTACATTAGATCCCCCTAAAAACAAGTTTCGTCCCGAAACTTGCCACACTCCGAACTTCTCGGTCCCTAAGGCCGAGGTATAAACTCTCAAACAAAGAAGGCTACCTTCTAATCTATATACACGAAGTGCTCACACCACCAACGCAATATATATAGATGATCATAAACTACATTCCCGCATAGGGCACAAAACCACATATAGTATCACATATTTATACACAACTCACTTAAGGGAAGGATTGGGTCTAACCCGTCGATTCCATCGACACTACTAACTCAGCGTAAAACTCAACCAAAGATGATATCATTTGTCACCTAAGTAGCCTCATCGGCTCCTCGTCTCTACTAGATCATCACGACGTACCACATGTCTCGAGTCATGTATGTACTCCCCCGACTGATACACATGAAACACTGGGTGAACACCCTCTACTCTTGGTGGTAACGCCCACTTATAAGTCACTTCTCCAACTCGCGCTAAGATCTCAAAAAGGTCGATATATCGGAACTCCACTTCCTTCTCGGGTCTTTCTCGATGTAGTATTTTCATTATTTTCCTTTCGATTTCTCTAACAAAGAAGATTGAACTTCCAATTTACAATGTTGGCTTTGGTTCTTGTCAAACCAAATTTTTGATGTTATGTTTCCTCATTTCTTGTTGCAATTCCAAGTAACGAAGAAAACACTTTATTCCACACTACCTATATTAACCAGACACGTATGCTATTACTTTTACATCGCTCCGCAATACTCGATCAAGACCTTGTCTTGAAGAATCATTTGTACACTTCAAACTCATAAAACCTCAAGTTAAATCAAAACAATTGCACCAATAATTCCTCTCTTAACTCTCAGCAACTCTTTCGTCAATTCTTCGTCCCATTCAGTACTTCATTGTCATCCGGAGTAGGTTACCATAATTGGTGCTATACAACTTCTCTCTTCACTGATTTGGTAAAGCTCAACACATCTAAGATAACTTGTAACTCCTTTCATATCTCTCGGGGTTGCCATCCCGAGACAACTTGTCATACGACTTCTCTCTCGTAGTGATTTTGGTTGGTCCAAAATGCCGTATTTGCAATATCCCAGTCTCGGATTCTCAAACGGTTACAATCAAATCTTAGAAGAAACTACCGACCCTTGCAACTGATCGAGTAGATCTCCCATTCATTGTAAGGGATACTAGTCCTTCATTTGTTATGTTGCTCGGCTCACTGTAATCGATGTACAACGTAGATAACCGTCTCTCTTTTCGCAAGTTGGTGTTTTCCATAAGAACTTCAAATGAAGAGTTTAAGATAAATTCGGAGTTTCTCCATAGCATTTCACTTATTCTAATGAACTCTTTTCAAAAAGTTCTTGCAATTGCTCCTTCCCTTGCCTCCACAACTCATGTCTTTTCACACGTGTCATCCCATACGGCACCTTAGATATCGGAACCACGTCACGCTTGAACTTAGTGGAAAATCCACATTTTGACGTATTGGAATCCGTGATATCTCAGCTTTCATCTTTTTGTTCCCGTCACATATCGTAATAACCAACACAATATTGTCTTATCACTTTACAAGTGGTCATGATATCAATGATCTACCTCGATCTGTTGGGGTGACGTCCTTTAAACACGTGTATTGTTCCATCTTTAGCTACAATCTTTACCATCTTCTTTCCGAGATCCTTCATCTCTTGAACTCGAGAGACTTGCTCGAGTCTTCTGACTCTTGTAGCCTTATTTAAATATTCTTTTATCTTAATCTCATTCTCCCCCTTTTATGTCATGATTGTAAAAATCTTCTAAGGTTTCTCACTTATGTGCAGCCATAAGTGTCCAAACTGCAGGACTTAACCGTGTTTCGAAGCAACTGATCTTATCTTCTTCGCTTCCCATGACATCCAAACATATGGAAGGAGCTCTTCGTCTTTAACATAAGCTTTCACTATAGACATCATTTCTTCAAGTAGGTGTAGCAATTATACTTCACTTTCCTTATGTAAAGTCAACCCGACGGTAGAGGTTCTAACCTCAATCTTCCATATACTTTTTGTACATCTTTTGTCGACATCAAACTTCAAAACTTCGATCTTCTCTTACTCTTGTTGGTCACCTTAAGCATCTCTTGGTATTCCATGAACAATCTTCACAACCGTACTAGTATGCTCCGTGGAGAAACGCTAGGCAAATTTTTTTTTTTTTTTTTTTTTTTTTTTTTCAACCACATCACTGAAAGATCCACTCAATACTTCACCGAGCACTAACATCATAACTCTAAACTTGTCGCATTGCCCAAATCCAGATTTCTCGTTTCACGTCATAGCCACTACGGCTTCGCCATGCGAGTCGTGGAACTTGACTTAGCTTTTGTTCATGAAAACATGACATTTATTACTTTAGAACAACCATACCATGCATCCCCTTATATACTCCCCCTTTACGCACAATAACCATAGAAGGCTCATCTTCCTCTTTGTCTTTCCAATCCCACAAGGTATGCTACCATCACTTGCTAAAAACGATAAATTTCTACATGATTAATATATTTGCACTTCCCTTGATACACCTCTTTACTGCCGACATTCAACCACCACGAATATTCCACGTTCTTTATCCCCTTCTTCATGATCCCAAATCCTGGGTTACTCCTCCCACCTACCGCATCAGTATACAACCCCCACATGTACAGTCTCGATGGTCACTGACTAACTCATTAATGACCCTTTTCAAGATCAACGACTTACCCTCCTACCATACTTCCACGTTACCACACTCCTGAAGGATACCCTCTCGGGGTATTCCACCTTAAACTTCACTAGCTCATTTGCCTTACTTCAAACTCCGTTAGCTTTTCCACGCTCCCCTCTTCCTTCCACTTCTATAAGATAACTACACCTTCTCGGCTCGTTTGTGTCAAATGACCCAAATTCATATGCTTAACCGTCCTTCATAATGTGTTGTAAGTGTATTTTTCCCACATCTCTATCATTAATAACCATTCTCTTCTCTTGGTTGGTAACTCAAGTCTTTCGATCCTCGCCCCTTGTTTCATCTTTCATCTTTTCAAGATCATCACCCACACACACTTTCTCCTTCTTAACATTGCTCATTCTCATCACCACGACGGAAAACGATTGACTCCACAAGGAAATTCTACTATGTGAACTTTCACCATGTAATCCTCCTCATAACTCTCGTATTCCTGAAGAAGTCTCCTGCTTAAGCTCACACAAAAACCGTCACTTCACTTTCTAGTTCTTTTGTAAGCTTAACTTACGCATCTCATGAACTTCGTATTAGTTCGACCACACTTCACACTCTGACTCCCATGCTTAGGAGCATCTAGAAAAAACTTCACGTCTCAAGGAAATACCACTTCTACCCTTGCTAGTATGCACTCCTTTCCTTCCCGCTTTGCGTCTTTAGTTATTCATGCATCGTCTTGAAGAATCATAATTTCGTCGTCTCGACTTCACTTCATTGTTACTTGTCATCGCTTTCTCGGAACTACTCCCACAACTTTAGATTGCTTCCCTATTTGTATATCTTCCATCTCGGTTTTGCTTATGTTGACTCAAGGTTCTCTTCTCTTTGTTTGTCCTTGTGGTTAACATCATCTCTAGTCTTCATATGGCTGCTTAGATGCTCTCTAAGGAGTCTGAGGAATCACCGGGGTGCTCACTAAAACGTGATGTTCAACTCGATACTTGAGTATATTCGTCTTCGTGTTGACACTATCCCAAGCCAAAAGGCGTTGTTCAAGGTGTGATGATAGCCTTCTATCATCCTAACTACAAGGTCCAAAAACCATATGCTACTATATATCCTAGTTTACGTATATGACTATATAAGTCCTATGTCCATATTGCTATAACCAACATATCATATCCAAGCAAAACTTATTACAACAAAACAAGGTTCTAACACTCATATGATATCATCATGCAACATGTAAAAACTCATATCAATATAAAAATCATGCCACCATTTTCACATAACAAGTCCATCATGCATAACTATAATCAACATATAATAGTAGTCCAACAACCATCCTAAATCCACATATACATATCTATATATATTTATATACATACACTAATAATCCAATAAACTACGCTGCCGAGATCCGCGGAAGGAGTGGTGGTCCGTACATTCTACCCCGACTCATGCATGTGATTTTTAAAACGAAAACTCAGAACCCGTGGGGTTCTGTTTATTCCTTATTCGGCCTTTAGAAGATTGCGAGTGCCATTGTTGTCAACCTAGGGCTCTGATACCACTTTTGTAACACCCCGAATCCGCGGGACTCGGGGCGCTACGGGTTGGGACCTCACAATGGGTTCCGACCCTTAGCCTGACAACAATTTCACCGGATCTTGCAACAAGGCACAAATAAAGGCCAAAACCAAAATACATTTTTATGCAAGTGATGTGTTTCCCGAAAACATACAAACAAAGACTTCAGCCGATAAACAACACCAAACGCCACACACGCAACATACAATGCATATAAAGAATACCAAACTCAATTCAACCAAAACCCCTCCTAAAATGTACGGAACCCCGGCTGCCCACTCTTCCGGATCTCTCAGCCGCATTCCTAACCTGCAAGGCAATCTACAACAATCGGTATAAAACCGTTAGCTAATATTCGAGGCATTAGAATCAAGGTGAAAAGGCACAAACACAAGTCAATCATCATAAACACCCAATACACTCAAACACACACAAGTCCGGTTTATTATCTTATTATTATTAAGTCATATCCCGTTCTAATTCAACTTAGGTTGTGACACGAGAGTCACCGAAACTCGCCTCGGTCCCTACTTACCGGCATGGAATGGTACTGATGCATCCGACCGTCTACCAGCACGGGATAGTCGCCGAGAACCCCCTAGCTCTCGCGGGAGCCAGGCAAGTTGTCACCGCCCGTTATCATACACTTGGGCCAAAATAATATATAAAGGTCGGTAATCCTATTCCGGTTTATAAGTTATAATGAAAGCAATAAAACACACACCACCAAACACGCATCGAATCTAATACAAGGAATACGAGCTAAGCAAGTCCGGAGACTTACCTCGTCCCACACTCAACTCACAACACTCTCGCTTCCCTTGGGAAGGAGTCCACAACCTGCTCACAAGAAGATAACTATATCAACAACTCGCTCAACTCAAGAAGTCTAAGACTTCTACACCAATGATCTACGCCAAATCATTTGACTCTCATTCTAGGACCGCATCCTAAAATCTCTCATGCTCACATCCCACTCAACACAAGCTAGAAGTCCTTAGACTTCTAGACCCTATGATCTTGCAGGATCATAACCCATAGTACATACTAGGATAAACATGCCTAGTCTAAACAAACACAACGGTAACAACACCATGTTAGGATATGCATATCCTAGCCCATAAAATCAACAATCATATACTCTAATTCTCAAACCTCACAAGCCTCGCAACATAACATCAACACCTCAAGTCATAAAATATTTCACAATCCTCAAACACTCACCTAAGGTCCAAACCACTACTTGGTATTCACTCTAAGTTATGCTATATCCAACCTAGCATGATACTAATACTAAAGATAACAAGATCAAGGAAGGAGATACTCACACGAGGTCAAAGGCGGAAGACAATCTACGAATGTCGAGGAAGGATTTGTTGGCCTTTATCGGGGCGCTTCCGAACCTAGCACCAAACTAAACAAATTTAGCGTAACGCTAAATTTGAACGGAATACTTAACATATATAAATCTAAGGAAAGTCTCACTTTTAAAATCCAAGTTAAAACCATAAATATATATTCCGGGAAAATTGTATAACATCATAAACCTCAGGTAAAACTCGTTTTCAAAGCCAACTTTAAAATCCCATAATTTAATCGTCGAGTCATAACCCGGAATTAATTCAACATGAGCATAATATATATGGTATATATAAATAAGAATATAACTCAAGTGAAACCCAAATTTAAAATCATATAAACATTTTTCCGGGTAATATATACAATTATAGAAACTTGAAACATTTTCTGTAAATGAAACGTTGGGCCAAAATCTGTAAATAAATTCTGCAGGGGTATAAATGCAAGATTTCCACAAGGGTGGGTCAAAAACTGCAATTACAAGAAGAGTGGGTACATTCTGTAATATCACCAAATAATAGGGAGGCTGAAATGAATTTGCAATGAGGGTTTCTTCAACCCTGAACAATACGCAGAAGAAGAGGCTGGGGAAGAGGATCCAGACGGCGGCAAGGGCAGGCGGAGGAAGGAGCGGCGGCGCTAGCGTCGGTCTCCGGTGAGCGAGACGAGGAGGCTGCGGCGGCCAAATATCCGGATAGAGGCGGGTGTCTCCCCTCGCGACAGAAGAGACAGAGAAGGACGGGAGAGAAGGAGGCGGTTCATCCACCGGTGGTTCCGACAGCTTCGACGGCAAGACGTAGGAGGCTCGCGGAGGGTGCACAAGGAAGATTGCTCTGGTTCTCCCGATTCCGGCAATACCTAGTGATTAAGTCCTTGCCGTTCCGACGACAATGGCCGTGTGCATCCCTGGCTTCCAGTGCGGCTGTGATGTCTCCCAGCCGGCAGAATTGAAACAGCACAAGGACAGGGAGAGTTGGGCGTGGAGGAGGGAAGTGGAGAGACTGAGGGAGAGAAGGGGAAGGCCGAGTGACTGAGTGAGGGGTTACCTAGAGGAGGTTGTAGGGTAGGTGTGAAGCAATGGGGAATCGAGGGGTCGGAGTAGACAGGCTCACTTGCAGGCCCTAGCTGGGCGGGAGAAGGCCAAAGGCCAAATTCATTAGTGGGTACGGGAAAAAAAAAATTGAAAGAAGGTAATTAAAATAATCTCGATAAAAAAAAAATTCCCGGAACGGAAAATTTTCCGGCATTTCCGAAATAATAATACGACAATACGTGAACGTATCCAAAATATAAATACACTCGGGAATAATTACTTCACGTCGAAAAATACTTTTAATAAATAGTAATAAAAACATTTAAGCTAGTAAAATATCGATAAAAGTCGGATAAAAATAAATATGGCAAACGCGCCAAAAATTTGGGCGTTACAATCTCGACTGTGGAACTTGCAGCTGTTCACCACCTCTTCGTGGCTCTCAAATCCAACTCTTGGTTCCTCTTCCAAAGCTTCCAAGGCCTTGATCTCTTCATTGCAGCTCTCTTCAACGCCTTCTTCCATCATACTCAAGGTAAGGACCTTCTCCAAGGGGTCTTTGATCAAGATCGAGCTCACAACTTCCCTAGATTCTTCATGCTCGACTATGTTGAAGATATCTTCATCAAGGGTTGACCCTTTCATCATTGTGGACAGCTTGAACTTGATGTTCTCTTCCCCGATGTTGAAGGAGAGAGTCCCGTTCTTGCAATCCACTAAGCATCCGGAAGTGGCTAGGAAAGGCCTTCCTAAGATGATAGGAACCGGATAATCCGCCGGAATGTCCAACACTACAAAATCAATAGGCACGTAGAATCCTCCTAGCTGCACCGGGATATCCTCTAGAATCCCAACCGGATGAGTGATAGAACGGTCCGCCATATAGAGGGTCATCTTGACCGGTTTTGGCTCTCCCAACCCGACCTTGTTGCTAAGCGCAAGCGGTATGATGCTTACACTTGCTCCAAGATCACAAAGGGCCTCGTACTTCACATCTCCCACTCCTATTGGGACGCAAAAAGAGCCCGGATCCCTTAACTTGGGAGGCATCTCTTCCTTCATGGTTTGGATCAATTCCGAGGATCTCTTGGTCATCCTTATCTCCCCATACTCCTCCAACTTCCTTTTGTTGGAGAGTATTTCTTTCAAAAACTTCCCATATGCCGGCATCCCTAAGATGACATCCATGAACGGAATGTTAATATGTAACTTGGACATTAGTTCAAGGAACTTACCAAAGTGATTGTCCAAACGAGCTCTTGCTCTTGATTGTGGGAATGGTAGTGGTGGCTTGTATGGAGGTGGTGCCACATAGGTTGGCTCTACATCCTTGCTCTTGCCTCCATCTTCTTGCTTTCTTCCCTCTTCTACCACTACTTGTCTCCCCTTAGCTTGATCCTTGGGCAAGGGATCCTTCATACTCAACCCGCTCCTTGTTGTGATAGCCAACACTTGGCCTCTTGGGTTGTCTTTGGTTCTTCTGGGAAGCTTCCCCGGATCTCTATGTGCTTCACCCGCCTTTTGAAAGACTTGTGCTTCCAAGACCTTTTGAGCCTTAGAAATTGAAGTCACGGTGCTCTCAAGTCCATTCAACCTTCCTAGCAATTGTTCAAACATGACTTCGGTCCTATCCTTTGGAGGTTGAGAAAAACCGGGTGGAGGTTCTTGTGAAGCTCTTGGTGGTGGAGTTGTGCTTGTGGAGGCGGGAGGGTTCAAGGCTCCATCCGGGTTAGAGTAAGAAAATCCGGGATGGTTGTGGTTGGGCCGGTAATTGTTGAATTGCCGGTTGTTGTTGAAATTTCTTGGGCCTTGGTAATTGTTGAAGTTGCCTCTTCCCATATAATTCACATCTTCCTCCTTGGAAGATAGGTTGGCTTGTGGGAGCACTTGAGGAGTTGCTTGGTTCTTCAAGGTTGTAGTACACAACTCTCTCATGGATTTCAACTCGTTGTTGATGGCGTCAAGCTTGAAATTGCTCATGGTGACCTCGCTCACCTCATATGCTCCCGCCTTTCTTCCTTCACTCTTCCTATGAGAGTACTTCTCAATCACTAGTGCTTGCTTCTCCACAAACTCCCAAGCATCATCTACATGTTTCTCCATAAATGTCCCACCGGAAAGGGATTGAAGCTTGAATTGGCTATCTTCATCAAGTCCCTTGAAATAGATCTCCAATAGCTCAATTTTTGGTATGCCATGGTGTGGACAATCTAGGAGAAGGTCTTTGAATCTCTCCCAAGACTTGAACAAACTTTCTCTATCCCTCATCACGAAGGCATTGATCTTCCCTCTTAATTCGGTGGTCTTGGAAGGTGGGAAGAACTTGGTCAAGAACTCGGTTGTCATCTGCTCCCAAGTACCAACTCGCCCTTGTGGAATAGATTGATACCAAGCCAAGGCTTTATCCTTAAGAGAGAAGGAAAAAGCCCTAAGCTTATGGTTGTTGCTCTCCAACCTTGGCGGCCTAAGAGTTTCCATCAAAATCTCGTAGTTCATCAAATGTTGGTGAGGAGACTCTCCTTCCATCCCTCCAAATTGATTGTGCCGGATCATTTGTAGAACTTGAGGGCGGAGTTCATAGTTGTGGGTTGCGGGATCTCCTAGATTCACACCCGGTCGGTGTGCTCTTTGTGCCGGATCCATACGCCTCCCTAGGGTTTGTGGCTCCTCAATAGCAATGGGAACAACCCTAACATTGGCCGCCGGCTGCGGTTGTGGTGGAGGAGGTGGAGGTTGTCGGCGATTAAGCTCTCCTTGAACAAGGGCTTGCCTAATCTCCTCAATATCCCTCCTTGTTTCCTCTTGCCTCTCATTGGCAAGTCTCCTTTCTTCCTCCAAGAGCTCATCTCTTAGCCTTATTTGTTCTAAGGCTTCATCCAACTCAGCTTGAAGATTTCTACCGGCCATCTCTTTCTCTTTTCGGATGTTCTTGGATCTAGATCGAAGGGTTTTCTCCGGTTCGGGATCGAATGGAGCTAAATCCTTGCTACGAGACCTTCGCATACACCTAAAGAGTAATAGATGTCCTGAAAAGCAAAGACACCAACCAAAGAGAGATCAAAAGCAACAAGAAAGATCTACACTAGAAACAATCACAAAATAGACTCAATCTAGACCTAGTCCCCGACAACGGCGCCAAAAACTTGTTACGCTAAAGAGTGTCAACGCAATAAGCCTTAAATTTATACTCGTTATATTTATCCTAACTTCTAGCGCACCCGCAGTGTACGGGACGTTTGTAGTATGGATAGTATTCCGAGGTCGAACACAAAGACTAAGGTGAAATTGATTCGGTTTTGTGATTAAGTTTAGTGAAGGTCTAAGGTTAGAAAAGAGGGAAACAAAGAAATGAAAATCTCAATTGTTTTTGGTTGGATTTTGGTGATCAATCAAAGATCACAATTCATGCAAAGTAAACAATCAAACTAGACTAAAAATCTGCACAAATGAACAAACCAAACAAGATGATGATCAAAGAAAGAGAAGACGGATTCTAGAGGTCGGAAATTCCGGTTATGGCATAAAACTCAAGTCATCTATTCATTCTTTGGATCTCACTATGATATGTTGGGATTTAGTGTTTCTAATTTGGGATCAATTACCGGGTAAGTCTCATGATCCAACTAGTCCACTCCTAAGATCTCATTACCGGGTAAGTCTCTAAGATCTTAAAGATAGGAATTCTACGCAAACCGGATTGTTAATTAGGGATCTACCTATCCTTACCGGGTAAGTCTTGGAAAGGGAAGTCCTAATCAACTATCCTAGCACATCTAATCCAATGGCGGCTTATTAGGCTCACCATTACCTAAGGTTTGCTATTTTAGATTCTAAGGGCAAGGATTACCGGGTAAGTCTCTCCTAACTCTTAGCCACTACACTAAGTCACCCTAGGATAGGTTAAACTCAGCAATCACTTAGGGTTTCAACAATTCATAGGTCTTAGGCAAGGTCCGTCGAACCAGAAAAATCACGGTTTGTTCTACAGAAACCACGACCGTGGTTCTTCAAGAACTACCCGTGATTTCTAACAGGAACTACGTTCATAAACAAAAATCATCCAAAGGTAAATTTAAGTCCGTCCTGTCATAGTTCTAGCCATAACCTTCCTTTCCTTACCCTAGAACCACATCAATTTAGCCTACAATATTCATAATGGAACTCAAAACAAACAAACATGAAATCAAAACATCCATTGCAAGATAATGAAAGAAAAGGGATGAACAAGTGAACTTAATCCAAAACTAAGCTGAAGATTAGAATTAGAACACTTACCACCCTTCCAAAAGAAGGTTCAAAGACTCATACAATCTCTAGAAAACGAAATCCGAAATACAAGAAAGCTATGGTGTGTTCTTCTCCTCCTCTTCAATGGAGTTCTTCTCCTTCTCTTTGACACTTTCCTTCCTAGAAAAACCTCTTGATTTTTTTTGAGAATATATTTGTTAGAGAAATGGATAATGGATGAGCTGCTCCCAAACTATCCCAGCTGCTCCAAACAATCCATGAAGGACCACTTTTATAACAAATCTCTCATGAGCTGGCCATGAGAGTCGTGGCACAGCTATCACGAGAATCTGGCAAAATCCACGGTCATTTCCACGGCCGTGGTTCTTCAGAGAACCGTGATTCTATGCAGAAACTTCGCCTTGGATCATTGAGCTGTGGTTTGGTGCATGGTTTATGTTGGCAAGGTCCCATGAGTCCTTCTTAGTCCTTGGCTTGTGTCCTAATGAGTCCGAGGACGTGTCATCTAAATGAACGATCCTTAAACGTGTTGTTTTAGCTCTAAACTTCCCGAAATACCTACAAAACGCACACAAGTCCGTGTAGACGTCTATTTCGACAAAATACATGTTTTGAGTGCAAAACGTCTTGGACTAATGCTAGATCATGCATGAATGAGCGAGAATTTCATCTAAATGTACACCTAAAACTATGTTATAAATCGTGTTATCAGTATGCCCTGGACGCACCAACGGAAACAAAGGACACAGGGGCGCTTAACCAGTCAGACGCAGGGGCGGATGGCTCAGGATGCAGGGGCGGCTCACACACAAGGCGCAGGTGCGGCTCAAGGCAGGCGCATGGGCGGCTCAAGGCAGGCGCATGGGCGGCTCAAGGCAGGCGCATGGGCGGCTCAAGGCAGGCGCATGGGCGGCTGTCTGTGCAGAAGGTTGCCTCCAACTTCTCTCCGATCTCTCTTGACTCTCTTCACTTCTCTATCACACAGCGGCATAACACATGCATATATACACATGTATCAACATCAAACATCCAGGAAAGGATCAACACAAGCTCATCTTGTGATCCTAAGCTAAAAAAGGAAGAAGGAAGCAAGGGAGAACAAAGAAAGAAGGTGGAGATAAAAGTCTTACCATAGCAGAACCCTAAGTAGCAAGAAGAGCATCCAATACACCTTACAACCTCAGCACATCAACCACTAAGCTCAGCCACAAGCTCAACATCAAGATCTCACTCAGCACAAGCCTAAATCAAGAACAACTCTTGATTCCAACAAGAACAAGATCAAAGGAAGAAGGAGAGAAGGAGAAGCGCGTAAGAAGAGAGATGATGCTGAAGAGAATGAGGAAAACCCTCATCCAGAGGCAAAGGATGGCTTATAAAGGAAGCCAGCTGCAAAGCACAAGTCAAGAGGTCAACGAAGGCGGCTGCAACCACACAGAGCCGCAGGGGCGGACACTGTGAGGCACATGGCGGCCATCTAGGTCCGCAGGGGTGGCTGCCAGGGTCAAGACAATGCTCAAGAAGGACTCCAAGGCTCCAAGGACTAAGGCTCTTACAGTATAGAATACTCCGTCAGATAAGTAATTACCAATGGAGCTAAATGGAACGTTGGTAATGGTAGTGGTTGTAACACCCCAAATTCTTTTGCCATCTGCGGTGTTAATTTACCTACCAAAATATCGCCTGCCTCTACCCATGCTCTCAGCACCACAATCCCATTTTTGTCTAAATTGCGGAGTAAATGGGCTTCTAAATGTGGTATTTCGTTAGTTAATCTTTCGGGACCTTGACTTGTCACATGAGTCTGAATTTCATATTTTCGTATGTGAAAAGAAGTATAAATATCTCCATATACAAGACGCTCACTAATGAGTACGGCATAGTGGGTCCTAACCCTAGCCTGACAACAAGTTCACTGAATCTTACAACAAGACACAAATAAATATAAAACTGACATTTATAAAATTGAAATATCATATATCGATATACATACAAAACACACACCCGAGTATCAAAACGGTATCATATATATATAGATAGGATCAAGTAAGAACGTATTTTGCCATAAGAAATAAGAACAAATATCGACCACATGATTAAACTAAATTGACGTTCATGATTCAATATTATTTTTGTATACAAAGGAAATACCTTTGTATTTTTGGATACTAGGCGAGGCCCCGTGCGCGTAGCACGTGCGTCGTGATTTTAGTTTGTGCCATACAATGGAAGAAATTTATGTTTGTTGCGTAAGATAGAATTTATGAAACGACATAGTTTAATACGAATGGTATATAGTACCTATATTTATTGAATAAATAGCACAAAAAGATAGATACAAGAAACTGGAATGTCGCATCGTACATAATGTGACGTCTACAAAAACTCGAACGGAGGTGGCATTATAAATTACATAAGTTTGTCGACTTCTAACCAATTTAAAAAAAATTATAGTTCACACCGTGTTTGTGCGGATGTTTGATCTTTCCAATATTTCAAAGGAAATAATATTTTTTACTGAGTTATGATTTTCATTTTCTATGCTAATCTTTTTACGTGTGATAATATTTAGGTTACTTCTGTGTTTCATCCTTGAGAGAGCTACATAAAGTTGTCCGTGTGCAAAGCATGATTCACGCAAATACACTGCAATTATGTCCAATGTTTGACCTTGTGCTTTGTTGATTGTCATTGCAAAACATAGTTTAATTGAAAATTGTTTTCTTTTAAATGCAAAAGGGTATTTGTAATTTGAGGGACGAAGTGTAATGCGTGGTATGAAAACATCAGTTCCTTTGTAATAACCATTCGTTATTTGGCATCCAATTAAATTCCTATGAAAAGATTTACATATTAACCTTGTGCCATTACATAGCCCATTTGATGGATCAATGTTTCGTAATCAAATTACTGGACAGTTTTTTTTAGGACAGAGATTGTGCGGGCTTATACCCGGTTGGCAGAACGTATTAAGAAATTCAATAGGAAATAGATTATCGGTGCCATCAAGTACTGAGTCGAAGTTGTTGTAAATTTTTTCGGGTCCTAGAAATGCGTTTATTAAACCTGCATTTATGTGGTCTACGTTTGCATTTTTGGTAATAAAATGGCTCGAGTAGTAAAAATGTCGTAGTTTATGTCTTCTCTACTTATTTCCGGAAAAATAGTATTTATTAATGCAGTTGATGTGTTGTTGTCAATTGTACGACAGGTGACAATAGATGTTGGTATTTTTATCTGTGCATGTTCTTCCACTTTGTAGTTCACCATTTCCTAGATGGAGTAAAAATTTTGCAAGATCTTGCTCCGAAATTTCTGTTAGCTTGAATTTTATAAAAGACGGCCACAATAGAGATATGACTAAAATGCAATTGATGACTTCCCTCTGTCCCTGGTTTTGAACCACCGGAAGTAACTGTCTGAAATCTCTGCCGAATACAACAATTTTTCCGCCAAAAAGATCTGTGCAGTTGCAAATGTCTTGTAGAAGTAAATTGAGTGTTTCAATGTTTTGTTTTTTTGCCATTGATGCTTCATCCCATATTATCATAGTAGTTTGTCATATAAGGTGTGCAAGGTTGCTTTGCTTTGACACGTTACAAAGTTGATTGTTAATGCCATCAATTGGTATCTTAAACCTTGAATACGCAGTGCGCCCGTGGGGTAAATTTGATGCAGTGATGCCTGATGCAGCAGTAGTTATAACTATTCTGTTAAGTTTTCTTACTTTTGCATAAAGGCAACAGTATAGAAAGGTTTACCGTGCCCCCTTTTCCATCAATGAAAAATGCACCAAAGCGATTGGTCTTCACATGGTTAATTATTGATTTGTATGCGATTTTTTGATTTGTATTTAGTAGTTTAGAAGCGTTCAAATATTCTTCTAGAATGATAACATTTAGTGCATCGTCTATTTCTCTAATACGTGTTGAATTGTCGTAGTTGATTTGTGGTTTCGTTATTCCATAACCTTCTAGTGATTTTCCCATAGACTCTAAATATTTTTCAATCTCAGTCCATGTTAATTTATGTACAAGGTCAAACTGTGATGGGTATTTGTTCGAGTAATCATCCGATAAGCAACTGTAATAGCGTTCCCAAAAACGAAGGATGTTTTCTGGTGTGCAGAATACAAGCAATGTAGCAAAAAGTTTTCGTACTGTTGTTGGCATGTCAGTTGTTGATGCCTCTACATGCATCTGTATACCCATCTGGTTCAATTAAGTTGTAGTTAAGTGTTGCTTCTTCAAAAGTCGAATATGTAGTTCCATTTACCGTGCGTAAATCTTCAAATGATGTTGGTCCTTTTATGTGTGTTAGCAGTAAGCGTAGATAATATCTTTCCCCTTCACATGGGTTGACATGTGTTAATCTTCCAATTGAAGGTCTTTGTTGTCTCTTATTCCAAACTTTGTGTTTTTCATGCCATGTGTATACTGTGGGAAGTCGGCATATAAATGTTTTTCTTCTGTTTCGGATTTACTATTAGTGGGAAAAAACCATTAGAGGTGTCATATGACGAGCTTCGTCTGAGATCATTGTTCACTAGTACAAATACCCCCCCTAGACCACAGTTATTTTTCACATGGGAACCTGGTTAAGGAAGCGTGGTTAACGAGAGCGAGGTCCGGACGTTCGCACCACGGAAAATGTCACCGGGTTAATTTTTTCGGACCCCGGTTTTTAATTAACCGGGGTAATTTTCGGACCCCGGATATTATAAAAAAACGGGGTCCGAAAAATACCCCGGTTATTTTATAATAACCGGGGTAATTTTCGGACCCCGGTTATTATAAAAAAACTGGGGTCCGAAATTACCCCGATTATTATAAAATAACCGGGGTCCCGGTTCAAAAAAAATTTTAAAAAAAAACACCACGGTTGTTTAAGAACCGTGCTTGCAAGGTTTGAATACAAATGTAACAATCAACATTTTTGGGAGACAAATCACTACCATTTCAGATCCGCTTAAACTTGCACAGAGAAAACTTATTTATATTTAACATATACAAGTAAAAACTCACTTTTCAAATCACTCCCATTAGTTAACTAAAGTAAAGAGAAGCAATTGTAAAGTTGAAATTTTGAACTAACATGCTCACTGTTTGGAAATTTCACAGCAAAACTCACTTTTTGAAATAACCCTTAATCTCCACAATCACTATGGAACAATTTTAAGTCTCAAAACACGAGAATATATTTAACATATACAAGTAAAAAATTTATAATAATGATTGGGTGTTCAATTGATATTATAAATTGTGTTGCCTTAATACCGATCCATGTAGTCATACGGTCAATTTGTAATATTGGTCTTGCATAGTCAGAGCTTGATAGAACTGTGGCATCACTTCAGTTGAAAGAAGCGCAATGTACTTCTTTAATAAAGGCTGCAAAGGTTCCAAATCAACACCACACCTAGGCAACAAAGCCATTGTTAAACTACTGACATCAAATTGATCCAAAATATGAGAATTTATGAAGAAATAAGTTAGATTTTTCATCATAAGTCTATAAGACATGGAAGATCAATCAATATCAATTCCACCCTTATATGCATCATATTCCAACTTATCAAGCAGTTTTAAAAATACTTCTCTTTCATTTCTCATATGGAAGGCAGCCAGGTACCACATCTTGAGAAGGTTAGTTTCAAGGAACAGAACAACTTTTTGAGTGCTACAGAAAAAAAACAGCATCGATAGTAAAGTTAGAGAATATTAAAATGTATGCCAAATTGGTATTATGACAATCACATGCCAACACTTAATTAATCTTAAGTACACTTGTCAAACTAATTGATCATGAGTTTAAGTCTAAATATGAACCAAATTATTTATTTCTTATACTTTATGTTTAAGTTTTAAATCCACCATTTCTATTGAGCTATTGACTAACAATTAACTCATTATACTGATTGCAAGTTCACTTCCCTAAGCTTCGTATGTCATTCCTGATTTTAGCAATATCAATAACCAAATATACAAAGCTAACATAAGCATATTGTGGTAGATCCAGGTTGCAACTGCAACTTATGGTCTCTCATTGGTTCGACTTCTAAAAGCAGACAACAACATCACAATAATATCATGATATGATGAAAGGAAAACGAAAACAAGTCATTACTTTCATCACATACATAAATAACAAAAACACTTACTCCAATTTACAATAGACTGTCAAGATTGAAATCAATTCTGGGGTCGACTGCAACAACCTTCATTGATAAGTACTACAATGGAAGATACACATGTAGTAAGAAGTTGAAATCTTTTCAACCAGTAAAAGTTCTACTGTATTGGCATAACAAGAAACTAGACGATAGACGTGTAAGAAAATTCAAAGCACTTCACCATAGAGGATATTTTTTCCACACTAACCAGCTTAGTTTAAGAAACTTGCAATTAATTAAACTACCTCAATGGGTCTATCATCAACCTGCTTTACACGACAGTGATTGGAGTCTTAAAAATAATAAAAAATAAAGTAATTGAAGCCCTAGAACACAGGTTCATAATGAAGGCGAGTAAGCCCTAAAAACAAAGAAAAAAATCACCCGGTAGAGGAAGAATGGAAGTCAATTGAAAATCCAAGTAGCAACTGCAATTTTGATTCACTAGATTGTCTTTGCAATCCTAAAACCAAATGATTATGTAGACTTATCATGAATACCGCCCACATGTCTCGATGATTATGCTGAGGGTAAGCTACTTATGACGTCCTACACTTAATCTAGAAAAAAAAAGAGAAAAGAATACGGCAAACCAAAAACCACGCAAGCAAAAAACAACAAATCTTTGCTTAGTTGCTTTAAAGGATACAACAATTGATCAAAACTGGGTTATATGGATACAAGGAAAAATCTAGTTACTGTAAATAAAAAAGGGCTCTTTTTAAAAATGAATGTAAGTCTATATTCAGGAATTTGGACAACAGACAAACAAATCATTTGAGGAATACTTCAAAAAAAGTTCTAATATATATTACAACGGAAGATGACGTATAATGGTGAAACAATTGAAGAGGGAGAAAGATATGTTAGACCTATAGATTCAGGAACTTTGTGAGTGGGATTTTCTTAGACATAACATGAACATCTTGCCTTAATGGCTCGTACATAAACTTCCACTTGCGATCTGGTGACATAGGCTTCAGTACGAGCTTAGCCTGAAATCATTCACGGGTGCATTGTAGAACTGCAACAATAAGGCACAGTTATGAACCTAACATTTTCAAGATACAGTTCAAAGTATGCACTCTACTGACCAAATTCATAGTTAATATAATTCCTAGTTGTAACTTAGCTCAGTAAATCAAGTGCAAATCTTAATTGGTACAATTTGGTAAACCAGAAAGGAAAAGACAAAGAAAAGAGATTCACATGTTTCAAGTTGCCCTTCTATCAAATGCCCCATAATAAATCAAACAACTATGCCAATTAAGGGAAAAGACACAAACTCAACAATGTCAATTATACATTTGCACTATTATCTGCCTGTTTGAGAATCAATGCAAGAGCAAGGGACGTTCACTCACAGTCTCAACGCCCCAACATAAATTACTTGGAGCTATTTGGTAAACAATCAGACTCTAAATAACCATTAGGCTTCATGCTCCTGTATAGCAAGGCATCACCCATCTTGGCTTCATGCTCTAGAATAGCAAGGCATCACCCATCTTGGATCTAAATAACCATTATGCTTCATGCTCCATAATAGAAAAGTGAAAACTTATTCCAGCCAGGAACATCACTTTGGTTCACTTTGATGTTCGGGAATACAATCTCACCCCCTTGCTCAACATTTGAACTATAGAGGATGATAAATTTAAAATGAGGTATACAAAATGAAGAGTGTGTAATAAATAACACATACATATGTAATGGGACGAACCAATACGATTCAACATCACTTTGATTCACTTTGATCAATTGCAACAAGACAATAGATGTAATGGGATGAACCAATACGATTCAACACACTAAGGAGAGACCAATCCAAAGGAATCAACAACTCCAATAAAGATGCAATGAGACGATCAATTGATCAATTGCAATCACAACTGAATCCAAATGAAATAGCAAACCGAAATCGAATATGAAGGACTCCAATCCAAATGAATCAACAACTTCAATAAAGATAAAGGTGTAGTTGATCAATTCAGACTCGAGAAAATAGGTAAGAGCCTAACCGAAATCGATTTTGAAGGACCACCAAAACAAGAAGGAGAATCGGGGTCGTCGCCCGCCGCTCGCAGTCGCCAATCACCGCCGCTAGTCACCGCCGCCATTCACTGCTGAGATGTTATCAGATGGTTGGGATATCTGCCTTGAATACGAAGGAGGAGAGTCGGCCAGCCGGGAACACTAGGTTAGGGCTGAGAGGTGCATCAATGCGTTGTTTTACTTTGCTCAAAACAACGCCGCTAATAGAGGGTTTTTTTACCACGGTTATTAAAAAAACCGGGGTCCGGGTTCGTTCTTTCAACACGGTTTGTAGTATAACCGGGGTCCGAGCCTTTAATACCCCGGTTAAATCAAATAAACGGGGTCTAAAATTTTTTTAAAAAAATAAAAAACAATTGACCTCGGTTATACATACAACCGTAGTCCGAAAATACCATTGATCACGGTTCTTTCAAACCACTCCAACATAAGCGAGGTCTAGAAGGGGTCTTTGTACTAGTGGTTGTTAAATTTTCGAACATTGAGAATGTTACATTTTGTAGATCAGGCAAATGAATTTGTAGTGGATTAACAACAAGGTTAATGTCGTATAGGTCAAATGCAAAGATGCTCCATGCGGCTTCAGGTGGTGAGATCCATCTTCCATTTTGATAATTTTGCATTTTATCACATGTTGTTGAGTCGTCTTTTGTTAAAGCACATGCTACCTTGTCATGACCTTTATATACATATTTGCAGATGTATTTAACTGCTCTAACTATCGAGCAAACTTCTACATTTATGTGACAGTTAAATGTTGGTATAAGAAATGGATTGTACGAAATAACCCAACGGTTATCAAGATTTGATCCTGTAACATTTACTTGATCACCATTGTTTCTGCGCCTGTATATAAGATATGAATCTTCAGAGCTTGAAGTGAAATCAACAAATTTCTTGGGATATCCGTACTTGCAAATTAGTTTATTATTTTTTCTCTTCATGCAGGCACATAAGGGATTGTTATTACCACACGGGTCATGCATCATATGTTGAATAACTAATTTACACAGGTTGTTGTTGTCATTGCTCGGTAGTTCTGCACAAACATAATTGTCAAAACCCTTTGTGCCAAATATCTTAGAATTTGACGACAAGATCAGTAATATATGTGCATGGGGTAAACCACGTTTATGAAATTCTACAACATCAACTCTGGTTGCTACTGTTCCAAAAATTTTCTTCTCTGTTAAGAGGGACTTTAAAGCGGTCAATTTGATTCTAAATACCCTTGCTACAATATCTGGTCTATTTTCTGTTTTTATCTCTTGGGCTTAACTGTTCTTTTATTTCAGGCCAATTTAGGATTATAGGTCATGGTTATAAACAGATCAGGTTTCCCGTGCTTCTGAACAAGGGTCATGGCGTTTAAGTATCTTTTTTTCATGTCTCTTGGACCACCAATGAATGTTGTTGGTAGTATTATACGTTTGCCAATATCTGAAGCTTTTTTGTAACCGTCGTTGATGTTGTCAACTACTCCTTGATATAGCTCACTGCGTATTGTGCTCTAGTTTCTGCGGAAGTAGTCTAAATGTGTGTTTTCTATTTTCACATATATGTCCACAATGTATTGCTGGTATATGCGGCCTGCAAGTAAGATGTGATTGTTTTCCCTTATTTGAAATTTGTAGCAGTAGTATTCTCTATATGAGATCTCTTTACCCTCTTTTGGAGGTCTCATGCGAGCAGCTGAAAAGAGTAAATGTGTAAATATAAGATTATTGTATATTCCGTGCGTCCAAAAATGAAGAACAAGTAATAACAGGACTTTCTTCCTCGTGGCCTAGTAATTGAGATGCATTTTGTGTGACGTTGTGTCCGTGTGAAAAGCGTGTTTCAATATTGAGCTCATTTATTGTCTTCTTTTT
The DNA here is from genome assembly GCA_033239125.1 of Fagopyrum homotropicum. Lineage (NCBI taxonomy): Eukaryota > Viridiplantae > Streptophyta > Magnoliopsida > Caryophyllales > Polygonaceae > Fagopyrum > Fagopyrum homotropicum. Next base: position 3,387,641 of record BSWB01000005.1, on the reverse strand, counting down.
TTTAATTATCCCTTAATGCCAGCCACATTCTCCCTTGCAAAGTAGTAGTGGATATTGTAGAGGGTCGTAGCATCCATAATAGTGCACAACTCTGTATGTTTTGTTTTCATTTCCAATAACTAAAATATCTGGCTTGTTAATTCTGTTTGCATTGACATTGTCAACAAGAATAGCAACAACTTCATCAGAGGTAGGGGCGTTGTAAACACGTTGATCTAATGCGGGGTTCTTCGATATAAATTTTTTTGTTTCGTCGTGAACTTGTTGTTAGGACAAGGAACGAAAGAATGATGCGTATGGATTTGAAGTCGACAAATCCATAAGAACAGAAATGATATCAGTATTTAGATCTAAAAATCTGTGTACTCGGTGTTCTCTTTCCTGCATGCCGTCGAAGAAATAAAGTTGCAAGAATCTGCGCTTATTTGTTCGTGACAGTAAGCTTGACAGAAAATGATAAAGTTGTCCTTGAAGTCTGAAAACGTGAATCCCTCTTTCGGTACGGGCGTCAATATGATCATATCCCAAGGAGCTAAACGCAAAGAAGTTATTGTACAGACGCGCATATTGCCTAAAGTGATCCCCAAGTGGTGTTTGATCAGTAAAAAACCTTACAAGCGGAGGTGGAAGAGGATGACATATTAGCTGTATAGTTCCACCTTGGCAGCATCAATTTGCAGTTTCATGGGCGAATTTGAAGGCGGCGCATTTTGTACATCGTTGTTGTGTTGGAAAAAGCATCGGAGATGTTGGTATGTGATTGAACCCGATTGCCAAAGAAACATGGTTGGTTATTGTTTCTCGACGATTTGTTTTTCGTGAAAAAGCTTGATTGTTGTTAGAAGAACTTGTCATTTGTAAGCAGTTGGTGATAAAACCCTACAAGTTGAGCAAGTAGTTGTAAGTATATTTTCTATATACGTTAAAGCGGAAATGCGTTGATGAAGCAAATATGTAAATGTATGACACACAAGCTGCATGTAAATAATAAGGCAGACACATGAGGAGTCATGAATGTAGAAGAATTGAGAAACAGATACAGTGCCTGAATTTTTAAAAATATCATGTTCTTTTTGGAAGCTAAAATTTGTAATGGTAACGAGTCATAATAATAATTTGTGCTTATGTTAATATTTCTGAAGGCGTATATCGGCGTGTTATTTTTTTTGCTGTAACACGTTGGTAACGATTAATAATAGTACTTTGTGTTTATGTTAATATTTCCGAATGCGTGCATGGACATGTTAATTTTTTTCTTTTTGCATAACACGTTAGGTTCTTCAATAGTGCGTGTTTTGGGTAGGGTAGTCTATTTTTCTTACATATATATTTTTTGGGATAATATGAAACGGTAATGTTGTATGCTATGGTGTCAATGTTGAAAAATATGGCATACTACGTAGGTAAAGTATTGTTGAGTAGTAATATATGGTAACACAACTTCAAAGAATTTTGGGATTTACTCATAAGTAAACATTTTCAAAATCAATATAGTTAAACAAATAATTGTAGACGAAAGACAAAGACGGCTGTTTGCATAGTCGATTAGAAGACATAAGTATGATTTTTGAAATATTCAAAGTCGATATGTAATATATTACAGAACCGGATATTTGTTTGATCAGACAGATGTTAATCATCACGCAACAGTGTTTGTAGGAAACAACAAAAGCCCTCATATAAAAGGCATCAAAATACATAAAGCTTAAAAGCCAAACGGAACGATTGTAGTGCGTGATAACGCGAATATATACATAGCAAAATTTGGCGCACAAGGAAGCCGAGGCGGCACGCCGCAAAAGTGGTAACAAGTAGGCGATGTAAATCACCCAATGAAGTCCTTTAGGAACCACTTGATGACACTGTGATTGACAAACATATTCTTCACCGGAGAAATGATGACCTCATTTGTCCCAATCTGGTACCGAATTTGTGCTCGGTCTACGACGGCACGACGATCCTGCAAAAACGAAAAGGGAAATTGAAATAGGCAAGTGACGAAAGTAAAAGTACAAGAAAGGTGTTTAAAAACTAATTGTAGTAAAGTAGGGTAACAGGCAAAGTCATGAGGTAGAAATGGTTGCTCTTCACATTTAGTAGTTTCTCTGCGTTTTTAGTGTACGCATCGAGGGTCAATGTTGTTGACCCATCCGTGCATATGAAGCGGAAGTAAAACCTAGAATGAAGGGCAAGTATAATGTTAGATTAATAATATTAGAAAAATGTAGGAGGTAATGCGTATATGGAAACACACTTCGCTTCCGCTTGTTTTTGGCCACCACAGGTGGTGCAGTAGAACTCCTACTGGAATTGAATAGTCTCGTCAGTGCATGCTCTTCCGCATACCCGACAGCCCACGGAGCGGCAAAGTATGTCATATGACAATTCTGGTATATAAACTTTGACACGCAGAACTTCCCTATCGTCAATGTCATCGGCATGTACATGAGTAGTGTTGCAAAAATGATTTTGTAATTCTAAAAGTATTTTTTTTTATTAAAAAGGGTAAAAATGAAGTTTGTTGTATCAGAAAATGGTTGTGTAACTGTTGTTTGTAGAACAGTTTCAATGAAAGTAATGTTTTCTAGGTAAGCCGGCACTTGATTGTTGATTGCATGAATAGCCCTTAAATCCATCTCAACCATATTATCCACGTACCTAATAAAGACAAGATAAAATTCACGCATACATTTGAGACATGCATGCGTTCTTTAACGTTTCATGGTGATATGATTGAGGACGTGAATGCAAACCATTGACATATCTTGTTGACACGAGGGGAAGGTGAATTTATACGAATTTCAGTTGATAAGGTCGCTGCCAGTGAAAAGCCTAAACAAATGAGAAATGTGTTAGGCTTAAAAATGAAAGTTATCCTATGGAAAAAAAAGATTCGGTATATGACATATTACCGGCGTAGGAGTTGACTTTAAGACTTATTAGCTTGATGATAGGATCAAAAATCAGGAGCTCTCCTAGCTGTTCAAACTTGGTCATCATATTACGTGTCCATGAAGAAACCAAAAGAACTTGATCGCAGCTGGAAATAATGCAGAAATAATATGAAAAACAGCTAACAATGAGATAAGCAAAGGACACATATAATTGCAAAAGATATCTGGTTGTCAATATTACATTAGTGGGAATGCATTGAGCAACCTAATGTATATATACATAAAAGCTTCATAGCATGAATACAGACGACCTTACGTGCTGTTACATATGAAGTGCTCTAAAACCCTGTCTCAAATTCAAACGAAAATTGATTTGATTGAGCTAACAAAGGCGCAGGAAGTGGCATGAACTATATAAATCCTTATTGTTCCTTATGTACGCCCAACTTCGCAATAGAACACATTTTATAAAGTGAGACCATGATGGTAACAACCTGTCATCAATTTTCGAAATCTCTTGGACCGGAAGTGCCTGTTCGCCTCGATTTACGAGCTTCTTCGGATGGACCCACAAGAGAATGGCAACAACATCTGTTTATTAAATAAACAAGCCCAATATTAAGATTTGAGAAGCAAATGTGAAATAGGAAAGACAAAATGCATCAACCTATTCTGCACTTAGTAAGAGAAAAGCAACATAAAAGATGAAAGGAAAAATGGAAAATGTACTATAAGTCATTATCTTTGTGCGTAAATCATAACTTATTCTAGCCTTCTGATATTAAAAAAAAGCAACATAAAAGATGAAAGGAAAAAAAAGGAAATGTACCAAAGCGATCGTCTTTTGAAGCGTCTCTGGGAATACCACTTATACAAGTGAAAGGGCTACGCTCAATGGTCGATCCTGTGCAACTTAAACTGTCGCTTGAACTTGAGCCTTATGATATTCTCCTTACCTCAGTCGAGTTTGTGAAATAAAGTTGGTGCTCGCCCTCATAGATTGCATAGCATGGAGGGATTGGCTTAACAACCATGTTCTTGATATCATACCATTTGCCACGTTCGAGAATGGTTTCGTAAATAGTAATGTCGACCCCAAAAAAGGGTTGTAGTCATATGGTTTGACTGCAGACAAGCAAACAAACAAGCAATTAGTCTAGAAACATGAAAGGTTGTTAAAGGGACATAATTTAAAGTCATTATATTAGTCACACCATTTCGTCTACAAATACCATGCCCTGGTATGCGCATTTGTTTTGACTCTCTTGTCTAGGTTGTTTGTCTACAACGCGGATGCGAATAGTCTCTGATCGTGAGCGGTTTGTCAGCTTGTCTAGAGTTATGCGAATTTCTACCATTTTTTCCTTTCATAGAAAACGGATTTACAAATCAGACCCTTTGAATTAAATACCATATATAACTCTAAATTTTGGACATATAATTTGGCATATTTTATTTGGATAACCATGAATCTAAATAGCAAATAGTTTAATGCTTTTTCTATGAATTTGCAAGCTTAAATGTGTAAATTTAAAAAAAACAAAATGAAAGTGTAAATTTATGTTGGAATACAATAACACAAGAAAATATAACAACCACTGCTGTTCAAATATAACAAATTATCAATACATCATCTTCTATTGATTGTGGTTTAATTTGATTTGAAAAAAGATTGGAAAGAAACTAATAATCGTTTGAAACTGATATGTTTACGCCGTACTATCTTCTTTATTCATATCCTATTTGGTACATAAATTACAACTTAAGATCATAATTCAATCTTTATTAGCAGTGGGTACATAAATTCTTTCAAAAAAATATAAACAGCTTTTTATACGGTCAATATTTCTTTTTAAAGAGTAACAGTGACAACATATTTAAAAGGTGAAGATGCGGTCATAAACTTAGTAACAATTTGAGTATCATTTGGAAGTTAATTTGTTTTTACTATGAAGACGATTTTCATTTTAATAACCTTTTAATATGGAATAGTAGATATGGTATATGTATTTATATGTCGGTTATCATATAATGAAATGGTAGTCTTCAAATACAACATGCAACCTTTCAAAGGGAAACCGGAAAGGTGGTCCATGCAAGTCATGCAAGTGTAACATGAGGGAATGAAAATTCAAAGATTCCAATACAAGCACATTGACAAACATGCAGTAAAAGGTTACCAAATATTTAAGCACATGCAGACAGTGTAGGAAGACAACACAACAAGGACAAAGGACAACGACATGTAAAAAAAAGTAAATGTTTCACCTCTGAGGACGAAAAGCTGAAGGTTGTCACTTGAAGAAACTTGACACGAACAAACAAAGGTTTTAATTTGGTGACAGAAGAAAGAAACAAAGGCAAAAAGTAATATATAAGCACAAGTGGTTATCGGGTCATACCAAAGCCGAGTCTTTCGGTAAGCTACTGATTGGAAACCTGTGTGACAGTGAAAGCGACAAACCATTAATGACTATTGAAGAAAGTTTAATGTTGTACAGTGTGAAAACACAAAAAATTGGATTTCACTGTAAATCAGAAAACGAGAAATCACATACTCACTGCATGCAAACATAGAAACTAATTCCAAAATATACTCCAAAAGACAAAGCGGCGTCCGAAACTTTTTTCAACAAGGAAAAGTTTAAATTTTTAAAAACAAACATGGTGACAATCAGTATGACTGTGTAAAGCAAAGCGAAAGACAATGAACCTTATGCAAGACCTTGTGCAAAAAATTTTGTTAAACATATTCACATTAGGTAACTCTGCATGCAACCGAACATGAAGCAGAAACTTATAAAACCCATTGATATGCAATCTGACGTTTTCAAGCAAACGAAAAACAACAATAGTTCTTTAAAATAGATTCCGGCCACTGAAGATCGGAAAGAAATAACTTCAAAAAATATTAGATAGTTCCGTAATAAGAAAAAATGAAAATGAAAGAAGAAAAGTGAAAGAACAAAGAAGGAGCAAGAAGGCGAAGCATCTCACCATTTGAAGAAGAAGAACCCGTATTCTGTAATCCCAAATTACTGACTAAGAAAGGTAAATGGTGGAAAATATATACCAAATCCTAGTTGATTAGAAGGTTCCACCTCGATAACCATGTACCTGCTGTGACCCTTGGATTTAGACACAAAGGAGAACACGTGTAGAGCACCCATGGATTCACCTTCTCAGCTTGAGCATATGACGCTGTCAAAACGTAAAAAAATTACAGCACAAAACCTAAAAACTATCCCAATAACTGGGTCACATTCAAACGGAAAGAAAAAGCCCAATATCAAACGAAAGCCCAATATCCAAGTATGAAAACGAGAACCATTAAAAACAATAGTCCCAAGCCCATTTACATTACAAATCTCAGTTATTAGTATACAGCTAATGACAGCTGTAGGAGTCCAATATAATAATAAATAGAGAAGGGCTTAAACGGAAATTGGCTATTTATAAGAGGCTACTCCCTCTTTTATAATTGTAAGGATATATATATATATATATATATATATATATATATATATATATATATATATATATATATATATATATATATAGAGAGAGAGAGAGAGAGAGAGAGTATAGATCATATGAGAACACCCCCTAACGTGAAAACATGAGAACAAATTCGTAATTATTATCAGTTTTGTTACGAATGTGCCATATCGTTTAATGTATTATTCGGAGTTATTGTTGGTTGAGTGGATTATTCGTAGTTATTGTTGGATTCCTAATTATTATTATTCGTAGTTATTATTATTTTTAATATCTACTCTAAATCTCAACCCTTAATACTCACATCCAACGGTGTACAATTGTTCTCATGTTCTCACGTTATGGGTGTTCTCATGGGAACCACACCCTATATATATATATATATATATATATATATATATATATATATATATAGATTTTAGTTCAAGTGAGGAGAGAGCTTGTAGATAGGAATTAGGAGAGCTGTAAGCCATTGGATGAATTTAAATCAAGGGCTCTCGCACGCTCATCATTAATGGCATTTTTGTAAATTAACTTAAAATCTGGAAAAATACCCTTACGTTCAAAATAGTCATCGGTGTTCATACTTTTATATGTCATTGTTCATGTTTTTATACATTGGTGTTCATAGTATTTTTATTCATCAAAGTGTCATGTCCATTTATTCTTTTGTGTTCATTTTATAATGTATAGATGTTTATTTACAGTATATAACCACAAAAAATAAAAAAAAATCATCACAAAACGTTAAAAGATGATCATAATATGTTATGTATGTGTCAAAGTTATAGATAAGTCATTAGTGTTCATACTTTTATACGTCATTGTTCATGTTTTTATTCGTCAGTGTTCATACTTTTTATGTCATTGTTCCTGTAAATGTTATAAACTATTTATCTATAAGGTATTTTGTCGAACAGTTAGCGTGCACACTAAAAGGAACATATAGATTATTCAATTGGAGTTATTAGACCAACTCAACATATATATATACATGCATTTTTTCAATCAAACTTATCAAACACAAAATGATTCAAACAAATTTGATTTTAAACACAAACATCAATCATAATGAAATATAAACCTTAAGAATGGAAATCTAAACAGTGAGAGTAGAAATTTGAAGAAACAAAACCTGAATCGTCTTGTATTCTCTTTGATGTCAAATTTTTTTATGTAATCGACTTTGAATATTATAAACACGATTTTAAAGAAAAGTATAATTTTCAAAAAAATGAATAGCATATTATAAACACCATAACTGTAAAAAAAATGAATACATACTTGTAAAAAAAATGAACATCATATTTTATTAACACGATTTGAAAAAATAGCATAATTTTCAAAAGAAAATCCAAATAAATGTTTAAAAAAAATACGAAAATGAACAATTAGTGTTAGGAAAAAATGAACATTTCTTGATAAAATATGAACAATGACTCTTTTAAAAATGAACACATACTTATAAAAACATGAACACCAATTTTTATTTACAAAAAGAAAATTTAGAAAAAGAAAAAAACGGTGATGTGGCATGCCACATGTCACCACCCCAGCTCTCCTCATTCCTATCTGCAAGGGTCCTCCTCACCGGAACCGGACCCTATATATATATATATATATATATATATATATATATATATATATATATATATATATATATATATATATAGATCCTGACTCATATGTAAACAACTCTTATCGTGTGAACGTGTAAACACCGAATATATGTGTGTATACCGCCGAATATATGTGACTATACCGTCGAATATATAGATTCAGGTCTGGCGAATCTTCTTCCATTAATAACCTGATGTTTTTTCCCTTTAATATCGCCTAATCTCAGCCATCTATTTAACGATCTAACGGATACAATTTGTTCTCATTGAACACTATAAGGGTTGTTTACATGGGAGCCAAACTCTATATATATATATATATATATATATATATATATATATATATATATATATATATATATATATACTCTTACTGTAACACCCCGATTTCGCGGGACTCGGGATGTCACATTGGGCTAGGATCTCACAATGGATCCTGACCCTAGCCTGACAACAAGTTCACTGGACCTTACAACATGGCACTGACAGATATAAAACAATACATAAAACAGTATAAACTGTACAACCCAAAGTAAACAACAACATAGCCGAGTATATTAAACGACAACCTCATACAGGAGGTACAAAAGAACATCCTCACATAGGAGGGGAACACAACAAACCCAAACCAACCACCTAATGTACGAGAGTCCTCGGCCTGTCACCCTGCCAGATCACTTAGCAGTGCCTAACCTGTAGGGCATCTACAACATGGTAATAACCATTAGCTATCCATACACATATATAGAGTAATGCATAAGCACAATCACACATAGGGAAAGATAAACATATCAACATGCTTTCACTCATTTACCCATTTATTCATCTCAATATAATGGTCATTCACTCAAATCGTATAGATATAATATATATGAAACAAGGTGACACGAGGACCGATACATCCTCGCCTCTGAGCCTGCTAGCCAACCGTACTAGTATCGGTCACACAATCCGTGTACCCTATGGGAGTGGATTGGGCCCTCCCTTCCTGTAAACCGGTATGGCCTGACATCAAAGAATCTCCCAGACTCCACGGCGGGATGAAAGGGAAAGGTTATCACAGCCACGCAGTGGGGCAATTAATAAAACATAGGTCGGTAAATACGACATCACATGCTATCATAGCAAACATATAAGGCACACACCACTCATACAAACACCCCATATAAGGATGGTAGCTAAGTAAGTCCTACGGACTTACCTCAACCTCGTACAAGCACAACCACGATCAACCTCCAATCCTGAGAGGGACACTACCTAATAACAAGGCATAAAGAGATATATCAACCTCTATTCATCAAAGGGGTCACACCTAGACCCACAGGGATCCATAAGGATCATACTCAATCTATGAGCCCCACAACCAACTAAACCTCAATATCTCAGCATAACTCAGAATTCCTCAAAACTCAAGGTAGTATCTAATCAACATCACTCAATCTCAATTTTAATCCTAATTTAATTAATTAACCTTTAATTAATTAATTAGATTTCGCCAGAATAACGTTTTGCCCGCATGCAATTTCTAAACCCACCTGTCATCAGATTTCATCAAACAAACTATCCATAATCACCAGAATAATATAACGACCATAATGGAATTTCTAATTATCCATTTTGACAAGCCTAAAGTCAATTTAGGCCAAATCGCAGTACGGAAAACGAATAAATCCATAACTTATTCGTTACTAACCCGATTGACGATCTGAAAGAAGATTCGCAATCACAGCGACGCAGGCTACGCATGGACAACATCAAATTCACCGGAATCTGAGCGGCGGAACCTGCCTAGTGACATATATGCTCGACCAGCCCTCCATATACTCGGAAATGCAGAAACTCGGTACCGATATAAAGAGAATGAAGAGAGAAATCCAGAAACTCAAACGGAATTGAAATCGGATTAGAAACGGAGAGTAGATCTGAGTTTGAAGGTTGAGAGAAATCAGAGTTTTTACGAGGAAACGTGAAATGAAATGAATTAATAAAGGATTTTCCGCTATTTATAGTGAAGTCGATGATTATCCTTTAGCGAAGTCGATAATTATCCTTTATCCGATCCAAAGGCGGGTCGAACCTCCTTCTCCAAACTTCTCGAGATTAGAACATTAAATCTGGAATATTGTAGGGATATTTATTCCACAACTGCCTCGGAAAACGTGTATTCCTAAGCTGTCTTTCTTAGCCGTTAAGAAACGAAATAGCGACTCTTTTGGCCGTTTTACCTCTCCATGTTATTTCATATCTAGGACATATGTGATGTCCTGATCATTTCTCTCAACTGCATTTTTATTAATTGGAGCTTCAAAATGCTCCAAATAACACCGGAGGGTAAAAATAATTACCCGGGGAAAAAGTAAAAATTTCCTCAAACGTCCAAAATTACGCTAGGAACATAACGGTGGGACTCATACTCATCACTTGCGAAATCTTCGCGAGTTATATGTCAATTACTATAAACGATTAAGTTAATCAACATTAATTAAAATTCGAAAATCCTAGCTATTACATCACACACCCCTAAAAAAAAGTTTCGTCCCGAAACTTGCAAAATCCCAAAGTCATCTCGGACCCATAAGTCGAGGTATAACTCTCACTCTCTCTATCGGAGGTATCACATCTCCGTTCAAAAGGTCATCACCTATAACAATCTATAACCTCAATGTCACCATGGAGGAATCATCAACTCCAGAAAACTTGGTCATTACGCTACCCAAAGGCGTAGAGGAATCACGTCTCTCGCCATACCACATCACAAGGCATAGAGGAAGCACATCTCTAGCCCAAACATATCACAAGCATATAGGAAATACGTCTCTAGCAAACCATAATCATATATATCGTATGGAGGAATCACATCTCCACTAAAACTATGTCCATCAAGGTAGCATGGAGGAAAGAACCATCTCCAGCTATAAATATAATCATACTCGGGTAGCGTGGAGGAAGTAATCATCTCCAGCTATAACATACATCACGCTAGCACATCAAGATCTACTAAGATCATAAATCACATCACAACTAGCATGGAATAACACATCAAGGCATATAAGCACATAAGCACAACATTCATCAAGATAGCACTAAGATCTACTCGTGCTCCCACAAATGGGTTTGTCCCAACATATACTCTGGATAGTTCCTCAGGACACTATCCTCAGTCTCTCACATAGCCTCTTCAGGTCTTCATCTCGACCATTATATCCTCAATATGGGAATGTCTTTCGAATGCAAGCGTTTCATATCTTATTCCAAGACTGCAATCAAATGCTCAACAAACGTGTGGTTGGACTCAACCATCAAATCATCGTAATTCACAAGGTGTCTCGAGTCTAGTATATACTTCCTCAGTTGAGGCATATGAAACACTAGGTGGATATCCTCTAATCTCATAGGCAAAGCTAAACATCATGCTACCTTCTCCGTACTGGTCGATATCAAATAAACCATCATATTGGAAACTCAGTTCTCTTTCCATATTAACACGTCTAACGTCTCGCAGCTGAGATACTTACAGCCGGATATGAACTCTCGCTTGAACTTTAGAGGTTAACGCCTCTTGTCTACATATAATATCTGGCGACTCTGTACAATCAGCATTCTTCTTTCAATCAACGTTACTTGAACTATAAAATCCTGAATCTGGTCAGGTGTTATTCCACTATTACTGCTAGATCACTTCTAGCATAAGGATATACGACATCTATGTCCATATATATTGCCTCATAGGGCCATCCCAGAAAGATGTACGTCCTTCATTGTTATATAATAAACTCATTAATGGAAGGTAATATAACCATCCACGTTTCCCATTCGACTTACAACTTATAATAGATCTTTAAGATCTAGATGATCCTCTCTAACTGACCATCTGTCAGGGGGTGAAGTGTAGTCATGAGGTACAGACTCGTCCCCAAAGCATTCTGAATCTGCTGCCTAAAATCTCAAAGTAAAAACATCCATCTCGATCAGAAATGATCGTTCTCGGTATACCATGGAGTCTCACTATCTGTCTAGTGTACTCCTCAGCCAATTCATTCACTAGCCACGTCCTTCTGATAGAAATGAAACGTGCCGGTTTCATTAATCTGTTACCAACAATCCAAATAATATCAATCTTCTACTGGGTCACAATCTCATAACAAAGTCCATAGAGATGTCCTCCCAAATTCTATTACTGGACTGATAGTGGGTGGGGCTTATCTCTAGATCAGAAGTACTCTATCTAGACCTGTTGACAGGTCACACACTGTATCACAAATCTGGTTATATCGGCTTCATACAATATAATCGTTTCATCTCGTGTTACATCTTACTCGTACCTAAATGTACTGAATAAGGCGTACAATGGGTATACCGTAATATTCTCTGTCTCCATCTGCATTAGCAGGTACACAAAAGCGGTCATGACTCTTCATCAGTCCATCTACTCCCATGGAGAACTATGGTGCCTCAGTACGAGACATCCTTTCTCTAAACATTGTCAAGGCCGGGCAGGTCTCCTGCTTCTGTTGGACCTCATTCAACAGACCAGGTAGAACCTTTGAGGTATAACTGGGTATCCTCATCAAGGAACTGATTGTCCAACTCTATCCAAGCTAGATCTCTCTGAAGCTAACGTTGAACTATCAGTCTCACAATCATCTTCTCCTTTCCATTCAAGTTATCGGCGACAACGTTCAACTTCTCTGAATGATATGGAATCTTCAAGTCAAAGTCTTGATCAACTTAAGCTCTTAACACTGGCGGTTATTCAACCCCTATTGCATAAAATATACATCAGATTCCTATTATCTATAGAAATCTGAAATGAAGATCACACCGGTACGGTCTTCTCAAAAGACTCGCAAATGAATACGTAAGCATATAAAATCCTTCCTCAAAGCATTGGTAGCAATCGGCTGAGCCGAGAAAACTACGTATTCCTTAATGTTCATCAATATCTCCCATGGTACAACATACTAAATTATCGCCTGGTCAACCATGATCCCACTGGAGGAGACAACATGGCCTAAAAAGGCTACCACTGGCATCTCAACTTACACTTAGAGAGCGTAGCATACAACTCTCTATCTCTCGAAATCTACAGAACGGTCCTCAGACGATCGGTCTACTATTCTCTGCTATGAGAGTATGCTGACGTGTCATCAATGAAGTCCACCACCAACTAATCAAGGAAGTCGATGAAGATATTGTTCATCAACTCCATAAAAACTACTAAAATATTCGTCAATCCAAATGACATCACTACAAACTCGTAGTGTCCATAACGAGTATGGGACGTTATCTTATACACATGCTGCTCTCTCATCCATGACTAGGGATATCTTGAGCACAAAGGAATCCTGAAAACACAATTGCTTCTTGAAGATAACTCATCAGGTCGTCAATAAAGAACATGGAACCCACTAGGGTAAAAGAAGCCCGTTTCAGTCAACTTTTCAAGTTATTAGTACAATATCTCAACAAGCACCATATAGTTTGGCTTTCCCATTCAATCTTGTATCATACTTCAACTCGATAACAATGTCCACACTCCGCTGAGGTGGCAACTAGACGGATCAGTAACACGTCTATAAACTCATAAACAACTGGAATACCTTCCAATGTTGGACTATCTCGCTCCTTCATGGTATAACACTAGAAGGCGTCATATCCATGTGATATCAGCTCGTTGCTCGTACAGTTCTGATGACAAACCCGTCTCTTCAAAGGTCTTAACCTTAGAAGACCTCTATTTACCATCTCAGTAAAGACTATAATAGCCTTACTATTAATATCTAACACCGCATGATATCTATTCATCCAATCCATACACCTAATGAATTCCTCATGCACCTACGGCATGACAAAGAAGTCTACAAGCCATACACAAGTCCCGGAATAAGGGAACAAACACATATCTCGCGGGTACCTCAGACCCCTAACTGGTAATCCTGTAAAGGAAAGTCCACCTTCTACTATATATCAAAGATCAACCATTAACGCATGCACCGAAAGACAAGAAGTGCATAGCACTCATAACAAACAAAACTCCACTAGGTAAACCATTAACGAGTGGTACCAGTAACAACTAACTCCCGTATCTCCACTACATATCATCACTCGATCTCGGATCTATGGTCCTCAAGTATCACTGATGTCGTTACTATAGCCGCCACTTCCACTCCTTTTGCACCGGAAAGAGGAAGGTCTTGCTAGGAAGAAACACCACCGTGCTGACAGAAAGGGCCAGATGACCTAACTCACTACAAGTGAAACAAGCTATCACTGTCAAAGGGCACACAGAACGCAAATGATATGGATAACCACAATAGAAACATAATCATCCCATCCTTGCAACCTGTGCAGCTGAAGGGTAACTCGACCTTCGTCGTCCACCTGGAATGATCTCACTCTTGAAGGGAACCTGTAAAGGCAATGCCTTGCCCTGTCGACAAAACTTCGCTCTATGCCCTGCTTTACCACACGTAAAGCATATGATGGGCGCCTTTAGGCACACAGCTCGCCAGTGTCCCAATTTCCACGCAATTAAAACACTATAGTTCCTTGCCAGTCATCTTCATGGTCAACGGATCACTAGATTGTCCTGATATCGGACTTGGTTCCCCATTCATCATCTTTGCTTCTCCAGTACTGATTCAGTCCATTGCTTCTTTCCGGATCCAGAAGCTTCAGTTGATCTCACAATTGTTAGTAAATCCGGTGTGGATCTACCCGCTATCAACGCTTCATATACTTGTTACATATATTCTTGAAACTCGGATCTACTCATGGAGACACGATCAGCCTCTTCAAACTCGTTATCTGCCATAGGCGAAACAACAACGGAAACTGGTCCCTGACTTATCACCACTGGAGGAAGAGGGGGTGTAGCCCTACCTCATCCCACTACAAAGACTGCTCTAGTATGAGTCATTTGTAGGATATACGCACCTAATCTTATAAGGCAATATATATGCCATAGATATCGATATATATATAATACATCCACATAATCCATAGTACACACAGATATATATACATATCTACGCTGCAGAGATCCATGGCAGAGGTGACGACTTCTCATACATTCTATCCCAAAACCACACTTAAAACCAAAACCTTTGAAAACGTTAGATCCCATGTGGGCTCTGTTTATTTTACCTATCAAACCTCATTGCAGGTACAAGTGTCATTGTTATCAACCTGGGCTCTGATACCAACTCTGTAACACCCCGATTTCGCGGGACTCGGGATGTCACATTGGGCTAGGATCTCACAATGGATCCTGACCCTAGCCTGACAACAAGTTCACTGGACCTTACAACATGGCACTGACAGATATAAAACAATACATAAAACAATATAAACTGTACAACCCAAAGTAAACAACAACATAGCCGAGTATATAAAACGACAACTTCACACAGGAGGTACAAAAGAACATCCTCACGCAGGAGGGGAACACAACAAACCCAAACCAACCACCTAATGTACGAGAGTCCTCGGCCTGTCACCCTGCCAGATCACTCAGCAGTGCCTAACCTGTAGGGCATCTACAACATGGTAATAACCATTAGCTATCCATACACATATATAGAGTAATGCATAAGCACAATCACACATAGGGAAAGATAAACATATCAACATGCTTTCACTCATTTACCCATTTATTCATCTCAATATAATGGTCATTCACTCAAATCGTATAGATATAATATATACGAAACTAGGTGACACGAGGACCGATACATCCTCGCCTCTAAGCCTGCTAGCCAGCCGTACTAGTATCGGTCACACAATCCGTGTACCCTATGGGAGTGGATTGCGCCCTTCCTGTAAACCGGTCTGGCCTGACATCAGAGAACCTCCCAGACTCCACAGCGGGATGAAAGGGAAAGGTTATCACAGCCACGCAGTGGGGCAATTAATAAAACATAGGTCGGTAAATACGACATCACATGCTATCATAGCAAACATATAAGGCACACACCACTCATACAAACACCCCATATAAGGATGGTAGCTAAGTAAGTCCTACGGACTTACCTCAACCTCGTACAAGCACAACCATGATCAACCTCCAATCCTGAGAGGGACACTACCTAATAACAAGGCATAAAGAGATATATCAACCTCTATTCATCAAAGGGGTCACACCTAGACCCACAGGGATCCATAAGGATCATACTCAATCTATGAGCCCCACAACCAACTAAACCTCAATATCTTAGCATAACTCAGAATTCCTCAAAACTCAAGGTAATATCTAATCAACATCCCTCAATCTCAATTTTAATCCTAATTTAATTAATTAACCTTTAATTAATTAATTAGATTTCGCCAGAATAACGTTTTGCCCGCATGCAATTTCTAAACCCACCTGTCATCAGATTTCATCAAACAAACTATCCATAATCACCAGAATAATATAACGACCATAATGGAATTTCTAATTATCCATTTGGACAAGCCTAAAGTCAATTTAGGCCAAATCGCAGTACGGAAAACGAATAAATCCATAACTTATTCGTTACTAACCCGATTGACGATCTGAAAGAAGATTCACAATCACAGCGACGCAGGCTACGCATGGACAACATCAAATTCACCGGAATCTTAGCGGCGGAACCTGCCTGGTGACATATATGCTCGACCAGCCCTCCATATACTCGGAAATGCAGAAACTCGGTACCGATATGAAGAGAATGAAGAGAGGAATCCAGAAACTCAAACGGAATTGAAATCGGATTAGAAACGGAGAGTAGATCTGAGTTTGAAGGTTGAAAGAAATCAGAGTTTTTACGAGGAAACGTGAAATGAAATGAATTAATAAAGGATTTTCCGCTATTTATAGTGAAGTCGATGATTATCCTTTAGCGAAGTCGATAATTATCCTTTATCCGATCCAAAGGCGGGTCGAACCTCCTTCTCCAAACTTCTCGAGATTGGAACATTAAATCTGGAATATTGTAGGGATAATTATTCCACAACTGCCTCGGAAAACGTGTATTCCTAAGCTGTCTTTCTTAGTCGTTAAGAAACGAAATAGCGACTCTTTTGGCCGTTTTACCTCTCCATGTTATTTCATATCTAGGACATATGTGATGTCCTGATCATTTCTCTCAACTGCACTTTTATTAATTGGAGCTTCAAAATGCTCCAAATAACACCGGAGGGTAAAAATA
Source organism: Fagopyrum homotropicum (assembly GCA_033239125.1). Taxonomy (NCBI): domain Eukaryota; kingdom Viridiplantae; phylum Streptophyta; class Magnoliopsida; order Caryophyllales; family Polygonaceae; genus Fagopyrum; species Fagopyrum homotropicum. The sequence continues at coordinate 3,370,460 of BSWB01000005.1, read as the reverse complement.
ATTATCCGGGGAAAAAGTAAAAATTTCCTCAAACGTCCAAAATTACGCTAGGAACATAACGATGGGACTCATACTCATCACTTGCGAAATCTTCGCGAGTTATATGTCAATTACTATAAACGATTAAGTTAATCAACATTAATTAAAATTCGAAAATCCTAGCTATTACATCACACACCCCTAAAAAAAAGTTTCGTCCCAAAACTTGCAAAATCCCAAAGTCATCTCGGACCCATAAGCCGAGGTATAACTCTCACTCTCTCTATCGGAGGTATCACATCTCCGTTCAAAAGGTCATCACCTATAACAATCTATAACCTCAATGTCACCATGGAGGAATCATCAACTCCAGAAAACAGGGTCATAACGCTACCCAAAGGCGTAGAGGAATCACGTCTCTCGCCATACCACATCACAAGGCATAGAGGAAGCACATCTCTAGCCCAAACATATCACAAGCATATAGGAAATACGTCTCTAGCAAACCATAATCATATATATCGTTTGGAGGAATCACATCTCCACTAAAACTATGTCCATCAAGGTAGCATGGAGGAAAGAACCATCTCCAGCTGAATCCTAATCACACTGAAATAGCATGAAGGAAAGAACCATCTCCAGCTATAAATATAATCATACTCGGGTAGCGTGGAGGAAGTAATCATCTCCAGCTATAACATACATCACGCTAGCACATCAAGATCTACTAAGATCATAAATCACATCACAACTAGCATGGAATAACACATCAAGGCATATAAGCACATAAGCACAACATTCATCAAGATAGCACTAAGATCTACTCGTGCTCCCACAAATGGGTTTGTCCCAACATATACTCTGGATAGTTCCTCAGGACACTATCCTCAGTCTCTCACATAGCCTCTTCAGGTCTTCATCTCGACCATTATATCCTCAATATGGGAATGTCTTTCGAATGCAAGCGTTTCATATCTTATTCCAAGAGTGCAATCAAATGCTCAACAAACGTGTGGTTGGACTCAACCATCAAATCATCGTAATTCACAAGGTGTCTTGAGTCTAGTATATACTTCCTCAGTTGAGGCATATGAAACACTAGGTGGATATCCTCTAATCTCATAGGCAAAGCTAAACATCATGCTACCTTCTCCGTACTGGTCGATATCAAATAAACCATCATATTGGAAACTCAGTTCCCTTTCCATATTAACACGTCTAACGTCTCGCAGCTGAGATACTTACAGCCGGACATGAACTCTCGCTTGAACTTTAGAGGTTAACGCCTCTTGTCTACATATAATATCTGGCGACTCTGTACAACCAGCATTCTTCTTTCAATCAACGTTACTTGAACTATAAAATCCTGAATCTGGTCAGGTGTTATTCCACTATTACTGCTAGATCACTTCTAGCATAAGGATATACGACATCTATGTCTATATATATTGCCTCATAGGGCCATCCCAGAAAGATGTACGTCCTTCATTGTTATATAATAAACTCATTAATGGAAGGTAATATAACCATCCACGTTTCCCATTCGACTTACAACTTATAATAGATCTTTAAGATCTAGATGATCCTCTCTAACTGACCATCTGTCAGGGGGTGAAGTGTAGTCATGAGGTACAGACTCGTCCCCAAAGCATTCTGAATCTGCTGCCTAAAATCTCAAAGTAAAAACATCCATCTCGATCAGAAATGATCGTTCTCGGTATACCATGGAGTCTCACTATCTGTCTAGTGTACTCCTCAGCCAATTCATTCACTAGCCACGTCCTTCTGATAGAAATGAAACGTGCCGGTTTCATTAATCTGTTACCAACAATCCAAATAATATCAATCTTCTACTGGGTCACAATCTCATAACAAAGTCCATAGAGATGTCCTCCCAAATTCTATTACTGGACTGATAGTGGGTGGGGCTTATCTCTAGATCAGAAGTACTCTATCTAGACCTGCTGACAGGTCACACACTGTATCACAAATCTGGTTATATCGGCTTCATACAATATAATCGTTTCATCTCGTGTTACATCTTACTCGTACCTAAATGTACTGAATAAGGCGTACAATGGGTATACTGTAATATTCTCTGTCTTCATCTGCATTAGCAGGTACACAAAAGCGGTCATGACTCTTCACCAGTCCATCTACTCCCATGGAGAACTATGGTGCCTCAGTACGAGACATCCTTTCTCTAAACATTGTCAAGGCCGGGCAGGTCTCCTGCTTCTGTTGGACCTCATTCAACAGACCAGGTAGAACCTTTGAGCTATAACTGGGTATCCTCATCAAGGAACTGATTGTCCAACTCTATCCAAGCTAGATCTCTCTGAAGCTAACGTTGAACTATCAGTCTCACAATCATCTTCTCCTTTCCATTCAAGTTATCGGCGACAACGTTCAACTTCTCTGAATGATATGGAATCTTCAAGTCAAAGTCTTGATCAACTTAAGCTCTTAACACTGGCGGTTATTCAACCCCTATTGCATAAAATATACATCAGATTCCTATGATCTATAGAAATCTGAAATGAAGATCACACCGGTACGGTCTTCTCAAAAGACTCGCAAATGAATACGTAAGCATATAAAATCCTTCCTCAAAGCATTGGTAGCAATCGGCTGAGCCGAGAAAACTACGTATTCCTTAATGTTCATCAATATCTCCCATGGTACAACATACTAAATTATCGCCTGGTCAACCATGATTCCACTGGCGGAGACAACATGGCCTAAAAAGGCTACCACTGGCATCTAAACTTACACTTAGAGAGCGTAGCATACAACTCTCTATCTCTCGAAATCTGCAGAACGGTCCTCAGACGATCGGTCTACTATTCTCTGCTATGAGAGTATGCTAACGTGTCATCAATGAAGTCCACCACCAACTAATCAAGGAAGTCGATGAAGATATTGTTCATCAACTCCATAAAAACTACTAAAACATTCGTCAATCCAAATGACATCACTACAAACTCGTAGTGTCCATAACGGGTATGGGATGTTATCTTATACACATTCTGCTCTCTCATCCGTGACTAGGGATATCTTGAGCACAAAGGAATCCTGAAAACACAATTGCTTCTTGAAGATAACTCATTAGGTCGTCAATACAGAACATGGAACCCACTAGGGTAAAAGAAGCCCGTTTCAGTCAACTTTTCAAGTTATTAGTACAATATCTCAACAAGCACCATATAGTGTGGCTTTCCCATTCAATCTTGTATCATACTTCAACTCGATAACAATGTCCACACTCCGCTGAGGTGGCAACTAGACGGATCAGTAACACGTCTATAAACTCATAAACAACTGGAATACCTTCCAATGTTGGACTATCTCGCTCCTTCATGGTATAACACTAGAAGGCGTCATATCCCTGTGATATCAGCTCGTTGCTCGTACAGTTCTGATGACAAACTCGTCTCTTCAAAGGTCTTAACCTTAGAAGACCTCTATTTACCATCTCAGTAAAGACTATAATAGCCTTACTATTAATATCTAACACCGCATGATATCTATTCATCCAATCCATACACCTAATGAATTCCTCATGCACCTACGGCATGACAAAGAAGTCTACAAGCCATACACAAGTCCCGGAATAAGGGAACAAACACATATCTCGCGGGTACCTCAGACCCCTAATTGGTAATCCTGTAAAGGAAAGTCCACCTTCTACTATATATCAAAGATCAACCATTAACGCATGCACCGAAAGACAACATCAAATTCACCGGAATCACAGCGACGCAGGCTACGCATGGACAACATCAAATTCACCGGAATTTGAGTGGCGGAACCTGCCTAGTGACATATATGCTCGACCAGCCCTCCATATACTCGGAAATGCAGAAACTCGGTACCGATATGAAGAGAATGAAGAGAGGAATCCAGAAACTCAAACGGAATTGAAATCGGATTAGAAACGGAGAGTAGATCTGAGTTTGAAGGTTGAGAGAAATCAGAGTTTTTACGAGGAAACGTGAAATGAAATGAATTAATAAAGGATTTTCCACTATTTATAGTGAAGTCGATGATTATCCTTTAGCGAAGTCGATAAATATCCTTTATCCGATCCAAAGGCGGGTCGAACCTCCTTCTCCAAACTTCTCGAGATTGGAACATTAAATCTGGAATATTGTAGGGATAATTATTCCACAACTGCCTCGAAAAACGTGTATTCCTAAGTTGTCTTTCTTAGCCGTTAAGAAACGAAATAGCGACTCTTTTGGCCGTTTTACCTCTCCATGTTATTTCATATCTAGGACATATCTGATGTCCTGATCATTTCTCTCAACTGCATTTTTATTAATTGGAGCTTCAAAATGCTCCAAATAACACCGGAGGGTAAAAATAATTACCCGGGGAAAACGTAAAAATTTCCTCAAACGTCCAAAATTACGCTAGGAACATAACGGTGGGACTCATACTCATCACTTGCGAAATCTTCGCGAGTTATATGTCAATTACTATAAACGATTAAGTTAATCAACATTAATTAAAATTCGGAAATCCTAGCTATTACACTTACCATTTAAAGATAGTAGATATTTACTATCAAATTCAGTTCACACATTTAAGCTATTACTTCCTATATTTATTTTTTTCGTTTTGTCATCGTTACAAAATCAAACTAAAGGAGACGGCATATATCTATATTTAATCACTTGCACGATTAGCACGTTTCGTGAATGTATACGTGTTGCTTGAAGATTGTACTAATTAAGGATTTGTGTTCATTGCATGCATTATTATTTAACTCACATATTCATGCATGAGCTATACGTGTCGTGCTATACAAGCATTTATGCACTTGTAACTATTAGTGCACTCGTGACTATACGTGCATATCGTTATATATGACTATTAGTAGACTTGTTATCTAAACTTGTAATCAACGCTTGTAACTATGCGCGTGTACTTGTTGACTAATTGTAATCAACACTTTTAACTATACGTGCATAAAATTATGCACTTGTAACTATACGTGCATAAGGTTATCAGAAAATACAAACGCCGGCAACGAAGCGCGAATAATTAACCTCGATCAAACGATGAATGTAATATACGTGAACTAATTAATTAGAGCAATACAATTTTGTTTCCATACAAACACATCATGAGTATGTTTATTGTCATATACACGATCATGTAATAAATCACAATTTAACAATACCTTATTTAGACCTTCAATATGAGTCATCCGTGCATTGATCAAACGATCCTTAATTGTTCTTATTTCTTACGGCAAAATACGTTCTTACTTGATCCTGACCCTATATATATAACCAAAAGCCCATAACCATCCTAGATGTACGGAAACCCTCGGTTGATCACTCCACCTGATCACTGATAACAAGATTTATGACTTAGGATTAGGTAATCATTTAGATAGATTTCTCACTCATTCATGCATGTTTTGGCATTGGTTCATGACGTCTTCGCTCAATTCATGCACATTTCTAGAAAAGACGTCTACACTACCTTTTATCGGTTTTGTAGGTAATTCGGGGATCTATTGGACGTTAATCGATACATTTGAGGGCCAAGCCTCATGATGGTACACATCCAAAGCCTTGGAGGAGCATAATTGGAGCAACAAAGGACACAAAGATCACTAATGGTGCAAGCAATGGAGCAACTCATGGCTAGACGATCATAGCATGTTTCTGTTGAAGAAAATCGGACCAAGTGCCAGGAAAATCGGCCGATTTAATCCACTGGGTCGATTTTTGGGCCTTTGACAGCTTAAGCCACGTGTCCCACGATCTCTTGTCCGGCCTTGCTCTTGGTGGAGAATATAAGTGGTCCTGCAGGTTGTTGCTGAGTATCTCTCCTCTCCCACACTCTCATTTACAGCTCACCAATTTGGGTACGAAGATTGGAGAAGAAAAAAAGCTCTCAAGGATTGAAGGAAGAAGAAGAACACCATTCTAAGAGTTTAGAGTGATTTTGAGTGATTTTGTAGTCTTGGATTGAAGAACTAATTGCAAGGATTGTTAAGGACGTTTTGAATCTTCATTTTAGAGTTTGTAAGTCTTGCTACAACTTGGATTTGGCTAAGATTTATTGATTTTGCTTACTCATCTTTCATTCCTCATCTATGAACACCATGTATGCTTGTTTGATGATTTCGGATCTTGATATGCATATTATTGGCTAGTTTCTTATGATTTTAGAGTGATGGATTGATGGTTATGGCTAGGGTGATGATAGGATGGACTTATATGTTAGTTTAGGATGATTTATATGCACGAAACTCACGACAGAAAAATAAATCGACCTGTTCATCAGATAAATCGGCCGATTTATCTATAGAACAGCCCGATTTATTCTCCTGCTGCTCTTTAATTGATAAATATGCATGTTAGGATGTTTGTTTGTTTAAATCCTAGTGTTTATTAAGCCTAATTTAGCTTAGTATCACCTAATGCTACCAATCTAAGTGAGGGAAGAGATCTACCCGATGATTTCCGACCTTAGATACCTAAGATGATGAATGATAGGTAGTAGTGAGCCTCATAAGCCGCTATTGGATCGAGTGTGCTAGGATTATTGCTTGAGATTTCCCTATTCTGAGATTTACCCGGTAAGGAGAGGGTTACCCTTAAGTAGCATCTAGTTTGTGCGAAATTCCTTACTCTAACCCCTTGAGACCTACCCGGTAATAGGAGTTTGATGCGGGATTAGTGAAGTGAGAGACTTACCCGGTAATCGCTTCCATTAGTGAACATTCTTTCCCAAACACCACAGCTTGTCCTTAGAATCCTTAGAACCTTGAGTCCAATGCCATAACCGGAAATCTTGACCTCTAGAATCTACTTTTCTTTCTTGATCATATACTTGTGCTTTGTGTTACTTACTCGTTTGCTAGCTTAATTTGTTAGTTGTTTTATTTCCTTGCTTGACTTGTGTTCTTTGTTTGATCACCATAAAAACCAACAAAAACATTGCGTTTTCCATTTTCTTTGTTCCTCATCTTATCTTAGTCTAGATTTACACTATCTTTGATCATTGCTTGACTCGATTTCACCTTAGTCTTTGTGTTCGACCTCGGAATACTTACCTTTCTACAAACGTCCCGTACACTGCGGGTTCGCTAGGAGTTAGGATAAATATAACGAGTATAAATTTAAGACTTATTGCGTGCACATCACACGATTCTAGCGTAACAAGTTTTTGGCGCCGTTGCCGGGGACTAGGTCTAGATTGAGTCATTTTGTGATTGTTTATAGTGTAGATCTTTCTTGTTGCTTTTGATCTCTCTTTGGTGTGTGTCTTTGCTTTTCAGGACATCATCCCTCTCTTTAGGTGTATGCGAAGATCTCGTGGCAAGGATTTAGCTCCATTCGATCCCGAACCGGAGAAAACCCTTCGATCTAGATCCAAGAACATCCGAAAAGAGAAAGAGATGGCCGGAAGAAACCTCCAAGCTGAGTTGGATGAAGCCTTAGAGCAAATAAGGCTAAGAGATGAGCTCTTGGAGGAAGAAAGGAGACTTGCCAATGAGAGGCAAGAGGAAACTAGGAGGGAGATTGAGGAGATTAGGCAAGCCCTTGTTCAAGGAGAGCTTAATCGCCGACAACCTCCACCTCCTCCACCACCGGTTGAACAACCACAGCCGGCGGCTAATGTTAGGGTTGTGCCCATTGCCATTGAAGAGCCACAAACCCTAGGGAGACGTATGGATCCGGCACAAAGAGCACACCGTCCGGGTGTGAACTTAGGAGATCCCGCAGCCCACAACTATGAGCTCTGCCCTCAAGTTCTACAAATGATCCGGCATAATCAATTTGGAGGGATGGAAGGAGAGTCTCCTCACCAACATTTGATGAACTACGAGATTTTGATGGAGACTCTTAGACCGCCAAGATTGGAGAGCAACAACCATAAGCTAAGGGCTTTCTCCTTCTCTCTTAAGGACAAAGCCTTGGCTTGGTATCAATCTATTCCACAAGGGCGAGTTGGTACTTGGGAGGAGATGACAACCGAGTTTTTGACTAAGTTCTTCCCACCTTCCAAGACTACCGAATTAAGAGGGAAGATCAATGCCTTCGTGATGAAGGATAGAGAGAGTTTGTTCAAGTCTTGGGAGAGATTCAAGGACCTTCTCCTAGATTGTCCACACCATGGCATACCGAAAATTGAGCTATTGGAGATCTACTTCAAGGGACTTGATGAAGATAGCCAATTCAAGCTTCAATCCCTTTCCGGTGGGACTTTCATGGAGAAGCAAGTAGATGATGCTTGGGAGTTTGTGGAGAAACAAGCTCTTTGAGAAATACTCCCATAGAAAGAGTGAAGGGAGAAAGGCGGGAGCATATGAGGTGAGTGAGGTCACCATGAGCAATTTCAAGCTTGACGCCATCAACAACGAGCTAAAGTCCTTGAGGGAGTTGTGTGCTACAACTTTGAAGAACCAAGCAACTCCTCAAGTGCTTCCACAAGCCAACCTATCTTCCAAGGAGGAAGATGTGAATTACATAGGAAGGGGCAATTACAACAATTATCAAGGCCCAAGGAACTTCAACAACAACCGGCAATTCAACAATTACCGGCCCAACCATAACCATCCCGGGTTTTCTTACTCTAACCCGGATGGAGCCTTGAACCCTCCCGCTTCTACAAGCACAACTCCAGCACCAAGAGCTTCACAAGAACCTCCACCCGGATTCACTCAACCTCCAAAGGATAGAACCGAAATGATGTTTGAGCAATTGCTTGGAAGGTTGAGTGGTCTTGAGAGCACGGTGACTTCTATCTCAAAGGCTCAAAAGGTTTTGGAAGCACAAGTCTTCCAAAAGGCGGGTGAAGCACATAGAGATCCGGGAAAGCTTCCCGGAAGAACCAAAGAAAACCCAAGAGGCCAAGTGTTAGCTATTACAACAAGAAGTGGGTTAAGCATGAAGGATCCTTTGCCCAAGGAGAATGCTAAAGGGAAGCAAGTGGTGAATGAAGAAGAAACTTTGCAAGGAGATGGAGGCAAGAGCAAAGATGTAGAGCCAACCTATGTGGCACCGCCTCCATACAAGCCACCACTACCGTTCCCTCAATCATGAGCAAGAGCTCGCTTGGACAATCATTTTGGTAAGTTCCTTGAACTAATGTCTAAATTGCATATTAACATTCCGTTCATGGATGCTATTTTAGGGATGCCGGCATATGGCAAGTTCTTGAAGGAAATACTCTCCAACAAAAGGAAGTTGGAGGAGTATGGTGAGATAAGGATGACTAAGAGCTCCTCGGAGTTGATTCAAACGATGAAGGAGGAGATGCCTCCCAAGCTAAGGGATCCGGGATCCTTTTGTGTGCCAATCGGAGTAGGAGAAGTGAAGTATGATGCCCTATGTGATCTTGGGGCAAGTGTAAGCATCATCCCACTTGCACTTTGCAACAAGGTTGGGCTAGGAGAGCCAAAGCCGGTCAAGATGACCCTTTACATGGCGGACCGCTCAATCACTCATCCGGTTGGGATCTTGGAAGACATCCCGGTGCAATTAGGGAAGTTCTATGTGTCCATAGACTTCGTTGTTTTGGATATCCCGGCGGACTATCCGGTTCCTATCATCTTGGGGAGACCTTTCCTAGCTACTTCCGGATGTCTAGTGGATTGCAAGAATGGGACTCTCTCCTTCAACATTGGAGAAGAGAACATCAAGTTCAAGCTGTCCACAATGATGAAAGGGCCAACCCTTGATGAGGATATATTCAACATAGTTGAAGAAGAGGAGTCTAGAGAGGTTGTGAGCTCAATCTTGCTCAAGGATCCACTTGAGAGAGTTCTTAGCTCAAGCTTGATGGAAGAAGGAATTGAGGAGAGTAGCAATGAAGTAATCAAGGCCTTGAATGCATTGGACGAGCTACCAAGTGTTGGGTTTGAAGTGCTAGAAGAAGAGGAAAACTGCCAGAAAAATCGGACTGAAGGGCAAAAATCAGCCGATTTTTGTACTTATGCTGAAATTTCAGCCAGTTTTGCCAAAACAGAAACTCAGATCGACCCCCCTTCAGATAAATCGACCGATTTTTCTTCCTGGGTCGATTTTCCTGAGTCTTTTCAGCACCAACCACTTGAATGTGAGCAATCATCAAGGGACTTCAAGGAGGCTTCCATGGCATTGCAATCATCTCAACCTACATTGTATGGATCGTCTCCAACCAAAAAAGGTCCTCCTCAACTTGATCTTAAACCTCTTCCTTCTCATTTAAAGTATGCTTTCCTTGGTTCAAATTCTACTTATCCGGTGATTGTGAATGCATCTTTGAATGATGATGAGCTTAATAGATTGTTGAATGAATTGAAACTGCATAGAAAGGCAATAGGATACACCATTGATGATCTTGTTGGCATCAAGCCCTCTTTTTGCATGCATAGGATAATGATGGAAGATAATCATAAACCCTCTATTGAACATCAAAGAAGATTGAATCCCATAATGAAAGAGGTAGTCAAAAAGGAAATCATTAAGTTGCTAGATGCGGGAATTATCTACCCTATCTCGGATAGTAAGTGGGTTAGTCCCGTTCATGTGGTACCTAAGAAGGGTGGGATGACCGTAGTAACCAATGAGAACAATGAATTAATCCCCACTAGAATGGTTACGGGATGGAGGATGTGCATTGATTATAGGAAGTTGAACATGGCCTCTAGGAAAGATCACTTCCCTCTCCCTTTCATTGACCAAATGCTAGAGAGGTTAGCTCAACATTCCCATTTTTGTTACCTAGATGGCTATAGTGGATTCTTCCAAATCCCTATCCACCCCGATGACCAAGAGAAAACAACCTTTACATGTCCATGGGGAACTTTTGCATATAGGAGAATGCCATTTGGGTTGTGTAATGCACCCGCCACCTTTCAAAGGTGTATGATGGCTATTTTTTCGGAATACATTGAAAATATCATGGAAGTGTTCATGGATGATTTCTCTGTTTATGGTTCTTCCTTTGATAATTGCTTGGCTAACTTGTCCTTAGTATTGCAAAGATGTGAGGAGACAAATCTTGTCTTAAATTGGGAAAAATGTCACTTCATGGTAAGTGAAGGTATCGTGTTAGGACACTTGGTGTCTAACCGTGGCATTGAGGTTGATAGGGCCAAGATTGAAACGATAGAGAATTTGCCACCACCTACCTCGGTGAAAGGGGTAAGGAGTTTCTTAGGGCATGCCGGTTTTTACCGAAGGTTCATTCAAGACTTCTCTAAAATTTCTAAGCCCCTTACTAACCTACTAATGAAGGATGTTGAATTTGTTTTCTCCAAAGATTGGCTTGAGGCTTTTTGTAGGTTGAAGAACGCTTTGATCTCCGCACCTATAATGCAACCTCCGGATTGGAGTTTACCGTTTGAGATCATGTGTGATGCAAGCGATGTAGCCATTGGGTCTGTTTTGGGGCAAAGGAAGGATGGGCGAACTCATGCCATTTATTATGCTAGCAAGACGCTAGATGATGCCCAACTCAACTATGCCACAACCGAGAAAGAGTTGCTAGCGGTAGTGTATGCCTTTGAGAAATTTCGGTCATATCTTGTTGGAGCGAAAGTCATAGTCTATACGGATCATGTTGCGATCCGTTATCTCCTTACCAAGAAGGATGTCAAGCCTAGGTTGATTCGGTGGATCCTTCTTCTTCAAGAATTTGACTTGGAAATCCGGGACAAGAAGGGATCCGAGAACTCCGTGGCGGATCACCTTAGTAGACTCCCACCATTGGAGATTGAGAAAGATGACATCCCGATTGATGACTCATTCCGGGATGAGCAATTGCAAATGGTGGAGGAGTGCTTGTTCCAAGTGTCTAGAGGAAGTGAGTCATGGTATGCCGACATTGTGAACTACTTGGTGTGTGAGGAAGTGCCTCCCGGTTTGACATATGCCCAAAGGAAGAAGTTCTTCAAGGATGTGAGACATTACTATTGGAGCGAGCCACTTTTGTTCAAAAGAGGGCCGGATGGGATGTTTAGGAGATGCATACCAGAGGACGAGGTGGAGAGTGTGATCCGGCATTGCCACTCCTTACCATGTGGAGGGCATGCTAGCTCACACAAGACATGTGCGAAGGTGCTACAATCGGGCTTCTTTTGGCCAAGTTTGTTCAAGGACGTGCAAGGCTTTGTGGTAGCTTGTGATGCTTGCCAAAGGACGGGCAACATCTCAAGGAGGAATGAGATGCCCTTGAACAACATCCAAGAGGTCGAAATATTTGATGTATGGGGTGTGGACTTCATGGGACCGTTTCCTTCTTCATGTGGCAATCTCTACATCCTATTGGCGGTGGATTATGTGTCAAGATGGGTGGAGGCAATCGCCTCTCCTACAAATGATGCCAAGGTTGTGGTGCGGTTCTTCAACCGAGTGATCTTCCCTAGGTTTGGAACACCAAGGGTGATCATAAGTGATGGAGGAAATCACTTCACTAATAGGAACTTTGGAGCACTTTTGGCCAAGTATGGGGTGACTCATAAGGTGGCAACACCTTACCATCCCCAAACTAGTGGCCAAGTGGAGATCTCCAACCGGGAGATCAAGGCCATTCTTGAGAAGACGGTATCAAGGACGAGAAAAGATTGGGCTATGAAGCTCGATGATGCCTTGTGGGCATATAGGACCGCCTTCAAAACACCAATTGGCACCACTCCTTACAAGTTGGTCTATGGAAAGTCTTGCCACCTTCCGGTAGAGATGGAGCATCGAGCATATTAGGCTATAAGGTGGCTAAATTTTGATCTCAAGGAGGCCGGAGAAAAGCGGTTGTTAGACATGAACGCCCTTGAGGAGATCCGGTTGGATGCATATGAGAATGCTCGGATCTACAAGGAGAGAACCAAGCGATGGCATGATAAGAGGATCATCCCAAAGTAGTTGAGTGAAGGCGACCTTGTCCTTCTCTTCAACTCGAGGCTGCGGCTCTTCCCCTGAAAGCTCAAATCAAGATGGACCGGGCCATATGTGGTGAAGAAAGTTTTTCCTCATGGAGCGGTGGAGATAGGAGGAGATCATTGTGGTAACTTCAAGGTGAATGGGCACCGATTGAAGAAGTACATCCCGGAAGCCCCTGTGGAAGTGATTGCCCCGCTTCACCTTGATTGAAACGCTCCTGAATTTGGTCAAGCTAATGACCTTAAAGAAGCGCTTAATGGGAGGCAACCCATTGGTACATGTTTTTCCCTTTCTTTTTCTTGCTTTTGTTTAATCTCACTCTTGGTGTGCTTTGTTTTTCTTTTGTATTTTTGGGTGCTAGATCTTGTTGATTGTCATGAGTTACGAGATGTTGGAGGTCATGTGAAGGCCTCATGGAATGATTGAAGAAGCAAGATCCGAGCACATGGACAAGGAAGAAAGGACCCAGAAAATCGGACTGTTCATGCACAAAATCGGCCGATTTTCCTGGGTTGCTTGGCCGATTTTTCCTCTGTAAAGAAAAGTGATGATCTCCAATCAAGCATGGGTGGAGCGGACGTGGAACTTGGACGGCTTGCGGTGCCAAGCGCGGGTTCCGACACCATAATGAACATCAAGAGCTCTCTACCATCCTTGATCGATCATCCATCATCATCATCCAATGAGAACCGAAATACCAAAGCACCACCACTCTTACATTGTGAGAACTCTCTTTCACTTCTTTATTTAGTTTACACATTAGGGACAATGTGTTTCTAAGTATGGGGTGGGGTTTTCATGATCACTTGCATGATTAGCATCTAGGATAGTTTAATTTTGTCACATGTTTCATTATGTCTTGCATTGTACATACATATTTCGAAAAATCCAAAAAAAATCAGAAAATTTAAAAACTTTTAGTGCTTCTAAGGCTTGGATATGACCCTAATGATGAATCTTATCTTGTGGATTGGCTATGGATGGCCTTATGTGTTAAATTTATGAATGGCATATGTGGACTTGAAGTACTTCTCCTGAATCCCATGAATGATTTGTGATCATGAATGTTTGTCTTGATTGGATTGAGGATTGAAAGTCGAAATTACATGTTAGTTCTTGCACATCAATTAGGAGTGATTAAGGCAATTCATTTTCCTCTACTTCTCATCTTGATCATGTTGCTTGAGCACCTCAATTGAGATAAATTTGACCTCTTTTGACCCATCCGGGAATAGGAGCATGCTAGTGTGTTGATGTGTGTGAAAAGCAAGTGTGGGGTGAAGTTGTTGATGAAAAGAATGTCAAGAATGAAGTGCTGAAATTGTTGTGAAAGTGTAGCCAAAAATATAGGTTTGGGGACATCGGTTTAAATAACAAGTAACTCGGCACACTTCACATGATCGGGTGTTGGTGCCTTGCCAAAGTCAAATAAACCGATAGTCCTAACGAGTTTTGGTATGTGTGCCCGGTGTGGATGCACCTCGAAAAATAAAAAAACCCGAGGACGGCTAATCACCAAGGTTTCGGCTTTTGTACACCAATGTCATTATCTCAAAAATAAGTGAAAAAGAAAAGAAAACAAAGAAAAGATGGAGAAATTTTACACTTGTTGGGAAGTTGAGCAAAAAACGAAATTGTGGAGTTAGTTCCTTTCCCGGATTAGCATCACATGACCTAAAAATTCCCACCTAATCACAACGTTTCTTAACCTCTTCTTTCCTAAGTCCTTGTGACCTAAATGCATGTGTGTAAGACTTAGTGATCTAGATTGGACATACTCATGATCATCTTGACTTCTTCATTTTCACCTCTCATGCATGCTTTCTAGTTAAGTATAATTGTCTTTCCATGCCTTCATTTATTTGATGCATAATTGCTTGTCCATTGTCATGAAACATGACTATGAAGGTGATCCAATATTAGAAGCACAAACCCAAAAATATTTTGCCATTTTTCTGCATACATAAATCATGTCATCTCTTAGTCTATAGTTGGGAATTTGCTCGGGGACGAGCAAACCTTAAGTATGGGGTATTTTTGATAACAAGATTTATGACTTAGGATTAGGTAATCATTTAGATAGATTTCTCACTCATTCATGCATGTTTTGGCATTGGTTCATGACGTCTTCGCTCAATTCATGCACATTTCTAGAAAAGACGTCTACACTACCTTTTATCGGTTTTGTAGGTAATTCGGGGATCTATTGGACGTTAATCGATACATTTGAGGGCCAAGCCTCATGATGGTACACATCCAAAGCCTTGGAGGAGCATAATTGGAGCAACAAAGGACACAAAGATCACTAATGGTGCAAGCAATGGAGCAACTCATGGCTAGACGATCATAGCATGTTTCTGTTGAAGAAAATCGGACCAAGTGCCAGGAAAATCGGCCGATTTAATCCACTGGGTCGATTTTTGGGCCTTTGACAGCTTAAGCCACGTGTCCCACGATCTCTTGTCCGGCCTTGCTCTTGGTGGAGAATATAAGTGGTCCTGCAGGTTGTTGCTGAGTATCTCTCCTCTCCCACACTCTCATTTACAGCTCACCAATTTGGGTACGAAGATTGGAGAAGAAAAAAAGCTCTCAAGGATTGAAGGAAGAAGAAGAACACCATTCTAAGAGTTTAGAGTGATTTTGAGTGATTTTGTAGTCTTGGATTGAAGAACTAATTGCAAGGATTGTTAAGGACGTTTTGAATCTTCATTTTAGAGTTTGTAAGTCTTGCTACAACTTGGATTTGGCTAAGATTTATTGATTTTGCTTACTCATCTTTCATTACTCATCTATGAACACCATGTATGCTTGTTTGATGATTTCGGATCTTGATATGCATATTATTGGCTAGTTTCTTATGATTTTAGAGTGATGGATTGATGGTTATGGCTAGGGTGATGATAGGATGGACTTATATGTTAGTTTAGGATGATTTATATGCACGAAACTCACGACAGAAAAATAAATCGACCTGTTCATCAGATAAATCGGCCGATTTATCTGTAGAACAGCCCGATTTATTCTCCTGCTGCTCTTTAATTGATAAATATGCATGTTAGGATGTTTGTTTGTTTAAATCCTAGTGTTTATTAAGCCTAATTTAGCTTAGTATCACCTAATGCTACCAATCTAAGTGAGGGAAGAGATCTACCCGATGATTTCCGACCTTAGATACCTAAGATGATGAATGATAGGTAGTAGTGAGCCTCATAAGCCGCTATTGGATCGAGTGTGCTAGGATTATTGCTTGAGATTTCCCTATTCTGAGATTTACCCGGTAAGGAGAGGGTTACCCTTAAGTAGCATCTAGTTTGTGCGAAATTCCTTACTCTAACCCCTTGAGACCTACCCGGTAATAGGAGTTTGATGCGGGATTAGTGAAGTGAGAGACTTACCCGGTAATCGCTTCCATTAGTGAACATTCTTTCCCAAACACCACAGCTTGTCCTTAGAATCCTTAGAACCTTGAGTCCAATGCCATAACCGGAAATCTTGACCTCTAGAATCTACTTTTCTTTCTTGATCATATACTTGTGCTTTGTGTTACTTACTCGTTTGCTAGCTTAATTTGTTAGTTGTTTTATTTCCTTGCTTGACTTGTGTTCTTTGTTTGATCACCATAAAAACCAACAAAAACATTGCGTTTTCCATTTTCTTTGTTCCTCATCTTATCTTAGTCTAGATTTACACTATCTTTGATCATTGCTTGACTCGATTTCACCTTAGTCTTTGTGTTCGACCTCGGAATACTTACCTTTCTACAAACGTCCCGTACACTGCGGGTTCGCTAGGAGTTAGGATAAATATAACGAGTATAAATTTAAGACTTATTGCGTGCACATCACACGATTCTAGCGTAACAAGTTTTTGGCGCCGTTGCCGGGGACTAGGTCTAGATTGAGTCATTTTGTGATTGTTTATAGTGTAGATCTTTCTTGTTGCTTTTGATCTCTCTTTGGTGTGTGTCTTTGCTTTTCAGGACATCATCCCTCTCTTTAGGTGTATGCGAAGATCTCATGGCAAGGATTTAGCTCCATTCGATCCCGAACCGGAGAAAACCCTTCGATCTAGATCCAAGAACATCCGAAAAGAGAAAGAGATGGCCGGAAGAAACCTCCAAGCTGAGTTGGATGAAGCCTTAGAGCAAATAAGGCTAAGAGATGAGCTCTTGGAGGAAGAAAGGAGACTTGCCAATGAGAGGCAAGAGGAAACTAGGAGGGAGATTGAGGAGATTAGGCAAGCCCTTGTTCAAGGAGAGCTTAATCGCCGACAACCTCCACCTCCTCCACCACCGGTTGAACAACCACAGCCGGCGGCTAATGTTAGGGTTGTGCCCATTGCCATTGAAGAGCCACAAACCCTAGGGAGACGTATGGATCCGGCACAAAGAGCACACCGTCCGGGTGTGAACTTAGGAGATCCCACAGCCCACAACTATGAGCTCTGCCCTCAAGTTCTACAAATGATCCGGCATAATCAATTTGGAGGGATGGAAGGAGAGTCTCCTCACCAACATTTGATGAACTACGAGATTTTGATGGAGACTCTTAGACCGCCAAGATTGGAGAGCAACAACCATAAGCTAAGGGCTTTCTCCTTCTCTCTTAAGGACAAAGCCTTGGCTTGGTATCAATCTATTCCACAAGGGCGAGTTGGTACTTGGGAGGAGATGACAACCGAGTTTTTGACTAAGTTCTTCCCACCTTCCAAGACTACCGAATTAAGAGGGAAGATCAATGCCTTCGTGATGAAGGATAGAGAGAGTTTGTTCAAGTCTTGGGAGAGATTCAAGGACCTTCTCCTAGATTGTCCACACCATGGCATACCGAAAATTGAGCTATTGGAGATCTACTTCAAGGGACTTGATGAAGATAGCTAATTCAAGCTTCAATCCCTTTCCGGTGGGACTTTCATGGAGAAGCAAGTAGATGATGCTTGGGAGTTTGTGGAGAAACAAGCTCTTGTGATTGAGAAATACTCCCATAGAAAGAGTGAAGGGAGAAAGGCGGGAGCATATGAGGTGAGTGAGGTCACCATGAGCAATTTCAAGCTTAACGCCATCAACAACGAGCTAAAGTCCTTGAGGGAGTTGTGTGCTACAACTTTGAAGAACCAAGCAACTCCTCAAGTGCTTCCACAAGCCAACCTATCTTCCAAGGAGGAAGATGTGAATTACATAGGAAGGGGCAATTACAACAATTATCAAGGCCCAAGGAACTTCAACAACAACCGGCAATTCAACAATTACCGGCCCAACCATAACCATCCCGGGTTTTCTTACTCTAACCCGGATGGAGCCTTGAACCCTCCCGCTTCTACAAGCACAACTCCACCACCAAGAGCTTCACAAGAACCTCCACCCGGATTCACTCAACCTCCAAAGGATAGAACCGAAATGATGTTTGAGCAATTGCTTGGAAGGTTGAGTGGTCTTGAGAGCACGGTGACTTCTATCTCAAAGGCTCAAAAGGTTTTGGAAGCACAAGTCTTCCAAAAGGCGGGTGAAGCACATAGAGATCCGGGAAAGCTTCCCGGAAGAACCAAAGAAAACCCAAGAGGCCAAGTGTTAGCTATTACAACAAGAAGTGGGTTAAGCATGAAGGATCCTTTGCCCAAGGAGAATGCTAAAGGGAAGCAAGTGGTGAATGAAGAAGAAACTTTGCAAGGAGATGGAGGCAAGAGCAAAGATGTAGAGCCAACCTATGTGGCACCGCCTCCATACAAGCCACCACTACCGTTCCCTCAATCATGAGCAAGAGCTCGCTTGGACAATCATTTTGGTAAGTTCCTTGAACTAATGTCTAAATTGCATATTAACATTCCGTTCATGGATGCTATTTTAGGGATGCCGGCATATGGCAAGTTCTTGAAGGAAATACTCTCCAACAAAAGGAAGTTGGAGTAGTATGGTGAGATAAGGATGACTAAGAGCTCCTCGGAGTTGATTCAAACGATGAAGGAGGAGATGCCTCCCAAGCTAAGGGATCCGGGATCCTTTTGTGTGCCAATCGGAGTAGGAGAAGTGAAGTATGATGCCCTATGTGATCTTGGGGCAAGTGTAAGCATCATCCCGCTTGCACTTTGCAACAAGGTTGGGCTAGGAGAGCCAAAGCCGGTCAAGATGACCCTTTACATGGCGGACCGCTCAATCACTCATCCGGTTGGGATCTTGGAAGACATCCCGGTGCAATTAGGGAAGTTCTATGTGTCCATAGACTTCGTTGTTTTGGATATCCCGGCGGACTATCCGGTTCCTATCATCTTGGGGAGACCTTTCCTAGCTACTTCCGGATGTCTAGTGGATTGCAAGAATGGGACTCTCTCCTTCAACATTGGAGAAGAGAACATCAAGTTCAAGCTGTCCACAATGATGAAAGGGCCAACCCTTGATGAGGATATATTCAACATAGTTGAAGAAGAGGAGTCTAGAGAGGTTGTGAGCTCAATCTTGCTCAAGGATCCACTTGAGAGAGTTCTTAGCTCAAGGTTGATGGAAGAAGGAATTGAGGAGAGTAGCAATGAAGTAATCAAGGCCTTGAATGCATTGGACGAGCTACCAAGTGTTGGGTTTGAAGTGCTAGAAGAAGAGGAAAACTGCCAGAAAAATCGGACTGAAGGGCAAAAATCAGCCGATTTTTGTACTTATGCTGAAATTTCAGCCAGTTTTGCCAAAACAGAAACTCATATCGACCCCCCTTCAGATAAATCGACCGATTTTTCTTCCTGGGTCGATTTTCCTGAGTCTTTTCAGCACCAACCACTTGAATGTGAGCAATCATCAAGGGACTTCAAGGAGGCTTCCATGGCATTGCAATCATCTCAACCTACATTGTATGGATCGTCTCCAACCGAAAAAGGTCCTCCTCAACTTGATCTTAAACCTCTTCCTTCTCATTTAAAGTATGCTTTCCTTGGTTCAAATTCTACTTATCCGGTGATTGTGAATGCATCTTTGAATGATGATGAGCTTAATAGATTGTTGAATGAATTGAAACTGCATAGAAAGGCAATAGGATACACCATTGATGATCTTGTTGGCATCAAGCCCTCTTTTTGCATGCATAGGATAATGATGGAATATAATCATAAACCCTCTATTGAACATCAAAGAAGATTGAATCCCATAATGAAAGAGGTAGTCAAAAAGGAAATCATTAAGTTGCTAGATGCGGGAATTATCTACCCTATCTCGGATAGTAAGTGGGTTAGTCCCGTTCATGTGGTACCTAAGAAGGGTGGGATGACCGTAGTAACCAATGAGAACAATGAATTAATCCCCACTAGAATGGTTACGGGATGGAGGATGTGCATTGATTATAGGAAGTTGAACATGGCCTCTAGGAAAGATCACTTCCCTCTCCCTTTCATTGACCAAATGCTAGAGAGGTTAGCTCAACATTCCCATTTTTGTTACCTAGATGGCTATAGTGGATTCTTCCAAATCCCTATCCACCCCGATGACCAAGAGAAAACAACCTTTACATGTCCATGGGGAACTTTTGCATATAGGAGAATGCCATTTGGGTTGTGTAATGCACCTGCCACCTTTCAAAGGTGTATGATGGCTATTTTTTCGGAATACATTGAAAATATCATGGAAGTGTTCATGGATGATTTCTCTGTTTATGGTTCTTCCTTTGATAATTGCTTGGCTAACTTGTCCTTAGTATTGCAAAGATGTGAGGAGACAAATCTTGTCTTAAATTGGGAAAAATGCCACTTCATGGTAAGTGAAGGTATCGTGTTAGGACACTTGGTGTCTAACCGTGGCATTGAGGTTGATAGGGCCAAGATTGAAACGATAGAGAATTTGCCACCACCTACCTCGGTGAAAGGGGTAAGGAGTTTCTTAGGGCATGCCGGTTTTTACCGAAGGTTCATTCAAGACTTCTCTAAAATTTCTAAGCCCCTTACTAACCTACTAATGAAGGATGTTGAATTTGTTTTCTCCAAAGATTGGCTTGAGGCTTTTTGTAGGTTGAAGAACGCTTTGATCTCCGCACCTATAATGCAACCTCCGGATTGGAGTTTACCGTTTGAGATCATGTGTGATGCAAGCGATGTAGCCATTGGGTCTGTTTTGGGGCAAAGGAAGGATGGGCGAACTCATGCCATTTATTATGCTAGCAAGACGCTAGATGATGCCCAACTCAACTATGCCACAACCGAGAAAGAGTTGCTAGCGGTAGTGTATGCCTTTGAGAAATTTCGGTCATATCTTGTTGGAGCGAAAGTCATAGTCTATACGGATCATGTTGCGATCCGTTATCTCCTTACCAAGAAGGATGTCAAGCCTAGGTTGATTCGGTGGATCCTTCTTCTTCAAGAATTTGACTTGGAAATCCGGGACAAGAAGGGATCCGAGAACTCCGTGGCGGATCACCTTAGTAGACTCCCACCATTGGAGATTGAGAAAGATGACATCCCGATTGATGACTCATTCCGGGATGAGCAATTGCAAATGGTGGAGGAGTGCTTGTTCCAAGTGTCTAGAGGAAGTGAGTCATGGTATGCCGACATTGTGAACTACTTGGTGTGTGAGGAAGTGCCTCCCGGTTTGACATATGCCCAAAGGAAGAAGTTCTTCAAGGATGTGAGACATTACTATTGGAGCGAGCCACTTTTGTTCAAAAGAGGGCCGGATGGGATGTTTAGGAGATGCATACCAGAGGACGAGGTGGAGAGTGTGATCCGGCATTGCCACTCCTTACCATGTGGAGGGCATGCTAGCTCACACAAGACATGTGCGAAGGTGCTACAATCGGGCTTCTTTTGGCCAAGTTTGTTCAAGGACGTGCAAGGCTTTGTGGTAGCTTGTGATGCTTGCCAAAGGACGGGCAACATCTCAAGGAGGAATGAGATGCCCTTGAACAACATCCAAGAGGTCGAAATATTTGATGTATGGGGTGTGGACTTCATGGGACCGTTTCCTTCTTCATGTGGCAATCTCTACATCCTATTGGCGGTGGATTATGTGTCAAGATGGGTGGAGGCAATCGCCTCTCCTACAAATGATGCCAAGGTTGTGGTGCGGTTCTTCAACCGAGTGATCTTCCCTAGGTTTGGAACACCAAGGGTGATCATAAGTGATGGAGGAAATCACTTCACTAATAGGAACTTTGGAGCACTTTTGGCCAAGTATGGGGTGACTCATAAGGTGGCAACACCTTACCATCCCCAAACTAGTGGCCAAGTGGAGATCTCCAACCGGGAGATCAAGGCCATTCTTGAGAAGACGGTATCAAGGACGAGAAAAGATTGGGCTATGAAGCTCGATGATGCCTTGTGGGCATATAGGACCGCCTTCAAAACACCAATTGGCACCACTCCTTACAAGTTGGTCTATGGAAAGTCTTGCCACCTTCCGGTAGAGATGGAGCATCGAGCATATTAGGCTATAAGGTGGCTAAATTTTGATCTCAAGGAGGCCGGAGAAAAGCGGTTGTTAGACATGAACGCCCTTGAGGAGATCCGGTTGGATGCATATGAGAATGCTCGGATCTACAAGGAGAGAACCAAGCGATGGCATGATAAGAGGATCATCCCAAAGTAGTTGAGTGAAGGCGACCTTGTCCTTCTCTTCAACTCGAGGCTGCGGCTCTTCCCCTGAAAGCTCAAATCAAGATGGACCGGGCCATATATGGTGAAGAAAGTTTTTCCTCATGGAGCGGTGGAGATAGGAGGAGATCATTGTGGTAACTTCAAGGTGAATGGGCACCGATTGAAGAAGTACATCCCGGAAGCCCCTGTGGAAGTGATTGCCCCGCTTCACCTTGATTGAAACGCTCCTGAATTTGGTCAAGCTAATGACCTTAAAGAAGCGCTTAATGGGAGGCAACCCATTGGTACATGTTTTTCCCTTTCTTTTTCTTGCTTTTGTTTAATCTCACTCTTGGTGTGCTTTGTTTTTCTTTTGTATTTTTGGGTGCTAGATCTTGTTGATTGTCATGAGTTACGAGATGTTGGAGGTCATGTGAAGGCCTCATGGAATGATTGAAGAAGCAAGATCCGAGCACATGGACAAGGAAGAAAGGACCCAGAAAATCGGACTGTTCATGCACAAAATCGGCCGATTTTCCTGGGTTGCTTGGCCGATTTTTCCTCTGTAAAGAAAAGTGATGATCTCCAATCAAGCATGGGTGGAGCGGACGTGGAACTTGGACGGCTTGCGGTGCCAAGCGCGGGTTCCGACACCATAATGAACATCAAGAGCTCTCTACCATCCTTGATCGATCATCCATCATCATCATCCAATGAGAACCGAAATACCAAAGCACCACCACTCTTACATTGTGAGAACTCTCTTTCACTTCTTTATTTAGTTTACACATTAGGGACAATGTGTTTCTAAGTATGGGGTGGGGTTTTCATGATCACTTGCATGATTAGCATCTAGGATAGTTTAATTTTGTCACATGTTTCATTATGTCTTGCATTGTACATACATATTTCGAAAAATCCAAAAAAAATCAGAAAATTTAAAAACTTTTAGTGCTTCTAAGGCTTGGATATGACCCTAATGATGAATCTTATCTTGTGGATTGGCTATGGATGGCCTTATGTGTTAAATTTATGAATGGCATATGTGGACTTGAAGTACTTCTCCTGAATCCCATGAATGATTTGTGATCATGAATGTTTGTCTTGATTGGATTGAGGATTGAAAGTCGAAATTACATGTTAGTTCTTGCACATCAATTAGGAGTGATTAAGGCAATTCATTTTCCTCTACTTCTCATCTTGATCATGTTGCTTGAGCACCTCAATTGAGATAAATTTGACCTCTTTTGACCCATCCGGGAATAGGAGCATGCTAGTGTGTTGATGTGTGTGAAAAGCAAGTGTGGGGTGAAGTTGTTGATGAAAAGAATGTCAAGAATGAAGTGCTGAAATTGTTGTGAAAGTGTAGCCAAAAATATAGGTTTGGGGACATCGGTTTAAATAACAAGTAACTCGGCACACTTCACATGATCGGGTGTTGGTGCCTTGCCAAAGTCAAATAAACCGATAGTCCTAACGAGTTTTGGTATGTGTGCCCGGTGTGGATGCACCTCGAAAAATAAAAAAACCCGAGGACGGCTAATCACCAAGGTTTCGGCTTTTGTACACCAATGTCATTATCTCAAAAATAAGTGAAAAAGAAAAGAAAACAAAGAAAAGATGGAGAAATTTTACACTTGTTGGGAAGTTGAGCAAAAAACGAAATTGTGGAGTTAGTTCCTTTCCCGGATTAGCATCACATGACCTAAAAATTCCCACCTAATCACAACGTTTCTTAACCTCTTCTTTCCTAAGTCCTTGTGACCTAAATGCATGTGTGTAAGACTTAGTGATCTAGATTGGACATACTCATGATCATCTTGACTTCTTCATTTTCACCTCTCATGCATGCTTTCTAGTTAAGTATAATTGTCTTTCCATGCCTTCATTTATTTGATGCATAATTGCTTGTCCATTGTCATGAAACATGACTATGAAGGTGATCCAGTATTAGAAGCACAAACCCAAAAATATTTTGCCATTTTTCTGCATACATAAATCATGTCATCTCTTAGTCTATAGTTGGGAATTTGCTCGGGGACGAGCAAACCTTAAGTATGGGGTATTTTTGATAACAAGATTTATGACTTAGGATTAGGTAATCATTTAGATAGATTTCTCACTCATTCATGCATGTTTTGGCATTGGTTCATGACGTCTTCGCTCAATTCATGCACATTTCTAGAAAAGACGTCTACACTACCTTTTATCGGTTTTGTAGGTAATTCGGGGATCTATTGGACGTTAATCGATACATTTGAGGGCCAAGCCTCATGATGGTACACATCCAAAGCCTTGGAGGAGCATAATTGGAGCAACAAAGGACACAAAGATCACTAATGGTGCAAGCAATGGAGCAACTCATGGCTAGACGATCATAGCATGTTTCTGTTGAAGAAAATCGGACCAAGTGCCAGGAAAATCGGCCGATTTAATCCACTGGGTCGATTTTTGGGCCTTTGACAGCTTAAGCCACGTGTCCCACGATCTCTTGTCCGGCCTTGCTCTTGGTGGAGAATATAAGTGGTCCTGCAGGTTGTTGCTGAGTATCTCTCCTCTCCCACACTCTCATTTACAGCTCACCAATTTGGGTACGAAGATTGGAGAAGAAAAAAAGCTCTCAAGGATTGAAGGAAGAAGAAGAACACCATTCTAAGAGTTTAGAGTGATTTTGAGTGATTTTGTAGTCTTGGATTGAAGAACTAATTGCAAGGATTGTTAAGGACGTTTTGAATCTTCATTTTAGAGTTTGTAAGTCTTGCTACAACTTGGATTTGGCTAAGATTTATTGATTTTGCTTACTCATCTTTCATTACTCATCTATGAACACCATGTATGCTTGTTTGATGATTTCGGATCTTGATATGCATATTATTGGCTAGTTTCTTATGATTTTAGAGTGATGGATTGATGGTTATGGCTAGGGTGATGATAGGATGGACTTATATGTTAGTTTAGGATGATTTATATGCACGAAACTCACGACAGAAAAATAAATCGACCTGTTCATCAGATAAATCGGCCGATTTATCTGTAGAACAGCCCGATTTATTCTCCTGTTGCTCTTTAATTGATAAATTTGCATGTTAGGATGTTTGTTTGTTTAAATCCTAGTGTTTATTAAGCCTAATTTAGCTTAGTATCACCTAATGCTACCAATCTAAGTGAGGGAAGAGATCTACCCGATGATTTCCGACCTTAGATACCTAAGATGATGAATGCTAGGTAGTAGTGAGCCTCATAAGCCGCTATTGGATCGAGTGTGCTAGGATTATTGCTTGAGATTTCCCTATTCCGAGATTTACCCGGTAAGGAGAGGGTTACCCTTAAGTAGCATCTAGTTTGTGCGAAATTCCTTACTCTAACCCCTTGAGACCTACCCGGTAATAGGAGTTTGATGCGGGATTAGTGAAGTGAGAGACTTACCCGGTAATCGCTTCCATTAGTGAACATTCTTTCCCAAACACCACAGCTTGTCCTTAGAATCCTTAGAACCTTGAGTCCAATGCCATAACCGGAAATCTTGACCTCTAGAATCTACTTTTCTTTCTTGATCATATACTTGTGCTTTGTGTTACTTACTCGTTTGCTAGCTTAATTTGTTAGTTGTTTTATTTCCTTGCTTGACTTGTGTTCTTTGTTTGATCACCATAAAAACCAACAAAAACATTGCGTTTTCCATTTTCTTTGTTCCTCATCTTATCTTAGTCTAGATTTACACTATCTTTGATCATTGCTTGACTCGATTTCACCTTAGTCTTTGTGTTCGACCTCGGAATACTTACCTTTCTACAAACGTCCCGTACACTGCGGGTTCGCTAGGAGTTAGGATAAATATAACGAGTATAAATTTAAGACTTATTGCGTGCACATCACACGATTCTAGCGTAACAATCACTATGCAGTCCTCCTATCTTGCACGACATCTACAACACGGTATAAACCGTTAGCTAACAATTCATAGATAAGATAATGCATAAACACATACACACATCAGACATACAATAAACACCAAGCATGCTATCACACATTTCCCGTTTTATTATCTTTATAACGTTATAACGTTATACTCGCAGAACCAATTTATGGTTGTGACACGAGAAGTATATCATTCTCGCCTATGTTTCCTTTACCATCTAGAGTGGTTAGGTGTACCTCCCGTATACCATAAGGAGTGGTGCATTACCCTTCCTGTATACCAGCATTGGCCTAGTCCCAAAGAACGCCTCAGCTTTCCTCGGGAATATTGAGCAAGCTATCACCGCCCGTTACAAGGGGGCCAATCATATGTCGGTAATCATCACTATCGCATGTTATAAAGCATATAACAAACACCACTCATGCATACATCCAATATAGGAATGCAACTAAGTTAGTCCCAAAGACTTACCTATATCAGAATAACCTCAACTATCGATCAAATCTCCAATTCCCGTAGGAATATACACCGCCTAATAAACAAGGCATACATAAATCAATCATCGGAACACATCCTAGAAGACTCTACATCTAGCCTCTAAGATCATCATAAGATCATACACAACATCCATAAACCATAACCTCAACATTCATATCCAACCCTCAAAGCCTCCAAAGGCATTCATCCATAATATAACATCATCCTCAAACTCCACACATTCTAACCTAGCATGTTTCTAAGCCAAAACCAAGGACAGGAGGAAGAATAACTTACCAATGAACTTGGTAAGTTCTGAAAAAGGTGCGGGCGCGGGCAAAGAGATGCATGGGCACGGTGACAAGGATCCGACGCTACGATTGTGGCTCAACATAGGCGCGAGGGAGGCGACACTCTTGGAGGCGCAAGGGAGGCACAAGACGGGAGCAACCACTTTACTCCTCAATTGGGAGAAACCAAGGAACAACAACCTTCATCTATACATGTACACAACACATCCAAAGCATCCATAAACACGTCACAACAAGATTAACTTGTTGGATTCAAACAAGGAAAGAAAAAAAAAGAGGAGAAGAGTAAGAAAGGAAAGGAGAAGGGCTCACCACTCCTCGATCTGTAGATAACCAGGAGAAGAACCACAACTGCAATCTAGCCATCTTCTCATAGCAACCAAACACATATCATCATCATCATCAACAATCTTCACTTGAATGAAGAAGATCCAAAGAAGATCCAGGGAGAAGAAGAAGAAAAGGAAGAAAGAGAAGCAAGGTGAACGGGAGAGAGAAGAAGAAATAAAGATAGAGTTCTGAAACTCTTAGGACGAGAGATAAAGGAAAAGACTTAAGTGGGAAGAAAGCGGAAAGAAAGTCAACCAAAAAGACGACCCCTTTCTCAGCTATGCCGCGACCACGGCCTAGCAGAGCTGCACCCGCGGTGGCGCGCCTGCGGGCGAGGTAATGTGTGGTCGCGGATCTCCTAAAAGACATGCATGGTTGTTACAGTGCTACTATGTTTTCGACCGACAAATGAGTTCTAAGTTCGCCGCTAGTGAGGAGTTGCTTGGGTAATGTCGAGACAAATTACCTTAATCTTCTTGGTAAAGACCTCTAGATTATTGGTGTTGGTTGGAACCGGGCGATCTTAGAACCTCTCCTCCCATCTGTTGTGCTGCTGCAATTTGCAACAATTAGCCTTTATTTTGAATATGGAGACGAACTTAGTTGGTTTGGCTCAAGGTCGGGTTTGTATAATGTGAAGTCAACCTGCACCACACTGATGGGGTTTGACGAGTATCAAGAAGGCAACGATATTGTCGTCTTCCCTTAGACTTGGAAACTACATACCTAGGAGCGTAGCAGGGTTTTTATGTGGAAGCTTCTCAAGGGCGGCTGCCTTACGAATGAAGAGAGACACAAGAGACACTTCGTGAGCGATGAGGTGTGCAAGGTTTACGATGGAGGATTGAAACTCTCACGTCTTTTCTAGGATTTTCCTCTTACTGCTAGTATGTGGCGTAAATTGAGGGTTGAGAGTTTCAACCACGAGTTCTTCACTTCACCTTTTGTGAGTTGGGTTAGAGGTAACATCTTATCCCTAAACTTTTAGTTCTACATTATTTTAAAGGGGTGTTTTTGTAGAAAGTATATGGAACATCTAGAGAAGGAGAAATAATGTTGTCTTCCGAAAAGAAGAAATGTCGTCTGAGAGCCAGAGATTTATCCTCGAGAAACCAACTAGTTATGTCAAAGCTTGGAGGGCTCATAATGGTGGCATGCCTACTAACCCCAAGCCCCTTACAAGCTCGTCTCCTAGTGCCATCCATCTTCCAACTAGATTATTGTTAACACGAATGAAGGTTTGAGAAGTAATGACATGACTATTGTTGTTGGTCTAGATAGAGACGATAGTGGGAGTTGACGACGGAATTTTATTCACAATATCGGTATGTGCACGGTCTCCATGGCGCATCTCTGGGGTATTCTGCATGGACTGGAGATTGCTTGGGAGAGTGGTACGAGATTTGTTATCCTTAAAACGGATTATCAACTTGCTAGGACTCTACTCAACAAGAATATATCCGCTACCATCTCATATCTAGTCTGATACATAAACAACAAGACTTCATGCGTAGAGCTTGTAATATCCAAGTTTGACACGTTTTCGGTGAAGCACACTCTTCTGCAGATTTTCTTGCTACTCTTGCGTTTAGCTTTCCTAGAGGTTTTCATGTATTGATTGACCCTCCCGAGAGTGTAGTGGATATTATTTCTTCTGATATTAGGGGCCGGGATATCCCCATTAGCTGACTACTTAGCCCTTTTTTCATATATAATAAGCCCGACGAGATGCGCTGGAGACCATCGACTCTACTTCCCATAAAAAAAAGCTTATGACACGCATAATTGGAATCGATCTCAATCCGGTAGGAGCCGACTAACTATGCATATAATATTGGTAGTTATAGGATTGGAAAAACAACACAATTGCGCCAATAGAGTGAGTAGTTGTAGTTTATTAATTCTTGTTTAGACTTGTAATCAATAAAATTAGTGATAAGCATAGATGTTAGTACACCTCTAATGTACAAGGGAGAAGCCTTTGAACAAACAACTCAACTAAATCATTGAACTATTGATCATGAATCAATCGTATTATAGTCCGCGTAGTCGGCGATTCAAACACCATAAATCATATAACATTCAAACCATAAATCAAACAATTGGAACAATCATCAAATAAAACATTATCAAAACTCGAAAGAGTCCACGACCCCAGAAACAATTCATATGGCTACCAGAAACAACTCATACGGCCACCAATAAAACTTTATCAACACTCGAAAGAGTCAACTATAAAACACGAAACACTTGACAATATAAGTGAATAACTATGAAAAAGAGGTCAATGAAACATTTGACATAATTTGACATAAATTGATCAATATTAATTGATGAACTAGTTTCCTTTGGAAAAACTGTGGTCACTTGGACAAAATATCAATGGCCTATAAAAAAAAAAATTTTAAAAAAAAGACTCATTACTTAGTTTATCTGAAAATAAACACCCATTATATGCTTAAAAATCAATTAAAAGATGTTAGTTATCGTTTTATTCTCATAAATAATTTATCAAAGTAATGATTCAATAATTTTAAAGTGGTGATTGTTAAGAAGAAGAAAAAAGAGAAATATAGTGTGAGATAAACCTATTATCGAATTTGTGAAACTTAACTTTGATGGTTTCAAGTTAAGTAATGGTGTATATAAGTTTGTAATTCGAGATAGTTCACCTAGGGTTATTTGTTAGAACTTTGGAAGACTGTTACAAATGTCAATCTTTAAAACCGAAGCACATGCACTTGTTATAGGGATACTGAAATTAAAAGAATTAGGGTTTAAGAAAATGAAGGAGAAAACCTAGGTGCTATTTGAAAACCTCATGGCAAGTAGAAGTTTTAAGTGGTGACACAATGTTTTATCTATAGTCATTTGACGATTTACGGATCAAGCATACTTTTAGGGAAGTCAATGGCATGGCCGATGTTCTTGCTACCAATGACCAGTACTATCATGTTGTTCACGCTTATGTTCTGCAAGTTGTTGAAGATATCATTCAAATGCTCTTCAGCGACCGATTAGTAAGAGGTTCCTTCAACGTCATGGCCGATGTTCGTGTTTGTCGTTTTTAATTGCCACTTGGGCCACCAAAATTTCTAGTACACAAATTCCTTTCCTCTTACTTAAAAAAGAGAATTTATCCAAATTTATTTTTTTATAACGAAAACTTGAAAAGGTGGTCGAAAAGGTCATAATAATGAATGGCAGATAGACCGTCGTCATAGTAGAAAAAGCGACAAACTAACATTCGAAATTTTAAATCACAATCTAAGAGAAGTGCATAACAATCAATAGACAAAGAAAAATAGATAGATCATGATACACTTAGTCCGATTGGTAATCATATGTAGTATCACTTGGGTGAGAATTATACAAATTGTAAACAACTGTAAAGACAAATTACAAGAACGTGAGATCAAATACAACAAATTTATCAACCATATAATTAAACTCAATGAAAACATGAATTGAATAAAACTATGATGATATTCAATTGGCTTAGATCATGTTAATACAACAAATTTGTCACATTTTGATTCATCTCATTCAATATTATTATTAATTTTATTTAATATTTACTTATTTTATGCTTTACCATTATTTGGATTGATCGGTTTCCTTGCATGGAGTATTGATAATTTGCTATTAAGGAAATTCATTTTCCAATACACTCAAATCATGCATTTTTTCTGAATCGTCAAAAGCATTCTTCAAATCACAAGCACGTATAATGAAGGACACAAGCATCATACATGAAGAATGTTTCTTACTAGGGTCCTTGGACGAGCTGGATGTCGAAAATCAATACTCTGATCGAAGCGAAGGCTTCTACGAGGGCGCGGGCGAACTGGATGAATGTGAATAGAGTAAATAAACAATATCATCTTACACTACAATAGAATGGTTCCCTCATATCATGAGCAGAAAGGCAACTCTTAACCTTGTACAAAATTCAGTTAATTACAACCAGTTTGGACATACTATGAACAACACAGAAAATAGGAAAAAATTTAAGCATTTCAACATCTCCCAAGTAGAGCCTTTCTCTACCTGTAATTTTTAAGCAGAGAGGAGGAGGAAGAAGGGCTTGATAAGCTCGAGCAGACCGATTTACCCTTGTCATTAATCTTTGGGGATACACATTCGTCGAAATCAAGTGCACGCCTCTCAGCCTGCAAAACAAGAAGAGGATGATGCCCGCACATGATCAAACTTAGATGTTTATTTGAACTGATGCTTGTATTAGACAAAACAGTTGCAAAGTAGGACAAACCGTGACACATGAAGCCAGACGCAAACGAACAGGCTGCTGACCATCTTCATTGCAAGTGCCCTCTTGATTTGGGCTCTGATATTGGAGGGGTTTCTTTTTTAATATACTCTGAGGTGTTTCATGTCCCAGAACTTCCCTTGCATCTGAAAACGCATCTGCGCTCTGCTCGTTTATTTGTTTCATCAATCCAATTGCATCAAGGCTTCTGTCTCCAGGGCTCATGAAAATCCTGATATCCTGTCAATCACAAAGAATGAAGCATACATTTTAAATATTTTGTCCATTTGAGAAAATTTCAACTTAAACAATTCCTTATGGTGTACTATTTTACCTCCATTGTAAGTTCTGTATCAAATCTTGAGCCAGGAATCAATGAGTTGACAAACCAAGGGGATTTCCATGCCGAAGGAGATTCAATGCTTCGTCTATAAGGGGTTTCACCAAATCTGCAAACCAATAATAGTCAGGAAAAGGTAGGGAACTCCAAACTCATTCGCAAACCAATAATGGCAGTAACGAATGCAAGAAACACAGGTTCTTACATATTATGTTCAATTCCAAACTCATTAGCAAGATTTTCCAACATCAATGGCCCAAAAGGGGAAATTAATTTGCTTGATGAACCACCATTATGCTCCTTCACACGGCCAATAGTGTGAGGGCTTACAACTAATATTGGGTTGATAGTCGAAGATTTTGAAGTAGTAGCTCTATGTTCAGATGTGCCCCCCACAGTGTAATGATCTCCCAAAGAATCATCACTGAACTTTACAGCTCTCGCTTCTCTGGATTCAATGCACAGGTTATTGTCAGCAAGAGTTATCCTACCCTGTAACAATAGGAAATCAAAAGCTCGAAATCAAATTCCTTCCAATACAAAAAATCATTTGCAACATAGTTATCAAATGCTCTCTCAAAGCCAGAAACACATAAGATGATTGTTTTACAACTTGGAGCTTGAGAAATGAGATATTAATGGAATGCAAAGTACTTACCACGTCAGTAGTTGCATCTGCATCAAATACTTCTTTCGCATCAATGTCTATTGACCCTGTGGCGCAGGCCCCATCATCATAGTGATGTAATGCCTGCTCAGAAATTTTTCCATCAGAAATGCCATCCCCATTTTTTCCCTCTTTGGATTGAAAAGAAGGGCAAATGTTCTCCTTATCTTCCAAGGAAGTTCCAAGGATGTCATTCTGGGTTTGTGGCGGGTCAAGTGTGGACACATTGGAGCCATCAACTTCATCGAACACAACATCTAAGCGAGAAAACTCCTTTGCTAAAACTGAAGTAGAAGGATTAACATTAATGATTTCACCCCCAGTTTTCTTTTCATATCTTCGGTCAGAAAAAGGTGATAGTGGAGACATTAAATCGCGATGCCTCTTCTTCAAAATAGACGGTGTGCATGTAAAGGTTTTTGCAGCACTTTTCAGTAGAGCTTCTGGGCTATTCTCTGGGGAATCCCACAGCTTAAAGGGAGTAAGACTGTGTGTAGAAGGAATCATCAACCGACGGATACCAAGGGGACTGTATTCTTGGTGTGCATCTGTACCAGACTGAGCAAGGTCACAGCTAAAGAATGGGAGATCTAAACTGGGGAAACGTGGAGGCTCATAACACAAAGCTCCAGCATTTTGGTCTTCTTTGGGCATGATCAGGTTTTCATTACCTGTCAAGCAATGTTGTTGGTCTCCTGATGGGTCAAAACCAAATGCATTGACAGGTACAAGTTTAGTTAAGTCCTTGACTAGATCATTCTCATCTGTTAAATCTGCAATATCTATATGATCGTCACAGGAGTTGGAAGTACCATAATATGCACATTCGTTTTGTTGGCTTGTGAAACATTCCTGTCTTGAAGACTCACCCACGTAGTTAAGCTCATTTCGGTTTCCATTGGAAATAGTTGGATCATTTCCAGTACAGAACTCTGAGAAAATTGATGATTCAATAGCCAGAGTTCTGTCTGCTTCAGGTGACTGAAAGCTGGATGACTGTAAGCATGACGTAATCCTGCTTGGGAAACTGACACCGACACCATCTCCGTCACATATCAAGTTACACCCTCCCATATCATCAGTCAACGTAGGTTCACTTACTGTGTTTTCCATCACAGAATCACGTACAGTGTCAAGCTTTACATCAGACCCAGCAGAACATTCCTGCAAACCAGATGATGAGGGTAGCGCCTCTAATGCAGAAATATTGGATAAATCTTTTGGACAAAAACAACTCTCCTCCATTGTACTGACCCTTCCATCTTGTGAAAAGTCATCGTCAAGGTATTTGGGTGAGCAACTTAGTTCATAAGATATGTCTGGAATTGTAAAAGTGATATCCTCAAGAGAAGCATCGTACTGTATTGGATAGGCTGCTTCAGGACTACCATTCTGCTCGGTTCCATGATGAGAAGTTTCAGTTAAACAAAATTCATCCTTTGCACAACAAACTGCAGTAGACATATCACTTGCTGTCTGCGAGCAGCCAAGAAAAGTTGAACCTTGGCTACACTCAAAATTTTCCTCCAACTCTGTTCCATCTTTGCAAAAGCTATCATTCCCACTACATGGTGTAGATCTCAATGCAGACGGGTGCACAGACTGGTTTTGATCTCTAACAATAGGCAATTCTTGGAATTGTGCAAGTAAACCTGATGCAATATACGAATCTACTTTCTTCTTTACAGAGCTGTTCCAGTGGTTTTTAATAGCATTATCTGTCCTGTATTATCCATACAAAAGACAAGGAATGCAAAGATGTGCTGAGTTGTATAAAATGACAACCAAAAGGAAAATATTCAATGCAAATTACATAAGATCAAAATGATGCTTAAGCCTACAACTAGGAATAAGTAGAAACAAAGTTGATAAATATATAGAATGCTGGCTTTTACCAGAGAAACCTACCTTCCAGGCAAAAACTTTGCTAACTCTGCCCACTTGTTCCCATAGATGTGATGATAATGAATCAAAACCAACTCTTCTTCCTGAGTCCACGCTTCCTTATTTATACCGGGATTAAGGTGATGATGCCACCTGGAGATAGTTGAAAGAGAAGTCAAGGTTTCAGGTTATGAAAACCAAAGCAGTATATGCATTTGCATACAATCAACAACTGAGTTGAGAATCAATGAACTATGGCAGATTGAATATGCTGGTAATAAAGTACATGAGGAAACCAACAACTAGATTGATAGTCAATGGACTGTGGTCTAACATGATTCATTAAAACTAAATCAACTGCTCATAAAGGTGAGATGTCTTCATGTATGCAAGAGACAAGTCCAATGCAGTTGAAAAAAAAATTTTAAATCGACACAAACCCTGAATATGTTACAGAAAACTGAAAACCTCTTACATACCTCTCACGACATTGCTTCCCAATGCGTCCCGGTAAATGCTGAGCAATCGTGGACCACTTTTTTGGCCCAAATTTATGTACCAATTGTATGATCATGTCATCCTCCTGATCAATGAATAAATATTAACCACAATACAGCATCAATACAGACAAATTTTGAAAAAGTTGTTGACTGAGCTGAGGGTTATTGGAGTAAATCTAGAAAAGAAACCTCTTTAGACCATGGGCCTTTTATGAGCTCCGGATTCAGGACTTTTTGCCATCGGTGCAGGCACTGGACATCTGTCCTATCCTTGAAACACTCCGCTGTGAACAAAAACCATCTTACATAATATCATCATTTTATGAATGCCAAATCAATTGAATCAGAAAATACCCAATTGAAGCTTATGATCAAGATTAAACACATTCAGCAAGCCCATAAGTGACAACCCAAAAGTTCAATTAGTAACCCCTTTTCTTGCCAAATCATTTTTTTCTCCAAGGTAGCTTGAAGCTAATCAACATAAATTATTATCAGCAAAGTGTACCTATCTTCTTCCAGTTTTTCCCTTTATAAAGGTGAACAGCCTTGCATAACAGCTCATCCTATGTTGAAAAAGGAACTAAATGATGTTAGACAGTAGGATATAATTGATATTATAATCAAACAAAAGCTAATATGCCAGAAACTTGTGGAAAAAGGAAAATAAATACTCAATCGAGATGCATATGTCTGAAAAAGATGAGCCTTCAATGCTGAATGCAAGTACTTGTATAAATTTCTTTACTCCTACTCAGTAATTTGAAGATGCTAAATAATTAAGAGCACATATGTGTATTCCTTTGTACAATTACAGTTCATAGAAAAAGTGTTTAGCATGCAAAACACTTGGAAGTACATTGGAATCATCCAATTTTGTCATATTGAACACAAATTTGATGGTATATAACTTCAGTATCCTATTGTAATACCCTTACAGAAAGAAACTCATCTATGCTTAGATCTTGCTCAAATTTGCCTTCACCTATATGATGCATAGGCTTCTGAACAGATACTGGGATCAGAAGTTTCATAACATTGGGAAAGATCAATAAACTAATAATCTAATAGTAACATATCCTACACGTAAAATGAAGGTGATAGAAAGTACACAGGTAAGCAGAAGAAATTCGTTTGAAATTTGAATACAAATGAAAAGGTCAAGTTGGACATCTACTTGCCTCTTCTGAAGTCCATTGACCCCTAGTTGATCTCCTTGTTGGTCCACTGATCCTCCTAAAAGTAAATAGTATAAGCTAATAAATAGATGATTTGGTATAAATAGTTTCCGTTATATTTTAATAGCTCAAAGTTTCCAATGAATTAGTGTTCTTATATGAGATAGTGATTCTAGAAGAAAAGGAAGCAAACACAGCACACTACCCATTCATGGACCGCCCTCTCTGCAAAGTGTTGTTAGTTCCATTGACGACAGGTGGTTGCGCTGGTGATTGTGGTGGTGGTGGCAGTGGTGGAGTGCCTGGAGCCGGATTACCTATCTTGCTATCACCTTCCATCGACATTTGACAAAGAGATAAAACAAAAAACCCCAATTCCAACTCGGCAATAATCCTCTCCAATAGATACTCCCCAAGGCATTATATATCTGCCTAGAAAGTAGGAAGACTTCCCTTATTGCAAGTTGAAGTGAGAAACTGGTAGATGAACAAATGAAAAAATGATCAGGAATCATTCAGTACTACAGCATAGCAACTGTATCATACCCTATTAACAAATTTACAATCATCTACTTACTAATTTGGGAAATTAACCACCATGAAAGCGCAAATGTAGTGCAACATTTTTCCAAATAATAAAACAATCGCAGGAGCTTCTCCTTTCTTTCTAAAGTCTTAAAAGGGTCAGCTCAAATTTTACATCTCAACAACCTGAAGACAACAAATTCCTAAGTGAATCATGGATCAACCTATTTCAATAGGTCACAGTCAATTTCTCGAAAACATTCAGATCCGGGAAGAGCGAATCAGCTTAATGTAACAAAATCTTCGACTGATTCAAAAACCCTAAACTCCAAATTTGAAAGATGGGGGCTTCCGATTAACGTACAAGAATGGGCTTCCGTATCAAATTCAAAGTACAAACTTCAAAAAACACCACAGCCAACCATAAGACTTAGTTCAAACAAATTCAAATACCAAACAAGAGACAAAACTCACCGCTAAGAGCTTGAGATTGTGAAGTCCGACTGATCGGAAGAGAGAGAAAGCAGCAGAACACCACGAAGAGGCAAGATCAGTGGGCATGGCAGATCTAAAAAGCAACAGAGGAGGATTTGGAAAAGCACATGAGATGATTCTGAGATTGGGATCGAGAGAGAGGAAGAGATGATGGAAGAACAGTGGCTATAAAACGGTCCAAAAATTTTCAAAAACAAAGGCGGAGAATGGAAGCTTTGATTTCAAACCCTACGTTTAAAAATGAGGCCATCTGTATGGACGGTCAGGATTTTGAATTGCTTTTTCGTCTTCTACTTTGACTTTTCTGGTTATTTTGAAACGGCTAATAAGAAAAAGGAGTACTAGATGGAGAGAAAGAACCATGAGCCGTTTGGTAAGTAAGAAGATGAAGTACGGGGAAGATCAGAATTATTTAGATGTAAATTTGACGATGAAATTGTTAAGATAATATGAAAATAAGTAAAATGAGTTTTTAGTAAAATGAATATAATTGTTGGTAAAATTACGAAAAGTACTTGTTATATTTCTTTTTATATATGAAAGAAATGAAAAAAAAAAGGTAAAAATGAGATTTTAGTCTTAGTAATCCTTATAATACTTATCATCGAAGTTTTATAGGATTATAAATTTCTCATGATTTAATTCTATTAATCTCCATAATTTAACCCAATTAATCTTCTTAATTCTCTTACCAAACGATTTACGAGAATAGTTTTCCCCTTTTAATTTCTCATGATCTAATTCTATTATATGTGATTTTTATGAAAATATATAGATTTGTAGTTATTATTTAATTGGAAAAAATACCTTAAAATAATATCATTTATTGCTTGCATTAATTTGTCAATTTGAAACGGTTAATGCATACCTTTGTATCTCACCAACAACGATAGTAATCCTATGCTTTTTTTGGTGAAAAAGAGCTTAAAGCTCCGCGCTAAAGCGCTTTATTGAAAGGGTCAACATCTACAAACGAGTCATATGTGGATGACAATCCCCCGCATATCATCCACCAAGATAGTTTTAAAGCTAAGCGGAGGTTCCACCAAACGGTGAACTCCGAAATTAAAAGAAAAGGTCAGGCTCGCAAGGGAATCTGCGCCCCTATTACCTTCTCTAAGAGCATGGTCAAAGCTAATGCTCCAGTCACGAGTGTAAAAGCCTTGACAACGAGTCACCAGACTCGAGAGCGGGTGTGTCGGGTTCATTCCCTTCTCAATCAATCCCACCACCAGTAGAGAGTCAAGCCCCACATTAACCCCGCGATAACTTAGATCCCATGCAAGCTCAATACCAATGATAGCACCCCATACCTCAGCCGCAAGAACCGACGTAGCCTCAAGATTAATCACAACACCCTGAATCCAGTTTCCTCCCTCGTCCCTAATAACCGCCCTTGTTGTTGCTTGTTTTGGATCCCCTCGTGAAGCTCCATCAGAATTTATCTTGACCCAATCATCTTTAGGCTTAGACCATCTAACCAGCACTTCTTCCTTTCTCTTCAATCCTATAACATGATTTGCCAATCCAACTAACAACCATTCTCTGTACTTCGCCACGATGAACGTCCCTTTCTCCTTTGGTATACTACCCTCCTCAAAAACTCGTGCATTACGCCAACGTCAAATCCACCAGACTCTTATAGCAAACAATGCCCTCCAATTTAAATTTAAAGACTTTACCATCCCTGTGTTCAAGTTGACGAAAATCCAGTCCTCCAATTGCAACATGGAGAAGGATTCATGCAGCTCCCGTGGCACCAGCATGACCCATATTTCTCTTGCAAAGCAGCAATCCCGAAGCATGTGAATTAAAGTTTCCTCCTCTCCAAGGCATGCAGTGCAGTCCGATGATTCACAGAGATGTCAACGTCATCTTTCGGCATTTGTAAGAACAACTCCCCATGCAAGTTGTCAAACAAAAAACTTGATCCTCTCTTGAACTCTTAACTTCTAAACTTGCGAGAAGATCCCTTCCCTGACCCCTTCTATGTGGCTTTTCATGAGAATGAAGGTGTATGCCGAAGCTATCAAGATGCATCCATTCTTCGATGGGATCCATCACACAGTGTTTGTAACTCCATTGTTGGACCACAACCCCACTGCCATGACTCTAAGGAGGTCCAAAGTATTCAGCCTACACACCAAATAATTCCAATTCCAACCGCTTTCTTTTTTCCAAATATCCCTAACTTTCAAATCTAAATTATGATGTGATAGGGGTACATGACATGTATGCAAAAGAGGTTCAGAAGTCACCCATACATCTCTCCAGAAGAACGCCCTACGGCCATCTTTTATACTCCAACCTAGGTTTGGGGTGTTCACCTGGTTGTAGCCCTTCACCAAACTTCTCCAGCCATAGGAACATCCTCCTTTACATTCCAGTGACATTGGCTAGTCTTGCATGGGAACAGAATATTTTTTTTCCAGAGTTTAAGCCCATATGTTATCTTTATTCACAAATAAGCACCAGCTTAGTTTGCTAATGGAGGCTAAGTTAGCTTCAGCTATCTTATGAAGCCCCAGCCGACCCCACTATAAGGGTATGCACACATAATCCCACCTCACAAGGTGAATCTTATTCTTACCATCTATGTTACCCCAAAGGAAGCTCCTTTCAATCCTATCCAACTCAGAAGAAATGCTTTGCGGCAGCAACATGGAACTCATGTAGTATTGAGACATAGTTGAAAGCACTAATTTAACGAGAGTTGCCCTTCTTGCCAGGCTCAAGGTCTTTGCTTTCCAGCCCGCAAGCTTGTGCTTCACCCTTTCAACAAGAGGCTTAAAGATCTCCTTTGTGGCAGATTCATGTATCATGGGAATGTCAAGGTACATACACAGATTACGAGTTGATTGAAAACCACTAGTATCACTTAACTGTCTCTCCAATTCTCCTCTCACATTATGGTACACAAATAATCGAGATTTTGCCAAACTAACACGTTGCCCAGAGGCTACACAAAACGTGTCAAGTATCTCTTTGATTCTTCTAATCTGTGCACAATTTACCTCCGCAAAGAGCAGTATATCGTCCGCAAAGAAGAGGTGGGATAATTTCGGTCCCCCCCTTGACAGTGCTATAGGTTTCCAACTACCATTCCTCACAGCTTGTTCAATCAAATGGCCTAGTCTCTCAAGGCATAAGACGAAGAGATTGGGAGAGATCGGATCTCCTTGTCTTAATCCTCTTGTCATTAAGAAACTCTATGTGCATTCCCCATTCCAGAGAATCCACATTGAACTAGATGTGATACTTTCTCCACTCTATTAACACATTCGAACGGAAGCTCTAGATCATGAAGGGTATCCATAACGAATTCCCAACGAAGCAGATCATAAGCCTTTTCAAGGTCAAGGCTAAGAACCATCCAACCTTTCTTACCCTTCTTCCGTCTCATCGAGTGGATCACCTCTTGAGCCAAGACCGTATTATCAGTGATCAATTGACCCGGAATAAAGCTCGATTGCATGGGATTCACCACAATTCCCATTATGGTCTTCAATCGATTAACAAATAATCTTTGTAATGACCTTATAGCTCACATTGCATAAGCTTATAGGTCGGTAGTGTTTGATTTCTTCCGGTTTGTCAATCTTTCCTATCAGGGTTATAAGGGTTTCATTCGATGTGGGTTGTAATGCCCTTGAGCTAACGAAATCCTTCACGAAAGTCATGAGTGTATGCCCCACTGTTGACCACATTTTTTTGGTAAAACAAAGCTTGAAACTCATCCGGTCCGGGGCCTTGAGAGGACCCATTCCTTTGATAGCAGCTTCAATTTCCAAATTCTCACAAGGTGGCAAGTGTTGCAAGGATATCTCTCCCGATGCGAGGAAAACCCTCTCTTATGATCGGAACAAGGGCTGGGAGATTTGTTTTACCCTTGAACTCGTCCATTCAAGTGCCCGTCATTCAAGTCCCCATCAATTTATTGGAAGGGTGAAATAATTAAATAAATAAATAAAGAATTTTTTTTTTTCTTAATGTCCTTCAAGTTTGGAATTTTTTTTCTTAGTATCTAGTATGTTTTAAAGTTTTCT
Source organism: Fagopyrum homotropicum (assembly GCA_033239125.1). NCBI lineage: Eukaryota > Viridiplantae > Streptophyta > Magnoliopsida > Caryophyllales > Polygonaceae > Fagopyrum > Fagopyrum homotropicum. The sequence goes on along the minus strand of BSWB01000005.1, from coordinate 3,329,109 downwards.
CTTGTTACCCCTCATGGTTTGATTTGTTTTACCTTTATACCCCTTCTTACTATAGTTCATTAAAAATTTAATTATAAATTAAAAAAATATAGAAAATAAGTTGAAAACTAATTATGACACATTAACTATTAATTTTATTAAATACTAAGTAATGTATAGAAGTATTTTCGTTTTTTTTAATTTAAAAATATTTTTTAATAAAGTAAATTAAAAGCAATATGAAATAAGATTAAAAAATGTAGTAAATTTTTTATTATTTTTAATAAAATAAAAATATAGAAACTTAAATTTTAAATAAATAAAAAATTTACTATATTTTTTAATTTAAATAAGGGTACATAATTAATTTTAAATATACTTTTCTAGACTTTTAAAATTAAAAATATATTAAATGTATAACATGAAAATTACTCCTATATCATTATTCTGTATTTTATAAAATTAATAAGTTTAAGATTTGGTGTTGTCATAATAAGTTTTATAACTAGGTATGGCCACCTTAAATTTTAAACTAATAAGGAATCATTTTATGACCTCCTTAAATTTTAAACCGATCAAGAATCATTTAGTACTACAACTAATTATCACCTCCTTAAATTTTAAAATAATAATGACCTCCTTAAAAAAAATGAAGTAAGTTTTTATTTATTTTTGAATTAAAATAAAATTATAGAAAAATAAATTTAAAGCAAATAAAAAATAAACAAAATTTTACAATATTGTTATTTTAAATAAGGGTACATAATTAGTTTTAAATATACTTTTTAGAATTTTAAAATTAAAATATATAAAACATGAAAAAATACTTCTATATCATTACTTAGTATTTTCTTAATTAATATGTGTAAAATTTGATGTGGTCATAATAAATTTTAAACAATTATGTATCCTTACTTAAAATAAAATATACTCTTTATTTAACTTTGATTAGTTTAAAATTTATTTTTCTATATTTATTTTTTTTAGAAACAATTTGGTTTACTAGGCTTTTTTTAGTTTTAGTTTTAGTAAATGTACCCCTTGAGAGAAGAGTGTTTAGAGTTTGAGAAAAAATACAAAAGATTGGGGTATATTTACCTAATTAAAAAACTAAATGGCCTAGTTACTATAAGTAAAACTCAAAAAAGCCTATTAACCAAATTAGCCCTTTATTTTATTCGTAAATAAATAAATAAAGTTATTTTTTGATTTAATTTATAATAAAATAGCTTTAAAACATTAATTTTTAGATTTTTAAATTAAAAAATCTATAAAAAAATACTTCTATTATAAAAGTAATTAGTTTAAAATTTAAGGAGCTCATAATTAGTTTTAAATTTATTTTATGATTTTAAAAAAAATTGAATTTTTAATGTAATACAACAAGAATGGGTATAAGGGAGAAATAAGTTAAACTATGAAGTTATTAAGAGGAAACACGAAAACATGTCAAGAGTAAAGTTCAAATTTGAAGAGAAAAAAGAGGAAAAATCTTATTTTTAATAAAAGTAAATGAAAAAGAAACAAAGAAGGTACAAAAATATATTATCCCGGTAAATTTTTATTAGGTTGTATCCAAAAGCCTACGTCTTGAATTCAATCTAGACCAACTTGTGTGGGTGTCACATTTCCTTCAGGATTAGACTTGTTCATATTTGGGCTCGGGATAGGTTCGAGCTGGACTTCATAAAATTTGTTTGTCTGTTTACCCGGGTCCAGCTGCCGGGTATGCAATGAATGTCATATCCATCCGGACGGGCGGGTTGGGCCTGTGGGTACCTTTTTTCCTTTTAAAAATATATTTTAATATAAAATTTTAAAATAAAATATATTTAAGATCTTTTATGTAATATATATTAAATTTGTTATAATTGTATTAATATTTTATATTTATCCTTTCTATTTTATAATACATACAATTTTTTTCATACAGGTGACGGGCAGAACATTTTGGCTCTCCACGGGCTTCGAGTGGTGTCAGAATGTGCGCCGGGGTCGGACTAGACTTCTTCCTCTGTCCATATCCCCGTTTTTTCGGATGGGCTACCCGAATATGATAAGGTCTATTCACGATCTACCCTCTTTTTCCTTTGTTACAAATTTACCTACCCTTATTTTCATAGTTACCGGATTGTGATGTAATTTCTTCCGGAAAAAAGAAACACAAAAGTCTTGTTTTTGTATCCACAAAATGCAAAATAGCAACAACAACCAAACCTGAATCAACTAAATTTCACTCAACATTGGTATTCAAACATGCTCGTCAACTTCACCGAAATACAAAGGCTTACTCAAATTTCAAATAAATTTCTATTTGTACAAGACAATGAAAGAGGAATGAGCATCAGACATGAATTGGTGATCTTTTTTTCTTTTCATTCTACTCAACTGAATCAGCAAATAGATACAGTTAGTTGTACATGAATTTGAGGGTGATTCATATGCCAACGTTAGGGTTGCCTACTCCTGCTGCTACAACACCCATCCCACCCACGTCATTAAAGGAGTTGTTTTGGTCGGTCAAATCCAAAAGACCGACTTCAGATTCCTCCATTTGGCGCACAAGATTGTCAATCTTTCTGAACTGATAAGGCCATCTAGAGTTGTAGAGGAACTGACGGAGATCAAACCGGTTGTCCTCCGCAGAAGATCACAAGGTCCAGCTTGCCACAAGTAAAGAACCCGGAGCCATAATTATTTTCTACACATATTGACAAGGAAAATGGGAGTTTTGAAAAACGATCATACCTTAAACAGAGATACTGGATCATAGCGGAAGATCTTGCGTAATCTACCATAGACTGGAAGTTCCTCATATGTCATTCTCATGTCTACTTCATCAAGCTATTTGCACATGCACATACCAGGATAAACTTTGAATTAGCAAACGTTGAACAATTATGGATTTCAAGCATTTATGTTATAATTTGTTTAATTTTCATAAAGGTCTTGTTTTTTAAATTGAAGACATAACTAAGAATAACACCAAAAATGCATGGAGTTCAATTTTTGCCAAGAAAGCGTAACCTATGTGCTTAACAACCCACCTTAAGAATAAACGAATATCCATCTTGTTGATACGACCTATAGGATTTATGTTCGTTGCACTACAATCATATTGTGAACAAGATATGAATTCAGTGTTCCAGTGATGAAATGTCACATGTACATTGAGAATCATTAAAAGTTAATAATTCCTACTCTAGTATAGATTATATTTGTTGTATGCTTGTAGTTGTCTTGTGAGATATTGAGAAATTCCCCTTAGGGTTTACATCGAGAGATGGGTTGTATTAATAGATAAAACGTCATCACATAATTACAAAAAAAGACCTCTATTTACAAATATTTACATATTCTATCATACCCCCGCACTCGCAGCTGGAGGAGGCATTATAGTTAGACTGGATCTAAAATCTATAAACAATTGTCTTGGGAGGCCTTTTGTAAAGATATCTGCATACTAAAATGAAGGAATTGTGTCCTTTATCCAAGGTGCAATTACTGATGATGAGATAGGACATTAAATATAGGGATATATATAATCCGATAATATTAGGGGTCATGGCGTTTTGCTAGAAGTTAACCATGATCGGTACATTTATATGATAAAATGTGTTGCTAGTATTATCGGGTCCTACGAGGTCACACCATAACGAGTAGGAGAACTGAATCAATTAATGAGAGAATTACCATATAGGAGTATACGGTGGAAAAGGATATATTTTGTAGGAGTACAAAATACATTTTGGAGTTGGTAATTAATAATAGATAAGGAATTATTTATTTATTAATTACTGAACATATATCTTATATTTTAAGGTCGGGCTTTTTAATAGTTAAAAAGCCCAACCCTAAATATATATATTCGATCAATTAGAGGATTTGACGTAAGAAAACGATCAGCCGTGTATACACTTCTTCTTCTTCGATCCCTCTCTTAAAAACTTCATCCTTTGTTCTAGCAATCGAAGGTTAAGGCGATTCTTGTTCAATCTCGGGTGGACCAACTAGAGGAGTTACACTTTGGACTCTACATATCCTTGAATGAGTTATTGAACACGCATCAAAAGGTATTCCTTTTCCCCCTTATCTAATCTATCATGCATGCGATCCTTGTTTAGATGTTTAGGAAATTGTTTCGTGAAATTCCGCTTTTACACATCTAAAAACCCAACAGTGGTATCAGAGCCTCTTGCATAAATTGATTAGATCAAATTAAAAAGACCATGTTTTGATGCATGTATTGATTGTTTTGTTTCAATTACGAAATTACGAAAGAGATTGTTTGTATGGATTAATTTGCATGATTAAGGTGTAAAATTGGATGCTTAATGATGATTAAGCAAAAGTAAAATATACTATATATGATATAGGTTACGGCACTAAGATGCGTATATAGTACAACATTCTTAATGAAATTAAATGCTATAAATGAATCTTAATGATGATTAAGCATTCTAAATGACATACTTTAACCAAGGAAACCCTGTAAGTTACGCATGCCTAAAACTTTAGGCAATTGCACTTGCCGTACTTCAGTTTAATTTTTTTTTAGGGTTTTAGATTAATTTTATTAATTATCTAATTTGATTAGTTATTTATTTAAATAATAATTATTTCTAAAAGATATTATATATGATATTATATCTAGATAAATATGATTTATCAAGTTGGAAATAAATAAATTTAATTTGTTAAGATATGAGATATTTTAACTTAGTTAAATTATACCCTAAAATAAAAAGATAAGATTTGCTTCCTAAAAGATATTATATATGATATGATATCTAGATAAATATGATTTATCAAGTTGAAATTAAATAAATTTAATTTGTTAAGATATGAGATATTTTACCCTAAAATAAAAAGATAAGATTTGCTTCCTAAAAGATATTATATGAGATATTATATCTAGATAAATATGATTTATCAAGATGAAAACAAATAAATTTAAATTTGTTAAGATATGATATAATTTAACTTAGTTAAATTATATCTTAAAATTAAAAGATATTATATGAGATATTCTATCTAGATAAATATGATTTATTTTCCTTTTGAAATAATTTTTTTTAGGATAAATATGATTTATCTTATTTGGAGATTATAATTTAATTATATTAGGATACATGATATCTTACTTAATTAAATTTTATCTTAAAATAAAAGATGCCCACCTTTTATGGAAAATTGCTTATTTTTTTATATGAGGTCTTAATTTAGAAATGTTCTAAATTTTTACAAGTTACTAAAATAATAAATATGTCTAATCTTAGCAATGATCTAACATTAGAAACGTTCTAATATTAGCTAGTTACTAATTTTAAAAAGTTACCATAAATAGAAAGTTACTAATTTTGGAAAGGTTCCGAATTTAGAAATTTTACACCTTTAGCATTTTAATGATTAATATATGATATTAATACCATACACAATATGATTGATTAAAACAATACCGGAAAGGAGTTTCCAATTCTATTTTTTTTCCCGATAAAGTGGTTATGAGAATTTTTTTTTATCATATATGTCATGCTTGTATGTATGTGTATGGTGATATGCTCGTGCAGGCGGTTACTAGTATGGCCCCAAATCTTAGGATAGTTAAATACGATCTGCGCATCGTTATGGTTTTATTGTACACGATCTGCGTATCGTTATGTATTTTTGTAATTTTCAATTTCTGCAAGAGTTATTTTAAATTCATTATACAAGAAGACCAGAGTCCTAAGGAGCCCGAAGGATGGAGATCCATGAAGGTCCAAGAATGAAGATTCTTTTTTAGGGGCCATACTAGGAACCATTTATTTAATGCGTTTTTTTAAATGCCTTAAATTCCCACTTGTATGCTTGTTTGTTATTTTTGCTATGAGTTCGCTTTAAAATAACAACCTCGCATGCTTAAAAACGTCCCTTAAAAGAATATTGAGAATTGTCTTCCCATATCATAACCGATCCCTATCTAGGAATTTGTAGGATAGGTTCCGTCAAAGCGGGGTGTCCTTACTTTGACCTAGATACATTGCGGGTATGCTCATACTAAGGGGCATGCTGCTTTGATATGGTTAACTCAACAAAAGACAAAAAGATAAAGTTTTGGATTTTGAGACATAAGGGTGAGTTCACATGAGGTGTGTTCCCATCAACCAAGAATTATAAAGAGTTATAATTAGTAAAGGAGTTTACTTACCTTGATTATATGAGACTTAGGGCAGTGCCAAAGTACGCTAAGATTCATATATGATAGGATCTTGGAATCATTTTTGCTCACTAAGGGAATTGATAATATGAGTAGAAATGTGCAAAAAACTTCAATTGTTTATAATTGTTATAACAATTTATAGCTTTTGCAAAATCAATCATAACTTATCTGCATTTTATTATTCTGTGTTTATTGTAGTCCACCATGTCAAACAAAAACCTCAAATCTTCTTTACGCTCCATACTCGACAAAAAGAAATTGAACGAACACAACTTCCTTGATTGGGAGAGAAATCAGAGAATTGTTCTCAGGTCGGAGAACCAAGAGGATGTCTTGGAACATCCAATCCCTAAACTCACATTGGACTCATATGATGAGGACCATGTGATGAACATGGAGGATAAGAAGCAAGGGAATGTCTCCACTTCGGGTATTCATGTTGTTGAAATTTTGTCAACTAATTCTATTTCATGGGTATTGGATACCGGATGTGTTTCTCACATTACTTCGAATGTACAAGCACTAAGAAATAGAAGGACGTTGCGGAAGGGAGAGGCAGATCTACGAGTTGGTAATGGAGCAAGAGTTGCTGCTGTTTCCATTGGAGATTATTGCTTGACTTTACCTTCTGGCTTAGAGATAGAACTTAATAATTGTTATTTTGTTCCATGCATTACTAAGAACTTAATTTCAATTTCAGCTTTAAACCGTGAAGGTTATACATTTACCATTACTGATCACATGATGATGGAGATTTATAGGAATAATATTTATTATGGTCGTGCGAATATGAGTAGTAATGGACTATACATATTAGACCTCAAAACTGAGATATATAACATTAATACAAAAGGCAAAAGTCGAATGAAACAAACGAAGCAAACCTATGGCATTGTCGATTGGGTCACGTAGGCATAAAGCGCATTAAGGAACTCCAAACAGTTGGATTACTTAAACCATTTGATTTGGAATCATTTGAAACATGCGAGTCGTGCCTAATGGGAAAGATGACAAGGTCACCCTTCACTGGTAAGAGTGAACGGACTTCTGAACTTCTAGCCCTCATACATACGGATGTATGTGGACCTATGAGTAAAGAGGCTAGGTCTGGCTATCGCTACTTCATTACATTTACTAATGATTTTAGTAGATATGGGTATATCTACTTAATGAAACAGAAATCAGAATCCTTTGAAAAGTTCAAGGAATTCCAGAATGAAGTGGAAAGACAAACAGGCAAGAAGATAAAAGTGCTTCGATCAGATCGAGGAGGCGAATATCTGAGCCATGAATTCGATCATCATTTGAAAAGTTGTGGAATTGTGACACAACTCACTCCCCCGGGCACTCCACAACTAAATGGTGTGTCTGGGAGGAGGAACAAGACTTTGTTAGACAGTGTCCGTTCAATGATGAGTTTTGCGGATCTTCCATTATCCTTTTGGGGATATGCTCTCCAAACAGCTGCGTTCGTTCTAAACAGGACTCCGTCACGTTCAGTTGACAAGACACCATATGAGATATGGACAGGAAAGGTTCCTCACTTGTCATTTCTGAGGGTCTGGGGGTGCGAAGCTTATGTAAAACGTTTACAATCTGATAAACTAGCACCGAAATCAGACAAATGTTACTTCGTAGGATATCCCAAGCAAATAAAGGGGTATGATTTCTACCATCCCATAGAGAACAAAGTGTTTGTTGCTCGGGATAGTGTCTTTTTGGAAAAGGAATTCTTTTCCAATAAGCCAAGTGGGAGAAAAGTTCAAATTAATGAGATTAATTGTGAGCAAGAAACGCAACAACACGAGGACATACAAGATGTCGCTGAGAAACTTGACTATTTTAATGAACCTCTTATGAGGCAAGTTAATCCAATTCAAGAATCAATTCCTACAGTAGATCAGGCTGAAGAGGAACCACATATTGATGTGGAGAACTCTTCAAATGAGGAACTGCATAATGATGTAGGAAATCATACAGCTGAAATCTCTCCTATTGTTGGCCCAAATTGGAGATCAAATAGGGTAAGGCAACAACCTAGACATTTGGATGACTATGTGTTGCATGTCGAGATCGAAGTGCTCCTCATGGAGCATAACGAGCCCGTTTCCTACAAGCAAGCTGTGACGGATCAGAACTCCGAAAAATAGCTTGAAGCCATGAGATCCGAAATGGAATCCATGTCTGAAAATCAAGTATGGGACTTGATTGATTTGCCTAATGGGGTAAAACCTATTGGTTGCAAATGGGTCTTTAAAGTAAAGACAGACAAGGATGGAAATATCTCTGTTTATAAAGCAAGGTTGGTTGCTAAGGGATTTAAACAAATTCATGGTATTGACTATGAGGAGACATTTGCCCCGGTCGTCATGATCCGGTCCATTAGGATAATCCTAGCGATTGCCGCCTTCTATGATTATGAGATATGGCAAATGGATGTCAAGACCGCATTTCTAAATGGATATTTAGAAGAGGATGTATATATGATGCAACCTGAGGGTTTTGAGGATCCGAAATATCCTAGGAAGGTTTGCAAGCTTAAGAAGTCCATTTATGGACTAAAGCAAGCATCCAGGAGTTGGAATCTTCGATTTGATGAAGTGATCAAACAGTTTGATTTCATCAGATGTGAAGAAGAACCATGCGTTTACAAAAAGTTGAGTGGGAGCAAGGTGACTTTCCTAGTCTTGTATGTGGATGACATACTACTCATTGGGAATGACATTCCGATGCTGGAAACAGTAAAGGGATGGCTTAAGAAGCATTTCTCAATGAAAGATCTAGAGGAGGCCGAGTACATACTAGGCATCAAGATCTATAGAGATAGATCTAGAAGGCTTATTGGTCTCAGTCAAGTAACTTATATAGATAAGGTTCTACAGAGATTCAAGATGATAGATTCCAAGAAAGGATATCTGCCTATGCAACATGGGATCCATCTCAGCAAGACCCAGTGTCCTAAGACACCTGGTGAGATTGAGAGGATGAGCAAGGTTCCCTATGCCTCTGCTATAGGATCCATCATGTATGCAATGACCTGTACTCGACCAGATGTTGCATATGCTTTGAGTATGTGTAGCAGGTACCAGTCGAACCCCGGTGACATTCACTGGCAAGTTGCGAAGAACATCCTAAAGTACTTGCGAAGGACTAAAGATGATCTACTGGTATATGGAGGTGATGATGAGTTAGTCATCAAGGGCTATACCGATGCTAGTTTCTAGACTGACAGAGATGGCTTTGAGTCGCAGTCTGGATACGTCTTCATTTTGAATGGAGGAGCGGTAAGTTGGAAAAGCCAAAAGCAGGACACGGTTGCGGACTCAACCACAGAGGCAGAATACATTGCTGCGGGAGAAGCGGCTAAGGAAGCGATCTGGATTAGGCAGTTTATAGCTGAGCTCGGCGTTGTCCCTAGCGTGACGAGGGTAGTTGACGTCTATTGTGACAACAATGGCGCGATTGCTCAAGCGAAGGAACCTAGCTCAAGCTCCAAATCCAGACATGTTCTGCGGAAGTATCACATGATCAGACACTATGTTGATCGGGGTGATGTAAGGGTGTGCAAGGTGCACACAGATGATAACATTGCACACCCATTGACTAAACCCATGAATAGGCCTAAGCATGATAGTCATACTCGGGCCAAAGGGCTCAAACACGTTAGAGAATTCTTTTGAACTTCTGTGTTTGGATTGAGAAAACGTTTGTTTTTGTCATGGAGTTTATGATTGTTTTATATATGAGTTTTCATATTCTTATTTGATTATTACTTGAATATTAAATAAAGTATCCAAACAATTTATTAATTATCAAATGTGCTTACTGGAAAAGTTCCGGTGGATGAAACCACATTAAGTGAACTGAAATTATTAAATTGAAAGGATCCATGGTTTGAGTCGTTAACTTGGATACAAACGACTCTAAAGTAGACCATCTTGTGAAGTGAATGATGAACGTGGGTTTCATAGTTCATAGGACATGGAGATGTCCAATCGCTTACATAGATGAGTATGGTGATACTCATCGGATAGACCGATCCTATGGCTCTCATGACTTATTGAGGAGTTATAGCGATTATCATTATCAGTGAGTTCCTTAATATGAGCTTGATATAACTTTCATTTGAAGGATGACATATCTTAGATACTGTTTAGCACTGACCGTAACAGGCAGTTATAAAGGCAGTGATCAGGGTGGACAAAATTTGAGTGGGAGTTATAGTCGTTGCAAGATTGGATTAATCCTCCTATACCGGCATACTTTGATGTGTTGGGAAGGATTGGTGTCCCCGGCCACTTGAAGAGTGAGAACTGTGTAAACGCATGGTCATGCTCAGATTTGATCTGTACTGACAGTTTGATCTCAGGAGTTCAAGAAACATATCTGATGGCAAAGATGGTTTTCATCACATAGTCAGATAAGGACATTAAGCGATAAGGGAATTTTAACATTGCACACTTGTATGAAAGTACAAGTGGGAGACTGAAGGAATTGTGTCCTTTATCCAAGGTGCAATTACTGATGATGAGATAGGACATTAAATATAGGGATATATATAATCCGATAATATTAGGGGTCATGGCGTTTTGCTAGAAGCTAACCATGATCGGTACATTTATATGATAAAATGTGTTGCTAGTATTATCGGATCCTACGAGGTCACACCATAACGAGTAGGAGAACTGAATCAATTAATGAGAGAATTACCATATAGGAGTATATGGTGGAAAAGGATATATTTTGTAGGAGTACAAAATATATTTTGGAGTTGGTAATTAATAATAGATAAGAAATTATTTATTTATTAATTATTGAACATATATCTTATATTTTAAGGTCGGGCTTTTTAATAGTTAAAAAGCCCAACCCTAAATATATATATTCGATCGATTAGAGGATTTGACGTAAGAAAACGATCAGCCGTGTATACACTTCTTCCTCTTCGATCTCTCTCTTAAAAACTTCATCCTTTGTTCTAGCAATCGAAGGTTAAGGCGATTCTTGTTCAATCTCGGGTGGACCAACTAGAGGAGTTACACTTGGGACTCTACATATCCTTGAATGAGTTATTGAACACGCATCAAAAGGTATTCCTTTTCCCCCTTATCTAATCTATCATGCATGCGATCCTTGTTTAGATGTTTAGGAAATTGTTTCCTGAAATTCCGCTTTTACACATCTAAAAACCCAACATGAAAAGCCGAAGGTACGTGAAGCACTCGAGCATGACCGCGGACAATCTTATCTCGAACGAAGTGAATGCCAATCTCAATATGTTTGGTTCGCTGATATTGCACCGGGTTGCTGGCAAGATAAGTAGCAGAGATGTTGACAGTGCAGACAATCGATGCCTTGACAAGCGGACAATGAAGCTCGAGCAAAAGATTGCGGAGCATGAACACTCAGACACAACGTTGGCAACTCCTCGATATTCTGCCTCTATACTAGACCGGGAAACTACAGATTGCCTTTTGGCAGACCATGAGATTAAAGTGTCATTGAAGAAGACACAGTAACCTTAGGTAGACCGTCGGGTATCAGGGCAGCCGGCCCAGTCGACATCCGTATAAGCAATAAGGTCAGATTTCGGAGAAGAGGAAATGATGATACCTTACGATGACGTGCCATAGAAGTAGTGAATGATACACTTGAGAGCAGCAAAGTGAGACTCACGAGGATCATACATAAACAAGCAAATATGCTGGACAACAAAGCTGATGTCAGGTCTTGTGAAAGTAAGATACTGAAGTGCCCCTGCCAAACTGCGATAAAGAGTCGAATCTCTGATAGGAGGCGCTGAGTTTGATGGTGGGTTCAACAGGTGTTTCCGCAGGCTTACAATTAGTCATCTTGGCTCGTGCAACAATATCCCGAGCATATTTGTCTTGAGACAAAAAAAAAATACCTAAAGGTAGATGCTTAACTGAAATGCCCAAGAAATATGATAAGAGACCGAGATCGGTCATAACAAATTCCTTACTGAGGGATGCAGCGAGAAAATTACGGAGGTCATCAGATGAAGAAGTGAAAATAATATCATCAACATAAATTAATAGATAAGCAAGTTGATTTCCATTCCGATAGATAAATAGAGAGGAATCGCTCTTACTGCTAATAAAACCAATGTTGAGCAAATACCCTGCAAATCGTTGATACCAAGCCCGGGGTGCTTGTTTGAGGCCATAAAGAGATTTCTTCAACAAGAAGACATGAGAAGGGTGAGTAGAACCAACGAAACCTGGAGGTTGAAACATGTGGACTGTCTCATTTAGATGTCCATGGAGGAAAGCATTCTTGACATCAAGTTGGTGGATAGGCCAAGAGCAAGACACAACGAGACTGAGAATTGTCCGGATAGTGGCCGGCTTGATAACCGGACTAAAAGTCTCATCATAATCAATTCCAACCTGTTGGGAACATCTGTTAGCAACTAGGCAGGCTTTATACCTTTCAAGTGAACCATCCGACCGCAACTTATGGCGAAAAATCCGCATACACCTCACAATATTAGTCCGGGGAGGACGAGGAACAAGAACCCAACTATCATTTCGTATAAGGACTCGATATTCGTCGGTCATGGCTGTGGATCTTGGAAAGCCAACTTATGGGATGTGGGTATAGGGGATATGGAGGGTGAAGTAACGGTATTGAGATCAAAATTAGTGTGTGGTTTAAATATTCTACTAATAGAGTGAGTATTGGGCCGGTTTATATTGGGATGTGGCTGGATGTGGGATTGGCTGGTGTGCTTGGGCCAGGTGGAGACGAAGCTCTGGACTAGGCCTGAAGAGAAGACGATGAGGGGATGAATATTGGGCCGGATGTGGGGGATGGTTTATGGGCTGCTAGGAAGCGCGGGATTGGTGGTGATACGGGGATAATCTGCAGTTCTCAATCTAGATTGAAAGTCCTTAACTGGAATAAAAATCGGGCTGTTTTATAGAGAAAATCGGTCGATTTTATAGGAAGAACATGTCAATTTTTCGGTAAACTCAGAATACGGATTAGTGTATGATATGGAAAGATAAGAAGATGAATATGGAATGATAAATGAAAGATATAAACTAAGATAGTTCCGCAAAAGAACCTTGACCAATGATGTGCCAAAACCCTTTTAACGAGAAGATTACCTTAACCCGCACTTCTTTAACCTTACACAAGTCTTCTAAGTAAGACAAGCACAAGGAGAGACTATAATTGATCAGGAGCACCAACCTTCAATATGATTAACACACAAGCACAATCTAGTAAGGACTTTACAACAATTGAACCAAAAACTCTCCTTTTGATTGAATGATTAATGAATAAAATACAAACTCCGAAAGCGAAGCTGCAAGTCTCACAAATCTGTGGAAAATATCAAATATAATCAACTAAACAATCTCCCCCACTAAGGCTATTGACAAGGGAGATTAATCTATGCAAACTAGGAGAGATATACTTAAAGATAATCTTGCAAAGATATTTTTAAGATATATCAAAATATAAAAAACTATAAGATATGATCTAACTAATAATCCCTTAAGATATTCTGAGAGCTTTAAGGAATCATAACAAGATATAAATTCCAAAAGATAGAAGATCATGGCCGGATCTTTGCAAAAACTCGTCTTAGTGAAGAAAATCGGTCAAAATTCCTACAGGAAAATCGGCCGATTTTTTAGGTCGATTTTTTTCCTCTCTGAGGCTCTTCCTTGCTCTTATCCTTGTTCTTTGCTTGGTGGATCTTCTTGGTCATGGCTTGACTCTTCTATATCAGTCAATAATGTCACCAAGGAACCCTTGAGAGTGATGTTACACTAGGAAAATAGCACAAGAAGCTTTACATTTATAAACTCGAACTAAAATCCTAAACTACCTAGCGAAACCCGTAGTGTACGGATCGTTATGTAGGAAGGAAAATATTTCGAGGTCGAACACAAGGACTGAGGTGAAATCAAGCCACTCAATGATCAGAGATAGTGTAAATATAAACTAAGAGATGAACAAGGAATAAAGAAATGCAAAACACAATATTTTGGGTTGATTTTTGGGTGATCAAGCAAGGATCAGAAGATATATGCACACAAACAAGCAAACAACTAACAAACACAAAGATAAGAGATAAGAGGTAAGAAATGTGGATTCTAGAGATTTGGAATTCTGGTTATGCAATGGACTCATGCAATAAAAACATCAAAGGAAAGGTCGCGGTTGTTCGGAGTTGGGTGTTTTGTTCGCTCCAAATGGTATGTGCAAGCTTTAAATTTATAACCCAAGATGTATGCTTAAAACAAGGATGCGAACCCGCAGTGTACGGGTCAATCGTAGTAAAAACAAGAATTCCGGGGTGTCGATCTCAAGGACTTAGGTAAAACAAAACAAGTATAGGTAGTCAATGCAACTAATAACCACAAAAGCGATTAAAGCAATCAAAGATGATAAAAAATCAATTAAAGGAATATGCAATTCTAGGGATTAAAGCATCTAGTTGTGGTTCCAACTCAAGATCTAAAGATAAGCGGACAAAGCTGAGGTTTTGCAAAGGGAAGGTGTTTCTAAAGTGGAATAGATCACCGGGTAAGTCTCACTACTCACTAACTCCAAACCAAAAGAACCTATTACCGGGTAAGTCTCAAGGTACTAAGGAAAGGAATTATAATCTCAAACCAACATACCAACTAAGGGAATAAAATCAACCTTTACCGGGTAAGTCTCAGGCTAACTCACAAAGATGGGATGAAGGCACACTCAAACCCCAATAAAGGATAAACCTTTATTACCTACGCTTATAATCATGGGTAAACAAACAAAGGAATCACCGGGTAAGTCTCATCCTAGGCTTGCATTGAACTAAGAAGGTGTAATAAGAATAGGATTTGGCAAACTCTAACACTTAACTCTCAGTTATGGATCAGAAAGGTCACCTCGGTCAGACGAATTCCACCCCTGCCAAGATGTTCATCGACTGAGCGAGATGTTCTAGGGTTAAGGATAAAGACTCGAGCTTTCAGAGTCCTACTGGGATTTAAAAGATTATTCTATCATTGTTTTTCCCACAACCTTCAACCAATCACCCTAGAATCACACAAAGAAATCAGCCACTTATCATCATGAAAGCAATAATCAAATATATGGGAAGGGAATGAATATTTGAACACAAAAACCTTAAGAACAAGGCTTCAATAACTGAATCAAATATTAAACAAATAAGCGTTCCTTGGATCACAAATCCAACAAGACAATCAACAAGAAGGGATTCTAAGAAAGTCTTACAAAAACCCTTCACAAAAGCTATAAAAGCTATTAACTTCCTTCCTTCAACCTTCCTAAAATCCTTCCCAACTGCTGGATGCTCTAAGCATGTATAAACATGGTTGAATTTGTGGAAAATCCAACCCTTTATATAAGAAAATTACCCTCCATGGATAAAATATCTTTTCAAGATATTTTCCTAATAAAAAATATATCTTAATCTCTAAAATAAATCTCTAAAACATATGATCTTCCTTCCAGAAATCCAGCCCAAAAATATAAGATCTCTCCTTCCAAAAATAAAAGATCTCAGCCAAGAATAAAATATATCTCGCCGCGTCAGAGTATTCGCCTCGGTCGCGACGCTCCTTAAAATCACCTCGGTCGAGATGGTACTGTAGCTAACCGATGTGAACCTCAACTGAAGGTAAATCTCTTAAATCTGGTCCAAAGTAAATCTTTAATCCATTTCCATGCTTCCTGGATTCTTCCTTAAGTTCCTGATTGTAGCTCCAATGACTCCTTAGCTCCTTTAGCTCCATTTTGATGCAAAACGTGCCATTTTACCTACGATTACAACGAAACTTGGTGTAGACCTCGATTCCCGCAAAGGTAGATGAAACGACAATATAATCACATAATAACATTCAAACATGCAGATTATTGAAGATAAAATGTCTAAACAGGTCCCAAAATATAGACTATAATTCATGCTATCAAAATACCCCATACTTGTCCCCAAGCAAGTTTCAAATCTTAAGTACAAGATAGAATGGATTATAAGTCATAAAGATCAATGAAAAGTAATTCAAAACATTTTTGGTGGTGTGCTCCACTCATAGATCACTCTAAGAGAATGCTTCATGGAATTTAAAATCAAAACATGCTCAAACTATTTTATAAATATAAGAAAGTTGTTCATCTTTGCATAAAATCATAGAATGCATAATAAGTCATAATTATCAAAATTAATCATGCATAATCCAGTTTAAACCACTAAGTCAATCAACAAGCTCGAGGTCTCAAGGTCTTTTCAAGAGAAGGTCAAGAAACGTGTGAGGGTGGGATGTATACAGGGAATGTGGTGCTAGAATCCGGGAAAAGGGACCTTACTTCACTTCCTTTGAACTTCAACATCTTCCACCAATAAGCTTTGCTTATTTTACTTTTTTACTTTTTGGGATGCATGGACAGAGGTGCACAATAACCGAAGCCTAGGAGATCATCAATCATCAATTTCTTGAGATGCCTCAAACCCTTGATGCACATACCATGACCCGTTAGGAATATCGCTCAATCCGACTTTGGCAAGACACAAACACCCGGCTATGTGAATGGTGCCGAGTTACTCATCATCATGATTGACTTCCCCAAACCTATTTGTTTCTTTCTAACTTTCAGCCAACATCTCAACTTTTCTTTCACTTGTTTTTCACTTGCTTGCTTCCAAATTCCCGGATAGGTAAAGGGAGGCAAATATGTATATGAGGGGCTAAGCATGATCAAGAAGAAGAAGAGAAGAGAATGAATTGCCTTGGTCTTTCCAGGAAGAGAGTGAGAGAACTTATCATGTGGTGTCAACCTTCAAATTCAACATAATTTGGATAAAAACAAAGTATTAAACATGCCACAAATTTCAAACAAAGTATTTAGCAACTTAAACATATCATAAAACCTTTCAAACATATAAAGATTTCAAAACCAATCTGCAAATAAAATCATCACTGAGGTCATACCCAGAAAGGAAGCACAAAATCGTTTCGAAAACTTTCTCAGTTAAGCCACCTCGGTCGAGATGTTCTAAGTCAACCGAGGTACTGTACCTCGATTGGTCAGAGTCACATCGGTCGAGGTCATAAAATTTTTTCTTAACCAGTTTTTGACGTTTTTCTCAATCAAATAACCTGTATGCATGCATGTAGTCTCAGATAAACACATAGAGCATAAGGAAAATCATAAATATCGGAATCAAGTCATACAAACATCCACATAAGTCAAATAATACACATCCGCATACCCCATAATTGGGACACATTGTCCCAATGGGTCAAAATAAGTCTAAAGAAATAGAGTACTCACCGAACAATGCTGAGTTGCATAATAAATAAATAAAGAAATCCTGCAAGCTCTAATCCCAATCCGGTGGTGGTGGTGGTGGCACGTACGGGTACTGAGATGGGTCAAAAGGATAGCCCATCATGTGCTGGAACTGGATCTCCATCATCCGACGCTGGTAGTGCTGGCTCTCCCGCATCTCTCTCATCTCTAAGGATAAGGCGGCGTAGGAATCTATCATCTGATCCGTCAGATCATCGATCCGGCGGTGAGCGACTAGATCCCTCTGCCTACGTACCCTACGCTTGGCAGGACGTGCTGGTGTTGTAGCTGGCTCATCCTCTGTCTCCTCATCGTCTAGATCGACGACTGGTATGCTGGTACCAACTGTATCTGTACCTGTGTCCATGGCAGCACCGCCATCATCATCCTCCTCATCCTGCTCATCAGCCTCCTCCTCATCCTACTCATCAGCCTCCTCATCATCCTGCTCCTGGGCTGCTGCTGTGTCTCTCGCGTCCTCCATAAGAGGGATCCAAGCGGTGTACCAGTAATGCGGGTCATAGACGGAGAACTGAGATGACCATCTAATACCCTGCGGTGCAGTATGCTCTTAGGGTATCGCCACATACGGCGTAGTAAGTCCGCGAGGAACCAAGATCCTCCTAGTGATCATCTCCTGCAGCCCGAGCGGCTTGGCAGCCGCCATCATAGTACAAGCACTCAAGTCTAAGTCCATGTAACTCGCAATGTGAGTCACTATACCTCCGCAACAGATATCTCCCTTCGCTTTTATCTTGTGCAGATCCTCAGCCAGCATCACTCCAAAATCCCGAACTCCTCCGGTCACCATACAATACAGACTCAACAACTCCCCCTGTTTAATCTTCTGGGGCGTCTCAGTACACGCCAGAAGTGTCTCGCTGAAGATCCGGTGAGCAAGTCTAAAGGCTAGGTGGAAGATAATACGCTCCCTGGAATCTCCAAGTCTCCACCTGTCAGCGTGCTCAACTACATGAGCTATTTGGCCCCAGAACTCTCGAGCTACAACTCGAGAAGGAAAATCAGAAACTGTGGGGGCTGGGAAGCCGAAGATGTCCCTCCAATGGTCCATCGGAACTAAGTAGTTCCGGTTCATAAACCGGTATTTGATGGCACGCTCAGTAGGCAAGTAAGTAACGGAGCTAACAAACTCCAAGGTGGGCTCGAGGTAGGCTGGAGCTCTAATCTCAGTAAACTGCTCCAACCCCACCATAGCTATCATCCGTTGCCTCCCAAGAAGCGCTTGATTTAAGGTCGCTAGCTGGACCGTACGGTGTCCTCAAACATGTTGGAAAGTATCCTCACCCCATACTTCACCTCCATCATGGGGTGAGATAAGGAAGTCTATCAATCGTTCCAACAGGTGCAAGTGCTCATCGGGGAATGAATCATCTATGGGTGGTTCGTCCTTCTCGTGCGAGGATGGAGGTAGCCGGCTGAGGTGATCCGCAACAAAATTTTCGGATCCCTTCTTATCGCGGATCTCTAGGTCAAACTCTTGAAGTAAGAGAATCCATCGAATAAGACGTGGCTTGGCATCCTTCTTAGCAAGCAAGTAACGAATGGCTGCATGGTCGGTGTAAACAATAAACTTCACCCCTACTAAGTAAGAACGAAATTTCTCAAAAGCATATACAACCGCCAATAGCTCCTTTTCGGTGGTGGCGTAGTTACGATGGGCTTCGTCTAGCGTCTTGCTAGCATAGTAAATGGCGGTGGTCTTGCCATCCTTCTTTTGTCCAAGCACCGCTGCTACTGCCACATCACTCGCATCGCACATGATCTCGAAGGGCAAGGGCCATTCCGGAGGTTGGATAATCGGAGCGGAGATCAACGCTTCCTTAATCCTGTAGAATGCATCGAGACACTCCTGCGAAAACTCAAAAACAACATCTTTATTCAAGAGTTTAGTTAGTGGTTTAGAGATCTTCAAGAAGTCCTTGATGAATCTCCTTGTAACACCCAAAATTTTGGCGTGTTTTTGATATTTATTTTTCCGACTTTCATCGATTATTTACTAGCAAAAATTTTTTTTTTAAAAAAAATGTATTTATTCCCGAGTATATTTATATTTTGGGATACCGTATTACTTTTATTTTACGGAAGAATTCAGAAAACTCTCCGATCCGATAATCCCGTTCGAACCATTTTTTTTATAGAGTTTATTCTATTATTCTTTTCCTTTTTATTCTATTTATTTATTTATTTTTTATTTGTTGTTTCCCCTCTCCTCCTTGCGTGTTAAGGAGCTGGTGTTGCCAGCCTATGCTTAGCCTACCTCCCTAGCTCATCCCCTGTCCTCTAGCAGGCTGACCCATCCTGCTGCATACCCCAACCCCTCGTTATCCTCCCGTTACCTTCCCCTTCACAACATCTCCTCCCCTTGCATCATCCATCTCCTACTCCCATAGTCCCATTTACCTCTCTTCTGCTCCTCTTCATCTTGTGGATTGAGAAACCTCAACCTCAGACATCCCTCGCGCCTCATCTCCTCACCTTCCTTTTTGTCGAACCGCCGGGGAAAGAACCACCTCATGGTGTCGAAACCTCGCTAGTGAAGGAACCCAGCCGCCGTTGGTGTGGTGCCCGGACCCCGCCTGCTTCTCTCAGCTCTTCATCTTCCCGTTCTGTTTCTTTCCCTCGCTGATGCCCTCTCCTCTGTCGAAGTCGGCGAAGCCAGGACCACATCCTCTCGAACCGCCCTCGCTGCACAACCGGAGAAACCTTTGCGCTTTGCCTCTTGAGGGAGCCGTCTCGTCGACGCCGGGAAGCAACTGCTCCGCCTCGACCTTGCTTCATCAGTCGACACCAGGGCCGCCAGCAAGCGGATCTTCGGCCGCCTTCTTCTCTCCCTTTCTTCTCTGTTCTCACTGCCGTGAAGGAGCAGCCACTCCCGCCGGATTTGGGCCGCCTCTATTGCCGCCTTACCGCCCGGATTGATGCCGGTGAAGCCGTCCAGCCGCACGAGCCTTTCCAGTGCCCTAACAGCCGCCGGATTGAGCCTACTAGGGTTGCCGCCATCTGAGAAAAGTCTTCAAAGGAAACCCTTTTGATATTACAATCGGGACCCCTCACTTTTAGTATAATTACAATTTATAACCAGTGTTTTGTATTTGCAGATTTGACCCTAAATTTTGAAAGTTGCATATCTTACATCTGCTGAAATAATTACAAAAAGGGACCAAAGTTTTAATTATGGAAAATAACCCAAGCTTTATGATATTGTCATATTTGCCTAGAAAATGTTTTTACGAGTTTTAATCTTGGATTTTATATACGAGTTTGATCTTATATTTATATATATATTACCTATTGTTTCCTTGTTGGTTTATTTATGGAATTTGGCCTAAAGATCTAATTACGTATTATGACCCATATTTTTTTAGAATGATATTATTTGCCCCGGTAAATGCGTTAGCTGTTTTTAAACTTGGATTTTTCTTCGAGTTTTATCCTTATATTTATATACTATATATGTTGTCCTTTGTTGTATTAAATTCGATTTATGGCTCAAGGTATCAATTGCGGTTTTACGACCAAGTTCCTAGAATTTCACATTTTAACCGGAATGGTTTTTGCGGGATTTAACGTGGCCTTTTGAAACCGGGATGTTTTCTTAGAATTATATATATTATATATCTTCCGATCAAATTTAGCGTACGAGCTAAATTTGTCTAGTTTGGTGTTAGGTTTGGAAGCGTCCCGATAAAGACCTAACGAGTCCAAGTCGACATCCATAGATCGTCTTCCGTCTTTTGACGTCGTGTGAGTTACCTTTTCCCTCGATCTAGTTATGTTTAGTATTAGTATCATGTTAGGATGGATCTAGCATAACTTAGTGGAAATGCCAAGTAGTGGCCTTGAACCATATATAGATGTTGGATGATTATGAGTATTGTGATGTTTCAGTACGATCATAGGATGATCTTCGGGATTAGGAGTTGTACCTATCATGCTAGGGTTGTGACCTCGTATAGGTTTGGGAGACTAGAAGCCCAAGGGCTTCTAGCTTGTTGGATAGTTATTGATTGCGTGCCTTGCTTGATCAGGCGTTGAGTGTCTTCCTGCGGGAACTGAGTATTGGATTTAGCGGGTTTAGCTTTGGGACAGGTAAGTCTTCGGACTTACTTAGCTCGTATTCTCTGTATTAGTTTCAATGCGTGTTTGGTGGTGTGTGTTTATTATTTATGTGTGTGTTTATTTCTTATGTTATAACATCTAAACCGGTAATAGGACCACCGACTTTATATGTTTATATTTGGCCCAAGTGTATGATAACGGGCGGTGACCGCTTGTCCAGTCCAAAATGGGGATGATTGGGAGGTGCCTTGCGACCAGCCCATCGGGTGATGCTGATCCGCATCAAGTACAAACCCGTATGGTGAAAGGGGACAAGGGCGAGATCTTTAAGATTCTCGTGTCACAAAAGAAGTTGAATTAGAACGGGATATGACCTAATAATAAAAAGATAATAAACCGGATTGTGTGTTTTGGAACATGTTGTGTGTTTATGATGCCTTATGTGTGTGTGTGCCAATACCATGATTCTAATGCCTTGAATACTAGCTAACGGTTTTATACCGATATTGTTGTAGTTGACTTGCAGGTTAGGGATGCGGCCGAGAGACCGGGAAGAGTGGGCAGCCGGGGTCCGTGCATTTTAGGATGGGTTTTGGGAGTTGTTTTTATGTATTGTTTAGGGTATTATGTATGTCGCGTGTATGGCGGTTGTTTTTAGCGTTGTATATCGGCTGAAGTCTTTCGTTGTTTTCTTTTGGGGTTCATATCATTGCATTAAAATGAATTTCGGTTTTGCCTTTATTTGTGTCTTGTTGTAAGATCCAGTGAAATTGTTGTCAGGCTAAGGGTCGGGACCCATTGTGAGGTCTCCGCCCGTAGCATCCCGAGTCCCGCGGATTCGGGGTGTTACAAAAGTGGTATCAGAGCCCTAGGTTGACAACAATGGCACTCGCAATCTTCTAAAGGCCGAATAAGGAATAAACAGAACCCCGCGAGTTCTGAGTTTTCGTTTTCAAAATCACATGCATGAGTCGGGGTAGAATGTACGGACCACCACTCCTTCCGTGGATCTTTGCAGCATAGTTTATTGATTTTTAGTATATATATATATAGGTATGTGTAGTTATGTAGATATTTATAGTGGGCCTAGGATGTTTTTAGACTATTATTATATGTTATTTATAGTTATGCATGATTGAATTGATGTGTATCTTTGTGATTGTAAGTTGCATGATGAGTTGAATATATGCGTATAGTTATATATGTGGACGGTTATGTGTTATGGGACCTTATATTGATATATGCTTATATATGTGGCATGACATGATCTTATTAGCTTTTGGACCTTGTATTGTTGTAAGGGATTTTCGGATGTGATATATTAGTAGCAATGTGGACAAAGTACTTATATAGTCTTATATACGTATACTTATTATATATAGTAGCATATGGTTATATGAGACCTTTTAGTTAAGATGCTAGTATGATATCATCGCCCTTGGACGACGACGTTTGACATAGGATAGTGTACATACGAAGATGAGCATGTCTAGTTACCGAATTATCACGTTATGGCAAACACCTTGGCGAATCATTGGGCTCCTTTAGAGGATGTCCAAGCAATCCTATGAAGACTAAAGAGGACGTTAACGGCAAGGACAAACAAGTAGAAGGAACTTCGAGACAACTTCAATAAAACCGAGATGGAAGTTGTACATGAAAAGGAAATGACATGAAGTTATGAGAGTGGTTCCGATGAAGCAATGATGGGCAACAATGAAGCTAATTTGAGACAACGAACTTAAAATTCTTCCAAGTGACGTGCCGTTAAACCAAATAAACGTATCGAGAAGAAGAGAAGTACCTTCTAGCAAGGGTAGAAGTGGTATTTCATTAAGACGTAAAAAAAAAAAAAAATCCTTAGGCACTCCTAGACATGGGGCCGGGATGAGAGGTGTGGATGAATCAATCACAAAATATTTAAGAGACCCGTAAGTTAAGCTTATGGAGGTACCAGAAAGTGAAGTATCGATTTTACGAGATCCCAAGTGGGTGACTTCTTCAGACATATGAAAGTTACGAGGAGGATAACATGGTGAAAGTTCACATAGTAGAATGGAGTCAATCGTTTTCCGTCATGTTGGTGGGACTAAGTAACACCAAAGAGGAAGTGTGTATAGGTGATGATCTCAAGAATATGAAAGACGAAACAAGGAGCTTTGATCAAAAAATTTAAGATACCAACCAAGAGGAACGCGAGTGGATGCTAATTAAGGTCAAAATATTTGAGAAGGTGCACTTGTAGAATATGATGGAAGAGCAGTTAAGCATGTAAAAGTTAGGTCATATGACACGAAAGAGTTGGGGAAGGTATAGTTATCGTACAGAAGCGGAAGGAAGAGGGGAGCGTATTAGGAGCTAACGAAGTTGGAAGTGGAGTAAAATGAGCTAGTGAAGTTTAGGCGGGATACCCCGAGAAGGTATCCTTAAGGAGTATGGTAACTTGGAAGTATGGTAGGAGAGGTGGTCGTGGATCTTGGAAAAGGTCATCAATGAGTTAATCGGTGACCACCGAGAATGCACAGTTACGGGTGTATACTGGTGACTATAGGTGGGGAGAGTAATCCAGGATGTAGGATCATGAAGAGGAGTAACAAGAACGTGGAGTATTCGTGGTGGTTGAATGTCGGCAATAAATAGGTATATCAAGGGAAGTGAAAATATCTTAATCAGGTCATGAGTTTGTCATACGGAGGAACGACACGGATCAGGGTAAAGGGGGATTGGAAGGACGAAGAGGAATGCGAGTCTTCTATGGTTATTGTGCGTAAATGGAGATTATATAAGGGGAGGTATGATATGTTCTTCTAAGGTTATGAATGTCATGTTTTTGCGAGCAAAATCTAAGTCAAGGTTTTTGGGACTCGCATGGCGAAGCCATAGTGGCTATGATGTGAAACGAGGAATCTAGATTAGGATAACGCGGCAAGCTTAGAGTTATGATGTTAGTGTTTGGTAGAGTAATGAGTGGATCTTTTAGTGATTGTAGTTATAAAATTTCACCTAAAGGCATACTAGTACGGTGGTGAAGTTGTTCGTGGATACCAAGAGAAACATAAGGTGGCCAATAAGAGTAAGAGAAGACGGGGGTTTTGGAAGTTTGATGTCGATATGGGATGTACAAGAAGTACATGAAAGATTAACGTCAAAGCCTCTATGATCATCTCACTCTATGCCTACTTGAAGAAAGGATGTCTATGGTAAAAGCTGATCAAGGATACGGAGAGCTCCTCCCAAAGGTTGGGATGTCGGAGAAAGCGAAGAATATTATATCGGGTTGTTATCAACCATAATTCAGTCTTGTGGTTAGGACCCTTGTGACGGAACCTATTTGCGAAATAAAGAGATGTTATATCGCCTTTCCTTTGAAGTGAGAAGAGGGATTAAGTCGAATTATTGCTTAACCAAGGCTTCAAGAGTTCGAAGACTCGAGCAAGTTCCTTGAGTTTTGGAGATGAAGGATCTTTGCAAGAGGACGGTGAACATAGTAGCTACATAAGGAACAATACACGTATTGAAGGACGTCACCCCAAACGGTCGGAGTGGACCACTTGTCAAGCATTAGGACTAGGTGGTGTCGGTTATTACGATATGTGATGGGTAGAGAAAAGATAGAACCCGAGATAGAACGAATTCCAATGCATCGGAATGTGAATTTTATCGCTAAGATTGGTTTGGGCTCAATTCCCGATTCTAAGACATCGTACAAAAGACATCAATAAATGATACTCGTAAGGATACTCGAATTGAGGATGCAATCAAAGGAGCAATTGCAAGGACTAGTTGATAAAGGTTCATTAGAACCAATGCATTGTCATAGAGTACACCAGAAGTTATTATGGAAATATACCTTAAATGCTTGAATTGAAGTTATTATGAGAACACCAACATTGTTGTGAAAAAGACAGACAGTTCTCTCCAATTGAACATCGATTACCGTGAGTCGAAGGACAAGTATTCCTTACAACGAATGGAGGATCTACTCAATCAGTTATAAGGGTCGGTAGTCTCTTGTGAGAATGATTTAAGGTCTGATTGTCACCAATTGAGAATTCGAGTATGCAATATTGCAAGTACGACATTTTGGGCCAATCAGAGTCACTAAGAGTTGTAGTTATTCAATATGGGCTTACTGATGCCCGGCTCTTGGAAAAGAGAGAAGAGGTATGACATGTTGTCGCGGGATGGCAAACCCCGAAATATGTAAAAGAGGTTACAAGTTTTCTTGGATGTGCTGAGCTTTACCAAATCTCTGAAGAGATTCTCCAAAAGGTAACACCATTTCTGGTAGCCTACTCCGGATGTCAATGAAGTATTGAATGGGACAATAATGGACAATAGAGTTGTTGAGAGTTAAAAAGGAGATTAATTGGTCCAACTGTTTTGAAATTGCCTTGAGGTATGATCGGTTTGAAGAATACAAGTGATCCTTCAAGACATGATCTTGATTGAGTATTGAGTAACGATGTTAAAGTAATAGCATGCATGTCTCGTTAGTAGAAGCGGTGTGAGGTAAG
Organism: Fagopyrum homotropicum; assembly: GCA_033239125.1. Classification (NCBI taxonomy): domain Eukaryota; kingdom Viridiplantae; phylum Streptophyta; class Magnoliopsida; order Caryophyllales; family Polygonaceae; genus Fagopyrum; species Fagopyrum homotropicum. Next base: position 3,302,997 of record BSWB01000005.1, on the reverse strand, counting down.
TACTTCCTTCATTGTTGGGGACTTACATCAAGAATTGAAGAAACATAACATTAGAGTTTGGGTTGACAAGAACCAAAGTCAATTGTGTAAATGGGAAGATTTGATCTTCTTTGTTAGAGACAATCAAAGAGAAACATAGTGGAAATGCTGCATAGAGAAAGACCCGAGAAAGAAGTTGAGTTCTGATATATCAAACCTTTTTGGGATGTTAGCGCGAGTTGGGAAAGTGATTTACCGGCTAGAGTGTTCACTTGGTGTTCATGTGTATCAGTCGAGAGAGTGCATACACGACTCAAGACAGATTGCTCGTCATGGTGATTTAGTGGCAGACGAAGAACCGATTAGGCTAACAGGGAGACGGAGTATAGTATCTTTAGTTGTGTTTTACACCGAATTAGTAGCTTTGATTGAATCAACAAATTAGACATATTTCTCCCCTTAGTTGAGTTATGTGCATGTGTGATGCTATGTGTAGTTGTGCCCTGTGCGGGATTATGCTATATAACCTGATATATCTTGCGGCGGTAGTTTGAATAGATTGTGTGTATAGACTAGAAGGTTTAAGCCTTCTTAGTTTGAGAGTTCATACCTCGGCCTTAGGGACCGAGAAGTTCGACGCATAGCAAGTTTCGGGACGAAACTTGTTTTTAGGGGGATCTGTTGTAACGCCCAAAATTTTGGCGTGTTTTTGATATTTATTTTTCCGACTTTCATCGATTATTTACTAGCAAAAATTTTTTTTTTAAAAAAAATGTATTTATTCCCGAGTATATTTATATTTTGGGATACCGTATTACTTTTATTTTACGGAAGAATTCAGAAAACTCTCCGATCCGATAATCCCGTTCGAACCATTTTTTTTATAGAGTTTATTCTATTATTCTTTTCCTTTTTATTCTATTTATTTATTTATTTTTTATTTGTTGTTTCCCCTCTCCTCCTTGCGTGTTAAGGAGCTGGTGTTGCCAGCCTATGCTTAGCCTACCTCCCTAGCTCATCCCCTATCCTCTAGCAGGCTGACCCATCCTGCTGCATACCCCAACCCCTCGTTATCCTCCCGTTACCTTCCCCTTCACAACATCTCCTCCCCTTGCATCATCCATCTCCTACTCCCATAGTCCCATTTACCTCTCTTCTGCTCCTCTTCATCTTGTGGATCGAGAAACCTCAGCCTCAGACATCCCTCGCGCCTCATCTCCTCACCTTCCTTTTTGTCGAACCGCCGGGGAAAGAACCACCTCATGGTGTCGAAACCTCGCTAGTGAAGGAACCCAGCCGCCGTTGGTGTGGTGCCCGGACCCCGCCTGCTTCTCTCAGCTCTTCATCTTCCCGTTCTGTTTCTTTCCCTCGCTGATGCCCTCTCCTCTGTCGAAGTCGGCGAAGCCAGGACCACATCCTCTCGAACCGCCCTCGCTGCACAACCGGAGAAACCTTTGCGCTTTGCCTCTTGAGGGAGCCGTCTCGTCGACGCCGGGAAGCAACTGCTCCGCCTCGACCTTGCTTCATCAGTCGACACCAGGGCCGCCAGCAAGCGGATCTTCGGCCGCCTTCTTCTCTCCCTTTCTTCTCTGTTCTCACTGCCGTGAAGGAGCAGCCACTCCCGCCGGATTTGGGCCGCCTCTATTGCCGCCTTACCGCCCGGATTGATGCCGGTGAAGCCATCCAGCCGCACGAGCCTTTCCAGTGCCCTAACAGCCGCCGGATTGAGCCTACTAGGGTTGCCGCCATCTGAGAAAAGTCTTCAAAGGAAACCCTTTTGATATTACAATCGGGACCCCTCACTTTTAGTATAATTACAATTTATAACCAGTGTTTTGTATTTGCAGATTTGACCCTAAATTTTGAAAGTTGCATATCTTACATCTGCTGAAATAATTACAAAAAGGGACCAAAGTTTTAATTATGGAAAATAACCCAAGCTTTATGATATTGTCATATTTGCCTAGAAAATGTTTTTACGAGTTTTAATCTTGGATTTTATATACGAGTTTGATCTTATATTTATATATATATTACCTATTGTTTCCTTGTTGGTTTATTTATGGAATTTGGCCTAAAGATCTAATTACGTATTATGACCCATATTTTTTTAGAATGATATTATTTGCCCCGGTAAATGCGTTAGCTGTTTTTAAACTTGGATTTTTCTTCGAGTTTTATCCTTATATTTATATACTATATATGTTGTCCTTTGTTGTATTAAATTCGATTTATGGCTCAAGGTATCAATTGCGGTTTTACGACCAAGTTCCTAGAATTTCACATTTTAACCGGAATGGTTTTTGCGGGATTTAACGTGGCCTTTTGAAACCGGGATGTTTTCTTAGAATTATATATATTATATATCTTCCGATCAAATTTAGCGTACGAACTAAATTTGTCTAGTTTGGTGTTAGGTTTGGAAGCGTCCCGATAAAGACCTAACGAGTCCAAGTCGACATCCATAGATCGTCTTCCGTCTTTTGACGTCGTGTGAGTTACCTTTTCCCTCGATCTAGTTATGTTTAGTATTAGTATCATGTTAGGATGGATCTAGCATAACTTAGTGGAAATGCCAAGTAGTGGCCTTGAACCATATATAGATGTTGGATGATTATGAGTATTGTGATGTTTCAGTACGATCATAGGATGATCTTCGGGATTAGGAGTTGTACCTATCATGCTAGGGTTGTGACCTCGTATAGGTTTGGGAGACTAGAAGCCCAAGGGCTTCTAGCTTGTTGGATAGTTATTGATTGCGTGCCTTGCTTGATCAGGCGTTGAGTGTCTTCCTGCGGGAACTGAGTATTGGATTTAGCGGGTTTAGCTTTGGGACAGGTAAGTCTTCGGACTTACTTAGCTCGTATTCTCTGTATTAGTTTCAATGCGTGTTTGGTGGTGTGTGTTTATTATTTATGTGTGTGTTTATTTCTTATGTTATAACATCTAAACCGGTAATAGGACCACCGACTTTATATGTTTATATTTGGCCCAAGTGTATGATAACGGGCGGTGACCGCTTGTCCAGTCCAAAATGGGGATGACTGGGAGGTGCCTTGCGACCAGCCCATCGGGTGATGCTGATCCGCATCAAGTACAAACCCGTATGGTGAAAGGGGACAAGGACGAGATCTTTAAGATTCTCGTGTCACAAAAGAAGTTGAATTAGAACGGGATATGACCTAATAATAAAAAGATAATAAACCGGATTGTGTGTTTTGGAACATGTTGTGTGTTTATGATGCCTTATGTGTGTGTGTGCCAATACCATGATTCTAATGCCTTGAATACTAGCTAACGGTTTTATACCGATATTGTTGTAGTTGACTTGCAGGTTAGGGATGCGGCCGAGAGACCGGGAAGAGTGGGCAGCCGGGGTCCGTGCATTTTAGGATGGGTTTTGGGAGTTGTTTTTATGTATTGTTTAGGGTATTATGTATGTCGCGTGTATGGCGGTTGTTTTTAGCGTTGTATATCGGCTGAAGTCTTTCGTTGTTTTCTTTTGGGGTTCATATCATTGCATTAAAATGAATTTCGGTTTTGCCTTTATTTGTGTCTTGTTGTAAGATCCAGTGAAATTGTTGTCAGGCTAAGGGTCGGGACCCATTGTGAGGTCTCCGCCCGTAGCATCCCGAGTTCTGCGGATTCGGGGTGTTACACTCCTATAGAAACCTGCATGCCCGAGAAAACTCCGCACTCCCTTAACACAACAAGGGGGAGGAAGTTTCTCCATAGTCTCAATCTTAGCTCGATCGACTTCAATACCTCTACTAGATACGAGGTGTCCTAGTACAATGCCTGCATTAACCATAAAGTGACACTTCTCTCAATTCAAAACAAGATTAGTGTCTTCACATCTTTGTAGCACTAGAGAAAGGTAATATAGGCAATCATCAAAAGAGAAACCGTATACTGAAAAATCATCCATAAATACCTCCATGATCTCCTCTATATACTCGGAAAAGATAGCCATCATGCATCGCTGGAAGGTAGCGGGTGCATTACATAATCCAAATGGCATCCTTCTATAAGCGAATGTCCCCCATGGACAAGTGAAAGTGGTCTTCTCTTGATCATCCGGATGTATTGGAATCTGAAAGAAGCCACTGTAGCCATCTAAATAGCAAAAGTGTGAATGCTGGGCCAACCGTTCGAGCATTTGGTCGATGAAGGAAAGTGGAAAATGGTCTGTCCTAGTGGCCACGTTCAGCTTCCTATAATCGATGCACACCCTCCAGTCCGTGACGGTCCTAGTTGGGATTAACTCGTTGTTCTTATTTGTCATAACGGTCATCCCTCCTTTCTTCGGAACCACATGCACCGGGCTCACCCACTTGCTGTCCGAGATAGGAAATATGATACCTGCATCCAACAACTTAAGAATTTCTTTCTTCACAACCTCTTTCATGATCGGATTTAACAATCTTTGAGGTTCCCGTGAAGTCTTATGATCGTCCTCCATTAGTATTCTATGCATGCAGAAAGAAGGCTTAATCCCAATAAGATCATCAATAGTATAACCCAAAGCCTTTTGATGCTTCCTCAAGACATGCATTAGTTTAGATAATTCAGATTCAGAGAGGGAAGCACTGACGATGACGTGATAAGTAGAATCCGGTCCAAGAAAGACATACCTCAAGTGACTTGGGAGTTGTTTAAGCTCCACAACTGGGGGTGCTTTCTGAGGTGGATCTTTGCTTCCTCCTTCCAGTGGAGTAGATCGAAGAACTGGACTTTCAGAAGTCTCAGTTGACATCGTCTCGCTTTCGACCTCGGTCGAGGTCAAGAGTGGGTGACCGAGATGTTCTTCAGTCAAGAACACCTCGCTTGGTCCAGAAAGTGCCTCGGTCGAGGTACTGCAACTGGGACCGAAACTGGAGATCTTCTTCTTCTGGATTAATTTTTCAATTTTAGCTCCTGGATCTTCTTCCAACGCCTTTAAGCTCCGTATATCTGCATCACAAGAAGAATCATACCTTCCTCCATTAAGCTAAAAATAATAACTCTCTCAAGTGGATCTTTAATAAGGATAGAGCTCACCAATTCTCTCGATTCTTCTTCATCATAGATGTTGAAGATATCATCTCCTAGCTGCTCTCCCTTCATTGCCGCAAGCAATGCAAACTCCACTTCATCTCCGCCAATGTTGAATTTGAACTTGGTGTTCTTACAATCCACCTTGCAACCCGAAGTTGCTAGAAATGGTCTCCCGAGAATGATAGGAACGGGGTAATCTGCGGGAATATCAAGCACAACAAAGTCTATAGGTAAATAGAAGTTACCTAACTTAATCAGAATGTCTTCCAAAATGCCCACGGGATGGGTAATGGAGCGGTCCTCCATGTATAACCGTATCTTTACCGGCTTGGGCTCTCCAAGTCCGATCCTAACATATAGCTCCAGCGGGATGATGCTCACGCTGGCTCCTAGATCACACAATGCCTTACAAGTGACATCCACAACTTGAATGGGAATGCAAAATGAGCCGGGATCTCTCAATTTGGGCGGCATCTTCTCCTTCATGATTTGAATAAGCTCCGAGGATTTAGATGTCATCCTTACTTCGCCAAAATCTTCCAACATCCTCTTCCTTGATAGAATCTCTTTAAGAACTTCTCATATGCGGGCATCCCTAGAATAGCATCAAGGAAAAGAATATTAATATGTAGTTTATTCATCAAGTCAAGGAACTTACCAAAGTGCTTGTCTAGATGTGCTCTGGCCCTTGACTGGGGGAATGGAAGTGGTGGTTTATATGCAGGAGGTGGGACATAAACTTCAGCTTTGTCCGACGCTCTCTGAGATTCGACCTCGGTTGGTATCTCGGCCGAAGTGTTCTTCGACTGTGCTTGGACCAAGGTGTTCTTCGTCTGTACTGGCATCGACCGAGGCACTGGATCTGCAGTCTTCAGTCCACTTCTCGTCGTTATTGCCATGATCTGTCCCTTGGGGTTGCTTTCCGTCCTTGCTGGAAGCTTCCTTGGATCTCTTGGCGCTTCATTCGCCTTGTTAAAGAGTTGTTGTTCTAAGGCTTTTTGTGCCTTCGAAAATAAAGTCATGGATGTCTCCATAGAGTTGAGCTTGATCAAGATGGCCTCCAGCACCGCATCTTTCTTTTTCGGCTGGGACGAACTTGATCCAGGCTCCTGGCTCTTCAATGGAGTAGAAGAAGAAGAAGAAGAGAGTAAAGGATTAGAGGAGTCATTCGAATTGAAGTTATAGTAAGGGTTACCCGAATTTTGATTGTTTGTCCTCCGATTGTTGTTGTTGGATCCTCTATTGTTGTTGTAGTTGTTGTTCCGGGAACCGTTGTTGTTGTTCCGGTAACCATTGTTGTTCCTTGAGCCTTAATATCCTTCATCTTCTTTCTTGGTTTGAGCAACCAAAAGTTCTTTCAATTGCTTCACATCATTTTTCAAAGAGGTGAGTTGATCATTGTTTGGTGGAGCTTCTTGAAAGTTAACTCTTTTAACTCCACCTTCAGCTCCTTGGTGGGATTATTTCTCCATGCGCAAAGCTTGTTTCTCTACGAACTCCCAAGCTTCGTCAATCGGCATGTCCATGAACGTGCCGGCGGATAGTAGTTGGAGGTTGAACTGGGTGTTTCCGTCCAGTCCCTTGAAGTATATTTCCAACAACTCTATCTTCGGAATCCCATGATGCGGGCAATCCAAAAGGATGTCTTTAAATCTCTCCCATGACTTGGACAAACTCTTCTTGTCCTTCATGATGACTGCATTGATTTTCCCTCTCATTTTAGCTGTCTTTGAGGGGGGAAAGAATTTAGTTAAGAACTCCGTCGTCATCTCCTCCCAAGTGTTGATTTTTCCTAGAGGGAGAGATTGATACCAAGTAAGCGCCCTATCTTTCAAAGAGAAGTAGAAAGGCCTTAGCTTGTAAGTGTTATTTTCCAGCCTTGAAAGTCTCAAGGTCTCCATCAAGATCTCATAGTTTTGTAGATGTTGATGCGGAGACTCCCTCTCTAACCCTCTAAACTGGCATTGGCAAATCATGGAAAGAACTTGCGGTCGAAGCTCATAATCATGGTCCGCTGGATCACCTAGGTTGACTCTTGGATGCCTCAATTGCGGGTTGGGGTCCATTCTCTGCCCTAGGGTATGTGGAATACCTACAAAAAGAGCATCTGGGACTGGCATCCGAGGTGGAAGTATCTCGGCCGGGGCAGCTGGAGCTGGATCTTGCCTCGGTCGAGGAGCTGGAGCTGGTCGAGGTAGATATTGGTCCCGTAAAGTCGCCATATCTGCTTCGATCGCTTCCGTTCTTGTGCGAGTTTCCTCCTTTTCCAGTCGCAATTATTCTTTGCTGAGGCGTATTTGTTCCAATGCCTCCTTCAATTCGGCCTCAAGATCGCGATTTTCTTGATTGGCTATCTTAGCTTCTTTCAAGCGTCTTTTGTACGTCTTTTTTGGTTCGGGATCGTAAGGAACGATTTTCTTCCCAGCGCGGGTTCTTCGCATAAACCTACAAGAAAGAACCTGCGAAAGTCACTCAAGTAGAGTGGTTAGTAGAAATAGGGGCAAGTGCCCCGAAAGACAACCGCAACCGGCTCGGTCTAGACCAAGTCCCCGGCAACGGCGCCAAAAACTTGTTCGCTCCAAATGGTATGTTCAAGCTTTGAATTTATAACCCAAGATGTATGCTTAAAACAAGGATGCGAACCCGCAATGTACGGGTCAATCGTAGTAAAAGCAAGAATTCCGGGGTGTCGATCTCAGGGACTTAGGTAAAACAAAGCAAGTATACGTAGTCAATGCAACTAATAACCACAAAGCGATTAAAGCAATCAAAGATGATAAAAAGTCAATTAAAGGAATATGCAATTCTAGGGATTAAAGCATCTAGTTGTGGTTCCAACTCAAGATCTAAAGATAAGCGGACAAAGTTGAGGTTTTGCAAAGGGAAGGTGTTTCTAAAGTGGAATAGATCACCGGGTAAGTCTCACTACTCACTAACTCCAAACCAAAAGAACCTATTACCGGGTAAGTCTCAAGGTACTAAGGAAAAGATTTATAATCTCAAACCAACACACCAACTAAGGGAATAGAATCAACCTTTACCGGGTAAGTCTCAGGCTCACTCACAAAGATGGGATGAAGGCACACTCAAACCCCAATAAAGGATAAACCTTTATTACCTACACTTATGATCATGGGTAAACAAACAAAGGAATCACCGGGTAAGTCTCATCCTAGGCTTGCATTGAACTAGGAAGGTGTAATAAGAATAGGATTTGGCAAACTCTAACACTTAACTCTCAGTTATGGATCAGAAAGGTCACCTCGGTCAGACGAATTCCACCCCGGCCGAGATGTTCATCGACTGAGCGAGATGTTCTAGGGTTAAGGATAAAGACTCGAGCTTTCAGGGTCCTATTGGGATTTAAGATTATTCTATCATTGTTTTTCCCACAACCTTCAGCCAATCACCCTAGAATCACACAAAGAAATTAGCCACTCATCATCATGAAAGCAATGATCAAATATATGGGAAGGGAATGAATATTTGAACACAAAAACCTTAAGAACAAGGCTTCAATAACTGAATCAAATATCAAACAAATAAGCGTTCCTTGGATCACAAATCCAACAAGACAATCAACAAGAAGGGAATCTAAGAAAGTCTTACAAAAACCCTTCACAAAAGCTATAAAAGCTATTAACTTCCTTCCTTCAACCTTCCTTCAACCTTCCTAAAATCCTTCCCAACTGCTGGATGCTCAAGCATGTATAAGCATGGTTGAATTTGTGGAAAATCCAACCCTTTATATAGGAAAATTACTCTCCAAAGATAAAATATCTTGAAAAGATATTTTCCTAATAAAATATATCTTAATCTCTAAAATAAATCTCTAAAACATATGATCTTCCTTCCAGAAATCCAGCCCAAAAGTATAAGATCTCTCCTATCAAAAATAAAAGATCTCAGCCAAGAATAAAATATATCTCGCCGCGTCAGAGTATTCGCCTCGGTCGCGACGCTCCTCAAAATCACATCGGTCGAGATGGTACTGTAGCTGACCGAGGTGAACCTCAACTGAAGGTGAAATCTCTTAAATATGGTCCAAAGTAAATCTTTAGTCCATTTCCATGCTTCCTGGATTCTTCTTTAAGCTCCTGAATGTAGCTTCAATGACTCCTTAGCTCCTTTAGCTCCATTTTGATGCAAAACGTGCCATTTTACCTACGATTACAACGAAACTTGGTGTAGACCTCGATTCCCGCAAAGGTAGATGAAACGACAATATAATCACATAATATACATTCAAACATGCAGATTATTGAAGATAAAACGTCTAAAAAAGTCCCAAAATATAGATTATTATTCATGCTATCATGTTTCTCTAATGGGAGCAATTACCGGGTAAGTCTCATGCTCCACTAGTCTCGAACCTAAGGTCCTATTACCAGGTAAGTCTCAAGGAACCTAAGAATGGGAATTCTACACAAACCGGCCACTACCTAAGGGTAAAACGTTTCCTTACCGGGTAAGTCTCGAAAAAGGTAAGTCTTAGGCAATGATCCTAGCACACTCAATCCAATAGCGGCTGCTGAAGCTCACTACTACCTAGAGTTCATCATCTTATGTATCTAAGAGAGGAAATTACCGGGTAAGTCTCATTCCTCAAAAAGTTTGCTAGCAAAGGTCACCCTAGGCTAGATTAGGCTCAACAAACACTAGGATTTCAACACATCTACATCCTAACATCAAGATTCATCAATAATAGAACAACAACACATGCATCTCGGGTGGATCATAGTCATCTCGGCCTAGATGGCATGAAGAATAGGCCAAGATCCTAAACTGAGCTAGGGTTTTAAATAAAAATCCATCCTAAGCTAACATATAAGCCCACACAATCATAGTCCAAAGCATAACATTCATTCCTTCACCCTAAAATCACCTCTACTCAACCAACAACATACAAATCTAGATCAAACTTCATAAATAAAGCATGCTTGCAAGTCATAGCTAGAAAATGAAGATAAGATCAAAGAATAAGAGGTTAATTAGCTAGATAGATGCTTCAATAGTCTTACAAAGGTTCCAATGGCAGCTCCAAGATCTAAACTTACAAGCTTCAAAGGAAACAAACTCAAAATCCTCTCTAAAAATAAAATCTACACTAACCTCTTCCAAGAACACCCACAATGGTGCTTGGAAGAGAGAAAACCAATCCAAAAGAGAATGTGTTGGAGAAGATATGTCAAAGATGTGTAAGAGGCTCTCAAAAATAGTCTGCAACATCACTCAAGTACTTCCACAAAAGCAAGGGTCGGGCGGTGGTGTCAAGTGTCGTGGTGGTCCAACAAAGGATCTCAGTTGGCCCAGGGGAGCATCTCGGCCGAGATGGTCAAGCCATGGACTGAAATGGCTCTAAAACAGCCCCAAACACCACTTAAACATGAGTTAGACCATTCCTTGCATCAACTAGGGTCCTTGCCTTTTTCTTTCCTCCAAGCATGGGTCATTTAGAACCATAATCCGGACCATCATGAGGCTCTAACCTCGGATATGATCAATAACGTCTCAAAGGTTCCCAAAACACCGACAAAAGCTTGTGTAAACGTCTATTTCGACAATATGCATGAATTAAGCATAAACGTCACGAACTAATGTGAAACATGCATGAATGGAATGAAAAACTATCTAAATGAGTGCCTAAACTAGTGTCATAAATCATGTCATCAAGTGAGGCGAGTTTCTTTGAGCGTACATGTCGTGTGTATGTTTGTAACTTCATCTTGAATCGCCTTTGCTCTTGACCTTGTGATCGCATCATCCATGACTGAATCCAAAGAAGGTGAAGGGGCTGTTGGTTTGTCCTTCAATGCTTTAGCCTTTGAACGTGTAACTGGTCCTTGTGTTGGAGATGGTCTATATCAAGTGGGCTGGAGAAAGCTCTGAGGGGATGAAGAAGGTGCATATGCATTGTTGGTGGGTTAGGCCAAGGATAGCGAAGAAAGCTTGCCCGAGAAGGCGAGGTGGGATGGGAGGTTTGGGCCTGAATTTGTGCCAACCTGTGGGCCGAGTGATAGGGCGATACTCTGGGGTTTGAATCCAGCACCGAAAGGGAGGGAGATGTTGGGACGGATTGTGAGAACGGAAATACCGACTCATCAAAAGTGACATGCCTTGAAATGAAGATTTTATTTGAACCTATTTCTAAATATTTATACCCTCTATGATGTTTAGGATACCTGAGAAACACACAAGGTGCGGATCGGTGATTGAGTTTGTGAGAAATGGTAGCGCTTTCGTTTGGGTAGCAAAGACACCCAAAACCGCGGAGATGAGTGTAAGAAGATGTTGAACAATACAACACTTGGGTAGGCGATTGATTTTGGATTATGGTGGAGGGAAGAATGTTAAGAACATAACAAGATATTTCTAAGGCATGAGACCAAAAAGAGACAGGTAGCGAGGCGTGAAAAAAAAGTGAACGCATCATGTTGTTAATGGTACGGATGACACGTTTTGCCTTGCCATTTTGGGAGGATGTGTGGGGACAAGAGAACAGAAAATTGATGTTGTGAAGAGTGAAGAACAAGTGAAATTGATGATTATTAAACTCCCGACCCATGTCACATTGAAAATTTTTTATAGGCATGTTGAATTGTGTCCTGATAAACTGATGGAATTGCACAAAGAGATCAAATATTTGATTTGAATTTGATTGGAAAACCCAAATAAAATATGATAAATCATCAAAAAGTTATAAGTAATATTTATAACCTTCCCGACTAGGAACCAGGGAGGTCCAAAGATCACTATGTATGATATCAAAAGGTTCAACCGTAGTAGTAACAAACCATTCAAAAGGGAGTCTTTGATATTTTTCTAGCTAACAAGCATTACAAAGCGTTGGGGAACGCTCCTTATTAAAATTAAAAAAAGAAAACTTTTGATAGGTGATGGAATCACTATCGATTTTAGGTAGTTTTAGAGTCTTGTTGCTGCATTATGTTGTTAATGTATTGATCTAGATAAAGGAGTTCAAAATGAAGTAAAGAAAGGATCTAGCAACACTTGAGAGAAGAAGAAGATCGACGAAGACAAGCTTTTGGTGCCACACCGCCCCCGCGGCAGAGCTCACCGCCCCAACGGTGCCAAAGCCTCTGACGCCGCAGCCGACGTCCAACCAGCACTCCGAGAGCAACGTGTCACCGCCCCTACGGTGACACCCCTGAAAACCAACGCCCGACGCCACCTCCTGCGCCTTCGTCTGCGGCCAGAAGACTTGTGTCACCGCCCCTGCGGCAGCCTCTAGCCACCCTTATGGTGACTCAACCCAAAGAACAAGAGCCAAAGCCCCTGCGCCTATGCTTACGGACATGCGAAGCTAGAGAGTCTGTGTCACCGCCCCCGCGGTGACACTTGGCCGCCTCTGCGGATCGACACCATAAACATCAAGAGGATCAATAGTCAAACGTTCTATAGCATTAAAGACCCCGCCCCCGCGGCCCTGCCATGCTGCCCCCGCGGCTCAACTGAAGCTGGAACGTTTTGGCCTAAACCACCCCTACGGCCCTGTAGCCCGCGCCTGCGGTTTAGCGCTAGAGGACTTTACTCCGGCTGTTTAGGCCACTTTTACGGCCTTATAGGTGGTTGTTTACACAACCTCTTTACTCCCATTTACTGCAATTTCTAGTATAAATAGAGCCCTAGGCTGAGATGAGAGCTCTGACCACTCAACATCAGGAGTGGCATACCAGTTTTCAGACGACGATGCTTGAGAAGCAACACACTTGGCATAGGAGAGCATGACTCCTCACTTTGATCAGCGTCAGGATGCTTGGCAGCGGGATGCTGAGTAGTGGATGGGGGCCCATATTGACTCTCAATAGCAGGCTTGGCATGCCAGCTTTGAGACCTCTTTTGGTGCTAGGATGGATGCACAACAGAGCCGCCTCAACGACATCTACCGGCGGCAAGAGCATTTCTTCTGATACTTCCCGTACCCACCACAAGAGTCGGATGGTCCATCCGGACCATCACACTAGTGAGTCTCCTATTTCCCTTCTCCACATTTTATTTTTCCTTCATCTTCACACTTTGAGGGCAAAGTGTTCTTCAAGTATGAGGGAGGGATCATATCATGCATGTACAATTTGTGAGTTTGTTTTGTTTGAATTTCCAGTTGTAATTCAATAATATTTTCAGTCATAAAAAAGAAAGAGAAAAAGCCAAAGAAAATGAGAAAAAGGCAAGAAAATCATTGGATAAACCGAAAACCCGAAAGGGCGGTTTATGCAAAAAGAAGGTAATCCGACCAACACTAGGTTGGTGCAAAAATGGACTTGAGGGATGTGAGACATTGGTGAGACTGTCAGAAAGAAGAAGAGTGGCAATATGAAAACCAAAAGGGCTCCCTGGCAAAATGAGTGACATCCGAGTGTAGGTTCTCCTTCCGACGTTGGCGACATAAGAAGGGGAGTCCGGGTAGGTCACTCTTGGAGTGATAAGGATGGTAGATTCTCTCTTTTCTCACCTTTCTCTTTTCTCACTTTTCTTTGGAAAATTTTCTTTTGTTTTCTCACCTTTTTGTTGCACCATGCTTCCTGAGACTTTGTTTTGATATTGATTAGATGTGTTGTTTACTCAGGACGAGTAAAGATTCTAAGTATGGGGAAATTTGATAGGTGATGAAATCACTATCAGTTTTAGGTAGTTTTAGAGTCTTTTTTAGAGTCTTTTAGGTGTGTCGTATTGCTAATGTTTGCATCCAAATGAAGCAAAGAAAGGCTCTAACAACACTTGGGAGAAGAAGAAGATCGACGAAGACAAGCTTCTGGTGCTACATCGCCCCCGCGGCAGAGGTCACTGCCCCAGCGGTGGCCAACGCCTCCGACGCCGCAGCTAGCGCTCCAAGAGCAGCGCGTCACCGCCCCGCGGTGTCACCTGGCCGCCCCTACGGTGACACCCCTGAAGACCAATGCCCGACATCGCCTCCTGTGCCTTTGATTGCGCCCAAAAGACCCATGTCACCGTCTCTAGGGCAGCCTCTAGCCGCCCATGTGGTGACTCAGCCCGAAGAACAAGAGCCAGCGCTCCTGCACCTATGCCTGCGGACATGCGAAGCTGAAGAGTATGTGTCATCGCCCCACGGTGGGTTGGCCGCCCCTGCGGATTGACACCAGAAACGTCAAAAAAATCTACAGTAAGACGTTCTAGAGCATTAAAGACCCCGCCCCTGCGGCCCTGTCATGCCACCCTCGCGGCTTAGCTGAAGATGGAACGTTTTGGCCTAAACCGCCCCTGTGGCCCTGTAGCCCGCGCCTGCGGTTTAGCTCTAGAGTACTTTACTCCGGCTATTTAGGCCACCTTTATGGCCTTAAAGGTGGTTGTTTACACAACCTCTTTACTCCCATTTACTGCATTTTCTAGTATAAATAGAGCCCTAGGCTAATTGCTAGAATCATCCTCATTTTCCCACTAAAGCTCTATTTGTTTAAGTTGCCATTTTGTATGAAGTTCTAAGCTTCCTTGCTACATTGGGTTGATTGAAGTTGTATACAATGTGGTTGTAAGTCTATTTAATAGAAGCTTACATTCAATATTCAATTGTGTTATGTTCTTTGTTCTTTAACTTATGTTTGCATGCTTATCCTCACTTAGTTTGATCACCTAAGTTGTACAATTGCATGCAAAAGGCTAGGGTTATTCGATTCTGGGTTCGGGTCCTTAATCTAGTAGCAAAATCCTAGGTAATAACGGGTTGTAATTATCAAAGGGGAAATGTACATAACTACATAATAAGATTAATGGGTTGTTTATTTTTTATGCATCTCTTTGTCTTTGTTTGAATGCTAACTTGTGGTTTGATCTTGTAGGTTTACGGATCGATAAACTGGTTAAGTTGTGTTAATGGTGGTTGGCTTAACACATAAATAAGATCAAGATGAGAACAATTGGCGAATGCTTCTAAAGAGAACCAACCGAGTTGTATACATGCGGAAATATAACCTAGTGTAGTTTTCAAATCAATCAATCACCATCATCTTTACTTGCTTTTTACTTGCTTTTGTCTTGTTCAATCTTACAATCCACCCCCCTGGTTACTATAATTGATAATTGAATCTAAATCATACTTTGACCATAACTCCCTTGGGTTCGACCCTTACTTATTCACTATACAATCGGTTAAGTATTGAGTTCGGAATTCTACTTTGATTAAGCTACAAAACAAGGACCATAGGTTTATAAGCTTGTCAAATTTGACGACGTTGCCGGGGAGTTTAAGTTTAAAGTTTTCTTTTACCTTTCATTATCAATTATTGGTTTGGACCATTTTCATGGTTCAAACCCGTGCTACTAACTCAGATTTTGCGCCTTTTGATCCAGAAATCGAGAGAACGTACAATCTACAACGAAGACAACACTGGAATCCATAACTAATGGTGAATCGCACTCTACGTCAACTTACGCGGCCGGATTTGACCCAACACCCTCTTGCGGTGACCATACTGACATTGGAGAAGGGGTCAACTTTGAGCTCAAGCCGGGATTGATTCACTTGTTGGCATCCTTCCATGGGCTGAGCAGAGAAGATCATATCAAGCACCTAGGGAAGTTCCACACAGTTTGTATGAGCATGAAGCCGGCAAACGTCACAGAGGAGCAAATTAAAATGCGGGCCTTCGGTTTCACACTCAAGGATGCAGCGGATGATTGGTACTACCATCTTCCGTCCAGAAGCATCGACACTTAGGAGAACCTCCACAAGGCCTTCTTGGAGAAGTACTTTCCTGTTAAGAAGGCCAACAACTTGAAGAAAGCAATTAGCAACATCGAGCAAGATGCGGACGAAACTCTTTATGAGTATTTCGAACGGTTTGCAAGATTGAGATCCAATTGTCCCTTCCATGGGTATTCTACACAAGATTTGGTCTTGTACTTGTACAATGGCTTGCTAGACAACGAAAGGCGGATTGTCGATGCCGCCTGTGGAGGTAACATTCTTAACTCTACCCCCGAACTTGCATTGGAAAAGATTCAAGAGTTGGCGGAAGGAATAAGGGATTTTGTTAGGACCACTACCAAAAGAGGGGTGCATGCTGTACACCCCAGCCATCCAGAAATGTCCACTGAGATTGCTGAGCTTAAAGAGATGGTTAAGAGGCTAACTTTGATGGGAACTTCACAACAAGTCAAAGCTTGTGGAGTATGTGTCGATCCTTTCCATCCCATGGAATTATGTCCACAAGTTAAAGATGATGTTGTTGAGGTAAACGCCATGGGATATAGCCAACAACAACAACAACGCCAAATGAGTTATCCATATGCCCAAAACTACATGTCGTGATGGCGTGATCAACAGAACTTCCGGTGGAGAGATCAACAAAACCAACAACAACAACCCCGACAAGGTAAGTCCCAATCTACCAAGGATATGTTAAAGGTTTTAACTAAGCATTTTGTCACCCATGTCCAAACCACAAAATCTAGCATCAAGAACCTCAAAAAATAGGTTGGACAAATGGCGGAAGCAATCACGAGGATCGAATCTCGAACCTCGGGAAACCTACCATTCAGACTGTGGTGAATCCCAAAGAGAAGGTTAGTGCACTAACATTGAGGAGCGGGAGGCTAGTGCAACCAAAATAATCTTTGGAATCGGTAAAATTGGTTTCTGACAGTCCAGCCGCCCCTGCGCCTCTAGTGGCGCCTTCGTTTACACTGTCGCCGTCCCCGCGGTCTGATTCAGCCGCCCCCGTGGTGACAGCTCTTGAGCCGCTCCTGCGGCTGCAATCCCCCGCCCCTACGGCAAAGGCAACAGAAAGTCCGGTTGAAGAGGATCCTTATGCCCGTCCAAGTTTGCCACCTCTCTACTCCGAGAAACCACCGGCCCCCTTTCCGGAGGCACTCAAAGAGAAAAGAGTGATATAAGACAAGGACTTTTTTTGAGACTTTCTCAAAAAGCGAGGTAAATGTCCCTCTTCTCAAACCTGTGAAGAGTATCCCTAAATATGCTCGTTTTTTGAAGGAGTTGTGCACTATCAAGAGGAATCAGAAGTTGAAAGGAAAGCAGAAGGTTCAAGTGAGTGAGCATGTCTCTGCGGTGTTCAAACGAAGAATGCCCAAGAAGTGTAGTGATCCGGGTATGGTAAGTATTCCTTGTGTCATTGGCGAAACCCTCTTTGACAAAGTCATGCTTGACTTAGGTGCTTCAATTAATGTGCTTCTATACTCTGTTAATCAATCTCTTGGCCTTGGGCCACTCCATGAAACTCTAATTGTTGTCCAACTAGCCGATCGATCTAACGTATATCCTAAGGGAAAAATTGAAGATGTGCTAGTAATGGTTGACAACTTGATTTTCCCGGCTAATTTCTTCGTTTTAGATATGGAACATGATTCACATGCTGCCCCTATCTTGTTAGGGAGACCCTTCTTAAAAACGGCTAGGACTAAAATTAATTATGTTAGTGGAAAATTGACCATGGAATTTGATGGTGAGGTTGTAGAGTTTAATATATACGATGACATGAAACACCCCATTGATGACCATTCTCTTTGTTCTATTGATATAATTGAACCAATTGTACAAGATGTGTTTGACATTTCTGACATTGATGAATTAAAAAGCATAATTAAAAATAACATTGATATTGATGATTCGGAGTATGCCTTGATATCTAACATGGAGGTTCTAGCCCAATTAGTTGGGCACAAAAGGCTCTCCATCACACCTTTGACCATTGGGCCAACTTTGCTAACACCAAGCGAAAAGCTTGTTCCATCTATTGTGCAGGCTCCGTAGATAGAACTAAAAGAGCTTCCCCAATATCTCAAGTTTGCATTCCTTGGAGAGAATGACACATTGTCCAACATCAAGAGGAGAAGTTGGTGAACATTCTTAAGGAGCACAAGACGGCTCTTGGGTGGACCATTGTGGATATAAAAGGGATTAGTCCCTCCACTTGCATGCAACGGATCCTCCTTAAGGAAGAGGCAAAACCATCAAGACAACCCCAAAGGCGACTAAACCCGCCTATGATGGATGTGGTCAAAAAGGAAGTGTTGAAGCTTCTTCAAGCGGACATGATCTTCCCAATCTCGGATAGCAAATGGGTTAGTCTAGCCCAAGTTTTTCCGAAAAAAGGAGGAATCACCATGGTGGAGAACCAACATGGTGAAATGGTTCCAAGCAAGACCCAAACCGGGTAGAGGGTTTGTATCGACTACCGTAAGTTAAACACGGTAACCCGAAAAGACCATTTCCTTTTACCATTTATTGATCAAATGCTTGAGCGTCTTGCTGGGCACCCCTACTACTACTTCCTAGATGGATATTCGGGCCATTTTCAAATAGCCATCGCTCTGGAGGACCAAGAAAAAACGACTTTTACATGTTCATTTGGCACTTTTGCATACCACAGAATGCCATTTGGATTATGTAACGCTCCCGACACTTTCCAAAGATGCATGCTAAGCATTTTTTCTGAATACATTGAGAATTTCATTAAAGTTTTCATAGATGATTTTACCGTTCATGGAGATAGTTTTGATGCATGCTTAGGGCACTTAGAACTTGTTCTTCAAAGATGTGTGGAAACTAATTTAGTTCTCAATTCTGAAAAATGTCACTTCATGGTGGAGCAAGATATTGTACTAGGCCAAGTAATCTCATCAAAAGGAATTGAAGTAGATAAGGCAAACATTATTGTTATTCAAAATTTACCTTATCCTACTAATATGCGTGAAATCCGTTCCTTCTTATGTCATGTAGGGTTCTACCGGCGCTTCATCAAGGATTTCTCCAAGATATTGTTCGCCTCAAAGTGTGTGCGTCAAAGTCTTAAATTTATATCTAGAACTTATGCAAAAGCGAGCCCGCAGTGTACGGATCGGCGTAGTAAGGCAAGAAATTTCAAAGTCGAACTCAGGGATTTGGTGAGAATAAAATCAATTCACAAGTCGTCGAGCAAGTAAAATATAGAAGCTTTGCAAATATTGGGAAAACAACAATCCCAAAGATCCAGATATCCAATTGTGGCAATTGTTTCAAGATATTCTAAAGATATAAGGACAGAGTCGGGATTATAAAGGTATATCTAAGGTAAGGTATTGTACGATGAAGTTCCAAAACCCTATATGTCTCACCCAAAGACTCTTTCTATAAAGGTTGTTGAGGCTGCAATATAGAAAGGATCAAAGGATAAGAATTACTCTCAAATACCCATGCCCAAACCCAAGGAATCAAAGACAGGCCAAAACGGTTAAGGTTGTGACACTTGAAACCGAAATAGAGGATGTTGAGTCTCACTACTACCTAGAAAAGGCAAGCCAGGGCTAGGTTAAAGCATATCTCTAACTTTGGATTACATCAAAAGCAAAGGTCATACGACAAAAGAAACCACGGCTAGATCTTGAAGAACCACGGCCGTGGTTTTCAAGAACAGACCGTGGAAAAGGTTGTCGACGAGGTTTCTCGCAACTCTCAGGATCCAGTCTGTTTACGATCAATCTATCATCATCTAAGCCACAACTATCAACCCTTCACCTTAGAATGGCTAAAGGGTTTTAGCCAATAACCATCACCATTGAATCAATAATCAAGTTTAAAGAAAAAACCTCGAAAACTCAATAGTAGTCGAATAATCAATCTCAAATCCAAAATAACAAATGTATGTGTTTAATGAATACGGAAAAAGGGAACAAAAATCCTCACAATAATCTTGAGAAACAAATGAAGAACGGGATGTCAATCCGTCTCCAAATGTAAACCCTAAGATAATCTCTAAGTACATAATCTCCAAATCGCGTCCTTCTCGGAATCTTCCCAAGAAATGATTCAAAATCTCTCTCTTCGGGTGTAAGCGGCCGTCAATGCGAGCATCCCCTTTTTTCCCCTCCTTCAGCCTTCTTATAGGGAAAAATAGGGTTACGAGAAAGCCCGATAACTATTGCTGACGTGGCCAATATGACACGTGGCAACGTCATGGAAATCACGGTCTAGTGTAACATTCCACGACCGTGGTTTAGGGTGTGGAACTTTCTGTTGCTCTTCGACATCACTTTCCACGATCTCAATGCACAACCACAGTCGTGGTTCTCTTGGTTTGGCCGTGAAAACTCAGAAGCCTATGTGAAAGCCTTTGTTTCGTAAAGTTCTCTAATCATGCTCCTTCCTTAGCTTCTCCAATGCATCTCCTTGACATCTAGCATGATCAAATACTCCTATCCCTTTGCATATGCTCCAATTCAAGCCTTTATTCACCTATGAACATAACAAAGCTTGTGTAGATCTCTATATCGACAAAATAGGTGAATGTGCTCATAAATGCTTCAAACTCATATCCATGTACACATCAAAAAAGGAAAAACAATCAAAACAAGTGCCTAAAATATAGTCATATTTCATGCTATCAAAATACCCCATACTTGTCGCTTGCTTGTCCCCAAGCAAGGTTTTCAAAAGCTTAGAACATAAGGTAGAATGAAATATGAATGCAAAATAAAACAAAGACAATCTTTTTGGTAATGTGCTTCTAATCAATAGATCATCCTCAAATTCTTGCTTCATGCCTCCTTGAAAACGCTCATATACATAAATCAAAATATGTAATGCAAAGGAAACATCATAAATTGCATAAACTTCAAGACAAACATCATAACCTTCAAGCAATGTCAAAATCAAACATGTGAAACTTCAATTTAGATTACCAAGTCAAACAACATTCCTATGATCTCAAGGACTTTCAAGTAAGGTCAAGAATATGAAAAGGGTGGGAAACTTGTAAAGGAATGTGGTGTATGAATCCGGGAAAAAGGAACAACACAAACTCTTTTCTTTTCACCAATTAAACTAGCCACCAATTTAGAGCTTTGCTCTTTACTTTTTGCACAAAATTTTTCGACTTTACTTTTGGAAATATGGACAGCAGTGCACCAAAACCGAAGCCTAAGAGATTGGCGTTTCTCAATTTCGAGATGCCTCAAACCCTTGATGCACATACCATAATCCGTTAGGAATATCGCTCAATCCGACTTTGGCAAGACACATACACCCGACTATGTGAATGATGCCGAGTTACTCATCATCATGATTGACTTCCCCAAACCTATTTTCCTATACTTTAAATTCAAACAATATCTTTCATGGCCCTCCCACATCAAACATGCCAAAATCAACTCTTCCTAAATCCCGGATAGGTAAAGGAGGCAAATATTTTCATTGAGGGGCTAAATGATCAAAGAAAGAAGCAAGAAAATCGAGGTGCCTTAATCATCTCATAAAGAAGTGTAAGAACTTATATTGTGATTTCAACCTTCATTCCTCAATATGATTTAGATAAAACTTTCACATTATGAAATTTGCAAGAAAGGTTAAATAACATACTCAATTTCTTCACAATTCATAATTCAATTTAAGCATACAAATGTCATCAAAAACTTATTTCACAAGTAGATTCATCATAAAAATTATCTCTAATCTTAGAAGCACAATAATTTTCAAAATTTTCAAAAATTTTCAAAAATTTTATGGGTTTTTCAAAGCTTTTCAATGCAATGCAATATAGAAACATGTGACAATAACAGAAAGATGCAAGTGTTCATGGAATTAAAGCAAAGCAAGTGTATCGAGTTATTACAAACGAGAGTCACACCCCACCCCATACTTTACATACACATTGTCCACAATGTTCAAGAAAAATAAAGAAAAGAAAAGAAACAAAGAAAACTCACTAATGGTGGTAGAGTAGCTCGAACATCCATCGTCAATCACTGTGAAGGAGGTGGCGGGTATGGAAAGAAGTCCGAACTGAAGGGTCGCCCAAACTGCTGGCGATAGATGTCACGGAGGATCCTCTCGTTCTCTTGTCTCTCCACATCATGCTCCTGTTGGCGGATCTCTAAGTCTCCCACCCTCCTGGAAAGGTCACTCGCGCATGCCGGCTGCTGTCCATACCATGCGGGAGGCTGCTGTAACCACTCTGGCTGCTGCTACTGAGGAGGCGTCGGTGCAACTAATTCCGGCGTTTAGAGCGTGGTTTGGGGTGTAGTTTGGGAAGAAGAATGAGTTTTTGTGAAGGAGAGGGAAATATATAGTGGCCGTAAAAATTTTGAAAACCATGGCCAGTCAGGGTGTTCCACGGCCGTAGTTTTGCCCGTGGAATCCTCTGATCTGTGCCAAAAATCCAAGTTTTGTCAATCTTTCGGCTTTTCCTCCCTTCCTTTGCTCATTCCTTATTCCTGGCATCAATAAACACAACATACCGGAAGGCATCGAGGGGAAACAAACAAAAACAACTAAACTAAATTAATCTAAGAAAGAAAGAAAAACAAAAACGACAATGCAATACCTTGGGTTGCCTCCCATGAAGCGCTTTGTTTTGGGTCCGTAGCTAGACCGTTCCTATGTTCAGATGAGGACAATCGGAGCGATTTCCTAAGCTTTGAGCTCCGGTGAGTATTTCTTGAGTCGTTGGTCATTCACCTTAAAACTTCTGCACTTCTCACCCCATACTTCAACTACGCCATGGGGAAAAACACGTTTAATCACATAAGGTCCAGCCCAATGAGATTTAAGCTTACCTGAAAAGAGTCGAAGTCTAGAATTAAAGAGGAGAACTTGATCTCCTTCTTTGAGGTCTTTCAGAATGATATGCTTATCATGCCAACGCTTCACCCTTTCTTTGTAGATCTTGGCATTCTCATAGGCGTTCAAGCGGAGTTCTTCTAGCTCGTTAAGGTCTAAGAGGCGTTTCTCGCCTGCTTCTTTCATGCTGAAGTTCAACCACTTCACAACTCAATACGCCTTGTGTTCCAACTCTACCGGGAGATGACAAGACTTCCCATACACAAGGTTGTATGGTGTTGTGCCTATGGGAGTCTTGTATGTTGTCCTATACGCCCATAATGCGTCATCTAGCTTCAAAGACCAATCCTTCCTTGTTTTTAACACCGTCTTCTCAAGGATAAATTTGATCTCTCTATTTGAAATCTCCACTTATCCACTTGTTTGCGGATGGTAGAGAGTGGCGATCTTGTGAGTCACCCCATACTTAGCTAGTAGAGCTTCGAATCGTCGGGCTATGAAGTGTGAACCTCCGTCACTAATGATGGTTTGTGGTGTCCCAAACCTTGGGAAAATAGTTCTATTAAAGAAATTGACAACCACTATAGCATCGTTAGTTGGAGAGGCAATAGCTTCAACCCATCTCGAAACATAATCTACAACAAGAAGTATGTATTGGTTTCTGCAAGATGATGGCAATGATCCCATGAAATCAACTCCCCAAACGTCAAATATTTCCACCTCTTGAATGTTGTTGAGAGGCATCTCGTTTCTCCTAGAGATATTTCCTGTTCTTTGACAAGCATCGCAGCAAGCAACAAAAGTTTGCACATCCTTAAATAAAGTAGGCCAAAACAATCCGGATTGCAATACCTTAGCGCTAGTTTTATGGGAACTAGTGTGTCCTCCACAAGGAAGTGAATGACAATGACGAATGACACTTTGCATTTTGTCTTCCGGCACACATCTTCTAATGATTCCGTCGGGACCTCTCTTGAAGAGTAGAGGTTCATTCCAATAGTATTGGCGGACATCCCTAAAGAACTTCTTTCTTTGTGCATATGATAGTCCGGGAGGTATTTCCTGACAAACCAAGTAATTTACAAAATCAGCAAACCAAGGTTCGTTACCTCTAGAAATCTTATCGGTGCATTCTTCCATTATGTGTAAATGTTCATCCGGGAAGGAGTCATCGATGGGTAGGTCGTTGCCTTCGGTTTGTGGTAGACGACTTAGGTGATCCGCAACAGAATTTTCAGAACCCTTCTTGTTGCGAATCTCTAGATCGAATTCTTGAAGAAGAAGAAGAATCCATCTAATCAGTCTTGGCTTTGCATCCTTCTTGGCGAGCAACTACCGTATTGCTGAATGGTCCGTGTATACAATCACCTTTGCTCCTACAAGATAAGAACGAAACTTTTCAAAAGCATATACAACGGCTAAAAATTCCTTTTCCGTCGTGGCGTAGTTGAGTTGCGCTTCATCTAGCGTCTTGCTAGCATAGTAGATGACATGAGTGCGGCTTTCCTCCTTTTGTCCAAGCACCGCTCCAACAGCTACGTCACTCCATCACACATAACCTCGAATGGAAGATTCTAATCCGGAGGTTGGATTATCGGGGCTGAGATGAGAGCTTCTCGAATCTTATAGAAGGCATCTAAACATTCATGTGAAAAATAAAAAATAACATCCTTCATCAATAGATTAGTTAGTGGTTTCGAAATTTTCGAGAAATCTTTGATGAATCTCCTATAAAACCCTGCATGTCCTAGGAAACTTCTTATCCCCTTCACCGAAGATGGAGAAGGATGCTTCTCTATCGTCTCTATCTTAGCCTTGCCAACTTCGATCCCTCTATTAGAGATCAAATGTCCTAGCACAATGCCTTCCTTAACCATGAATTAACACTTTTCCCAATTTAGAACAAGGTTAGTGTCCTCACATCTTTGCAAAACAAGAGAATGGTTAGCAAGACAATGGTCAAATGAGGAACCATAAACTGAAAAATCGTCCATAAAAACCTCCATGATTTCTTCAATATATTCCGAGAAGATGGCCATCATACACCTTTGAAAGGTGGATGGAGCGTTACAAAGTCCGAATGACATCCTCCTATAAGCAAACGTACCCCATGGGCACGTGAATGTGGTCTTCTCTTGATCGTCCGGGTGAATCGGAATCTGGAAGAAACCACTATAACCGTCAAGGTAAGAAAAGTAGGAGTGTTGTGCTAACCTTTCAAGCATTTGATCGATGAATGATAGCGGGAAGTGATTCTTCCTAGTTACATTGTTCAGCTTGCGGTAGTCAATACACATCCTCCAACCCGTCACGGCTCTCGTTGGAATGAGTTCGTTGTTCTTGTTGGTCACAACGGTCATTCCTCCCTTATTTGGAAATATTGAACGGGGCTCACCCACTTGCTATCGAAGATAGGATAGATGATACCTGTGTCAAGTAACTTAAGGATTTCCTTCTTCACGACCTCTTTCATGATCGGGTTTAACCGTCTTTGAGGTTGCCGTGAAGGCTTGTAATCCTCCTCCATTAGAATCTTGTGCATACATAAAGATGGTTTAATTCCTACAAGATCCTCTATGGTATAGCCTAAAGCTTTCCTATGTTTCCTCAAAACATCCATAAGTTTCTCATGTTCATCTTCATTTAAATCAGAACTAACAATAACGGGAAAGGTAGAATTAGTTCCAAGAAATGCATACCAAAGATGTGTGGGAAGTGACTTCAATTCCAAAGCTATTGATGCCTTTGATGTATCGTGAGGTGTGCTCGATGCTTCCTTAGAAGTCTCTAAGGGTGTGGGAGTAGTGGAAGAAGACTCAAGAGTGTTTGTAGAAAGGGCGGAATTGTTCTCAACATTTTCCAAAACCACGGCACACCTGTTACCTCCATGGCCGTGATTTAGGGCGTAGAACTCTCTGATGTTCTCAAAATAAAACTCTACGGGTTGAATTGGTGAAACCACGGCCGTGGAATAGCACGACTAGACGTGGTTTCTTCTGTTTTCCGAGCCATCATAAAATTCCTCGAACTCTTCATCTTTCACCTCTTTTAGCTCTTCCAAGGCTTCCACCTTAACATTGCTATCCTCTTCTTCTCCCTTTTTCATGATGCTCATGGTTATGACCTTTTGCAATGGATCTTTAAACAAGATCAAACTTACTTCCTCTCTAGATACTTCTTTGTCATAGATGTTGAACATATCCTCTCCAAGTGCAGGCTCTTTTACCAAGTTTGAGAGAACAAGTTCAACCTTCTCTTCTCCTATATCGAAGGCTAGTCTAGCATTCTTGCAATCCACCATAAAACCGGAGGTTGCAAGAAATGGTCTCCCGAGTATGATCGGGACCGGATAATCTGTAGGAATGTCAAGCACAACAAAATCTATAGGAATATAGAACTTACCGAGCTTGACTGGGACGTCTTCAATGATACCTATGGGTCGAGTTATGGATCGATCCGCCATGTACAACGTCATCTTCACCGGTTTAAGTTCACCTAAACCGACTTTCCTCCACAAAGCAAGTGGGATGTTGCTTACGCTTGCTCCTAAGTCACAAAGAGCATCATATGTGACTTCGCCAACTCCTATTGGAATACAAAATGACCCCGGATCTCTCAGCTTTGGTGGCATCTTTTCCATAATTGTTTTGATGAGCTCCGAAGATTCCGAACTCATCTTGACTTCTCCAAAGTCTTCCCACTTCTTCTTGTTAGAGAGGATCTCTTTCAAGAACTTCCCGTAAGAGGGTATACCTACAATTTCAACAATAAAAGGTATGTTAATATGCAGTTTGCTCATTAGATCAATGAACTTACCGAATTGCTTGTCTAGACGCGCTCTTGCTCTAGATTACGGGAATGGTAAAGGAGGTTTGTAAGCTGGAGGAGGAACATAGACATCTTCCTTCTCCTTCTTCTTATCTTTCTCTTTCTCAACGGGGACTTCTACAAACTTGGGTTGCGGATCGGTGGTTGTTACACCACTCCTAGTAGTAATCGCCATTACTCGCCCCTTTGGGTTATCCTCCGTCTTTTCGGGAAGCTTCCCTTGATCTCTAGAAACTTCTCCGGCCTTGCTGAACACTTGATTATCTAAGGCTTTTTGTGCCTTATCAACCGAAGTGATGTGATTCTCTAGTCCTTGGAGCTTTCCCAAGATTGTCTCCATCATAGCATCATGCTTATCCTTCTCCGGCTTGCCCGAGCCATTCGATGTTTGACCCTGACTTTTCAAAGGAGTAGAAGAAGATGGAGGTGTTAGAGCATTTTCAGCATGTGAATAGGGATTACCGGGGTTTTGTTGGTTGGATCTCCAATTTTATTGTTGGAGTTCCTGTTGTTGTTGTTGTTCCAGTTATTGTTCCGGTAATTGTTCCTATTGCTTTGGTTATTGTCCCTTCCTAGATAGTTAGCATCTTGCTCTTTCGTCCTTTGAAGGCTAGTTTTATGACTTCCTTCAATTCTTTGATCTCATTGTTGAGGGAAAATATTTGAGTTTGTGCAGCTTGAGTCAACTTTGCTCCTGGATCTCCCTGGTTCCGATTACTAGCATCTACTTTCCGATGGGAATACTTCTCAATCACTTGGGCTTGCTTTTCAATGAAGTCCCAAGTGTCATCCTTTCTCATGTCCATGAAAGTTTCACAAGAGAGAGATTAGAGTTTGAATTGTGTCTCCACATCTAATCCCTTGTAGTAGATCTCCAACAATTCCAGCTTTGAAATGTCATGGTGTGGGCAATCCAATAGAAGATCCTAAAACCTTTCCCAAGATTGAAACAAACTTTCGTTAAGTTTCATAGAAAAATCATTAATCTTACCTCTCAACTCCGCCGTCTTGGATGGCAGAAAGAAGTTGGTGAGGAACTCAAAAGTTAAATCCTCCCATGCGTTAAGTCTTCCAGCCGGAAGAGCTTGATACCAAGAGAAGAAGAACAAGGGTTTTATCTTGTAATTGTTGTTGACAACCCTCTTCGGCTTCAATGTCTCCATAAGAATCTCGAAATTCTGTAAGTGTTGGTGTAGAGATTCAGCATTCGTTCCACCAAATTGACTTTGGCGAACCATGGTAATAACTTGCGGGCTAAATGTTCGCCACTTAGCATGCATGCAAATAAGCTTTAATTATAAAACTAGAAATCAAGCAAGCGAATCCGCAGTGTACGGATCGATATAGTTAAGCAAGAATTCCAGAGTATCGAACACAGGGATTTGGGGGGTTAAATCCAGTTAAGAGTTATCAAGCAAGTAAATGTATGAGCTTTGTAAATTATTGGGAAAATAACAATCCTAAAGATCCAGGAATCCAGCTGTGGAAATCTATTCAAGATATACTAAAGATATAAGGACAGAGTTGAGGTATGCAAAGGTATACGAATGTAAGGCAATGTACGGTGAATATCCAAGACCTTATATGATTCACCTAAAGGCACTCTCTATAAAGGTTGTTGAGGCTTCAGTATAGAAAGGATCTAAAGGTAAGAATTGAACTCAAATACCCAAACTTGTAACCCAAGGATCAAGACTAACTAAACCGATTAAGGTTGTGACACTCAAAATCGGGGTAGAGGTTGTTGAGGCTTCACTACCACCTAGAAAGGCAAGCCAAGACTAAGTTAAAGCAAATCTTTAACTTTGGATTAAAATAAAAGCAAGGTTCGTAACTGACACGAAATTACGGGTAGTTCTTGAGTTCCACGGCCGTGGAAGCTCAAGAACAGACCGTGGATTAGGTTCGTCGGCGATTCTCTCTAACTCTAGGATCCAATCTGTTTACGATCGATCTATCATCATCTAAGCCACAACTATCAACCCTTCACCTTAGAATTGCTAAAGGGTTTTAGCCAACAACAGTCATATTGACATCAAATTCAAGAATTAAAAGAATGAAAAATGAAAACTTCCGAAAACCTTCAATAACTTTCAAATCAATCTCAAATCCACAAATATCAATGATAATGCAACTCAGATTTGGAATGAACACAAACAAGTAACTATTCTAGATAAGAACGAAGAACGGGATGTCAATCCGTCTTCTAATCAAACCTAGGAACAAAGTATGAAATCTCCTTACGAACAATCTTCTAATTCTTCACTCTTCCTCTAACTTTCCGTCAATCCGGAAGTCTCAATAGGGCTAGGCGCAAATCTCTCAACGGAGGTCTAAGCGAAGGCGTAAACTAGGGTAAGCAGAGGTGACATAATCTCCTTCCTTCCGTCCTTATATAGGCCCAAATAAAATGCATCTTCGGCCCATGTGCATATAAGATCGTGGCTTAAAATATTGCGTAAAAGATCATCAAGATCACGGTCGTGGAGTTGCGTAAACTAGGGTAAGCAGAGGTGACGTAATTTAGAGCGTGGAGTTGGATCACGGTTTGTCACAACTCTCCACGGCCGTGTAAGTTGCTGGAATGCACCACGCTTGTCTTGCCAAGGTTCCACGGCCGTGGATTAGAGCGTGGACTCTAATACGGTCGTACTTTAGAGCGTGAAATGTACATAGCTCGTAATTTCCTTTGTTTTTGCGTCATTCTTCATCCTAGCATCATCCTTAGCTCCTAGTGATGTCCTCAATCCTTGGACATGCTCAATCTATCTCCATTCTCCCTTGATTCGTCCGGTTTTAGCTCTTAATTGCTTACAATCAACACAAAGCTTATGTAGACCTCTATATCGACAAAATAGATAAACTAACTCACAATTGCTTCCATGCTTTATCAATGAATACCAATATAGATGAAATACACTTAGAAAACGTGCCTAAAATATCACAATATTTCATGCTAACAAATAACCCCATACTTGCCACTTGCTTGTCCCTAAGCAAGGTCTTTCAAAAGCTTTAAAACTCAAGTTAGGATGAAATATGTGTACCTTCTCAATGCAAAACTTCTTTTAGATGAATGTGCCTTCTAATCAATAGAACATTCTCAAATCTTGCTTCATTCGCTTATGAGACTTTCATACGCATAATCAAAGAGTAAAGAGTAAAGAAAGTTCATAAATTAATCAAACTTCCATGTAAACATCATAACCTTCAAACATTAACAAAATCAATCATAAGAAACTTCAATTTAGATCACCAAGTCATATATCATTCTCTTGATCTTAAGGACTTTCAAACAAGGTCTAGAATGCGGAAAGGGAAGGAAAACTTTAAGGAATGTGGTGCATAAATCCGGGAAAGTGGATAACTACTCTTTTCTTTTTCTCTTGCGGTTTCCGCAGCACTTTCAACTTAGAGCTTCGCTCTCTTCTTTTCATTTTTTGACTTTACTTTTAGAGTTATGGATAGAGGTGCACAAAAACCGAAGCCTAGGAGATTGGCGTTTCTCAATTTTTATGAGATGCCTCAAACCCTTGATGCACATACCATAATCCGCTAGGAATATCGCTCAGACTTTGGCAAGACACAAACACCTAGCTATGTGAATGGTGTCGAGTTACTCATCTTCATGATTGACTTCCCCAAACCTATAATTTCTTTCTATTCTTTTGAATGCAAAATATTGCTTTCATGGCCCTCCCACATCAAACATGCCTTTTTCATTCAACTCCTCTAAATTCCCGGATAGGTAAAGGAGGTCATTATTTCAATGAGGGGCTAAATGATCAAAGGAAGAAGAAAGGAAATCGAATTGTCTTAATCATCTCAAAAGAAGCATAAGAACTTATTATGTGATTTCAACCTTGATTTCTCAACATGATTTAAGTAACATTCATCACATTATGAAACTTGCAAAAGAGGAATAATCAACTCATTCAATTTCTTTTCAATTCGCTATTTGTTTAAGCATGCGATTGTCATCAAAACTCAATTCACAAGTGGTGATTATCATAGAAATCATCTCTATCCTTAGAAGCACAAAATTTTCAAAATTTTTCAATTTTTATGGTTTTTTCAAAAGCTTTTTCATGCAATGCAATAATGAAACGTGTAACAATAGAATGAACATGCAAGGTAGTCTCAATAAAAGCATACAAAAGTGAGTAAGAGTTATTACAACTATTAGTCACACCCCACCCCATACTTGGAACAAATATTGTCCCTAATGTTCAAAGAAAAGAAAAAGAAGGAAAGAAAAAGAACTCACAAAATGGTGGTGGAGCGGCTAAAACGTCGATCATCAAAGTCATCACTGCGGTGGAGGCGGTGGTGGAAACGGAGAGAAGCTGGGATCATAGTACCGCCCGAACTGCTGGCGGTAAACGTCTCTCATCATGTGGTCTAGATCGTCCACTCGTGCATCCCTAGCATCTGCACGGATCTCCAAAGCTCCAACCCTGCTGGAAAGGTCGGTAGCCCACTGTGGCAGCTGCTCGTACCAATCAGGCGGTTGGCTGTACCACGCTGGTGCATCTGAAGGTGTTGGTGCTGGTGGCGGTTGTGCATGCCAAGGCGGTGGAGCTCCCATCCAATCCGGCTGAGTGTTGTACCAAGCAGGAGGATCTGCCATCCAAGTCGGCCTCTCGTTCACACTAGCGCGGCGAGAGGAAGAGTCAGATGCTCTAGCAGGGCGGGGGGAACGTCTAGGCATGTCAGGAACTGCATCCGGCTGATCCGGGAATGTACCAAAGTCCTGATCAGCTCCTCCTCCTCCCTCATAATCATCTCCTCCTCTCATCTCCTCCTCCTCTACAACTGGTGGTGGTGGAACGTAAGGAGGGGCTACCAATCTGTTCGCATGCATGGCAGCGAACGTCGCCTTCCAGTTATGGCGTCCAACCATAATGGAATACTCGGGGAGCCACTCTATACCTCTCCCGGTCCTACTCTCCCATGGCATAGCAGCATATGATGGACCTCTATGGGTGGGGAAGATGATGCCTCTAGTCATGAGGCTATGTAGTCCTAGGGGTGTAGCAGCAATACGTGTGCAAGCAAAGAAATCTACCCCTAACTGTCGAGCAAGGTGGGTGACCATCCCACCATATCCAATGTTACCAGCCCTCTTGTTCTTTAGCTTGCTCATAGTAGCAGCTAAGAGGGTGGCACAATTTGCAGGTCTACCGTATAGCATACAGTAGAGAAGGAAAAGCTTATCTGTCTTGATCTTCTGAGGCATCTCTGTCCTAGGGAAGAGACACTCAGAAAGTACCCTGTGAGCAATCTTCAAGGCTAAGTGATACATCAACTTAGCCTTGGTATCAACTGGCTGCCAGCGGTCCTCGCTGGCGTAGATCATGGCGATCTCCTCCCAGAAATCCTTGGCGTACACGCCACTGGGGAAACGACCATTGAAGGTCTCGTGGAACCCGAAGAAAGCTCCAAACTCTCTAATCGAAAAATCATAATTTCTTTCCATCAGCCGGAAAGAAACTGTCCTGTCAACATGGCTATGCTCGAAGGAAACCACAAACTCCCTCGTGATCTCCTCATAAGCATCTTCCCGAATAGCGGAGAAGATGACTAGACCGGCTCTATCTAAGAGCCAAGTAATGTCCCTTATCACATGTAGAGGCTCTAACTCCTCAAGTAATAGGTACCTAGGTCCTATGACCGTTCTCTTATGGATCTTCTCTAAGGCGTCGAGATGATCCTCATGGATGGTAGGGATCCTAGGGCGAGGTGGTGATGGTGATGATGGATGTGAAGGGGATGAAGGGGGTGGTGCTCTAGAAGAGGAAGAGGGGTTTCCCTTCCTTTTCTTGTTCTTATCCTTATCCTTATTCTTATCCTTGTCCTTGTTCCTACCGGACACTCGCCTCACAAAATTCATAATCTGTCAAAAACCACGGTCTGTTCTTGAATTTCCACGGCCGTGGAACGTACAGTGACCGTGGTTTGTCTCGAAAATTCTCAAAACTCAACAACAATTCACCAAACTCAGCAGCAATCAGTCCTAGACTAATTTCTTCCAATTCCAATCAGTTCTCCTACAAATTCTATCAAAAACAAAGCCGAATCGACAAAGAGAGAGAAAGAAACAAAAACCTAGGTTTTCGGACTTTGAAATCCGAATTGTGGCTTCTCCGGTGATTTGCCGCTCGAATTGTTGCTTGGATCTTGTAGGTGTATGGATTTGCTTCAGTTTAGGCCAAAGAATCGTCAAAAATGATTAACATATGAAGAATTTAGAGAAGGGGCGTGGATTCGGCGTTCTTAGCGTGGTTTTGGGTGTTTGTGTTGTGTTTTGTGAAGAAACGTGGTTTATATAGTTACCGTAAAATTTTTTGAAAATCACGGTCTATCGGGGGGTTTCACGGCCGTGGAATTGTACGGAACCGTGGTTTTGGTGATTTTTCTTAGGCTTTTGAAAATTACGGTCACTGTAGCTGTCACGGCCGTGGTTTAGGCCGTGGAACTCTCTGTAATGCTCCAAAGTCCAAGTTTCGTCATTTTTCTTCAAACTTTCTCTTCCCCTTTTCTTTTCCACTGTTCCTACATCCAAAACACGAACATACCGGAAGGTATCGAAGGCAAAACAAAGCAAAAACTTCTAAACTAAACTAATCTATGAATCAAAAACAAAAACGACAATGCAATACCACGGGTTGCCTCCCAAGAAGCGCTTTGTTTAAGGTCCGTAGCTAGACCAGATTAGCACTTATTCGAGTGCGGTGGGCGCGAACTCTTCAGCTTGGAGTTCCGGTGTATACTTCTTGAGTCGTTGACCGTTCACCTTAAAGCTTCCGCCCGTTTCACCCCATACTTCAACTGCACCATGGGGAAAATACGTTTGATTAGAAAAGGTCCGGTCCAACGAGATTTAAGCTTACCTGGAAAGAGACGAAGCCTTGAATTGAAGAGGAGAACTTGATCTCCTTCTTTGAAGTCCTTTGGAATGATATGCTTATCATGCCAACGCTTTACTCTTTCTTTGTAAATTTTGGCGTTTTCATAAGCGTTCAAGCGAAGTTCTTCAAGCTCATTTAGGTCCAAGAGACGCTTCTCTCCCGCTTCCTTCATGCTGAAATTCAACCACTTGATTCCCCAAAACGCCTTGTGCTCCAACTCTACCGGTAAGTGACAAGACTTCCCATACACAAGGTTGTATGGTGTAGTTCCGATGGGAGTCTTGTATGCAGGCCGGTACGCCCACAATGCGTCATCTAGCTTCAAGGACCAATCCTTCCTTGTCCTTGAAACCGTCTTCTCTAGGATTCCTTTGATCTCCCGGTTTGAGATCTCCACTTGTCCACTAGTTTGTGGATGATAAGGGGTGGCGATCTTGTGAGTCACCCTGATAACACGATTTATGACTTAGTTTTAGGTAATCATTTAGATAGATTTCTCACTCATTCATGCATAGTTTAGCACTAGTTCACGACGTTTTGCACTCAATTCACGTACTTTATCGAGATAGACGTCTACACGGACTTGTGCGTTGCTTTGCAGGTATTTCGGGAGATTTAGGAGCTAAAACGATACGTTTGAGGATCGTTCATCTAGATGACACACCCTCGGACTCATTAGGACACAAGCTAAAGGCTAAGGAGGACTCATGGAACCTTGCCAACACAAGCCATGCACCAAATCACAGCTTAATGATCCAAAGCGAAGTTTCTGGAGCAAATCACGGTTCTCTGACACTCCACGGCCGTGGAATCGCCCGTGGATTTTGCCAGATTCTTGTGACAGTTGTGCCACGACTCTCATGGCCAGCTCATGCAAAATTTGTTATAAAAGTGGTCCTTCATTGGCTGAGAAAGGCATCTTGGAGCAGCTCTCCATTATCCATTATCCTCTAACAAAAATATTCTCTAAACAAGAAGTCTTTCTAGGAAGGAAAGTGTCAAAGAGGAAGAAGAAGAGCTCCATTGAAGAGGAGAAGAAGAACACACACCATTACCACACCTTGATAGTTTTTGTAGTGAAGAATTCCGGATTCTATTTCTAGAGTTGTATGAATCATTTGAACCTTCTTTTGGAAGGATTGTGAGTTACTCTAATTCTATTTACAGCTTGGTTTTGTTTTAGTTCACTTGTTCATCTCTCTTCCTTCATCATCTTGCAAATGGATGTCATGATTTTATGTTTGTTTGTTTCGATTTCTATCATGAACGTTGTAGGCTAAATAGATGTGGTTCTAGGGTAAGGAAAGGATGGTTATGGCTAGGGCTATGATAGGACGGACTTAGATTTATCTTTGGATAACTTGTGTGCATGAACGTAGCTGCTGTTAGAAATCACGGGTAGTTCTTGCCTAACCACGGCCGTGGTTTAGGTAGAACAAACCGTGATTTTCCCTGGTTCGACGGATCTTGTCTTAGATTGTTAGAATGTTGAAATCCTAAGTGTTTGTTGAGTTAAATCTATCCTAGGGTGACCTAGTGTTAGCAACTAAGCGTTAGGAGAGACTTACCCGGTAATCCTTACTCTTAGATTCCAAAGATAACAAACCTTAGGTAGTGGTGAGCCTAATAAGCCGCCATTGGATTAAGTGTGCTAGGATAGTTGTTTAGGACTTCCCTTTCCAAGACTTACCCGGTAAGGATAGGTTAAGATCTCTAGGTAACGATCCGGTTTGTGTAGAATTCCGTCCCTTAGGTTCTTAGAGACTTACCCGGTGATGAGATCTAGAGAATGGACTAGTGGATCATGAGACCTACCCGGTGATTGATCCCAATCTAGAAGCACTTAACCCCAACATAGTTAATCCAAGGAATGAATAGATAGCTTGAGTCCTATGCCATAACCGGAACTTCCAACCCCTAGAATCCGTCTTTTCTTTCTTTGATCTATATCTTGTTTAGCTTGTTTATTTGTGTTGATTCATAGTTTAGTTGATTGTTTACTTTGCATGAATTGTGATCTTTGATTGATCACTAAAAACCAACCAAAAACAATTGAGATTTTCATTTCTTTATTTCTCTCTTTTCTTTCAACCTAGGTCTTTACTAAACTAAATCACAAATCGAATCAATTTCACCTTAGTCTTTGTGTTCGACCTCGGAGTACTATCCCTACTACAAACATCCCGTACACTGCGGGTTTCGCTAGGTAGTTTAGGATTTAGTTCGAGTTATAAATTTAAAACCCATTTGCGCATCACGATCTTAGCGTAACAAGTTTTTGGCGCCGTTGCCGGGGACTAGGTCTAGATTGAGTCTATTTTGTGATTGTTATTAGTGTAGATCTTTCTTGTTGCTTTTGATCTCTCTTTGGTGTGTGTCTTTGCTTTTCAGGACATTTCTTACTCTTTAGGTTTATGCGAAGATCTCGTGGAAAGGATTTAGCTCCATTCGATCCCGAACCGGAGAAAACCCTTAGATCAAGATCAAAGAGCACTCGAAAAGAGAAGGAGATGGCCGGAAGAAACCTCCAAGCTGAATTGGATGAGGCTTTAGAGAAAATTAGGCTAAGAGATGAGCTCTTGGAGGAAGAAAAGAGACTTGCCAATGAGAGGCAAGAGGCAACTAGGAGGGAGATTGATGAGATTAGGCAAGCCCTTGTTCAAGGAGAGCTTAATCGTCAACAACCTCCACCTCCTCCACCACCGGTGATACAACCGCAGCCGGCGGTTAATGTTAGGGTTGAGCCCATTTCCATTGAAGAGCCACAAACCCTAGGGAGACGTATGGATCCGGCACAAAGAGCACACCGTCCGGGTGTGAACTTAGGAGATCCCGCTACCCACAACTATGAGCTCCGCCCTCAAGTCCTACAAATGATCCGGCATAATCAATTTGGAGGGATGGAAGGAGAGTCTCCTCATCAACAGTTGATGAATTATGAGATCTTGATGGAGACTCTTAGACCGCCAAGATTGGAGAGCAACAACCATAAGCTTAGGGCTTTTTCCTTCTCTCTCAAGGATAAAGCCTTGGCTTGGTATCAATCTATTCCACAAGGGCGAGTTGGTACTTGGGAGGAGATGACAACCGAGTTTTTGACTAAGTTCTTCCCACCTTCCAAGACTACCGAATTAAGAGGGAAGATCAATGCCTTCATGATGAAGAATAGAGAGAGTTTGTTCAAGTCTTGGGAGAGATTCAAAGACCTTCTCCTAGATTGTCCACACCATGGCATACCGAAAATTGAGCTACTGGAGATCTACTTCAAAGGACTTGATGAAGATAGCCAATTCAAGCTCCAATCTATTTCCGGTGGGACTTTTATGGAGAAGCATGTAGATGAAGCGTTGGAGTTTGTGGAGAAGCAAGCCCTAGTGATTGAGAAATACTCCCATAGGAAGAGTGAAGGGAGAAAGGCGGGAGCATATGAGGTGAGTGAGGTCACCATGAGCAATTTCAAGCTTGACGCCATCAACAATGAGTTGAAGTCCTTGAGGGAGTTGTGTGCTACAACTTTGAAGAACCAAGCAACTTCTCAAGTGCTTCCACAAGCCAACTTGTCTTCCAAGGAGGAGGATGTGAACTATATGGGAAGGGGCAACTTCAACAATTATCAAGGCCCAAGGAACTTCAACAACAACCGGCAATTCAACAATTACCGGCCCAACCACAACCACCCCGGGTTCTCTTACTCTAATCCGGATGGAGCCTTGAACCCTCCCGTTTCCACAAGCACAACCCCACCACCAAGAGCTTCACAAGAACCTCCACCCGGATTCACTCAACCTTCAAAGGATAGGACCGAATTGATGTTTGAGCAATTGCTTGGAAGGTTGAGTGGTCTTGAGAGCACGGTGACTTCAATTTCTAAGGCTCAAAAGGTTTTGGAAGCACAAGTGTTCCAAAAGGCGGGTGAAGCCCATAGAGACCCGGGAAAGCTTCCCGGAAGAACCGAAGACAACCCAAGAGGTCAAGTGTTGGCTATCACAACAAGGAGTGGGTTGAGTATGAAAGATCCTTTGCCCAAGGACAATGCTAAGGGAAAGCAAGTAGTGGTAGAAGAGGGAAAGTTGCAAGAAGATGGAGGCAAGAGCAAGGATGTAGAGCCAACCTATGTGGCACCGCCTCCATACAAGCCACCACTACCGTTCCCACAATCAAGAGCAAGAGCTCGTTTGGACAATCACTTTGGTAAGTTCCTTGAACTAATGTCTAAATTGCATATTAACATTCCGTTCATGGATGCCATTTTAGGAATGCCGGCATATGGCAAGTTTTTGAAAGAAATACTCTCCAACAAAAGGAAGTTGGAGGAGTATGGGGAGATAAGAATGACCAAGAGATCCTCGGAATTGATCCAAACAATGAAGGAGGAGATGCCTCCCAAGCTAAGGGATCCGGGCTCTTTTTGTGTCCCAATTGGAGTGGGAGATGTGAAGTACGAGGCCCTTTGTGATCTTGGAGCGAGTGTAAGCATCATACCGCTTGCACTTTGCAACAAAGTGGGGCTAGGAGAGCCAAAACCGGTCAAGATGACCCTCTATATGGCGGACCGTTCTATCACTCATCCGGTTGGGATCTTAGAGGACATCCCGGTGCAACTAGGAGGATTCTATGTGCCAATTGATTTTGTAGTCTTGGACATTCCGGCGGACTATCCGGTTCCCATCATCTTAGGAAGACCCTTCCTCGCCACTTCCGGATGCCTAGTGGATTGCAAGAATGGGACTCTCTCCTTCAACATTGGAGAAGAGAACATCAAGTTCAAGTTGTCCACAATGACGAAAGGGCCAGCCCTTGATGAGGATGTCTTCAACATAGTCGAGCAAGAGGAATCTAGGGAAGTTGTAAGCTCGATCTTGATCAAGGATCCCTTGGAGAAGGTTCTTACCTTAAGTATGATGGAAGAAGGTGTTGAGGAGGCTTACAATGAAGAGATCAAGGCCTTGGAAGCCTTGGAAGAGGAGCCAAGAGTTGGATTTGAAGGCCACGAAGAGGTCTTGAACAGCTGCAAGTTCCAAGGTCGAGATTCATGTTCCACGGCCGTCAAACTCTCTGGACAACTCCGGGAAGCAAGCTTGGCAAGAACCACGGCCGTGGAAGTTGAGTAAACCGTGGTTCCAGCCGTGGTTTTCCCTGGACCAGTCCTTGATGACGGTCAAGCTTTTAGGAGCCATGAGGAATTTTCATTTGCTTTGGATTCATCTCATCCAACATTGTTTGGATCGTCTCAAATCGATAAAGGTCCTCCTTCACTTGAACTTAAACCCCTCCCCTCTCATTTGAAGTATGCATTTCTTGGTGAAAACTCTACATATCCTGTGATTGTTAATGCGTGCTTAAGTGATGATGAACTTGCTAAGTTGTTGCATGAACTAAGATTGCATAGGAAAGCCATTGGTTATACTATTGATGATTTGGTTGGCATAAAACCTTCTTTGTGCATGTATAAGATAATGATGGAAGATAATCATAAACCCTCTATTGAACATCAAAGGAGATTGAATCCTATAATGAAAGAGGTAGTCAAAAAGGAAATCATTAAGTTGCTAGATGCGGGAATTATCTACCCTATGTCGGATAGTAAGTGGGTTAGTCCCGTTCATGTAGTTCCTAAGAAGGGTGGGATGACCGTAGTGACTAATGAGAATGTCACGCTAAGATCGTGTGATGTGCACGCAATAAGTCTTAAATTTATACTCGTTATATTTATCCTAACTCCTAGCGAACCCGCAGTGTACGGGACGTTTGTAGAAAGGTAAGTATTCCGAGGTCGAACACAAAGACTAAGGTGAAATCGAGTCAAGCAATGATCAAAGATAGTGTAAATCTAGACTAAGATAAGATGAGGAACAAAGAAAATGGAAAACGCAATGTTTTTGTTGGTTTTTATGGTGATCAAATAAAGAACACAAGTCAAGCAAGGAAATAAAACAACTAACAAATTTAGCTAGCAAACGAGTAAGTAACACAAAGCACAAGTATATGATCAAGAGAGAAAAGTAGATTCTAGAGGTCAAGATTTCCGGTTATGGCATTGGACTCAAGGTTCTAAGGATTCTAAGGACAAGCTGCGGTGTTTGGGAAAGGATGTTCACTAATGGAAGCGATTACCGGGTAAGTCTCTCACAAGGCATAAGGCATCATTGAGCTTCATAGCCCAATCCTTTCTCGTCCTTGATACCGTCTTCTCAAGAATGGCCTTGATCTCTCGGTTGGAGATCTCCACTTGGCCACTTGTTTGGGGATGGTAAGGTGTTGCCACCTTATGAGTCACCCCATACTTAGCCAAAAGTGCCCCAAAGTTCCTATTGGTGAAGTGCTTCCCTCCATCACTTATGATCACTCTTGGTGTTCCAAACCTAGGGAAGATCACTCGGTTGAAGAACCACACCACAACCTTGGCGTCATTAGTAGGAGAGGCGATCGCCTCCACCCATCTTGAAACATAGTCCACCGCCAATAGGATGTAGAGGTTGCCACATGAAGAAGGGAATGGCCCCATGAAGTCCACACCCCATACATCAAATATCTCTACCTCTTGTATGTTGTTCAAGGGCATTTAATTTCTCCTTGAGATGTTGCCCGTCCTTTGGCAAGCATCACAAGCTACTACAAAGCTTTGCACATCCTTGAACAAGCTTGGCCAAAAGAAACCCGATTGCAACACTTTAGCACATGTCTTGTGTGAGCTAGCATGCCCTCCACATGGCAAGGAATGACAATGGCGGATCACACTATCCACTTCATCCTCCGGTATGCATCTCCTAAACATCCCATCCGGCCCTCTTTTGAACAAAAGTGGCTCGCTCCAATAGTAATGTCTCACATCCTTGAAGAACTTCTTCCTTTGGGCATATGTCAAACCGGGAGGCACTTCCTCACACACCAAGTAGTTCACAATGTCGGCATACCATGGCTCACTTCCTCTAGACACTTGGAACAAGCATTCCTCCACCATTTGCAATTGCTCATCCCGGAATGAGTCATCAATCGGGATGTCATCTCTCTCAATCTCCAATGGTGGGAGTCTACTAAGGTGATCCGCCACGGAATTCTCGGATCCCTTCTTGTCCCGGATTTCCAAGTCAAATTTTTGAAGAAGAAGGATCCACCGAATCAACCTAGGCTTGGCATCCTTCTTGGTAAGGAGATAACGGATCGCAGCATGATCCGTATAGACTATGACTTTCGCTCCAACAAGATATGACCGAAACTTCTCAAAGGCATACACTACCGCTAGCAACTCTTTCTCGGTTGTGGCATAGTTGAGTTGGGCATCATCTAGCGTCTTGCTAGCATAATAAATGGCATGAGTTCGCCCATCCTTCCTTTGCCCCAAAACAGCCCCAATGGCTACATCGCTTGCATCACACATGATCTCAAACGGTAAACTCCAATCCGGAGGTTGCATTATAGGTGCGGAGATCAAAGCGTTCTTTAACCTACAAAAAGCCTCAAGGAAATCTTTGGAGAAAACAAATTCAACATCCTTCATTAGTAGGTTAGTAAGAGGCTTAGAAATTTTAGAAAAGTCTTGAATAAACCTCCGGTAAAAACCGGCATGCCCTAAGAAACTCCTTACCCCCTTCACCGAGGTAGGTGGCGGCAACTTCTCTATCGTTTCAATTTTGGCCCTATCAACCTCAATGCCACGGTTAGACACCAAGTGTCCTAACACAATACCTTCACTTACCATGAAGTGGCATTTTTCCCAATTTAAGACAAGATTTGTCTCCTCACATCTTTGCAATACTAAGGACAAGTTAGCCAAGCAATCATCGAAAGAAGAACCATAAACAGAGAAATCATCCATGAACACTTCCATGATATTTTCAATGTATTCCGAAAAAATAGCCATCATACACCTTTGGAAGGTGGCGGGTGCATTACACAACCCAAATGGCATTCTCCTATATGCAAAAGTACCCCATGGACATGTAAAGGTTGTTTTCTCTTGGTCATCGGGGTGGATAGGGATTTGGAAGAACCCGCTATAACCATCTAAGTAGCAAAAATGAGAGTGTTGAGCTAACCTTTCTAGCATTTGGTCAATGAAAGGAAGAGGGAAGTGATCTTTCCTAGAGGCCATGTTAAGCTTTCTATAATCAATACACATCCTCCATCCCGTAACCGTCCTAGTCGGGATTAGTTCATTGTTCTCATTGGTTACTACGGTCATCCCACCCTTCTTAGGTACTACATGAACGGGACTAACCCACTTACTATCCGAGATAGGGTAGATAATTCCCGCATCTAGCAACTTAATGATTTCCTTTTTGACTACCTCTTTCATTATGGGATTCAATCTTCTTTGATGTTCAATAGAGGGTTTATGATTATCTTCCATCATTATCCTATGCATGCACAAAGAGGGCTTGATGCCAACAAGATCATCAATGGTGTATCCTATTGCCTTTCTATGCAGTTTCAATTCATTCAACAATCTATCAAGTTCATCATCATTCAAAGATGCATTCACAATCACCGGATAAGTAGAATTTGAACCAAGGAAAGCATACTTTAAATGAGAAGGAAGAGGTTTAAGATCAAGTTGAGGAGGACCTTTTTCGGTTGGAGACGATCCATACAATGTAGGTTGAGATGATTGCAAATCCATGGAAGCCTCCTTGAAGTCCCTTGATGATTGCTCACACTCAAGTGGTTGGTGCTGAAAAGACTCAGGAAAATCGACCCAGGAAGAAAAATCGGTCGATTTATCTGAAGGGGGGTCGATCTGAGTTTCTGTTTTGGCAAAACTGGCTGAAATTTCAGCATAAGTACAAAAATCGGCCGATTTTTGCCCTTCAGTCCGATTTTTCTGGCAGTTTTCCTCTTCTTCTAGCACTTCAAACCCAACACTTGGTAGCTCGTCCAATGCATTCAAGGCCTTGATTACTTCATTGCTACTCTCCTCAATTCCTTCTTCCATCAAGCTTGAGCTAAGAACTCTCTCAAGCGGATCCTTGAGCAAGATTGAGCTCACAACCTCTCTAGACTCCTCTTCTTCAACTATGTTGAATATATCCTCATCAAGGGTTGGCCCTTTAATCATTGTGGACAGCTTGAACTTGATGTTCTCTTCTCCAATGTTGAAGGAGAGAGTCCCATTCTTGCAATCCACTAGACATCCGAAAGTAACTAGGAAAGGTCTCCCCAAGATGATAGGAACCGGATAGTCTGCCGGGATATCCAAGACAACGAAGTCTATTGGCACATAGAACTTCCCTAATTGCACCGGGATGTCTTCCAAGATCCCAATCGGATGAGTGATTGAGCGGTCCGCCATGTAAAGGGTCATCTTGACCGGCTTTGGCTCTCCTAGCCCAACCTTGTTGCAAAGTGCAAGCGGGATGATGCTTACACTTGCCCCAAGATCACATAGGGCATCATACTTCACTTCTCCTACTCCGATTGGCACACAAAAGGATCCCGGATCCCTTAGCTTGGGAGGCATCTCCTCCTTCATCGTTTGAATCAACTCCGAGGATCTCTTAGTCATCCTTATCTCCCCATACTCCTCCAACTTCCTTTTGTTGGAGAGTATTTCCTTCAAGAACTTGCCATATGCCGGCATACCTAAGATAGCATCCATGAACGGAATGTTAATATGCAATTTAGACATTAGTTCAAGGAACTTACCAAAGTGATTGTCCAAGCGGGCTCTTGCTCGTGATTGAGGGAACGGTAGTGGTGGCTTGTATGGAGGCGGTCCCACATAGGTTGGCTCTACATCTTTGCTCTTGCCTCCATCTCCTTGCAAAGTCTCTTCTTCATTCACCACTTGCTTCCCTTTAGCATTCTCCTCGGGCAAAGGATCCTTCATGCTTAACCCACTTCTTGTTGTAATAGCCAACACTTGGCCTCTTGGGTTTTCTTCGGTTCTTCCGGGGAGCTTTCCCGGAT
This sequence comes from Fagopyrum homotropicum, assembly GCA_033239125.1. Classification (NCBI taxonomy): domain Eukaryota; kingdom Viridiplantae; phylum Streptophyta; class Magnoliopsida; order Caryophyllales; family Polygonaceae; genus Fagopyrum; species Fagopyrum homotropicum. The sequence goes on along the minus strand of BSWB01000005.1, from coordinate 3,259,809 downwards.
CTCTATGTGCTTCACCCGCCTTTTGGAAAACTTGTGCTTCCAAAACCTTTTGAGCCTTTGAGATAGAAGTCACCGTGCTCTCAAGACCACTCAACCTTCCAAGCAATTGCTCAAACATCATTTCGGTTCTATCCTTTGGAGGTTGAGTGAATCCGGGTGGAGGTTCTTGTGAAGCTCTTGGTGGTGGAGTTGTGCTTGTAGAAGCGGGAGGGTTCAAGGCTCCATCCGGGTTAGAGTAAGAAAACCCGGGATGGTTATGGTTGGGCCGGTAATTGTTGAATTGCCGGTTTGTTGAAGTTCCTTGGGCCTTGGTAGTTGTTGTAGTTGCCCCTTCCCATATAGTTCACATCCTCCTCCTTGGAAGATAGGTTGGCTTGTGGAAGCACTTGAGGAGTTGATTGGTTCTTCAAAGTTGTAGCACACAACTCCCTCAAGGACTTTAGCTCGTTGTTGATGGCGTCAAGCTTGAAATTGCTCATGCTGACCTCACTCACCTCATATGCTCCTGCCTTTCTCCCTTCACTCTTTCTATGGGAGTATTTCTCAATCACAAGAGCTTGCTTCTCCACAAACTCCCAAGCATCATCTACATACTTCTCCATGAAAGTCCCACCGGAAAGGGATTGAAGCTTGAATTGGCTATCTTCATCAAGTCCCTTGAAGTAGATCTCCAATAGCTCAATTTTCGGTATGCCATGGTGTGGACAATCTAGGAGAAGGTCTTTGAATCTCTCCCAAGACTTGAACAAACTCTCTCTATCCTTCATCACGAAGGCATTGATCTTCCCTCTTAATTCGGTAGTCTTGGAAGGTGGGAAGAACTTAGTCAAGAACTCGGTTGTCATCTCCTCCCAAGTACCAACTCGCCCTTGTGGAATAGATTGATACCAAGCCAAGGCCTTGTCCTTAAGAGAGAAGGAGAAAGCCCTTAGCTTATGGTTGTTGCTCTCCAATCTTGGCGGTCTAAGAGTCTCCATCAAAATCTCGTAGTTCATCAAGTGTGGATGAGGAGACTCTCCTTCCATCCCTCCAAATTGATTATGCCGGATCATTTGTAGAACTTGAGGGCGGAGCTCATAGTTGTGGGCTGCGGGATCTCCTAAGTTCACACCCGGACGGTGTGCTCTTTGTGCCGGATCCATACGTCTCCCTAGGGTTTGTGGCTCTTCAATGGCAATGGGCACAACCCTAACATTATCCGCCGGCTGTGGTTGTTCCACCGGTGGTGGAGGAGGTGGAGGTTGTCGGCGATTAAGCTCTCCTTGAACAAGGGCTTGCTTAATCTCCTCAATCTCCCTCCTAGTTTCCTCTTGCCTCTCATTGGCAAGTCTCCTTTCTTCCTCCAAGAGCTCATCTCTTAGCCTTATTTGCTCTAAGGCTTCATCCAACTCAGCTTGGAGGTTTCTTCCGACCATCTCTTTCTCTTTTCGGATGTTCTTGGATCTAGATCGAAGGGTTTTCTCCGGTTCGGGATCGAATGGAGCTAAATCCTTGCCACGAGATCTTCGCATACACCTAAAGAGAGAGATGATGTCCTGAAAAGCAAAGACACACACCAAAGAGAGATCAAAAGCAACAAGAAAGATCTACACTATAAACAATCACAAAATGACTCAATCTAGACCTAGTCCCCGGCAACGGCGCCAAAAACTTGTCACGCTAAGATCGTGTGATGTGCACGCAATAAGTCTTAAATTTATACTCGTTATATTTATCCTAACTCCTAGCGAACCCGCAGTGTACGGGACGTTTGTAGAAAGGTAAGTATTCCGAGGTCGAACACAAAGACTAAGGTGAAATCGAGTCAAGCAATGATCAAAGATAGTGTGAATCTAGACTAAGATAAGATGAGGAACAAAGAAAATGGAAAACGCAATGTTTTTGTTGGTTTTTATGGTGATCGAATAAAGAACACAAGTCAAGCAAGGAAATAAAACAACTAACAAATTTAGCTAGCAAACGAGTAAGTAACACAAAGCACAAGTATATGATCAAGAGAGAAAAGTAGATTCTAGAGGTCAAGATTTCCGGTTATGGCATTGGACTCAAGGTTCTAAAGGATTCTAAGGACAAGCTGCGGTGTTTGGGAAAGGATGTTCACTAATGAAAGCGATTACCGGGTAAGTCTCTCACTTCACTAATCCCGCATCAAACTCCTATTACCGGGTAGGTCTCAAGGGGTTAGAGTAAGGAATTCCGCACAAACTAGATGCTACTTAAGGGTAACCCTCTCCTTACCGGGTAAGTCTCGGAATAGGGAAATCTCAAGCAATAATCCTAGCACACTCGATCCAATAGCGGCTTATGAGGCTCACTACTACCTAGCATTCATCATCTTAGGTGTCTAAGGTCGGAAATCATCGGGTAGATCTCTTCCCTCACTTAGATTGGTAGCATTAGGTGATACTAAGCTAAATTAGGCTTAATAAACACTAGGATTTAAACAACCAAACACCCTAGCATGCAGATTTATCATTTAAAGAGCAACAGAAGAATAAATCGGGCTGTTCTACAGATAAATCGGCCGATTTATCTGATGAACAGGTCGATTTTTCCTTCTGTTGTGAGTTTCGTGCATATAAATCATCCTAAACTGACATATAAGCCTATCCTATCATCAACCTAGCCATAACCATCAATCCATCACTCTAAAATCACAAGAAACTAGCCAATAATATGCATATCAAGATCCGAAATCATCAAACAAGCATACATGGTGTTCATAGATGAGTAATGAAAGATGAGTAAGCAAAATCAATAAATCTCAGCCAAATCCAAGTTGTAGCAAGACTTACAAACTCTAAAATGAAGATTCAAAACGTTCTTAACAATCCTTGCAATTAGTTCTTCAATCCAAGACTACAAAATCACTCAAAATCACTCTAAACTCTTAGAATGGTGTTCTTCTTCTTCCTTCAATCTTTGAGAGCTTTTCTTCTCCTCCAATCTTCCTACCAAAATTGATGAGCTGTGAATGAGAGTGTGGGAGAGGAGAGATGCTCAGCAACCACCTGCAGGACCACTTATATTCTCCACCAAGAGCAAGGACGGACAAGAGATCGTGGGACACGTGGCTTAAGCTGTCAAAGGCCTAAAAATCTACCCAGAGGAAAAAATCGGCCAATTTTCCTGGGTGTAGGTCGATTTTCTTCAACAGAAGCATGCTATGATCGTCTAGCCATGAGTTGCTCCATTGCTTGCACCAATAGTGGTCTTTGTGTCCTTTGTTGCTCCAATTATGCTCCTCCAAGGCTTTGGATGTGTACCATCATGAGGCTTGACCCTCAAATGTATCGATTAACGTCCAATAGATCCCCGAATTACCTACAAAACCGATAAAAGGTAGTGTAGACGTCTTTTCTAGAAATGTGCATGAATTGAGCGAAGACATCATGAACCAATGCCAAAACGTGCATGAATGAGTGAGAAATCTATCTAAATGATTACCTAATCCTAAGTCATAAATCTTGTTATCAGAGAACAATGAACTAATCCCGACTAGGACGGTTACGGGGTGGAGAATGTGCATCGATTATAGGAAGTTGAACATGGCCTCTAGGAAAGATCACTTCCCTCTCCCCTTCATTGACCAAATGCTAGAGAGGTTAGCTCAACATTCTCATTTTTGCTACCTAGATGGCTATAGTGGATTCTTCCAAATCCCTATCCACCCCGATGACCAAGAGAAAACAACCTTTACATGTCCATGGAGTACTTTTGCATATAGGAGAATGCCATTTGGGTTGTGTAATGCACCCGCCACCTTCCAAAGGTGTATGATGGCTATCTTTTCGGAATACATAGAAAATATCATGGAAGTGTTTATGGATGATTTCTCTGTTTATGGTTCGTCTTTCGATAATTGCTTGGCTAACTTGTCCTTAGTGTTGCAAAGATGTGAGGAGACAAATCTTGTCTTAAATTGGGAAAAATGCCACTTCATGGTAAGTGAAGGGATTGTGTTAGGACACTTGGTGTCTAACCGTGGCATTGAGGTTGATAGGGCCAAGATTGAAACTATAGAGAAGTTGCCACCACCTACCTTGGTGAAGGGGGTAAGGAGTTTCTTAGGGCATGCCGGCTTTTACCGGAGGTTTATTCAAGACTTCTCTAAAATTTCTAAGCCTCTCACTAACCTACTAATGAAAGATGTTGATTTTGTCTTTTCCAAAGATTTGAGGCTTTTTGTAGGTTGAAGAACGCCTTGATCTCCGCACCTATCATGCAACCTCCGGATTGGAGTCTACCATTTGAGATCATGTGTGATGCAAGCGATGTAGCCGTTGGGGCTGTTTTGGGGCAAAGGAAAGAAGGGCGCACTCATGCCATTTATTATGCTAGCAAGACGCTAGATGATGCCCAACTCAATTATGCTACCACCGAGAAAGAGTTGTTAGCGGTTGTGTATGCATTTGAGAAGTTCCGCTCATATCTTGTTGGAGCGAAGGTCATAGTTTATACGGATCATGTTGCGATCCGTTATCTACTTACCAAGAAGGATGCCAAACCTAGGTTGATTCGGTGGATCCTTCTTCTACAAGAATTTGATTTGGAAATCCGGGACAAGAAGGGATCCGAGAACTCGGTGGCGGATCACCTTAGTAGACTCCCACCATTAGAGCTTGAAAAAGATGACATCCCAATTGATTACTCATTCCGGGATGAGCAATTACAAATGGTGGAGGAATGCTTGTTCCAAGTGTCTAGAGGAAGTGAGCCATGGTTTGCCGACATCGTGAACTACTTAGTGTGTGAGGAAGTGCCTCCCGGATTAACATATGCACAAAGGAAGAAGTTCTTCAACGATGTGAGGCACTACTATTGGAGTGAACCACTTCTATTCAAAAGAGGGCCGGATGGAATGTTTAGAAGATGCATACCGGAAGATGAAGTAGAAAGTGTGATCCGGCATTGTCAGTCCTTACCATGTGGAGGTCATGCTAGCTCACACAAAACGTGTGCAAAGGTATTACAATCCGGTTTTTATTGGCCTAACTTGTTTAGAGATGTGCAAGGTTTTGTAGCGGCGTGTGATGCTTGCCAAAGGACGGGCAACATCTCAAGGAGGAATGAAATGCCCTTGAACAACATCCAAGAAGTCGAAATATTTGATGTGTGGGGTGTGGACTTCATGGGACCATTCCCTTCTTCATATGGCAATCTCTACATCCTATTGGCGGTGGACTATGTGTCAAGATGGGTGGAGGCAATTGCCTCTCCTACAAATGATGCCAAGGTGGTGGTGCGGTTCTTCAACCGGGTGATCTTCCCTAGGTTTGGAACACCAAGGGTGATCATTAGTGATGGAGGAAAGCACTTCACCAATAGGAATTTTGGGGCGCTTTTGGCCAAGTATGGGGTGACTCATAAGGTGGCGACACCTTACCATCCCCAAACTAGTGGCCAAGTGGAGATCTCCAATCAGGAGATCAAGGCCATCCTTGAGAAGACGGTGTCTAAGACTAGAAAGGATTGGGCTATGAAACTCAATGACGCATTGTGGGCATATAGGACCGCCTTCAAGACACCAATTGGAACCACTCCTTACAAGTTAGTCTATGGAAAGTCTTGCCATCTTCCGGTGGAAATGGAGCATAGAGCTTATTGGGCCATTAAGTGGCTAAATTTTGACCTCAAAGAGGCGGGAGAAAAGAGGTTGCTTGATATAAACGTCTTTGAGGAGATCCGGTTGGAAGCTTATGAGAATGCCCGGATCTACAAGGAAAGAACCAAAAGATGGCATGACAAGAGGATCATCCCCAAGGAGTTGAGTGAAGGAGATCTTGTCCTTCTCTTCAACTCAAGGCTAAGGCTCTTTCCCGGAAAGCTCAAATCAAGATGGACCGGGCCATATATGGTGAAGAAGATCTTTCCCCATGGAGCTATTGAGATAGGAGGGGAGCATTGTGGGAATTTCAAAGTGAATGGGCACCGCTTGAAGAAGTATATTCCGAGAGCTCCGGTGGACATGATTGCCCCACTTCACCTTGAATAGACGCCCCCGAGTTTGGTCAAGCTAATGACCTTAAAGAAGCGCTTGGTGGGAGGCAACCCATTGGTAACATTTTTCCTTTTTCGTTTTGTTTTCGTTTTTAGATTTTTCTATCTTTGTGTGTGTGCTAGAACATTAGTGGCATTGGAAGCCTTGCTTGACATAGGAATGATGATGATGAACCCCTCATCAATTATGGGTGGAGCGGACGCGGAACTTGGACGGCTAGCGGTGCCTAGCGCGGGTCCCGAAGCTTTGATGGATGCTTAGAGCTCTCTACCATGGTTGATAGGATCATCCAACATCGATTCACTTGAGAAATCTCAAATACCGTAGCAAACCACTTTTACATTGTGAGAACCCTCTTTCACTCTTCTTTACTTCATTTACACATTGGGGACAATGTGTTTCTAAGTATGGGGTGGGGTTTGCATGATCCTTTGCATGATGAGCATCTAGGATAGTTTAAAATCTTCACATGTCTTGCATTGTACATACTTAAATCGAAAATACCATAAAAATCAGAAAATTTAAAAAAAAATTTTGTGCTTTCTAGTCTTGGATATGATCCTAATGATGAATCTTGTCTTGTGAATTGGCTATGGATGGCCTCATGTGTTACGATTGATGAACGCATATGTGGACTTGAATTACTTCTCTTGAAATTCTATGAATGATTTGTGATCATGATGTTTGCCTAGAAATGATTGAGTATTGAAGATCGAAATTACATGATAGTTCTTGCATACCATCTAGGAATGAATAAGGCAATTCATCTTCTCTACTTCTTATCTTGATCATAATTGTTTAAGCACCTCAATTGAGATAAATTTGACCTCCTTTAACCCATCCGAGAATAGGAGCATGTTAGTGTGTTGATGTGTATAAAAAGTAAGTGTGGGGTGAAGATGTTAATGAAAGAATATCATGCATAAAATGCTGAATTTGTTGTGAAAGTGTAGCCAAAAATATAGGCTTGGGGACGTTGGCTTAAATGACAAGTAACTCGGTACACTTCACATAATCGGGTGTTGGTGCCTTGCCAAAGTCAAATAAACCAATAGTCCTAACGAGCTTTGGTATGTGTGCCCGGTGTGGATGCACCTCGAAAACTAAGAAAAAGCCCGAGGACGGCTAATCACCAAGGTTTCGGCTTTTGTACACCAATGCCATTGTCTCAAAAACAAGAAAAAGAAAAAGAAAAGAAAAAGAAAAGATAGAGAAAAATATACACTTGAGGGAAGTTGATCGAGGACAAGATTGTGGAGTTAGTTCCGTTCCCGGATTAGCATCACATAACCTAGAAATCCCCACCCAATCACTACATTTCTTGGCCCTTTTATTTCACAAGACCTTATGACCTATTTGCATGTTTGTAAGACTTAGTGATTTAGATTGGATGTACCCTTGATCTTCTTGACTTCTTCATCTTTACATTTCATGCATACTTTTGAGTTAAGTACAATTGTCTTTCCATGTCTTCATTTGTTTGATGCATGATTGCTTATCCTTTGCCATGAAACATGACTTTGAAGGTGATCCAATAATAGAAGCACAAACCCAAAAAGATTTTGCCATTTTTCTGCATGCATAAATCATGTCATCTCTTAATCTATAGTTGGGAATTTGCTCGGGGACAAGCAAACCTTAAGTATGGGGTATTTTAATAACACGATTTATGACTTAGTTTTAGGTAATCATTTAGATAGATTTCTCACTCATTCATGCATAGTTTAGCACTAGTTCACGACGTTTTGCACTCAATTCACGTACTTTGTCGAGATAGACGTCTACACGGACTTGTGCGTTGCTTTGTAGGTATTTCGGGAGATTTAGGAGCTAAAATGATACGTTTGAGGATCGTTCATCTAGATGACACACCCTCGGACTCATTAGGACACAAGCTAAAGGCTAAGGAGGACTCATGGAACCTTGCCAACACAAGCCATGCACCAAATCACAGCTTAATGATCCAAAGCGAAGTTTCTAGAGCAAATCACGGTTCTCTGACACTCCACGGCCGTGGAATCGCCCGTGGATTTTGCCAGATTCTTGTGACAGTTGTGCCACGACTCTCATGGCCAGCTCATGCAAAATTTGTGATAAAAGTGGTCCTTCATTGGCTGAGAAAGACATCTTGGAGCAGCTCTCCATTATCCATTATCCTCTAACAAAAATATTCTCTAAACAAGAAGTCTTTCTAGGAAGGAAAGTGTCAAAGAGGAAGAAGAAGAGCTCCATTGAAGAGGAGAAGAAGAACACACACCATTACCACACCTTGATAGTTTTTGTAGTGAAGAATTCCGGATTCTATTTCTAGAGTTGTATGAATCATTTGAACCTTCTTTTGGAAGGATTGTGAGTTACTCTAATTCTATTTACAGCTTGGTTTTGTTTTAGTTCACTTGTTCATCTCTCTTCCTTCATCATCTTGCAAATGGATGTCATGATTTTATGTTTGTTTGTTTCGATTTCTATCATGAACGTTATAGGCTAAATAGATGTGGTTCTAGGGTAAGGAAAGGATGGTTATGGCTAGGGCTATGATAGGACGGACTTAGATTTATCTTTGGATGACTTGTGTGCATGAACGTAGCTGCTGTTAGAAATCACGGGTAGTTCTTGCCTAACCACGTTCGTGGTTTAGGTAGAACAAACCGTGATTTTCCCTGGTTCGACGGATCTTGTCTTAGATTGTTAGAATGTTGAAATCCTAAGTGTTTGTTGAGTTAAATCTATCCTAGGGTGACCTAGTGTTAGCAACTAAGCGTTAGGAGAGACTTACCCGGTAATCCTTACTCTTAGATTCCAAAGATAACAAACCTTAGGTAGTGGTGAGCCTAATAAGCCGCCATTGGATTAAGTGTGCTAGGATAGTTGTTTAGGACTTCCCTTTCCAAGACTTACCCGGTAAGGATAGGTTAAGATCTCTAGGTAACGATCCGGTTTGTGTAGAATTCCGTCCCTTAGGTTCTTAGAGACTTACCCGGTGATGAGATCTAGGGAATGGACTAGTGGATCATGAGACCTACCCGGTGATTGATCCCAATCTAGAAGCACTTAACCCCAACATAGTTAATCCAAGGAATGAATAGATAGCTTGAGTCCTATGCCATAACCGGAACTTCCAACCCCTAGAATCCGTCTTTTCTTTCTTTGATCTAGATCTTGTTTAGCTTGTTTATTTGTGTTGATTCATAGTTTAGTTGATTGTTTACTTTGCATGAATTGTGATCTTTGATTGATCACTAAAAACCAACCAAAAACAATTGAGATTTTCATTTCTTTATTTCTCTCTTTTCTTTCAACCTAGGTCTTTACTAAACTAAATCACAAATCGAAACAATTTCACCTTAGTCTTTGTGTTCGACCTCGGAGTACTATCCCTACTACAAACGTCCCGTACACTGCGGGTTTCGCTAGGTAGTTTAGGATTTAGTTCGAGTTATAAATTTAAAACCCATTTGCGCATCACGATCTTAGCGTAACAAGTTTTTGGCGCCGTTGCCGGGGATCGAACCCAGGTCACCCGCGTGACAGGCGGGAATGCTCACCACTATACTACAACGAAACCGTCTTCTCTAGGATTCCTTTGATCCCCGGTTTGAGATCTCCACTTGTCCACTAGTTTGTGGATGATAAGGGGTGGCGATCTTGTGAGTCACCCCATACTTAGCTAAGAGAGCTTTAAAGCGCCGGGCAATAAAGTGAGAGCCTCCATCATTAATGATGGTCCGTGGTGTCCCAAATCGCGGGAAAATGGTCTTGTTAAAGAACTTAACCACTACCATGGCATCATTGGTAGGAGAGGCAATTGCTTCAACCCATCTTGAAACATAATCAACCGCTAAAAGTATGTATGGTTACCACAAGATGATGGGAATGGTCCCATGAAGTCTACTCCCCAAACGTCAAAGATCTCCACCTCTTGGATGTTGTTGAGAGGCATCTCATTCCTCCTAGAGATATTTCCTGTTCTTTGACAAGCATCGCAGCAGGAAACAAAGGTTTGCACATCTTTAAATAGTGTAAGCCAAAAGAATCCAGATTGCAATACCTTAGCGCTAGTCTTGTTCGAACTAGCGTGTCCTCCACATGGTAGTGAATGACAATGGCGGATGACACTTTGCATCTCATCTTCCGGCACACATCGCCGAATAATGCAATCCGAACCTCTCTTAAAGAGGAGAGGTTCATTCCAAAAGTATTCCCGAACATCCTTAAAGAACTTCTTTCTTTGTGCGTAGGATAGTCCGGGCGGTAATTCCTGACAAACCAAATAGTTAACAAAATCAGCAAACCATGGTTCGTTACCTTTGGAGATCACATCGATGCACTCCTCTATGATATGTAAATTTTCGTCCGGGAAGGAGTCATTTATAGGTAGATGGTCGTCCTCTAGATGTGTTAGGCGACTCAAATGATCCGCAACAGAATTTTCCGAACCCTTCTTGTCGCGGATCTCTAGATCGAATTCTCGTAGGAGAAGAATCCATCTAATTAGCCTTGGCTTCACATCCTTCTTTGCAAGGAGGTACCGGATCGCAGCATGATCCGTGTACACAATCACCTTTGCACCTACAAGATAAGAGCGAAATTTGTCAATTGCATAAACAATGGCTAAAAATTCCTTTTCCGTAGTGGCGTAGTTGAGATGCGCTTCATCTAGCGTCTTGCTAGCGTAGTAGATAGCATGTTCGCCCTTCCTTTCTTTGTCCAAGGACAGCTCCTATAGCTACGTCACTTGCATCACACATAACCTCAAAGGGAAGATTCCAATCTGGAGGTTGGATAATCGGGGCTGAAATTAGAGCTTCCCGAATCATATTAAACGCATCTAAGCATTCCTACGAAAACTCAAAAACTACATCCTTCATCAATAGATTAGTTAGCGGTTTCGATATTTTAGAGAAGTCTTTTATGAAGTGCCTAAGAAAACTTCTTATCCCTTTGACCGAAGTTGGGGGAGAAAGCTTTTCTATTGTCTAAATTTTTAGCTTTATCCACCTCAATCCCTCTACTAGAGATTAAGTGTCCTAATACAATGCCTTCCTTCACCATGAATTGACAATTCTCCCAATTAAGAACTAGGTTAGTGTCTTCACACCTTTGTAACACAAGAGCAAGGTTAGAAAGACAATTGTCAAAAGAGGAACCATAAACGGAGAAGTCATCCATAAAAACCTCCATGATTTCCTCTATATATTTGGAGAAGATGGCCATCATGCACCTTTGAAAGGTGGCTGGGGCGTTGCAAAGCCCGAACGGCATCCTCCTATAGGCGAACGTACCCCATGGGCACGTGAATGTGGTCTTCTCTTGATCATCCGGGTGTATCGGAATCTGAAAGAAACCACTATAACCGTCAAGATAGCAAAATTGCAAATGTTGCGCTAACCTTTCAAGCATTTGATCGATGAAGGGTAGTGGGAAGTGATCCTTCCTCGTCGCGTTGTTTAGCTTGCGGTAGTCTATGCACATCCGCCATCCTGTTACGGTTCGGGTAGGAATGAGTTCGTTATTCTTGTTGGTGATGACCGTCATTCCTCCCTTCTTTGGAACCACTTGTACCGGACTCACCCACTTGCTATCGGAGATAGGGTAGATGATACCTGCATCAAGCAATTTAAGAATTTCCTTCTTGACAACCTCCTTCATGGTCGGATTTAACCGCCTTTGAGGTTGTCGCAAAGTCCTAAAGTCCTCTTCCATTAAGATCTTATGCATGCATAGGGAAGGTTTAATTCCAACTAAGTCCTCTATAGTATATCCTAAAGCTTTTCTATGTTTCCTAAGGACAACCATGAGCTTGCTATGTTCATCTATGCTTAAATCGGAACTAACAATAACCGGAAAGGTAGAATTAGGTCCAAGAAATGCGTACCTTAGATGAGTAGGGAGTGGCTTTAGTTCCATCACTATCGGAGTCTCTAATGGCTCTTGAGGAATATCCGATGCTTCCTTAGAAGTGTCTAAGGATGTAGAAGGTGTTGGAGAAGAATCAAGAGAAGTTGAGGAAGAGACACAATTACCTTCGGAATCACCCAAAATTACGGCCTCTCTGTATCCTCCACGGCCGTAATTTTGGGCGTGGAAATTGTTTACGGTTGCTCTGTTCTCTCCACGACCGTGTAACCCTCTGGAGTGCTCCACGCTTTTGTTGGTGAAGTCCACGGCCGTGGAATATAGTGTATGACCGTGGATCCATACGTTCTCTGCCCCGTCGTGGAGTTTCTCAAACTCTTCTTCACACACTTCTTCTTGTGCTTCTAAGGCTTCAATTGCCTCATTTCACTCCTCTTCTTCCCCTATATTCATTAGACTCATAGTAATAACCTTTTGCAAAGGATCTTTGAAGAGAATAGCACTTACCTCTTCTCTAGATAACCCCTCTTCATCTTGGATATTGAATATATCCTCATCAAAGATTGGTTCCTTCACTACAGTGGAAAGAACGAGCTCTACCTTCTCTTCTCCTATGTCAAAGGCGAGTCTAGCATTCTTGCAATCGACTATGCAGCCGGATGTTGCAAGAAACGGTCTTCTGAGAATGATCGGGACCGGGCTATCTGCAGGAATGTCAAGCACAACAAAATCTATAGGAACATAGAATTTACCTAGCTTGACCGGGACGTCTTCAACAATACCGACGGGGCGAGTTATGGATCGATCCGCCATGTACAACGTCATCTTCACCGGTTTAGGGTTGCCTAAACTGATCTTCCTACATAATGCAAGTGGTATGATGCTCACACTTGCTCCCAAATCACATAATGCATCATATGTGACATCTCCCACTCCTATGGGAATACAAAATGACCTCGGATCCTTTAGCTTTGGGGGCATCTTCTCTTTCATGGTTTTGATGAGATTCAAAGAATCCGAACTCATCTTAACCTCTCCAAAACCCTCTAGCTTTCTCTTGTTAGAGAGGATTTCCTTTAAGAACTTACCATAAGACGGCATACCTACAATAGCATCAATGAAAGGTATATTAATATGCAGTTTGCTCATGAGTTCTATAAACTTACCGAATTGCTTGTCTAGACGCGCTCTTGCTCTAGATTGCGAAAACGGTAGGGGAGGTTTGTAAGCTGGAGGAGGAACGTAGGCATCTTCCTTCTCCTTTCCCTTTTCTTTCTCTTTCTTAACGGGGACTTCTACAAACTTGGGTTGCGGGTCGATAGTTGTGACTCTGCTCCTAGTTGTGATTGTCATCACCCTTCCTTTTGGGTTGTCCTCCGTCTTTCTTGGAAGTTTCCCTTGATTCCTAGGAACTTCCTCCGCATGGCTGAACATTTGGTTTTCTAAAACCTTTTGGGCTTTATCAACCTTAGTAATGTGATCATAAACCTTGATGATGCGGTCTCCAATCCTTGAAGCTTGCCCAAAATTGTTTCCAACATGGGATCGGGCTTCTCTTTCCCCGAAGTGCTTCCACCATTAGATGTTTGCCCCTGGCTTTCAAAGGACTGGAAGAAGAGGAAGGTGGAGTTAGTGAATTTCCTGAATTAGAAGGATAAGAATTACCGGAATTTTGTTGGTTGGAACGCCAATTGTTGTTGTTTGAACCCCTATTGTTGTTCCAATTGTTGTTCCGGTTGTTGTTGTTGTTGTTCCAATTATTCCGGTTGTTGTTCCGGTTGTTGCGATTGGTATTCTCATTACCGTTGTGGTTATTGTTGTTGCCTAAATAACCCACATCTTGCTCCTTGTGCTTCGGAAAGTTGGTTTTGATGGCTTCCTTCAACTCTTTAATCTCCGTGTTGAGAGAAAAGATTTGAGTTTGAGTTGCTTGTGATAGCTTTGCTCCTTGATCTACTTGATTCGCCTCTGCTTTCCGATGAGAATACTTCTCTATCACTCGCGCTTGCTTCTCAATGAAGTCCCAAGCGTCATCTTCCCTCATGTCCATGAATATACCACATGAAAGGGATTGGAGCTTGAATTGTGTCTCCACATCCAGCCCCTTATAGTATATCTCCAATAGTGCAAGCTTGGATATGCCATGATGAGGACAATCCAATAGCAAATCCTGAAATCTTTCCCAAGATTGAAACAAACTTTCGTTAGATCTCATAGAAAATGCGTTAATCTTACCTCTTAGCTCCGCCGTTTTGGATGGCGGAAAGAACTTAGTGAGGAACTCCGCAGAAAGATCCTCCCATGTTTCAAGCTTTCCACTTGGAAGAGCTTGATACCAAGACAATGCTTTCCCCTTCAAGGAGAAGAAGAAAGGCTTGAGTTTGTAGCTGTTGGTAGTTGCGTTCTTTGGCTTCATTGTCTCCATCATAATCTCAAAGTTTTGTAGATGTTGGTGTGGAGATTCAGCGCTTGTTCCACCAAATTGGTTTTGGCGGACAATAGTAATAACTTGAGGGTTGAAGCTAAACCCTTGTACATCGTCAGCATCAAAGTTCACACCTAAACGGCGTGGTTGCTGCGTTGGATCCATTCTTTGGCCAAAAGTTCTTGGCTCCTCTTCTACACGTTCGGCCCTCGCATTCCTAGGTGGAACACGGCGATTTGTAGCTGGCCGTGGAAAGAATGGATTCACATTGATCGTTGGATCAATTTCCTCTAGTGGTGGCATGGAGGAGTCGCTATCCTCATTGGATGAGTTGGCTCTAACCGATCTTCCCGGTCTCCTCCTTTTCTTTTCCTCCTTGAGGTTGTTTATTTCCAGCCTCATTTGGAACATCATGTCCGTTAGATCATCAACCTTCATTTGATGACGATCCGTTTCTTCCCTACGAGTCTTCTCACTCCATTGGAGTTGAGCTTCCTTTTCCGCTAACTCCGACTGGAGATCACGTTCTCTTTCTTCAGCCATTTTTCTTTCCTTAAGCTTTCTCCTCAAAGTCCTCTCAAGCTCTTGATCAAGAGGTAAGAGGTCTTCGTTATTCCTAGACCTGCGCATGCACTCGAAAAGATATCAAATAACAAGGGAGAAGCTCCCAAGCTTGACAACCGATAACCGAATTCGGCCTAGACCAAATCCCCGACAACGGCGCCAAAAACTTGTTCGCCACTTAGCGTGCGTGCAAATAAGCTTTAATTATAAAACTAGAAATCAAGCAAGCGAACCCGCAGTGTACGGATCGATATAGTTAAACAAGAATTCCAGAGTATCGAACACAGGGATTTGGGGGGTTAAATCCAGTTAAGAGTTATCAAGCAAGTAAATGTATGAGCTTTGTAAATTATTGGGAAAACAACAATCCTAAAGATCCAGGAATCCAGCTGTGGCAATCGATTCAAGATATACTAAAGATATAAGGACAGAGTTGAGGTATGCAAAGGTATACGAATGTAAGGCAATGTACGGTGAAGTTCCAAGACCTTATATGATTCACCTAAAGACACTCTCTATAAAGGTTGTTGAGGCTTCAGTATAGAAAGGATCTAAAGGTAAGAATTGAACTCAAATACCCAAACTTGTAACCCAAGGATCAAGACTAACTAAACCGATTAAGGTTGTGACACTCAAAATCGGGGTAGAGGTTATTGAGGCTTCACTACCACCTAGAAAGGCAAGCAAAGACTAAGTTAAAGCAAATCTTTAACTTTGGATTAAAGTAAAAGCAAGGTTCGTAACTGACACGAAATTACGGGTAGTTCTTGAGTTCCACGGCCGTGGAAGCTCAAGAACAGACCGTGGATTAGGTTCGTCGGTGATTCTCTCTAACTCTCAGGATCCAATCTGTTTACGATCGATCTATCATCATCTAAGCCACAACTATCAACCCTTCACCTTAGAATTGCTAAAGGGTTTTAGCCAACAATAGTCATATTGACATCAAATTCAAGAATTAAAAGAATGAAAGATGAAAACTTCCGAAAACCTTCAATAACTTTCAAACCAATCTCAAATCCACAAATATCAATGATAATGCAACTCAGATTTGGAATGAACACAAACAAGTAACTATTCTAGATAAGAACGAAGAACGGGATGTCAATCCGTCTTCTAATCAAACCTAGGAACAAAGTATGAAATCTCCTTACGAACAATCTTCCAATTCTTCACTCTTCCTCTAACTTTCCGTCAATCCGGAAGTCTCAATAGGGCTAGGCGCAAATCTCTCAACGGAGGTCTAAGCGAAGGCGTAAACTAGGGTAAGCAGAGGTGACGGAATCTCCTTCCTTCCGTCCTTATATAGGCCCAAATAAAATGCGTCTTCGGCCCATGTGCGTATAAGATCGTGGCTTAAAATATTGCGTAAAAGATCATCAAGATCACGGTCGTGGAAGGATTCCACGCCCGTAATTTAGAGCGTGGAGTTGGATCACGGTTTGTCACAACTCTCCACGGCCGTGTAAGTTGCTAGAATGCACCACGCTTGTCTTGCCAAGGTTCCACGGCCGTGGATTAGAGCGTGGACTCTAATACGATCGTACTTTAGAGCGTGGAATGTACATAGCTCGTAATTTCCTTTGTTTTTGCGTCATTCTTCATCCTAGCATCATCCTTAGCTCCTAGTGATGTCGTCAATCCTTGGACATGCTCAATCTATCTCCATTCTCCCTTGATTAGTCCGGTTTTAGCTCTTAATTGCCTACAATCAACACAAAGCTTATGTAGACCTCTATATCGACAAAATAGATAAACTAACTCACAATTGCTTCCATGCTTTATCAATGAATACCAATATAGATGAAATACACTTAGAAAACGTGCCTAAAATATCACAATATTTCATGCTAACACTAAACCCGAAATCCTGGACGTCTTCACCTCCGAAATTCACACCTAAACGGCGTGGTTGCTGAATTGGATCCATTTGTTGCCCAAGGGTTCGTGGTTCATCCCCTCCATCAGCGACTCTCACATCTCCAGCGGGAATGCGAGGATCAACATATGGTCTAGGATTGTCACGAACTGGATGGATTATTGGTGCAATATCCTCTAGGTCCGGCATGTCATCATCGTCGGATGATTCAGCAATAGATTCCTTAGCTTTCTTCTTCTTCTTATTCTTCTTAGCATCATTCCTCTCTAGTTTCATGTCTAGAATCATTGCTCGAAGCTCATCTATTTGAAACTGATTATGTTCTTTTTCTTCCAAGCGAGCTTTCTCACTCAATTGGAGTTGAGCTCGGGTTTCATCCAATTTCTCTTGGATGTTCCTCTTTGTATTTTCAGCCATCTTTTTCTCTTTCATTTTTCTTCTCAAAGTTTTCTCAAGTTCGGGATCAAAAGGAACGAGATCTTTGGTAGATCTATTCCTTCACATATACCGAAAGAATCTGCAAAAATCACTCAAAAAGACAAATCAAAACACAAGAGCAAAAGCTCCCAAGCTCGACAACCGAGAGCCGAATTTGGTCTAGACCAAATCCCCGGCAACGGCGCCAAAAACTTGTTCGCCTCAAAGTGTGTGCGTCAAAGTCTTAAATTTATACCTAGAACTTATGCAAAAGCGAACCCGCAGTGTACGGATCAGCGTAGTAAGGCAAGAAATTCCAGAGTCGAACTCAGGGATTTGGTGAGAATAAAATCAATTCACAAGTTGTCGAGCAAGTAAAATATAGAAGCTTTGCAAATATTGGGAAAACAGCAATCCCAAAGATCCTAGTATCCAATTGTGGCAATTGATTCAAGATATTCTAAAGATATAAGGACAGAGTCGGGATTGCAAAGGTATATCTAAGGTAAGGTATTGTACGGTGAAGTTTCAAAACCCTGTATGTCTCACCCAAAAACTCTCTCTATAAAGGTTGTTGAGGCTGCAGTATAGGAAGGATCAAAGGATAAGAATTACTCTCAAATACCCATGCCCAAACCCAAGGAATTAAAGACATGCCAAAACGGTTAAGGTTGTGACACTCGAAACCGAAATAGAGGATGTTGAGTCTCACTACTATCTAGAAAAGACAAGTCAAGGCTAGGTTAAAGCATATCTCTAACTTTGGATTAAAGCAAAAGAAAAGGTCATACGACAGAAGAAACCACGGCTAGATCTTGAAGAACAACGGTCGTGGTTTTCAAGAACAGACCATGGAAAAGGTTGTCGACGAGGTTTCTCGCAACTCTCAGGATCCAATCTGTTTACGATCAATCTATCATCATCTAAGCCACAACTATCAACCCTTCACCTTAAAATTACTAAAGGGTTTTAGCCAATAACCATCACCATTGAATCAATCTCAATAATAGTCGAATAATCAATCTCAAATCCAAAACAACAAATGTGTTTAATGAATACAGAAAAAGGGAACAGAAATCCTCACAATAATCTTGAGAAACAAATGAAGAACGGGATGTCAATCCCAAAAACTTGTTACGCTAAGATTGTGTAGCACAAAAGTCTTACAATTTATAAACTCGATATAATTTCCTAACTCCTAGCGAACCCACAGTGTATGGGTCGTTTTGTAGAAAGGATAGTATTTCGAGGTCGAACACGAAGACTAAGGTGAAATCAAATCAAACAAGTGATCATAGATAGTGTGAATCTAGTCTAAGAAAAGAGAAAGAAATAAAGAAATAAAAATCATGATATTTTTTGTTGGGTTTTTTTTGTGGTGATCAAGCAAAGATCACAAATCAAGCAAGATAATAAATCAAACTAACAACTCAAGCTAGCAAAATAAACAAACAACACAAACACAAGATATGTGATCAAAGAGAGAAAAGTGGATTCTAGAGGTCAAGATTTCCGGTTATGGCATTGGACTCAAGCTTCTAAAGATTCTAAGGACAAAGCTGCGGTGTTGGGAAAGGGTGTTTCTCTAATGGAAGCAATTACCGGGTAAGTCTCTTGCTTTACTAATCCCGCATCAAACTCCTATTACCGGGTAGGTCTCAAGGGGTTAAAGTTGGGAATTCTACACAAACCGGACTCTACTTAAGGGGCAAACCTCTCCTTACCAGGTAAGTCTCGGAAAAGGCAAGTCTCAAACAACAATCCTAGCACACTCAATCCAATAGCGGCTTATGAGGCTCACTGCTACCTAGAGTTCATCATCTTAGGTATCTAAGATCGGAAATTACCGGGTAGGTCTCTTCCCTCACTTAGTTTTCTAGCATTAGGTCACCCTAAGCTATATTATGCTTAAAAAACGCTAGGATTTCAACAACCTAATATCCTAACATACAGATTCATCAATTATAGAGCAACAGAGAGAAAAATCGGGTGGATCATAGCAAAAATCGGACGATATGCCTGAAGAACAGGTCGATTTTTGCTTCTAGGTTAGGTTTTATGCATACGAATCATCCTAAACTAACATATAAGTCCATTCTATCATCACCCAAGCCATAACCATCAATCCATCACTCCAGAATCACAATAAACTAGCCAATAACATGCATTTCAAGATCCAAAATCATCACACAAGCATACATGGTTTTCATAGGTAGATGATGAAAGATAAGCAAGTAAAACAAGAAATCTCAGCTGAATATAAGTTTAAGCAAGACT
Source organism: Fagopyrum homotropicum (assembly GCA_033239125.1). Taxonomy (NCBI): domain Eukaryota; kingdom Viridiplantae; phylum Streptophyta; class Magnoliopsida; order Caryophyllales; family Polygonaceae; genus Fagopyrum; species Fagopyrum homotropicum. Next base: position 3,240,390 of record BSWB01000005.1, on the reverse strand, counting down.
TACAACCCTTCAAAAGAAGTTCCAAAACGTTCCTAACAATCCTTCCAAGAGTTCTTCAACCAAAGACTCTAAAAATCACTCAAAAACTCACTATCACTCTAAGTTTTGGTGTTCTTCTCTTCTCCCAAAAATGAGAGAATGTGGGAGAATGAGGTGTGTGTGAGAGAATGTGGGAGAGATCCCTTAGCCACGGCCTGTAGGACCGCTTATATTCTCCATCAAGAGCAAGGGCCGGACAAAGAGATCGTGGGACACGTGGCGAAAGCTGTCAAAGGCCAAAAAATCGACCCAGACAGAAAAATCGTCCGATTTTCCTGATTGTTGGGTCGATTTTCTTCAACAGAGGCTTGTTATGATCGTCTAGCCATGAGTTGCTCCATTGCTTGCACCAATAAGAGTCCTTGTGTCCTTCATTGCTACAATTATGTTCCTTCAAAGCCTTGGATGTGTACCACCATGAGGCTTGACCCTCGAATGTATAGATTAATGTCCAAAAGATCCCGAAATACCTACAAAACCGACAAAAGCTCGTGTAGACGTCTTTTCTAGAAATATGCATGAATTAAGCGTAAACGTCATGAACTAATGCCAAACCGTGCATGAATAACGGGAAAAACTATCTAAATGAATGCCTAGACTAACGTCATAAATCACGTTATCCCCGTCTCTAAATGTAAACCCTAAGATAATCTCTAAGTACGCAATCTCCAAATCGCGTCCTTCTCGGAATCTTCCCAAGCAATGATCCAAAATCTCTCTCTTCGGGTGTAAGCGGCCGTCAATGCGAGCATCCCCTTTTTCTCCCTCCTTCAGCCTTCTTATAGGGAAAAATAGGGTTACGAGAAAGCCCGATAACTATTGCTGACCAATATGATACGTGGCAACGTCATGGAAATCATGGTCTAGTGTAACATTCCACGGGCGTGGTTTAGGGCGTGGAACTTTCTGTTGCTCTTCGACATCACTTTCCACGATCTTAATGCACAACCACGGTCGTGGTTCTCTTGGTTTGGCCGTGGAAACTCAAAAGCCTTTGTGAAAGCCTTTGTTTCGTAAAGTTCTCTAATCATGCTCCTTCCTTAGCTTCTCCAATGAATCTCCTTGACATCTAGCATGATCAAATACTCCTATCCCTTCGCATATGCTCCAATTCAAGCCTTTATTCACTTATGAACATAACAAAGCTTGTGTAGATCTCTATATCAACAAAATAGGTGAATGTGCTCATAAATGCTTCAAACTCATATCCATGTATACATAAAAAAGGGAAAAACAATCAAAACAAGTGCTTAAAATATAGTCATATTGCATGCTATCATATATCAGTGCCACTTTATGAGCTCTTGAAGAAGGATGTCACATTCATGGTAGATGAGAAGTGCAAGAAGGCATTTGACACCTTGAAAATATTGCCTCCAATCACCCAATTGGGAGAAGCCCTTTGAGATAATGTGTGATGTCAACGACTATGTCGTAGGTGCCGTCTTGGGAAAAAAGGATGGGAGAGCATCATATGTGATTCACTACGCCTCAAGGACATTGAACGGAGCTCAAATAAACTACTCCACCACCGAAAAGGAGATGTTAGCGGTGCTTTTTGCCTTGGAGAAATTCAGGTAATATCTTCTTGGTGTAAAGGTAATAGTTTACACTGATCATGCAACACTACGCTACCTCATGACCAAGAAGGAGGTCAAGCCAAGGTTGATCCGTTGGGTCCTACTTCTAAGTGAATTCAACTTAGAAATTCGGGACAAGAAAGGAGCGGAGAACCTAGTGGCTGACCACCTGAGTAGGTTGGTGAAGGAGGATGAAGATCCAGGAGAAGAGAAAGTCATCCTTAGAGTTTTCCAGACGGCACCTTTTATACAACCCTCTATTATAACCTACCCTACGGCCAAAGGAGCCCGCCCCTGCGCCACGCTGCCCCTGCGCCTCCCTTGTCACCGCCCATGCGGCTTGCTCTGGCCGCCCCCACGGAAAACCTTGCAGAGGTATTGTATAATCTGCATTCATTTAAGCCCTGGTTTGCTGACCTTGTGAAATTCCTTGTCAATACCCCTAGATTTCACCAAGGCTCAGAGAGAAAAGGTGAAAGCCGAGGTTGGGCACTATGCTTGGGATGATCCCTACTTATGGAAACATTGTAGCGATCAGGTAATTCACCGTTGCATTCTGGATAATGAGGTACAATCTGCTCTCTCTTTCTGTCATTCAGAAGCATGTGGAGGACACTTTGGGGCTAACAAAACGGCTAGAAAAGTATTGGATGCGGGTTTCTTTGGCCACACATCTTTCGAGATGCATTTGCGTTTTGTAAAGTGTGTGATAGGTGTCAACGAATAGGTAATATCTCTAGGAAAAATGAAATGTCACAATCGTTTCCTATTTTTTGCAAAATTTTTAATGTTTGGGGAATTGATTTTATGGGACCCTTTCCTAACTCTTTCGGTAATACCTTGCGGTGGACTATGTTTCCAAGTGGGTGGAAGCAAAGGCCACCAAAACTGATGATTCTAAGGTTGTGGCAGATTTCCTCAAGGATAACATCTTTGCAAGGTTCAAGATTCCTAAAGCTTTGATAAGCGATAGAGAATGCATTTTCGCAACAAAATGATCACCGCCCTCCTTAAGAAGTACCATGTCCATCAAAGAGTCTCCACAACATACCACCCGCAAACCAATGGGCAAGAGGAAGTGTCAAACAGAGAGATCAAGACGATTCTCAAAAAGACGGTGACCCCCAGAAGGAAGGATTGGAGTCTAAGGCTCAACGACGCCTTATGGGCGTACGGTACGGCCTACAAGACCCCCATTGGGATGTCACCATTCCGTCTTGTGTTTGGCAAGGCTTGTCACCTGCAAGTGGAACTAGAACACAAAGTTTGGTGGGTGGTAAAGAAGTGCAACATGAACTTGAATGAGGTCGGTGAGTTCCGGAAACTCTAACTGGAAGAGCTAGAGGAACTGAAGCTCGACACTTATGATCATGCCACTGCATCCATGATAACATGAACTATAGTCCATATTTTAGGGTTTTTTGGACGTTTTATCTTCAATAATCTGCATGTTTGTATGTATAATATGTGATTATATTACCATTTCATCTACCTTTGCAAGAATCGAGGTCTACACCTAGTTTTGTTGTAATCGTAGGTAAAATGGCACGTTTTGCATCAAAAAGGAGAAAAAGGAGCTATGGAGTCATTGGAGCTACATTCAGGAACATAAGGAACTATCCAGGAAGCATAGCCATGGATTAGAGATTCACTTTGGACCAAATTTGAGAGATTTCACATTCAGTTGTGACTCACCTCGGTTGACTACAGATTTACCTCGACCGAGGTGATCCAGAGAAGTCGACTCGACCGAGGCGAACACCTGGGACGCGGCGAGAATATTTTATTCTTGGCTGAGATCTTTTATCTTTGGAAAGAGATCTTATATTTTGGGCTTGGCTCCTGGAAGGAAGAAGATATGCTAGATCATATATTTTACCTATTTTTATGGGAAGAGATCTTTCTAAGATATCTTATCTTTGGAGAGTAATTTTTCTATAAAAAGGGTCGGATTTCCCACAAATCTGACATCTTGTATACATCCGCATACAGTTGGAGATCCCGCATAGCACGCAGCAACCATACTCCAGTTGGGAGATTTGAAGAACCTTTTTGAAGGTTGAAGAAGGAAGATTGTACCTTTTATAGCTTTTGAAGGGTTTTTGTAAGATCATCTTAGATTCCCTTCGTTGTTGTCTTGTCTTGTTGGATTTCTATCCAAGGAACGCTTTGTTGTGATATTTGATTCAGTTATTGAAGTCTTTTCATTAAATTCTTCTTGTTCAAATATTCACCTTCTTCCCATATATTTGATTATTGCTTTCATGATGATGAGTGGCTAGTTTCCTTGTGTGATTCTAGGGTGATTGGCTGAAGGTTGTGGGAAAAAAAATGATAGAATGATCTTAATCACAGTAGGATCCTGAAAGTTCAAGTCTTTAACCTTAACCCTAAGCATCTCGCTCAGTCGATGAACATCTCGGCCGGGGTGGAATTCTTCTGACCGAGGTGACTTATCTGATCCGAAACTGAGAGTTAAGTGTTAGAGTTTGCCAAATCCTATTCTTATTATACCTTTCCTGGTTCAATGCAAGCTTAGGATGAGACTTACCCGGTAATTCCTTAGTTTGTTTACCTAAGATCATAAGTGTAGGTAATAAAGGTTTATCCTTTATTGGGGTTTGAGTGTGCTTTCATCCCATCTTTGTGAGTTAGCCTGAGACTTACCCGGTAAAGGTTGTTCTATTCCCTTAGATGGTGTGTTAGTTTGAGGTTATAGTTCTTTATCTTAATTCCTTGAGACTTACCCGGTAATAGGAGTTACGGTTTAGGATTAGTGAGGAGTGAGACTTACCCGGTGATCTATTCCACTTTAGTAACACCTTCCCTATGCAAAAATCTCAGCTTTGTCCGCTTATCTTTAGATCTTGAGTTGGAACCACAACTAGATGCTTTAATCCCTAGAATTGCATATTTCCTTTATTGACTGTTTATCATCTTTGATTGTTTTAATTACTTTGTGGTTAGTAATTACTAAAGCATACCGTAATTGGACTTTGTTTCACTAAGTCTCTGTGATCGACCCCTGGAATTCCTTGCTTTTTACTACGATTGACCCGTACACTGCGGGTTCGCATCCTTGTCTTAAGCTTACATCTAGGGTTATAAATTTAAAGCTTGCACACACCGTTTGGAGCGAACAAGTTTTTGGCGCCGTTTCCGGGGACTTGGTCTAGACCGAGCCGGTTACGGTTTGCTTTTGGGGCACTTGCCCCCGTGTCTACTAACCACTCTACTTGAGTGACTTTTGCAGGTTCTTTCTTAGGTTTATGCGAAGAACCCGCACTGGGAAGGAAATCGTTCCTTACGATCCCGAACCAGAAATGACATACAAACGTCGCTTACGAGAAGCAAAGATGGCCAACCAAGACAATCGTGATCTTGAGGCCGAGTTGAAAGAGGCGCTAGAGCAGCTACGCCTCAGCAGGGAAGAGCTAAGGCAAGAGAAAGAGGAAACTCGCACCAGGACTGAGGCGATCGAAGCGGATATGGCAGCCTTACGAGACCAATATCTACTTCGACCGAGGGAATATCCAGTTCCAGATCCTCGACCGATGCAGGATCCAGTTGCTGACCCTCGACCGAGGCAGGTTCCAGTACCTGACGCCCCGGCCGAGATACTTCCACCTCGGATGCCAGTCCGAGGCGTTCTTCTTGCAGGAATCCCACAAACCCTAGGTCAAAGGATGGACCCCAATCAACAACTGAGGCATCCAGGAGTTAACCTAGGAGATCCAGCGGACCATGACTACGAACTTCGACCGCAAGTTCTATCCATGATTCGCCAATGCCAATTCGGAGGGCTAGAGAAAGAATCACAACATCAACATCTTCAAAACTATGAGATCTTGATGGAGACCTTGAGACCCTCAAGGATTGAAAATAACAACTACAAGCTAAGACCTTTTTACTTTTCTTTAAAAGATAGAGCTCTTACTTGGTATCAATCTCTTCCTCCAGGAAAAATTAGCACTTGGGAGGAGATGACAACGGAATTCTTGACCAAATTCTTTCCCCCCTCAAAGACCGCTGAAATGAGAGGGAAGATCAATGCTTTCATTATGAAGGACAAGGAGAGCTTGTCCAAGTCATGGGAGAGGTTCAAGGACATTCTTTTGGATTGCCCACATCATGGGATTCTAAAGATAGAGTTATTGGAGATATACTTCAAAGGACTGGACGGAAGCACCCAGTTCAACCTCCAACTACTCTCCGCTAGTACCTTTATGGACATGGCGATTGACGAAGCTTGGGACTTCATCGAGAAGCAAGCTTTGCATATGGAGAAGTACACCCACCAAGGAGCTGAAGGTGGAGTTAAAAGAGTTAACTTCTAAGAAACTCAGCCCAACAACAATCAACTCACGTCTTTGAAGAATGACGTGAAGCAATTGCAGGAACTCTTGGTTGCTCAAACCAAGAAGGAAGAGCAAGGACAAAGGAACAACAACAATGGATACCGTAACAACAACAACGGTTCCCGGAACAACAACTACAACAACAACAATAGAGGATCCAATAGCAATAATTGGAGGGCGAACAACCAAAATTCTGGTAACAATCATTCTAACTCCAATTCTAACGATTCCTCTAATCCTTTCCTCTCTTCCCCTTCTTCTTCTTCTACTCCATTAAAGAGCCAGGGGCAAGGATCAAGTTCGTCTCAGCCGGAAAAGAAAGACGCAGTACTGGAGGCTATCTTGATCAAGCTTAGTGCTATGGAGACTTCTATGACTTCATTTTCGAAGGCCCAAAAGGCCTTTGAACAACAACTTGCAAGTAGGGCGAATGAAGCGCCAAGAGATCTAGGGAAGCTTCCAGCAAGGACGGAGAGCAACCCTAAGGGCCAGATCATGGCCATAACTACGAGGAGTGGACTGAAAACTACAGATCCAGTGCCTCGGTCGGTGCCAGTACCGACGAAGACCACCTCGGTCCAGGTGCAATCGAAGAACACTTCGACCGAGATGCCAACCGAGGTGGAGCCACAGAAAGCGGAGGGGAAAACTGAAGTTTATGTTCCACCTCCTGCATACAAACCACCACTTCCATTCCCCCAGTCAAGGGTCAGAGCACATCTAGACAAGCACTTTGGTAAGTTCCTTGACTTGATGAATAAACTGCATATTAACATTCCTTTCCTTGATGCTATTCTAGGGATGCCCGCCTATGGGAAGTTCTTAAAGGAGATCCTATCAAGGAAGAGGAAACTGGAAGATTTTGGTGAAGTTAGGATGACATCTAAATCCTCGAAGCTTATTCAAATCATGAAGGAGAAGATGCCACCTAAATTAAGAGATCCCGGCTCATTTTGCATTCCCATTCAAGTTGGGGATGTCACTTGTGAAGCCCTTTGTGATCTAGGAGCCAGCGTGAGCATCAATCCGCTGGAGCTATGTGTGAAGATCGGACTTGGAGAGCCCAAGCCGGTCAAGATTCAACTATACATGGCGGATCGCTCCATCACCCATCCCGTGGGAATCTTGGAGGACATTCCGGTCAAGTTAGGTAACTTCTATTTACCAATAGATTTTGTTGTACTTGACATTCCCGCAGATTATCCTGTTCCTATTATTCTCGGGAGGCCATTTCTAGCAACTTCGGGTTGCAACGTGGATTGCAAGAATGCCAAGTTGAAATTCAACATTGGTGGCGATGAGGTGGAGTTCGCACTACTTGCAGCCATGAAAGGGGAGCATCTAAGCGACGATATCTTCAACATCTACGATGAAGAAGAATCAAGAGAATTGGTGAGCTCTATCCTTATTAATGATCCACTCGAAAGAGTTATTAGTTTCAGTTTAATGGAGGAAGGTATAGATGCTTCTTGTGATGCAGATATATGGAGCTTAAAAGCACTAGAAGAAGATCCAGGAGCTAAAACTAAGAAGCTAATCCAGGAGACGAAGATCTCCAATTTCGGTTCCAGTTGCAGTACCTCGACCGAGGCACTTCCTGGACTGAGCGAGGCGACTGGAGAACATCTCGGTCAACGCCTTTGCGCCTCGACCGAGGTCGATGGCGAGACGACTTCAACTGAGACTTACGAAAGTCCAGTTTCTGGATCTACTCCATTGGAAGAAGGAAGCAAGGATCCGCCTCAGAAAGCACCCCCAGTTGTGGAGCTTAAACAACTCCCAAATCACTTGAGGTATGTCTTTCTTGGACCGGATTCCACTTATCCCGTTATTGTTAGTGCTTCCCTCTCCGAAACTGAATTGTCTAAACTAGTGCATGTCCTGAGAAAGCATCAAAAGGCTTTGGGTTATACTATAGATGATCTTATTGGCATTAAGCCTTCTTTCTGCATGCATAGAATTCTAATGGAGGATGATCATAAGACTTCACGGGAACCTCAAAGACGGTTAAATCCGATCATGAAAGAGGTTGTGAAGAAAGAAATTCTTAAGTTGTTGGATGCAGGTATCATATATCCTATCTCGGACAGCAAGTGGGTTAGCCCGGTACATGTAGTTCCGAAGAAAGGAGGGATGATCGTTGTGACGAATAAGAACAACGAGTTGATCCCAACCAGGACCGTTACGGGCTGGAGGGTTTGCATTGATTATAGGAAGCTGAACACGGCCACACGGAAGGACCATTTTCCACTTCCCTTCATTGATCAAATGCTCGAGCGGTTGGCCCAACATTCACACTTTTGCTACTTAGACGGTTATAGTGGATTCTTCCAGATTCCTATCCATCCGGATGATCAGGAGAAGACCACTTTCACTTGTCCATGGGGGACATTTGCTTCATTTGGATTGTGCAATGCACCCGCTACCTTCCAGCGATGCATGATGGCCATCTTTTCCGAATACATAGAGGAGATCATGGAGGTATTTATGGATGATTTTTCTGTATATGGTTCCTCTTTTGATGATTGTCTATCTAACCTTTCTCTAGTGCTTAAAAGATGTGAAGACACTAATCTCGTTTTGAATTGGGAGAAGTGTCATTTTATGGTTAATGAAGGCATTGTGCTAGGACACCTCGTTTCTAATCGAGGCATTGAGGTCGATCGCGCTAAGATCGAGACTATTGAGAAACTCCCTCCCCCTTGTTCTGTTAAAGGTGTGAGGAGTTTTCTCGGGCATGCAGGTTTCTACAGGAGATTCATCAAGGACTTCTCTAAGATTTCTAAACCTCTAACTAACCTCTTGAATAAAGATGTTGTTTTTGAGTTTTCGCAGGAGTGTCTTGATGCTTTTTACAGGATTAAGGAAGCGTTGATCTTCGCTCCCATTATCCAACCTCCGGATTGGACCTTGCCCTTTGAGATCATGTGTGATGCTAGTGATGTAGCCGTAGGAGCGGTGCTTGGATAGAAGAAAGATGGACGAACCACCGCCATCTACTATGCTAGCAAGACGCTAGATGTAGCACAACGCAACTACGCTACCACCGAGAAGGAGTTATTGGCGGTTGTATATGCTTTCGAGAAGTTTTGTTCCTATCTAGTAGGGGCGAAAGTCATTGTCTACACCGACCATGCAGCCATCCGTTACTTGTTGGCTAAGAAAGATGCCAAGCCACGCCTTATTCGATGGATTCTCTTGCTTCAAGAGTTTGACTTAGAGATCCGCGACAAGAAGGGATCCGAAAACTCTGTTGCGGATCACCTCAGCCGGCTACCTCCATGATCACGCGAGAAGGATGACCCGCCCATTGACGATTTATTCCCCGATGAGCACTTACACTTGTTGGAGCATTTGATAGACTTACTTACTTCACCTCACGATGGAGGTAAAGTATGGGGTGAGGGTACCTCCCATCACGTTTGAGAGACGCATCATGATCCAGCTAGCGACCTTAAACCAAGTGCTTCTTGGGAGGCAACCCAAGGTATTGCTTTCTTTTCCCGTTTTCTAGTCTAGCTTAGATAGTTTTGCTTTTGCTTTGCTTTGTTTTGTTTTTGGCATTCTAGACAGACAACAGGTGACATCTAAGGAAGGAGAAAAAACCAGGAGCATAACTGGAAGGACAAAAGATCGAGAATTTGAGAAGACGAAGTTTGACTGAGGCACATCTCGGTTGCTGTCAGAGCACCTCGACCGAGATGATTCTTGAGCAACCGAGGCGACTAGGGTTTCTGAAGAACTACCTCGGTCCAGTCGAGACCACCTCGACCGAGGTGACAGCAGTTCCAGAAAGGGTATAAAAGGGGGATTAATTTTCTCTCTCTTCCATTTTACCCTCCCTCGACCGCGGCGCTATACCTCACCTTGCTCCTTCGATTCTCCCTCATTTTCGAAGATTTTCGCTTCCAAACTGCAATCAAAGCGTAGAGGATCCCAGTGCATCGTCGATCTGTGAAGAAATCAAACCGAAACGGCCGAACGAGGTAAAAAGAGTACGAAACCCTAACATCGCTTTTTCGGTTCGATTCGGGATTGGATTGCCCTGCATTTGCTGAGAAACGGATTAAGTACCCCATAGAAACCAGTCGTAGTGATTTTGGGGGAAAAGAACTGGAAATTTTGAGGAAATTAGTTACGCAGTTTTCGCCTCGGTCCAGAAGTGTTGTGCCTCGGCCGAGGTGTTCTTGAGTGTTGTCAGACCGACCGAGGTGACCTGACAGTGAGATTTCTGAAAATGAGTTCTGACAGACGCCTTGCCCTTAGGGATAGATCCTCCCCTTCCCCTTCTTCCTCTTCTTCCCGACCCTATCGCCCGGTGATCCACGAGCGACACTAGGTTGATTACGGCCGTATTTCTGGCCGTCTAGTGATTGCACCTCGCTTCCTGGACGTGTCAGCCTTTGACTGTCTCCAGGTGGATGGAGACCTTAGGCGGATGATATCGACAGTAGGACTAGATCAGTTCACTGAGATCCGAGCCCCTGCCTATTTGGAGCCCACCTTAGAGTTTGTTAGCTCCTTTACCTACCTCCTCACAGAGCGATGAAGTACCGGTTGATGAACCGGAACTTCTTAGTGCCACTAGAGTATTGGAGGGATATTTTTGGTTTTCCTGCCCCCACAGTTGTTGATTTCCCTTCCTGATCTGTAGCTAGGGAGTTTTGGGGACAGATTGCCCATATTGTTGAGCACGCAGACAGATGGCGCCCTGGAGATTCCAGGGAGAAGGTCATCTTCCACTAAGCTTTTAGGTTAGCCCACCGCATTTTCAACGAGACGCTTCTGGCGCGTATTGACACGCCCCAAAAGGTCCGACAAGGGGAGTTGTTCAGCCTATATTGCATGGTGACCGGAGGGATCCCCGACTTTGGCTTGATGTTGGAAGAGGACCTGCACAAGATCAAGACCAAGGCGAAGGGGGACATCTGCTGCGGAGGACTTGTCACCCACATCGCCAGTACCAGGACATGGATCTCAGCGCTTGCACTATGGTGGCGGCTGCCAAGCCGCTTGGGCTGCAGGAGATGATTACTCGGCGGATTATGGTTCCCCGAGGACTGACTACACCATACGTGGCTATGCCATGGGAGCTGACTGTACCGCAGGGGATCAGATGGTCTGCCCAGTTCACAGTTTATGACCCTCATTACTGGCAGACCGCTTGGGCCCCACTGATGGAGGATTATAGAGAGGCAGCAGCTGCCCCAACTGAGGAGGAGGAGGTAGATGATGAGGAGACTGCTGATGACAGGGATGATGGAGTCCCGATGGATACAGGGACGGATACTGCCGGGACGAGTGCGCCGGTTATTGATCTGGATGACGATGATACTGAGCCGGCACCTGCTGCATCACCTGTGAGACCTGCTAGGCGTAGGGCACGCCGACATAGAGATCCAGAGGCTCACCGTCGGATCGATGACTTGACAGAGCAGATGATTGACTCTTATGCTGCTCTTACTGTGGACATCAATGAGAGATTTGCCGCCCAGCATCGACAGATCGACAGTTGGACTCATCAGATGCTAGAGAGCCATCATTATCAGCGCAAGATGATGGAGATCCAGTTCCAGCAGGCTATGGGTTATCCATTTGACTCATCCCAGTATCCATATGTGCCACCACCACCGCCACCACCGGATCAGGATTACTAAGAGTTGCAGGATTTTCTTTCTTATTTTTATGCAGTTCAGCTTATTATCCGGTGAGTATTTTATTCCTTAGACTTATTTTGACCCACTGGGACAGTGTGTCCCAAGTATGGGGTACTTGATGTATTATTTGACATTTATATGATGTATGACTCTACTTGATCGGATATTTATATTTATGCTTCATTTTGCATCTATGTGTTTATCTGAGATTGCATGCATACTTACAGGTTATTTGATTGAGAAAAACGTCGAAACTGGAAAAAAAAAACTGGTTTTAAAAAAAAAAAAAATTGACCTCGACCGGTGGAGTTCTGGCCGAACGAGGTGTTTCACCTCGGTTGACCTAAGAACACCTCGACCGAGGTGGGTTAACTGAGAGTTTTCGAAACGATTTTTGTGCTTTTTATCTGGATGTGATCTCAGTGAAGATTTTGCTTACTAACTGGTTTTGAAATCTTTATGTGTTTGAAAGGTTTTATAATATGTTTAAGTTGCTAAATGCTTTGTTTGAAATTATTGGCATGTTTAATACTTTGTTTTTATCCAAATTATGTTGAATTTGAAGGTTGACACCGCAAGATAAGTTCTCTCACTTTCTTCCTGGAAAGACCAAGGCAATTCATTCTTCTCTCTTCTTCTTCTTAATCATGCTTAGCCCCTCATATACATTTTGCCTCCCTTTACCTATCCGGGAATTTGGAAGCAAGCGAAGTGGTGAAAGCAAGTGAAGTTAAAGTTGAGAAGTTGGCTGGAAGTGAAAGTGTTAGAAAGTAATAATAGGTTTGGGGAAGTCAATCATGAAGATGAGTAACTCGGCACCATTCACATAGCCGGGTGTTTGTGTCTTGCCAAAGTCGGATTGAGCGATATTCCTAACGTGTCATGGTATGTGCATCAAGGGTTTGATGCATCTCAAAAAATTGATGATTGCTGATTTCCTAGGCTTCGGTTATTGTGCACCCTTGTCCATGCATCCCAAAAAGTAAAGTAAAAGAAAAAGTGTGAAATAAACAAAGCTTATTGGTGAAAGATGTTGAAAGTCAAAGTGAAAGTGAAGTATATCCTTTTCCCGGATTCTAGCACCACATTACCTTACATACATCCCTACCCTACACGTTTCTTGACCTTTCTTTTGGGAAGCCCTTGAGACCTCGAGTTGGTTGATTGACTTAGTGGTTTAAACTGGATTATGCATGATTAATTTCGATAATTATGACTTATTATGCATTCTATGATTTTATGCAAAGATGAACAACTTTCTTATATTTATAAAATGTTTTGATCATATTTTGATTTTAAATTCCATGAAGTATTCTCTTAGAGTGATCTATGATTGTAGCACACCATAAAAATGTTTTGAAAGACTTTTCATTGATTTTCTTGACTATTAATCCATTCTATCTTGTCTTTTATATGCGGAACTTGCTTGGGGACAAGCAATGGCTAAGTATGGGGTATTTTGATAGCATGAATTATAGTCCATATTTTAGGGTTTGTTTGGACGTTTTATCTTCAATAATCTGTATGTTTGTATGTATAATATGTGATTATATTACCATTTCATCTACCTTTGCAAGAATCGAGGTCTACACCTAGTTTTGTTGTAATCGTAGGTAAAATGGCACGTTTTGCATCAAAAAGGAGCAAAAGGAGCTATGGAGTCATTGGAGCTACATTCAGGAACATAAGGAATTATCCAGGAAGCATAGCCATGGATTAGAGATTCACTTTGGACCAAATTTGAGAGATTTCACATTCAGTTGTGACTCACCTCGGTTGACTACAGATTTACCTCGACCGAGGTGATCCAGAGAAGTCGACTCGACCGAAGCGAACACCTGGGACGCGGCGAGAATATTTTATTCTTGGCTGAGATCTTTTATCTTTGGAAAGAGATCTTATATTTTTGGGCTTGGCTCCTGGAAGGAAGAAGATATGCTAGATCATATATTTTACCTATTTTTATGGGAAGAGATCTTTCTAAGATATCTTATCTTTGGAGAGTAATTTTCCTATAAAAAGGGTCGGATTTCCCACAAATCCGACATCCTACATACATCCGCATACAGTTGGAGATCCCGCATAGCACGCAGCAGCCATACTCCAGTTGGGAGATTTGAAAAACCTTTTTGAAGGTTGAAGAAGGAAGATTGTAGCTTTTATAGCTTTTGAAGGGTTTTTGTAAGATCATCTTAGATTCCCTTCTTTGTTATCTTGTCTTGTTGGATTTCTATCCAAGGAACGCTTTGTTGTGATATTTGATTCAGTTATTGAAGTCTTTTCATTAAATTCTTCTTGTTCAAATATTCACCTTCTTCCCATATATTTGATTATTGCTTTCATGATGATGAGTGGTTAATTTCCTTGTGTGATTCTAGGGTGATTGGCTGAAGGTTGTGGGAAAAACAATGATAGAATGATCTTAATCACAGTAGGATCCTGAAAGTTCGAGTCTTTAACCTTAACCCTAAGCATCTCGCTCAGTCGATGAACATCTCGGCCGGGGTGGAATTCTTCTGACCGAGGTGACTTATCTGATCCGAAACTGAGAGTTAAGTGTTAGAGTTTGCCAAATCCTATTCTTATTATACCTTTCCTGGTTCAATGCAAGCTTAGGATGAGACTTACCCGGTAATTCCTTAGTTTATTTACCTAAGATCATAAGTGTAGGTAATAAAGGTTTATCCTTTATTGGGGTTTGAGTGTGCTTTCATCCCATCTTTGTGAGTTAGCCTGAGACTTACCCGGTAAAGGTTAATTCTATTCCCTTAGATGGTGTGTTAGTTTGAGGTTATAGTTCTTTATCTTAATTCCTTGAGACTTACCCGGTAATAGGAGTTACGGTTTAGGATTAGTGAGTAGTGAGACTTACCCGGTGATCTATTCCACTTTAGTAACACCTTCCCTATGCAAAAATCTCAGCTTTGTCCGCTTATCTTTAGATCTTGAGTTGGAACCACAACTAGATGCTTTAATCCCTAGAATTGCATATTTCCTTTATTGACTGTTTATCATCTTTGATTGTTTTAATTACTTTGTGGTTAATAATTACTAAAGCATACCTTAATTGGACTTTGTTTCACTAAGTCCCTGTGATCGACCCCTGGAATTCCTTGCTTTTTACTACGATTGACCCATACACTGCGGGTTCGCATCCTTGTTTTAAGCTTACATCTAGGGTTATAAATTTAAAACTTGCACACACCGTTTGGAGCGAACAATACAAATAGAAAACCAAGGCATAGCATGACCGGAATATCCTCCGAAAGGACTTTCAAGCAGGTAATAAGGTCCTTTTGTTTTAATCACGTTTAAAGCTTTTTGTAGGGAAATTCCACTCAAGATGGACAGGCCCATACGTCATTACCGAAGTCCATCCACGTGGTGATGTGAATCTATAAGATCCGCAAACACACAAAATTTTCAAAGTCAACGGACAAAGGCTCAAGTTGTACCATGAGGGAGTAACGAACGATCCAATTGACGAGATGGTCTTAGAGGAAGCCCAAGATGAGAAGTGAAGGACTTACGTCAAGCCAACGACGTAAAACAAAGGCATTGTTCGGGAGGCAACTTAAGGAAATAAAAGAAGGAGGTTTTGTCAAGATACCGCCCCTGCGGACCAATGTCACCTCCCCTGCGGTGAAACTGCGGTCCCAACACCGCCCCTAGTGTTGGGCCAGCACCAGCATCGCTCTGTCACCGCCTCCGGGGTGACAAGCCCCGCCCCTACAGTATTACCTAGAAAAGAAAGCAAATATAAAGATTTCACCAAACCTTCCTACACCTACCCCTCACCCATCTCTCTCTCTCCCCGTCACCTATCCACTCACCCATTTACGAAACCACTTCTTCTCAACATAACTCTCTCGCTCTCACTAACTCACCAACGCCCTCCTCACGCCCCTACGTACCACCACGCTGCACCACCGCCCCCTATCTTTGCCCCAACGCCACTGCCAAGTTATCCCACGGCCCTCGACACGCCCTTGCGGCGCCACCTACAACCCTCACCTCTCCTCCCCTCCCATCTACTTCTATCCGCTAACCACCACACAACCACCATCTCCACACCCCCATCTTCGGCATCCACCAACCCTCCCACCACTAGCATCGACGACACAAGGAAGTCCTCCACCATCGTCTCCGACAAGTTGACAAAGAAACCTTCAAAGATCCCCTTGCTATCTTCGCCCACCCCCGCGCCTCACTGCCCTTGCGGTTCTGTCACCCGCCCCCGCGGTTTTTGCAACAGAAATGTCAATTTCTTTGCATTTATTTGTGAATTCTAATTCCTCTACTTGCAAGTGATTATAGAATAGAGAAAGCAAGAAAATGCAAGATGAGCAGTAGAGAATTGGAGAGGAACGAGATAATGCAGAACCGAACTGTCTTTCCAACTCGGTTTTTGCATATTCCGACGTTGGAAAGCTTATGGATGTTGGAGAGTATGCAGGCATTCCTTGAGCATGTTGGGCTCGGGGAAAACCTTGGCAAGAGTGTTGTTGTGTACCCGGAGTTGAGAAGACAATTTGTGGCCACATTCAACATGGAGAATGACGATCACATTTGTGTTGGATTGTCGTTCAAGTTCAACAAGAACAAGTATTCCTTGAACTTGGACCAGATGAGAACAACTTTTGGGGTTACAAAGAACCCCTATGAGAAGTGGTGGGAGCCGGCTCCTACACAGGATCTCTTCGAGTTTTGGCATGCTGCCACCGGTTCAGACTTCCATGCAGAGGGCGAGTACAACAACTAACTCACTCACCCCTGCTTGAGGTTGCTGTCAAATATCATCATGTGTGTCTTCTGTGGACACAAAGAAAAGAACAAGGTCGCCCTCAAGATCCTTACATTGCTATACTCCTGAATCCCGGCATGTGACATCGTGCCGGGTTGGATTTCACACTTCCTTTATGCTTTGAAGCGGATAAGGAAGGACAAGCCTCGTGACATTGTTGGAGGAGGGATCATCGCCCTCATTGCGGCTCAGGTGATGGATGTGACGGAGTTGGAGGATGGGATGGCGATCTCATTCTACACCGAGGGACTTTTTTGCCGTTGCAAGTTGTTGAAGATGGAGGATGACCACCTCTTTTGGCTTTCATTCACCGATGGGAGTCATGTCACCTACTTGCCCCGGTCTTTGCCCTTCGGAGATGAGCTTTCCGACCTCTACATTGCCGCTGATCCGTACGTGCCGAGACGATCACAGGTTGCCATTGTTGAGCGGCATGCGGCGAGCTCGAGTCGGGGGTCGCTGAGGACTATCAGCCCATCCCCGATGACACAAAGATGCCCACGGCGGAGGATGAGGACCCCACATATGCCAGCTTGCTCCCTCAGATGAGAGCTCTGACCACTCAGCATCAAGAGTGGCGTACCAATTATTAGACGACGATGCTTGAGCAGCAACACGCTTGGCAGACAGGGTTTGAGGAGAGCATGACTGCTCACTTTGATCAGCGTCAGGATGCTTGACAGCGGGATGCTGAGCAAAGGATGCGGACCTATATTGACTCTCAACAGCAGGCTTGGCAGGTGATGTGATCCGGGGAACCGATGCAAATGGCTTCACTACAATGTAATGTTCTTATTTTCTTATTCCGAAGTCCGTTTAATGCGATTCAAGATGTTTTAGAACGACAACTTCAATCTCTACAACTAACATTATTAGTGTTTCATCTAATGAAAAATTGAACATAGAAGTTGTTCAACACATAATAACCCCGAATCCTCTTCAATAGACTCTTTAGTATTTTGGACATAGAGAATGCTACATTTATCCAATGAAGGTCCATAAATACTTGTTGGAAAGCTGATTTAAAGGTATAAAATATTGATGAAGATTACAAGTGCAGATTCGTCCAAGAGATGGGTTGTAAATGCAGTTCCTTCAGAAGTTGGATTTATGGACACAATGTGAAGAGTCCAAAACCAATGCCTTATCATGTGGATCTTTAAGGCCTATAATTTATTATGAATTTTGGCCTTGTTTTTGATCTTTTAGCTAGCCTTATTTTCCCTATTTAAAGGCTTGCTTGGTTCATAGAAAAATAAGTGAGAGTTGATAATATTTGGAACAGTGTTTGGTTCCTTGGTTTTTGGTGAGATGCCGAAACCTCCTCCTTGGTGAGATGCCGGGTGGGTTACCTTTGTGAGATGCGAGGGCGAAGGCATTAGTTCTCATAGGTGAGAGGCTTGTGAGAGTTGATGCGAGTATTGTAGAGTAGATGGTGAGATGCTTGAAGCTCTAGCAATACATATCTTGTACTTTATTTTCAATTATCACAAATCCAAAACACATGTGTATGTTTTCTTTAGTTTTTTCGTTTGTCTTGCATCGTTGGATCCTTTGGCTGGGGCGTATCATTAGGTATCAGAACCTTATTCGATATAAGTCAATAAGAGGCATCAAGATTCGAGGACGAATCTTTTTCAAAGGCGGAGAGGATGATGTGATCCGGGGAACCGATGCAAATGACTTCACTACAATGTAATGTTCTTATCTTCTTATTCCGAAGTCCGTTTGATGCGATTCAAGATGTTTTATAACGACAACTTCAATCTCTACAACTAACGTTATTAGTGTTTCATCTAATGAAAAATTGAACATAGAAGTTGTTCAACACATAATACCCCCAAATCCTCTTCAGTAGACTCTTCAGTATTTTGGACATAGAGAATGCTACATTTATCCAATGAAGGTCCATAAATTCTTGTTGGAAAACTGATTTAAAGGTTTACAATATTGATGCAGATTACAAGTGCAGATTCGTCCAAGAGATGGGTTGTAAATGCAGTTCCTTCAGAAGTCGGATTTATGGACACAATGTGAAGAGTCCAAAATCAATGCCTCATTATGTGGATCTTTAAGGCCTATAATTTATTATGACTTTTGGCCTTATTTTTGATCTTTTAGCTAGCCTTATTTTCCCTATTTAAACGCTTGCTTGGTTCATAGAAAAATAAGTGAGAGTTGATAATATTTGGAAAAATGTTTGGTTCCTTGGTTTTTGGTGAGATGCCGAAACCTCCTCCTTGGTGAGAAGCCGTGTGGGTTGTCTTTGTGAGATGCGAGGGCGGAGGCATTAGTTCTCATAGGTGCGAGGCTTCTGAGAGTTGATGCGAGTATTGTAGAGTAGATGGTGAGATGCTTGAAGCTCTAGCAATACATATCTTGTACTTTATTTTCAATTATCATAAATCCAAAACACATGTGTATGTTTTCTTTAGTTTTTTCGTTTGTCTTGCATCGTTGGATCATTTGGCTGGGGCGTATCATTGATAATGTGATCCGGGGAACCGATGCAAATGGCTTCACTACAATGTAATGTTCTTATCTTCTTATTCCGAAGTCCGTTTGATGCGATTCAAGATGTTTTAGAACGACAACTTCAATCTTTATAACTAACGTTGTAAGTGTTTCATCTAATGAAAAATTGAACATGTTCAAAATAGAAGTTGTTCAACACATAATACCCCCGAATCCTCTTCACTAGACCCTTCAGTATTTTGGACATAGAGAATGCTACATTTCTCCACTCAAGGTCCATAAATACTTGTTGGAAATCTGATTAGAAGGTCTACAATATTGATGAAGATTACAAGTGCAGATTCGTCCAAGAGATGGGTTGTAAATGCAGTTCTTTCAGAAGTCGGATTTATGGACACAATATGAAGAGTCCAAAACCAATGCCTCATTATGTGGATCTTTAAGGCCTATAATTTAGTATGACTTTTGGCCTTGTTTTTTATCTTTTAACTAGCCTTATTTTCCCTATTTAAAGGCTTGCTTGGTTCATAGAAAAATAAGTGAGAGTTGATAATATTTGGAAAAGTGTTTGTGTCCTTGGTTTTTGGTGAGATGTCGAAACCTCCTCCTTGGTTAGATGCCGGGTGGGTTGCCTTTGTGAGATACGAGGACGAAGGCATTAGTTCTCATAGGTGAGAGACTTGTGAGAGTTGATGTGAGTATTGTAGAGTGGATGGTGAGATGCTTGAAGCTCTAGCAATACATATCTTGTACTTTATTTTCAATTATCACAAATCCAAAACACATGTGTATGTTTTCTTTAGTTTTTCGTTTGTCTTGCATCGTTGGATCCTTTGGCTGGGGCGTATCATTTGGTATCAGAGCCTTATTCAATGTAAGTCAATAAGAGGCATCAAGATTCGAGGACGAATCTTTTTAAAAGGCGGAGAGGATGATGTGATCCGGGTAACCGATGCAAATGGCTTCACTACAATGTAATGTTCTTATCTTCTTATTCCGAAGTCCGTTTGATGCGATTCAAGATGTTTTAGAATGACAACTTCAATCTCTACAACTAACGTTGTAAGTGTTTAATCTAATAAAAAATTGAACATGTTCAAAATAGAAGTTGTTCAACACATAATACCCCCGAATCCTCTTCACTAGACCCTTCAGTATTTTGGACATAGAGAATGCTACATTTATCCACTGAAGGTCCATAAATACTTGTTGGAATTATGATTTAAAGGTCTACAATATTGATGAAGATTACAAGTGCAGATTCGTCCAAGAGATGGGATGTAAATGCAGTTCTTTCAGAAGTCGGATTTATGGACACAATATGAAGAGTCCAAAACCAATGCCTCATTATGTGGATCTTTAAGACCTATAATTTATTATGACTTTTGGCCTTGTTTTTAATCTTTTAGCTAGTCTTATTTTCCCTATTTAAATGCTTGCTTGGTTCATAGAAAAATAAGTGAGAGTTGATAATATTTAGAAAAGTGTTTGTGTCCTTGGTTTTTGGTGAGATGCCGAAACCTCCTCCTTGGTGAGATGCCGGGTGGGTTGCCTTTGTGAGATGCGAGGGCGAAGGCATTAGTTCTCATAGGTGAGAGGCTTGTGAGAGTTGATGCGAGTATTGT
Source organism: Fagopyrum homotropicum (assembly GCA_033239125.1). Lineage (NCBI taxonomy): Eukaryota > Viridiplantae > Streptophyta > Magnoliopsida > Caryophyllales > Polygonaceae > Fagopyrum > Fagopyrum homotropicum. The sequence continues at coordinate 3,219,852 of BSWB01000005.1, read as the reverse complement.
AGAGTGGATGGTGAGATGCTTGAAGCTCTAGCAATACATATCTTGTACTTTATTTTCAATTATCACAAATCCAAAACACATGTGTATGTTTTCTTTAGTTTTTCGTTTGTCTTGCATCGTTGGATCCTTTGGCTAGGGCGTATCAGCAGGAAAACTTTGAGACCTCCTTTGGTGCTAGGATAAATGCACAACAAATCCGCCTCAACGACATCTACCGGCGGCAAGAACATTTCGTCCGCCACTTCCCGTACCAACCACAGGAGCCGGATGGTCCATCCGGACCATCACACTTGTGAGTCTCCTATTTCCCTTCTCCACATTTTATTTTGCCTTCATCTTCACACTTTGAGGGCAAAGTGTTCTTCAAGTATGAGGCAGGGATCATATCATGCTTGTACAGTTTGTGAGTTTGTTTTGTTTGAATTTTCAGTTGTAATTCAGTAATATTTTCAGTCAAAAAAAAGAAAGAGAAAAGGCCAAAGAAAATGAGAAAAAGGAAATCCTTGAATAAACCGAAAACCTGAAAGGGAGGTTTAGGCAAAAAGAAGGTAGTCTGACCAACACTAGGTTGACGCAAAAATGAACTTGAGGGATGTGAGACTTTGGTGAGACTATCATAGAAAGAAGAAGAGTGGCAAGGTGAAAACCCGAAAGGACTCCTTGGCAAAATGAGCGACATCCGAGTGTAGGTTCTCCTTCCGACGTTGACGACATAAGAAGGGGAGACATAAGGAAGAGTCTGGGTAGGTCACTCTTGGAGCGATAAGGATGGTAGATTCTCTCTTTTCTCACCTTTCTCTTTTCTCACTTTTCTTTGGAAAATTTTCTTTTGTTTTCTCACCTTTCTGTTGCACCATGCTTCTTGAGACTTTGTTTTGATATTGATTAGATGTGTTTTTTACTCAGGACGAGTAAAGAGTATAAGTATGGGGAAGTTTGATAGGTGATGAAATCACTATCAGTTTTAGGTAGTTTTAGAGTCTTTTAGTTGTTTCATGTTGCTAATGTTTAGATCCAGATGAAGAAGTTCAAAATGAAGTAAAGAAAGGCTCTAACAACACTTGGGAGAAGAAGAAGAAGAAGAAGAAGAAGATTGACGAAGACAAGCTTCTGGTGCCACACCGTCCCCGCAGTAGAGGTCACCGCCCCAGCGGTGGCCAACGCCTCCGACGCCACAGCCAGCGCTCCAAGAGCAGTGTGTCACCGCCCCCACGACGTTACCTGGCCGCCCCGTTGAATCAAAAAATATATAAAAAAAGAAACTACGGTGACACCCCTAAAGACCAATGCCCGACACCGCCTTCTGCGCCTTTTCTGGCGCCCAAAAGACACATGTCACCACCTCTGCAGCAGCCTCTAGCCGCCCATGTGGTGACTCATCCCGAAGAAAAAGAGACAGCGCTCTTGCGCTTATGCCTGCGGACATGCAAAGCTGAAGAGGTTGTGTCACCACTCCCGTGGTGACACTTGGCCGCCCTTGCGGATCGACACCAGAAACGTCAAGAAGATCAACAGTTAGACATTTCAGAGCATTAAAGACCCCGCCCCCACAGCCCTGCCATGCCGCCCCCGCGGCTCAGCTGAAGAGGGAACGTTTTGGCTTAAACCACTCCTGCGACCCTGTAGCCCGCGTCTGCGGTTTAGCGCTAGAGGACTTTACTCCGGTTGTTTAGGCCATCTTTATGGCCTTAAAGTGGTTGTTTACAAAACCTCTTTACTCCCATTTACTGCATTTTCTAGTATAAATAGAGTCTTAGGCTGATTGCTAGAATCATCCTCATTATCCCACTAAAGCTCTATTTGTTTAAGTTGCCATTTTGTATGAAGTTCTAAGCTTCCTTGCTACATTGGGTTGATTAAAGCTTCCAAGTTTGTTCTTTTTTTAGCTTAACTTGTAAAGTATTTCTAATTTTAGCTGAATTCTTAATAAAGTCTTAAGCATATGTGAGACATCCTAAAAACCTTTCTAGTTACTTTTTATTTTGTATTTTATATCGAAATTTTTCTATCTTTTCTAGGACATGTTCTTGCAATACTATACCTCCACCTTTTATTTTTAATCCAAGAAACTCTATTTCTTGTTATGCATAGATCCACTTCTTTTGTCCTAAGATGATGCCATGATTTATGCTTGCTTGTGTTATAGCCTTAAGATAATGCATATGTTGTTCTAGTGTTTTTGAGAAGATTAAGATATCATCAATGTAAACTAGACAACATGTTTTAACTTTTCAAATATCTTATCCATTCTAATATCTGATGTGTATTTTTAGTCCAAATGACATAACTAACCATTCATAATGTCCTTGAGGTCCACTAAAAGTTGTTAACAAAATACTATCTTTATCCATCTTAACTTTCCAATATCCACTTTTGTAGTCCATTTTAGAGAATCAAGTGACTCATTGGATTCTATTAAATAAGCCTATGTTATTAGGGATATAATAGTAATCAAAGACAGGATTATCGTTTAGCTTTTTATGGTTAATCACCATTCTAGCTTTACCTCTTTTTTCTTCACCATGATTTCTATTTATAAATGCAAGACTAGAAAGAGGACTCATACTTTGTCTAATTAGATTCTTTTTAAGTAACTCATCTTTCTCTAATAGATTCTTATTAATTAATACCACTTGTAAATATACAATATTGTCGATTATAGTATTTAAAATAGCTTCTAGATGACCTTGATCATCGTTTAAGTGTTTTGCATGTTGTTCTAGTTTACGTGGACAATTTTTGAAAACCTACAATTTTACTTAATTTTTTGGAAATTTTAAATTAATTTTTAAGTTTACTTAACTACTTGGTTCTGATACCAAATGACAAATTATAAAACACGACTTAAACTTTTAAACAAGGATATAAATGTAACTTATTATAAATTAGGTACCTTAAATATAAATTCTAAAAAATTGTGAGTAAAAAAAATACAAAAATAAAAAAGATGGATTGATGAGACTTATATGGGATGAGAATAGTTACCCTTTTTAAATGAAAAATTGAACTGAAGTAAATATTTTTTTGAAACAATTTGGTTTAGTAGACTTTTTCTAGTTTTGCGTTTAGTAAATGTACCCCTTGAGAGAAGAGTGTGTAGAGTTTGAAAATAAATACAAAAGATTGGAGTATATTTACTTAATTGAAACATTAAAAAGCCTAGTTACTACTTTAGTTTCTCAAAAAGGCTTAGTTATCAAAATTGCCCTATTTTTTTTCAAATTGACCTACCATGTGAACCAATGAAATTATAGGGACAAGAGCCAAAAGAATGTGGTTGAAACAAACCAAAATGAGATGCGACATTACCTACTAAATATATATTGGCCTTCTTCAATAGGGGTGTAATACGAGTCGAACAAGTCGATCAATGACATGCTCAAGCTCGACTTGTTTATAAACAAGTCAGGTTCAAGCCGAACCTAACTTTCATACGAGCTTTAAAATGTGTTCATATTTGACTCGTTTAGAAAGTGAACGAGCTCGAGCCGAGCTTTTGACGAGTCGATTTCGAGCCGAGTCCGAGTAGCTTGACTAAAATAGTTATCATATATTGCTATTTTACCTTAGCTTTACCCAAACGACGAGCTGAACATTGACATACACAAGTTCGACTCGATTATAAACGATACTAGTTCATATCCCGCACCTTGTGCGGGTGTATTTAAATATTGATGGATCTTCATAGGCAGGATCGAAGCGAAGCGGAAGGAGAGATACTTTCATAAACAAGGAATATTAAAAACCAAAGTTGTTGAAATAACAGTTATTGAAAACAAATTAAGCAATGAATAAACAATGGCAAAATGAGTGTGATGATTGAAAACTGTCAGAAAAAGGACGAGGTATTATCCAAATATATATAGCGTGAAAGATATTTTTTTTTAATTTTATAAAATTTACAGGAGAAGTGTAGAACGTGATATACTTAACTTTTTGGTTTAATTTTTTTATAAGATTAGTTAAGAAAAGATTTGTTTTAGATTTTATTTTAATAAAAAAAGATTTATTAGCTTAATTCTTGATTTAGTAAAAAATTTAATTCGAGAAAAATTGTGGGGCGTCACGTAACACTAGTGTAGTCTACTTTAGTAGTATACTAGTTTTTAAACCCGTGCCCTGTACGAAATTTATTAAATTATAACAGTTAAATAAGCTAGTTTCAAGGTTTGTAGGTTAAATTTTTGCGCTATATGATGTGATAATAAATTTATTTTATCATAATATACTAATTTCAAGGTTTGTATGTTAAATATAAGGTTAGAAAGAATAGTATTGAAATGTTCAAATTTGTAAACTAACAATTTACCGAATTGACTTGTTAGTGGTAATAAGTTTAATTGAGAAGATTATTTATTGTATATTTAATTTTTAGTATGCTGTTACATTGTCACATAGTTTGTTTTTCTATATGAGAAAAAAACATTGTAAGTATTAAGTTTTTAAGCTAGTGTATTTTCCGTGTCTTACACTGGATTTGTTATAATACTAATTTAAAAACTTTAAATTTTTTAACAAAACATATTTATGTTTTACAAATAAACACAAATGGTGGTTTTAACTATATATATTCCGGATAATTTCAAAGAAAGAAAAAAAGGAATAGAATACGAATTCAAAATTTAAAAATATAGTTAATGATTTAAATTGATATAATAATAATGAAATTAAAGTAAATTGTAATAAATTTTATTATATATTAAGGAAATATTAGTCTATAGTTAAGAAAAAGTTAAATTAAACAAAACATATAATTAAAAATCATACTTCAAAATAAATAAAATAAAATGAGTTGTTGTTAGAATAAGAATAAAATCAAAGTAAGTTTTAATGGATTTATTATATATTATCTAACTAATAAACTGTAATAGAAAAGTTAAAATAAAATAAAATATATAATTAAAAAACATACTTCAAAATAAATAGAATATTAATCTTAATTTATTTTAATGAATTTTATTATATATTAACGAACTAATAAATAATATATAATTATGAGTATATGACATTGTTAGAATATAAATATATATATATATATATATATATATATATATATATATATATATATATATATATATATATATATATATATATATATATATATATATATATATATGAGAATATGACAACCTAAATTTTATACGAAAAATATTTTCATATTCGAGTTCTTTGGAAAATGAAGGAGAACCGAGCTTTTGACCGGCAAAGTGAGCCTATCACAAATAGTTGTCTCGTATTTCTCACCCTTCTCTTCTTGGCATCTTCCTTCAACAAGAGCTCTCCCTATCTCTCACGTCCGCCTTCGACAAGAGCTCTCTCTCATCTTCATCTCTACCAAGCGCGAGTTCCGCAGCTTTTCGATTGGATTTATGATCTCAAAATCAAAGTACACAATCCAATTCCATCGTTTTCCTTACAGTAATTCTTAATATTTGCTTATTGATTGGGGTCCCTCTAAGGCCGTGACACTTTGTGGTCATCAAACGCAGATCACAACATTTGAACCAAATTTTTTCTCACTTGCCTTATAGTTGCTTCAATTGATTGGGTAATCGTTCATTTCTATTCTAGGGTTTTCTTTCGGTTAGTTCTTTAGCCGAATTCTGCAGTGCTTCTTGGAAGTCCCAAGGTTTAAATCGCCTACGGTAATCAATATGCAGGTCAGTTGCCTATTTTTCTTGATTGCATCAATTTCTGGTTCCATTAGTTCACAATTTCGTTTGCAAATGCGCCCCGGCCACAATTGCAGCAGCTCCTCTTGTTCCTGTTCTTCTCTTCCTCACATATCGTTCCTTTACTGTTCTCCGTTTTTTTCTTTGCTAATCATCTAACAAAACCTATGCGCCGACAACGGTATTTTCACGGAAGCATCCTCGTCGCGTCATTGGCCATTGAGACAAGCGACATCTACACCGCCAGAAAACCGGTTCCAGCCGACTCCAACTTGCTGTCTTTGTTATTTCTGTGCGTGGTGTGATTGAGTCCAAATATGTGTCTGGTCTAATATCATCTTTTCCATTTCCCAACGTAGGCTACCCTGTTGACCACAACAACTCTCTGAGGTAACGAATCCTAAATTCGAGCCTGAAGTAATTCGTAACTTTGCGCTTGAGCACGGTTGATTTAGATGTGAAAATATAGTTTCTTAGCTTGTGAAATGTAGGGTATAAATCAGTCTAGAGATGCCCTCAAGGTGTTTGTTAAAATGCCTATGAGAATTTTAGGATTATGGATTCCAAAGTTTGGTTATCCCTCCTTTAGGACTTGGCAAAAAAGGGTCTTGCAGTAGTCATTTTTCACTCACTGTCCAATATACATTGCCCTCTGGAATGGCAATTGATGATGAGTGTCGGTAGTCACCTCAATAACATGTAAAGCTCAAGTATGTGTGTCTGCACTTGCTTTGTAGACTTAGGCATTGACATCATTTATGATCATATTGATATCAATTTTTCATTAGCTTTAAACCTAAAAATTTTTTATTTAGATGAAAAGACTTTGCCTTGTGCCTCCACTTCTGATATAGTTTTCATAAACGCTGCAGTGGATACTTCAATGTTCATCAGCATGAGCTTTCAGGCTTTGTTCAAACGGAAGTGAGGGGAATTAAATTGTGCACATTTATATACATAATGTTTCAAGTCACTTAATTGTGAGTCTTTTGACATTGCTTCTGTTTTTCTTTTTAAAGCTTGGCCCTTGGATTTTGTTGTTCAGTGAATGATTTATTCAATTTATTGTACCTAATCAATTGCACTTCCTATATTCTTCTTCTCTCTTCACATGAGGTTTAGTCAGAGAGACCCTTGGTCACTTCAGCTATTGTTGTACTTATGAATGTTTTGTCATCTGCATTCAATTGCCTTGACTGGGTATTGGTGTCACTTACCTTGTTTGTGTAAACTGTTGCTTGCCTTGGCTTTTGGTTTGATATACATTGTAAAAAGGCCGAGTGACTTGAACTATTGTTGTACTTGTGAATAAATCATTCATTAAAGAACAATTCATTCCATTCTTTTTCAATCCATTCCATTCTTTTAAAAAATTAAATTGTACACATTAATGTACTTAGTTAGCAAATGATATTTTCAAATTCCATTTCCTTGCTTAACTCGGATTAATTACTAAATAGTAATGCACTTAGCTTGTTTTTATAATTACTGCATTGTAACTAATATGTAACCTGCTATTTTTCACATAACAAAGAGGTCTTAGATGACGATTTCACAGCATAACTAAAGCTAACGAGTCCTATATTCAACCCCGTAGCCCAAGTCATTTATTTATGATTCCGGAGTGTTAATGATGACAATGCTGTGATTATGAATCATCTTAATGTTTTGAATTCCTTTACAAGGAATATTATGATCATAGGTTGCTTACTTTTCTGAGCGCATTTGCTTGAATTTTTTTGCTAATTAAGTATATCTCTCTTCTTACCATCTATATTTTGCCTGAATCAATAGATCTTGAAAGCCTTCCTTCTTGGAAGTGTTTCTTGGAACAATTGAGCGAATCCTGAATGAGACTAACTCATGTACTCCTTGCAAAGTATCATAGCTCATCTTTGCATCTTGTCGGCATGTTCCCATGTGAAGAATGTAGTTGTTTACGCCAATTAAGCACTTGAATTTGCATCCTTATTCTATCACATTATTAATACTTATTTTTGGGCTTCTATAGGCATCGATCTGGGTGACTGTTTTTTTACATGTCATTGATTTTTTTAAAATGGTTGAACCTTTATTAATAGCTTTAAATCTCTAATGCTGGTATTGTATTAAATAAAATAACTGACTTTTGTGTGAGAATATATTTGCGGGTAGACTCTTATATTGAATATTGATTGGACGAATAGTTTGTACAATATAAAATAGTTAGTTGTGAGGTTTGCAAAAGATTACATGTGAAATAAATTTAAGAATATACTCTATAATGTCTAAATTATTAGACGGAGTTTGTTTTAATTCCCCCTGTTAACATGTTGCTTAAAGGTCGTTCATATCCACCTAGATAAAAGGCTACATTGATTTTTTACTACTACTTAGATTACATCTATGCTATTGTGTGTATTTTGTAGGGGCAAACAATACAGCGGAGATACACTACTTCGTAAAGCGTAGCGAGTTGTAGCTTGTCCCTAGGCTTTCAAAGGAGAATTTGTCCACGCCTATTTCATTCAGGTATGTCTTTAAATGTCTTCACATCATAGTAGTGGCTCCTTCTTGCTTATTTCACCCTTGGCTTCTCATGTAAGCCGCCATATACATTTTTTCCTACAACATGGTTGCCCTGATTCATTATAAAATTAAGCCACTATAATTAAAGCACTGTTTTCTCTTCTGAGCGCTCTACTTAAATTAAGAAGACCTGAAATCATCACGCTCCTTATGACTACACTAGATCAAAATCCATATGCAATGTTTTTCCAATCCCTCAGAGAAATAAAGTTATTGAAGACACCAAAATCACTATCTCTCTAAATGCTGTACTAGATCAACGGTTGTATAATACTCCAACATGTGACGAAGTTACATCCATTTTATTAGAGAGCGAAAATCTGAACAACCACAACCCACATATTACAGTTTCAGGAAAATCTAATGACACACACAGAATGCAGCATTATTACGGCTGTTATGATCCGCTTCAGCATCCCCTTCTTTTTCCAAGAGGAGAGTGTGGGTGGCACCAAGGGCTTAAAAAGAGTGCACCTAGAGGCAGAGCTAGATATACTAACCCCACATTTACCATCTCCTCTGCGTTGGTTCAAACAAGCAACGACTTAATTTTGGAAGAACAAAAAGGTATGTTGCTATTTTTTAAACACCATTTGCAGAGGTATAAGATGCCCTGCTTACTGACTTGCACTGTGGTCCCCGCACAGTTGCACGCCCAAACTGCCATGCAAATGATAGACATATTTCATGTTCAGTTCTCGCTTATTAGTGCAGCTATCCCTTTGTTTACAAGCTGTCTGAATCCACTCCCTCACAGCCTTGATCATCTCAAGCTCAGTTCGGCCAAGCAATTGAGCTCTAGGACTGCTACTTATGCTAGATCCATTAGATGTCAGCCCATTTCCACCAGTATTCATCCACTCCGAGAATATCTGCCTGCCACGCTCCCTTTCAGCTCCTCCAAGATCCCCGAGATTGCTCTGAAGTCATACTATTATGATCATCCTACTCAGTCTGAGACCCAACTGAATCTTCAGCAACACTACCACTCACATTTTCATTTTCATTTTCATTTTCAGTCAAGCCCTCCAAACCAACCCTATTATCATTATCTTAAGTCTGATGCAAACTTAAAGCATCACCAACCAAGCCTTGTCTTGAACTAACAGCAGGTAGTTGGGTTACCCGAGTTGTGTTACGAGTCAATCACGTTCTCAAACTCAACTCTTCACTGGAATCCAAGTCTAGCTCCATCCTCGATTCAAGTAAGATAGAAGCATGCAAGATGCAAGTTGAGCAAGCTGAATTTGATTTGCCGAAGCTACTTGAAGATGTTGCAGACTTATACCACCCTGTTGGCATGAAGAAAGGTGTCGATATTGTGTTGGACCCTACTGATGGCTCTCTGAACAGATACGGGATTGTTAAGGGTGAGCGTTTGAAGCTTAAACAGGTGGTAACGAACCTATTAAGCAATGCAGTCAAGTTTACTGCAGAAGGGCATGTTTTTGTACGAGGTTGGGCAAGAAGACCAATATTGGATGATCTAACCATGACCAGTTAAAGTATAAACACTTTAGCATCATCATTCTTGTTGCATGATTAGTGTTCTTACACAGTAAGACGCATCACATAAGTAGACATTTTGTCGAACACATTGAGTGCACCGTAACTTTTCATACACATTAATAAGTAGCGAGGTTGTTATGTCAACACCTCGTGCTTCGAGATACCTTGAAGCACATGCATGATTCATAAATTTCAATTTTTTTTAAAGCATATTCAAACTTTAATTTTAGTAATTTAGTTACCATTAATTAGATTCAATTGATCCGAGATTTCAAAATCAAAGAATGAAATTGAGAAGCATATGACAAACATAGAACTCACATCTATGTTGTTCGACGATGAAGATGAGTGAGGTGCGGAGGGAACCAGATGAAGATAGGCGCGGTGTAGATGGAATGAAACGAAACTGGGCAGAGAGGAGCTGTCAAAGTGAAGCACCAAAAAACGAGTGAAGACAGTGGGTTCGATTACAGTGTTATACAAATGTTTAATATAGTATCTTGTGCGCATATCCAACCATTTGTGGCCATCCTGCTACTCTTCGAGCAGTTGTTTATGATTTTTTCAAAATCATCCCAAGTGTCTGTACTGCATATGTGCAATATCAGAAGTTATATTAGTTTTCTGATCCAGACTTGATAAATATCCGCTATAAGCAGGGCCCAGCCTCCTCCCAAGGTGATTACGTTCAGGTGTTTTTGGACTCTGCACGAGGGACCTGGGACCAGGACTGGGCTTGTTGAATTCTTCGGACTATTGTTAACTTCCCCAATTTTGTTCTTGCACACTCTGCAATTACACAGCTGATCTTATAATTTCCATTGATTGCAAGCTACTCTTGTTGCTTTAAATGTCAATTTCTTCCGCTAGCTTCTTTCCTTCATATCCTACCAAAAATTGTTCTCATAGTTAAATGGGGACCTTGTGGAGTAGTCGAGTATTCTTCAGTTGTCCTTACATGTCAGTTGTCCTACTACCTTTTTTTTTTATGAAAAGAAAAGCTTTAGGTAGTGCTGGCTGCTGACACTTTGAGGTGGAATATTAGCTGCAGGGTGATTTCCTACTTACCTGCACAGAAAGAAACTGCTTATTTAATAAAAATATTAGAGTATGAGATGCTCAAACTATAAGGTATTATCAAAAGATATTGACAAGTGAGTCTTACCTGTTTGTGCTGTCACTGTTAAACCTGGATGGATCAGAAATATGAGAATTAACAACTCTTGCTTTGATTCTGGCAGCAGCAAAATCCCTCAGTTTCTTTTAAACAAACATCTTGATTTTCTGTTTAATTTATCTGGTATCATATGATTGTGAGGGAATGTGATGTCATGATGGTCATTATCGTTTATAAGCAAGTGTTTCATAAACCGTTTATTCTACTTGAAACTGGCATTTTTGAATCTTTGAGCCACCATGATCTATCAGCTTGGATATATTTTGGAAAATTCTTCTTCCTTTGTTTGCAGAAGCCTTTTTCTTCTTGAGAAACATGTTTGCATGGTATGTTTGGTGAAATATATGTTCGAGAAACGGAATCTTGCATTTTAAATTACAACCTTCAAAGACAAACGGACTCTTGCCTAAATAGCTGTCATCTTTATGTATATTTCAGATTCCCAATTGTTTAGTGTTATGTTAGGCTTATCCCTCTTTTGATTCTACACGAAAGGATAATTTAGATTGGGGAATTCTACATGGTGAATCTGTAGTAAAACTTTATTTATGTGAGGCCATAAAACTTTTGAAACAAATTTGTGTTCTTGAAGTTTGTAAAAAGTGCATGAAGTTCAATTTAATTTTTACATAAACAACAAACATTAATTTGCCGGATCCCATCAAGTTTTTCTTTTAACTAATAAAGGTAAGAAATTAGAAAAATTAATGCAGCTTTATGAAGGGGATCCTGCAAATTTATGTTTGTTCTTGAAATTAGCTTCTAGCATTGTAATCCTGATGGTAGATTGCGTTTCAGTGAAAATTTTCTCTTTACTTATGATTGTGGCTTCTCCTTTCTTCGGAATTTCTTTGCTCTCTGATTTCAGGCTTTGGAATTACTCGAGTTTGCGTTTATCTATTGATAGATTTAGCCCTAATTTTTGTGTGTAGGCTAGTCAATTCTCATCTTATTCAACAATACATTTTCTAGGTTTAGTCCTTTATAGTTATTTTTGCAATTTAGATAACTAAAATTTTTCATGTGGTATTAATCAGGATTGAGGACTACAGAGTACTGGTGATGGGAATCAGTAAGACGGAGATAAATTTGAGGAGATTAATTGCAGCTGCACCTCAACAGCAGAATCAGGCAAAATTGATGCATGTGTGTAATTGATTCTTTTGTTCATATAATCAGAAAAAAACAAATTGTGTTTAGCTCAGAGCAGAACTGATTTGTGTCTTACTTGGATAATTCTTTCTGGCTGGGTATGTTTGCCTGAGGGTAGATGCGTTGATTGTTCATTGAACTGATGATTTCCATTATTGATTCGCAGTATGTAGCTACTATGAGAGAACTTTTGGAGCAACTAGCTGCAGAGACTACTCCAGAAGGATTACCTAGGTAATTAATGTTTCTGTGGTGAAGTGTAATTGATTAAGAACAGTCCTTTTTGGTTGGGCTCTGCATGTTTTGTTAAATCATAGGTGATAGTTCAAGTTAGAGCAAGTTTTGTAAAACATGCTGATCAATTAAAGTGGACCTATACCTTCATAAATTCATAATTAGGTAGTTGAGAAGCCTAGTTACCGATAGGGACTATAGGGTGATGGTGGAGTGATAATGAACACTTATAACGAAATTTGCGGTTTGCCAAATACACCCTTAGAATATTAAACCATCATTTCACAAGTTTGTTAGAGTCTTAAATTCAGTATTACACTAGTTTAAAGTCTTCCGCATGGATGAGAATATAAGTTTTCTTTTTTCCACATGAACGAGAATGATTGTGTATATCGTGATGTTTCATTCTGCATAGAATGTGAGTGCATATAGAAAAGACAAAATAGTACGGAGAAAAATAATCTGTCTGATTGTGGGAAGCATTTACTTACCATTGTATGCAGAAAGTATTGATGCATTAAGGCATTTATTTCATTTGCGAACAACACAAAACCTTCTAGTTTGCATATATTTTTTTTTTGTTTCCACTGGAGTACATTTTTGATTCCTTGATATTAGTCAAACTACAACTTCTCTTGTGGCATTTTCTTGCAGAGTCTCTAAAACTAAGGTCAATGATTATTCTGAGAAAATTGAATCAATTGCCTCTAAGTTGGCGGTGCCTTCAGTGAGTGCTTTTCTATTGTAAATTTCATATTGGGACTGCTACAAATGCATGATTGCTGTTAATGATAAAACTCTAAACATGTCATAGCCTTTTATTTTTCACTAATCATAGTAGGCATTTTTCTTTTTATTTATCATGGTTGCAGGATGACGCAGAAGTGCAGGAACCTTTTGCTGAAACAGCCATTCAGGAAAGCTCGCTGAAGATTGAAGAGAGTAGTCTTAATTCTTCTTCTTCTGGTCTCAGAAAGAGAACAGTGTAAGGGAACACTAGTTGATCTGATGACATGATTCAGCTCTTGTGTCTTTATGGGTGGATTTTCTTAGCATGGATCATTTTTATCTGAACAGGCCAACATCTAATGTTGAGGATAGAACCCGTGATAATACAGGTGATTCTTCTGCACCGATCAAGTTAGATTCAGCTGGTCAAGCACACATTCAGAAGCATAGGTATGGGTTCATTGTTACTTTCTTTCTGTATTCTTTCTTTATTAGCAAACAATAGCCAGGAGGAATGTTTAGGAAACTAATGTTTCCGGGAGTGATTTATAATTACATTTGCATCTTTATATGTAGGTTATTTTCTGACCTCTATTATATTAGTATCAAGTTTTTTAATATATTGTTATGGTTCTTAATGTTTCTTTTCTTCATGTACCTAGCTTTTTCTTATTCTCTGTTGCAGACAACTTCAGGAGGATTTGACAGATGAAATGGTTGGATTGGCCAGACAACTCAAGGAGAGTAGTCTTGTGATGAGTCGATCACTGCAAAATACTGAGAAAGTAAGGATTCTGATAGATGTACCACATTTTACACCTGAATAATTTAGTATCATTTCAGGGTCATAATTAATACAAGGCTTCACCTAAATTGGGATTAGCTGAATACTATGTGCTTTATGATTCCTAATCTTATATGACAACTGTGATAGCTTTTGGTCACATAATATGCTTTATAATTGCTATCAATTTATCAAGTCTTGTTGTTCTTCTACAACTTATACCTGTGTTGGTTATTGGTTACATTGTTAATATGTTCTGTGCAACTTCCGTATCATGAATGAATGAATGATGTCTATTTGCACGTGTGCTTATTAAACTCAGATACTCGACTCCACTGAAAAGGCAGTTGAAGTAAGCTTAGCAAGCACAGGTCACGCCACTTCCAGAGCAACGCAAGTTTATTCACAGAGCTCCAAGACTTCATGTATGACTTGGCTTCTGATGTTTGTCATGATGTGCGTCTTCATCATGGTGGTCCTGCTGATTCGAGTTACCTAACCTTGGCTGTTTGCACTCGTGTAAGAACTTCAGACGAGTAACTTAGGTGTGATAAAGCATATGTAAGGGATTGTAAGCCAATAGAATATGTACTTTATTTGGTTCAACTGTTGCCAAAGGAGAGGACTCTTATCACTCCTATTTGACCTCACTGATCTTCTAATGCATATCTCTGGAAACTGTATTTCACTGTAAAGCATAATTTTGTTAAGTAGGCGTCGATGGTGCATAGCATAAGCACTGCTGGCTGGTAATTGCTGCATCCTCTTCATCGCAGCTTTTTTCTCTTCCTTGCACGTCTATTTAGGTAAAACAAGATGATCAACTGAACAAGAAACTCCGATAAGTTAAGTGAGCAAAATCATTGGATCGAGATCCGAAATGGTGAAACAAGATCATTGGACCGAACTGTTACGAGGAATCGAATTCCAAGAAAGCACGTTCTCCATGGGTGAGAGTATTAATGAGAAGAGGATGAAAAGAAAATAATTTATTAGAAAGCACGTCCTCCATGGGTGAGAGTATTAATGAGAAGAGGATGAAAAGAAAATAATTAATTAGAGGATGATTTTTTTTTTAAATATAAAGGTTGGTTTTGAAAACCCTTAAAAATCAGGGTTGGTTTTTCAATTAGAGAAGTTGTTTTGGCATTACACTAGGAGTAATGTTACTCGCAGAGGGAAAAAAATCAAGACGACGGGAGATGCGGGCTGCGCATGCGTCTCATGAAGTGCATGCAATTAGTTGGGCCGCATGCGCAGTCCGCATTTGCCCCAAACCTAAGGGTTGCGTATATCTCTTCTTCTACTCTGCGAATTAACTCTTCTTCTCTCCGCCTTGCGGCTCCCCTGGGCCACATGCGAAGTGTGAATTTGTGGAGTACTTGTCCGCGCAAACAGTAAGTCCGTAAACTAGTTGCATTTCAAGTGCGTTACAACGGAAAATTTATGAGTATAATCATAATTAATAAAATTTATTGCAATATGATAAATAACTTTAAGTTGTTGATTGAGTTCAGTTGCAATACTATCTTCGTAAAACACCAGTATTAATCTCCTCCCTAAAATGTTCTAAACGACACCGTGTTTAGTTTGGGATTCCATAGGGTAAAAAAAGTAGGCCGCTGTTATTTAGCGCATACTTAAATTACTAATAATGCACGTTTGTCCGTGACGGACAAACGTGCATTATTAGTAATTTAATAGAGGTTGTCCGTGACGGACAACCTACGTCTGTCCGTCACGGACAAGACACGTTTGTCCGTGACGGACGAACGTATCTTGTCCGTGACGGACAGACTTTATAATATCTTTATTTTATTTTATTTTATTTTTGGATAAATAATATCTTTATTTTATTTTAAATTAAATTAAAAAAATTATCTTTGGATAAATCTTATTTACGGATAGATAATATATTTATTTACATAAATTATATCTTTGGATAAATCTTATTTACGGATAGATAATATATTTATTTACATAAATTATATCTTTGGATAAATCTTATTTACGGATAGATAATATATTTATTTACATAAATTATATCTTTGGATAAATCTTATTTACGGATAGATAAATCTTATTTAAGGATAGATAATATATTTATTTACATAAATTATATCTTTGGATAAATCTTTATTTTATTTTATTTTTGGATAAATAATATCTTTATTTTAACAAGCATAAATCTTATTTACGGATAGATAAATAATATATTTATTTACATAAATTAAAAACCATAAATCTTATCTTTGGAAAAATAATATCTTTATTTCCATAATTTAACAAACATAAATCTTATTTTCGGTTAAATAAATAATATCTTTATTTCCATAAATCTTAATTTTGGATAAATAATATCTTTTTTTCCATAATTTAACAACCCTAAATCAATATTTTTCATCCTATAAAAACCGTAGTCAATCCCCTCCAATCCTCATTCAGCCATCTATTCACAAAGTCTATTCTTATTAAAAAAGCAATTTAACAATGTCATACGAGGAAGATTATGATATTGATGATGAAGAAAGATCTTTGAGTTTTGAGAACGAAGACGAATATATTGTTGAGGTAAGTTTTGTTTATTTTGATCATTAAAGTTGAAGTCATTAATCGTGTTTGAACTTAGATATTTAACCATTGATCGAGTAAATTGAATTTGATTATTACGTATATTTTGTCCGTTTCGGCTGTTCGCTGACTGTCCGTTACGGACAATCTCTATCTGTCCGTAACGGACAGTCACCATATGTCCGTTACGGACAGTCACCATATGTCCGTTACGGACGATGGTGACTGTCCGTTACGGACAGATAGAGATTGTCCGTAACGGACAGTCAGCGAACAGATTGACCAAATTTTTTTTTTTAGGGTTTGGAGGAGATAGATGCGGACGTTGATAATCTTAGCATTGATGAAGGATCAACAGATGGCGTAAATGCATCCGTCTCAGAAGCGACGAATAATGATTACTCTAGCCTGTTCACAACCGACATAAACTTCAATAGTCGAGAGGAGGTAATAGGATGGGTTCGAAAAGTGGGACAGGAAAATAAAATGGTTTTTTCTGTTTGTCGGGTAAAGAAGTCCGTCCTCGGTAGTTTGGGAAAGACATGGTTGTCGTGCGAGAAATATGGAGCATACAACCCAAAAAAGGTGCAGCCAGCTCAGAGAAAGAATTCATCGACGAAGAAAAGCGGGTGTGAATTCATGATTCAGGGTTTTGAGACTTACCAAGGTTTATGGAAAGTTCACGTGCAGTGTGGTGTCCACAACCACAAGCTTGGAAAAAATTTAAAGGGTCATGCATTAGCGGGAAGGATGAACGAGGATGAGAAGAAGTTAGTAAAGAACATGTGGACCAGTAATTGCACCCCTGTCCAAATTGCGAGTGCTTTGAGCATTGATAAAGATAACAACACCAGGATGAGACAAATCTACAACTAGAGGCAAAAATTACGTAAAGAAGGTTTGGATCAAAGGACAGTCGCTCAACAATTCTTTTTCAAATATCGTAAAGAGGGCTATTTCTGTGAACATAGGGGAAACAAGAATGGTGAAGTTACCGACATTTTTTTCGCACATCCGGAATCAGTTGCCCTCCTTAAAGCATTCCCTTACGTATTAGTAATGGACTCAACATACAACACCAACATGTAAGCTTTCACAGTTATTTACTTTTCCGTTAGATGTCCTTTTTTTATGTATTTAAAATTAACGCTTTGATATTATTTTTTTTTATAGATACAAGATGCCATTTTTTGAAATTATTGGGTTTACATCGACATGGCTGAACTTTAACGTTGCCGGTGCTTTTCTATCCACGGAGAAGGAAGAGAATTATGTCTGGGCGATTGAACAACTTGCAAAGCTTTGTAGGCGCGTCGAGAGGACACCAACTACAATTGTGACGGATCGAGAGAAGGCTCTTATGAACGCACTTGATCGTATTTTCCCAGAAACACAGTTTCTTTTATGTCGCCGTCACATATTCAAAAACATTGAAGGAAGGGCTAGGAATAATCACATGAATAAAGAACTCGCTCGAATATTTGCCAATAGTTACTCGGGTTTATTTACATCCAAAACGGAAGAGTCTTACGAGAGACGGTTAAATGAACTTGAAGACAAGTGGAAGAGGAGAGGACATCTTCTGCAATATGTGAGGACGCAATGGCTAGATCCTTACAAAAGACGAATTGTTTCCGCGTGGACGGATCAATATCTGAACTTCAAAAGTAACACGACGAATAGGTACGTATTTCAAAGCAATTTAAAATTTTATTTACCCGATTTGACGTTAACTCTTTTATTTCTCAACAGGGCAGAAACTGCACACTCTGTTATGAAACAATTCATGAAAACAAGTTCTGCGAAGTTGGATACAATTTTCAGGTTCTATCACTCTTTGATGAGGATTCAGTTGAATAAGATCCTCGGTTCGTTCAACGAGAGCATTTCAAAAAAGATCACATGGACTTCTTGTGTTAAACAATTTCAGTCGTTGCACCACAACATCTCCCTCAAAGCTTTTTTACTTATTATCGATGAGTACAATAAAGCTCGTGCTAACAAGCCCGATGGTCCGTGCACATGTTCCTTTCCGACGACTCATGGTCTGCCGTGTATGCACTTTATTTGGGGTTATATGAAGAAAGGAATGTCTATCCCTCTTACAGATGTGCATGAATTCTGGAAAAAGTTAGATATCGATGACGTGGTTCCGGACTCAGAAAAAGGACGAGACGTGCGTCGAGTTGCAAGAAATTTAATGACGGAATTCTGCGAGAAAGATTTTCCAAACCTCAGCCCTACTCGACAGTTGGATGTTGTAAATAAAGCTATAGAAACTGCTTTTCCGGAGAGGACCAGTTTGCGGGAACCTGCTAGGGTTGTGACTAAAGGAAGACCGAAGGACATTCCAAACAAAAGATTGCCATCCGATTGGGAGTTAGCAGGTACCCCACCCAAAAAACAAAGAGGTCGACCTCCAAAGAACCCTATTCCAGTATCAATTTCATCTCCTATTCCAGTATCAAGTCCATCTCCTAATACCAATTTACCACCCAAAACACCTTTAAAGAGAAGTATATCCACGCATAACCCTGATATTTTAGTAGAGTGGCCTGGGGCGATTCGCATTTGGATGAAAAAGTATGTAATCAGTTGGAATAATGTTAGAGGAGATGGAAACTGTGGTTTCAGAGCACTACATCATGCAATCTACGACACAGACACAGACGAAGGATGGCGGATGATTAGGCGACTGATGTTAGCAGAGCTCCTTTCTCATCGCGAGTTGTATGAGGGTTTTTGTCATCAACGTAACGTCGATGAGACGATTAAAGCACTTGGATGGAATGGAGACGGTTTTGCACCACCAGAATATTGGTTTAATGTGACGGACATGGGGTGTTTAGCTGCCACTGCATTGCAGTGTATTGTTGTAGCGTACGGTGGGTGCGACTACACATATGTTCCACTATATCGTCGAGAAGAAGGAATTACTTCGAACTTAGAGTTTCCAGAGATCCATATATCAATAGTTCCCAACCAGTATCATTACATCAGGGTATGTCCTTTAAGATCTTTTCATTTATCATTTTCGGTTTTGTTCTTCACAACAAATATGTACTAATGTTTTTTTTTGTATTTGTTTTAGCTAACACTTGAAGAGGATTGTCCTTTACCAGAGATTCTTAAAACTTGGGCGCACTTTCGTAACGACACGGTTGATGGTATTGAAGTCAGATTAGCTCATCGCCTCACTCGCTGGAAGGAGTTACATTTACAACATGAACGAATAACACGGATATATCTTGGCACAGTTTAGTTGATCTTGTTTAGTTTAACTTGTTAATTTTAACTTTACGATCAGACATATTTTCTTAAGGTTTAGTCATTTATATTATGTTAAGGTTAAGTTTGTTTATATAGTTATCGTTTATATTTAGTTAAATATAACGCAAAAAGTTAAGTACGAAGTTTAAACATACAACGAAACAAGTTTAAACATACACAAAAATGTAGACATAAGATTCAAAAGTTTAAATACACAATACAAACCCAAAAAAAGTGCATACACAAGCCTACTCGTCATCGTCATGACGAGTACCGCTACCCTGTCCATGATCGTAAGAATAATCTCGGAGATCAGAAAAATAATCTACATAACTACGTAAGTCCTGATGCAGGGAAGGAGGGATAGAAGGATCACCAATATACCCCCTAAATCGTGTAGCGTAATCGTAAGGGTCCAACTGGCCGTCAAAGGTCGAAGGTGGAGGTGGAGGTGGAGGAGGAGGTGGAGGTGGAGGGATCTGCTGAGCACCTGGGCGTATAAACCGGTGCGATCGGTCTGTATACCACGCCATATAATCGTCGGTGGCGGTATATCCAGGGCCGTAACGTGCAACCATCTCCTCAACTGTGACGTGATGGTGCTCCCATCTATCCCACGCCCAGCTACCTCGAGGATAGCCAACTCTGTAGCTCCTCGGATCCTCGACCCTAATGGCATAATCAGGCTGTATCAGCGGAGGCGGAATAGTCTGAACGTATCCAAAAGCCCTCATGTTCCTGTATGGATCGTAGGGCTCTGATATGTCCATGAAAGTCAACAGCCCGTGAAACAACGAACGCTGTAACTCACTATCAGTGAAGTCCAACTGGCCGTATGGCTGCCAGTTCACCTGTTTAAAAAACAGACAACATTGTTAGAAAATAAACACGTTAGTTGACAAAAAGAATACAACTATTCAAATGTAGTGGACTTGCCTGATCAGCAGTCATCTCGTCAAGCATCCGTCTATAATCACGGGTGTCCCGCCTGACAGGCCTGATCTCGAATCTCGACGCCCAAGGCATCCCATACTCCCAGCCCTCGTCAACCTCCGGTGCAAAGCATGGAAAATAAAGGTAGATCCATGCCTTTAACAAAAAAGAAATAAAAATTAGACAAACAATACAAATTAAGTTACGAGAATAATAATATGAGTATAGAGGATATATTTTACCTGAAGCAGCGTGAGACAACCGCACATCTGGCGACAGTCGACCCTAGTGGCCTCGCCCATACGCCTATAGAGGTAGGCGAGTGTCGCCGTACCCCAGGATGTAGTGATCACCTGATCAAGATCCTCCACCAATATCAGTAAATCTGGAGAAATCTTGTGCTGCGATTTGTCGGTGAACAGCGTCGATCCCAGCAGGTACAACAACCATCCGGACGCTGCAGTCGTCGGATACAGATGTGAATATCCGTCACACTGATCCAGTAGAAAAGAATGTGAAAGCCCTCGACGACGTACATCTCCGGCAGTCATCTGCTCATCGGTAAAATCAAAAAACTCCTGCACTCGGAGGGCAGAATCAGCTCTGGCGGTCACCTGAGTAACCGCCGTCCCGGATATGGGAATGCCTAGGATGATCCGGACATCATGAAGAGCAATGGTCATCTCACCCCAAGGCATGTGCAGCTGGTTCACCTCGGGCTGCCATCTCTCGATAAAAGCGTCCAGTAGACGCACATTCAGATGCCTGTACATAAGACCCTGCAGATGGGTCAGTCCACTGGCGTACGCTAAACCCGACCAAGCCTCCTCATCCAGTGGCCAGGCGTCCAGCTGGCTGGCTCTGGTATGATAGTGAAGCGTATCACGATCCTACATAGAAAAAGAAATTTAATATATAACTAAAAATATTATAACATTAAAGATGCATTTATTAAACATATTTATTGCGTACTCACCATGCCATGCCAGACGTGGAGAGCGGTGTGAGCCTGGAAACTCCTGAGTATCTCTGGTATACGAGGTTCCCCTCCACAAGGACCTCGAAGATCGGGCTGAAAGGCCTGCCGAGTAGGAGGTACTGGTCTAGGACGATCGCCCAGAGCACGAGGAAGTACCTCCTCAAGTACCTCCTCCACAGGAGCTGGCGAAGGTGGCCTCCTCCCTCGGCGTCTCCTCTCAGCTGCAGGCTGCTGCTGTGAAGAAGAAGGAGCATCCTCTTGCTCCTGTCGGGAAGAAGAAGGAGCATCCTGCTGCTCCTGTCGGGAAGAAGAAGGAGCAAACTGCTGCTCCTGCTGGTAAGGAGCACTCAGATCCTCGATCTGAGAATAATATCCGGCACCAAACGAAGCACCACCTCCAGTATAGGAGCTATGTCTGGCTCCGCTAAAAGCATGGTGAGGAGGGCTCAGTGGAGCAATGTCACGCGCAATACCAGATGTACTACGCCGCGTGACTCCCGACTCCTGTGTCGGGAACTGCTCCTCACCTCCAGAGTAAGGAACTGGCTCTCGGGCCTCGTGTCGAGAGTGGACATCCCGCTGTCCCCTCAGAGAACGCATGCCACTGTGGAATACTTTCCTGAAGTATCCCAATCCACTGAACCTCTTGGAGTCCTTGTTTGGGTTCCTTTCCATCTGCAAACAAAAACAACAAATGTTACTAAAAAGGAAAAGAAAAAAAGGGAAAAAAATGAAATTTTAAAAAAAAAGGTAAGTTGTCCGTAGCGGACAACTAACTTGTCCGTTGACGGACGAAGTGAGTTGTCCGTAGCGGACAACTAACTTGTCCACGGACAAGGAAGTTGTCCGTAGCGGACAACTTACTTTGTCCGTCAACGGACAAGTAAGTTGTCCGTAGCGGACAACTAACTCGTCTACGGACAAGTTAGTTGTCCGTAGCGGACAACTTACTTTGTCCGTAGCGGACAAGTAAGTTGTCCGTCACGGACAACTTCTTCTTGTCCGTCACGGACAGAAGACGCTTGTCCGTCAACGGACAAGCGTCTTCTTCGTTCAGCAGATCGCGAAAGCCAACAATGGCGTTCGCGATCTGCTCAATCAACCTCTCTAAAACAACTAATTAACTTCAACCCTAACTCATATTCATCGATTTTAGACATATAAGCCCCTAAACCTCTCTAAAACAACCCAAATCGAACAAATTAAACCCTAAACCTAACTAAAACAAACAAATTTAAACGAAACTAAAACGAGAAAGTTATGTTCTTACCTTATATAGCAGTAGAGAATACGAGAAATGTGGAGAGAGATTGAGGGAGATTGCAGCCGAAGATCGAGCGAGATCGTCGTAGGTGTTCGTCGCGGCGAAGAAAGGAAGAGGAAGAGGAAGAAAGGGAAAGAAAAGAGCGTGGCTGTCCTTATAGGGCAAATAGGGTTTGTCCGTCACGGACAGAAGGAGTTTGTCCGTGACGGACAACTTCACTCTGTCCGTCACGGACAACTTCACTCTGTCCGTGACGGACAGATCACTCCTTCAAAGATTGGTATTTACAACATATATTTGTATCTTTTAGATAAACCAATAATGTGTACAACTTCATTAAATTAATGAGTTTAATTAACTGTAGTAACATTTTCGTTAAATTTTAATTTAGTAAGATCTTTGAATGAACATAACGAGTTGTAAAGAACATAATGAGATAAAAATATCAACTTAACGCTATTGCCAGGATTATAAATTCCTGTCAATCCAAAATTACGTAACTTCATATCAATAAACGTTTCTTTTGTTCAAAATTTATAGATTTCGTGACAAACATATAAAGTTTCAAGAAATAAACGTAACTTCATATCATACATATCTACGATCCAATGAAGGTAATGTTATTGAAAGGACTTAAACTTCCTTTTACAAAAGAAGATCAAATCAAAGATATTTTATTCAAAGGATTAACATTTTATTTCAATAAAGAAACCAAACTTACTTACAAACATAACAATTACAAAGGAATCAAAGTTTCAAGATCAATGTTACATTTTTAAGAAATTCAAACATAAACACGATCAAATCAAAATGACGTTATTGAAAACATTTAAACTTTCTGTTAACAAAAGACAATCAAAAGGATATTAAATTTCTTTCAAACAAACCAAATTTTATAACTTTAATCCAAAGACAATTTTCATTTAATACATGTCACTTGTCCGTTACGGACAAGTGACATTTGTCCGTCACGGACAACTTCCATTTGTCCGTGACGGACAACTTCCATTTGTCCGTTACGGACAAATGGAATGAAATTACTAAATCACGCCCATTTGTCCGTCACGGACAAATGGGCATGATTTAGTAATTTGGCATGCGCCAAATAGCCTGGACGAAAAAGTATCGTTGGATATGACTCCTCGGCCAAAAGAAGCTGACTCCATCCCTTCCGCCGGCAAAGATGTATGCATCTCCCTCTCTGTTCTTCCTCATTCTTTGTATTTTTCACATGTGTTATAAGGTGGTTGTATCTTTTTATTCAATTTTTCTTACAGTTCCTCATATCATCATATGCTAGGGTGTGTTTGACGGAAATTTGGGATCTGTCAATCATTGATTTTTCGATTATCTCTTTTACAGTTCTTCATACTTAGGGTTTATTCTTTTCTCGATTCATCTTTTTCACTATTGCCTCTATATGACGATGTTGACAAAAAATTTACAGTGCGGGACTGCCGGCTATTATCTGTTCTTGACTATTTGTTTTTAGTAGGTTAAGAATTCAATGTTTATGTTACGGAGGAAACATAAAAATTTATATGACAGTGCAGACAATTAACCATGATCTCATCTCTTTGTATCTGTTGTTGATTATGCCAACTTTATATTCTATGAATCCTATGCTCTACACTTCTCATCTCTTCACGTTTGATTTTGATGGTTATGACAGCTTGTATTTATATGACAACTTTTGGTTATGTTTATGAAAGATTTGAAATTCTTTAACACCTTTGGTTATGTATATCACAGTTTTGTATTTCTTTAGTATCTTTGATTAATTATATGACAAACTTGGGTTGTTTGTCTATTTATGACAGTTTTGGTTATTTGTATTCCTACAAACATAGTTATGACAAATTTTGGTTCATGAAAACACACTAGTTGTTACAATATGCATTTCTATGACAGCATTGCATTAGTTCTCTATGACAATTGGTGTATTTTATAACAATTTTTATAAGACACATTAAATTTAGGCAAAAGTAGGCAACAATTTGTTTTCTATGACAGCTAGTGTGTTCATCAACTTTATTTTGCTTAATGATGTTAAAATTTGCATTTATGTATGTGATGTTTTTGAAGCAACCTAGCAAATCAAAAGTCACCCCGGATACATCCAGTAGCAGAAGTGGTCAATGGATGAACTAGACAGTTTGGGAGGTTGAAAAATATCAATGATATGAAGAAGCTAGTGGCTTGGTTCTTACGTTGTCTCCCTATGTACATTCTTTCTTTCTAATTTACATTTATTTATAACTGTAATTTAAGTTTTTTACAAGTTAAATTTGTCCTAATCTTTCCCTAATTGGTATGTTTTGCAGCCCCTTCACTGACCCCACCAAAAGAGTGATGTTGTACAGACTCCATTGATTAGCTACAAGCAAGCGTCAAAAAGCACTAGCAGACGCCCCCAACGAACGAATCTTAAGGGCTGGTGAGGAAGAAATGAACCATTTGGCTTCCAATACATTGCTAGTCGACCAGCTATCTGAGGTGTCGTGGAGCGATTGTGTAATACGTGTTAAAGCATATTGTTGCACTGTCCGTGATAAAGAAGCAAAGGGTTTATATTTATGCAAGCATCTTTGTTATTACAAGTCTCGTACTTGCTCTGGATATTGCCTTCAATTGCCCATGATAGTTGTGTATTAGAATGCACTTTTTGGAGCAGTTGTGGTTTTTATATTGTGATTTAGTATGTCTAGAAACTGAATTTCATCGGTTGTACCGCAGTTTGGAAAATTTTTATGTAGTAAACACTTTATAATGTAATGATTGAATGAATTCCAAGTCTGGGCATATGAAATATATGATGTTTCTTACAGTCTTTTGATCATTTTTGTTATTATAAGTCGATCATGTTCAAAACTGTCAAAACTCAATTGACAACAGTTTTTTTGGTCAAAACATATAGCTATTTTTTTATAGGATTTTTTTTGCTCTGTTTGCTGAAATTTGCGTAGCTTTGTTTGTGAAATCTGAAAATAGTTTTTGTGTGGGTATAACTTTGTTTGGTTTGTTGTCAAAACTGAAAACAGAATGTTGGAATTGACTAATGCATTCTGGTCACATCATATATCTAAATGGATTTGATTTTGCTTCTTACCAACTGGGAAGGACGTGATGTTTGCATATATAAAACACACTAACTGTCATAGAGAACTAATTAATCCAATGCTGTCATAGAAATGGATATTGTAGCCAGATGTTATAAAACTGATCAGTTGTAGCCAGTTGTTGTCAAAATTGAAACAGAAGTATGTAGCATCTTGTTTCGAAAATATATATATGCAAACAAAACGGTAACGACCGCCATGTAACACATTAAACCGCATAACAAAATTTAGGAGAACAACACAGTACTTCCTAACTGGCTATCATGAATAGTACAATACATATAGCTAAATGAGAGTGTTCCTAACTGAGGAACAAGAATATTACAATACATCTATCTAAATGAGGGTGAGTCAAGATGACTCGACTGGCATCAAGACAGTACATATATCTAAATGACATATATCTAAATGAGGGTGTTCCTCACTGACTAAAAGAAATACAGTACATATATGCTCCTGAATGAGGGCGAGTCAATGAGACTCGATTGGCATCTCGTATCGACACAACGGGCAAACGTGGTTGGTGTCAAACCATCGGAGAATGTAGGACTCGTGGAAAACGTGAGAACAAGGAAGCGTAAGCGATCTGGCTCGCCGCTCGATGCTGTCAATGCAGATACAACAGTCGGGACGAGTCCAGTCAGCCTCGAACCTCTCAACACCTTGAAGAATCATCTTCTCTGTCCTCGTAATGATCATATCATAAATCGGTAAGCGTGTTGCGCGTCTTGTCCTGGGCACAACCTCCTCAAACACTCCAAAATAGCCCTATCGAGGGCAGAAGAAGAATCAGCAGCAGTCTGGGGAAACCGGAACTCGACAAAGTGCACAGATGTGAAACCGCGGCCAGAGCAACGGTGAGCGATGTTTGCCGGGTCGATGACTTGGGAGATGAAACTGCGAGCGATCCCGGCAACCTCTCTCTGAGGGAGGTGGATTAGGTGGTCCAAGAAGCGGTGATAGAAGTATTGGCGGTAATCTTCATAGCTGAGAAAAGGGGTTGATTCAAAGCAAGGGATTGTTAGGTAATCAATGGCGGATGAAGCGCCGGTGACTAGCGACGCAACCACCAGGTGGCCACATCCGTGTTCAGTCCGAGCAAGCTCTTCTCTTCTTAGAAAGCTAAATTCGAGCAGTTGGGTTGACATGGCTGCTCAAGAGCGATTTGGCGGTGCAAGTTTGGGGGATCAAATTTGAGTTCTTACTTCAGATCAGATGACAGACCTAATTTTACAAGGGCAAAACGCGTACAAATTCAAGCCCGTTGAGTTTCCTTAGAGCAGAGTTAGAGAATGAATGAAGGTAAGCGGGAAATTTGAGTTCTTTCTTGGGTGATCAAATGTGAGTTCTTACAACGGCAAAACGCGTACTCATTCACTTAAATTCGAGCCGTTGAGTTTCCAAGCGGGAAATGTTGTTTTTTGTTTTTTCTTTTTTCCGGACCAAAATAATTAAGGAAAACATGATTCGGCCCTCGGAGTCCGCTGTTATTTAGCGCATTTTTTTTACTAACAACGCACATTTGTCCGTTACGGACAAATGTGCGTTATTTAGTATTTTTATTAACCTTGTCCGTGACGGACAAGGTTTTACATATAGATAAATAATATTTTTATTTTATTTTAGGATAAATAATATCTTTATTTTATTTTAGATTAAATAAATAAAATTATTTACGGATAGATAAAGAATATCTTTATTTCCATAATTTAACAAGCATAAATCTTATTTATGGAAAGATAAATAATATCTTTATTTTCATAAATTAATAAGCATAAATCTTATTTACGGATAGATAAATAATATCTTTATTTCCATAATTTAACAAGCATAAATCTTATTTACGGATAATAAATAATAACTTTATTTCCATAAATTAAAAACCCTAAATCTTATTATTGGATAAATAATATCTTTATTTCCATAATTTAACAACCCTAAATCTTAAATTAATTTTTTTCATCCTATAAAAACCGTAGTCAATCCCCTCCAACTCTCATTCAGCCATCTCCTCGTAAAGTCTATTCTTTTTGAAAAAGCAACTTAACAATGTCATACGAGGAAGATTATGATATTGATGATGAAGAAATATCTTTGAGTTTTGAGAACGAAGACGAAGATAATGTTGAGGTAAGTAAGTTTTGTTTATTTTGATCATTAAAGTTGAAATCATTAATCGTGTTTGAACTTAGATACTTAACCATTGATCGATTATAGCCGAAAAAACAAATGGTTAGATTATGTCCGTTACGGACGACAACTATTTGTCCGTTACGGACGACAGCTATCTGTCCGTTACGGACGACAACTATCTGTTCGTTACGGGCGACAGCTATCTGTCCGTTACGGACAGAGAACTTTAACAGATTTTTTTTAGAGTTTAGAGGAGATAGATGTGGACGTTGATAATCTTAGCATTGATGAAGGATCAACAGATAACGTAAATGCATCCGCCTCAAAAACGACGAGTAATGATTATTCTAGCCTGTTCACAACCGACTTAAGCTTCAATAGTCGAGAGGAGGTAATAGGATGAGTTCGAAAAGTCGGACAGGAAAATAAAATGGTTTTTTCTGTTTGTCGGGTACAGAATTCGGTCCTCGGTAGTTTGGGAAAGACATGGCTGTCGTGCGAGAAATATGGAGCATACAAGTCAAAAAAGGTGCAGCCAGCTCAGAGGAAGAGTTCATCGACGAAGAAAAGCCGGTGTGAATTCATGATTAGGGTTTTTGAGACTTACCAAGGTTTATGGAAAGTTCACGTGTAGTGTGGTGTCCACAACCACAAGCTTGGAAGAAATTAAAGGGTCATGCATTAGTGGGAAGGATGAATGAGGAGGAGAAGAAGTTAGTAAAGAACATGTGGACCAGTAATTGCACCCTTGCCCAAATTGCGAGTGCTTTGAGCATTGATAAAGGTAACAACACCAGGATGAGACAAATCTGCAACTAGAGGCAAAAATTACGTAAAGAAGGTTTAGATCAAAGGACAGTCGCTCAACAATTCTTTTTCGAATGTCGTAAAGAGGGTTATTTATGTGAGCATAGGGGAAACAAGGACGGTGAAGTGAGCGACATTTTCTTCGCACATCCGGAATCAGTTGCCCTCGTTAAGGCATTCCCTTACGTATTGGTACTGGACTCAACATACAACACCAACATGTAAGCTTTCACAGTTGTTTACTTTTCCGTAAGATGTCCTTTTTTGATGTATGTAAACTTAATGCTTTAATGTTATTTTTTTACAGATATAAGATGCCATTTTTTGAAATTGTTGGGTTTACATCGACATGGCTGAACTTTAACGTTGCCGGTGCATTTCTATCCACGGAGAAGGAAGAGAATTATGTTTGGGCGATTGAGCAACTTACAAAGCTTTGTAGGCGCGTCGAGAGGACACCAACTACAATTGTGACGGATCGAGAGAAGGCTCTTATGAACGCACTTGATCGTATTTTCCCATAAATCTAGTTTTTATTATGTCGTCGTCACATATTCAAAAACATCGAAGGAAGGGCTAGGAATAATCACATGAATAAAGAACTTGCTCGAATATTTGTCAATAGTTACTCGGGTTTATTTACATCCAGAACGGACGAGTCTTACGAGAGACGGTTAAATGAACTTGAAAACAAGTGGAAAAGGAGAGGACATCTTCTACAATATGTGAGGACGCAATGGCTAGATCCTTACAAGAGACGAATTGTTTCCGCGTGGACGGATCAATATCTGAACTTCAAAAGTAACACGACGAATATGTACGTATTTCACAGCAATTTAAAATTTTATTTACCCGATTTGACGTTAACTCTTTTATTTCTCAACAGGGCAGAAACTGTGCACTTTGTTCTGAAACAATTCATGAAAACAAATTCTGCGAAGTTGGATACAATTTTCAGGTTCTATCACTCTTTCATGAAGATTCAGTTGGATAAGATCCTCGGTTCGTTCAACGAGAGCATGTCGAAAAAGATAACGTGGACTTCTTGTGTTAAACAATTTCAGTCGTTGCACCACAACATCTTCCGCAAAGCTTTTTTACTTATTATCGATCAGTACAATAAAGCTCGTGCTAACAAGCCCGATGGTCCGTGCACATGTTCATTTCCGACGACTCATGGTCTGCCGTGTATGCACTTTATTTGGGGTTATATGAAGAAAGGTGATGCGTCCTTGGACACATCAATGAAGTATTCCGGATCTAGATCAAGCTGAAGCTCAACTACTCCTTAGTTGAAGTGCGGATGCGTTGAAAATGGTTGGCGGAAGCTTAGAGATGGAGGCGGAAGTTGAACGGTTGAATCGATCTAGATTGATCGATCAAGCCTTGAGGTGGGTCGATTGAGTTGGTTCTTGAAGAAACCTCGAATGTGGTTGAGTTTGGATCGAAGATCCAAAAGAAGAACTTTAAGAGGATTGGAAGAGGGATTGATGCTCAAGTAAGTAGGAGGAAAATACTTCTCAATACTTAATCAAATTGAACATGCTTTACAAATGAGCCAACCATCCCCTTATATAGTGGATGAAGGCCATACAAAGAGTCGGAAATTAAGTTTCCGAATTAAATTCCGAAACCAAAAGTCTAATCTTAAATTCGGGAAATTAAGTTCCGGAAATTAAGTGCCGGAAATTAATAATCCGAAAATAAAAAGACTTATTATTACAAAACGCTAAATTACGGAAAATGCGGAAAATGCGCCGGAACGGTGCCGGCTTGACAAGCTTCAAGTCATAGTGGCGTAGAGACACGGTTTGCAACCAATGGGTCCGTGACAAGCAACGGTGCGGCTAATGATGGAGCCGGTAGCTTGAGCGATTGCTTTAGCACGGGAACGGGTGAGCGGTCCATCGGAGCGAACCCGAAGTGCCTCGTCTTCCTCGTCTTGGGACATAGGGGTCAAGGGCGCATCAAAAGGAGTGTATATCCCTCTTACAGATGTGCATGAATTTTGGAATAAGTTAGATGTCGATGACGTGGCTCCGGAATCAGAAGAAGGACGAGACGTGCGTCGAGTTGCAAGAAATCTATTGTCGGAGTTCTGCGAGAAAGATTTTCCAAACCTGAGCGCTACTCGTCAGTTGGAAGTTGTAAATAAAGCTATAGAAACTGCTTTTCCGGAGAGGACCAGTTTGCGGGAACCTGCTAGGGTTGTGACTAAAGGAACACCGAAGGACAGTCCAAACAAAAGATTGCCATCCGATTGGGAGCTAGGAGGTACCCCACCCAAAAAAACAAAGAAGTCGACCCCGAAAGAACCCTATACCAGTGTCAAGTCCATCTTCTAATACCGATTTACCACCCAAAACACCTTCAAAGAGAACTATATCCAAGCATAACCCTAATATTTTAGTAGAATGGCCTGAGGCGGTTCCCATTTGGATGAAAGAGTATGTAATCAGTTGAAATAATGTTAGAGGGGATGAAAACTATGGTTTCAGAGCACTACATCATGCAATCTACGGCACAAACACAGACGAAGGATGGCGGATGATTAGGCGACTGATGTTAGAAGAGCTCCTTTCTCATCGCGAGTTGCATGAGGGTTTTTTTCATCAACGTAACATCGATAGGACGATTATGGCACTTGGATGGAATGGAGACGGTTTTGCACCATCACAATACTGGTTTGTTGTGACGGAAATGGGGCTCGTGTCTAGAGTGGACCTCTCGTTGTCCCCTGAGATAACACATGCGGCTGTGGAATACCTTCCTGAAGTATCTCAATCCGGTGAATCTCTTGGCGTCTTTGTTTGTGTTTCTTTCCATCTGCAAACAAAAAACAACAAATGTTAATAAAATTAAAAAAAAAGAGTTTAGGATGTTGAAGTACTTGTCATCTAAAGATGAAGTGAAGAAACATAGAGTACTTTTTGAGCATATTAGAACGGACATGATGGTTGTAGATCCGTTAACTAAAGGTTTACCACCTAAGGCGTTCAATGGCCATGTAGAACGTATGGGTGTCATAGATAAGACCTTGCTATTATAATTATATTTCGCTCATCAAATTATAACACTTTGAATTCACTTATTGATATGTTTCTGCTTTACAATATTTGTCATCATTATCGTATTTGTATACAATTATTGTTTTCTGTTGACACGTAATTTGAGACTTATAGTGCATCTCAAATTTCAAGCAATATTGATTTTGGATTGATTTGTGATACATGGAAGGAATCATGTTGCTCAATGATGTGTGACCACCATGATCCAATTAATTTAATTCAATTATGGATTATTGATATTTTATGAATTTATATAAGTTTCCGCATTACAGATATTGAACCATTAAGCTGACACACATGTCAAGTGGGAAAATGTAAGAATATCTCTCTCTCTCTCTCTATATATATATATATATATATATATATATATATACATATATATATATATATAGAGAGAGAGAGTTTGGCTCCCATGTAAATAGCCCTTATAGTGTTCAATGAGAACGAATTATATTCGTTGGATCAATATAATGGACGGCTGAGATTAAGCATTATTTTAATTAACAAAATAATAATAATTACATAAACCTCAATTTTATGGAAGCTGTAGGCGCGTGTTAAACCGCACTCTCCATAACTTCCACTAATTTTAACATTTTCCTTATATAAGACCACTAAATATTCTTACGGTTATTTTCATATCCCGCTTCTTCCTCCAAAGCACAATCCTGTGTTTTTGAACTGAAGCATCTCTTTGGTGCCGATAACTTCTTCCGGCATTCGACGGCGTCTTTGGAGCAGGAGCTTTCTTCCCCATCCATTGTACACTAACAACTGTGTTCGCCTTTCAACGTCTTCACTCGAGGTAACTAACATTCTTCAATAACATTCTTTTTTCGATTCTTCAATTTAGGGTTTTTTGGGGGTTAAAACTAACGAAATCCCTAATTTCGTTGTGGATATCTCCGTCCTCTACTTCTTCATCCAGTTTTCGGCGCCATTGTAGTCGTCGGCGCAGTGTTCGTGGGTCGATTCCGTATTTGTTTTTGTGTTCGACGATATTCGGAGTTCTACAACCTAATATCCTATTCGGTGGCTGTATTCGGTTCTATAAGTGACTGTATTCGGCGTTCTGCGTTCTCACTCGAGGTAATGAACATTCTTGGATTACATTCTTTTTTTCGATTCTTCAATTTAGGGTTTTTTTGGCGTTAAAACTAACGAAATCCCTAATTTCGTTGTGGATATCTCCGTCCTCTACTTCTTCAATTTAGGGTTCTTTGTGGTCGACTGTATTCGGAGTTCTACAACCTAATATCCTGTTCGGTGGCCGTATTCGGTTATATAAGTGATTGTATTCGGTGTTCTACATCGAAACATTCTGTTCTTCGTCGATTCTTACACACATTAGGGTTTTCTTCGACTATCCGCGACTAATCCGTCTCGAGAGGTACTTTTATTGTTGTATTTCGCTTGTCTGTCCATATTTGAGTTGTGATATTGAGTATTGGTTTATATAATCGGTTGACCATCATTGTTGAATGTTCCAAAACCGAATGTCTATTGATTTTTGTTGTTGATATTGAAATATTTTTGTCGAATTTGGATTACTATGCTATTGTTGTTGAATGTTGTCGATGCCTTGTCGAATGCGAGTTACGCTTGAGCCATTTTACGCATGCCTGTTCATATGCGATTGGTGTCAGTGGCTTTTGGTTTTAATATCCTGATAAGTCCATTATTCATGAATGTTTACGCATGCCTGTTCATATGTGATTGGTTATTTTTTGGTACATATTAGCATTGAATGTTGTTCTTCATGTGATATTCTATAATATGATTTGTAAGTCGTTTCTTTATGAGTTGATATCCGATGATTTTTACTACACATATCCGATGATTTTTACTACACATATTCGATAGCATACTACTTTTTTATTCGTTAATAGTTGTTTTGTTTATGTGTGGAAGATAACGTTAAAAATTGTTGCAAACTTGTACGCAATTACTTTCAATTGGTGCCGAAAGGGGCGTTGAGTTCGAAGAAATGTACAACATTTTCAAGTACGAACTGAATAAGTGCTTCATATCAACAGATCACGTGAAAGATTTTGGAAATCTTGACATGGTAAAACACAGTGTTGCAAGAAATACCGCGTATAGTTGCTAGAGTGGCGTTAGAGATTAACAATGCTATGGATGATGAGGAATAGACGATCCAAGTTGTTATTTTGATATGCTGTTCCGGACAACTGTTTTGCTACACTATGTCAAAACTATATGCTACAGTTTCTTTCTCTTTTTGGATATTTGAATCACTTATGTAGGGATTAATGTGTTTGACACTCATGTCTTTATTAATGTCAAAGCTTTATGCTACAATGTGAAAACTCTTTTGATATGTTAGTTTCGGACAACTCTTTTGCTACAGTGAGTATAACACAACAAACATTGGAAGCCAACTTTTATCTTATATGCAAACACCGTTTACCATGCATAATATGATGAATTAGTAAGTGTACTCATTACTGAATATGAACGATATAATTTCAGAATATATTTAATATAGTTAATGGATGCTTCATATATTAGGTGTTGTATGTTAAAGAGCACAACCTTTACACTTGAGGAAACATAAGAAGATGATCGTTATTCTATATGCAAACACCGTTTATCATAGATAATATGACGGATTAGAAAATATACTTTTTACCGAATATGAACGATATATTTTACAGAATATATAATATATATTTACCGGATATAGAATATTTTAGTGTGTCATATGTTAATGAGCGCAACATGTACACTTGGGTAATGGAGTTTACACTTTCTTATTTGGTGTTTCAATACTATAAAATGTAATCGTATTACAAAGAAGATTACCGGAAATAATATTTCTATATTAACAAATATAGTTATAAATATTTCTATATTACCGGAAATAATATTTCTATCAATAGTTTGGAAATAATTTGTCTTCACAAAAACAGTGAGAATAACACATCCAACATAGGAAGACGAACGTTATCTTGTATGCAAACACCGATAACCATACAAAAATATGATAGATTAGTAAGTGTTCTTCTTATCGAATATAAACGACATAAATATGGAATATAAAGGATATAGTTGCCGAATATATTCGGTATAAGTTCTAGATATTATATTGTTCGTGTACCGAATTCAGATAAATGAATTAAGTGCGTATGATCGAGTAAATATAACAAGTAACACCACAGTTGGTTATAGAGTTTATTATAGTAGTTCACCGATTACGAAATATCACATTCATCTAAGACAAGTTTCACAACGTACATGATATAAAGAGTGAAACTCTTTGACACTTTCCGGTAGTGGGTAGTGGGTACATTTCCTTGAATCCTGAACGACTACACAAACGATACAAAAGAGTCCCGTCTTTTGTGCATACACGGGAAGATGACAAACGAACATCAAAACCGACCTCCTTAACATACGCCTTATAAAAATCGATACCTTCTTCCGGTGTCTTGAAACACATTTCAATACATGGATGTATGAATTCATCGTACCGTAGAGTTCAATATTTTGTTTTCCCCGATGATTGCGTCATGTCTATTGCATCGTTGAGCTCTTCATTTGCCGCTGCTTCATAAAAATCATCCATACTCTCCATGTTAGCATCAATGCCGAATCCATTAACATGTCAATCCCTTTCATTTCCGGAATCTGTAAAAAATTCACTACAGATTTATAATCTGATAATTGAAATATAGTTAATGATTACGAGTATGTTTAATGTTTGATGAGTGGGTAAACCATAACCGGTGTCATATCTGTTTTCGTACCAATTTATAGAACGTATTCGGCGGTATAGTCACATATATTCGTTAATATGAAACCAAATATCTGTTGATATATTAATGTCATCGTAAAAACCCAATTCACATTCAATGACGTGTTTACCTTCTTCCATTGATGTCGAAATGTTGCTTTGCCCTACACAAATCAACCGATAAATGTGGACCTATAATGATAAAAAAAATGTGAGTCTAAAATTATAATATCCAACAATGACACGAAGACTTTCGATATGTAACCCGATCATCAAATGACAACACATGTAACACATCGACCAAGAGACACCATTAAGATGAAGGCACAAGACGAAAAAACGGTAGACAAAACGTGTGGTTGATGATGGTTAGAATGTAAAATGAAAACGAATCACTTACTTTGAATTATTCCGGCGAAGATATGGTTGATTTTCCGGCGACACAGGAGACAAAACAGTAGCAGCAAAACGTTGAAGACAAAACGGTAGCAGATACGTAGATACGTGTGGTTGATGATGCTGAGTAATCTGATATGGTAGTGCAATTTCGAAGATATTATTTATTACTCTATCAATTAATTGGAAGATTATGTGAACCGTAACTACCTAAAATAGTGGAAGAAGATATTATTTAGAATTATTAAAAAAATAAAGAAATTACCTCAACTGGGAGAGTGTATTACACACTACAATTAGGAGAGTGGTTTGGCTTTTTAAGAAAATATTTGTGTAAAATTTCAGCCATTGGATTAATCAGATCAAGGGCTATTATTTGTTCTCATTGAACACTATAAGGGTTGTTTACATATGAGTCAGTATCTATATATATATATATATATATATATATATATATATATATATATATATATTCTATGTGGCAAATGTGTCTAGGTTTAATATATAAAGTTACAAAAGTAATTAGGAGAAGAGGATTAATTAGTACTAATCTCATCCATTAGAGATTACTAAAAGCAAAGGATTAAGGAAGGAGAAGACTATTCGCTTACGCTTACGATCGATTCGGACTCATTTGATTTGCGATGAAGACTCCCACGGATAAAGGTTAGTCTTCGATTCATATACGGATATATCGGTTGATTCATGTATAAGTCTAGATCCATTATAGTGTTTGATTTCGAAACGGAATCGTAAATAATCTAACACAGCCTTCTTTCGATCTAGGAGACAAGTTATTTGGAAGAGGGCTAAAACAACGAGGCTCTGATTATCGACCTTCAATATCTTTACGATGTCTGATTTCCTCTCTCTACAGCTGAAGAATCGTTTGCTGATGCGTACCTGGTTCACTCTCCCGCAATTCCTCCAACTCGTGCCCTAATTTTGAATTTTCCCAAAATTCCTCCATTGTTATAACCTCAAACACTTCTAGGGTTAGTGGTTTAATTACCAACCGTCAATCGTTTGATGACACTCAAAATCCACACCCGTTGTTCATGTATTGAATCTGGTTCCAATTTGAATATACAGTCCCTCAACTCCAGCAAACAAGAATTGCATTTTTTAGGATTTGAGGATTTGATTTATATGTCTGGAGAGGAATCGAGAGGATATACAGATTAATGTTGGCTTGGAGACTAGAGAAGTTGTAATCTTCCTCTCTCTCTTTACTTTTTTTTATTTATTTTGCTTTATTTTTATTTAATATTTTTATTTTTTTTATAAATTAACGGAGTTTAAAGGAAGTGACGGTTTTGGGCAAAAGTCGAAAATTTTAAAACTTCAAGGGTACCGACCGAACTTCTAAAAACTTGTGGGCAAAATCCGGAATACCCCATACCACAGGGGTACCAACCGGAATTTCCCTTTTAATAATTATAAAAATATAACAATAAGTTATGTGTACAAATAAAATATATTTTATAATAATTTTATTTTTCCAAATTATAATTATTTTTACCATTTAATATGAGTTGTTGTTAATTGATCTAAAAGTAGATATGATTTATAATGGGGTCCATTTAAGATGTAATAAAGATTAGTTTTATATAAGACCAAATTTTCTTGGTTCTAGCAAATTTAAATAAAAATTACCTTAGTTGGATCTAAGAACATAGTAAAGATTAACCAATATGGATTATCTAAAAAACCACTACTCCATACCACAACTACAAATATAAAACTACCTCCGTTCGATTGTAATTATCCTTCTAATCTCAAATATATTTTTAAAATATTGTCTTTCAAAATTCATTTAATGTCAAAACCATCTAAAAATAAAAATTATACATTTACTATTCTTGAAAATTGAATTTTATATTTATTACTCCCTGTTGTTTCTTATATAATATATTTTATATGTGTGAAGAATAGTAATTATCTTTTTTTAGTTTTTAATTTTTATTTTAATGATTCTTGTGTGAAGAATTATAGTCTTTATAGATGAACTAGTGTAATACCCGTGCCATGCATGGATATATTTAATAAAATTTTAATTTAAAAATAGACATATCTATATTTAATATTTTTAGAATATTATTTACAAACAAATTTAATATAAAAACATATGGAACCATTAATGGTTTATGTAAGTATATACTATTATTTATAAAATAAAGATATTTGATGTATAACAAATATAAAGTGAGTTGAAAGATAATATTATAAGAGAAAGTAGAAGATAATAAAAACAGAAAGAGATATTTTAAATAAAAGATAGTTGACATATTCTTAATAAAAAAGGTCTTAAATGAAACTGAACGTTAAAACGACTCGTGAAGAAATGTACTATAAAAGGACACCTGAGCTTAAGAGTTTTTTAATATATATATATATATATATATATATATATATATATATATATATATATATATAGATAGATAGATAGATAGATAGATAGATCGTTAGTTTATATAATTTTTTTATTAATTTTTTTTAAAAATGAGAGTGTCTTTTGAAATTGCATGTGACAAAACGAACGAAAAAATAACACGTGACATTAAAGACTTCTACTTTATTATTAATATATAGATATATATTTTAACAATAATAGTGTAATATTATTTACGTATATACTAAACAATAAAATTGTACATCTAGATTCTAGGTGAACAATTTTTTTCTTAATGTACATATGCAAAACATTAACCACTTAATTTTAGTATAAATAGTTTAATTATAATGTTTAAATTTGATTGTATTAGTTAAAAAAAGACAAAAGATCGGATAGTGAATTAATATTAGTATATAGATATTGTAAGTTTGGCAAGTATATATTATTATGTACCATGTCAGATAATTATTTTAATATATAAGATGTAAACTCTAAATCTATACATATCTAAAAAAAAAATCAAAATTACATAAAATGACACGTGTCATCGAATTGATAAGAAA
This sequence comes from Fagopyrum homotropicum, assembly GCA_033239125.1. Lineage (NCBI taxonomy): Eukaryota > Viridiplantae > Streptophyta > Magnoliopsida > Caryophyllales > Polygonaceae > Fagopyrum > Fagopyrum homotropicum. The sequence continues at coordinate 3,180,772 of BSWB01000005.1, read as the reverse complement.
GTGATACGTATGACGAAGTGCTTTGGCTTTAATAATTGTATATAGATATAGATTAAATGAATCGATAAGTAATTATTTATCAGTTTTGATTAAATAAAACTTAAAATATATATTTATTCATAAAAAATTGGAGGCATAATTGTGTTTAATAAATATGAATATTTTTGAGTTGCTAAATAATTAAGCGGTCTATAAATTATTATTAAATTATTACACTAAAGTAATTGTTTAAGAAAGTTTGTAAAACAAACATTATCTCATGGAATTTTTTTTATTTATTTAAATCTTTAATTCCTTGATGGTCAGAAATATTTTATTTAAACTAATCCTAATATTAAGAAAATTGTTTTGGTGGGGACACAAGTATTTATTTGTAAACTAATCCTAATATTAAGAAAAATATTTTTGTTTAAATCGTTATTTGTAAACAAATATCAGCATATATCGTTGGACATAGATGTTATTTAAAATAAAAATATAAAACTTTTCAATCCAATCCTTCCGTTTTTTAATTTAACTAATTTAAATAATTTATTAAAGTATTTAATTCTTGGACGAACACGTGGCAAAACACGTCTCCCTTATTATAGATATTAGTTTAGTTCCCGTGCTTTGCACGGATTTTATTAGAAAAATAACATAAAATATATTTTTTAATTGTATTTTTCTAAATATTATTATTAAAAAGTACACTTTTATGTGTTTTATGATAAATGTAATATATTAGAATTTTTGCTAATTTAAAATAAAAGTTTAAAATAAAATTATCAAATCTATTATATTAGGAAAGAAATACAATGAGATTTTATTTTATTAGAATTAAAATATATTTAGATTATAAAGATATCAAATAATTATATATTGCCTTTTTAGATTAGTATGATTATATTTTATCTTGACTTATAAGATAAAATTAACTACATTGTAGTTAATGAAGTATATATATTTAACTATTAAAATAAATATAATAGATAAAATATTAATAGTAGAATGTATATTATAAGAAAAATGATATGTGTTATCCAATGTATAAAAAAATTTTAAGAAAATGTATGTGTAGATATATAAAAAGACATGTATGGTAAGTAGATAAATATAACTTCTATTGTAGGATAATTATACTATTATATTATTGACTAATTTAAATATGATATATATATATATATATATATATATAGATTTTAAAAAAATCAAAATTCAAAAAAATAACACGTGACATAATATAATTTAGGATGAACCACGTTGAAGTAAATGTTTTGGCTTTAATATAGTATATAGATAGGGTAAAATGGAAGGAATATTATTAATCAATAAACATGCCCTATATTTGCCCATTTTTAAAGCCGATATACCAACGTTTTGGGAGATTTTTGGAAAGTTCTCATACAATTCACACTCTTTCGAGTTTTGACACAGAAAATAGAAAGGTCTCGTTGGATATGGCTCCTTGGCCCAAAGAAGCTGACTCTATCCCATCCCCCGGCAAAGAGGTTATCATATCCCTCTCTGTTCTTCCTCATTCTTTCAATTTTTCACATAATTTTTTTTACAGTTCTTCATATGTTGGGGTTTGTTCGACAGAGATTTTGGATCTTTCAAAAGTACAGATCTGTTAATGATGATTTTTCGATTCATCTCTTTTACAATTCTTCATAGTTAGGGTTTATTCTTTTTCCGGTTCATCTCTTTCACTATTACCTCTATATGACAGTAAAGACAATTGTTTTTACAGTGCAGGCTATTATATGTTTATGAATGTTTATTTTTGAGTAGGTTAAGAATTCAATGTTTATGCTATGAAGGAAGCATAGAGATCTATTTATTGACTGTTTATTTTTGAGTTTATATGACAGTGCAGACAATTATATGATGGTTATGACAACTTTATTTTCTATGGATCCTATCTTCTACACATCTCACCTCTTTGTATATATTATTGATGGGTAATTGGGTATGACAGCTTGTATTTCTTTGACAAATTTTGGTTGGTTTTTTGAAAGATTTGAAATTCCTTAACATCTTTGGTTATGTGTATCACAGCTTTGTATTTCTTTAGCTTCTCTGGTTAATAATATAACAAATTTGGGTTATTTGTATATTTATAACAGTTTTGGTCATTTGTATTTCTACAAACATAGTTATGACAGATTTTGGTTCATGGAAATACACTAGCTGTCACAATATGCCTTTAAATGACAGCATTGCATTAGTTAGTTCTCTATGGCAGTTAGTGTGTTTATATTACGGTTTTTGTAAGACATTCAATTTAGGTAAAAGTAGCCAACAATTTGATTTCTATGACAGCTAGTGTGTTCATCAACTTTCTTTTACTTAATGATATTAACATTACATTTATGTATGTTGTATTTTGTAGGCATTCTAGCAAATCAAAAGTCACCCCGGATACGTACAGTAGAAGAAGGTGGTCAATGGATGAACTAGACAGTTTGGGATGTTGAGGAACATCAGCAATATGAAGCTAGTGGCTCGTGGTTCTTAGGCCATCTCCCGTAGGTACAATCTTTTTTTTTCCAATGTGCATTTATTAAACTGTAATTTAATTTTTTTTGCAAGTTACGTTTATCCCAACCTGGTGTGATTTGTACCTAATTGATATGTTTTGCAGACCACTTCACTGATCCCACCAAAAGAGAGATGGGGTACAGACTCCATTGATGTAGCTGACACCAAACATCGATTTGAAGACTGTTGTCATGCATTGCGCCTTGTAGATATTAACAAGTGTCAAAAAACACAAGTAGACGCCCTCAACGTGCGAATCTTAATGGTTTGGGAGGAAGAAATGAACCATTTGGCTGCCAATACATTGCTAGTCGACAAGCTGTCTGATGTATCGTCAATCTATTGTGTAATGCACTGTCCATGATAAAGAAGTAGAGGATTGATATATATGCAGACATCTTTGTTATTATAATTCTCGTACTTGCTGTGGGTATCGTCTTAAACCGCACATGATAGTTGCGTATTAGAATACACTTTTTGGAGCAGTTGTGGTTTAGTATGTTCACAAACTAACTTTTATTGGTTGTACCGATGTTTGAGAAATTTATATGTAGTCTATTGAGTTCCATGTCTGGGCATGTGAAATAGATGCTCTTTTTTGCTGAAGTTGTCCTGCTTTGGTATGAAATCTGAAAACAGTAATGTGGACGTATGAAATAGATGTTCTTTCTTACAGTCTTTTATTCATAGGTGTGTTACTGAAACTTTGTGGGAATTAGTGTTTTGATCTGTCAAAACTAGAAAAAATGAAACATGTGTGATTGTTGTTGTAGCAAGTTGCTGTAAAAACTGACTGCCGCCAGTTGCTATCAAAACTGATCAGTTGTAGCCAGTTGTTTTCAAAACTGAAATCAGAAGTATGTAACATCTTGTTTCAAAAAATATTAGCAAACAAAACGGTAACGACGGCCATGTAACACATTAAACCGCAGAACAAAATTTATGACAACAACACAGTACTTCCTCACTGGAAACAAAATTTATGACAACAACACTGTACTTCCTAACTGACTAACAGGAATAGTACAGTACAAATATCTAAACGTGGGCTAGTCAAGTAGACACGATTGGCATCTCGTATCGACATAACGGGCAAACGTGGTTGTTGTCAAACTAGCGGAGAATGCAGGACTCGTGGAAAACGTGGGAACAAGAAAGTGTGAGCGACCTAGCTTGTCGCTCAATGCTGTTAATGCGTATACAGCAGTCGGGACGAGTAGTAAATGATAGACAGATAGTGTATTTGAATATTCTGTTTTTGATTGCTCATTCACTGTTACATTGGTTCCATTATATAGAGGTGTACATTGGGCCTTGGGCTCCTATGTGAGCCTTTGGGCTGTGTACACTATTATGCCCCCTCGAGCTAGGCAGGCGTAAAGACAGTTTAGCTCGCAACAGTTCAAAACGAACAGAAGCCAGAGGCTTTGTAAGAGCATCCGCTATTTGATCCTTGGATGAAATGAATGCAACCTGAAGTGATTTAGCAGCAACCCGTTCACGAACAAAGTGGTAGTCCAGGTCGATGTGCTTAGTGCGTTGGTGGAAGACTGGATTTGCTGCTAAATAAGTGGCCCCTAAATTATCACACCAAAGTATAGGAGGTTTTATGAAGGGTAACTCCCAATTCTGCCAGAAGGTTTTGTAACCAAATTAGTTCACATGTAGTTTGGCCCAGGGCTCGATATTCGGCTTCAGTAGAGGAGCGGGAGACCGTCGGTTGTTTCTTGGAAGACCAGGACACCAGGGAGGAGCCAAAGTAGATGCAATAAGCAGCTGTAGAGCGTCTATCAAGATGATCACCTGCCCAATCAACATCACAATATCCAAGAAGGGTAGGATTGTGTTTGGAGGATAGATGAAGAGAAAGAGTGGGAGTGGAATTTAGGTAGCGAAGAATTCGCTTGACTGCTTGCCAATGAATGTCACATGGTTTGTGCATATATTGGCAGACCTTGTTGACAGAGAAGGAAATATCAGGTCGGGTGAAAGACAGATACTGTAAACTGCCAACAACACTTTTGTATAAAGAAGGATCAGAGAATGGAGGGGAATCAGAGGAAGTCAGATCACAATTGCTTGCCATGGGTGTGGATATGGGTTTGCAGTTATGCATATTTGTGGAGCGCAGAAGATTGAGAATGTATTGTTGTTGGGACAGGTAAAATCCAGAGGGCGTTCTAGTGACTTCGAGACCCAGGAAATAATGAAGATTTCCAAGGTCTTTGACAAGAAAGAATGATGAAAGGGAGGATATGAATTGGTGAGCAATTTTGGGGGAAGATGCAATAACAAGAATGTCATCAACATAGACTAGGACAAAGACAATATCAGAGTGCATTCGATATGTGAATAATGAGGAGTCAGCTCTTGAGGGTGTAAAACCAATGGTGAGGAGGGTATCACTGAGTTTCGAAAACCATGCTCGAGGTGCTTGACGTAAACCATATAGAGACTTATGCAACTTACAGTGATGATTAGGAAATTGTGGATTGATGAACCCAGGTGGCTGTGTGATATACACATCTTCAGTCAAGTCACCATGAAGGAAGACATTTTGTATGTCTATCTGTTTAACAATCCAATTGGACATGGCAGCAAGGGATAAAACAAGTCTGATTGTGGAAGGTTTGATGACAAGGCTGAAGGTCTCTGAGAAATCGATTCCATGGATTTGGTGAAAACCTTTGGCTACTAAACGAGCCTTTCGGCGTTCAAGAGTGCCATTAGAGTGGCGCTTGGTTTTGAAGACCCATTTGACTCCCAAAGGATTAATGTGTGGGTTTGGTGGTACAAGAGACCAAGTTCTAGTGGAGAGAAGAGCGTGAAATTCTTCAGACATGGCTTGACGCCATTCTGGAAAAGCTGAAGCATGGGTAAAGGATGTGGGCTCTTCTGGGATTGTGGTAGTCGAGGCTAAGGAAGATGGAGGCCAGGGTATAGTGCCATCCGTTCGAATCAAAGGTTTAAAGATTTGGTTATGGGATCGGGTTGCAATGATACGGGGAGGTGAGTGTTTGACAGAGGGCGGCCGATGATCCGAAGAGGAATCCGAGGGAGGTGATGTTAATGGGGGTTCAGTAGTTACTGGGGATGTAATGGGCTCAGAAGGGGTAGAAGGTGATGGGCTGACACTGTTGTTAAGTGTGTTTGTAAAATTAGAAGGTGATATGGGCCTTGAAGGTAAGTTAGATGAAGAAGGCATGGGCCAATTAAAAGTGGGCTGGTTTGGTGGGGATGACTGAGGCTGAGATGGGTCGATTGAAAAGGGGAATTGTGAGTCTCATGGAATATCACATCTCGAGAGATGTAAATCCGGTGATGTATGTGATCAAGACAAATATATCCTCGGTAATTAGGAGCATATCCAAGAAAGACACATGGGTTAGATCGAAAATTCAGCTTATGGGAATTATATGGTCTAAGGTTGGGGAAACAAAGTGATCCAAACACACGTAAGAGCTTGAGATCGGGAGGCTATTTGTGAAGGACTTGAAAGGGAGATGTATGGTTTTAAATGGGGGTTGGTAAACGGTTAATGAGATAAGCCGCAGTTTCAAAGGCATAATCCCAAAAGGATAATGGGGTGAAGGAATGGGCAAGAAGAGCCAAACCGGTATCAACAATACGTCGATGACGGGTTTTAATGCTACCATTTTGTTGATGGGAGTATGGGCAAGTAATTCGATGATGGATTCCCATCTTGGCAAAGAAAGGTTTTAAAGGTTTAAATTCCGTGCCGCCATCGGTTTGAATTGATTTAACTGTGGAGGAAAAGAAATTTTTAACAAACAAAATAAAGGCTTGGACAAAAGAAGTGGTAGCACTTTTAGTTGATAATGGAAAAAGCCAAATGTAGTTACTAAAATCATCCAATATAGACAAGTAGTATTTGTGGCCTCTAGATGAAATTAAATGGGCTGGTCCCCATAAGTCCATAAAGAGCAGACCAAAAGGTTGGGCTTCCTTGGATGGGGAAGGATAATGGGGCAGGCAGTGGGCCTTTGCCTTGGAGCACGCCTGACAACGAAAGGAATTGTCAGGGAGATTAGGGCAGTCGACAGCAATGGAGCGAAGCATCTTCTTTGTGATGCGAATGGAGGGGTGACCGAAACGAGAGTGCCAGAGAAGAAGACTGGTAGTGGAGGTATGATTAGCCTTAATTGAGAGCTGTTTTGCAGATAAAGGGAGGACATACATGCCATCTTCAATGGTTCCTCGAAGAAGAGTTGCCCGAGTTCGTCAATCCTTCACAAGAAAGTAATCATTGTGAAATTCAAATAAGACAAGATTATCAATACAAAATTGGCGAACTGATAGAAGGTTTCGATTAATGGAAGGGACATGAAGAATATTTTTTAAAGAGAAATTGGAAGAAGAAGATAAAGGGGAGGAGAATAGATTGGAACCGTAATGCTGAATTGGAAGAGTTGAGCCATCCCCAATAGATACTGTATCAGTGCCATGATAGTGAGGAGCATCATAGGGAAGTTGAGACATGTCTGGGGTGAAGTGGTTGGTTGCAGCAGTGTCTGGCGTCCAATTGGTCGTTGTATAGTGAGCTTGAAATGATGAGGGGGCTGGTGCTTGATAGGAGTGGTTGAATCTGTGCCAGCATTGAAGAGCTGTATGACCTGGTTTACCACATACCTGACAAATTGGGTGAGAGTCTGGATGCCCTGTAAAATTATAAGAGGAATTTGGTGTGCCCCCTCGATCTGGTACGTAACCTCGTCCCCCACGGGAAGTGGAACCTCGACCTCGATTGTTTCTGTTGGAACGTCCTCGACCACGCTGTTGTGACTGTTGTTGATCACTAGGTGTTTGTGTGGTGGTCGAGTTGGCTGACATATTAGGGAGTTGAGAAGAGGAATGGGTGGAGGAAGTGTGAAGGATACGGGCTTCATGATTGAGGAGATGGGATAAGAGCATATGTGGTGTGGGAAGAAAGGGTTGGGTGCCGAGTGATGTTATAATAGGGTCATATTCCGGGGGAAGCCCAGCAAACAAGGAGGCTGCAAACTCAGAGTCTGATACAGGTTGTCCATCAGCTTGAAGAGAAGAAACGAGGGTTTTAGCTTTGTTGAAATAAGTGGTAATGGAGTCTGTACCTTGTTTAAGGGAGACCAACTGGAGACGAGTTTGAAGTATGTGAGCACTAGATCTGGCAGTATACAGATCATGAAGATGGAGCCAAACATCTTTGGAGGTGGAACAATCAATCACTTGGGTAAGGATCTCTTCTGTGAGAGAGGAAGTGAGGATGGCCTGGACAAGATGATCTTTGGTGAGCCAATCAAGTTGTGCTTGACTTGGAGCAGTGGAAGAAGAGCTGGGATATGGTATGGTGCCATCAACATGACCAAAAAGGTTATATGCTTGAAGCACAGGGACAACTTGGGCCTTCCATAGAAGATAATTAGTAGAGGTAAGTTTGATGTTGATGAAGCTGGAAAAACCAGGAAGAGGAGTGGAAAGGGACTGTGGTGCTGTAGGTAGTGTGGGAGAAGTTGTAACAGATGGTGGAGGTGGTGGATCATGGAGGGTAGGATCCTGGGTATCCTGAGGATCGTCTGACATTTTTGTTGAGGACGTTTGTCCTATAGGGCCTCTGATACCATAGTAAATGATAGACAAATAGTGTATTTGAATATTCTGTTTTTGATTGCTCGTTCACTGTTACATTGGTTCCATTATATAGAGGTGTACATTGGGCCTTGGGCTCCTATGTGAGCCTTTGGGCTGTGTACACTATTAACGAGTCTAGTCAGCCTCGAACCTCTCAGCACCCTGAAGAACCATCTTCTCTGCTCTCGTTAGTATCAAACCATAAAGCGGTAAGTGGGCGGCCCGTCTGCTCCTGCGCACAAACTCTTCGAATGACTCCAGCATAACCCTATCGAGGGCAGAAGAAGAATCAACAGCAGTGTGGGGAAACCGGGACTTGACAAAGTGCACAAATGTAAAACCACGGTCAGAGCAACGGTGAGCAGTGTTTGTCGGGTCGATGACTTGGGAGATGAAACTGCGAGCGATCCCGGCAACGTCTCTCTGAGGGAGGTGGATTAGGTGGTCCGTGAAGCAGTGGTAGAAGTGATGGCGGTAATCATCATAGCTGAGAAAAAGGGTTGATATAAAGCAGGGGGCTATTATGTAATCAATGGCAGATGAAGCGCCGGTGACTAGCGACGCAACCACCAGGTGGCCGCATCCCTGTACAGCTCGAACAAGCTCTTCTTTTCTTCGAAAGCTAAATTCGAGCAGTTGGGTTGACATGGCTGCTCAAGAGCGATTCTGCGGTGCAAGTTTGGGTGATCAAATTTGAGTTCTTACTTGAGATGAGATGGTAGAGGGCAAAACGCGTACTGATTAAGTTGAATTCGAGCCGTTGAGTTTCCTTGGAACAAAATGAATGAAGGTAAGCGGGAAATTTGAGTTCTTACTTGGTGATCAAATTTGAGTTCTTACAACGGCAAAACGCGTACCCATTCAGATAAATTCGAGTCGTTGAGTTTCCTTCAAAAAAAATTAATGAAGGGCAAGCGGGAAATTTTGTTGAGTTTTCGGACCAAAATAATTAAGGAGAGTGGGGTTCTCAGAATCAGGGGTTTGTTGTCTGTGTGTGTGCAACTGAAATCTGGTTCCTTTTAGTCACCGGGTTGAAACTTTTTTGTACATTCGTAAATATCCGTATATGGTTTAGATATCCGGTTACTTTTAAAATAAATAAAATTGATGTTAAATTAACTTTTAAGAGTTAATTTTCTTTAATCACATACCTGTAGGTAAATAATGAATTATTCAATTTTATAGGTTCCAAGCATTTATGAAATACATGCATCGTCTAAAGAGACGTGAAATTATAGAAACTTGAAAACAAATGATTGCTTCTTATTGAGAAGTTAGAATCAAAATGACTGTCACTTCGAATTTGTTCTCACACTTGGTTGCCGGATTGCTTCTTATTCTTATCTACTGACTTTTTCCTTCTAGAAGCAATATACAAGAATCTCAAGTATATTTGTTCCTGCTCTTGTAAGCACTTGATCCATGGTTTCATAAGGTTCTACATGAAACTCTCAAAGGGATGAACACCTTTTGATTTGATAAAAGACATTTCACTTTGTGTTGCCGCTGTGCTGTCATACTACTGGTGTTGTTACTGTTCTGAGCTATATGTTTGTTGAACCAATAAATATTCTTAAGTGCACATACTTGTAATTTTGCATGAAAAACTGTTGAAAAATCATTTATATAAAAGTACCCTTTACTTGTAGAGTTAAAAGATTAATCAAGAATGTAGATGATGTGAAGTTGATATTTCCTATGTATAGTTGCATTCGGAAAATTGGCTTGTATATCTAAATATAGAGGATTTTGGTTATTGCAGCCTAGTGAAGAAGAAGAAGAAGAAGAAGAAGGTGAGCCAACAAAGGCGAGGCAGTTGAGGCAAATAGGATCTCCTTCTAGAAAATGAAGAGCTTGTCTGATGTGAGCTTTGAATTCAAAATAACAATCCAAGCTTCAAACCTATATAACTGGTTGCAAGACCCGGTCTACTATTGATGTTCTTCGTAACAGGGAAAGAGTATAAAGAGACTAAAGAGAGTCGATGATATTATTGCTGAGAAGAAGAGATAATTATACTCAGTAGAGATATGAGAGAGAAGGATCAGAAGGATATTGACAATCCTAACAACCTAGATTAGGTCTAACAACCAAGTATACTAAGTCATTACTAACATCCCCTCTCAAGTGAGGCAGAGTTTACTAAGCCGTAACTTGCTTAATAACTGCTGGAAACGAACACGGAGTAAGGGTTTTGTAAGCACATCAACTAGATGATTTGTGGTAGACACAAAACTGACACGCATGGTGCCTTGTTGTTCTTGTTCACGAACGAAATGGTAGGCCAAGGAAATGTGCTTCATGCGAGAATGGAAGACTGGATTGACAGATAAACTGGTAGCTCCCATATTGTCACAGTACACAACTGGAATAGCAGTAACCTTGACTTGTAGCTCATCTAGAAGATTCTTGACCCACAACAGTTTTGACGTTGTATTTGCAAGGGCTTTATACTCCGCTTCAGTAGAAGATCTTGCTACCGTATTCTATTTTCTTGAACTCCACGAAATCGGATTGCAACCACAGTACAATAAGTAACCTGTTGTTGACTTGTAATCTGGTTTATCTTCAGCCCAGTCGGCGTCCGAAAAGGCATGAAGAGAAGCTGAAGGCGACTTGGTTATGTTTATGCCAAGAGTGAGGGTTCCAGATAGGTACCTAAGCAACCTTTACAGAGCACTCCAATGGACCAAAGTTGGCTTCTGCATAAACTGGGACAACTTGTTTACAGAATAGCAAACATCTGGTCTTATAAGTCCTAGATATTGTAGAGATCCTACAATAGTTCGGTAATCATGGGGAGATGGAAGAGGCGGCTCATTAGTCCCATGAAATTTATCCGTTGTAGACATAGGACTAGAGACAGCTTTCACCTGTTCCATTCCTGTTTTCTGGAGAAGATCATGTATGTACTTCCGCTGAGATAAGAAAATTCCCGTGGAAGTGGGTATGACCTCTACCCCCAGAAAGTAGCTCAATCTGCCTAGATCTTTTATTTAAACTGCCTCGACAGAGAATCCACCAATTGACACACCAATTTCGTCGAGTTTCCAGTGACTATGATGTCATCAACGTAGACCAACAGATAGATAACATCCGAAGACTTTGCAAGAATAAATAGCGATGCATCAGAAACTGAGTTTGTAAAGCCCAGTTGAAGAAGAAATACCTTGAGTGCATTGTACCATGCCCGAGGGGCTTGTTTCAAACCATAAATCGCCTTGTTGAGTTTGCAAATGTATGTTGGGTTTTGAGCATCAACGAAACCCAGAGGTTGCACCATATATACATCTTCCTGGAGAGATCCGTGTAAAAATGCATTGTTTACGTCTAGTTATCGAAGAGGCCAAACATTTGTGATTGCAATTGACAGCACCACTCTAACTGTTACCGGCTTCACCACAGGAGAGAATGTTTCGTTGTAGTCCCATCCAGGTCTTTGATGAAAGCCTTTCGCCACTAGGCGAGCCTTGAACTTGTCCAAAGAACCATCCGGCAAGTACTTCGTCCTGAAAATCCATTTGTTGCCAACCAAACTGTTTGTTGATCGGGGAGGTACGAGAGTCCAGGTTTGATTTGCAACAAGAGCATCATATTCATTCTGCATAGCCAACCTCCACTCCGGGGATCTAAGGGCTTGAGTAATTGTATTTGGTTCTGGAGGATGGGTTTGTTCAAGTGTGGCAGTTAGTTAATTTTCTGGAAGGTTTGAAATGTTATTACGGGACCTGGTAATCATACCAGGACGTTGATTATGGGGAACCAGGTGGGATGGAGCAGTTGTTGGGCCTACTGATGGGGCAAGTTGGGCATGTCCTATTCCGGAAACAGTTGGGTCTGGTATGTGCGCAGGATTGAGCGATGAATCTGGAATTTCGGATGGGCTAGGTGTTGGAGTAGCAGTAGTAGGTGTGGTAGATTCTACTTGAGGGGAAGCAGCTAGTAATGTCAGCCCAAACTGAGACCATTCATCTGTAATGTTCGAATGACATTTTGGGATGATAGGTTGCAGCTTATGATATGGCATTTCATGTTCAACAAATCTCACATGTCGAGATGTATATATCTTCATTGTTGACGGGTCTAAACATTGATACGCACTTTGGGTTGCAGAATAACCGATGAAGACACAAAGAATGGATTTTGGTAGTAATTTGTGATGATTATAAGGTTTAAGCCAAGGAAAACATAAGCAACCAAAACTTTTCAACTTTGAATAATTTGGTTGCTTATTTGTAAGTTTATGGAAAGGAGTATCATTGTGAATTGTTTGGGAAGGAAGGCGATTTATGAGATATGTTGCAGTAAGCACTGCATGGGGCCAATGATCCAAAGGAATACCGGAATGTGTGAGCAAAGATAGAGAAGTTTCGACAATGTGCCGATACTTTCTCTCCGAAACACCATTGTGTTCCGGTGTGTGAGGTGGAGTAGTGAGATGTGTGATACCTGACTCACCCAAATAACTTCGGAGAGCAATGTACTCGCCTCCATTATCTGAGTATAGGATTTTGATTTTATGACCAAAGTAATTTTTCACCAATGAACAAATGTGATGAAAATTTGCTTAGTGTCAGATTTCAGTTTGATAGGATACAACCAGGTGTAACGAGTGTATTGATCTACGAAAACAACATAGTACCGAAAACCATCGTACAAAGGCACCGGTGAACTCCATACATCGGAATAAATGACTTCCAACGGACAAGAAGATGTAATTGTAGACTCATGAAATGGCAGCTTATGAATCTTATTTATATTGCACGAGTTACACATAGATTGATCAAAACTGAAAATTCCTAATGACAACTTTGGAGCTAATATTTGAAAGACTCGAGTAGAAGGATGGTCGAGTCTGTGATGCAAAGTGTTGGGGGAGACTCTTATTGCTGAATGCATTTGAGGTGAGTTATTTGGCCAATAATACACACCATCAATGCATGGACCCTTAAGAATTGTTGTGTGGGACTTGAAGTCCTACACAAAGAAGAAATTAGACATAAAAACAACGGCATAAGATGTATCTTTGGTGAGTTTAGATACCGAGATGATATTTTTTGGCATTGCAGGAACACACGGTACATTGGACAATTCTAAGTTGACACTAGGAGTAGATTTGAAAAGAGAACTTGAATGTGTTATCGTTAGACCCTTACCATTGCCTACATGAATATCATCAGGTCCAGTGTAAGGGTAGTGCAGTGCTAAGTTCTCAAGATCATTTTTCACATGGTGACTTGCTCCACTGTCAATTAGCCATTGTTGGTTCGAAGTGGAAGTGGTTACATTCGCCTGTGGTGTGGAAGGAAACCTTATTGACGGTGGTGGTTCTATTAAGCAAAAAAAATGTATAAAATTCACGGAACACATTTTAATTTTTTTTAATTGAGTTCAACCCTCTCTTTTTGACCTTTTGATTCTAAGTTGTATAATACCGATACTTGGTTGGTTTTAGTAATTTGGACTGCACCCGTTTTTGGACGGGTTGCCTAGGTACCTCGTTAAAGAGGATCAAGCCTCACTTAGTTCCGTGCGGTGTTTTCATGCATCAGAGAATCAACGTCCTGACCCACCTTCTAGGAAGGGTTGCTTAATTTATCCCGCTATCATGCGCATGATCAAGAAAAAGTGATAGGTTATTTATTTTATTATATTTTAAAATTTGTGACTGAATTCGGTTTTTAATTTACCAAATTTCCTACGTATACGTAGTTCTTAATTGAGAAAATATTTTTATTTTAATTTTGACAATTGAATTTAATACATTTTATTTCGTATCAAATTTCCTACGTATCCGTAAATACGGAATCAAATCTTTACGTAGTTCTTTTTTCTTTTTCTTTCTACTTAATATTTTGAATAAATGTTAATCTAAAAATATTAAAGATCATAATTGTTAGTAATCTTTATATTTTCACATTTATTTTGGCTCTTAATATACTTATGGCTACATTATTTGAAGCTTACTTAATTTGACTTACATAGATTGAACTTGTATTGTGAACATATATTCGATTTTATCATGGCCCACACGTTTAAGGTTCAACCAACATCTTAACCACATTTATTTTATTTGTATTTATCTTTCTAAAAGTAAGGATATCTTTATCTAAAACTTGATTTGATTTATCTGTTATCAAGTTTCTTGCTTCTATATATTAAAACATGAGAGTTTTGAGATTCCACTCAACCCCCCTACGGAGCAATCTAAGAAAAGCAGCCGCCATATATGTTTTGCAGTTTAGAACTTGCATTTGTTTTGAACTTCGGTACGTTATTTTTTTCTCTTCGTACTTTGTACCAATTTGAATCTACTCCTTCTGTTTTAATAACTAATTTAATTTCAAACAAGGGGTAATCAATAAGATTCCACCTTGTTAAACATGACTTATGATTTCGCTTTATGTGGAAACCATTATTCATGTGTACTTAATTTTATACGGCACCGTTACTTCAATTTTTCTTGTAGTATAATTACACATTTATACACATTTTTCTTTGTGTTTTCAAGTCAATAATGGCTTTGACTATTGAGGAATTCAATTTGGATTAGCACATGTCAGAGAAAGCATGCAAGCAATTTTAGACTTCCATGTGGTTTTGTATAATTTCATGTGCAGGGACTTGTCCTACATGAACCCCACGTGAGGTTTTCAACCTTAATTTTGTTTCAAAGTAGATTCTCTAATGAAGGCATTTCATCAAGTTTAAGCGGTTAATCTTAATTACTTTGCTAATTCTACTTGTTTTAGAAGAAAATTTCCAAATAAGTTAAAAAGAGCTTTCGAAAAATTCTCATAATGTAATGGACTAAGACAATTTATCGCATTTAAGCATAAGATTCCGGGGGCAATTTTGGCAGAGTTTCTTCTTAATTAGATTACGGGGGTGATTCCGAAATCCGGGCCACGAGAGATCCCTATTGTCTCTCAAGGGCGGGGTTTCGAGAACCGATTCGATTACGAGTAAATTTCGACAGCATTTCCCCGTGTATAAAGTTATAGTGATTCCAAAACCCAGGCCACAAGAGAGGGCGGGGTTTTAAGGATCGATTTGATTACGAGCCAAAATTTTGTAACATGTTGTCATGCTACCTTTGTAGTATCTTCTTCTTCCTGCACACCCTTCCTTGCAACGTAACAACTTCGAGATTGTTCAATTATCTCCCTCTTTTGTTTAACTTCACTTTGTATATGCCTTTCTCTTCTTTGTTTTCCAGTGGGTGATCAAATCTTCCATCTTCTTTTTTCAGTGCTTTGAACAAATCAAATTATATCAGCAAACAAAGAGAAGTTACCAAGAAACTACCCACTCACTTGTGTGATAACTGCTCTCAATTTAATTATAATGAAAAGGGGGAGTTGTAACTGTTGTAGGAAGGGCCAAATTGTTTTTTTTTATACGGACATAACAAGTTCTCATTTTGAATTTAAACCCATACTTTCATAAATGGATTAACACTTGTGGTATTTTCCAACACATGCTCCACTAAGACTATTAATTCTTTATGTGGAAAATTGTCAAATAATAGAATTACTTGACACATTTTTTATTAAACTTTACTGTCAAACAGGTTCAATATTGGGATGTAAGGCTCGAAAAACCCTACACTGGTTCAGGACGTGTCCCACTTGACGGCACCATTGACACCGGCCCTTAAATGGCTTAGGGCTACTAGTTGTTGGAATGATTTGGTGTGTTGGTTGGTTTTGGCTTGGGCAGGAGTTTGGTTGAGGCAGAGTAGAGGAAGACCAATTAGGAGTAGAATACTTACCATTGTTGCGTGATTTCTGAGCATTGAAGGCAGTCATGGGGTCGCTTGGCCCTTGTCTTTGATCTTGAGTTGTAACTCATGATTGATCAATTTTTCATGGAGCGCCTCAAAGCTGATGGTTGTGTCTCGTGTGTTAATGGCATGAACAATCGGAAGGTATGGCTTGTCCAGTCCACGCAGAATGTAATCTGTTAAGTCTTTCTGTGGAACCGGCGAGTCAAGTGAGGCAAGAAGGTTTGCGAGAGATCGAATTTGTTGAAGGTATGCCGTGATTGTGTCGGTTCCCTTCACAACAGATCTGAGTCGATCTTTCACTTGCTTCACATGGCCTCGGGATGGGTTGCCATAAGTTAGGCGCAGTGTGTTCCAAACACCACAGGATGTTGTGTCTGCCGCGACAAAGTTGGCTACTTCGGAAGAAAGCGTCCCTAGGAGAGCCTCATAGACCACTTTGTCTTGACGGTTGTATGTCTGATAAGCTGGATTTGTTGCTGTTGAATTGGGCAGCTCGGTTGTATGTCTGATAAGCTGGATTTATTGTTGTTGAATTGGGCAGAGTAGCTGCTGGAATTTCAATTATGCCCGGTATATAACCTTGGAGATCGAAGCCTTCAAGAGTAGCAACAACTGCTTGCTTCCAATTGAAGTAATTATTTGGCACTAGTTTGATTATGTTGGTGAGAACCACCACTGTGAACGGTTTTGTAGGTTCATAAGGATTCGCCAATGAGGATGTGAATTCAGTCATTTTTGTGGTGAAGGAGGATGGAGGTTTATGTGGCGGATCTTTAGTCTGATACCATATAAAGAGACTGAAGAGAGTCGATGATATTATTGCTGAGAAGAAGAGATACTTATACACAACAGAGATATGAGAGAGAAGGATCAGAAGGATATTGACAATCCTAACAACCTAGATTAGGTCTAACAACCAAGTATACTAAGTCATTACTAACAAAAAGTTGTCATGGTTACATTCATGTGGTATTTATATTGCTATATACCCATCAGTTTGACGCCTAGATCAGGGTTTCCCTTAGCAAAAGTACATTCACCGGTCCTAATGATAATCATCTTGTATTTCAACCTTCAATTCTAGCTCTAGTGTTGCATGCAAGATTTTGACTAGGACAAAACAAAGATAGACTTCCAATTGATATGTCAAAACTACATTCTCCGGCCCTATATTATAGTTAAGAGTAAACTACACAAAACCACCTATTATTCACCTCTCTTTTCACTAACATGGTGTTTCTCCGCTTTATCTTCGGGCATTGATATGTCAAGAGCAGCTCTTAATATTTCCAATTGTCTCTCCTTCCTTGCAGCAATTTAGTGAGTTTGTGTATCTGAAACACTGGATAGCAATAGCAATATAGCATCAACAAAAAAGATAGTAAAAGGATTGCAAATAATAATTCCTAACAACTCTTAAAATTTTCATGAAAAACCCATTTTGGTGTCGCATAAACTCAAGAGTTTCGGTGTAAATACATATGTACTTAAAATATTGCAAAGACAAGTTAATCGTTCTTGTTACAAACTAGGCATAACTAGGCCACCACAATAGTAATCTGGTTTGATCCCTTAGTTCTTTACTAGCATATCTTTTGTCCTAACAGTAGTACTAATTTTTGTTTTGGTCTTAAAAATGTCATTTGTATGATCCCATACCATGAAACTTCAGAATCATTACCTAAATAACAATTACAACTTCTACAGAAAAAATATTACATCAAAGGCATAGGTAGAATCCTATTTCCATGCTACATAAGATTATCTTACTCTATTGCTTCAGAAATATACTCATCTTTGACCAGTAAACTGCTTGAGAATTTCACATAATGAAGTTCATATGTCCCACAAGAGCTCAAAGTTGAGTAAGACTGCTATTAAGTATTAACAAATAAAACAGTACTGACATAAGTTTACTAGTTTAACTCTATAGTTAAAAACAATTTATTAAAAAAAATGCCTGCATCTTGTGCGGTACTAGTTTACTCTATGGTTAAAGCACAAATGCGGGTAATACACTAGTTTACTCAGTATTTAAAGCACGAGACCATCCGAAGCTCAAGCCTCCAAGTAACTTTGTGCCTCTTGATCGCTTACTATTTCATAACCCAAAATTCATGATACTAACTGTCAACCTACTGCTTTCTTAACGATTTATTACCTTATTTATCAAGTGATATGCCAAGAGCGTCTCTCAATGTTTCCAATTGCTTCTCCTTCCTTGCAGCAATTTGGTGGGTTTGTGTATCTGAAACACTGGATAACAAAAACAATAACATCAACAAAAAAGATTGTCTTACTCTAATGATTCAGAATAAACTCATCTTTAACCAGTAAACTGCTGAGAATTTCAAATATTGAAGTTCAAATGTCTCGCAAGAGCTCAAAGTTGAGTAAGACTTAATGAATAAAACGGTACTGACATATGATTTTGTCAGAAAAAACTAGGACAAGTAGGTGGTACAATGGTCTGTAAAAACACTAACTGTACTGTAGAAATGCAGCATTTCCAGTCCAATCAATGCTGATTGCGCAGATATGGACATTAAGCTGCCTTCCAAGTACTAGAACCTAAGCATGTACATCGAAGTTGACATATATCAAGCTACATCTTCGCTGCATATCTATATTATAGTTAAAGGACATTCTATCTATATTATAGTTAAAGCACAAGACTGTCCGAAGCTCAAGCCCCCAGATGTCAAAAATTCAACCTTCATATCATATATCCAACCATAACTTCCACATCAACATTAACCCACCCATGAGTTTTTCTTAATGATTTATCACCTTATATTACCAAGGTACTACTTTCTTAACAACATAAGGGGTAACTAGCCATTGGTAAAACAAGTTGAGTTACTGGACACACGAATATTGAATTGACAGTGAACCATCTGTTCCTATGCATAGGACAACTTTTTTTCCATGGGATGTGGAACTTTTTTGTTGTAAAACTCTTCGCAATTCATACTCTCATGGAAAATATCCGATGGTTACAAGAAAGCACTATCATCATTAATATAGTAGAGTAATGTTTGAATTGGTGCTCAAATAGAGGATAGGAGAGAGCATACTTTGTCTGAATAGGAATAATTGTATTGCCACCATCCTGAGATGCAGCAGCTTCAAGGGAAGCTCGGGCATCATTGAGCTTGTCCACAATCTCAGCATCAGTGTAGCCTTGATCAATCAACTTGTCTTCAAGCACGGCGAGCTTGAGCTCAATCTGCCGCTTCCGATCATGTTCCTGAGAATGATCTGAATGAAACTCATATTATTTACTGAACAGAAGATGCTGTTATATACAGCTTTGTACAACAAACATATCTAAGCAATCCCTATATAAGTGGACTGAGGATAATGAAGATACGATGCAAATAGAATCACAACAGAAGACAGAAGAGCTAGATATTATTGTTTCTTAATATCTTCCCGCAAGATGGACGATCCTGGAGAGAGACCAATCTTGGAAATAAGCATTGAAAATCTAGCTCTATGCAGTGGTTTCGTAAGAGCGTCTGCAAGTTGATCATCATTGTGAACGTGCTCAACTCGGAGAGTGTTGGCTTGAACTTGTTCTCTTATGAAGTGATAGTCCAAAGCTACATGTTTCATCCTTGAGTGAAAGATAGGATTGCGACACAATCTGGTGGCACCAATATTGTCGCAGTATATTACCGGAGTCTTGGTGATTGGGTGACCTAACTCTTTGAGAAGGGATCTTAACCATTGAAGCTCTGCGGCAGTGTTCGCAACTGTTCGATATTCTGCCTCAGTTGATGATCGAGCAATTGTACGTTGTTTCTTACTGCTCCATGAGATGGGATTACAACCCATGTATACAATGTAAGCTCCTGTGCTCAAATAGTCATTTTTATCTCCTCCCCACTCTGCATCAGAGAATGCGTGAAGGCTTAGATCAGAAGTAGCCTTGATGGTGAGACCAATAGTGCTCGAACCTGCTAGATATCTGAAGACGCGTTTGACAGCAGACCAATGAAGTTCTGTTGGGCGCTGCATAAATTGTGACAGCTTGTTTGTAGCAAAAGCAACATCAGGACGAGTTATGGATAAGTATTGCA
The DNA here is from genome assembly GCA_033239125.1 of Fagopyrum homotropicum. Classification (NCBI taxonomy): domain Eukaryota; kingdom Viridiplantae; phylum Streptophyta; class Magnoliopsida; order Caryophyllales; family Polygonaceae; genus Fagopyrum; species Fagopyrum homotropicum. Next base: position 3,160,747 of record BSWB01000005.1, on the reverse strand, counting down.
AGGAGCCTACTGCTGCACGATACACAGTGGGGTTTGCCAATAACTCACTTGAAGGGAATGCTAAAGTTTGGTCAGGAACCATTGGTGTATGAACAGGCTTGCAGTCAAGCATATTATACTTCTCTAACAGGTCAAGAATATACTTGTGTTGATGAAGAAAAATACCATCAGACTTCGGAATTACCTCAACACCGAGAAAGTAACTAAGGTTACCAAGATCCTTCAGTGAGAAGCGTTCCATGAGTTGAGCAAGCATTATCGGAATAGTCGTTGTAGCTGAGCCTGTAACAATGATATCGTCCACATAGACAAGGATGAAAATCATACCCGTGTTGTTCTTATAATAGAAGAGAGATGTATCCGAGGTTGACCCTTTGAATCCAAGTGTGAGCAGGAAGGATTTAAGTTCAGTGTACCACGAACGGGGTGCTTGCTTCAACCCATAGATTGCTCGATTGAGCTTACAAACATGAGTTGGTTTTGTAGAATCAACAAAACCCGGTGGTTGTGTCATGTAAACGTTCTCGTTAAGGCGTCCTTGTAAGAAGGCGTCATTGACGTCAAGTTGACGGAGTTGCCACTTGTGTGCAACAGCAAGAGAAAGAATGATGCGAACTGTTGCAGGTTTTATTACAGGACTGAAAGTTTCTGTATAGTCGACTCCAGGACGTTGATGAAAGCCCTTCGCTACCAACCTGGCCTTGTGGCGTTCAACCTCTCCAGTTGGTTTATACTTCGTGCGATATATCCACCTACAACCAACAATGTTTGAAGCTTGATTAGATGGGACTAAAGTCCAAGTCTCGTTTCTTTGTAATGCTGAGAATTGTTCCTCCATAGCCACTCGCCATACTGGACTTTTGAAAGCTTGGGTATGAGTTTTGGGTTCGGAATTTAAGGTGGGCGTGGTTGTCGCAAGAAGGTTAAGCTTGGCTATCGGTTTGTAGATATTATGATGAGATCGAGTGAGATAGCGAGGGGGAGGGGGAGGTGGCGAAGGCGAGGAGGTTTGCTGCGATGACGGCGTTGGATTGAGAGAAGGATTTGAAGTTTGTGAAGAAGAAAGTGGTGGTTGCGTTGTATTTGGAAGATCAAAAGCTAATGGGCTGGATGGATTTTGTGGTTGATGGGCCAATTGGTGGATTGGGTCCGCAGTGGAAGAAATGGGAAGCCTAATAACATTAGGATTAGTAGGCATTTTTGGAGGTGTTGTATTTATGGGCATGGACATCCAAGAGTCGCACGTACCGCCAACCTGCACTGAGTCAGTTTTTAAATTCTCAAATGGAAAATCATATTCAAAAAACTTAACATGACGAGACACATAAACATGATTTGATTTCGGTTCCAAACAATAATATGCATACTGCGTGGGTGAATATCCAACAAAAACGCATGGAATTGATTTTGGATCAAGTTTATGTGTGGTGTAAGGTTTGAGCCAAGGGTAACACCGACTACCAAAGTTACGTAAATGATGATAATTTGGTAGCTTTCCAAATAAGACCTCATATGGGGATTTGTTTTGTAGAGTGATAGTGGGCATCCGTTTAATGAGGTAACATGCCGTTGTTATTGCATGCGTCCAATATGTGGTGGGCATGTGGGCATGAGATAGAAGTGCGAGTGCCGTTTCAACGAGATGTCTATGACGGCGTTCCGCAAATCCATTATGTTCTGGGGTATGAGGTGGAGAAGTTAGATGAGTGATACCATTGGTGGCAAGATACGATTTGAGTGCCACGTATTCACCTCCATTATCGGAGTATAACGTGACAATGTGTTTGTCAAACCGTTTTTCAACAAGAGCCCGAAATCGGACAAAAGTGGTATAGGTATCAGATTTTTTTTGTAGAGGATAAAGCCAAGTGTACCTAGTATAGTGATCAACAAATATGATGTAATACTTAAATTGATCATATGACGTAATTGGAGATGTCCAAACATCAGAAAAGACAATTTCAAGAGGTGAAGTGGTAGTCACGGTGGACATTTTAAAAGGTAATTTATGGCTTTTATTAATTTGACATGAAGTACATGACTCGAGTTTTGAGGGAAAATGAAATTTGGAAGCTAATAATTGAAAGACTTTGGTTGCTGGATGGCCTAATCTATGGTGCCAAGAGATTGCAACACGAGCATTATTGTAGACAACGGGATTGGACGAAGGTGTAGACCATTCATAGAGACCATTTCTAGCTTGACCCTCCAAAATAAGGTTGCGGGTTTGGATATCCTTCACAAAAAAAGAGGTAGGTGAGAATGTGATGGTGACATTATTATCAATGCAGAATTTGTTAACAGATATGATATTGCGATGCATATGAGGAACATGAAAAACATGTTTTAAGGCAACGTCATGTGTTGTAATTGGAATATGATAAGACCCAATATGAGAAATTTTTAAACCTGAACCATCTCCTATAACGATCTCGTCAGAACCGTCATATGGGTTATGAGCAGAGAGGTTATTGAGGTCGTTGGTGATGTGGTGTGTAGCTCCGCTATCCAGGAGCCATTGGGTTGAAGAAGATTGAGTTGTGGATGTGTTAGCCTGGGCAGGAGGTCGAGTCGTTGAATTATCGCGACGTGGGCGACGAGGAACTTGAATGGCAGGATTAGTGGATTGGAACGCAGGACAATAGGCAAGTGGGTGACCTTGTTTATGACACCACTGGCAAAACCCTTTGAATTGCGGAACAGATTTCTGGGACTCAATCGGTGGTGCTCGTTGCTCCTGAAATGATTGCCGACGATTGATCGGTGGTGATTGTTGATTTGAGGAATGACGATGTTGGGCTGGGTTGGCTGAAACAGGAAATGATGATGCTGGTTTAATCAATTTGACAGCCAACTCGTGATTGATTAGCTTCTCGTGCAACTCAGCAGTGGAGATCGGTGTATCGCGTTGTCTAACTCCGTTGATGACCGGTTGATACTCCGAGTCGAGACCATCAAGCACACGATCAATTAAATCTTCTTGTTCAACTGGCTTACCAAGGGCAGCCAAAGCATTGGTAATCCTGCCAACGGAGTGCATATATTGGGCAATGGAGGAAGTCCCTTTTGTGATGTGTTTGAGTTGTTCTTTGAGTTGAAGAACATGACCTCTTGATGGATTAGCATACGTGGTTGCAAGACGCTCCCATGCATCCTTAGAATAGATTGAGCCCGCAAGAACATGAGTAACATCAGGATGTAAGGATGAGACCAATGCTCCAAACAATAGTTTATCCTGACGCACCCAAGTTTCGTACTTGGGATTCACTGAGACAGTGTTCTCAGGTGGGTTTCCTGTTATGGTTGATATGGTTGCCTCCGGAATAGGATGGCTTCCATCAACGAACTTGTATAGGCCATAGCCGATTAAGAGTGCCTCAATTTGTAGTTTCCATCCAATGTAGTTATCTCCAGTAAGTTTGTTAGCATTGGGGAAATTTACAACTATGAATGGACACGTTGGTTCAAGATCATTTGGTATTGTGGTTGATGTGTTTGGGGCTGCCATTGTTTTGCTTATAGAGAAGAAGAAAAAATATTAGATCGATCGCTCTGATACCATGAGAATGATCTGAATGAAACTCATATTATTTACTGAACAGAAGATGCTGTTATATACAGCTTTGTACAACAAACATATCTAAGCAATCCCTATATAAGTGGACTGAGGATAATGAAGATACGATGCAAATAGAATCACAACAGAAGACAGAAGAGCTAGATATTATTGTTTCTTAATAGTTCCAGTATCTGCTTGTTGGGCTTCTTTCCAATGCCGGCTGTACCTTGGTCAGGCCCGTACCCTTTGCTGCAATCGGTCAAAACTTTTGCAGTTTTAGGGCTGAGGAAGAACTTATTGGTCTGCACATATCCGTTGCTCCCAGACCCTCTAGCAGTCTGCAGCCCTATTCCGTTGTACATTTTCCACTACTGTGAATCAAAAAACAACAAAAAGATGTTTCAAAATCACATCAAAGATTAGCGGTCGATACCAAAACCCTTACAAATTTGGAAAAAGATTAAAAACAAAACAAGCACATCGTACCAAAATTCACAAAAACAACAAATAAATCCCAATCCTCCCCCAGATTAAAAAAATCTGCAAAAGTTAATCCCAATCATGACACTGTCCGGGATGATGAACAACAGAAACATGAAAGAAGAGCAGAAGCAGGCACGGCGGAAAGAAGGGAGAGGCTATTTACCTAGTTATTGGTATCTCCGATTGCAATTTAGAGCTGCGGTTGAACAAGGTTGAGCGCTGGAGTTTGGAAGCCCGTAGAATTTTTTTTAATGGGTCGGTGGTGGAGTTCGGAGGCTAATTACAATATTTATTGTTGTACCAATGGAAAACAAGTTGTCCTGTGTAATTTGCATAATAATCCACTAATTTTTAACTAACTAATTAGTGTATCATCTCGGACATCACAATTAGTGCCTTCACCTCGATCGGCGGGAAGCCGAACATGGAGGTGAAAAGTGTATCATCTCGGACACCCATAACCTCATCTCCGTCGATGCGAAGTCCTAACAATTGATGCAAGTCATGGAGGGTGATCGAGATTTGGCCCCACGGAAAGTGAAATCCTGAGGTTTTTGGATACTACCGCTCCACGAAGGCAGATGCAAACGCATGGCCCACCCCAGCCCACTGCATCGCCGGGAGGCCGTGCAATCCACTCTTCCTAACAAGTGTCATCCACTGCGAGTCAGGAAATCGATGGGCAAGGGTACGCAAGCCATACGCAGTGGCTCCTAGCTGATAGATCCGTAAGACAGCTCTATCCTGTAATGCAAATATCATTTAAACGTCAATAACACAATCATATGTAATAAAAAGTAAAATAACAATAGAAATATAAATCCGTACTTCACCGACCCATATATCGCGAGCAACATGGGTCTCGTAGCTCACGAGTAAGTCCCGCTATGCGGGACCTCCAGGATACCCATCGTCGACATCTGCAGCAACAGCAGGAGGCGGAGGTGGAGGTGGTGGTGGAGAAAGTGGAGGTCCACCCTCCTGTGCAAACTGACCAACACTCCTAGCACCAGCAGTAGAGCTCTCTGAACGAGGGGGGCAGGGGAACGGCGCTCCATGGACTGATGCAACTCCATCACAAAAGCGTCCACGTCCGCCTCGGGTAGGATCTGGCCGCGAGAAACGTCGGAGGAACCGAATAGCATGTTCATCCGCTCCTCTACATGCGCATCGGTCTCATGCAGTCTCTCCTCCTCCTCCTCCTGAGGATCCTCCTGGACGTCATCGGGATCCACTAGTCTCATCTATATCATCCGCCGCTTACGGTTAGAAACCGTAGCGGCCCATCCTCGGGTACTAGGCCCGGCAACCTATATAACTTGCATAATTTCATTAATTATTGACTAATTATATTAATTATTGACTAATAATCCACTAATTGTTAACTAATTTCATTATTTAGCGACTAATTACAATACTTATTGACTAATAATTAATTCACTAATTGTTAACTAATTTCATTACTTAACAACTAATTATAATATTTATTAACTAATAATTCACTAATTGTTAACTAATTTCATTACTTAACGACTAATTACATTAATTGATAACTAATATCATTAATTAAAAACTAAATACATTAATTATTGACTAATAATCCACTACTTGTTAACTAATATCACTAATTAACCACTAATTACATTATCTTTTGCCTAATAATCCACTAATTACTAACTAATATCACTAATTAACGACTAATTATATTATCTATTGCCAAATAATCCACTAATTGTTAACTAATTTTATTAATTAACGACTAATTATATTAATTATTGCCTAACAAACGACTAATTGTTAACTAATTTCATTTATTAACAATTAATTTTCGACTACTAGTTCACTATTTGTCTATTCTTTCACTAATTAACGAGTAATTTCTTCAAACAACGACTAATTTCATTAATTCTCGACTAATTGTTCACTAATTGTCTATTCTTTCACTAATTAACGAGTAATTTCTTCAAACAACGAGTCATTGATAACTAATTTCATTAATTCTCGACTAATTGTTCACTAATTGACGACTAAATCAACAATCAACAATTAATTTCTTTAACTAACGACTTATTGTCGACTTATTGTTTACTAATTGTCTAATTTGAACAAATTCATTACTTAACGATTAATTTTATTTATTATTGAGTAATTAGACGACTAAATATTAACTAATTTTCTAACTAACTACTAATTTCATTACTTAATTATCTATTTAACAACTAATTTCTTCAATTAACGACTAATTGTCTACAAATTTACTAACTAACCAATAATTGGTTATCTAATTAACAAAAAAAAACTCACTAATTGATAAATAATGTATTCAATTAAAATTATATTATCTAGTAATTAGATAAATATAAAATAAAAATTAAATTAAATAAAAGTCGTATCCCACTAAAAACGAGGGATGTGCGACATCCCCGAACAACTCGTGAGCGTCCTCCTCGTCCGGCGTCCAAATCGGGAACGCCTCGTCGCCGGCCGTCGCCGGACTCTCTTCCGGAAACACCTCCTCCGCTGCCGGAGCGAATACCGGTACGGACAATCCTGCCATATCTCCCCCTAGTTCTGACCATCTTCCTGTGCTTGCTGTTGTTGGTGGTTGTTGTTGGTCGCCGGCGATCAATCGAAAGAAGACGAAGAAGATAGACGAAGAAGGTGATAGGAAGAGGAAGAAGAATGCGGCTACGTTGAAGTAACCTCCTTTAAAGACGAACGACTATGCCTCTCGGGGGCGTAGTTACTTTCCATACATGAAAAAGTAACCTCCTTTAAAGAATGCGAGAGGCGTAGGCGTAGTGTCTTCCTTTTTTTTGAATCAGAAAGCAACTACGCTTACGAGAAGCGTAGGCGTAGTTGCTTTCCACTTTTTTTTTAACTGATGACTACCAAAACTACGCCTACGAGAAATGTAGACGTAGTTTGGGTACGAATAGCATGAATATGTGGGTACGAATAGCAAATTCGTATGAACAAGGATGGAGATTATAAACTGAACTGAACTCGCTGGTTCCTCGCTTGCTTAAAGATAAAGATACTTTATATTTATAAAATTTTGTGAAATTTTAAAAGGAAAGATAGTAAGAAAATAATGGATGAGTTGGTTAAACAGGTAGTTATGTAATATGTGGTATAAATTGGACATTTTTATTTTGGGTAGATAAATTAGGTAATTTCTATTTTTTTAATAAATTATTTAAAAATAATTAAAGATTTTACCTAATTTTTCATCTTTATCTTTTCTATTTAATATTAATATTCTGCTTAATTAAAGATACTAATCAATATCCTCAATGGTAAATAAGAAAGTAATCTAAAACTAATCCGGATATTTTGGGTTGCGATATTCTCAACATTTTTTTACGAAAATAAGAAATTCAAGCTAGTCACTCCGTTTGTTTATGTCATGTACACAAGTATGTCATTTACACAAGGTTCGGTCGTTTTTTAATTACACAAGTTCCGTTTGTTTATATTATGTAGACAAGTATGTCATTTACACAAAGTTTGGTTGCACAAGTCCGTTATTTACGCAAGGTTAGGTCACGCAAGTTTTTTATGTATGAACATTGTGTAATTGAAATTATGTATGAACATTGTGTAATTGAAATTATGTCTTAACATTGTGTAATTGAAATTGTGTATTAATATTGTGTATGATTAAAAGAATACACAAAATTTGATTAGTCCAACTGATATAAGGATGAGAGGGAGGGACAATTCAAAGAGTTCAAATTCTACATTTGACACAATCTAGTTAGTCTACAAGTTATAAAAGATACATCAGTTCACCAATTTTCTCAAAAGTAATCATGCTAAATTTCAAGTCAACCAGAAAGCTTGATTAGTCATATTAAATTTTTTATAAAAATCTTATAAGATAGACCTTTAATATAAGAAAATATATTGTAACACCATGATTTCTAAACCCGAGATGTTATGGGATGGAGCCTCATAAATCACAATGAGTTTCGACCCTAACTTGACGAAAATTTCACTATTTTAATTAAAACTTATGTTTAACATCTTATATAACTTGAAATTCAACCGTTGGATCTCAATGATTTTAACTCTACATCAAACTACCATATACCCTTTGTATCATATCCAAAATTTAACCATTGAAGTTGAGTCGAACCTATCCAAATCATGTCCAAATATTGACAATCAACATTAGCCCAAAAAGATCCAAGATTCATAACTTACAATCTACTCTCAAAGTTGATATGTTCAACTATGATATATCAACTACAATATATATGAAAATTATTAGTAAGAGATGAATCTAACATAACTAGAATTGATCCCAAAATTGATTATCGGACAAGTTGTAAAACTTGAGAAACACAAGCTTATTCCTAGATCTAGATGTGCCGCCTTTTTGTGTAAATTTGAAAGGGTGAATGAATAGTTCATTGTCAAGGGAATGGTGAGAATAAATTGGATGAAGAAAGAGATCCACTTTTGTAGGATCGAGTTGTTGCAAAACATATATAAGCGTTTATGTGATCGGGCATATATGAGGTCCAAAATGCCCAAAATGTGTTACTGCATTTTCAATGATTTCTACTCGTCCTTTATCAACAATTATTTTTCCTACGCTAGAGAGTAATCGATTTTGTGTGACAAATACAAGTGTTTCAAAACTCTTATTCCCTCGAATATCCTACAAAATGTAAAATTCAATTACAATACATCTTTTCTTTTTTGCAGGCCTAAAAATTCATTTATAAATAAAGTGTGGGCAAGCAATGTGATTAGTTGCTATTTACAATACTGCTATTATGGGTGAATACCAGCAAAATGGGAATCACTACTTACAATACTGATACTATGGGTGAGTGAATACCAACTCTTATATGTTATTGGTAGAAAAAAAAATGTTTTTTTAATAACTTTTGCGACCATTGTAAAGTTTTATGATGCAATTTAGCTCTTGATATATGTCATACTAGCTTTAGGGCTCGTTTGGTAGGGACGCTGAAAACGGGTTGGAATTAGAAATCGGATTGGAATTAGGAATCGGAATGAGCCATTCTTGATTCCTAGTGTTTGATATGAAGTTGGAATGAACGATTCCTGAAACTTGTTTGGTTTGATGTGGATTATGGAATCAGGAATCGTATGATATTAATTTTGTGATGTAATGTATTTTCATAATATAATATATTTTATTTTTTAAATTTATATAGAAAAAATTATGACCAATTGTCATATCAAAAATTTAAATATGTGTAAATCATGTTGGTAAATATATTTTAATAAATTCATCTAAAAATGAATTTTAAAATTGCAAGTGTCATTTGATATCAAATAAAGTATATAAATATTTGACAAAATAATGAAACTACGCACAAAATAATGTTTTGGGAAATAGAAAAATAACATAAAGTTAAAAGGTCTTGCAATCGTCACAAAAATAACATGTGTTAAAACCTCAACCCAACCTCCGCCGAAGCCTCTACTATAACATCTTGATCACCGACGAAGAAGTTTCGAGACATAACGAGTCTTCCAATCATTATCTGGACAACTGTAGAAGATATCCAACTCATTTGGGTTGTTGCCTAGTATACGAGCAGCATCAATAGTATCATCTAGGGAAAGTCCAGGTGTATTGGATATCTCGGTTAGTAAAAGTTTATTTTGTGTTGTTACCTCAACTGCGCGGTTTTCAGCAGTTTGCCTACAAGCCTCAGTAGCTTTCTCACGCTCCTCTGCAGCAACCATCGAATTTGCAATCTGTTAGCATGAAATATTGTGATATTTTAGGCACGTTTTCTAAGTGTATTTCATCTATATTGATAGTCATTGATAAAGCATTGAAGCATTTGTGAGTTAGTTTATCTATTTTGTCGATATAGAGGTCTACATAAGCTTTGTGTTGATTGTAGGCAATTAAGAGCTAATTCCGAACGAATTGAGAGAGAATGGAGTTTGATTGAGCATGTCCAAGGATTGAGGACATCTCTAGGAGCTAAGGAAGGTGCTAACTTGAAGAATAACACGAGACTAAGGAAAATCACGAACTACCTCTAAACCACGCTCTAAAATACGGCCGTACTAGATTCCACGTTCAAGTCCACGGCCGTGGAACCTTGGCAAGAGAGGCGTGGTCCATTCCAGCAAGTTACACGGCCGTGGAGGGTTGTGACAAACCGTGACCAATTTCCACGCTCTAAATTACGGGCGTGGAACCCTTCCACGACCGTGATCTTGGCGATCTTTTAACGCACGCTTTGAAGCCATAATCTTTTACGCAATGGGCCGGGCCGATATTTTATCTTACACTATAAAAGGACGGAAGAAGAGAGATTCCGTCACCTTCGCTTACACTTTGCCTACGCTTATTGCATGTGCCTAGGGTTTCAAGATTCCGTTGAGAGATTGCGTTTTGCTATTGAGATTTCCGGTTGACGGAAGGAGTGAAGATTTGGAAGACTTGTTCGTAAGACGATTATGCTTCATCTTTAGGTTTGATTAGAAGGCGGATTGACATCCCGTTCTTCGTTCTTATCTAAGATTGTGATTGTTTGTGATATTCCGAATCTATTGACATCATTGTTCTTGATTTGTGGATTTGAGATTGAATTGAAAGTTATTTAAGGGTTTCGGAAGTTTTCATCTTTTATTCTTTTAATTCTTGAATTTGATATCGATATGACTGTTGTTGGCTAAAACTCTTTAGCAATTCTAAGGTGAAGGGTTGATAGTTGTGGCTTAAATGATGATAGATCGATCGTAAACAGATTGGACCCTGAGAGTTAGAGAGAATCGCCGATGAACCTAATCCACGGTCTGTTCTTGAGCTTCCACGGCCGTGGAACTCAAGAACTACCCGTAATTTTGTGTCAGTTTACGAACTTGCTTTTACTTTAATCCAAAGTTAAAGATTTGCTTTAACTTAGTCTTGGCTTGCCTTTTCTAGGTGGTAGTGAAGCCTCAACAACCTCTACCTCGATTCTGAGTGTCACAACCTTAATCGATTTAGTTAGTCTTGATCCTTGGATTACAAGTTTGGGTGTTTGACGTTAATTCTTACCTTTAGATCCTTTCTATATTGAAGCCTCAACAACCTTTATAGAGAGTGTCTTTTAGGTGGGTCATATAAGGTTTTTGGAACTTCACCGTACGATTACCTTACTCTCGTATACCTTTGCATACTTCAACTTTGTCCTTATATCTTTAGTATATCTTGAATCGATTGCCACAGCTGGATTCCTGGATCTTTAGGATTTTTGTTTTCCCAATATTTGAAAAGCTTCATACATTTACTTGCTTGATAATCTATAATTGGATTTAACCCCCCAAATCCCTGTGTTCGATACTCTGGAATTCTTGCTTAACTACGTCGATCCGTACACTGCGGGTTCGCTTGCTTGATTCTAGTTTTATAAATTTAAAGCTTATTTGCACGCACGCTAAGTGGCGAACACAATCTTGTCAAGATGACTATTCATGGCATCAAAAGAACTTGCCCATGTATTCATCAAGTTACTCTTGTTTGAACCTCCTTTCCATGTCTTTTGCCTCTTCAAAGGTGGTGATGTTAAGTTAATCACATTTTCCGGAGAGTCGTTATCATTTTCAAGATTTACAACATCATTCTCTAGGTCCTGAACAACATTGTCAAATCCTTGTACTTCTTCTCCATTAGCCCGATCTATGCCAAAGATACCGTCAAGCTTTTTTCATATAGGGAAATTCAACCCTCCACAATCCACTAGCCTTAGGATGTGCCTGAAATTAATGATAAAATTATTTTTATTAGAATACGTGACCCAAGATTTTAAATATTAAATAGAGATTTACAATCTAATACCTGAACAAATTCATCGTATGCTTGCCTCTCACATTCAATTATATTCTTTTCATCGTTCCACTTGAATCCGGATAGGCGTAGCATATCGGTGATGACAGCATACTTTTCCTTCAACCACTTGATCTTAGATTCAATGTGAGGGGTAGCCTTAATACCAGCAGTAGGGAATGTATCACACATCATTCGCTCTAAGGCAGATGTAAATCCATTCTTAAAGCCTCCTTCACCCTTCCAACAAGGATCATCTTTAAGGTCCATCATGAAATCTAGCAAGATAAGTATCTCTTTTTTGGTCCAAAATCGCTTGTTCTTTCCCCGACCCGATTTACCTTGACTTGATTTGTCCATCCTACTAACAATAATAATATATCATAACATGCATTTACAATAAACAATGAGATCATGTATACCAAATAATCAAGTTCAAATACATAAATTCAGCAACAAGAAATCCAAATACATAAATCATCAACAAGAAGTACCAAATACATAAAACCAACAACATATCAAAATGATCAAGTTGAAATAAATTTCAAGTAGACCCCGATCTTCAATTATTAAACGAAGTTTGCGCTAAGGAGTCCCGGAATGAGGCCCACGTATTTGACGCTACAACTTGAGTGATGTATTCACGATTATCCCTCACTTCTTCCGCATCACCCCCTTCTTTCTCATTGTTCTCACTTCACTCTCTTCAAGATTTTCTTCATCCTCGGTTGGCATATGCTTTCGAATGAGATTATGTAGTAATACACATGCATAGAGAATGCGACCTTGAGTCCTTATTGGAAAAAAAGAGGGACTTCGAAGAATAGCCCATCTTCCTTTTAGCAAGCCAAAACACCTTTCTATTATATTTCTAGCTTTCGAATGTTTCATGTTGAAATATTGTTCTGCACTCTCGGGTTGTCGATCTCCCCACTCTTTTAAGTGGTATGGGTGACCTCTATAAGGAGTCAAGAACCCCTCACAATTAGTGTAACCAGCATCAGCTAAGTAGTAATAGCCTTTTCAAAAAAACAAAAGGAAAAAAAACAAGGTTATGCTATATGTTGGAAGTTTTTTCTCCGTTAGTTCCTAAAACTGTGATTTACAGTAATTACCTTTTGGCACCTCCAACCCTCTAGGTCTTGAAATAGCATCACGAAGGACACGTCCATCATGAGCGGAACCTTCCCAACCGGACAAGATGTATATGAATTCCATTTTAGGTGTTCATACACCTAATACATTCATAGCAAGATCGCCCTTCCTAGTTCGGTATCTTGGTCTAGCATTGTTTGATACATGAACACTAATGTATGTACCATCTAACGCACCCAAACAATTCTACCAAAGCAAGAATGAGTGTGTAAGATATGTAAAAAAGTTTTAAAAAAAAGTTAGTACCAATTGAAAAAATTGATTACAATACCTTGAAAATTTTCCATCTACCATCTTCACAATCTTCAGGAATAGGTGTAGGTTTTTTAAGCAAGTGACGGTCCAATTTTAGCACCGCAAGAAGACAAAGGTTGAATTGTCGGCTTACACTCCCCCACTTCTTAGAAAATAGTTTCCTATTGATCTGTTTTTCTTATGATGTGCCAAAGTAAACAAAAATATAGCAACAATTTCTTCCAACTCCATATTTTTGTTCTACACAATCCCCCAATATCTCGAGTCATCTCACAAAGCACAACAAATGTGTGTCTATTGACACGAAGCTCATTCTTACACGTAACATCACTCTCTCTAATAATTTTTTCAAAATTTGTAATCTATGACTTATCTTATCCTTTTTCTCGTATGAAATCTCCCTTATTTGATCCTTATATTCACGGAACATCGTATTTGTCATCACAACAAATCGCACGATGATCATAATGACTAATTGTACCCGCTTTTGGCTTTCCTTCTCCCTCTCCAAATCTTGTTCAAATAAATTCATCCCTCCATTCATATTTCATAATTAATTACAATTTAATAAATATTTCAATATAAACTAAACTAATTAAATAAAAACTAAATGTAAAACATAAGACACTGTAATATTGTAGAACACCCCGAATCCGCGGGACTCGGGACGCTACGGGTTGGGACCTCACAATGGGTCCCGACCTTTAGCTTGATAACAATTTCACCGGATCTTGCAACATGGCACAAATAAAGGCCAAAACCGAAAAACCATTTTTTATGCAATGAATGAAACCTAAAGCAAACAAACTAAAGACTACAGCCGAAAACAACTACAAGACCAAAGACCAAAAGCCATACATGTGGCCTACAAAAAAAATACGAGACACCATAAACAAAACTCAAACACAACTCCAACCAACCCATCCTAAAATGTACGGAACCCCGGCTGCCCACTCTTCCGGATCTCTCGGCCACATTCCTAACCTGCAAGGCATTCTACAACAATCGGTATAAAACCGTTAGCTAATATTCGAAGCATTAGAATCAAGGTGAAAGGCACAAACACAAGTAATCTTATCACAAGTATACAACGTACATAAAAGCACACCAATCCGGTTTATTATCTTTGTTATTATTATGTCGTATCCCGTTCTAATTCAACTTAGGTTTGTGACACGAAACCACCGTGGTCCCGCCTCGGTCCCTACTTACCGGCGTGGAATGGTACGGATGCCTCCGACCGTCTAACCAGTACGGGCTAGTCGCCAAGAACATCCTAGCTCTTGCGGGAGCTAGGCAAGTTGACACCGCCCGTTATCATACACTTGGGCCAAATAATATATAAAGGTCGGTAATCCTAATTCCGGTTTAGTTGTTATAAACAATAAATAATAAACACACACCACCCAACACACATCAATGCTAATACAAGGAATACGAGCTAAGTAAGTCCGGAGACTTACCTCGTCCCAAAGATAATCCCGCTAACCACCGCTCTCAACATCCCGTAGGAAGGCACTCAACGCCTGGTCAAAACAAGGCACACAATCAACATCTCTCTCACATTCTAGAAGTCCTTAGACTTCTAGTCCCAATGATCTCGCAAGATCATAAACCATAACCATGCTAGGATAATAAACTCCTAGTCCTCACGATCTCACAAGGTCCATAACCACTACTTGGTATTCACTTTAAGTTATACTAGATCCAGCCTAGCATGATACTAATACTAAACATAAGGAAGAAGGTCACTCACATGACGTCACAAGACGGAAGTCGATCGACGGATGTCGAACTTCGACTCGTTTGGCCATACGTGGTCATCCGAACCTATCACCAAAACTAAACATATTTAGCTATCAGGCTAAATTTGAATGGAATAAATAAAATATATAGATTTATGAAAACTCGTTTTCCAAAAGCCAACGTTAAATCCCGTGAAAAAGCTTTCCGGCACAATATGAAATTTTAAAACATGGTCATCAAACCGCAATAAAAACCTTGAGCCATAAACCGAATTTAATCCAATAAGGGCATAACACATAGAGTAAGTAAATGCAAGACTATAACTCAATGTAAAACCCAAGTTTAAAACCCGTAATTATATTTTCTGGACAAATTGTATAACATCATAACCCAAGGTTAAACTCATTTTTAAAGTTAAGGACACAATATAACCGATCATCTATTTTCCAGCCAAAATACACTTATATAAACATGATCATAAATCCGCATTGAAATCTTTGGGCCATATTCCATAAATAAATCTGCAGGGGTATATATTGCATAAAGCACAAATCTGGGCAAGTAATGTAAATACAAAAGATGGGTAAAAATTTGTAAATATCCAACAACCAGGGGGGCCCGCTTGAATTACCCTAAAAGGGTCTTCTTCCCCGCTAGGTCAAACGCGCAGGCTGGTGGCGGCAACTCTAGTGGCCGACGAGGGCCAAGGCTGGCGGAAGCCTCACACGTAGGCTATGGCAGGGGGAGGGCTGGGCAGGAGCTTCTCCGGTGGCCCAGCGGCGGTTTCTTCCGCGCGGAGGTGAAAAGAAAAGGGGTTGAGGAGAACGAAACAGAGGAGATGGGGAGGAGGCTAACAACAGAACAACAGCGGCGACTGCTGCGTCCCCCTAGTCTTCGGTCGGCTACGACGGAAGCTGAGGAAAGGCTCGAGAGTGGTGGTTCGATGCAGGCGGCGGCAAGGGTCTCTCTCTCTCCTATTGACCCATTTCCAGTGCAGACGTTTGAGAAGGAAATGAAGAGATGGTGAAACAATTAGGAGGTTGATGATGTTCGAGCCCATCGAGGCTTTCCGGGGCTAGTTGTGGTCGAGCAGAGGGGTGATTGAGGAGAATCCGGTTGCTTCCGGTGGGTGAAGTCAGGAGAAGAGGGAGATAGCAGCTGTGAAAATGGAAGTCATTTGAGAGAATAGGCAGAGAGCAGTCTTGGCGTAGGGAAAGAACAAAGAGATTGAGGGTGAGATGGATGAGTGCAGATGTGGGCAAGGCTGATGAGTCGAGCAGCAGGTTGGGACGGGACAGGCTAGACAGCTAGGACTAGATAGCTTGGGCGGGGCAGCTATGACTCCTCTGCTTGAGCAGTACATCGCACACCAAGATGCCACGATGGCAAGGAAAGAGGCACGAAAGAAAGAAAAAAACAACAAGAAATGAAAATAAAATTAATAAAAACTCAATCGGAAAATAATCGGAATGGGATATTCGGATCGGAAACTTTTCCGAAAATAATATACGAAAAATATATGTATAAATATATATTAAAATACTCAAAAAATTAAATTTATGATTTAAAATGCTCGTGAAACATACTTAAGATAATAAAAATATCGATATCCGTCGGAAAGATAAAAACGTAAACGCGCCTAAAAATTGGGGCGTTACATCAGATCCCCCTAAAAACAAGTTTCGTCCCAAAACTTGCTATACGACGAACTTCTCGGTCCCTAAGACCGATGTATGAACTCTCAAACTAAGAAGGTTTAAACCTTCTAATCTATACACACAATCTACTCGAACTACTACCGCAAGACATATCAGGTCATAGCACATTCCCGCACAGTGCTCAAACTACACATAACACCACACATGCACATAACACAACCAAAGGAAGAAATAGATCTAACCGGTCGATTCTATCGATGCTACTAGCTCAGCGTAAAACTCCACCAAAGATACAATCTTCCGTCTTCCTATTAGCCTCATTGGTTCCTCGATTGCCACTAAATCCTCATGACTGACCACACGTCTCGAATCATGCATGTACCCTCTCGACTGGTACATAGGAAACATCAAAAAATACTCTCCACTCTTGGTGGCAACACCAATTTGTAGACACAACCTACTTGATCTCCTTTGTCAAAAGGGTCCTAAAACAGAACTTAAATTCCTTCTCGGGTCTTTCTCTATACATCATTTCCATATGTTTCTTCTTAATTTGCTTGTCTCTAACAAAGAAGATTAACTTCCAATTTACACTGTTGGCTTTGGTTCTTGTCAAACTGAACTTTGATGTTACATTTCCTCAATGCTTGTTACAAGTTCCAAGTAACAAAGGAAGCAATTTACTTCATACTACTTCTATTAACCAGACACGTATGCTATTACTTTTACATCGCTCTGCAATACTCGATCAAGATCTTATCTTGAAGAATCACTTGTACACTTCAAACCCATCATTCCTCAAAGCAAATCAAAACAGTTGTACCAATAAATCTCCTCTTAACTCTCAACATCTCCATGGTCCATTCTCGTCTTACCCGATACTTCATTGTCATCCAGAGTAGATTAGCCATAGATGGTGATACTTGGAGAATCTCTCCATAAATCCAGTATTGACCAGCACATCCCAGAAAACTTGTAACTTCTTCCACATCCTTCGGGGGTTGTCATCCCGAGACAACTGGTCATACAACTTTTCTCTTCTTTGAGAGTAGACCAAAATATCTTATCCGGGGCATTAGTAAGCCTATATGAAATCACTACAACTCGTAGTGTCCATGGTTCGTCAGGAATGCCATATTTGCAATATCCCAGTCTCAGATTCTGAATTGGTGACAATTTGACCTTAAATCATTCTTATTAGAGACTACCGACCCTTGCAACTGGTCGAGTAGATCATCTATCCGTGGTGAGGGATACTTGTTCTTCATTGTTATCTTGTTCAACTCACGGTAAACGATGTAGAAACGGAGATAACTGTCTCACTTCTTGCAAACTGGTGTTCTCCATAACAACTTCAAATCAAGAGTTTAAGATATGTTCCAATATGAACTTCAAATCAAGAGTTCAAGATAACGTCTGGTGTTCTCTATGGCATTTCACTAATCCTAGTGAAATCTTATCACTAAGTTCTTGCAATTTCTCCTTTACTTGCTTTCACCACTCGTGTCTCTGGACAGTTGTTATTTCATACGGCGCCTTACACATTGGAATTAAATCAAGCTCAACCTCAGTGGAAAAATCCACATTCTGATGTATTGGAATCCATGATATCTCAGGTTCCATCTTTTCTCTTCCCGTCACATATCGTAATAACTGACACAATCTTGTCTTATCACTTTACAAGTGGTCATGACATAATTAATCTACCTCGATCCATTTAGGTGACGTCTTTAAGACTCGTGCATTGTTCCATCTTCAGTTGACCGTGTCTGTTCTCTTTCAAGGGTCCTTCTTCTCTCGAATCCGTATTGTTCCATCCTCTTTCACCTTGAAGAAATGGTCGTAATAACCCTCTTAAGAACTCATACATATGTGTTGCCATAAGTGTGTTAACTGTAGGGCATAATTACGTCTTATAACAAATCGATCTTATCTTCTTCGCTCTCCGGAAATCCCAACATGTTGGGGGAGTTCTTCGTATTCTTCCTAAGCTTGCACTATAAACATCCTTTCTTCAAGTAGGTGTAGAACTCACTTCCTTCCCTTTTTGCAACGTCAATCCGACAACGGAGGTTCTTGATCTCAAGCTTTCATGTACTTCTCGTACCTCTCATGTCGACATCAAACTTCAAAACTTCAATCCTCTCTTTATCTTGTTGGTCACCTTATGTATCTCTTGGTATTCCAAAAACAACTTCACAACGATACCGGTATGCCTTGTGAAGAACGCTAGGCTAATATCCCTCCTATCAACATCACTGAAGTATCCAACTCATAACTTCACCCAACACTAACATCATAACTCTAAGCTTGCAACGTTGCCCTAATCTATGTCCTCTCTTTCACACCATAGCTACCATGTCTCTTTTGTGCGAGTCTAGAAACTTGACTTATCTCTTGTCCGCGGTAATATGTCATCCATTTCATATCCTGCATCCTCTATGTACTCCCGTTTACGTACCACCTCATGACACCTTGCCTTCTTCTTGATTCACTTATTCCCCTTTACCGTGGTCAAACTTTAAAACCTCTAATTCGTGTCGTTCTCCCATATGCCAATTCCATGACCTACAAAGGTCGCATAAGGTTATCCAAATCCCTTTGTATGCCCATAATCTTGTTTACTCGTCCCCTCTACACTCACCAATAGTGTAAGATCCTAGGTTTTGTCTTCACCGCCCCTGCGGTGAAGAGGGTCGCCCCTGCGGCTGTGAGATCCGCCCCTGCGGATTTACAACAGATCATACCGATCTTTTCTTTCGTTCTTTTATCTTCCTTCCATAGATAGAATATCCGATATTTTATCTTATGGTCCGGTTTCCTTATCTTCTTTCTAAACCCTAGACGCCCTTCCTTCTTTTCTTTCCAGCCGTCCCTATATTCTCTTCTTTCTCCCCCTTTTTCCCGTTCCTTGCTATCATCTTCAACCCTAGAGATCTGCAGCCGTCCTTTGATTCCCGCAACTTCGTTGAATGTGTAAGTGCATCTTTTATGATTCCTCCTCACGTTCCTTTAGCGCTGCATGCCTTCCCTTCTGCTTTGGTTTCTTCCTTTCGTTCTTCTCTTTCCTTCTTCTCCAAGGATCAAGCATGCGCCTTGATTCTTGTGGATTGTTCCGTTATTGACCCTTTATTATTCTCAGGCTCTCTGGAGTGGAGCCTCGACGTGTTGGAACCAAAGGTTCGAGCTTTGGTTGCCCCTGCTGTGAGTTCTGTCGAAGAAGAAAGCCGACAACACTTTTTGTCACGCCGCCGCCCCTGCGCTTGCACAGAGCCGCCCCTACGCCTCTGTTCAGCCGCCCCTGCGCCTCTGTCTAACCGCCCCTGCGGTTTCCCTACAGTAGCTCCCGTCTTTGGTGAGTTGCTTCCTTCCTTCCTTTCCTCGTTCCTTCCTTGATTCCTTATGGTTGTTCCTCGTTTCCCTGAGTTGTTGTAAGACTAAGGTTGAGCCCTTAGCATGTGTTGATCTCTTAGAGATCGTTGAGACTAGAAGTCATAGACTTCTAGCAACCGTTTCATTCCTGATCCGTGTTGCTTGTTCGTACAAGCTTTCCTTGCTCCTTTCCTGAGGAAAACTGAGCTTCCTTGAGTCTTTTTTGAGTTGTTCGTTGATCTCTTGTGTTACCTTCGTGTGAGGTAAGTCCCTTGGACTTACTTAGCTTCATTCCGCGTATTTGTTGGATTGTTTTGGCTTGTTTGTGTTGCTATCATGTATATAACGGATAATTGAAAATAGGATTCACCCTTTGTTACCCTTAACTGGCCCAAGTGTATTATATCCGGGCGGTGACCACTTGTCTAGTTCTACAAGAGACTAGAATGTGCTCTTGCGACCCAGACCCGTAGGTAACGGATAGTACTGATCTATTCCTATTGGTAAACGAAAGCGGAGGCGAGTTTCGGGAGATTCTCGTGTGACAAAAGAAGTTGAATTAGTAATGGATAACCTTAATGAAAGATAATAACCGGTTGATGTGTAAGCATGCTATGTGTTTTCTTTACCTTATGTTTGTTTGTGCCTTTACACTCTTGCTTATACCTAGAATGTTAGCTAACGGTTTATACCGTCATTGTAGATGTTCGCAGGTTCAGGATGTTGCTGAGTGATCCGGATGGTGTGGTCAGCCGGGGTTCCCGTACATTATAGGACGGGATTGGGTTTTGTTTCATTTGTTGTTTCCCTTTTGTTTTGACCCGGTTATGGAGATTTTGTGTTTTCTTCTGTTTGAATCTTTGATTTTATATTAAGTTTTGGTTTTCATTCGTCTGTGCCTTGTTGTAAGATTCGTTTGTTGTTGCTACTCTGAGGGTCGGGACCCATTGTGCGGTCCTAGCCCATAGCGCTTCAAGTTCCCATAACTTGGGGTGTTACAATATGGTATCAGAGCCAGGTTGACAACAATGGCACTCGAAATCTTCTACAGGTCGGATGGATAAATAAATAGAACCCGCAAGGGGTCTAACGTTTTCAAAAGGGGGTTTTGTTTTTAACCTTTCGGTCTGCGATAGATGTACGGGCGACCAGCACTACCTCCGCGGATCTCAGCAGTGTAGTTTCTTTTGTGTTGGCCTTTATATGTGCTTTTTCTGGACTTTTGCTTTAGCTGTAGCGTGGTCTTATATCTATATATGTAGTCTTATATATCTATCCTTATAGCAGATGACGCGTACTAGAGCTACATCTGCTATGGGGCGAGGAAGGGGTCGACCACCACTTCCACCTACCGTCCGTGGACGAGGGCGTGTAGGAAGACCTCCACTAGCTAAAGGTCGGGGCCAAGCCCCAGTTGCTGATCCGCCTATCGCTGAGGCGTTTGCTAAAGAAGTTGCCGAGAGCATTGTTCCCGAGGCTGGAAATGAGACCGCTTCTAGGTCTGGAGCACAGAGAGCGCCATCAACAGAGTCCGCACGAGTGTTTATCGGAGCTTCTGCATTTCGCGACTATGTGCAGAGGGTTGAGGAGGCTATCAGGACTAGAGGATCAGCACTAGTGCCGCCAGTTCCTGCGAGATCAGTTGAGGTTTTGCAGAGAGTTACACAAGCTGTTGCCCCGCCTGTTGGAGTTGATGAGGTTGTTAGAGCGCCGGCTGAGGGAAAAGAGCCAAAGCCTGACACTTGGTTGAAGGCTTTCGACCAGTTAAAAGTTCCCGTCTTCGTAGGAAGGACTGGCTTGGAGGTGGAGCAGTGGCTAGGACAGGTGGATTCTGCTATGGAAGCTATCGGTTGCCCTGAGGGACGTCGAGTTAACATAGCACAGACATTGCTGAAGGATCAGGCTCATTCTTGGTGGAGAACCATTTGTAGTAAGGTCACTAGTTATGAGCAGATGAAGACAGTGATCAGGGATCACTATTGCTCTGCAGCCATAAGGAGGGATCGTCTTCAAGATTTCCTTGAGGCTGAATTCGAGGATTTGCCTATTGCTGAGATAATCCTCAAGTTTCAGGACGAGTTGGCGTTGCTAGGTCCGTCCACACCACCGGAGGATCAACATGTTTACCTTTTCTCTCGGAGGATGAGAGAATCAACACGCTCTTATCTTACTGGTTTCCGTTGTGAGTCTTTGGCAGACTACCAGGATAGAGCTTCTGCTTATGAGAGAGACCGACCGGGTCAGAGGAGAGCTTCTCAGACAGGAGGTCTTGAGAAGAGACACAAGACTGGATCAACCAGTGCTAGAGCTGGAGCAGCTGGTTTTGGGCGTAGTCAGACGCTTGGACATTCTAGTTTCCAGCAGAGTTCTAATAGAGGACGGCAGTGCCATAACTGCGGATTAGCTAGACACATCCGAGCTGACTACAAGAAGCCAGCAGTGACTTGCTTTTCCTGTGGCAAGCCCGGACACAGAGCTGCGTTTTGCCGTCAGGGCAAGACGCTATCTCAACAGGGTTTTTCACCTGCCAGTGTTGTTGGATGAGGACAGAGATCTCAATACCAACAGCAGCAGTAGAGAGTTTCAGGTTCTGCCACTCCTCAAGGTTCCACTCCGGGACAGGGGAGAGGTAGAGGACGTGTTGGTGGATCTGCAGACACCAGAGATGCACCAGCCAGAGTTTATGAGTTGAGGAGTGTTGTAGAGCCGACAGCGCCAACAACTACAAGTACCATTCACATTAATGGTTTTCCTGTCAGAGTTCTTTTCGATACTGGTGCTACACATTCTTTTATATCTGATGCATGTGTAGATAGATTGGCCTTAGTTACTGTAGAGGATAGACCCTTCTTTATAGGATTACCCGATGGGGGTAAGACACGAGGTACGCGAGAGGTTCGTGATTGCCCTATTAGATTGAGAGGTCGCGATTGGCCAGCTAACTTCTTCGTCATGTACTTAGTACATGAAAAAGTTATTCTGGGCATGGATTGGATGGATCGACATCGAGCAGTTTTGGACATCGGCAAGAGGACAGTGACGGTAACTACAGATGCAGGCCATGTTGAGATCTTCCGAGGATGGGATCTCGGGAAGACTTGTACAAT
This sequence comes from Fagopyrum homotropicum, assembly GCA_033239125.1. Classification (NCBI taxonomy): domain Eukaryota; kingdom Viridiplantae; phylum Streptophyta; class Magnoliopsida; order Caryophyllales; family Polygonaceae; genus Fagopyrum; species Fagopyrum homotropicum. The sequence goes on along the minus strand of BSWB01000005.1, from coordinate 3,137,599 downwards.
CATCAGTGCACTACGAGCTGGGAGACTTATCAGTTAGGGATGCGAGGCTTTTTGGTGTTATGCCATGAAGGATAGTATTGGTCCAGATTTGGAGGAGATTTCAGTAGCTTGCGAGTTTGCTGACGTCTTTGGAGAGCCATCAAGTTTACCTCCACAACGAAGTGTAGACTTTGGCATTGATCTAGAGCCCAGTACGAGATCAATCTCTAAGGCTCCTTATCGTATGGCGCCTATCGAGATGCTTGAGTTGAAGAAGCAGCTCGGGGAGTTAGCAAAGAAGGGCTTCATCCGCCCTAGTGTATCTCCTTGGGGTACACCAGTTCTCTTCGTCAAGAAGAAGGATGGGTCAATGAGGTTATGTATCGACTACCGAGAGCTGAACAAGGTGACGATCAAGAACAAGTACCCATTTCCCCGTATCGATGATCTTTTGGATCAGCTGCATAGAGCTTCAGTCTTTTCGAGGATCGATCTGAGATCACGATATCACCAGCTGAGGGTGAGAGAGAAGGATGTAGCCAAGACGGCATTTCGGACTAGATATGGACACTACGAGTTTGTAGTGATGTCATTTGGGCTTACGAATGCGCCTGCAGTCTTCATAGAGTTGATGAACAACATCTTCATCGACTTTCTAGACCAGTTTGTAGTTGTCTTCATCGACGACATTCTGGTTTACTCCCGCAGTAGAGAGGAGCATGTAGGACACTTGAGGATTGTTCTTCAGGTCTTACAAGATAGAGAGCTCTACGCCAAGCTCTATAAGTGTGAGATTTGGATGTCTGAGGTAGCATTCCTCGGTCACATTGTTTCAGCTGAAGGGATCAAGGTAGATCCGGCGAAGATCGAGTCAGTAGCTTCTTGGCCGCTACCTTAGAACGTCAAGGAGGTTCGCAACTTCTTAGGATTGGCAGGCTACTACAGGCGTTTTGTTGAGGGCTTTTCAATTATCGCCCGACCGCTCACTTCCTTGCTGCGGAAGTCTATGAGGTTCGTATGGTCCGAGTCGTTCTTGCGGAGCTTTGAGGAGCTGAAGAAGAGGTTGACCTCTGCTCCTATCCTAGCTCAGCCAGAGGGCATTGAGGATTTTGTGGTTTACAGCGACGCATCCAAGTTGGGCTTGGGATGTGTTTTGATGCAGAGGGGAAAGGTGATCGCTTATGCGTCTCGACAGTTGAAGACGTACGAGGAGAATTACCCTACCCACAATCTTGAGTTAGCTGCTGTTGTTCATGCTTTGAAGATTTGGAGACATTATCTGTACGGAGCCACGTGTCAGATTTTCACAGACCATAAGAGTCTGAAGTACATATTCACTCAGCTGGAGTTGAATAACCGCCAGCGCAGATGGTTAGAGTTGATCAAGGACTTTGATCTTGAGATCTTATACCACCCGGGAAAGGCCAATGTGGTAGTAGATACCCTCAGTAGGAAGACTTCCTGGGAGATGGCTATCGCTTGACTAACAGCTCAGCCACAGTTACAGCGAGATTTGGCATGGCTAGAGATGGATATCTACTTCCCAGATTCCGACAGCCAGTTGTCCACCTTGGAGATAATACCTGATCTGTTGGCCGAAATCCGACAGAAGCAGGAGAGTTGCCCAGCTTTGACAAAGATCCGAGACCGGATGTCTCGAGGAGAGGCACCGTAATTTTCAGTTGGTGCTGACGGAGTTCTGAGACGTGAGGAACATGTTTGTGTGCCTTCAGATCGAGAGTTGAGACAGAGGATCCTTCAGGAGGCTCACTCTTCACCTTACTCAGTACATCCTGGTGCGAGTAAGATGTATCAGGATATCAGACGCTCTTTCTGGTGGGGAGGTCTGAAGCCATATGTCACGAGATATGTAGCTCAGTGTGCGACCTGTCAGTAGGTCAAGATCGAGCATCATAGACCAGGAGGCGAGCTACACCCACTTCCCGTTCCTCAGTGGAAGTGGGAGGATATATCTATGGATTTTGTAATTGGTTTGAGACCGAGTTGTGGTTTTGATGCTATCTGGGTCATCGTAGATCAACTTACGAAGACCGCACGTTTCATTCCAATCAAGGAAACATGGCCGGTGAGTCGATTAGCAGAGGAGTTCACGAGACAGATAGTTAGACTTCATGGGGAACCTATGACCGTTGTCTCTGATAGAGACGGACGGTTCACTTCGAGGTTCTGGCAGCAAGTTCATGCCGCCCTAGGTACAAGTCTACAGTTCATGACTGCTTATCATCCTCAAACCGATGGGCAGTGTGAGCGGACCATCCAGACTTTGGAGGACATGTTGCGAGCCTGTGTGTTAGATTGGGGACAGGTGTGGCCAGATCACCTTCCCTTAGTAGAGTTTTCATATAACAACAGTTGGCACGCATCGGTCAGGATGGCTCCTTATGAGGCTTTATATGGACAGAGATGACGTACACCTTTGTGTTAGGACGAGCCTAGTAGTGCCAGCGGAGTAGCACCCGAGCAGATTCAGGATGACATGGCTCGAATAATAGTGATCCGAGAGCGGATATTAGTAGCACATAGCCGACAGAAGTCTTATGTAGATAAGAGGCGCAGACCTCTGGAGTTCAGAGTTGGAGCTCAGGTTTGGTTGAGAGTATCCCCGACACGAGGCGTCTAACGTTTTGGTGTCAAGGGGAAGCTGAGTCCAAGATATGTTGGACCGTTCGAGATTCTTGAGCGAGTGGGAGAGGCAGCATACAAACTTGCATTGCCATCGAGACTCGAGGGTGTTCACCCAGTTTTCCATGTGTCTCAGCTACGGGAGTACATACCTGACCCGAGACACATCGTCAGTCATGAGGATCAAGTGATTGAGTCAGACCACACGTTTGTAGAGCACCCGGTGGATATCTTAGAGCGTAGTACGAGGCGCTTGCATTCGAAGGACATACCGATGATCAAGATACAGTGGTCGATTCGAGGAGCCAATGAGGCGACTTGGGAGACAAAGGATAGTATCTAGAGGAACTATCCGGAGTTTTACGCTGGGTTGGATGCACCTTTATCATAGTCAGTTGTTTGGTTTTCTCTTGTTGTGTTGCTTACGCTTTTGTGTGACATTTGAGTTACGTGCCCCGAGTGGGAGTATATGAGTACAGTTCTGTTTCTGTTTCTGTTTGTGTTGTGCTTGTAAGCTTTTTCAAGTTTCGGGACGAAACTTCTTTTTAGGAGCATCTGATGTAAGATCCTAGGTTTTGTCTTCACCGCCCCTGCGGTGAAGAGGGCCGCCCCTGCGGCTGTGAGATCCACCCCTGCGGATTTACGACAGATCATGCCGATCTTTTCTTTTGTTCTTTTATCTTCCTTCCATAGATAGAATATCCGATATTTTATCTAATGGGCCGGTTTCCTTATCTTCTTTCTAAACCCTAGACGCCCTTCCTTCTTTTCTTTCCAGCCATCCCTATATATATTCTCTTCTTTCTCCCCTTTTTCCCGTTCCTTGCTATCATCTTCAACCCTAGAGAGCTGCAGCCGTCCTTTGCTTCCCGTGACTTCGTTGAACATGTAAGTGCATCTTTTATGATTCCTCCTCACGTTCCTTTAGCGCTGCATGCCTTCCCTTCTGTTTTGGTTTCTTCCTTTCGTTCTTCTCTTTCCTTCTTCTTCAAGGATCAAGCATGAGCCTTGATTCTTTTGGAGTGTTCCGTTGTTGACCCTTCGTTGTTCTCAGGCTTTCTGGAGTGTAGTCTCGACGTGTTGGAACCAAAGGTTCGAGCTTTGGTTGCCCCTGCTGTGAGTTTTGTCGAAGAAGAAAGCCGACAACACTTTTTGTCACGCCGCCGCCCCTGCGCCTGCACAGAGCTGCCCCTACACCTCTGTTCAGCCGCCCTGCGCCTTTGTCTAACCGCCCCTACGGTTTCCCTGCAGTAGCTCCCGTCTTTGGTGAGTTGCTTCCTTCCTTCCTTTCCTCGTTCCTTCCTTGGTTCCTTATGGTTGTTCCTCGTTTCCTTGAGTTGTTGTAAGACTAAGGTTGAGCCCTTAGCATGTGTTGATCTCAAAGATCGTTGAGACTAGAAGTCATAGACTTCTAGCAACCGTTTCATTCTTGATCTGTGTTGCTTGTTCGTACAAGCTTTCCTTGCTCCTTTCCTGAGGGAAACTGAGCTTCCTTGAGTGTTTTCTGAGTTGTTCGTTTATCTCTTGTGTTACCTTCGTGTGAGGTAAGTCCCTTGGACTTACTTAGCTTCATTCCGCGTATTTGTTGGATTGTTTTTGGCTTGTTTGTGTTGTTATCATGTATATAACGGATAATTGGAAATAGGATTCACCCTTTGTTACCCTTAATTGGCCCAAGTGTATTATAACCGGGTGGTGACCACTTGTCTAGTTCTACAGGAGACTAGAATGTGCTCTTGCGACCTAGACCCGTAGGTAACGGATAGTACTGATCTATTCCTATTGGTAAACGGAAGCGGAGGCGAGTTTCGGGAGATTTTCGTGTGACAAAAGAAGTTGAATTAGTAATGGATAACCTTAATGAAAGATAATAACCGGTTGATGTGTAAGCATGCGATGTGTTTTCTTTACCTTATGTGTGTTTGTGCCTTTACACTCTTGCTTATACCTAGAATGTTAGCTAACGGTTTATACCGTCGTTGTAGATGTTCCGCAGGTTCAGGATGCTGCTGAGTGATCCGGATGGTGTGGTCAGCCGGGGTTCCCGTACATTATAGGACGGGATTGGGTTTTGTTTCGTTTGTTGTTTCCCTTTTGTTTTGACCCGGCTGTGGAGTTTTTGTGTTTTCTTTTGTTTGAATCTTTGGTTTTATATTAAGTTTTGGTTTTCATTCGGTTGTGCCTTGTTGTAAGATCCGTTTGCTGTTGCTACTCTGAGGGTCGGGACCCATTGTGCGGTCCTAGCCCATAGCGCTTCAAGTTCCCATAACTTGGGGTGTTACAAATAGACAACCCGCACCTGTGCGTTCTTAGTTGTCACCGATTAACTTGTATCTGACCTTCTCCGAAGTCAACACCTTGTTATTCTACTACACTTCTCCTGTTACCATTCTCATGATGACTACCCTCCTTGGGGTACATTACCTTAAACTCCGTTGGTTCTATCTTCATTCCACGCTTCCTCTTCTTATAAGGTAATTATATCTTCCTTGCCTTATTGTTTCAAATAACTCCCTTTCATAGACTTAATCATTCTCCCTTGATGTCTTTCACGAGCACCTTCCCAAATATTATAGCCCTAGCTAGCATCCACTCGTGTTCCTCTTGGTTGGTATCTTAAGTCTCTCGATCAAAGCTCTTCGTTCCGTCTTTTATCTTCTTGGGGTCATCATTTATACACACTTCCTCCTTCTTGGCGTTTCTTAGTCTTATCATCATAATGGAAATCGGTCAACTCCACGTGAATCCCACCATGCCCTTCTTCTCATAACCCTAGTAATGTTGAAATTTTACTTTTCGGTACCTCGTAAGCTTAACTTACGGTATCTTAAATCTTTAGCAAATGGTTCGATCACTCTTCTCGTCTTGACTCAAATGCTTAAGAGCGTCTAAAGAAAACTTCACATCTTAATGGAATGTCACCTTTAACCTTGTTAAAATGTATCCCTCTCCTCGATTCGCATCTTTAGTTGTCCACACGTCTTTTTGAAGAACTTAAGTCCGTCACTTCTTATAGGTCTCGTCGTCTTTCTATCATGGCTTCTTTGGAACCACTTCCTCACATTAATGTTGCTCCCTTTACTTTTATTGTCTCCATCTTGCTTTCTCTTTAGTTATCTCGAGTTTCCCTTCCACTTGTTCTTCCTTCGTTTATGTCATCTCTAATCCTCCTATTCGACATCCTTTTAAAGGAATCCGAGAAACGCCATCGTTAGCACGAAAAGGTCGACCCAATACTTGAGCGTACTCCTCCACGTATGAACGTTATCCCACGCCAATGACGTCGTCTTTAAAGGTGATGATATTATACTTATCATCTTTTCTATTAGGTCCCGTACTATCTACTACTATATATAATAAGAATCAGCATAAACGACTATATAGGTCCTATGTCCATATCACTACACTAATATGCCAAATCCAGAAAATACATTACAACAATACAAGGTTCAAAATCTAATAAGATCCTATCATACCACATATATAAGCATATATCAATATAAGGCCATGCCACTACTATACATAACAGTCCATCATACATGGGTACAATCCACAAGGATACCTATCAAATCCATCATGCACAACTACCATCCTATAATACATATATCTACATATATATCAAGTCCAATAAACTAAGCTGCCGAGATCCACGGAAGGAGTGGTGGTCCGTACATTCTACCCCGACTCATGCATGTGATTTTGAAAACGAAAAATCAGAACCCGTGTGGGTTTATGTTTATTCCTCATTCGGCCTTTAGAAGATTGCGAGTGCCAGTGTTGCCAACCTCCACTTTTGTAACACCCCGAATCCGCGGGACTCGGGGCGCTACGGGTTGGGACCTCACAATGGGTCTCGACCCTTAGCCTGACAACAATTTCACCGGATCTTGCAACATAACACAAATGAAGGCCAAAACCGAAAAACCATTTTTTATGCAATGAATGAAACCCAAAGCAAAAAAACTAAAGACTACAGCCGAAAACAACTACAAGACCAAAGACCAAAGACCAAAGACCAAAAGCCATACATGAGGCCTACAAAAAAAATACGAGACACCATAAACAAAACTCAAACACAACTCCAACCAACACATCCTAAAATGTACGGAACCCCGGCTGCCCACTCTTCCGGATCTCTCGGCTGCATTCCTAACCTGCAAGGCAATCTACAACAATCGGTATAAAACCGTTAGCTAATATTCGAAGCATTAGAATCAAGGTGAAAGGCACAAACACAAGTAATCTTATCACAAGCATACAACGTACATAAAAGCACACCAATCCGGTTTATTATCTTTGTTATTATTATGTCGTATCCCGTTCTAATTCAACTTAGGTTTGTGACACGAAACCACCGTGGTCCCGCCTCGGTCCCTACTTACCGGCGTGGAACGGTAAAGATGCCTCCGACCGTCTAACCAACACGGGCTAGTCGCCAAGAACATCCTAGCTCTCGCGGGAGCTAGGCAAGTTGTCACCGCCCGTTATCATACACTTGGGCCAAATAATATATAAAGGTCGGTAATCCTAATTCCGGTTTAGTTGTTATAAACAATAAATAATAAACACACATCAATGCTAATACAAGTAATACGAGCTAAGTAAGTCCGGAGACTTACCTCGTCCCAAAGATAATCCCGCTAACCACCGCTCTCAACTTCCCGTAGGAAGGCACTCAACGCCTGGTCAAAACAAGGCACACAATCAACATCTCTCTCACATTCTATAAGTCCTTAGACTTCTAATCCCAGTGATCTCGCAAGATCATAAACCATAACCATGCTAGGATAATAAACTCCTAGTCCTCACGATCTCACAAGGTCCATAACCACTACTTGGTATTCACTTTAAGTTATACTAGATCCAGCCTAGCATTATACTAATCCTAAACACAACTAGATCGAGGAAGAAGGTCACTCACATGACGTCACAAGACGGAAGTCGATCTTCGACTCGTTTGGCCATACGGGGTCATCCGAACCTATCACCAAAATTAAACAAATTTAGCTATCAAGCTAAATTTGAACGGAATAAATAAAATATATAGGTTTATGAAAACTCGTTTTCCAAAAGCCAAGTTAAATCCCGTGAAAAAGCTTTCCGGCACAATATGAAATTTTAAAACATGGTCATCAAACCGCAATAAAAACCTTGAGCCATAAACCGAATTTAATCCAATAAGGGCGTAACACATAGAGTAAGTAAACGCAAGACTATAACTCAATGTAAAACCCAAGTTTAAAACCCGTAATTATATTTTCCGGACAAATTGTATAACATCATAACCCAAGGCTAAACTCATTTTTTAAATTCAAGGACACAACAAAAACGATCATCTATTTTCCGGCCAAAATACACTTATATAAACATGATCATAAATCCGCATTTAAATCCTTTGGTCATATTCCATAAATAAATCTGCAGGGGTATATATTGCATAAAGCACAAATCTAGGCAAGTAATGTAAATACAAAAGATGGGTAAAAATTTGCAAATATCCAATAACCAGGGGGCCCGCTTGAATTACCCTAAAAGGGTCTTCTTCCCCCTAGGTCAAACGCACAGGCTGGTGGCGGCAACTCTAGTGGCCGACGAGGGCCAAGGCTGGCGGAAGCCTCGCACATAGGCTATGGCAGGGAGAGGGCTGGGCAAGAGCTTCTCCGGTGGCCCAGCGGCGGTTTCTTCCGCGCGGAGGTGAAAAGAAAAGGGGTTGAGGAGAACGAAACAGAGGAGATGGGGAGGAGGCTAACAGCGGCGGCTGCTGCGTCTCCCTGGTCTCCGGTCGGCGGCGACAGAAGTTGAGGAAGGGCTCGAGAGTGGTGGTTCGATGCAGGCGGCGACAGGGGTCTCTCTCTCTCCTATTGACCCATTTCCAGTGCAGACGTTTGAGAAGGAAATGAAGAGATGGTGAAACAGTTGGGAGGTTGATGATGTTCGAGCCCAACGAGGCTTTCCGAGGCTAGTTGTGGTCGAGCAGAGGGGTGCTTGAGGAGAATCCGTTTGCTTCCGGTGGGTGAAGTCAGGAGCAGAGGGAGATAGCATCTGTGAAAATTGATGTCGTTTGAGAGAATAGGCAGAGAGCAGTCTTGGCGTAGGGAAAGAACAAAGAGATTGAGGGTGAGATGGATGAGTGCAGATGTGGGCAAGGCTGATGAGTCGAGTAGCAGGTTGGGACGGGACAGGCTAGACAGCTAGGACTAGATATCTTGGGCGGGGCAGCTATGGCTCCTCTACTTGAGCAGCACAGCGCACACCAAGATGCCATGATGGCAAGGAAAGAGGCACGAAAGAAAGAAAAAAAAACCACAAGAAATGAAAATAAAATTAATAAAAACTCAATAGGAAAATAATCGGAATGGGATATTCGGATCAGAAACTTTTCCAAAAATAATATACGAAAAATATATGTATAAATATATATATATATATATATATATATATATATATATATTAACATACGCAAAAAATTAAATTTACGACTTAAAATGCTTGTGAAACATATTTAAGATAATAAAAATATCGATATCCGTCGGAAAGATAAAAACGCAAACGCGCCTAAAAATTGGGGCGTTACAGTAGATGCATAATATATATAATATTAAATTATATAAAATATTCATACAGTATATATTAAACGTTATTGTTAGTCTAAGGTATGCACTACTTAATTGAAAATTACATTATATATTCATTATTTATAAATAATGTACTTTTACATTTCAATAAACAGTAGACATTCAAATACATATTCTCAAACAACAGTAAACGTCACATTGATATGATGAATGCAAAAGTACTTTAATATTTATTAATTGAAATATAAAGATGCAAGACTATTATTACCTTTGCAGTGAAGACCTTTAGCAAAACTACAGAACTTGCAGGCACAGTAGCAACAACTTTTTGGTGAAGTATGCAGAGCTTTTTTTTTCTAGGTGAAGGGTGTGGCAAATTCTAGACGGCGAAGCTAATAAATAAAACATATTGGCGCTTGGAATGGGAAACCCTTCTTTTTATTTTGGAATGAAGCGCTTCATAAAAACTGGAAACAAATATTTTTTGGAATTAATTTTATTCCAACTTTAGCTCTACCAAACATAGAGAAATTGGTAATTAATTCCCATACCCATTCCTAATTTCCCAGAAATGGTACCAAATGAGCCCTTAATTCCTCCTGAATTTCATGGAAATCTTGCTAATTTGCTTTGGGACAATCAACTAGTTGTACTTTAGCAAGTCAAGGGGGAACATGAATTACCTAGGAAAACCATGGAAGGAATACTCTAAGATAGTTTTTTTAGATTATGTGGGAAAAATACTGATTTGATGAAGTTAATGACTAGATTGTATCTCATTTACATAAAATGTAGATTATTTCTAATTTTAACTTAATTTGATGGATGGAGGATCTTAAGTAGTGGAGATATAACTTATTTAGAATCACAAAGTAAAGTTGTTGCTAATTTGAGGGATGGAGGATATAAGTTGTGAAGATATAATTGATTGAGCGGATCAACATTGATTGCATATCATGATGAATTGTCACCATAATTAGATCTTGGAGAAACACCATCAAGATCTTGGATACCATTTGTAAATCTGTAACTATAGATCAATCATTCGAGAGAGAAAAGAAAATGAAAGAGATACAAGAAGCGATTATCGTGTATTGCTTTGACTTCTTTGTTTATATCTATATATCTTAGCTAAAGTAGACTACACTATTGTTGACGTGACACTTTCACGATTTGTGTCGTAATATCTTTTTTAATAATTTGTAACTAAGCCATTCAAACTTTAAGAGTTGTTCAGGTAAGGCCCCTTTCTTCCGGTAAGGCTGTAAGGCAGTCTAGGAAGATGGCATGTGTCTTTTTTTTTCAAAAACGAATGAAATGATGGTGCAAAACTTATAAAGGGATAGTGACTTATAAAAGGATAGTTCATGAATTATAATAGAATAGTTCATAACAGTAAGGCAGTAAGCCGTCAAGGTAGCCTAGGAAGGTGACACATATCTATTTTTTTTCCCTTATTCCTTCCAACAACGAATTAAAATGATAATGCAAAACTTATAGAGGGATAGTGCATAACTTATAAAAGGATAGTTCATGAATTATAATAGAATAGTTCATAACATATAAACGATTAATTTATAAATAATTTGATATAATATATTAAAAAATGAAGTATTGAAAGTAGTAGTTTATGAACTTTATAAGAGTAGTTCATTGGAGATATAATATTTGTTCATGAATAGAGTATCGTGAAGTACTACTTCATGAATTACATGAGAATACTCAATGTAGTATATAAAAGAGTAGTTTATCAATAGTATATCGTGATAATTCATATTCTAAGGAAATAATTTATAAATTATATGTGAATAGTTAATAGTTATAAAAAAAACTAATTCATGAATAATATAAAGTTATAGTTCATGAATTATATGAGAATAGTTCAAAGTTTATAAGAGAATAGTGTAGAATTTATAACATGGTAGTTCATTATAGTTAAAAGTATCCGGAATATATTTTCTTTAAAAAAAAAATTAGACACGTGTCAACCTCTTAGACGGCCGCACAACCTTACCACAATTAAGAACCTTACCTGAACAACACCCTACAAACTTTTACTAAAACAAATATATTTTTAAAAATTGTTTTTACATATTGTTGAAAAATATGATTCTAGTTTAATTGCAAGATTTGATTATTCGATTGATCAAATCTTTATTGGAAATAATTTTTAAAATGTTTACATGTTCGTTTGGCGAAAAGTATTCATAATTATTTTTAAAAATCATTTGTTATCTACAGTTGTTCTTGATCATAAATTTCATGGATTTTGTTAAATTACTTCACATTGATTACAAATAATTAAAATTGACATTTTGAGAACTTATATAATTAGAAGGTTTGCAAATATCTACACCATACCTTGTAGATATGAAGAAAGACATATGAAAAAGTACACAATCCAAGATTCAAAAAAACAAGAATACGTCTATATTGTCTTTATTCTCACACAGATGTAAGAATCAACACATGACCTAGATCTGCAAAACTAAATTCATATAAGAGCAACTGAAAGCACAAAATAACAAATACAAGATAAACAAAAACTTGAGGACAAAATTCATGAAATAATCAAAAGTGAGAAGTTGATAAGATTCAAAAATCTTGCAGCTCTTATTTGAGATTTGAGAGAAGTCGAAGATGGTATGTGACGGCAAATCATTGTAGAAGAAGAAAGGTGATTGAGCGGATAAACTTGATAGGACAAAAGAAAATCCTTCTTAACAATACCAAGTAGATGAATATAGAGTAAAAGGGGTAAGTAGGTAGTTATTGAAATCATGTAGAAGCAATTAGCAGTAATGTATCAATGAAGATAGAATAGGCCACTTCAAATTTTGTAGAAAAGATAAATTAGTTATTAATTTAATATTCTTCCTTAATTAATAATATTCTCTCTCCTAATTATTTTGACTGTTTTTTAATTAATTAAGGAAATTGTAATTGTTACCTACAATTATGGAAACAGTTATCTCATACATAAATTAGTTATTAATTTAATATTTGTTCCTTAATTAATAATACTCTCTCCTAATTATTTTGGTTGTTTTGTAATGTAAATTGTTACCTACAATCATGAAAACAGTTATCTCATACATAAATATATCACAAACCACATATATGTACTTAATATTAACATGCAATGCATAACAACAAGTACATAACATTGTATTAAATTAGCTTATACACAAACTTAATTCCGTAGTCGGAGTATGCACATAATTTCGATAGCATACACTCTCACAAGATAATGCACATAATGTTATCATACATAAAATAAATTACATTTCACAACATAATGTACACAAACTAATATACAATTAATGTTTCGTACATAATTATAAATTTTAACTAATTTCATCACTAGAATACAATTATGTACATAATTTTTACAGACATTACATGTTTCAACACCAAAGCTGTAACAAAATTACAGATGTGGTTACACAAGGTTTATGATGTAACTGTTGAACACAAACTGTATAATGATACATAACTTGAACTACAAACTCACCTTAACACGTTCGCCAAAAAGATCTGGATACAGAAGGACAAACGCAAACACTAAAATTGACGTTAAATTGAAGCAATATGCAACCACCGATAAACAAATGTAACAAAACCGACGACGACAAGTGCAGTAGCCGTATCCCACTAGATGAATACAAAAAATCCAAGTTTTGTAAATTCAAAAAGTGAATTCAATATGAAACGCAGAGACTCGACGATTTTTTGATGTTGATGATTGTTTGTTTGTGTAAAATGGAGGTTTATTAGCTCAAGTCTTTCAGGATCGTGCTATTTGAAAAACATTGGAAGATAAAATATGAAGATAATTGTTTCCTTGATTGTAGGTAACAATTTACAGCTTCCTTAGTTAATTAAAAAACAAACAAAATAATTAGGAGAGAGATTATTATTAATTAAGGAAGGATATTGAATTAATAACTAATTTATTATTTTAATTTACCTTTATTATTTGGATAGAAATTAAAGAGGCCTATATTGTATCTAAGATCCAATAAGAGCTTTTCTACACCAATTTTCTCATGAAGATATGAAATCTTTGTGTGCATGGTTGCTTAATTGGTATACGAGGTCCAAAAGGTCCAATAAGTTTCAATAAATTATCCCTTGATCCTTATTTATGAGTCCGGATCACCCATTGTCTTTTGCATGTTGTCTTACAGTCTTACCTATTGCATTTTTACTACTAATCGATTTAAAATTACTAAACGTAAATTAATCCAATCAAATTTTGAACAATTTAGTATCAAATCTCAACATTTCTTATTACATTTTTACTCTTTTCCAAAAAAAAAAAGAAAAGTAAATGGATTTATAATAGAAATATTATTGTTTATTTATTTAGAAATGTATAATTAATAATTTAATTAAATTATAAAAATATAATCTTTTTAATTTTGAAGTTATAGTGACTTATATTTTGAATCATTAAATAATTAATTAAGTTAATTATCAAATTTAATTAAGTTAAATTATAAAGGTCAAATTCACTAAATAGATCTTTTATAAATATTGATCAATTAAGTAGGCCTATAACATTAAATGAATGTACCCTAATTTTTTTTACTTTTCGCTCATTCTCTCTCTTTCCTATTTTCACTCCTTCTTTGATCTCTCAAACGCATTCTCCCTCTCTCACTCTGAATTCTTTCTTCCTCGTAATGCAGTGGAAATCTCTTCATGTCTTCCTGTAACCTCCTGCATTTGTAGTATACAAACTTCCATTGCTAATCATGAGACATTGAGTAGGTGCCCTAATGCTAAACTATTTAAACCTAAACAGAGAAAGAAAAAAAAAGAAAGAAAAAAGCAGTAGAGACTAATAATCATGATCACAAAGGGTAACCCAAGTTCATTAATCATGAGACGATGAGCAAAATACCAAATATCGTGAAAACCTCATAATTTAATTTTGGATACCCAATGATCTGCTTCAAATGCAATTGGTTGTAGATTGCAATCAGTCATCGTATGATTATGAATACGTACACCTGATTCGATCTATGTGTAGATTGTGAAATGAAAGGATTGATCTTTATTCATTGAATTTGAATTGAAACAACGTAGTAGTAAACATGGACAGTACACAATTGCGCATCAATTGAACTAATTACATTATGATATTAAGAATTAAAACGGTGGCGGCAAAGGTGGTCTTCTGGTGGTGGTGGTGGTGGTGGTGGTGGTGGTGGTGGTGGTGGTGGTGGTGACGGTTTGACTATGTAATGACGAACGGGGTTGCGAAGAGGAGGTGGCGGTGAACGTACCGATCTTTTGGAGGCAACTTCCTCTTTGGGAGATCAACGTGAATGAAGAAAGCTTGAAGCCATTGGGAAGAAGGATCGGGCCTGGAAGATGCAACGAAGAATCGAGGCAAAAGCAATGATGTGAGCAAGTAAGAATGAATCATCTTCATCTTCATGCCGAAAACTCAATCAGAAACCATACTAGAAATTCATATAAAAAACTCATATAAAAAACTCATACCAAAAACTCAACCAGAAACGCATACTAAAAACTCAACCAGAAATCATACCAGAAATTCATACTAGAAAATCATACCAGAAACTCAACTACAAATTAAATCATACGAGAAACTCAATTAGAAACAATACCAGAAACTCAACCAGAAACCATATCAGAAACTCATACCAAAAAATCATATAAGAAACTCAACCAGAAACCATAACAGAAACTCAATCAGAAACCATACCAGAAACCATATCAGAAACTAAACCAGAAACCATACCAAAAACTCATACAAAAAACTCAACTAGAAACCATACCATAAATCATACCAAAAACTCAATCGGAAACCATACCAGAAAATCATATCAAAAACTCAATCATAAACCATATCAGAAATTCATACAAAAAACCAACCAAAACTAACATAAACTTATGCCAAAAAAAAAAAAGGCAAAACAAAACAAAATAAAAAACGCAATCAGCATTGAAAGAGTTTGGCCAAATTATTTGCCGGAAGTGAAGGTGGTTGTTTCTTCTTCTTTTTTTTTTTGGACTAAGACGGGTAAGGGATTAGGAATGATCAACATCTAGTAGTAGACCATCCTATGGCATCCTTTCGGATGATGACATCAAGCCGAGTCGGGACCCTCGAGCTAGCCATCGTCTTGTCCTGCTCCTGGGAAATCACAACATGGCCGTCGTGGCCAAGAGTTGCTAGCTTATCAGTTGCACTATTAATCTCTCTGAAAATGTGGTTGACTTGAACCTGATTAAAACCTTAGAGTAAGATAGAAATATCCGTAATGGTAATGTCCAGTTCCCATGGTGGCATCCAAATTCTTTTTTACGGAATTAATAATTGTACGGTTATCTCCTTCAATATCAATTTTGCTTAGGCCAAGTTGTCTTGCTTTAATTAAGCCCATTTTTAGCGCGTATGTTTCAGTTTGGAGGATAAAAACTTCCCCACACCTTCCGTAGTCCAGTGCAATAACTGAGGCATTATGATCTCTTAATATATACCCAAAGGTACTTTGGCCATCGTTTCGTTTAGATCCATCGAAATTGAGTTTAACAACTCCTGGAAGTGGCGCGGACCATTTAATGTCCTCGTTTTCCTTTTATTAACTTTTGTAGTTACTTTTTTTTCCTTTAATTTATCCCAGTCCGCTAGTTGTGACTCAACGATGTGTGAGATGTTCCTAACTTTTTCGTTGTTAAAGATGATCTTGTTCCTCGTGAACCAAACGTTCCACCAAGTGACAAGAAGAGTGGTGATTGAGGATTCTGCTAGCTTAGTTCTAACATAGGACATCACATCCCTTAGCTTCATATTGGTCATGTCTATACTTTGTAAAAATCTTCTTATTTCGTTGTTAGCTATGTTTTCCATGGTATACGGGCATTTGAAGAAAATATGTTTTGCACTCTCGTATGGATGTTGGCAAAGAACGCGGGACATGGGTGTAGGTACCTTTTGTTTTTCAAGGTTTTCCTTGGTAAGAAGGCCGTCCATTGCTAGTTTCCAAGTAAAGTTTTGGACCTTGGGCATTGTGTCTATGCTCCATATCCATGAGATGTCTTGTTGTCCTATACTAGTGTTGTGTTTATCATACATGAAGGAGATAGCATCTTTTGTACGGAACCAACCATCCTTACTAGGGGCCCAGTATAGTCTATCTTTGATATCACTTGTTGGAAGCGGGTGGGTTAATATGTTGTTGATAATGTTTTGGCTGTTCAAACAGTTTTTCAGATTTTCTATCCTCGCGTGATCCCACTTTTTATTCGTAATAAGGGTGCTTATTGTGTCCTCAATATTGGTTATTACTTCCTTGTTTGGAACTAGTTGTTCTAACGGACGATCTTCAATCCAACGATCCTTCCAAATCCTAATAGTTTCCCCGTCTCCGACATTCCATCTAATTCCTTGTTCAAATTCTGGCCGTAAGCTTATCAGTCTCTTCCATTGCCAGGACGTGTTGTTACCCAGTTTGTACTTCCATAACTGGTTCCCTTTCAGGTACTTTTCCTCAATAATTTTAATCCAAATGTTGTCTGGTTCTGCCATAATTTTTCATATAAGTTTCATTTGCAGTGCTTTATTCATATCTTCAGCTTTTCTTATCCCAACCCCCCTTTATTCTTTGGCTAGCAGATCTTGTCCCAACTTATGAGCGGAAGGTAGTTTGGTCCTTTGTTCCAGAAAAATTGTCTATTGATATGGTCTAATTCTTTGTGTATCGATGATGGGAGCATGAAACTTTGCATAATATAGTTTGGTTTTGCATTTAGGTTGGCTTTGATAAGTACGGTTCGACCTTCTTGAGATAAGGAGGATGCTTTCCATTTGGTTAATTGTTTTCTAGAGCTCTCAATAACGTCTTGAAATGTCATTTTATTGACCCGTCCATTGATAATTGGGCAGCCCAAGTATTTTTCCAAACAGTTGCTCGGCAGAATACTTGTATTTTGTTGTATCATTCTTTTTGTTTGGTTGTCTAGATTTCCGGATGTTTGGAAGGCGGATTTGTGGTAATTTACTTTTTGTCCAGAGACTTGGCAGTATTTTGTTAGGATATCCAGAAATTTATTACAAGTTTGATTAGTTCCTTTTGCAAAGATAATGATATCATCAGCAAACGCTAAGAAAGGGATAGTGGTTCCCGCTTTGGTGATTGGGAAGCCAATGTTTTTTTATCCTCAAAACTAGCTTTTTGGATATTTCTAGCCAAAACTTCCGCAACAAGGTTGAAGATTAGCGGAGATAGTGGGTCACCCTGTCTAAGCCCTTTGGTTGGGTGTATGATTTTAGTCGGTTTGTCATTGATTAGAATGGAGTAGGAGGCTGTCGAAATGCATTCTTTAATCCATCCAACAAATTTTCCTGCAAACCCCAGTTTTTCTAAGATCGCCAGGACGCACGGCCATTCCACCCTGTCATATGCTTTTTTCATATCAAGTTTTATGGCTACATACCCAACTTTGCCTCTCTTTGATTTAAATCCATGGAAAATTTCATGGGCAATCAGGATGTTATCATGAATGGATCTATTTTGGGTGAACGCCCCTTGGAACGGGTGGATTAGCTTAGGGAGGATTTTCTTAAGTCTATTCATTAGAATCTTTGCAATGACTTTATAGATCGTAGAGCATAGACTGATAGGTCTGTAGTGTGATGTTGTTGATGGGTTATCTATTTTTGAGATGATGGCAATGAATGTGTGGTTAATTTGCTTGAGAATTCTCCCATTTCTGTGAAACTCTTAACTGCTCGGGTGACATCCGGGCCAATAATGTGCCAGTATTTATGGAAAAAACCAGCTGGAAAGCCATCCGGGCCGGGGGATTTCTCACAACCAATCTCAAAAATTGCCGTTTTGATATCATCATTTGTAAAGGGTCCTGTTAGCATACTATTTTCTCTTTCAAAGACTTCATTCTGCAGAACTTCAAGTTGCTTGTGGAGCTCAGCTAGGTTAATATTTGAGGCTTTGAATCTGGTTTCATACTCCAGAACAAATTCTTTTTCAATGTCTTCATCAGAAGTTAGCACCATCCCACTATTTGTGTTGATAGCTACTATGTTTTTATGGTTTCTTCTTCCCGTTGCTCTACGATGATGGAATTTCGTTTTTTGTCCCCCAAACGAAGGTAGTTTGATTTTTCTCATTGTGTCCAGTACTTATGTTGGTAGCTAATGAGGCATTCTCTTTTTTTGTTTAGTCTATTTAGCTTGACTTCTATTTGCACCGAGTAGTTAATGGCGATCATATTTTGTAATTGTTCAATGGCAGATTCCACTTCACCGACCTGCCTATTAATATTTCCAAAGTTTAATTTACACCATTTTTTCAATTTAACTTTGAGTAAGCTTGTTTTTTTAACAAGATTGAACATATCAGTCCCCTGGAATTGTGTTCTCCAGGTTTGTTTTATTAGAGTCTCACATTCTTTCCTTTGTGTCCACATCATTTCAAATCGAAAAGGTTTATTCCTAGTTTGTTGTTCTGAGTTTTGGAGATTTATCGAAATACAACAGTGGTCCGATGTAGTGAAGGCGTGGTTCCATGTAAAAATATTCGGGTATGCTTGAATAATTCCTTGGTGTACCATCACCCTATCAAGTTTCTCAAAGGTATTATCAGTTCCCTCTTTACGTTTCCTCCAAGTGAATTTGTTTCCATTAGTAGCCAGGTTAACAAGATTACACTATTGAGTGAACTCATAGAGTCTCTTAGTTCTACTAGTTGTGGGCTCTATGCCTCCCTTTTTATCGGATAATTGAAGCAAGTCATTAAAGTCCCCTATGACAATGGTAGGCAAGTTTCTAGTGTTAATGTGGTTTTTTAATTGAGTCCAAAAAGTTTCTTTTTGGTTCTCATGTGGAGGGGCATAGATGAATGTGATGTGAATGCTTACGTTATTTATTAGGTTCTTGTGCAAAATCGTGACTTGCCTTTTTTCTTTGGTAACTATCTCAACCTGTTCCCTAAGCATTTGGTAACTTTTCCAAAGGAGGCATAGGCCTCCCGAAAAGCCGTCCGCGGGGACAAAACAAATATTATCAAAACCTGCTCCTTTCCAGCATTTATCATCAGGTTCAATGCTTGTCTTCAGTTCTACTAGCATGATCATTTGAATTTTATCATTTTTGCACGTAATGCTAAGGTTCGTCCAAAAGTTCTTCTTTTTCATGCCTCTGCACTTCCAGAAAGCCACATTCATTTAACAATTTTTGGGTTATTGGGTGGAGATCCCATGGTTAGCTCCAATATTATTTGGATTCTTTGATTAGATAAGTTCAATTTCTGAAGGTTTTCGTAGCTCGAGTTAGATTTATAGGGGTAAATCCTTGTCCATATGGTGTCTGGGGAACATCTGCATTCTTGAGAAGTTTCATATCTTTCTTTAATTTTGTTCTTACTAGACCTAACCCCGTAATATAATAACTCAGAAATGGTTATCAGTTCAGTCTTTAGGCTCCTTAACAGTTTCGGAACCAAACTACCATCAGGTAGGCTGAAATATCCTTCGTTACTAAGTTTAATTTCAGGTTTATTACAACCGAGATAAGAACCCTTTTTATCCCTATTATCGATAAGCAACCCGGGTAAAATAGACTACATTATTAATAGGGTTAGAATCTTTTTGTTCTTCTTACTTTGGGCCTGAAATTTCCGGGTCCATGTGCTCAAATTACGCGGCTTATCATAGATCCATTTGGCAGGAGAAGTAGGTTCGTACCTTACACAAAAATGAGGTTGGAGGCATGAGTGTAATAGACGGTACTTATAAAAAACAAAGACAAAGCAATCTTTATTATAGGCAGGTTTTGTTACACCAACATCATAATTCAGCACAAGTTTTCCAAATTCAGTGCACAATCTAGAATACAGTGGAAAGCAAGTATCAGCATTTACATATTTTACATAGGCATTTCTGGGTGCCAAATGCATAAAGATTAGCAAAAAGTTCATCAAGTCATGTACTGTAAGGTTGTGTTCCACCAATTTCCGGAGTTGGAGCCGTTTTTGCGCGTATGGGTATCTAGTCATAGGATTCCAGCCGGGGTAGTTGGTCAAAACAATCCTGCACATCAACAGGGAAAGGCAACAGCATCAAGCAAACCAGAAGAGAGCGACACAGGAGAAATAAAACAAGGTTCTTCTAGATATTAAACATATAATACAAAGCAGTTCAGTAATGCCATAGGGGACATCAGTGACAAGTCTTTCCAGCAAGATCATACAAGCAGTTTCAGCAATAAGAAATTTCCCAGGGGAAATTCTAAGGCATGAAAGCCTAATCACACACACGATTATTTTAGTCATAATAGAAGTGGCCAATTTCATAAAGGGAGGCTCACAAACCCTTAACAAAAGATAGCATTTATTTATCATCTAAAATCATTTGGAGAATCAGATTCTAGGTTTTTTAGCCCCCTTCAGAGTCGAGGTAGCAGTGTCACTAGTGCCTCCTTTCACCTTCCTTTTGCTAGAAGTTGACTTAGACCCTCAGTTTTAACTTCCAGCTCCTCCAGTTGCCTATGCATGGTATTGTTAGTGTGGAAGGAATGGAAGGAGCCTTCAGAGATCATTATTTCATCATCAATCGGGGCCGGAGCTTTGTGTAGTAGATTTGCCAAGATTATACCATTTTCACTTGAGCTTAGTGTCATTCCAGCTCCCTGATCATTAATCATATTCATAGCAAACAACTCATCCTCAGGCAGGGGAATGCCAATTTCTTGCTCCAGAAAGGTGGGTTGCACTAGGACATTACCAAAGATCTCATTATTATCATCCTTAGGGGGTTGCCCCTCAGCAGTTTCATCATTGGGGCTCAAGCTGACCTTAGGCTCCTTATTCTCACAAGGGCCTAGGGAGCTATTTTTCGAGCTTTGGGAAGAGATATCATTGAAGGCAACTGTGATACCAGTGGTCCCCGAGAGGTAAGGTTTAACTCCACTGACAAGCACTGGAGTTCTTTTTTTCTTCTTGTGGCTCATCACTGGTGTCCAGTCAGCATCTTTCTCCTCTTCCTTGCCCTTCCTGCTCATACCAGTTTCCCATTTTTTACCATTCCTGAAAGAGTAGCTAGTTTTCTTAGCACTGATCATTCTCATGGGACATTGTTCAAAACCATGGTCTTTCTGAGCATAGAAACGGCATCCTTTGGAGAAGTCTTCAAACCAGATTTTAAACATTTTGGTCTTTCCCTCATCATCTGGAATGGGAACTTTTTTCACTTTCTGGTAATTCATTTCAATATCATAATTAATGCAAATATGGGCATAGTTCACACCCATACCCTTTTTAGAGAAGGGGTCAAGGCGAATGAATTTGCCAACTTTGTTCACCTCAATGATGGTTCTAATAGCTTCCTTATTAATGTATTCAGGAGGGATCATAGGGATCCTCACCCATACATCCACTGCTGAAATATTTTTAGTAAACACATTAAAGTTGGGCTTCCAGGGACGGAGAATGAGAATGTGGTCAAAGATATGGAAATGTCTCTTCTCCCAAATCATAGCTTTGTCATAGGGGTTGGAGAAGTAAATTTCGAACCAATGATTAAGCTTAGGGATAAACTGAACTTCACCTTAATGTTTCTCCATTCAGACAGTAGTTTAGTACGCACCTTACTAAATTCAAGTGGGTTGCCGAAAATTCTACCCATTAGAGAGGATTCCCTGATTTTGGTGAAGTCAGATTTCACCTTGGATAGCATCTGAAAATACTCATCAAGGTTAACCTCTTCATCGAGAATCTCTTTTCCCTTCTTTGACTTGTTCATCACAGGCTTCTGCTCTACTTTGCACTCCCCTGGACTTGCTTCATTAGGGTTGTTCTCCTTAGCTTCATTTTGGACATCATTTTTAACAGTGGAATACTTCTCTAGATTTTCATTGGAAGGGTTGTTTGGGATCTCACATAATTTTTCCTTGAATGATTTGTTCCTTTCACTCATTCTTAATTTCTCTATAACCTTAGCAATGTATATGTGTTTGATTTGGATTTTTGGTGGGGAATAGGAGTTCATTTTATAGTGGCGTTTATTCAGTTTCTCTCCTGGGCTAACAAACCAGACATCAAGTGATTTGTTCAAGTAATCAACAAGATACCCTTCTAAAAGGGCTTTATGCCTACAAACAGGATCAATCTCATGCTCACAGTCATCAACAGGGAGAATCAAAACAAACAGAAAATCAAAGCACAGAGCATCAAGGCCGATCACAAGGAGAAGGATAGCATACCTGGCCTCGTCGGATTTCAGAGTAGTCCATAATTGTGCCCCTTTTATCATCATCAGATTCAGTGTTTTTCCAGGACTAGCAAGCGCCCAACTCATTTCGTCATCAGAGGAACAGGGCATATCAGATACAAGTGGTTCAAATCGAGTTCTAGGGTTCGAAATTAGGGGTGCAGGGACAAGAGTTTCAGACCTGGTTTTATGAGCCAGACTGAAAGATCTTCTCGACCAAATCGGAGCCGGTCGCCGACATCTCTTCTGAAGCACAGATCCTACCCGATTCGCCTCCTCTTTATCTCTTTCCTTCCTCCTCCTTTTTCAGGCATGTTTCACCTTATATGGAAACTCCTCAGCTTTTTGATTTTCTTCACACTCGTCTTTCAGTTTCAGGCATTTTCTATTCACCTTTTGCTTGCCTGAGTACACGGTGGAGATTGGAATCCACACAGATTTATCAATATTTTGCTCATCCGGTCCATTAGATTGAGGAGGGTACTCATCTCTTTCGTTTTGGTAATAGGAGTGGATTCGTATGGTAGGGAGACGAACTGAAGGTTTCGAGAGAAGGATCTTGCTAGGGTTGAGATTGGGGGCGCGTGAGGCGCGTTGTTTTTGGACAAAGGGGAAATGAGACGAACAGAAATAAATAAAAAGGGTCTACTTGACCAAATTCTTTTACTTATAAACTGACTCAATATAATTATACTTTTTATAATAAGTTATTGTACTTCCTTTGTTGATGGTACGTGAAACAAAAACTAGTGTTTTCTTCAAATGAATTATCGAATTTTAATATTAGATTCAAATATATATTATGAATTTCATATGAAAATAAAAATATACTTTTTTTCTTAATAGGTTGATACATCTATAAAAACAAAATTTTAAATAAATAAATGATAACATTTATATTATAAATTTGTTTTCTTTTTTTTAAGTTTAACAATTTATTAGGAAATTTTGAGATTTGATACAAATTCGTTTTAAATAGAATTGGATTATGGTAATGTCATTAACTTTAAATCGATCTATAATAAAATTGCAATAGGGAGGTAGCATGCAAAGACAACCGGTGATCCGAACTCCTTATTTATCCATTTAAATTATTATAAGAGTAATATGCACAAAACCACCCTTATTTGCCCGTTTTAATTAAATTAACCCAAAAAAAACAGTCAAGAAATCGTTTTTAATGTTAGTTTTTTTTTTCAATGAATCGGTATGTATTCCCTAAAGTTGTAATTCCGCGTTAAATGAATGAAAAAAAAGTAAGCTAAATTATCAGTATGTAATGTTATTTTCCAAAAAAAATCTTTTACTACCGGTGACATCAATTAGTGAAAAAGCAAAAACATCTTAAGTTTGAAATCTGAAATAATATTAGTAATTGTAAAATCATTAATTTTAACCCTTAATTTCTGATTATTTATTTCACTTTTTCAAAAGCTAATGTCATTGGCTATCCCATCTCTTAAAGTTGATGCTATTTAAGTTAAAATAGCTTACTGAGAACCATCAATATTTTGTTAATTACTTTTTATTTTTGAGAAATATTTTGTTAATTACTTGATTTCACATTAACTTCAGAAGAAAATGCTTATATTTCAAATAATATGATTTGGTAAATTACAACAATCACTTGTCACCAGTCTTTACATAGGCCATGTTACAGTAAATCAAATGAGTCTTATGGTAAACTTGTTTCTTCCTGATATGAAAATAATGACACAACATAAAAGTACATGGAGGACCATCTTCAAGTCATATCTCTAATAAAGAATAACCAATTTGATCCTCTAATCTTTCTTGGCTAGAAAAAGCTCTGTGCACTGCTTCTTTGTATCCTCAGGGCTGGTAACTGGAATCAAGTGAATTTTTGTATGCTTAGTTTTATCTGCTTTAGAATAAATTGATCCTAATAAAAGAGCAGTGGCTTGCATACCTGTGTGGCCTATTGTCCTCTCTGATTCAAATATCTCGTGATCATTTCCTCCCTATGGATGATATATCAGCAAGCAAGACTTGGTAGTTTAAGGATTCATGGATCTAGTGTTTGGTAAATCATGATAGAGTTTTGTAAAATATGAAGGCGTGTTTGGTGAAATGTGATTTGTAGATATATTTTAGTGTTGAATTTACAAAATATACAAATTTTAAAATGAAAATGAACTCTACTCAAATTGAGGGAAGTAAAAATCGGAAGCTCTACCAGAACCAATCTAAAAACACTGCAAAAGGCTTATTGATAATCTGTAAAACTCTAGATTATCAAAAGATGAAAATCTACTCCAAAAGCTTCAAAATAAATCATACCGAACAAGCCATGTTGCATAAAAAAATGGATATGAAGATTTTACCTTGTATGTTTTGTCTCCAAAGAAGTGGATCTCATCAAATTCCTCGAGATACCTCAAACAATATGTCTTGTCCCAACCTTGAGGGAAAACCTGTTGGAAGTATGCCAGTAAAAACATCACATTATAAGCTTTGGTCACATGTTGATTCCTAAATCGTCATGCAGTATTAGTATACTTACATCGAAACTTATCTGCCCTCCTATTGAAAATGTCAAATTAAGGTGAGCAAATTTCTCACGCAGTACTGACACCATCTTGGGTCTTACATTGTGAACCTAAGCAGTGTCCGCCAAAAGGTCAAAGCCATAAAATTAATAATTCAGAAAATCTTGAATGATGGCAGTGTATAAAGGGTATAATAGTCTATACCTTGTCATAGTTTTCGAATTCTTCCCTTTCTGCCTGGCTACAGTTTCTCCCGATAGGAGAAACATTCAGCATCCCACTTCTGAATTCTATGAACGTTCCTCTAAAATTGAAATGACATACCATAAAGATTACAAGCCAAGAAAGGATAATGTCTCTGCACTTTAACATATATGAATAGTAATCTAATTTCATTCAGCATACCTCTTGATAGGAATATCCAAGTCAGCAATATAATGTAAAGTGAAATTGATAAACTCCTGTAAATGGATTTCCCAAAAGTATAGTTAGCTTGTTTCTACAAGGATGGAAAGAGAGTATACAAACAAATGCATGAAAAAGGATTTATCGACCATAGTGTCTTGTGCTAAAACTGCTAATATCGATTGATGCCTTCTTAGTCTAACACGTCCTTAAAACAAAGGCCATATGAGTTTAAGGTGAAAAGCTATTTGTAGATACTTCAGAAAATACAAAAATATTCTTACCTTGAGCTTTTCCTCTCCTAGGAATGCCTTGAAGCTCTACATGAGGTCAAAATAGAAGCAATAAGGATCCCATAAACTTAACACAAGAAGCATATATGTACAGACAAAAATGTGCACGTTTCTCACATTTTAACATGCTACAACATCCTTCTCATTATATTCATTATGTTAAAATTTTAAGTTCTATGATATCCTATTGAAACCGTACAACATTCAACCTGGAGGTTGCTGCTACATAAGCCTCTACAAACTATCTTTGGTGAAAATACTTAATCATCAAAGTAGTTCAATGTTGTTCCAATCACACAAAATTTGCAAGAGCATAAACATTAACCGTAATTACAACCTGTGTACCGATCAGCTTCCCATCTTTGTGAGCCATCAGACCATTCTCGGAAAACACAAAATCATAGTCATCAATAACTGCACAAACAAGAAGCAATGATGATAAAGAGCTATAAAATTGCAAATTCCATTAGGTTAAATATACACTACTTTGACAAATAGCTCAAAGTAGCGCACCGGTCCTTCCAAGTTGTTCAGATATCTTCACAAGATCAGATCCTCCAACAATGCCAACTGTAACAACCTGCAGTGAAATATACACCATCATACACAAAAATTATCATCTTGGTATTCAACCTATTTTCCCTCATTCCTTCCCCTTGCAAAGCTTAACAATTATCTCAAGGGATATCACTGAGCAATTACTCAATTTCAAATGATAAGTACACTATTACTAGCTGCTCAATGTAACAAGTCTATGCAAATGACGGGACGTTTTTCCCACTTACAGGGTAAGATGCCAAATATTTTCTTTTCAGAAGTAA
This sequence comes from Fagopyrum homotropicum, assembly GCA_033239125.1. NCBI lineage: Eukaryota > Viridiplantae > Streptophyta > Magnoliopsida > Caryophyllales > Polygonaceae > Fagopyrum > Fagopyrum homotropicum. Next base: position 3,111,107 of record BSWB01000005.1, on the reverse strand, counting down.
CTCGAGATAAAGAAATAAATTAAGACCTAGTACCTTTCGCAGTTCTTTCATGAAGGATAACATATCAGGAGTAACATCCTGTGCACAAGAAAAATGTATACAGTAACTATCAGCAAAGTTAAGGAAATTTAGCAATTTTATAAAAAGCTAGTAACAAATTCAAGAGTAATCACTAACCCCATAGTAGTTCATTCACTATAGCTATTTACAGATGCAAAAATTTGGTCATACATGTATGGAAGGATGGAACTACCGAGAAAGAATATAACTAAATGGATTAACATAATAAATTCTACAATGCATATTTATCCTTACAACTATGCAACTCTTGCTTTGTTAACTCCACACTCCAAACAGCTGGGAAACTAGCAATCGACAAACAAAAGGATCTAAAAGAAGAGGAATATCTCACATTTCTTGGTTTGGTAAGAGTTCCATCTACATCAAACAAAGCGATCAAACCGGGTTTCCTCGCACCCATAATAGCTTTATAATTCGTTTGCTGTCACAAGAGCGCATTCACCGTCAACTTCATGCAAATAAAGTAAATGCTAACAATACTGAATTTTTCCATGAAGAAAACACTCAATATAAAATTAAAAAAAATGCTAGTAGGAGTCTTTCTATACTGTGATGTAAACATCTCTTCAGATTCAGATGTCATACTTGCATTATATATTGATTACATTAACATGTTTGCACTACTTTGACAGGCTTAAATATCATATGAAAAAGCAAAATTGATCCAGCAAACAGATTTGACCAGCAAAGAAACAGGCAGAATCAAGCTCCTCCGACGTCCATTAACTGAAACCTCATCATATACTCAAATGAGACTAATTACTTCGCAATCATAAGATTTGGATTTGGGATCTTCTATTGCACTCCAGCATCTAAGAATGAGAAATTCAAAAAGAAGATTTGAATCAAAAAGAAAAAAATAACTATAGTACCTGAAAATGAGTTCTGCGTTGTGTTGCTTTATGTGAGACAGGAAAGCAGCATGAGAGACAGAGAATCATAGAAAAATTGGTGTTGTTGACAAAAGAAGGGCGAATGGAGATTTTATAAAAAAGTGTTTTCCTTTTCCTTGGGAGTTCCAAACAGATTCGTGTTAAAATGTAAACATAATCATCCTCATACAAAAGAATTCAAGTAAATCTCCGCAGATAGAGTTCAACAAAAAAAATCAAATTCTTGCTCCAGCACTAGTGAAAAACTTTCACGACCTCTTCTTGATTCATTCAACCACAACTCCAAAAAATACATTCAAATTTCATCCCGAGTTCAATCATAAATTCAAATTACACGTGAAAACATGTAATAACCATGAATAAAAGTGAATATAAACAAATTTCCCATCACACAATTTTATACTAAATCTAACTATTTTCAAACATGCATATTTCGCAGATAGAATTGGTGTTGCTTGTTGATATATAGTGTTGAATTTACAAAATATACAAATTTTGAAATAAAATGAACTCTACTTAAATAGAGGAGGGTAATATGGGAACTAAAAATCAGAAGCTCTACCAAAACCAATCTAAAAACACTGCAAAAAGCTTATTGATAATCTGTCAAACTCTAGATTATCAAAATATGAAAATCTACTCCAAAAGCTTCACAATAAATCATACCGAACAAGCCCTAAGTATGTTGAATAAAGCAACACTAAAGTTTATTTACAGCATAAAGCAACACAAAAGTTTATTTACAGCATAAAATCTAAGAAAGTAAAGGAGAGTAACTAGTGTCCACTCTATATAAGAACATGAGTGACTAAAGTTTCATTATAGTTGCAATTCTGATCATCAGATCATGTTATCTCTGTTACCATTTCACAACCAAAGATATACGGTGTGGAGTGTGGACAAATGTCAGTGCAAGCTTCGAGGTTCTAATCAGTAACAGAATAAAGATGGATCACTGATCAAACATCTTCAGTAGCGTGTTTTGGATCCAATTATCTACAGTCTAACGGAAATCGGATATAGAGTATCGCTGATCTGCACAGGATCATTGAACATCCTGAAACGATTGCATAAATCCTAATTGCCAAAGCAATGTAATATACGAAATTAGGTTAACAAAGTACAACCAACCTAAGGTTGACTACATTTTCACTATGTTAGTCTTGAAATTTCACTAGGAATAAAGTTCATCGGAGAGCTATGACCAGAACTCCCTGCTTTAAGATCTGGACGTTGGCATAGATCGAGAGGGAGAGGCCGGTTGGCATAGATCGAGAGAATAGCGGATTGTTATTTTCCCATAAAAGCATCCAGATCTAAAAAAAACCTAGATTCCAAATCTCATCCAGATCTAAAAAATGAAGAGTTAACCTACATCAGAGGATTAAAGAAATAATGAAAATGTGAGAAGAGTATGAGAGTGAAAAACCTTGGTGCTGCTCTGGCGGCTTGTGGGAGAATTAAGCGGATCCGAAATTGAATTGGATGAAAACAAAGTTATACTTGTTGAGTTGCATATATAAAGGTCACACTTTCTTCCTGATTAGGGAAGCAAGCTACAGCAGCTGTATCCTTGTGTTTCAATGTGTTATTTTACTTTTATAACGGCCACAGAATAGGGAAGCAAACTGCTGCAATGTTCATTTTCATCCTCGGACCGGACCGGTCTGGTTCCGGTCCGGACCGTATGCATCAGCACACGACAGAAGAAATCAGAAGAATATATCGTGAATTCAACAGTTCACAGCACAATAGTAGTACACAAGAGTTCATAGTATCTAGATACTATGCATCAGCGATTCAGCGGCATCAACCATTCAGCCCTAGATATTTCGGTATTCAGAAATCAGAAGAATCATAAACATACCTTGCGCAGTTTAGAGAGATTAGGGCTAGCCGAACTGAGAGTCGAGACGAGGTCACGAAGGCAGACAAACGGTCGAGCGAGAAGCAGTTCTGCAACGAAGACAAACGGTCAGTCGGGGCTGCGAAGTGCGAGACGGCGAGCCGGAGAGGGTCGAGCGAGAACTCCGAGAAGCAGGTCTGCAACGCAGGGAGGCCGGATTCCTGAGGGCTGAGAGACGAACAGTTTCGTCGATTCGTCGAAGGTCTGAGAGAAGTCTGACGGCACTCGGCAGGTTGAATATTAGGGTTAAAACCGGACCGGATTTTTTAATTTACAGTTCAACCCGGTTTACAGTTTAAACCGGTCCAAAACCGGGCCTGGACCGTAACCCGAGTTTTTCAGATAACATGGACCCTAGACCGGACCGTAATTTCCAGTCCGGTCCGGTTTATGGTCCGGTCTACTTTTGCACCCCCTTCTCCTACTCGGGGTTTTTACCATGCTGTCAAATTCAAGGTATGCTAATAAAAAATCAGGATTTATCACCCAAATAGCAAAAAAAAAATATATATATATATATATATATATTTATTAAACTAACAAAAAGTAAAAAAAATTTACCATTATAAAATTTATAACGGAAAAATAAAAACATTATAAAATTTAAATTCAAAGTATGTTAATTTAAATTTGTAATTACAGTCTATTCAATATATATCAGTAACATTTCACTTCCGGTTTTTTTTTAAATTTTAATAATTGAATTTAAAAAAAAGTTACGAAGTAAGCGTATGATAAAAACATTATAAAATTTATAACGGAAAAATAAACAAGAAACAATCAATCTAGGTTTGCGTTTTTATATTAACGAATATGATAGTATACATTATTTCTAATTCGAAACTTTAGTAATTGCATTTTCAAAGTTACAAAGTATACGTATGAAAAAATATCGTAATATGCATAACGGAAAAAATAAACAAGCGGTCTAGAACCGCGTCCTTACATTAACGAACTCGATATTATTTTTTATATATTTAAATTTTGAACAATTGTATATTAAAATTTACGAAGTAAAATATAATAAAAACATTGCAATATATATAACGGGAAAAATATACAAGCAGTCTCATACTATGTCTTAATTTTAACAAACTCGATATTACACCTATATTCTAATTTAAAATTTTAATAATTACATTTAAAAGTTATGAAGTAAACCTATAATAAAGATATTGTAACATGTATAACACAAGAAAATAAACAAATGGTCTAGGACTGCCTCTTTATATTAACAAACTCGATATTATACATTTATTGTAATTTAAAATTTTATTTATTTCATTTCAACATTTACGAAGTAAACATAAAATCAAAACGTCGTAGTATATATAACGAAAAAATAATAGCGGTAGGACCGCGTCTTTATATTAACTAATTCGATATCATAATTTTTTTTTGTTTAAATTTAATAACTACGTTTTAAATTATAAAAAGAAAAAAAAAGCTGATTTTAAAATAAAATTTCAAAAAGCTGCACCTCCTTATCTAATCCTGCCTTTGTGTAAAAAAAATTTGTTATAGTGGTAAATATGTTTTATGTTTTTGTTAGTTTAATAATTAATTTAATTTTTTGTGCTATATTGGTGAAAAACCCAAAAAATCAAAACTTAAGCAATTTGGTGACTTTGATTTTCATCGCGTTCTTGGTGGATTGTGTATATGCCTTCAATTTGGATTTAGTTTGTGTTTTAGGTCTTCCTTTGTTCATTTATAGTTTGTTTTTTTTTGGTTGGGGTTTTATTTGTCTTCCTAGGGTGAGGTTTTAAAATGCATTTATTAACATGGTAACACCTTTTTTCTTTAGTTTGATATTTCATGTTCTCACTTAGGGCTTGTTTGGTATTGTATTGTAGGGGATTTATTTAGATTTTTTTTGACGAGATTTTTAAAAATGGCAAAAATAGGGTCGTTTGGTATGATTTGGAGTTTCGGGATCGTATTCTTTTATCAGATTCTTTTGGCTAAAGAATCCCGTAAAAATAATCTTGTCCATCCAACCTTCTTGGGGAATCTTGAAGATAGATTCTTTACATTTCCACACATACCTTTTCTTCTCCAAACTCTTTCTTCTTCGATCTCTCATCAACACATCAAACTCTCCACCACATATCAGTTTCTCTAGCTGTTCTTCATTCCAACAATCACCTTCCTCTTCCTATCATTAGCGGAGCCACCTGTTCTCTCGCCGGACATCACTCCTCGGTCCACCACATATCAGCTTTGTCTCTCATTGTCTCTCTTCACGGAACTGAAAGTCTAGAATTGGTTCTACAATTTTTTTTGTCTCTCTTCACGGCTAGCCGGCTACTGGAAAGCTGCAATCAGGTTTGATTCGTCTCTCTCCAGTTTTCATTCTTCAAGCCGGCTACTTGAAGTCTTGAAATGAGATTTTGGAATCGGTTTTGAAATGGGATTTTGGAATCGGTTTTGACAAAGCTGCAATCGAGTTTGATTTGTCTCTCTCCATTATCTTCAGAGTTTTGAAATGAGATTTTGGAATCGGTTTTGAAATGGGATTTTGGAATCGGTTTTGACAAAGCTGCAATCGAGTTTGATTTGTCTCTCTCCATTATCTTCAGAGTTTTGAAATGAGATTTTGGAATCGGTTTTGAAATGGGGGTTTGGATTGTAAATGTTGTGTTGTCATCTAAAACTCCAATGCATGTGAGCAATTGATTACAATTAGCTACTGCATCAGACAAGAATTCAGAAAGCACTAGCCATCAATCTTTAGAAGAAAGCACTAGGATGTGAAAAATTTATAATAGAATGTGTTTAGCTGATAATTGTGAAAATCAGCTAAACTCTGAAGATAATGGTGACAATCAAGTGAGTGAGAGTTTTCTTGTTGAAGCTCATAGAGTCACGTTAGTTCGAAGGGTATTTTCATATTTTATCCATAAAGAATTTGTCTCAATAATCTGATACCAAACGCTTAAAATTTACGCAAAAACGAATCTCCAACAATACTCATCCCTAACAATCCCCAACAATCTCAAGAATCCCCATAGTGAAGAATCTAAAAAAAATATCCATACAATGCCAAACAGGCCCTTACTATTCGTTGATTATTAGGGTTGGTTATCTACGTAAAAAATTTAGTCATTCGGTGTTCCTTCTTTCAATTGCTACGATGCTTATCAATCAATTTATAAGGTATAAGACAAGTTCACTTCTACTTCTTTCATTTTAAGTTGCACTTTGTCTTTTGCATGACGGTTTAGAGTGAAAGTCAACCCTAAAGACTAAAGTGTGTGTATATATACTAGTCTGGTCGCGCGTGCATGCCGTGCCGTGACTTTAAAACGTACAATAGATCGGAAACCATCGAACGAAAGTGAAAATTGATCATTTTATAATAACTCAGCAATTAAAAAAATTAGAGAAAAATAAAATAAAATGCATAAAAAATAAAGTGTAGATGCATAGTTACAAATCTAATTAAAACTCGGAAGTAATACATTGTAAGTGATGTAACACCCCAAATTTTACAACTCGGGGAGCTACGGATTAGGACCGCACAGTGGGTCCTGACCTTATTTTGACAACAACTTAACAAGATCTTACAACAAGGCACAGATAAGGAAAACCAGAAATCATAAAATAAATCTTAACAATGTATGAATGTGACCAGAACAACTAACAGCCGGAAAACGTGATATAACAAAGTACGGAAAGAACGAAAAGAAACAAGGTCCAACTGAACCCACAAATGAAGAAACTGCAAAACGTCCTAAAGTACGACACCCCGGCTGACCACTACCATCCGGATCACTCGGCATCTGCTCTAACATGTGGTAAATCTACACAACATAACAACCGTTAGCTAACTATCCAAATATAAGTAGAATGACAACAACACAAACACAAGCAGAATCAAAAATAAACAAACATCATGTTGGCACTCAACCGTTTATTATCTATTATTTAAGTGATTCATCTTATTCAATTCACTGTTGTGGCACGAGAGCTATTAACAGTTCTCGCCTCCGTTCCTTATCCAACTGGGTGTAGGTCTAGCTGGCCTCCGCCGGTAGCATCACTACAAACCGAGTATGGACTAGTCCCTAAAGAAACCCCCAGCGCTCGCAAGCTAACTGAGCAGAATGCCACCGCCCGTTACTCTTAGGCCAAGTATAGGTCGGTAAATATTTATCACAACCTATAACTCTAACATCTCAATCACACACCACTATCATCATTCATGCTCATATTTAGAAGTCAGCTAAGTAAGCCCAAAGGACTTACCTGGTATAAAGCTCGACTCTCTGTAAACCAAACTCGCTCTGTAAACTGTAGCAACTCAGTTGCCTGTCAAAGGAGATAAGTGCATTAGCACACTCCCACGTAGTTAGAAGTCTAAGACTTCTAAGATAAAAGAACGTAGTAAGACATAACTAGTTACAATACTAATTTAGGGTAAAATGACCATTTTACCCTTGGTCCCGAAACTCCCAAATTTTCCAAAATTCATGTCTAAACTCCTATTTGAGATTCTAGAATCATATTCTAACTCCTAAGGTTTAGTTTGGGTACAAACCGGTATCTTTCCTATTTTCATATTTTTCAAAAGATCGTATAGGTCTAATTTCGGTTTCAAAAATAAAATTCGTAACAGCTTATAAAATTTCCGAACTCATTCTCTAAATCATCTATGATGTTCCATCTAACCTTAGGAAAAAGAATTTCTCAAAACTGTTCATCCATTATTTTTATAAAAATTCCCAAAGTTGACTACTCCCTTTACAAATTCTATATATACTTAGCCAAAATTCTAAGGTTTACAAAACTGCTTAACTACCCTACTTTGGAAGCTTATAACTTCTAATCCGACCGTTCATTTCTTCTCAAATTTTAATATACTAAACTACATATATCCATCTATCATCTATTAAAATTTCAACGGTGGATCTTCATTCAAACTCTCAAACATTGGTCGACAACTTGGGAAGTTTCTAACTTAAAAAGCTGAAGGAAAAAGGGTTATAATTACAGCAGTCTTTTGTTCCTACCATTATGTCTATACACTCAGCAGCTACCCAATGCCAACCTAATCCATGTTCAAGGCCGAACTACAACAACACAACATTCCAATCCTAAAGAATCGGTACACAAACACATTCTAGGTTCTAATCTCATGGAGGTCACAATGTACATATACATAAGTTGCACTTATGTCATAAACAGGAGCAGCAAGAAGTGGATTCCTTACCGGACTGGAATTAGGCTGGAATCGGTTTCACTACTGTCCCAAGGAGGACTCTAGTTTGTCTCGCTACTACATCAATGGGGGATCAGTCCGGCACAAAGAAGGAGGTGTGAGAGTCCTCACGATCGACAAATTAAAGAGATGAAGATGAGTAGGTATATGGACCCTTACCTAAATAGACAGAATAAGACGGAGTTCAGTCCGGTCCAGAAGAGGCAGCGTCGGACACTGATGAGGCTGCAAAGGAACGGTTGGTAAGTGTGGTAGGACGGAAGACCGATCGCAATAGAGAAGGAGGCTTACCGGTCAGCGTGGGAAGGTTGCTGTTGATCGAGTTGCTGCGACTTCGAGTTCTCGTATTAGGCTTCGGAAGATAGGTATTCACTGCTGCTGCTCTAACGGTTTCTCCTGGTGTTTCTGCGTCTCTAGCGGAGCTGTACGTGTGTGGAAAACGAAGTTCACTAGCAAGGAAAGAATCAGAAGAGGCGGGGTAGGGGCGTGATTACGGGATTGTAACGCCTGCATATATTTCGTTCAAACGGTTGTGGAGAGAGGAGGAGCAGGCCGTGCTTCTTGTCTTATTTTCTGGGTTGGACTCCTCTCTTAACTGGCTGCGAAGTGGGCATGCTGCTGGGCCGCTGGGAGCTGGATCCGCTGGGCTGAAGATGGCAAGGTAGCAGCTCCTTCCTGGGCTGAAGATGACAAGGCAGCAGCTCCTTCCTGGGCTGAGCACACGCTGGGCTGGAGAAGGCAGCAGGCGGCTGCTAGGCTGCAGAGGGCTAGAGTTGGCGCAAGGGTGAAGGGGGCAGCATCCCGGTGCTAGCTGCAGTCCGGAATCGAGATCCCGACAATGAATGTACGGAATAAACGGATACGGATTATGTTACAGTTTAGGATTGGTTATAAAAATCTTATCATTTTATGTGGAAGTAAGTTACATAAAATGATAACTTTTTAAAAGATTCTATCATTTTATGTGAAGAAAATCTACATAAAATGATAAATTTTATAATAATGTGTCTAACTAAGTAGACGGATATGAATCAACTGATCGAGATCGGGTTTGCTACAGAAATAAACGGAATAAAAATTCCGGATATTACAAGTGAAATAACATATTAACATTCGTTGTACATGAGATCGGAAATCGGTGACGTCGTAAATTATTGGCAAATGTTCGTTACAAAATGCTCCTCTCCATTTGAAATATGCATTCAATGCGCTGCACGACTACTTCATTTGGTAGACTGTTCCTTAAACGATGAAGTTCTTTAAGAACATAAGAACACAAAATAAAAATATCAATCAAGATAATAGAAGAAATAATGAGAGAAAGAGGACCCCAAAATTTTTCATTTTGTGAAATGGGCCTCTAATAAATTTACTACATAAAATAGGTCTGAAAAGTATAAATCAGGCTACTGTAGACATTGAATTGAAAAGAGAGGGGTGCAGGCTTTTTTTTGAAATGATTTGATGTTAATTTTTTGGGGAAAAAAAACACTGCTTACCCACAAATAGATTATCCAGGAATACATTACCCAGGAATTTTGAGATTACCCAGAAATAGATTACCCAAGAAGTTTGACATTACCCAGGAAGTTTGACTGTTTTAGATTACCCCGAAATACATTACCCAGGAAGATGAGAAGTTTCAGCTTACCCCGAAATACATTAACCAGGAAGATGAGAAGTTGGAGATTATCCATGGATACAAACAAACACTGCTTACCCACAAATAGAAAATGTAAACAAACATTGCTTACCCACAAATAGAACAGGAAGTTTAAGTGTTTTAGATTCACAAAAAGAAGAGATGAAAAGTTTTAGATTACCCACAAATACATTACCCAAGAAGTTTGAGATTACCCAAAAATAGGAACAAACACTGCTTACCCAAAAATAAGAACAAACACTGCTTACCCACAAATACATTCCGGTGAAGAAGAAGCTCAACAAGCAGTCCAGATTTCTGCGTTTCAATGGAAATAAGAAAAGAGCTGCATATGGATACCCAGAAATAAATTTAGGTTTGAAAGGAGGAAAGAAGAAGAAGGGACAAAGGAGGGAAAAAGATGGGCTGACTGAATTGATTGGACTATTTTCTGATTTTTTTCTACATGTCACCCATCAAATCAAATGAAACCTATATCCCTTACTTTTCTGATTTTTTCTACAATAGGAGCCCATTTTCTAAATGAAATGATGAGATACCCTAAATCTAAACTCTACATTGTAAAAGGCCCACATTACAAATTCAGCCATAATAGAATCAAATCGTAGTACCAATCACAAACAAAGAGAAAATCATTAACATATCTTATATATGTTATACCCTTGAGATACTAACCGATCCTAAGCCTCTACAAAACAATACGAGAGTATTTCAGCACAATTGAGGGTCCTGATAGCTAAATTATCATTCATTAGGCACATTTTGAATAACAACAGTTCAATGCTCCATTTAGTTATAGCTAAGCTCAATGAATATCAAGTTTACACACAGCAGGAGTGCGGTACAATAATGATTTGAAATAGACAAGAAAACATTGTGTGTACATGTATGTACTCACCTTGATTAGTAGTGGTGTGAGGCAAAAGAAGCCCTTTTTTGTTTCCTGCCAATATAAAGAACACAATTAAGTTAATAAACACGTAATTAAAAGAGCAAGATCAAAGGGGCATGAAAGAAAAGCGACGCTTTTATAGATATGATCAAATTGGTGGGGAAAAATAAAAACATGAAAAACGCAATTCAAATTTGAACCTAACAAGTAGATAAAGACACATATCTCAAATTTTGAAGCATACATATGATGGACATAATAGAGACTAAGGCAAATTAAACCAGTTCATTGTGTATTAAACTTACAAGTGGAGTATAGACCCATTACAATGTACCGATAAAGCTTCTTCCCAACAAATTCAGTAGAAGGAAACAAAGCTTTTTCTTGTCATATTCCAGGTTTAAAACATTCAGCAAGAGATGAAGGAAGAAACCAACATATATGTGTTTTCATTTACTTCACTTCTTCAAAGAATACAAACTGGTGATTTATGAAAGTATACAATGATCTTAAGTAAGGCCCTCAATTTATCAAGATATGATAGTTTGATAAATGGGTGTTGTGATGCAACAGGTGCTCGAGTGAATCATGTAGTGTTGATTTCTCACAAAACTTGGCTATTTAAGGATATTTGTTCCACATAAGTATATCTACAAGCAACTACAATCATCAAAGCATTTTATGAAAATATACCTTTGTGGTAAGGACCTCAAAATCTCCACTTCCAACAACATAAAAGCACTCCCTTTCACCTCCCTGCAAAGTAGTATCAGAATAAAGCTTAATCTAGCAATTTAATACAGAATTTTAATGCAAAAAGTTTAAGCAGAAGTTGGCAAACGAAATGCATACAACGAGATTGCAACGCATGTTTAAACGTAATTACCAAGATAAGACATCCATTTTCACATCAGTTTCTAGTGATACTGATATTTATATTTAAAGTACCGGTATAATGCTCAAATAGTGCAACCCTTGGAAATTAAGCTTTCAATTTCCGTGAGAACAATATAACAACTGAAAATAAAAAGAAAAGTTTTGTATCGTCTACCTGTTGCACCTCATAGATAAATTCATCAAAAAACTAAAACTTGCAGATTATGCAATTACAGCTCGGAAAACTCCACCAAGTGTATTCTAATCAAAATTGGTTCAAATCGAAACACTCTTAAAAACTTACTAAATTTAAAATAGAACCCAGTACAACCTGCCAAATATAATGAAAAAACAAAGATATTCAGACTTGAGTTTACATCACATATTACTCAAATTAAAACGCTGAAATGAGTCTACATGGGAGACCGATTAAGGAAACCAAACTTGTGCAAAATGCATATGATAGCAATGTCAACTTAAAAAGTGTATATAAACAACACAACTTCTGATGCCATACCCGCAAAGAAAGTAATTACCCCATATGTGATAACCAAATCAACTTCCTGCATAATGATAGTGAATGTCAGTAATCTAAAAATTAACAAGAACATGTTGAGGCAGATTAAGGAAACCAAATTTGCTTTCAAAAGAACAACAAGCAATAATATTCAACATTAATATTGTATGACTAAGGGGAAAATAAGGTCCCTGATCTCCAATCTTGAATAGAAAAGGTAAGGTAACAACCATCGTAGATTGCATAAGGTGAATCTTTACTGATAAATTACCTTTTTATAGTCTGCATACAAGCCTGAATTCTCATGCAATTATGGAGCTTGATCTTTGCAAGGACGAGAAAACTTCCAAGTAGATAGTTCCCATACATGTCATGTCCATCTTCTTAGAAGTTCAAACCCTTCCACAACCATGTCAAACATATTTCCTTTTGCTTCCTTGCACCACTCTATGACAACACCGTCCGTTGATTTTAACACATCTAGCTATAGAGATACATAAAAATGCAAACAATTATCACCATGGTACAAGATGCAAGCATACAACACAAAAATAAGAGTCCCAGTTGGTAAAGTGAAACAACAATAGCCGTACCCAAAACATCAATTTTACTCATAGGTTAAGCATTAGAACTAAGTAACATACAAAGTTAGTTAATTATTTTCGATTTCAAATCACATTTTAGGGTCGATAGATTCTAATATAGGGTAACATATTTGATTTGTTTCCAGAGTCGGATGCTTATCCATATTTGGAAACAGTACTCGTGCTGCAAAATTGTCAGATTGAGAAACATACGGAAAAGGATCATCGGAATAGAAGGAAGGATACTGGAAAGGAGAGAAGGAAAAAATCAAAGGGGAGTAGAAATCGGTACCTGCAGGCAAGCTAAGCATAGGGAAAATGCATAAATCGATTAGAATATTGGATATGAAACAGAGAAAGGCATATGACACTCGTTACCTGAAAATCTCACCGATGGTACGAAGAAGAAGAGCAACTTACCTGAGAAGTCGGAGTAGGCGGCGTTGGTGGCGATTTGAAGACAGACGAAGAAGCCGAAAGACACAGACCTAGATCTTCTTCATCCATAGTCAGTTGGGCGTAGACTTCTCCAGATCAGAGGTAGAACAAGCAGGCACCGAGACTACAATGAAGTTAGAGAAGAAAAGCATTGAAAAGGAAAATCATAGGGCAGAGAAGAAGAGTGTGGGTTTGAAACCCTAACTTGAAAAAGATCCTCCTTTCTGGAAATCAAACGAAAAAGAATAAGAAGAAATGTTCAAATAACCATTAATACATTGATCTTCTAATACATCTCCTCCATGGACGCATAAATTCTTCACTGAAACTCGAGCTTCACAATGGAATTCAAAATCAAAACCAGAGAAACGGAAAAGAGAGGCCACAAGAACCTTTTATGGAGGCGGAATAGAGAAAGGGTCAGACTTGAGAGAAAAGAAAGAGGAGGTTGGAGAGCTAACCCGAAATCAAGATCCGGAGGAAGAGGGAGAAGGTTTGATGAGCCGAAGGTGTCGATCCAGAAGATATCGGGTCCAATGTAGTCACCAGGAAGGAGAGCAATGTTGGAGGCTTGTAGTGACATAGAAGCGTGTTGTATAATCCAAAAAGAAAGAGGAAACGACACAAAAAAAAAAGGTAACGATACATGTCCTTACGCATGAAAAAATAGGTAGTCAACGTGCTTTACCCATGAAAAAGAGTAACGGGCAAGAAAAGAGTAACGGGCTGGTAAGGTAATATAGGTACAATAAGCAAGGGCAATTTCAGAAAGTAACAGGTTTAAGGGCAAAGTCGCGTGTTGTATAATCCAAAAAGAAAGAGGAAACGACACAAAAAAAGAGGTAACGACACATGTCCTTACGCATGAAAAAATAGGTAGTCAACGTGCTTTACCCATGAAAAAGAGTAACGGGCAAGGAAAGAGTAACGGGCTGGTAAGGTAATATAGGTACAATAAGCAAGGGCAATTTCAGAATGTAACAGGTTTAAGGGCAAAGTCGAAAATTCCCTATTCATTGGAGAAAGTCCATGATAAGGATAAATATATATATATATATATATATATATATATATATATATATATATATATATATATATATATATATAATTTGAGTTAAACCGAAATGGGCTAATTTTTTAATAGGTTTTTTGAGTTTTACTTTTAGTAACTAGGCCATTTAGTTTTTTAATTAGGTAAATATACCCAACCTTTTGTATTTTCTCTCAAACTCAAAACACTCTTCTACATTTACTAAAACTAAAACTCAAAAAAGCCTAATAAACCAACTTGTTTCAATCGAAATTGTAGTTTAACCTAGGGGGTGTATTCAATCTAGATTTTTAAAGATTTTGACTTATTTTTAATAATCCATAGAATTTGTTAATTTTGTGGGATATTTTAATTCTATATAAAGCTAATATAGATTTTGTCAAATTTTATTAGATTAATACATGAGCAAAATTTTCATTCTAATTATCAAGGACATAAATTCCAATGATCGATCAATATGTAAATTAATACATGGCTAATATTTTCAATTCAGATTCAAGAAAGACAAGAACGATTTTCAACGACAACAAAATTTAAAATAAATGACAAATTAGTATAATCGAAGAGAGATCCGTTACATTATGATCAATAACCTCTTAACTCGCAACCTCCATGTGCTATTCATGATTCTCATCGTCTTGATGGTCATTATTATCTTCTTCATTTTCACCACCATCATTATCATCATCATTTCCAGGCCTATCATTCCACATAGCAATGACAATAGTAGTTCTCCAAGCATTTGCATCCGCTCTTTAGTGTCGTTCGGTTTGAGAAAGGAATTCAACATTTTCATCTTCCACATGAAGATTTGATGAAGATTTGACCACCTTCTTGCTGCCACCTACTTGTTGAACATTTTCTTGTTCAATCAGAAATTCATCTAAACGACACTCTTTTCTAAGAAAATTTGTGTATTTCAGCATAAGCTAAAATCAACTCCGCTTGTGTCACATATTTGGAATGGAGGTCACATTCCTCACTGAAACCCGAAGACCTTGATCACCAAAATCTTTTAAATGATATTGTACACCGCGTAATGGAGCTAAAAATTGACGTCGATTAGGAAATTCACAATCCACGAGAAAATATGTTCCTACAAGTATAGTATTTTATTATTACCATGATGAACACAATGAAAATATATTTTTGAAAATTATATATACTATATAACTACCTTGAGGGACTTCAAGTCGATTTCTTCTTGATAATGCATCAGCTAGCAATTTTGAATCGTTTGATGAGCCTTCCCCTCCGCTAAGTACATACATGAATTCCAAATCGAAGTTGCAAGCTGCCAAAACATTTTGAGATGGAGTACCATGACAGTTACGATAGCTACTTACATCTCGACCCTTTACCACGACGGGAATATGGGTTCCATTAATAGCATCAATACAGTTCTAAGAGAATAAAATCCAAACAACTTGAGTAAGGTATATGAAAAAAAAAACAATCTCCTAATTTAACTTTTAAACACAAATCATACAATGAAATAAGGGTAGAATCTTATACTTTCCCTAATTTTAGAGGGCACACATCCGGACTTGGCCATCATTTGTAGTGCTATGTTTAAAGCCTTCAAGGTTTTGTGAAAGTTGATACTAGTAGCAAAGTGCGAACGACCAAATCTTTGACAAACATTACAATAGTGATCATTGTGGCCTACAATAATCAAGAATGTCGCCACCATTTCTTCAACACAAATATCTCTTGTATCTTTCAAATGAGTACTCTGTCTAATGATGTCGCACAACTTTAGAAACACATCAGGAGACATTCTATGTAAATCTCGAAAGCTGTGTGGATCTCCCTTCAGCATATCTTGTATAAAATAATATTCCAGTTAGATTACCGATCTTCGTTTAAGAGATGGTTCAATACATTGATGCATCATAATCCTGCTATCTTTTAATAGGATGATTATAGCTTGAATTATAGTCAATAAGTACTTCATTGTTTCATATATTTCTTCTTCCATTTCCTCTTCCATTTCTTCTTCAACAATTTCTTCGTCCCATACAAGAACCATTTTCAAACCTAATTTCATGTGTTAATAATTAATTGACAAATCGTAGAGGTGTTAATATATAATTCACTAAATTGTAAGATAAAAAATTCAAAACCGAATCTATAGATAATAATAAAATAAAAAGGCAATCTCAGTGTCAGGTTATAGTTCAAATCATGGATAATCACCAAAAAGAAAACAAACATAACATAACAGAAGCCATCAATCTAAGATTTGTTGTTCCTTTATCTTATGGAGTATCCAAGTTTCTCGTTGTGTAGGAGTCATCTTCAAGAAGCCATTTTTTTTGTTTTGGCGTCAAACGCCATCAAACGAGCATCTTCATTTAAAATTGGAATCTCCATGATGGCATCCCAAGTTGTTTATACTCTCTCTCTCTCTCTCTCTCTCTCTCTCTCTCTCTCTCTATCTCTCTCTCTCTCTCTCTCTAGGAGACCATCTCTTTTGTCCAAAAGGCTATAAACTCCTTCAAAGGTGGCCGTGAGTTTTTAAAGTTGTTCCACAACGGAACCTTGAGAGACATTTTCACTTGAGCTAGAAATTCTTTCATATTTGTTTCTCCCTCTTTTTTATTTGCATTTCTTCCATTCTTGGGAACCTCTAAAACTTCAAGAGATCCTAGAGGTGGTGAAGAGTTTAATGTTGGATCATTTTGAGTTGGTAACACAAACCCTTCAATCTTAGCATGAAACACCAAGTTTTTTATGCTTATATCTCCTCTAGGATCATTGTTTAATGTCATGGCATCCGTAACATTAATACCTAACCCAATTGAACTTTTTCCAACAGCAACACCATTTCCTATAGCTAATTCCAAGCCTTCATAATCAGGAAATGATCCATAGTGAAAATTGAAATAGGTAGGATGAACCTAGAGAAAGAAAAATTCAAGCTAATTATTATTAAAGTTTCAATATGCATGAGTTTTAAGGAATATGGTTTTACCAAGCTCACCTTAATGTAATCTTCCCAAACTTCATTAGGTGCGGTGAACTTTTTTGTGTTTGAGTCAAATCCAAAACCAGAGCTGAATAGGAAAAGAGTATTATAAGAAGCCCAACATTTTTTTGAACCACTTCAATTGACTTTGATAATTGTTGTAGGTTTTATGACAACCAAGTTTGTTGTTAAGAGCATGAAGTATCCTTTCTTCTATTGTCTGCTTCGTAAAATTCCACTATTGTCACGCCATCCACAAGAGGCATCATCAATCATGAGCTCTAATAGTGCATTGCTCTCTTCCTTAGTCCATTGTTCGTGAACTCCCCGTTTTACCCATCTTGTTGAGAATCACCCATGTAGTATGACTAATTTATATAGCAAATTTGTAATTAGTTGATATACTAACAACTTATCCATGATCAAAAGAAATCATCTAGAAAAATAACATATAGTTATCAATCTATTAAAATTCATAAACAACATCAACATTTTAATTTATATTGTAAGTAAGCCTAGGTACCTACTTATCAGAAATAAAGTTCAAACACAATAATTAATTAGAAATAAAGTTCCAAACAGTCCTGAACTTCCATTTAATGGTATATAAGCTTACCTCATATATGTATTCCTGATATGTACGCCTATATCTGGATTATGTGTAAGAGTGACATCTAAGGAAAAGGCATACTTTCTCTCCAAAGCAAGAAGTATTAAGACTAGTTCATTAACGACAAGCACAAAACCCTCGGAGATGTATTCTTGTTATGGAGAAAGATTGCATTCCTTTGCATTTTTTTTCAGTAATAGTATCTTCAACTTGATCCCAAAATTATTACCCTAATTTCATGTTTTAAAAAAGAAGAAGATACTATTGCATCTCATTCTAATATGATGAATTAGGTTGTGTTTGGTTGGGGAATAAAAGAAGGTTAATTTAGATTAAAATTTAGGAGATTAATTTGTGTAAGTGTTTGGATGAAGATAGAGATTAAAGGGAAGATTATAGAGGGGATTAATTGGGAGTAAACATGAAAAAAAACCCCCTCATATTACCAAGGTTAAAGGAGATTAATCTCCAACTATCAATTAAAATTCCACTCATGTCCCTATTTAAGGTAAAAATAAGGTAAACTTGTAAATCTGTATCAATTAAACCTATTAAAAAATCTCCAACCAAACAACCTGATATAGATTATTTTATATCAAATAATTCATAACAAATTACGTATAAAGTTTGACCCTTTTTAAATCCTATCTAGATTAATCTTCAAAATAATCTCCATCTCCTCCCACACACACCCTTACTTGGTGGTTTTCAATTTAAAAACTTTTACCTTTGCTAAGAATAATTTAAATCGTTATTTTATTTGAGTTTTAACATATATAACTCAACTTTTCCCGTCAAAGTTCATTACGCTTAAGAAATCACAAGAGCAGCCGCGTTATGCAAGAAACAAATGAAGATATGTAGCAGTAATATGAAGAGAGAATACACAGTCTTGTTTAAATTTTCTTCTACAACCAATTTCTAACAAAACCACTTCAGATTACGGTTTGAGGATTGATGGTGAAGAAAGGTTGGATGCAGATTCGTAAACAAGCAAAAAATGCAAATCGGTAAAGGTTGGATTTATGAGAGTGGGATTAGGTTTGGGGGTGTTAAGAAGTGTCGAACTGAAGGAAGTAAATGGTGGGAAGTGGGAAGTTTGGGGAGGGAAGGCAAATCAGTAAACAATCAATATGGCACAAACGAGCAAGAAAACAATCAACATGAGGGAAAATACGAGAAAGAACTAACCTCCGACGATGCACTAAGCCCAAGCACTCGGTGTGAAAATCTTATTAGGGTTTAGGTATTTATATAATTAATAAAAAAAAAGTCCTACAAAATCAATGAAATAATAGATTCTTCTAAAATCAACAAAATTTTAAATACCATAAGAATTTGATGAAAAAATTAAAATCCTAATTGAATACCAAAAGATTTATATAGACTTTCAAAATTTTATATTGAATACCCATAGACTTTTAAACTTAAAAAAATTCCTATAAAATCTTAATTGAATACACCCCCTCAGGGGGTTTATTCAAACCAAGGCACCACAAATTTAAGGGCACCAAAATTAAAAACTAATACTATAATTAATTATAAATTTAATATTTGTAGTAAATCTCAACTAAAAATCAAAAATACTTGTCATATTTTCCAAAAATCTAATCTCAAGTTTCTCTTTTTTCAGTAAATACTCTTTACATTTTTTTCCGTTTTCTTCAATTGATTTACTTTAAATCAGCAAGGATTAATCCAATGAAACATTTATCGATGATTGAGTTGAAACAAAGAGTGAGGAGAAGAAGTTGAAGCATTGATTCAAGCCAATGAACCATAAAAAAAACAAACTAGATGGTCGATAAATTGGTGTCTTCTTATATTGTGAGCTT
Source organism: Fagopyrum homotropicum (assembly GCA_033239125.1). Taxonomy (NCBI): domain Eukaryota; kingdom Viridiplantae; phylum Streptophyta; class Magnoliopsida; order Caryophyllales; family Polygonaceae; genus Fagopyrum; species Fagopyrum homotropicum. Next base: position 3,091,566 of record BSWB01000005.1, on the reverse strand, counting down.
TCTTTTCCTCCATTGGCTTTAAATTCATTGGTTAGTTGACTTGAAAATCTTAAGTTAAGGGTATTAATATGGTTCTTGATTTTATGGAAACTAATCTAACATGCCTACAAGGTGTTTGATGTAATGATACATAAAAAAAGTTGTGTTGTTTGGATCCAATCTTGATCAATTGGAAATTTTAGACGTAACGCCCGAAATGTTAGTTCCATAGGCGGGCGGTTTGATAGTCTTTAGTGGTAGCCACCGCCCATGCAGCATAGAGAACCACGGTCGCGGCCACCCGCGAGCGCGGCTCAAGCGTTCCGCAGGCGCGGTGATCTGAGTGTACGGTCTTCTTCCGACCTTTCATTCCTTCCTTTTAGATCTGACCTCTCGGTTACTCTTGACCCTTGAACACCTCAGCTGAGTGCTTTACTCCGTCTCTCTCTCTCTCTCTCCCCTTTCATTTTCACGTTACTCACTTCCTCTCTTCTTTTCTCCCTCCATCTTCCTCTTTCTCCATCTTCTCCCATGGTGCTTCTTCTTCCTCTTGTGTGAGTTGTTCAACAAGTAAGGGACTGCAGATCCGGATTGACAGTTATGTGTTCTTCTTCTCCCTCTCTTCTTCTTCCTTCTTCCTTCTTGCAACCCTAGGGTTGTGGAAGCCATGAACTCACTCAAGAGAGCCATTTCTTGTGCTTTCTTGTGTGCTTGGATTGCTTAGGCTATAGAGAAGGGTTGTGTTCTTATGGTGGAAGCTAAGGGACGGCCACATCAACTAAGGAGACAATAGGAGGTCTGTTGCACATCGAAAAACCGAAGAATGGCCGTTTTTGGAGTTCAGCCGTAGGGCGGGTCCTGTAAGCCGCGGGGCGGGTCTTGTAAGCCGCGGGGACGGATCTAGTGAGCTGCAGGGGCGGATCCAGTGAGCCGCGGGGAAGGATCCAGTGAGCAGCGGGAGCGGATCCAATGAGCCGCGGGGTGGATTCTATGAGCCGCGGGGGCGGATTCTGCTCTTCCGTGATCGCGCCTTTTGAGTTCCACGGCCGCGTCCCTTCACCAGTAGGTCCTCGATCTCTTGAGCTCTTCATTACTTTCTTCATCTTAGTGTTTGAGCCATCTTAATATCACGTTTAGACTGGCTTAGCCTGAATTAGATGTGAATGTCAAATAGTGGCTTTGGAACTTAGTTGATACCTGGTGAGGATTGTTGGATTGAGATGTTGTTGTATGACCTTTTGGATTCTTCAAGGCTAGTTGTTGATATTCTAGCATGGTTGTGGTGTGTGTCCTAGTAGGATTGTGAGCATATGTTGTTATCCTAAGCATGATTATGCTAGATGCTTATATGATTATGGAGACTAGGAGTGTTATCCTAGCTTGTGAGTTGGATGATCTTGTGAAGATCATTAGGGCTACAAGTCTAAGAACTTCTAGCTTGTGAGAGAGGTGTTGATATTGTGCCTTGTTTTGACCAGGCGTTGGGTACCTTCCTACGAGAAGTTGAGAGCGGTTCTATCAGGTTTAGCTTTGAGACAGGTAAGTCCACAGACTTACTTAGCTAGCTTCTGTGTATTAGTTGATGTGTGATAGTGGTGTGTTTTTAAGTTACTTTATAACAATGAAACCGGACTAGGATGACCTTGTTATGTTATAATTGGCACAAGTGTATGATAACGGGCAATGACATCACTGCTTAACTCTTGCGAGAGCTAGGAGGTTCTCTACGACTAGCCTAGGCAGGTAGACGGTTGGATGCATCAAAACCATTTCTTGCTGGTATACGGGGACAAAGGCGAGTTTCGGGGATTCTCGTGTCACAAACTGAAGTTGAATTAGTAATGAGAATAACATAAATGAAAGATAATAAACCGGCTTGTGTGCGTGCGCATGTTATGTGTTTATGTTGACTTACGTGTGTATATGCCTTTACCGTCTTTCTAATGCTTGGAATGTTAGCTAACAGTTTTATACCGATTGTGTAAATTTCTTGCGGGTTAGGGATGTTGCCGAGTGATCCGGACGAGTGGGTAGTCGGGGTTCCCATACATTAGAGGACGGGATAGGGTTATCTTGTTATCGTTTGAACGTTTGTTGTTGTTGTGGTTTTGTAAGAACTTGGTTGGAGTCTCCTTTTGCTTGTATTCGGGATCATACCATTTGCATTAAAATTATTTCGTTTTGCCTTTTATTTGTGTCATGTTGTCAGATCCGGTGATGTTGTCTAGCTAAGGGTCGGGACCCATTGTGAGGTCCTAGCCTGTAGCATCCCGAGTCCCTCGGATTTGGGGTGTTATATTAGATAGCAATGGATAGTATTTAATAAAATTGGCTAGAAAATGAGTCCTCTGTTGATTCTAAACCTCATAAAAAATCGAACGTAATATTAAATTGCTAAAAATCTACGAAGGACACCTACAAAAATGTTGTCCAGGGTACAAGAAATTTAAGGACCAGCCCTAGTGTTAGAGAGAAAGGGGTTTTAGGACTCAATCAGAAGAAGATGGAGAAAACAAAGGCGATTTGTTTGGTAATTTGTTGTTCGGGGGACCTCACAAGAGCGACATAAAAAGCGGCTCTTTCGCTCACTTGAGCCGAATTCTCTTTTTAGTCCTTGAATACAATAATGAATATTTCTTGTATAACTACGTTGTGTTTGGAGGTAGGTTGTTTGGTCGGAATTTTGAATAACTGAAAGCTAGTAACACCATGGGCTTTGAAACATTGGATAAGACAAGTGTTATCGTTAATACTAATGTAATTAGGCTGAATTTGCAATGTAGGCCTTGTACAATGTAGAGTTTGAATTTTGGGCCTCTCATAATTTCATTTAGAAAATGGGCTCCTATTGTAGAAAAAATCAGAAAAGTAAGGGACATAGATATCTAGACTGATTTGATGATGACATGTAGAAAAAATCAGAAAATAGACCAATCAATTCAGCCAGCCCATCTTCTTCCCTCCATTGTCCCTTCTTCTTCCCTCCTTTCAAACGTAAATTTATATTTGGGTATCCATATGCAGCTCTTTTCTTCTTCCCATTGAAACGCAGGAATCTGGACTTCTTGTTGAGCTTCTTCTTCACCGGAATCTGGACTGCTTACATATCCCTATTCTATTTCTGGGTAAGCAGTGTTTGTTCCTATTTCTGGGTAATCTCAAACTTCCTGGGTAATGTATTTGTGGGTAATCTGAAACTTCTCATCTTTTGTTTTTGTGAATCTAAAACACTGAAACTTCCTGTTCTATTTGTGGGTAAGTAGTGCTTGTTTACATTTTCTATTTGTGGGTAAGCAGTGTTTGTTTGTATCCATGGATAATCTCCAACTTGTCATCTTCCTGGGTAATGTATTTCGGGGTAAGCTGAAACTTCTCATCTTCCTGGGTAATGTACTTCGGGGTAATCTAAACCAGTCAAACTTCCTGGGTAATGTCAAACTTCTTGGGTAATCTATTTTTGGGTAATCTCAAAATTCCTGGGTAATGTATTTCGGGATAATCTAAAACTTCTCATCTTCCTGGGTAATGTCAAACTTCTTGGGTATCCATATACTCCAACACTAATATACACATATCTATATAATCTAAATAACTGAACTTGGGTAAACATACAATTGGGTAAGCATATAATTGGGTAAGCACATATCCATATACTCCAACACTAATATACACATATCCATATCCATATAATCTAAATAATTGGAATTGGGTAAGCATTTTTTGGGTAAGCACATATCATATACTCCAACAGATATTCATATAATCTAAATAAGTGAACATTATCATACCCAAAAAGTAACTACGTATGCATACAATTGGGTAACCCTAGTTTCAGCGGAAACTCTAGCTTCATCCGCCATCGAAGTATCGCCGGCCATCCTACGCTCCTCTGCTTCAATAACAGCCTGCGTAAACCCTAGACTGTAAGAGGGCGCCAGAATCTGAGCAGAAAAGGAAGGGAGATCCGCCATTAAAACAACGTTCCCAAGCGGTTTCAAGGGAGGAAGAAGAGGGCAAAGAAAGGAGAAGTGGGCGCGGTTTGGGTAAGGTTGAAGAATAGGGCGCAAATGAAGGGGAAGTGGGCGCCGCCTTTAGCGGACGAAGAAGGAGTGCGCCGGCTTCAGAAGAAGTGCGCCGACTTCACCGGAAGGAGAGGGTAAAGAAAGGAGAAGTGGGCGCCGGCTTTGTGGTACTAGTGGCGTAGCCCCTCCTCGTGTCAACCTTGACGGCAAAACCCTAGATCTCTCGCTTGCCCATCTCCCGCTCGAAGGAAACCCTAGATCTCTCGCCCATCCTTCGGTGTCGGCTTGGTGGCCAAATGTCCTGGCGGCGAAACAGTGCTCCCTGTCGTTGAAACTCCGGCGGATCTCCGTTTCATCCTCTATTTCTCCTTCTTCTCTTTCGTTCCTTTCTAGATCTGTTTTCTTTTTCTTTACAAAGAGAATAAATGTTTTCTCTTTCTTCTCTACAAATAATACCAACAGTCATTTAATATTCAATTTTTTTGACAGCCCATCCATCCATCTTTTTTTGGGAGGCCCACAAATACAGCTATTAATTTTTTTTACAGGCCTAAATTATACTAGGAGCCCACTTTGCAAAAGTAAAATTTTAGGAGCCCTATTTCCCTCATTTATTCATGTTGTAATTATTTATGTGATGTTTGAGAAAATAAATCATATATGCTCATTTTGAAATTTAAAATTAAACCCTTCAGTTAAAATATAATTGTTGATATGATTTGAACACCACACTTTGTTAAGCCGAATCAATGGGTATCAAGGAGACAAAGTCTCTCGCTTCCTGGGACGGAGTTATATTGAGGTTTGGAATTATTTTAGGGTTTGAGTCCCTATTATTTGGGTCTAAATTTGTGTCAACTTAATAGTCAAATGTTAAATATTATCTTTGGGATTCAATCACTATATATTGTATTCTAAAAACTTGAATCACTTTAAAATAGATAGACTATAAATTTATTTTTTTTTACTATTTGTTGAATATTATAATGCTACTTTTCGAAACTATATGATCCCAAACGAAGTTATAGACAAATTCCTAACAGCAAAAATGACAGTAAGCTTTTGATGTAGGTTTCCGAATAACCGACTCATAACCCATATAGATCCAGAATAGAAAACTCAAACAACCCGTGCGTGCATTGGAAAACCGAATATTGCAATTGATTGATTGGTACAGAAATATTATGATCTTCCTATATCATATCTACTACCTAGGCAAAAACTGTTGAGATGTGTGGATATATTGTCCCACATCGACAATATGATAATAACCGAACCTAGTATATAAGAGCCGAACCTAGTATATAAGAGCTAGGGCTACTCCTCCTATTGCCAATTGGTTTTAGGATGGAACCCCGAAGGCTTATGTGTAAGGTTCACTTACGTGCATCCCCTCCACGTATTAGACCCGACGGATATTAAAAAGATAAATTTAACAAAAACGCAAGTGTCCATCCTGGAAGACTACGAGTATCCTGGCCATAGCCATTTGTGTAAGGCGGAAGCTACATCACTCGGTAGTAAGGCAAATTCACAGCCGTGAGCTCATGGAAAGACATTGAAGCACAGTAAATGTGCGTGATAACAAGCTAGCGAAGAAATCGCCAATCCACCCCCGAGAATTTCTGGAAGTGCTAAAGTAATTAACAGTAATTTGGGAAGCTTACATTTTGAGCTTTCCCTGGATGCCTAAAAACACCAATAAAACAAATGAAGGAAGCAATGTGAGAAACAGATACTTCTTTGCGTGAGATTATGCAGATTTGTATGACTCGTGCATCCAATTTAATACCTCAATGTCGATTCTTTTACCAGCTGGATAGCTCCTTAATCTTTGAACTTTTAGAGGACTTTCCACCCTTGTTTTTGTAGGAATTCCTAGATGTTCTCTTCCCAGACTTACCCTGTGTTGCTGCAGCAGCAGCCCGTCGCCTTTGTTTGCTCAGCTGTTTCATTAACTCAGTATCTTCTTCTTCTTCATCACTACCTTCCTCCTGCTGCAATAACCAAAATCCTCTATCATTTACATATACAACACAATTTTCTGAATCAAGCTATACATAGGACATTAGGACAGTACCAACTTCACATTGGGTCTTCTAATTTACACAATATAATTCAACTAGATGCCCTCACTCCCTGATTAATAATTTAACTCTACAGGTAAAGAATATTTTTGATATATGAACTGAAATGATTTTTCAACAGTTTTTCATGCAAAATTACAAGTCTGTACACCGGAAAATACCTTTACAATCTCAAAAAGAATATTTATTGGTTCAAGAAACATATAGATCAGACCAGTAACAGCACAAGTAATATGACAGAAACAATATAGGAGAAACATTATCAACATGAGTCGTATTTAGAGGACAAGAACAAACAAATCTTATCATACTGTGTCAACTGCATCGGATGTCTCATGGTCACCACTTTGGTCAGAAGTAGAAGCCAGTTGATCCTCCACTAAACTGATTTTCTTATCCTGTCAAAGTGAAATGACAAGGTATAAAATAAGAGAATTCTATATATGCTTTAAGTATGATAACACAGCAGCAACACAAAGTGAAATGTCTTTTATCATAGCAAAAGGTGTATATCCCTCTGAGAGTTTCTTGTAGAACCTTATGTTCTTGGCCCATTTCCAATCTAAAACTGTGTATGGACCCATGGATCGAGTGCTTACAAGAGCAGGAACAAATATACTTCAGATTATTGTACATTGCATGCATAAACATGTAGAAGGAAAAGTACAGTAGATAAGAATAAATCCGAAATGACAGTTACTTTAGTTCTAAGTTCTGAATAATTGATGATAATTATTCCTCCTTTGCAAATCTAAACAACATATCTTCACTGCAACCGTCATCATGTCTAACCTTGTAAGTTGTAACATTACCAATAATTAAGTTGTGTGTCCAAAGTTATCTTTAAACTGAAAGACAAGGAATCTACCAATATGAAAAAGGAAAGGAGAGACCTTTTATCATGACAGAATCCTCAAAAGATTAAGGGATTGAACTCTATTTCCTATATTGACGGAACTCACATGCTAATGTCAATTTTTTTTTTTACCCGCATGCTATGTGGTGATTTAGCCTTGGCGAATGAAATAAAATTACCAATTTTTAAAAGGCAAATGTGTGTATGACATGTTTAATGCTATTTATACAGTGGCGAAGTAGAGTAAACTAAACAAACTTGCAAAATTTATTGCGAGTCCAGTAACCTGTAAAACAGAACACAGAATCAACATAAGGGTAATGCTTTCTTAGTGGAAAGGCATTATGAGCAAAACCTGATCAGGCAGCAAACTCAATGAATTGAAGTTTTCAGTGTTAGATTCTTGCTGCATGTTAAGCTCACTAGGCTTTTCACCGGAGATCAGTTCTTCCTCTGTGTATTCACCATCAGAGGAGCCCAAATCATTATCATCCTCAACCTCAATAAACTGCAAAGAGCAAAAAATCGTACCAGCATCAGCTGTAGTCAAGAGATGAAAAACACAACATTCATTAATAATGTTGGCATGAAAGTTATTCTAACATAATTCAGAAAGGATACATCTCTCTTCTGATTCAAAATCATGACGCACTTGTCTTTCTCCTAAAGCCAAGATTTGAATCATTAACATATATTAACAAAAAATACCGAAGTAAAAAGAATGGATAAAGGATACATGTGACCCAAAAACCAAAGGTATGAAACAGAAACTACCGAAGTAAAAAGAATGAACCCTCTGGTTACCCAAAATTGTTCCTTATCTGAAAGTTGTCGAAGTGTATCAGGTAGTACTTCAAACTTGAATACCAAACAAGTTACAGTTATCAATGCTGTATGATTAGAGATTTGAAGAACCTTTCGACCTTCTACTGAAACTATTCAGATATTTATAGAACACTTTCTTATTACTAATGGAATATTTTTAATGATAAAGGCAGAAGAAATGACTTCACATAGGGATCTAACTACACAGATCTAAACTACACAAGTACAACTCGAAAGAGAAGTATAACGTAATATCGAAAAAGAGGCAGGACATAAGTTGCCAAAAGCTCAGCAAGTATCTCTGCAGAAGGCTTCTGCAGATGTGTAAGATTCTAAACTCTTTACATTGAAAGCCATAAAAGTACAAGAAATAATGAACATGATTATACTATCAATAGTAAATGTTAAAAATCAATTTGTAGAACATGAGATGAATAAGCATTGACAAGGCTTATAACTAGTCCCAAATTGATGTTAAAATACAGAAGAAAAAGCTAAGCTTAAGCAGTCATAAATAGTAGTAAAATTGTATATGTTCAAAATCACATGGTAGTAAAAAAATGAAATAGTAAAATTAACTAGCTTCACCTTATCCATCTCAGCCTGATCTTTCTTAGTAAACCCACTGGCAGCAAGTTCCCTGTCTAGGTGACCTACATCTTTGGAGATAGAGGAAAAGCATGGCCTACCATCTGCATCAATCTCTGTATCATCAAGCTCATCGGGCTGCTCGTGAAAAGTGAGGTTGAACCTGAATATTTAAATATTTATAACTTTCAACTCAAGGGCAAAGAAACATTGATGTTGAAACAGTAGACCAGCATCGATTAGTTGATTATACACAAAATATAGTAGATATAAGCCACCTTTTCAACCAAAGATATCTAGTATGTTATTTCTTATGATGATTTGGTCCACTAAATAATGGACAAGAATACATGATGATGGAAGATGGTAAAAGGAAACAATTCTGGTTACGATGGCTGTAGTAAACATTGGCCACCATTACCTTGAATTAACATATGTTTCCATCACCTGAGAAATTTGTAAGATTGTATACTTCCAGACGAGCATCCAAACTATAACATCTATGTTCATCAACTTTTCATAATGATAGTTTGACTGGCCATATGCTTCTTGTAAAGTTTGTGATATGCCTGAAAGGCTGAAACAATATGCCATTTACCAAGCAGTGGCCATGATGTGTATGTCTATTTCTTGTATTTAAACCGAGGTCTATGCTTATATCTTTTTTATAATAATCAAGTATATTTATAATGTTTTACTTCCATCCCTGTTCCCATGCATTTCTTGACTAGCCTTGTGACATCTGTTCAGTGTCAAAGAACAGCCTGCATTTCGCAAAGTCTTTATCTACAGAAGCTCAGCACATTTACAAATTTTATTTCGTACGGATAAATCTCCCTTGTTTAACCATGTCCATGTCTGCCCAACCTTCTGTCCTAATACAGAGAACCTAATTTATATAATGATATCCCATTGCAGAACTTACATTATAATACTTCCTCAAACAGAAAGGGCTCTATTATAAGAACAAAATAAATGTAATCCATCAGAACAAGTAGGCAAAGGAGGGAAGTAAAGGTTCATGTCAGTTAGTGTATAAAAATCATATATTTGGTATGTACCAACGCAACATAGTATTGTAGTTGCAATTTAGTATGCTTTTGAGTTTTGAACAAGCTTTTGAGGCGCCTCTTGTATCACATTATTACCTGAACTTTAAAGGTTTTCTCTCCCTTTCTGGATATAAAAAAAGGGATGTCATACTATAATGTTAAGAGAACAAACAAATTCATGGAAATTTCTAAAATAATTTTCCAGACTGTCACTAGAGAAAAAAATCAAAATTGCCAGTCCCAAACACCCAAAGGCATGCTAACAAGCTATTCAAAAACGGAAATACTCATCAACATTATAATCAATACTATTTTGCTTCCAAAAGTAGGCAAATGTTTTTTCAAATATTTTTTTTTAATTTAAGTGATTATGATGGAGCAGCTCTGTCTAGGTGATGCATACGAAATTTTTATTAATTACCTTGTTGTAGTGATCAAAGGCTAAACAGAGAATAGCCCAAGAAACTACAAGTATAAAATCAAGTTTACATGAGATCTTTCCAAGAAAAGTTTACCAAATTTAATATAATTAAAGAATTTTGCAACTGATTATATACCTCTTTCTGAAGAACTTGAAGACACATTCAACATCACGGTCGAAATACCTATAAAAAAACAAGTCACGTCATATTATCTTCGGAATACATCAATTGACAGCTTTTCATTCTCTCACTAATGAATGCCAATTATATCAAAAGGATCCAGATCCACAGATTAGACAATTTTAAAAGTTTTTGTTACATACATTTGTGCATTACGGTGAGAAACGGACACCATTTGGGGGAAATCAATCATGGTGACCTTCTCATCATCATCAATGATGATGTTGAACTCATTAAAATCACAATGAATAAGACCATGCTCAGCCAGACGGACAACCAAACCAATTATAGTCTCAAAAACCACATCTGGGTTTTGCAACTGCTTCACCTGCACAAGGGGATATCCCGGGACAAGTGACATAATCACACAATGACGGTTGCAGTCAATGGCTTGAGGTACAGAAAACTCATGTTCTTGCAATGCCTGACAAAGGAGTCAATAAAATGTCCAGTCAATTCATATAAAAAAACAAATGACTTCTGTAGACAAACTGATGAACTAATGAAGTCATGATTGAATTAGGCAATAGAAAATTAAACCCACCTTCATGAAAGCAAATTCTTTCAGGGCAGCAAGTCTTGATAAATACAACCAATTATAGCTGCTTCGGTGTTTCAAGTAGTCGCGCTTAGACTTAACTGCCCTGAAGGAGACTCTACCCAATCTATGCAGCTTCATAGCCATCACTGTCCCGTCTTCATTAGCAACCTCAAATATGTCTACAGAAAGAAGAAGTCAAAGCTAAACTGATTCCGTGTCTATTGCAGAAAATACTATTATAGAAAACAAAACATCAAAAATTGGGCAAATTACCAGATTCTTTCCCTACTCCAAGCTGACGCCCAACAGAACTGAATATTCCACGATTGACGAGTGTTTTAATCGCAAGGAAATCGTAACCAAGGTATGTTAACCGGAATCCATCATCTAAAAAGATAAAGCCATTGAAGCCCAGAAGCAAGTTAACTATACAATTACAAACATATCACTAACCTATGCAAAATTGAAGTGGAGACGAAAATTCTCACTAACAACGAGAGGAGTCGTGATGTAAGAGCTTGTGCTTGAGCAGGTTTTTAAGAACCTTGTAAGTTCCTCCATGCCTAAATTGAGAAAGCAAATAAACAAAGCAGTTAAAATATCAAGAAAACTAAAATTGTAAGCCTAGAAAAAGTGAGATAGTTACTTGAGACGAGCAATTCGATCTACAAGTTCGGCTGGGACAATCTCATGCTGAAATCAGGTAAAAAGTAAGAAAACTTTAGAGCAAAAAAACAAAATCAATTGGAAGTAGCATGAGAAAGGGGAGGAGAAAACAGACGTTGCGCATGCCCAACTCAACAGCGGTCAAAACCCTAAAATCATCCTTAGAGAGGTATCTAAGGACGTTAACATCCAACTTCATGGCAGGTCGATTGTTGTTTGATGAAGAAAATGTTGAATTGAAGGCTTCGGTTTTGGTTAAACCAACTGCAAACAGAAACAAAAGTTCAGCAATTTACCACCATATTCAAAGCTTTATACAACAAGTGAAGCACTCTGGCAAACTCACGGGAATCAAGGTCAATGACTCAAAGCCAAATTGACAATTCAGCAATTTACAAGAATGTCATGAATCAAACCAAATTCAGCAATTTACAAGAATTGTATGTCTAGACTACAACAAGTTTTTCATTACAGTTTAAAAATTACAACCCGAAGTCGGTAAAAAAAGAAACAACAATCTCTCTTTGTTAAAGATGATTAGGCGAACATCTCTATCTTTTATTGAGCTTGTCGAAGAAATAGAAACTATCTTTGTTAAGTTCTGGAAAAATGGCAAGAGCAAAGGATACTCAACCATAAACATCAAGCAGGACATCAGGTTAAAAAGTATTCCTAGAAATACTTTATAATGTGATGGATGATAACAACAAAGAAAACAGGCCTAGCACTTTGTGTGGCAAAATGGTGCTAAATGTAACAACAAAGATATCAAGGACGAGCTGATATGTTGCTTCAAACAAATATGAATGTTAGAAAACATGGCAATATGAGAAAGACAATAGATCTAAAACTAATAAAAGAATAACAGAAAAAGAAAATAATGAAACAATAGGTGTAGCTGATTAAAACGGTGTTAAATGTAACAACAAAGAAAACAGGCCTAGCACTTTGTGTGGCAAAATGGTGCAGGATGTTAAACTCCAACAGTAAGATTCTCAATGGTGCACTTCGGTATTTAACTAATATAGGAGCTCATGTGGGTATATGGTACAGAGCAATGGTGAGGGATGAAGTATCAAGGACGAGCTGATATGTTGCTTCAAACAAGTATATACTTTTTTACTTTAATCTTTTTATTCGATAATTCATGGCTATTGTTCAGAAATATGGGGGCTTTTAGGCTTCAAGTACATATTCTTTCTGAGTTGAAAAAATCTACAATTCAGAGTACTCATATCAACACCTCTGCAAGAAATGGTAAATTAATATGATAGGCAGTAGTTCTTCATAGTTATTCATTGTAGACAAATAAATGCTTTTTTAATGCAATTTTACGAGGCATTTGTTGGAACTTCCTTCTAATATTTCTAGTTAAAGCAGTAGAGATAAATGTCCCTTCCTGTTCCACTGATATTATGGAAACTACATAATATGCATACTTGTTCCACAGAGCAAGACTTTCTTCCAGGAGTTAAGAAAGGCAGTAACAGATTTTGTACTCTCGCCCATGGTCAGTTCTTGGACTTGGGTGATTTCATATCTTCAGAACTTTATGAAAATATTTCTAGTTAAAACAGCTTTAGAATTTGTGGTCACTAACCGTTGATTATTCTTCATTAAAATTAGCTCATCTCCAAATCAACAATTCAACTTATTTTATCAGACACGTTGGCAATTTGACATACACATAACAAATAACTTTCAAAAAAATTTATTATAGTCAATAACATGTTCAGAATCAATCGACTTTCACCTAATCTAAAACTTCAACTTGAAAAATTATAGAAGCAAGCAGACAAATCTGAAAGCCTCATAAGGCAGTGAGCGAGGAATCAAAAACTATTATTTTTAACCAATAGTGATGGCTTGCAAAGTGAAAGGACTCGGATTGCATTGAAGTAGAGAACTAGTAGGGACGACTCACACTGAAGAGGGTGGAGAACGGAACCGCGACTCAGGAGTCTGGAGTAGTGAAGTGAACACCTGAAGCGATGAAGGATGAGTGGAGGAGTCGCGAAGCACGGAAGCCGGGAAGACGAATGCTTGTAACTAGGAGGGAGGCCAGGCGCGAGGAAGCAGCAAAAGCCCTTGCGGAAGGCTGAAGGAGCATAACAAAAAAAAAAAAAAAAAAAAAGTTCAATTCATCCTTTGAATTTTACTCGATTTTTCTTTTTTTTTTTTTTATTTAAAACGGAAAGCAGTTAGATAAAATTATCTTCCTCCATCTTAACTAGTCTATTCTACGGTTAGAAATATTTTCATATCTTGAGAACTTTATGAAAATATTATAGTTTAATAGATAAATAAATATTTATTTTACTTTCCGTTTTAATTTGTTTTTCCCTTATATTTATTTTTTATATATTATATTAAAATTTTAATTATAAAATATAAAAAATCAAAAAAATAAATTTATAACTAATAATGATCTCATTAAACTTACACTAATTATTTATAGGCAAAAATCTCTAAATAGCCCAACATTTGCTACTGTTGCGGAAGGTGACACGAACTTTTAAAATTGAGGAAAAAAAACACTAACTATAGGGGGTGTTGCATTTTTTTAGTACTGATAGTTAATCCGTTAAAAAAATATTAGATATTTTATAGTTTGGTATAGTTTTGTAAGATATAAATTTAAAAAAGAAAACCAAATAATGTAAAAAAAAAAGAAAAAAAAATAATATACATTTTATTTTGATAGGATAAAATTTTTAAAAAGAAAACAAATCATAAAAATTTAAATTACTTAAATTACATAAACTATATGTTATAAAATGAAAATAGATATTTTGTGCTTTGCTTTTTTCTTTCTTTTATATGAAATGTAAATATCAAACATAAACAAATGTTTATGACCTATAAAAAAAGCTTACAAAAATATTTTAGGGCAATTTTGGTAACTAGGCCTTTTTGAAAAACTATAGTAGTAACTAGGCTTTTTAATGTTTCAATTAAGTAAATATACCCCAACCTCTTGTATTTATTCTCAAACTCTACACACTCTTCTCTCAAGGGGTACATTTACTAAACACAAAATTAGAAAAAGCCTAGTAAACCAAATTGTTCCTTTTTATTTAATTTTATAATTTGTAACTTATGTAATTTAAGTAATTTGTTGTAAAGAAGTATACATTTTCATTATATGTTTTCCTATTTTAAATTCTTATCCTATCAACTTATAAAATTTATATCTTACCAAACTATAACAAATTATAAAATGTCCAACATTTTTTTTAATGGATTAATCACTAGTGCTAAAAAGTGAAACACCTCCCTATAGTTCGTGTTTGTTTTCCACAATTCTATAAATTCGTGTCACCTTCCGCAACAGTAGCAAAGGTTGTGTTATTTAGAGCATTTTTGCCTTATTTGTATAATAGAAGTATTTTTATTTTTATTTTAAATTAAAAAATCTAGAAAATTTAATTTTGGGTTGCTATTCGATCGGGGAGACAACACGGGCGCATTTTGGACGTGTCTCCCAAGCGCATTGTGCATTTGGGGTGCATCCAAAGTGCGCCTGTGGGGCGCAACCAAAGTGCGCCTCTGGAACGCATCCAGAATGCGCATCTGGACGGATTCAGGATGTGCCTCAGAGGCACACTCTGGTTGCGTCAGTTGACAGCCTTTCACTGTGCCCGCTATTTAAATGGGTCGAGCGTTGAGTTTAACATAGCTTGTTGCAACTCTATATATTTTACGTGAAATCCAAATCGAAATTCACGTCTCAATCCAAAAAACCTCGTAGAATATGTCGACATTTTCCGAAGAGATTGAAGTTGAATCCGACGGTGAAAGCGTTAATCTTCCGTTCGATGAAAAGAAGTATAGCGATCCAAATGAACTTCTTACACATCTTGAAGTAAGTATATTATTTCCTTTTTTGTCATTTATTTCCTAGTTTTAGTATGGTAGAATTGAGAACTGAAATCCTAAAATTAATACCATTTATGTATTTTTACTCTTGATGTCCATCATCAAGTTTTGACTTTTCCTCTTGGTGTCATCGTCAAGTTTTGATTTCTCCTCTTGATATCGACAAGTTTTCAAGTTTTCTCTTAACATTTCATAGTTTAATTCGTTTCCCCCTTCTATCCATTCTTTAAATTGAAAATTCAATTACAAAATATAAAATAAATTAAAAAATAAATTTAAATATATTTATGACCTCATTAAATTTAAACTAATTAATAGTATAATACAAGTTTATATATATTACTTAAATTAAAAAAAATCTAGAAGTGTTAACTTAAATCTACTTTTTATTTATTAGATAAAAATAAATGTTATAATGGCTTATTTATTTTCGAATTAAAGAAAAATATAGAAATTACGTTAAAATTAATTTAAAAATAATGGTTATATAAGTATTTTTATGTAATAAATTTTGAAACTTTTTAATTTTAAAAGTCTATAAAAGTATCTTTATACTAATTATGTACCTTTGTTTACAATAGAAGTAGAGTGAAATTTTCATTTATTTTCGAATTAGATTTTAATTTAATTTTCTATATTTTTAATTTAAAAATATAAAAAATTACTATAGTATTTATTTTATGTAAAAAAAAAACTTTAGATTTACTTATTTTTTTAGATTTTTAAAATTAAAAAATGGAATACTAGAATTAATGCTTTATTTTGTTTTTCTTATTAGATTTAGACATGTTAGAATATAGAACCTTGATTTATAATTAATAGTCTATTTCCTTTTTATTAGTTTTAGACATGTTAGAATAGAGAGCCAAAATTTTAAAATTAATATTTTATTTCGCTTATAATAGGATCTTATGGAATATTCTCTTGTGATCGGTGCCGATTTTTCTCAAAGTTTGAGCTTCATGGATACTTTTTGGATAGAGATAACTTAGTGGGTTGGACTCGGTTAGTGGGGTACTCGATGAATATGGTATTGGTCATAAACAAATCATGGTTGGATAGACGGGGATTCCGTATCTTTCATTTGGCACGCGATAGACACAAAGCACCTAGAAAGGAGAAAGATGGTGATCCCGATCACATGCCAAGTACGAGCCGGAAAAAGAACTCGAAGAAGTGTATGTGCATGTTTGTACTCAACGAATCCGAAAAAAAATGCCTCAGCCGCTTCGAAATAGCTTACTTTGCCGAGCCAGCCTTTCGTTGATCCAAGGCGGCCTCCGAAGCCGAAGGTTCCCGCGGTTCGGAATGAGCTTCTGCCCCAGTACAAAAGCTCAGACACTATCTCCTTGAACATACCGTTCGGCTCATATCGAAAGCAGATCCGCTCAAGTATTAGCGTTCGAGCCTTTCTTAAAGGATAAATACCAAGAGGTTATGGATTATCCAAATGGTCCATGATGTTTCCCTAATGTTGGTTGCCAAAGCTCCGAGTGAACCCGAAATAGGCCATGGACTTGGTTCTACCAAATGATAAGAATGCCTTTGAGATTCAATCATTTTTGGGCATAGACTCAAATCCTTCCACCCTTTAGCTAATAGAATTTCATCAAGAACAAGATCCTTCCCGACTAACGTCAATAGCGTTGTCTTGTGCGTATCGACCACCTGATCAGACTTATCCTTAGTCCGAATTGGCACATTACTTCGTTCATTCGATTGCTTTCTTTCCTGCCTGTTAAGAAGGAGTGGATTTTGCCCAAACCAAAGCTTTATCGCCCCCTATCCCTCGATTAAATTACTTTTTTTGACTAGGTAAGGAAAAAGCTTGACTCTAGATCGCCTTCGAGGTATAAAGGGCCCGAATTAGTGGATTGAAGAATGAAAGCTCGAAGACAAAGAGAACCGGGCTTTTCCAAAGAATTACTGCAGCTTTCCCACTCCCTTTGATTATCATATACAAAAAAGTATCTTCCACTTTCCTACCAAATCTCTCTGTATTCTGGCACAAAAATGAAGGGAAGGTGCTAGTGGTTTTTCATTGGGTCAATACCCCTGCCGGGTTCCTCTTTTTGTGCTACTCCTACTCCTAGGGCGGGAAAAAGATAAGAAAAGGCAAAGCTGATCTACGACCAACCTATTAGGTGGGCCGACCTTAGACTTGACAACTCGATGTAATAGAGCATCAGCGAAGTATTTGAGTAGCCTCTTGGCCGATTACAACGGCACGCTTACTGATAGGGATTATAGATCCTAGACGGCCCCCTCAAATTCAAACATGTGGGCGAAAAATGCTATCCTGCTCTATTGTTGCGTAGTAATAGAAGCCTGCTCATGCTGCTTCGGCGGCGCTTTTTCGCCTTCTCTTCGCTCTAGACAAGAGCGCTAGTGGACACGGGGAGGGAGGAGGTGAAGTGTGTCGTTCGTAATGGAAAGAAAGATAGCACTACTTCGTCTCTTTGTTGGACTGCCGGGACCTGCGGGAGTGCCCGGATCTTGCTTTGAATTAGAATCTACTACTCGAAGACCCACATTTCTAGATCCCTCCGTGCTTATCCCCCACCTAATGTGTCGTCCTCCATGAATGTGGCACCTGTATTGAGGAATGTGTCATCTGTATAAAAGAGTAAGGAAGTCCCAAGGGTTCGGTTGTTCGCCGATTCAAGTGGTACGTGAGTTGGGTTTAGAACGTTGTGAGATAGTTCGGTTCCTATCTACCGTTGGTGTTAAAGGGAGAACTGCGAGGAGTCAATCGACCATGAGGTCTACCCTTTTAGAATTCATTATATTTAAGCGTAACGTAAAAAGCTCCTTCTCATCTTGCTTGGTTTTGAAGTTCTAGAATGTTGTATGTGGGATTGTAGGGGTAAAGGGTGGGCGGCCCCTTTACGCTTTAGGATGGTTAGTATTTCTTCTCTTAGGATTTTAACTGGTGACAAAGCAAGCAAAAATCCGAGAGAGCTAGCTAGTGAATCGAGTTGCCTCTTCTCTTATGATATATTTTAGACTCCTCGAATACAATGGGATTTCACACCTGGCGAATCTTTCACTCTACCTCCTCTTATTAAGACCATAGAATGTTCCTGTAAATTATGACCTTCGCCCGGAATGTGAGCAAATATTTCATGTCGATTGCTCAACCGGGTTTTGTGCTCGTAGGAGTGCTATGGGAGTAACAACCTATCTTATCCAATTAAAATATGGGTGGTTATTGTTAGTTCATAGGTTGGCTAGTTACACCCCATCTTTTTAACACCGGATTTCGTAATGAATCTTTGGATTATAAAGATTGGCTTAAAAGCGCCCGTGTACTCGTCACAAGCTCTTGGATCCCATGGCTAAGGCTGACTTTGCTGGATTATAGGAATCTACTTTTTATGGTTGGCATCGGCGGAAGCAACGCGGGGAATCTCGAAACTTCACCCCCTGCGATGAGCCAACAGGGCGGTCTTCCCGGAGGGAATGCAGCGCTCCCGAAGCGAGAAAGGGGATTGGCTCGCCGGCAGCGGGCGCTGCGTCAACAAGGCCCTTGGGCGACATTCCAGGTATCTCGAATTCCTATTCAGAGGGATACGGGACAGAGCAACTCGAAGTTAGGCAAGCGCTTGTCGCTTGACTAACAAGTGATAAACTTTACTTTAAGAAAGGGGGCGCGCTAGCTGGAATCAAAAGCGCTAACGAGCAAGAAAGGTAGCCTATCTTTAGTTTAGATAGGCTCGAAGCTATTCGCAGGGGATCGTCAGATACTTTATTAATAACATAGAAGGGGCTTTTCATGGATCTGTCGGAAATTTTCAAATCTATGAAAAGACATCGACATCTAAGGCAATGAAATTGTTCAAGAAAGTCAATTACTGAGAGAAGTGGTGATCTCGTCTTGCTTGTTGGGAGAGAGGAAGCTTCCGGACCCGGTTCACCAGGTTCTACCACTACAGGGCCCAATCATACTCAAAAGAAGAGTTTGATCCTGGCTCAGAAGGAACGCTAGCTATATGCTTAACACATGCAAGTCGAACGTTGTTTTCAGGGAGCTGGGCAGAAAGAAAAAAGGCGGCCCACGGGAAAACGTTTGCAGATGCGATCATGAATCGAACCAGATCAAAACATTCAACTGTCGACAGACAAACTTTGCACAGACGTGGTGATCAGTTGGACCTTTTATTAATTAACATATCTTTTTTTACCTCCTCCTTTCTTAATCCACAGGAGATTTATATTACTGTTCAAGTTAGTGAAGTTATTTCAGTCTAATTCGACCTATCTCAAGGTCAGGCGCGGATGGGCACATTGAACTATCCATGTGGTTGAGAGAAAAAATGGACATTGAGAGTTATATGTGGAGTCCACAACCACGTAATTCCATCGGTTTTAAGGGGTCATGCATATGCTGGATGTTTGACTCTTGCCCAATATCGAAAAGTGGAGCGTGAATTGGGTCGGGGTTGAAACCGAGACATATATTGAAATCCGTGCAATTAGAAGATCTTGAAAATGTCACAACCATCCGGAAAATTTACAATACCGGTTTGAAGATGAGGATGGAACAAGCTGAAAGAAGACTACCATTACAACAAGTACTTCATACGTTGAAGGAACGCGGATACTATGTGAGTGCAAGGAGATGTCCAAACTCCGATGAGGTGGCTGATTTTTTTTTATCTCACATCCCGATTCTAGGCATTTGCTCAACATGTTCCCTTATGTTATTATGATGGGCTCGGCGTACAAGACCAATGAGTAAGTATTCTTGTTCTAACTTTGTTTGATAGAAGTCTATCTTATCGCACAACACTTTTACCTAATCCTTTTTTTTTGTATTATTTCTAGATATAATATGTCGTTGTTGGAGATCGTCAGCATCACAAGCTCAAAAAAAGCTTTTGCAATTGCTTTTGTATTCATGGCACACGAGAACAAAGATCACTATAAGTGGGCTTTAAGGAGACTTCGTCATTTGTGTTATGACAAGATACCGGAAGTGATTGCCACTGATCGAGAGTTGGGTCTTATATGTGCCTTGGGTGAATTCTTTTCGGAGGCGAAACATATTTTGTGCATGTTCCATAAAAAGAGCAATATTGGAAGTAGAGCGGGTGTCGTTTTGTGTTGTAAGGAAGTACAAGCCGTCTTTGCATCAAAGTGTCATGCCTTGTTCGAGTCAAGATCAAGTGAAAGCTACAAAACGGAGTTTGACGGAAATGAGGGTCCATTGGGCACCTTATCCGAGGTTAATGAACTATCTCGAGATGACGTGGTTCACCCCATACAAGGAGGCAATCGTTCGATAATGGTGTGACTTATATCATCATTTTGACACAAGAACGACAAATGCATAAGAAATTTTATTTTAATCCATTCGCTTCTCATAAGTTCAAAGTTTGTTCTTGTGGATAATTTATCTTTTTATTTTTGTAGGTGTGAGTCCGCACACAAATTACTCAAACAAACTCTAGATTCGAGTGTTGGAGGATTTCAGTCGGTGTGTGACAACATACATTTGATGGTCACGGATCAAATCCAGAAGATACAAGTTTCGTTAGAGATGTCATGATGGGTAAGGATTCCTCAGGAGGTGCATATACCGATATCTGGCTTGCTTTAGAGATTACGTCACCAGTGAGTGTTTCACGCTCTTGTTGGATAACTACACCAAAACTAGGAGGACAAGAGATTATGATGTATGTCGGCATAGTTATTGGAGAGAAGCTCATGGAGTGCGATGTGTGCATGACTTTATCATAGCAATCCGGGCAAGGAGATCTATAACATTAAATCAGATTCACCCATTTTGAACGCAAGTTCATTGGATTCCAGTTACATTTCCCAATGGTGACATGGATGATGATGATGATGATGATCCCATCAATCTGAGCCTAGTGCCGTTGAACAGATTTAGAGAAAGAATGGACTCAAACACGCTCACCCCCGATGAGATGGAGAAGATGACATCTTGCTTCGAGGACATTGGAAACCCGGGAAGTACCACGATGAAAGAGCCAACATAAAAGGCCCGAGCCAAGAGAAGACCGCCAACGATCATGCACGCTATGATAAATAAGCATGTAAGGACGTGCATTCGCTGGGCGAGACTCTTAAATGAGCGGGATAGGGTGCAATGACACGGTTTGTACGTATCCAAACTGGCGTAAGAAGCAATCTGACATATAGGGCTCCTCGATGTCACGTATCCGTATAATGCCTCTATACCTTGATATCGCATGCTCGCCTCCAAAATCGAGGACCCGATCATCATATGGCATGAACTTCACGTCCTCATCCCTCATCTGGTCAAGTTGTGCTCGTAATGCCCGAACCCTCCGTAGACTAGTAGGTGGTGTCTTCAGGACGAAAAGTCTCGAAGACCAACGCACGTGTCCATGCATGCATACATCCTCTACGGCCGCACACCCTAAGGAAGGGAAGTGTGCATATATCCAGAACTGTATGAATAAATATAAATTAGTTTGCAATCAACATCCAAGACGCTTCCCGTAAATTAGTTTGTAATCAACATCCAGAACTACATACCTGTATTAAGGTCGTGCTTCCTCCCATCATCGCCACACCCGACCTAGATGCCTCCCCTAGCTGCATGTCCAAAAATGCAAGTGTCCTAGTGCCCCATGCATAACTAGACATCCTGTCATGATCCCTCACCAAGTCGATAATCCATGATCTGAGCTTGTTGGTCATTTTGTCGACTACCAACGTTGATGCTATGGAAAACAATAGATACGCGGATGTAATGGTGATTTGAGGGGCATCTAACTGACCCAACATGTCATCGACAATACTCCTCAAAAGGTCGATGTACACCTGCATGTGGTGCTGCTCGACACTCTCCGAGGACAATCCAAAAGCGTCGATGAGCCACTCCAATCTCGATCGCCTGAAGTAAGTAGCACATCTCCATCGACTGCAAGTCCCATAATAATCTAGACATCATGAAGCATAATGCTCATCTCTCCCATGACATATGAAATGTGTTAGTCTCGGGGTGCCACCTCTTTATGAACGCCGTAATCAATGAATGATCGACACCAAAAAAATCAACATCCTCCAAATCCATAAGTCCGCTACGTCTCGCCATACCAAACCACGAATCAGGGTCATCCACATAACGACGCCAAACATGTATCTTCTTTATCTCAACAAGTCTCTTCACGACTCTAAGTGTCTTGTCCCAATGCTATGTTTATGTCAAGTATATTCAATAAAATTAAAAAATTTGTTTTAAATATTTTTATACCAAAATTTTGTAAAAACAAGAAAATTATATGTCGTCGTCTCATATCGCTCTAGCTCTGTGGTTAACGTAATATGTCAACAACTCCGGATGTATGTGCTCCGCCGGTATCTGATCCTTCTCCGGTAGCTGACCCTCCTCCTCTCGTATCTCCTCATCTGGATGTATATGCTCCTCATGTATCTGGTCATGCTCATCAACTACCTGCTCATCATGTCTAATGTCCAGTAGATGCCATCATCACTTGACCCCTCTGTATGATAATCGATATCATAGTGTGATGATGATAATGTTGCAGCCTCGGCATCTACCTCAACGCGAACAAGAGACGACTGCTCCTCGGTGGGTACATCTGTGTCAGTAGGAGGAGTTGATTGCTCCTCCATAGGTACATCAACATCGGCAGGAGGTGCATGCTCCTCGATAGGTGCGTGCTCCTCGATATGTACCACTCCATCTCTCCCAGCTCGACGTGCGGATGTTGTCAATAGTCTCATCTCATCTTCCGTCTTTCATTTTTTTTAACATTTCTATACACAATCTGTATTTTTAGAAATATGAGATTATTTTGCTTAAAGCTACAAAATGCGAATTTTATTTTATCCAACTTTATTAGCTTTTCTTTTAAGGGCTTTTGTTCAGGTACGGTTCAATTAATGCGCTACGGTCGTACGGCCGCCCGTACGGCCGACACGTGTCCCGAATTTTTTTTTTTTTTTTTCTCTTTTCTGAACGATTTTTTTTTTCCATAATCGAATGAAAATTTGTTTGAACTACCATGTTATAATTTATGCACTATTCTCCTATAAACTTTGAACTATTCCCATATAATCCATGAACTATTACTTTTTAATATATTTTATCAAATTATTCATAAATTAATCGTTTATATGAACTATTCAATTGTAATTCATGAACTATCATTTTATAAGTTATGCACTATCCTTTATAAATTTTGCACTTTGAACTATTCTATTATAATTCATGAACTATCCCATAATAAGTTTTGAACTATTACTTTCGCTCATTTATAATTTTTGCACTATGAACTATTCTATTATAATTCATGAACTATCCTTTTAGAAGTTATGAACTATTCCTTAATATGTTTTGAACTATTACTTTCATTTCTTTATAAATTTTGCACTATGAACTATTCTATTATAATTCATGAACTATCCTTTTATAAGTTATGAACTATTCCATAATAAGTTTTGAACTATTACTTTTACTTGTTTTTTTTTTCGGGACACGTGTCGGCCGTACGGTCGGCCGCACGGCCGTACCGGAATAATGTGCCTTACTTGAATAACACCCTTCTTTTAAGTTAGAAATATGCGATTTTTATATTTATTATTTATTTAATTTTTAAAGTTATCAATATACGATTATTTTGTTTAAAGTTACAAATAAGCTATTTTTATATTTAGAATATGTTTCAATTTTTAAATCTAAAATTTATTTTAATTTTTAAACTTACAAATATACGATTTTTATTATTTATATAAAAATTTAAACGATGTTATTTTTTATTTGAAAATTTTAAATTTACAAATATGCAATTATTTTTAAAGTCAAAAATATGCGATTTTTATTTTTAAAGTTACAAAGATGCAACTATTTTGTTTGAATTTACAAATATATGATTTTTCATTATTTAAATGAACAATTAAACGATGTTAAAAAACTTCTAACTTTATTTTAATTTTTTTACATTAGACGTATACGATTTTATTTTTCTAAATTTATTCGATATTAAAAAAATTAGAAATACAAAATTTTTACTTGTTTTTAACTTTTTTTGAACTTTTGTAATACCCCAAATTCTGAGAACTCGGGGAGCTACTGGTTAGGACCTCACAATGGGTCCCGACCTTAGTTTGACAACAATTTTACTTGGATCTTACAACAAGGCACAAATGTATTTAAAACAATTTCAAAACATATTATTTTTAATGTATGAATGTACACATGTGACAGCCTTACAAAACATATATATAGATACATAACATGCATGTCGTACGAGAGACCCCCTGTCCCCATCTAATGAATACGTGGACCCGGCTGACCATCCGTTCCGGATCTCTCTACTACTGTCTATCTCTACAAATCTACAACACGGATAAAACCGTTAGCTAACATTCTATGCATAAGTATAAAGGTAAAAGCACAAACACACAACATACACAATCAACATGCAACACTCAATCCTTTTTATTATCTTTTAATTAGGTGATATGTCATTACTAATCATACTTATTTTGTGACACGAGGGATTCCCAAACCTCGTCCCTGTCCCCGTTTACCAACGCGGAATGGTACTAATGCATCTGACCGTCTACCTGACTGGGCTGGTCGTAGGGAACCTCCTAGACTCTCGCAAGAGCTAGGCAGATGATGTCACGACCCGTTATCATACACTTGGGTCAATTATGTAAATAATAAAGTCAGCCTAATCCGGTTTTTTTATTTATTATAACTAACAAACACCACTCATACACATTATACTCATACAAGAAGCCAGCTAAGTAAGTCCGTGGACTTACCTGAATCTGATCTCGACTTTCTAATTCACAAATTTATCTGTACAGTAGTAATTCAGTGGCTTGTCAAGTGTGTCAGCACACTTTCTAGGTGATTAGAAGTCTAAGACTTCTAAGATAATAGGTCTTAATAGAACGGAATTGATTACAGTATTAATTTATGGTAAAATGACTATTTTACCCTTGGTCTCGAAACTTCCAAAAATTCCATAATTTATGTCTAAACTCTTAATTGAGACTAAAATGTCATATTCTAACTCATAAAGATGAGTTTGATTACAAACTGGCAATTTACACATTCTTCTTATTTTCCGAAAGGTCATTAAGATCCAACTTCGGCTTCAAATATAAAACTCGAATAAATTTATAAAATTTCCGAAATAATTTCTTAGGTCCTCTATGATATCCCATCTACTCATAGGAGAAAGAATTTCTTAAAACTGTTAAAGTATCACTTCTACAAATATTTCTAAAGTTGGTTACAACACTTAACAAATAACACACTGTCTTAACTTTGAAAAATCATAACTCCTAAACTACTCGCTGGATTTATCCCAAATTTTGATATGTTCTACTATAAAATCTTATCTATAATATATCCAAAATTCAGCCGCAAAGGAGATCAAAATCCTATTTAAAACTATCTCACAAAACCGAATTTCAGCACAATAGAAAAACTGTTTACGACTCAATCTTTGAAAAATCATAAATCCCAAACCACTCGCTGGATTCCTCTCAAATTTTTATATGTTCTACAACAATATGTCAACTATATTATATCCAAAATTCAAGCCCAACGGAGATCAAGAGCTTATTCAAAACCATCTCACAAAACAGAATCACTTGCTGTTTTCCCCAACACTCATCACATATATAAAAACTGCATGAGGCGTCAACTTTGGAACACCATAACTCTCAAACCGTAGCTCCGATTCCTCTCAAATTTTAGTATGTTATACTATACAATATCGACTAAAACATATCCAAAAATCAGTAGTAAAGGTGGAGTCTAACCTACCCAAAACTGGAGCCGAAGTTGACTGTTCTTCACAGTTTCTGGAATTCAAACTGAACGTGCAAATGGTCCAAGGTTCGGAACTCACCTCTTTCGTTTTGTACCAAGGTAGGGAAAGTCACCAGCTGCAAGTTTGATTCTCTGTACATGACAAAACCATGATCTAAATCTTCCTTCATGTACAACTATAGAGAGAAGGGAAGAATGGTTTGATTTCTTACCAAAGGAGGGCTGTAGAGGGTTGCTACTACTGTCAAGGGTGTAGGGAAGCTGCTGATTGTCACCACAGGAGGGGAAAGGAGATGCGAAGACTCACCACTGCTGCACTCGTCTACTGGCTGTGCAGAAGGGAGGCGTCGAAGCTGTGCACGAAGAGGAGCACTCTCTCCCGACTTCTGCTTGCTGTGCGCGACCGAAGAGAAGAAGGGAGGGCCAGAGATCTTCACCGACTGCACTTCCGCCGGGCTATGTCCAAAGGGTAGGGGTAGGGGTGGCTAAAGGCGCCGGCTAGGGTTTGTAGAAGACTCGTCCAAGGCGGATCAGTGGGTGCTGTTGCGAGGCTTGCTGTCCGGGCAGATGGCTGGGAAGCTGTACGTAGAGAAGGGAGGGGAAAGTGCGCAGAACGTGGGCAGAAGGAAGGTGAAGATCGGCTGGATTGGCTCTTTGTTTCTGCGCAAATCCAAGAGCAGTTACAGGAGTCTTCAATCCCTCAACAGCCGTTACGTATGGCAAGGAAGGAGAAGGGGAGCGGCTGTTGCGTGGGCTGAAGCGAGACTGAGGCAGAGTTGGGCTGGCGTGAGGCAAGCGGGCCTGCTGGGCTTCCTACGCGAGAGCTGCTCGAGGCTGCCGGGCTTGTCATCCTTCAAGGCATGGGCTGGAACAAGGAGGCCAAGGTGAGATGAAATAGAAGATGAAGGGAGTGGGCTTAAAACATAGGCAAAAGGTTGGGCTGAAGTTGTAAAAACAAAGGTGGGCTGAGTTGTCAAAACTCGTCATGGCTTTGTCAGGCCCATGAATGACTTCGTCACAGAGTTGTCGGGCTTCGTCATGACCTCGTCTCAGCTCTGTCATGGTCTCGTCACAGCTTTGTCACATTCTCGTCTCAGCCTTGTCATGATCTCGTCTAAAGTCGTCGTTAAAGATTAATTATAAGAATTAGGGTTTGATATAATTCTATCATTTTATGTGAATTAAATTCTACATAAAATGATAAATAATTATAAGAATTAGGATTTGATATAATTCTATCATTTTATGTGAATTAAATTCTACATAAAATGATAAATAATTATAAGAATTAGGATTTGATATAATTCTATCATTTTATGTGAATTAAATTCTATATAAAATGATAAATAATTATAAGAATTAGGGTTTGATATAATTCTATCATTTTATGTGAATTAAATTCTACATAAAATGATAAAATTTGTGAAGAAAGAAATACTAGATAGAATGGGAACCGCCAACGGTTCGAAGTCCGAATTGATTCGGAATTAAACGGAATAAAAATTTCGGATATTACACTTTTAAACTTAGAAATATCCTAAGCCCGACTGAACAACGCAATCTACATTTTTTGAAAGCTACAAATATGCAATTTTTATTGTTTTTTCTAACTTTATTTAAATTTTTTAAAGTCAGAGTGAGAGCTTCACACCATCAATAATGGCGATTCCAATTCCGGAAAAAGCACAAAAAATCTAATCTAATGTAATGCTAAATTCCGCAACTTTCAATTCCGATTCTTCTTTATCTAACAAATTCCTAATCTACTAAATATGAATTACAAACCGAGAAAAAATCACCTCGATTGCCGATAATCGATGTTTCCGTCTAGGATTTACATCCAATCGTTGTGGATCTACTATATTTGAGTCCCGATCCCGATCCATGTCTTCTTGGCAATAAGGTAATCTAAGAAATTTGATAAATCAATTTGGTAGTTAAGAGATCAACAACTACTTTGTAAACAGATAGCTTCCATTGAAGCACAAGCAAGAAGCACACGTTAACTTCAATCAAACTCACTATTGCCGTCAAATTTAAAATCAAGAAGAAGAAGTTGGGACAATCAACCACAAATCAAGGAACCACTGTTTGTAATCAAGAAGTTTAAGCTATTTGATAATAGAAATCAACAACTCTTTCCATTGCATCAAAAGCAACAAAAAAATCTGTTGGTGGTGGTGCGAGGCGTACAGGTGTAGGCGGTGGTGCAAGTGCTAGACGGCGGAGGTGCGGTGAGAGGCAACAGAGGTGCGGCGTGAGGTGACGGAGGCGCAGTGTGAGGCAGCGACGAAGATAGAAGAAGAAGAAGAAACGGCGGAGGACGAAATGAAATGGGACGGCTGTTGTGCAAGGCGGGGTTTAAAACCCTTGCCTGGAGCGCAAGACATCATGCCCGGGGGCGGACTCGCATTATGCCTACGCCCCACTAACCCATTGTGCCTCCGCCCCAAACGCATATTTGGGCTCCGCTGCATTGATAAAATCTGGATCCTCGTAAACACGATCCGACTACTTTGCCTCGTAAGTAATTTTCCGACTGACTAGATAAAATCACTTTTTTTAAATCTAATTTTTATTTTTTTTTATTATAATAAAAGTTAATAAGTTTTACTTATTTTCAAATTAAAATAAAATATAGAAATTAAATTTATAACTAACTCAAAAGTAAATAAAATTTTCTAAAATTTTATTTTGAGTAAGGATACATAATTAGTTTTAAAACTTATTATGACCATATTAAATTTTGAACTTATTAATTTTATAAAATACTTAGTAATGATTATAGAAGTATTTTTTATGTTTTAAGTTTAAAATTTTTTAATTTTAAAAGTGCAGAAAAGTTTATTTGAAACTAGTTATGTAACCTTATTTTTACAATAAAAGTATAGTAAATTTTTATTTATTTTTTAATTAGCTTTAAACTTAATTTATATATTTTATTTCAATTATATATAAAAAATTACTATAGTTTTTGTTTTAGTTCACAAAATTTTTTTAAAAAGCTTTAAAATTTACTTTTTTTTTAAAGATTTTTAAATTGATAAAAAATTATACATTACTTAGTATTTTATAAAATTAATATGTAATATTATCATAAATAGTTTTCTATTTTTCTATATTTATAATTTTATTATTGAATTTTTAATGATATATATCAAGAAAGGGTACAAAGGAAAAACAAATCAAGTCATGGCAGTACCAAGATAAACTTAAAAACTTGTGGATACCAAAAGAAATAATTTAAACTCGAAGGGCGCCAAGAGGGAAAATTCATGAATTAATTATCCAAATTCCCCCAGTAGTAGAATGTCACGAGGGGAATATCATGTTAGGCATTCATATGATGGATAAGATGCATGTCAAGAAGCATTGCTTCAAATCTGCCAACTACGGTGTTTGTCGCGACACTTTGCGTGTGAAACTCACAACTCGAACACTACCCAAACTATCTCCAACAACTGCACTAAAACCCACCACCAAGTCATCAAATAGGGTTGCATTAGTGTTGACCTTGTAATACCCAGGTGGAGGTGTTATCCAAACAGATCACAATGGAGGTTGTAGAGCTGCCAAAGAACTAGAAAGTTGGTGATGTTTATAGTTGCAACATACCTCGATAGGGCGAAAGAGATGACAAAATCCCTCCATGGAGACGGTTGAAAAATCTCTTCATTGTGAGCCGTCCAAATAATCCAGCAGGTAACGGAGAAGTCCTCACCTCACTTCGTCCCACCGAGTGTCATAACATGGTCCAACACATCACGGAGAAGCATACCCTGAGAAGGCATTATGGAAATTTGAAGAACGCATAGGTGCATAATAAGGATATAAATACTCTAGAAGGGGGTTGAATAGAGCATGAGAACTTTTTACAATATCTTATATCAAGGCTTTGAAAGTGATTTCAAGGCCTTGAAGTCGATTTGTGCGTCTAGTGACAATACTGGTTTTCAAGGCTTTGAAAGGGGTTCCAAGGCCTTGACTTCGAAACCTGCAAAGCAACATTAGTCACAATATACGCGATATGAAATGCGAAATTAAAAGATCGACATAGTGATATGTTTACGAAGTTAAGCTCTAACAGCCTACGTCTCCGTCCTAAGGTTTCTTTACCCTAGGATCTAACTATCTATTATCTGCTCAAAGAGTCCTAGATACAACCTAGAAGAAATCCCCTTCTTCATTCATTGTAGCCTCAATGCTACGATCTAGTCAACTCTAACCTAGCAATAATAGTCGAGTTACTTCGTAGAGTAACCCACACTCAAGTATAACACTCTGTAGGTATTCCAATGAAGCTATAGTGTTTTTCTCACTCTAACGATGTAAACGTTTGTAAGCTAAGAGGAAGAAAAACTTTTGGAACGAATGAAGATGTTTTGATCGCTTGAAGACTTAGATGTTTCCGTGTAAGCTTGTTTTTGCTCTCTTCAATCGCATCTTCATTTATAGTCTTCTATGGAGAATTCTTTTAGCCGTTGTAAGATATCCATTGTAACGTTCTTCTTCCTCCATGGAAAACGGTGCTTGGTTGAGATGAAGTAGCCGTTGTAAGATCTTCTATCTTCTTCATCTACTTCTTTTCTTTGACGCACGTCGGGAATCTTCATTTTCATGATCTTCTCTTGTTGTTGAAAGTGCCATTGAAGATCTTTGTTTGTTGAAGATCCTATATCTTCTCTCTTGGATGTGCCGTTGAAGATATCCCTTTGATCGAGATCTTCTTGAGTGGAATCCGTGTGGAAGATTTTGTCCTATCCTCTTGCGTCTTCGGTTAAGATCTTGATGATATCTTATTGTTGTGGCCGAGATCTTATCTTCAAATCCATTTGAAGATCTTCTTGTTGGCTGGCCGAGATCTTCTTAAAATCTTGTTTGAAGATCTTCTTGTTATCCTTGGTAGATATCTTTGCTTTGGTTGCTGAGATCTTCGAATCTCATACTTGAAACCCTTCAGCCGAATCCTCCTTTGTAACGCTTTTCAAGGCTTCAACGTTTGTCCTTTGAAATGCTTTCCAAGAACTCCGTGCTTGTCTTTTGTAATGTGTTTCAAGGCATGCGTTCTTCCTTTGAAATGCTTTTCAAGGCCTGCACACAATTAACAAACACAAACCAAAACATGTAGTCTAGAAATACAATCGATATTTGTTAGTTTATAAAACCGCTCATAAATGTTTACGTCTTCCATCATCCACATAGACAATTCATAATCAAGGTAGAGTTATCAAAATGAAATCGAGAAGGGGAGTATGTTGCCATTGTTGCTGAGCATGAGAATATACAAAGAGCATGTGCAAGACAAACCCCTCTAAGCCACCATTACAACGGTTGTAGTTTGGGTCGGCTAGGATATGTCAATAAAAAAAGACGCTTCTATACGGCAAGCGTATTGGTTAGTAAACGTCAATTAAATACTCGAAGTTTGGGAGGAACTTGTAAATGCAAAATGAAATTGAGCCAAGGGGGGATTGTTCAATCAGGCAACACTGGCATACCAAGCAAACCAAACTAGTATTCAGACTTGACGTTGTAAATACCAATTGTTGTGAACCATGCACGACAATCGGGCACCATACGGTATGTTAGTGGAATAATCAGAATATTTGATTCATCTTGGGCCGAGAAGAGTGCTGAAATTGTAGCAACATTCTATATATGTAACTCTTAATCAATCAGATTAGCAACAATCTTACTCTCATCCATGGAAGATATTAGAGTTAGTAAATGGCATATTCTAAAAAAAATGAAGGAATCCATTGGTAATTCCAAATCATAACAACATTTCCAACACCAATATTCCACCCAAGACCATAGAACAATATAGATTTGGCACCCCAAATATTAGCCCAAGTGTAACTCGGGTTATAACCCCTTGAGAGTCTACAACGGTGGTCCGAGGATTATATCTTCGTTTTTGTAACACCTCAAATCCGCGGGACTCGGGATGCTACGGGTTGGGACCTCACAATGGGTCCCGACCCTTACCTTGACAAAAATTTCACCGGACCTTTCCAACATGGCACAAATAAAAGCAAAACCGAAATTACTTTTTATGCAAATGATAAGAAACCCGAAGGAAAACAACAAAAGACTTCAACCGAGATACAACACGAAACCGAACGCCAAATACACGGCATACAAAACACAACAACCGAAGGACAAAACACAATTTCACTCCATCCAAAAACCCTTCCTAAAATGTACGGACCCCGGCTGCCCACTCTTCCGGATCTCTCGGCCGCATTCCTAATCTGCAAGGCAATCTACAACAATCGGTATAAAACCGTTAGCTCATATTTGAAGCATTAGAATTAATGGGAAAGGCACATACACAAGTAGGGCACCGCAAGCACACAACATACTTAAAAGCACACCAATCCGGTTTATTATCTTTATTATTATTAAGTCGTATCCCGTTCTAATTCAACTTAAGTTATGACACGAGAGTCAACGAAACTCGCCTCAGTCCCTACTTACCGGCATGAAATGGTACTGATGCACCGACCGTCTACCAGCACGAGAGAGTCGCCGAGAACCTCCTAGCTCTCGCGGGAGCTAAGGAAGTTGTCACCGCCCGTTATCATATACTTGAGCCAAAATAATATAAAGGTTGGTAATCCTAATTCCGGTTTAGTTGTTATAAACAATAAGTAATAAACACATACCACCAAACACACATCAATGCTAATACAAGGAATACGAGCTAAGTAAGTCCGGAGACTTACCTTATCGCCACACTCAACTCACAACACTCTCGCTTCCCCTGGGAAGGAGTCCACAACCTGCTCACAAGAAGATAACTATATTAACAACTCACTCAACTCAAGAAGTCTAAGACTTCTACACAAATGATATGCGCGAGATCATTTGACTCACATTCTAGGACCGCATCCTAAAATCTCTCATGCTTACATCACACTCAACACAAGCTAGAAGTCCTTAGACTTCTAGACCCTATGATCTCGCAAGATCATAACCCATAACCATACTAGGATATACATGCCTCGTGTAAAAAATCTCAACGGTATCAACACTATGCTAGGATACGCATATTCTAGCCCATAATCTCAACAACTACATACTCAAATTCTCAAACCTCACAAGCCTCACAAGATAACATCAACACCTCAAGCTTAGAATCAACATCAATCCATCAAACGATATTAAATCCTCAAAACTCACCTAAGGTTCAAAACCACTACTTGACATTCTCACTAGGTTATGCTAGATCCAACCTAGCATGATACTACCATAAAACATAACTAGATCGAGAAAGGTACTCACACGAGGTCGAAGACGGAAGAAGATCTACGAATGTCGAATGCGGATTCGTTAGGCCATTATCGGGGTCGTTTCCGAACCTAACACCAAAACTAAACAAGTTTAGCTCATACGCTAAACTTGAACGGAATATATATTATATACAAATTTAAGGAAAACCCGTTTTCAAAAGTCAGCGTTGAAACTCGTTAAACCCTTCCGGACGAAGATATGAAATTAAACCACTTGGTCGTAAACCCGAAATTACAACTTGAACCATAAAGATATAGAATCCGTAATTATATTTTCCGAGCAATCTGAACAACATCATAAACCCAATGGTAAAACTCGTTCTCAAAGCCAAGGATAAACAAAACCGTTCAACCATTTTCCGGGCAAAATATACAACCTTGTAAATGTGGGTTATAAACCGCAAATAAAACTTTGGCCATAATCCGAAATTTATCCAACAAAGGGCTCAATTGCTAAAATGTGAAAACTGGGTCACAAACTGTACTAATAAATATGGCCAATATATGTAATTAACTTTCTACAGTGGCATAAATGTAAACTTCCAAAACTGTGGGTCAAAACTGCAATATAAACATATGGGGCACAATCTGTAATCATGGCAAAAGAGAGGGTCCCCGATTTAACTAACCCTAAGGGTTTTAAATCGTTTCACGCTTGCTGAGGAAAGGCAAGCAGGGCGGCGGCTAGCAGGAGGCAGATGAGGCGGCAAGTGGTGAGGGAAGACAGCCATCCCGGGGAGGCTCGATCGGTGGCGGAGGAGGGACTACGCAGGGGTTCTGATGGCGAGGAGCAAGGCGAGGCAGTGACAAGGCGTGGCGTCCCGGCGAGTGACGGCGGCTCTCCCAGGCGACAGAAGCAACAAAAGGCGAAAGGAGGGAGAGAGAATAAAGGGCTGCAGGAGGTGGTAACCTTCGATCCGGCGGCAGCAATGGCTTTCTGGTGGGTCTCCGTTTGGCTCCGGCAGAGACTTTCCCGACTGAGAGGGAAGAAGAGCAGGGTGGAGCGTCTCCCTGCGTTTGGCGACTCGACAGAGGAGGGAGGAAGCCAACGGCGGGGAGATCTTGGCGGCAACTCTTCTCTTCCTGGTGAGGCTCGATGCAGGTGACTCGAGAGAGAGAAGAGTCATTGGGGTTGGTGGGGTGGTGGTTCTCCGGCAGCAGGGTGCAGAGGCAAAGGAGATGGGAGGGGGAAGGGGAGAGGATGGAGAAGCAGACAGATGGTGAGGAGAAGGGGAGAGGATGGAGAAGCAGAGGGAGTGGTGGAGTATGATGGTGCGTGAGAGAAGAAAGCACAGAGAATAGAGGGTCGAGTATCACTGGCAAGGAACAAAGGGAGAGTTTGGTCATAGTGAGAAGCAGAGGTCGGCATAAGCTGCTAGCTAGGATCACAGGGAGGTGCTCAAAGCAGCTAGGCGACACAAGGCAACGAGGAGACGCCTACCTCAGGCTGGAAAGCGTGAGGAAGAAAGAAAAAAAAGAAAAGAGATAAAAAAAAATCAAATGGGAAATCGGAAATGAATAAACTCGATGAAAGCATTCGGAACGGGATTTTCGAATCGGAAAACTTTCCCGATTTTTCCGAAAATAATTGTACGGATAGATGTGCACGTATCCAATATATAAATATACCCGGGAAGATATTTTACGTCGTAAAATACTTCTAATAAAATAGTTAAGGTAGAAAAATTATCGATAAAAGTAGGAATATAAATATCGAAACGCACCCAATAAACGGGGCGTTACATTAGATCCCCCCTAAAAACAAGTTTTGTCCCGAAACTTGCTATGCGTCAAGCTTCTTGATCTCTAAGGTCGAGGTATAAACTCACTACTAGGAAGGCTTAGACCTTCTAATCTATATACACAAACTGCTCAAACTACCATCGCAAGATATAACAGGTCATATAACACATTCACACACAAGGCACAAACTATACATAACTCAACCAAGGGAAGAACTAGGTCTAACCCGTTGATTCTATCGAAGCTACTAACTCGGCGTAAAACTCAACCAAAGATACTATACTCCGTCTTCCTATTAGCCTCTTCGGTTCTTCGTCTACGACTAAATCACCAGAACTGACCACACGTCTCGAATCATGCATCTACCCTCTCGCCTGATACATATGAAACACCGGGTGAACACTCTCTACTCTTGGCGGCAATAAGACACTTCTCCAACTCGTGCTAAGATCTCAAAAGGGTCCGATATATCGGAAACTCAACTTCTTTCTCGGGCCTTTCTCAAAGCGGCATTTCCATTATGTTTCTTCTTTGCTTGTCTCTAACCAAGAAGATCGAACCTCCAATTTATACCGTTGGCTTTGGTTCTAATTAAACCAAACTTTGATGTTACGTTTCCTCACTTCTTGTTGCAAGTTCCAAGTAACGAAGGAAGTACTTTACTTCACACTACTACTATTAATGAGACACATATGATACTACCTTTACCTTGTTCCTGAATACTCAATCAAGACTTGTCTTGGAGAATCACTTGTCCTCTTCAAACCCATCATACCTCGAGGCAATTTCAAACATGTCATCAATGAATCTCCTCTTAACCCTCAATAACTCCATTGTCAAATTTCGTCCCACTCAACCTCTTTGTCTTCCAAAACATCTTATCCAGGTTTGACCGACACATCCAAGAAAACTTGTAACTTCTTTCACATCCTTCGGGGGTTGTCATCCCGAGAAAACTTGTCATACAACTTTTCTCTTCTTCGAGAGTAGACCAAAATATCTTATCCGGGGCATTACTAAGCCCATATGGAATCACTACACCTCGTAGCGACAATGGTTTGTCCGGAATGCCGTATTTGTAATATCACATTCTCGAATTCTCAAATGACGACAACCAAACCTTAAATCCTTCTTAGAAGAGACTACCAACCCTTGCAACCGGTCGCGTAGATCATCTATCTATAGTGAGGGATACTCGTTCTTCATTGTTATCTTGTTCAGCTCACGGTAATCGATGTTCAAACGCAGAGAATTGTCCATCAACAATTCTTGTGTTCTCTTAATAACTTCAATCAAGAGTTTAAGATATATTCCAATATGAACTTCAAATCAAGGGTTCGAGATAACATTTGAAGTTCTTCGTAGCATTTCACTAATTCTAATGAACTCCTTTCAATAAGTTCTTGCAATTGCTCCTTCACTTGCTTCCACAACTCATGTCTCTTCACAAGTGTTATTCCATACGGCGCCTTAGACATCGGAATTAAATCAAGCTCGACCTTAGTGGAAAATTCCACATTCTGACGTATTGGAATCCGTGATATCTCAGGTTTCATCTTTTCTCTTCCCGTCACATATCGTAATAACCACACAATCTTGTCTTATCACTTTACAAGTGGTCATGATACTAATGATCTACCTCGATCTGTTGGGGTGACGTCCTTTGAAACACGTGTATTTTTCCATCTTTAGCTACAATATTTACCGTCTTCTTTCCGAGATCCTTCATCTCTTGAACTCGAGAGACTTGCTCGAGTCCTCTGACTCTTGTAGCCTTATTTAAGTATTCCTTTATATTACTCTCTTTCTCCCTCCTCGATGACATGATTGTAAAAATCTTCTAAGGTTTCTCACTTATGTGCAGCCATAAGGGTTCAAACTGCATGACTTAACCGTGCTTGAAAATAGTTGATATTATCTTCTTTGCTTTCCATGACATCCCAACATATGGAAGGAGCTCTTCGTCTTCTACATAAGCTTTCACCATAGACATCCTTTCTTCAAGTAGGCGTAGAAATTTATACTTCATTTTCTTATGTAACATCAAACCGACCATAGAGGCTCTAACCTCAACCTTTCTTGTACTCCTTGTACATCTCATATCGATACCAAACTTCAAAACCTCAGTCTTCTCTTACTCTCGTTGACCACCTTATGTACCTCTTGGTATCCATGAACAACTTCACAACCGTACTTGTATGCCTTCAGGCAAAATTTCCAACCATAATCACAAAAAGATCCACTCATTACTCCACCAAGCACTAACATTGTAATTCCAAGCTTGAAGTGTTGCCCTAATCTAGGTCCTCTCTTTCACGCCATAGCCACCATGTCTCTTCTATGTGAGTCTAGAAACTTGACTTATCTCTTACCCGCGGTAACATATCATCCATTTCATACCCTGCATCCTCCATATACTCCCGTTTACGTACCACCTCCATGACACCTTACCTTCTTCTTGATTCACTACTTCCCCTTTACCGTGGCTAAACTTTAAAACCTATAATTCGTGTTGTTCTCCGATATGCCAATTCCATGACCTACAAATGTCGCCTAAGGTCATCCAAATCACTCTGTAAGGGGTCCGCTAGAGTAACTTGCTTGAACCAATAATCGTTACTCGATTAAGACAATCGTGCATCCATTGACGTACTTCCTTACCATTGACATTGATCCACCGCGAATACTTTAATCTCTTGTTGTTGATCCTCTGTATGCCCATAATCTTGTTTACTTATCCCCTCTACACTCACAAATAGACAACACGCATCTATGCGTTCTCAATTGTCACCGATTAACTTGTATCTGACCTTCTCCAAAGTCAACGACTTATTATTCTATTACACTTATCATGTTATCATTCTTAGGAAGGCTACCCTCCTCGGGGTACTTTACCTTAAACTCCGTTAGTGCTTTCTTCATTTCATGCTTCCTTTTCTTTATAAGGTAATTATATCTTCTTTGCCTTGTTGTTCATATAACTCCCTTTCATAGACTTAACCATTCTTCCTTGATGTCTTTCAAGGGCACCTTCCCAAAGATTATAGCCCTAGCTAACATCCACTCGCGTTCCTCTTGGTTGGTATCTTAAGTCTCTCGATCAAAGCTCTTCGTTTCGTCTTTCATCTTCTTGGGGTCATCATTTATACCCACTTCCTCCTTCTTGGCGTTTCTTAGTCTTATCATCATAATGGAAATCGATCAACTCCACGTGAATCCCCACCATTGCCTTCTTTTCGTAAATCTCGAAATGTTGACACTTCACCTTTTGGCCCCTCCGTAAGCTTAAGTTATGTGTCTCTTTAATCTTTCGTAACTGGTTCAATCACACTTCTCATCTTGATTCCAAGGCTTAGAAGCACCTATAGAAAACTTTACGTCTTGGAGGAATACCACCTTTAACCTTGCTAGAGTGTACACGTCTCCTCTCTTATACGCATCTTTAGTTGCCCACGCGTCTTCTTGAAGAACCATAAGTTCATCATCTCTAGTTGGTCTCGTCGTTCTTCACACGTTGCTTCCTTGCAACCACTCTCATGTCTTCATTTTGCTTCCTTACTTGTATGACTTCCTTCTCAATTTTGTTTAAACTAACTCGAGGTTTTCTTTCACTTGTTTGTCCTTTGTTTACGTCATCTCTACTCCTCCTCTTAGACATCCCTTTACAGGAATCCGAGAAACTCCGTGGTGTTCGTTAGCACGAAAAGCTCAACTCGATAACTTGAGCATACTCATTTTCGTATGCATACTATCCTAAGCCAAAAGGCGTTGTCCAAGGGGGCGATGATAGTTTTCTATCATCTTATCTATAAGGTCCACTATCACTAATATGATATTTGCATACCATATGTTTATATATATATATATATATATATATATATATATATATATATATATAGAGTATAGATCATATGAGAACAAGCTTATCGCGTAATCATGAGAACAAATTCGTAATTATTATTAGTTTTGTTACGAAGGTGCAATATCGTTTAATGTATTATTCGTAGTTATTGTTGGTTGAGTGGATTATTCGTAGTTATTGTTGGTTGAATGGATTATTCCTAATTATTATTATTCGTAGTTATTATTAATTATGATATCTACTCTAAATCTCGACACTTAATACTCACCATCCGACGGTCTAAGATTGTTCTCATGATTACACGATAAGCCTATCTCATGGGAACCACACCCTATATATATATATATATATATATATATATATATATATATATATATATATATATATATATATATATATATATATATATTGTAACACCCCAAATTTTACAACTCGGGGAGTTACTAGTGAGGACCGCACAGTGGGTCCCGACCTTAGTTTGACAACAACTTAACATGATCTTACAACAAGGCACAGATAAGGAAAAACCGGAAATCATAAAATAATTCTTAACAATGTACGAATGTGACCAGAACAACTAACAGCCGGAAAACGTAATATAACAAGGTACGAAAAGAACGACAAGAAACAAAGTCCAACTGAAAAACCCACAAATACAGGAACTGTAAAACGTCCTAAAAGTACGACACCCCGACTGACCACTACCATCCGGATCACTCGGCATCTGCTCTAACCTGTGGCAAATCTACACAACATATCAACCGTTAGCTAACTATCCAAATATAAGTAGAATGACAACATCACAAACACAAGCAGAAACAAAATAAACAAACATCATGCTGGCACTCAACCGTTTATTATCTATTATTTAAGTGATTCACATTATTCAATTCAAGTTGTGACACGAGAGCTATTAACAGCTCTCGTCTCCGTTCCTTATCCAACTGGGTGTAGGTCTAGCTGACCTCCGCCGGTAGTGTGACCCACCAATTTCATTTCTAGTTGATTACCAATTAATTAACCCTGTTTAAAACAATAAGCGGAAAAGCGGAAAACGTAAATTTTTAAAACTTTATCTTACAACAATATTCACAACATATATACATACTAACATACGTCATAAACTCCGTTTAACCAAAACACAACTGTTTTAAAACCATGCAAAACATCCTAGGCGGTAGCATCCCATAACAGCCCACCTGATATGATCTCAAATCCAGGTGTTGAGTCCAACGTCCTTACCTTGATCAGGCCGAGTCTGAGTAGCTGAAAAATATGTGGATATAACAACAATGAGCCACACGCTCAGTAAGGGTATACAAATTGCACTCTCCCAATATATATAAGTATCTAATATCCCGTCCCCAAAGGACACTCTATACCCTTCCTCACATTCCAAAGTCGATCAATGCATACATATCCACATTCACATATAATTCCACAACCATTCACATCACATTTCACATAAACATTCAAGCATGTTATCACACATCACATATAAACATATCATCTCATATAAACATCAAATATCATCTCAACACATATAAATAATCATAACATAACATATAACATGCTAGACTCGATCGCATCGATGCATAGGTGATAATTAACTAACTAGCCCCAACTGATCGTACGAGATATTTTCTCATTGCTTTCGTATTTCTTTTCTTTCTTTCTTTCTTTTTTTTTCTTTTCGGTTGGCCAACCCGATAGCGTCATAGGCCCCCTGTAGATCAGGTAGCGACCTCGGCCATCTTGTCCTAAGACCCCCTGTAGATCAGGTTGCGATCTTGGACTATTTTTCTTATCTTGAGGCCCCCTGTAGATCAGGTAGCGACCTCTGACTGTTTTTCTTATCTTGAGGCCCCCTGTAGATCAGGTAGCGACCTCTGAGGCCCCCTGTAGATTAGGTAGCGACCTCTGAGGCCCCCTGTAGATCAGGTAGCGACCTCGTCCCCCGGAAACCCGTGCGGGACCCAGTTGGGCTAATTAATCAATTACCATCCTATATTATCACTTTCATATCATAACTCAATTTCATGCTTTCATCATATTCTTTCATCACATCCTTTTAATTATCATATCATGTACCTCGTGCATGCCTTCATAAATAATATCAAGTCATCATCATCATCATCTCACTCATATATAGACATGCATACAATCATAACAAACATATATATACACACAAGCATGCATAAAATCATGACATATTAAATACATAACATATATTAAGCAAGTGTAATTCATATACACTTACCTCGCAGGTAAGAACAATAAGACCTCGCAAACCAATTATTGAGTCCATTTTCCAATCGAACTATCCTCCTTTATCGTGCTTGGATACGCTCACAAAGCAACTAAGGTATAGTTAAACCGAACCCTTCAACAACACCTGTTGAGAATATCATATTCCTCGTATTAAACTTCTCGCTTCAAACATCAGTTAAATTTATTCCTTTGAATTTAATTAACTTATATCCTCCTCTATAATTCCAATTTAATTAATTAACCTTCGATTAATTAATTAAATTTCGCCAGAATAACGTTTTGCCCGCAGGCAATTTCTGAACCCACCTGTCATCAAATCTCATCAAACAAACAGCCCATAATCACCAGAATAAAGTAACGAGCATAATGGAATTTCCAATTATCCATTTTGACAAGCCTAAGGTCAATTTAGGCCAAATCGCAATACGGAAAACGAATAAATTCATAACTTATTCGTTACTAACCCGATTGACGATCCGAAAGAAGATTCGGAATCACAACGACACAGGCTACGCTCGGACACCATCAAATTCACCGGAATTTGAGCGACGGAACCTCCCTAGTATCATATATGCTCGACCAGGCCTTCTCTTGCGCGGAAATGTAGAAACTCGGTACCAAAATGAAGAGAATGAAGAGAGGAATCCAAAAACTCAAACGGATTTGAAATCGGATTAGAAACGGAGAGTAGATCTGAGTTTGAAGATTGAGAGAAATCAGAGCTTTTACGAGAAAACGTGAAAGGAAATGAATTAATAAACGTTATTTCCGCTATTTATAGCGAAGACGATAATTATCCTTTAGCGGAGTCGATAATTATCCTTTCACCGATCCGAAAGCGGTTCAAGACCCCTTCTCCAAACTTCTCGAAATTGGAATAATAAATCTGAAATATTGTATGGATAATTATTCCGCAATTGTCTCGAGAAACGCGTATTCCTAAGTCGTCTTTCTTAGCCGCTAAGAAACGAAATAGCGACTCTTTTGGCCGTTTTGCCTTTCTATGTTTTTTCATATCTAGGACATGTCCGATGTCTTGATCATTTTTCTCAACTGCATTTTTATTAATTGAAGCTCCCAAATGCTCCAAATAACACCGGGTTTATATCATCTAGGTATCGATCTCTTGTTAAGACGGATTTAATTCCGTTAAACCCGTTTAACTTCCTAAAATTCCCAATTAGGCCATATTTGATTTTTGACTGTTACAAATATCTCCCACTTTAAGAAATTTCGTCCCGAAATTTAAGAAAGGACGTAGAACCAAACTCGTAGATATATAAAAAGGATGCACAACCGGATCACAATTTCTCGAGGTTTTTACTTAAAAAGGTAGGGGTATTTCGCTTTCATATCTCGTTCGGTCTCCCATGTAGCCTCTCGAGCTGAATGATGTCCCCATCTGACCTTCACCATCGGAATCTCCTTGTTTCTCAATCTTCGAACTTGTCTGCCTAAAACCTCAACTGGTTCTTCTGGGTTGGACAAGTTCTCAGATACTTCTATCTCAGGTTCGGGAATGATATGACTCGGATCTGACCTATACCTCCGTAGCACCGATACGTGGAAGACGTCATGCAATCTTGATAACTCAGGTGGTAACGCCAATCTATACGCAAGTGGTCCGATCTTCTCTAAGATCTCATATGGACCAATGTATCTCGGTGCTAACTTCCCATGCCTACCAAATCTCATAACTCCCCTCCAAGGAGATACCTTCAAAAACACTCTCTCGCCTATCTCATATGTCATCTCTCGTCTATGGCGATCAAAGTAGCTCTTCTGACGATCTTGTGCTGCCTTCAAGCAGTGCTTTACTACTTGTACTTTCTCTATTGTCTGTTGTACAAGTTCAGGACCCTCTATCTGTCGCATGCCCTCAAAATCCCAACATACAGGTGTGCGACACTTCCTTCCATACAAGGCCTCGTAAGGGGCCATACCAATACTTGAATGGAAACTGTTATTATACGCAAATTCAAGCAATGACAGGTTAGAATCCTAGTTACCTTTAAGCTCCAAATCACAAGATCTCAACATCTCCTCCAAGGTTTGAATCGTTCTCTCTGATTGTCCGTCTGTTTGAGGATGAAATGCCGTACTGAAATGCAATCTTGTACCTAAGGCATTTTGCAGACTTCCCCAGAAATGCGAGGTAAACCTCGGATCTCTATCGGATGCAATCGATACAGGGACTCCGTGCAGTCGAACAATCTCTCTCACATACAACTCTGCCAGCTCATCTAAGGAGTTATCTTGTCTCATCGGTAAGAAGTGAGCAGATTTCGTCAATCTGTCTACAATCACCCATACCGTGTCATTCTTTCTGAAACTCCTAGGAAGTCCAACAACAAAATCCATTGTAATCCGCTCCCACTTCCACTCAGGAACTGATAAAGATTGTAACTTTCCTACTAGTGCTTGGTGTTCGGCCTTCACTTGCTGACACACTAGACATCGAGCCACAAAAACCAGCTACCTCTCGTCTCATCCTGGGCCACCAATAGATCTTCCTCAGGTCATTAAACATCTTCGTACTCCCAGGATGCATGGAATACCTCGAGGAATGTGGCTCTTCAAGTAGCTTCTTCTTTAACTCCTTAGTGTTTGGCACGCATATCCGTGCACCTCTGTATAACACTCCCTGATCAGACAATTGGAAGTGTGTAGTGGTAGCATCTCCCACTTTAGCTTTCAACTTCTTCAGTGTATCATCCTCATCTTGTCTAATTGAAATCTCATCAAGAATCAACGGTCTTACCTGAATATTCGCTATCAACTCAGATCCTCTTACATCCATCTCTACTCTCATAACTCTGAGAGCTAATAGATGCTCAACTTTGTAGTTGACCTTACCGCCTTGGTCACTGCTCTTTCTGCTGAGAGCGTCAGCTACCACATTCGCCTTTCCTGGATGGTACTCTATAGTGCAATCATAATCCTTGAGTAACTCCATCCATCTTCTTTGTCTCAGATTCAGATCCCTCTAAGTGGGAATATACTTCAG
This sequence comes from Fagopyrum homotropicum, assembly GCA_033239125.1. NCBI lineage: Eukaryota > Viridiplantae > Streptophyta > Magnoliopsida > Caryophyllales > Polygonaceae > Fagopyrum > Fagopyrum homotropicum. The sequence continues at coordinate 3,047,478 of BSWB01000005.1, read as the reverse complement.
GCTTTTATGGTCGGTAAACACCGGAAATGTATCACCATAATGATAGTGTCTCCAGGTCTTAAGAGCATGAACTATAGCAGCAAGCTCTAGGTCGTGTGTAGGGTAGTTCTGCTCATGAGGTCTCAACTGTCTAGATGTATATGCTATTACCTTCCCTTCCTGCATTAGAACTCCTCCTAAGCCACTCCCAGATGCGTCGGTGTAAACCACAAAGTTACCCTTATTTGAGGGTACAACCAAAGTTACCCTTATTTGAGGGTACAACCAGAATATGGAATGTAGTCAATCTTTTCTTAAGTTCTTCAAAGCTCTCTTGACAACTGTTATCCCATATAAACTGCTGATTCTTCTTTAGCAAGTTAGTCAATGGGCGCGCGATAATCGAGAAGTTCTTTACAAACCTCCTGTAATAACCCGTAAGTCCTAAGAAGCTGCGAATCTCCGTAATGCTCTTTGGAATTTTCCATTCTGTAATAGCCTAGATCTTGGATGGATCAGGTTGTATACCATCTCGTGATATCAAATGCCCTAGAAAGACAATCTGATCCGTCCAAAACTCACACTTGCTGAACTTCGCGTACAACTGTCTCTCCCTCAAAATCCCTAAGATACGTCTCGAATGTTCTCTATGAGTATCTGCATCTCGGGAATATATCAAGATATCATCAATGAAGACCACGACGAATTGATCTAGATAAGGTTGGAATATCGAGTTCATCAACGCCATGAATGTTGTAGGTGCATTTGTCAACCCAAAAGGCATAACTATAAACTCATAGTGTCCATACCGAGTACGAAAAGCTGTCTTCGGTATTGAGTTCTCTGCTATCCTCAACTGTCAGTATCATGATCGAAGGTCAAACTTTAAAAACACTATAGAACCCCTTAACTGATCAAGCAAGTCCTATATCCTCAGTAAGGGATACTTGTTCTTGATTGTGATTTTGTTCAGCTAACGGTAGTCTATGCACAATCGTAAACTACCGTCCTTCTTCTTCACAAAAAGTATTGGTGCGCCCCAAGGAGAAATACTCGGACGTATAAAACCTTTCTCGAGTAACTCCTTCAGTTGTTTCCTTAACTCCTTCAGCTCTAGCGGAGCCATCCTGTAAGGAGCAATTGATATAGGTGTTGTACCTGGTAATGTCTCAATCTCGAAGTCTACCTCTCTACTCGGAGGTAAACCTGGTAAATCATCAAGGAAAACTTCAGGAAATTCTCTGACAACATCCACCTCAGATACTCCGGGGCTAACAATGGTAGAATCTGACACACTAGCCAGATAAGCCTAGAACCCTTCCCAAAGTAATCTAAAAGTTGTCACTGCAGATATGAGGTAAGTAGGAATAATATTCCTCTCACCGGTGAAAATCACCTCTCTTAACCCATCTACCTCCATGGCGACTTCCTTTGTATAACAATCCATCAAAGCTCTATGAGTGGATGATCAATCCATACTTAATATCACATCAAACTCTCTCAAGAAATCATCTCATGTCAGCACAGGTGGTGTACTATGGCCATTAGGGGCCGTGTCCCACCAGATCCAATCCTTAGGAATCAATAGAAAAGGCATATCCCGTCTCCAGTTGCTCCCTCAAGCAAGGATATAGCATATTGTACACATCTCTCATTAGCATAGATAACTCCATCTAGAATGGACGCAGTGTTCCTCAATCACTCATCCATTACTAATGGATCAGTAGTCCCCTCAAACGACTTTGCCCCTTGGCGGCAAATCTTCTCAAAATTCTTGTCCATCTTTGCTAGAATAATACCCGCTTGAGACACTGTTGTGTATATGGTGGTATAACTTCTCTCATATATATCAGTAAATCATATATATCAACCATATTCGATGGTGGTAGTGATATTGGCTAAACTGGCACCTTACGGTGCTCCTGATCATTTCTACCCTGAGCATGTACACACTTAGTCGACCCTTTAGCTGTGCTCCGCCATCTAAAAGAAAAAGAAACTTTCAAAAGCTTTTCAGAAAACTTCCCACAACCCAAGCCAAGGAATCATATCCCTGCTCTGATACCAACCAAATGTGACCCACCTATTTCATTTCTAGTTGATTACCAATTAATTAACCTTGTTTAAAACAATAAGCGGAAAAGCGGAAAACGTAAATTTTTAAAACTTTATCTTACAACAATATTCACAACATATATACATACTAACATACGTCATAAACTCCGTTTAACCAAAACACAACTGTTTTAAAACCATGCAAAACATCCTAGGCGGTAGCATCCCATAACAGCCCACCTGATATGATCTCAAATCCAGGTGTTGAGTCCAACGTCCTTACCTTGATCAGGCCGAGTCTGAGTAGCTGAAAAATATGTGGATATAACAACAATGAGCCACACGCTCAGTAAGGGTATACAAATCGCACTCTTCCAATATATATAAGTATCTAATATCCCGTCCCCAAATGACACTTTATACCCTTCCTCACATTCCAAAGTCGATCAATGCATACATATCCACATTCACATATAATTCCACAACCATTCACATCACATTTCACATAAACATTCAAGCATGTTATCACACATCACATATAAACATATCATCTCATATAAACATCTCATATCATCTCAACACATATAAATAATCATAACATAACATATAACATGCTAGACTCGATCGCATCGATGCATAGGTGATAATTAACTAACTAGCCCCAACTGATCGTACGAGATATTTTCTCATTGCTTTCGTATTTCTTTTCTTTCTTTCTTTCTTTCTTTTTTTTTCTTTTCGGTTGGCCAACCCGATAGCGTCATAGGCCCCCTGTAGATCAGGTAGCGACCTCGGCCATCTTGTCCTAAGACCCCCTGTAGATCAGGTTGCGATCTTGGACTATTTTTCTTATCTTGAGGCCCCCTGTAGATCAGGTAGCGACCTCTGACTGTTTTTCTTATCTTGAGGCCCCTTGTAGATCAGGTAGCGACCTCTGAGGCCCCCTGTAGATCAGGTAGCGACCTCTGAGGCCCCCTGTAGATCAGGTAGCGACCTCGTCCCCCGGAAACCCGTGCGGGACCCAGTTGGGCTAATTAATCAATTACCATCCTATATTATCACTTTCATATCATAACTCAATTTCATGCTTTCATCATATTCTTTCATCACATCCTTTTAATTATCATATCATGTACCTCATGCATGCCTTCATAAATAATATCAAGTCATCATCATCATCATCTCACTCATATATAGACATGCATACAATCATAACAAACATATATATACACACAAGCATGCATAAAATCATGACATATTAAATACATAACATATATTAAGCAAGTGTAATTCATATACACTTACCTCGCAGGTAAGAACAATAAGACCTCGCAAACCAATTATTGAGTCCGTTTTCCAATCGAACTATCCTCCTTTATCGTGCTTGGATACGCTCACAAAGCAACTAAGGTATAGTTAAACCGAACCCTTCAACAACACCTGTTGAGAATATCATATTCCTCGTATTAAACTTCTCGCTTCAAACATCAGTTAAATTTATTCCTTTGAATTTAATTAACTTATATCCTCCTCTATAATTCCAATTTAATTAATTAACCTTCGATTAATTAATTAAATTTCGCCAGAATAACGTTTTGCCCGCAGACAATTTCTGAACCCACCTGTCATCAAATCTCATCAAACAAACAGCCCATAATCACCAGAATAAAGTAACGAGCATAATGAAATTTCCAATTATCCATTTTGACAAGCCTAAGGTCAATTTAGGCCAAATCGCAATACGGAAAACGAATAAATTCATAACTTATTCGTTACTAACCCGATTGACGATCCGAAAGAAGATTCGGAATCACAACGACGCAGGCTACGCTCGGACACCATCAAATTCACCGGAATCTGAGCGACGGAACCTCCCTAGTATCATATATGCTCGACCAGGCCTTCTCTTGTGCGAAAATGTAGAAACTCGGTACCAAAATGAAGAGAACGAAGAGAGGAATCCAAAAACTCAAACGGATTTGAAATCGGATTAGAAACGGAGAGTAGATCTGAGTTTGAAGATTGAGAGAAATCAGAGCTTTTACGAGAAAACGTGAAAGGAAATGAATTAATAAACGTTATTTCCGCTATTTATAGCGAAGACGATAATTATCCTTTAGCGGAGTCGATAATTATCCTTTCACCGATCCGAAAGCGGTTCAAGACCCCTTCTCCAAACTTCTCGAAATTGGAATAATAAATCTGAAATATTGTATGGATAATTATTCCGCAATTGTCTCGAGAAACGCGTATTCCTAAGTCGTCTTTCTTAGCCGCTAAGAAACGAAATAGCGACTCTTTTGGCCGTTTTGCCTTTCTATGTTTTTTCATATCTAGGACATGTCCGATGTCCTGATCATTTTTCTCAGCTGCATTTTTATTAATTGAAGCTCCCAAATGCTCCAAATAACACCGGGTTTATATCATCTAGGTATCGATCTCTTGTTAAGACGGTTTTAATTCCGTTAAACCCGTTTAACTTCCTAAAATTCCCAATTAGGCCATATTTGATTTTTGACTGTTACAGGTAGCATCACTACAAACCGAGTATGGACTAGTCCCTAAAGAAACCCCAGCGCTCGCAAGCTAACTGAGCAGAATGCCACCGCCCGTTACTCTTAGGCCAAGTATAGGTCGGTAAATATATATCACAACCTATCTCTCTAAACATTTCAATCACACGCCACTATCATCATTCATGCTCATATTTAGAAGTCAGCTAAGTAAGCCCAAAGGACTTACCTGGTATAAAGCTCGACTCTCTGTATACCAAACTCGCTCTGTAAGCTGTAGCAACTTAGTTGCCTGTCAAAGGTGATAAGTGCATTAGCACACTCCCACGTAATTAGAAGTCTAATACTTCTAAGATAGAATAATGTAGTAAGATATAACTAGTTACAGTACTAATTTAGGGTAAAATGACCATTTTACCCTTGGTCCCGAAATTCTCGAAAATTCTAAAATTCATGTCTAAACTCCTATTTGAGATTCTAAATTCATATTCTAACTCCTAAAGTTTCGTTTGGTTCCAAACTGACATTTTTCCTATGTTTCTATTTTCCGGAAGATCGTAAAGGTCTAACTTCGATTCCAAATATAAAATTCGTAAGCGCTTATAACAATTCCGACTTAAATCCCTAGACTCTCTATGCTGTTCTATCTAACTTTAGGAGAAAGAATTTCTCCAAACTGTTCATTCAACAGTTTTATAAAAATTATCAAAGTTGATTACTTCACTTGAAATTTCTATACTTAGCCATAATTCCAAAGTTTACAAAACTGCTTAACTATCCAACTTCGTAAGCTTATAACTTCTAATCCGACCGTTCATTTCTTCTCAAATTTTAAGATGCTAAACTACATATATCCATCTATCACCTATTAAAATTTCAACGGTAGATCTTCATTCAAACTCTCAAACATTGGTCTCTAAGATTGCCCGTTTCTCACTTCAAAACTGAACCAAAAGATTATATATTCAGCAGTTCCTTGTTTCTCCCCTTCCTAACAGCATACTCCTTATTCTACCTAAACTCCCTGGACTCATACTCATAGGCAGCTCCTAGAGCTATGCATCCTAACTATTCACTTCTACCATTCAAGATCTAAGATGACTACAACTTCTCTTCTACATAAAATAACAACAGGTGGGAAAGAACAACCAATGATAACTTACAATTTACTAAGCTGTACTATCTCTGGAATGGAACGACTCTTTCCAGCCTCTTTCCAGCCTACCTGCTGCGTTTGGCTCTACAACTGTAGAAATGGAACGATTCCTTCTAGCCTCACTGCAGCCATGGATTGACCGAGATGGGGTTGTCCGGGTACAAGAGGATAGTTGCGTGAGTCCTTATGGTGGTACGAGAAGGAGGCAAAGATAGGAAGGTAGATAGGCTCTTACCGGATGGACAGAACACGGCTGAGTACGATCTGCGAGAGGAGGATGAAGGGATCAGCGGAACCAAGTCTCACCCCAACTAGCGCAGCAATGGACGTCTAGGACGAGATCTCCGGCTATGAGATTCGCTGGCCTCTTCACTGGTGCGTTTTCTGGGTCTGTTGCAGATTGGAAAGGGGTGTACTGGATGGTCTGTAGATGGCTGGAGCGATACGTTTCTCAGAATCAGAACGAAGGTCTGAAGATAGGGAAGAAGCGTTACTGCTGAGACTGTGGAGCCTTGATTGTCTGCGTTAATTGCGGACAGTTACCTTGTTGGTAACGTTTTGTTGAGGCGTGATTACGCACATCCAGTACCTTCAACTGTGACAGAACGGCCGTCCTCTCCTCTTCACACTGGCTGGATGCGAGCTGGGCTGAAGAAGGCAAGACAGCAGCTCCTTCCTGGGCTGAAACAGGCGCTGGGCTGGAGAAGGCAAGGCAGGCGGCTGCTGGGCTGAGAAGCTGGGCTCCCTGGCAAGCTGCGGGGCAAGTTTCTGAGTTGTTGGGCTAGCTGTGCTGGGCTGGAAAAGTAAGGTAGAAGCTGGGCTGCAGAAACTGGATTAGAGCTACTGAAGTTGGCGAGTTTTTGGGCTGGGCAAGCGCATGAGAACAGCAGCCCGTGCTGGTTGCAGTCCGGAACAAGATTCCGACATATGAATGTACGGAATATACGGATACGGATTATGTTACAGTTTAGGATTGGTTATAAAAAAATCTTATTATTTTATGTGGAAGTAAGCTACATAAAATGATAACTTTTTTAAAAGATTCTATCATTTTATATGAAGGAGATCTACATAAAATGATAAATTTTATAATAATGTGTCTAACTAAGTAGACGGTTATGAATCAACTGATCGAGATCGGGTTTATAACAGAAATAGACAGAATAGAAAAATTCCGGATATTACATATATATATATATATATAGGCCGGTTCCGGTGAGGAGCACCCTTGTGGATAGGAATGAGGAGAGTTAGGATGGTGACATGTGGCATGCCACGTCACCGTTTTTTTTTTCGGAATTAAAAAAAATGTGGGATGTCACGTGTCACCACCACAAAAATGAACAATTAGTAATAAAAATATGGTGGTCATGGTTGTTAAAAAAAATGTTGTTCATATTTTTACAAATATGTGTTCATTGTTCTTACAACTATGGTGTTCATGATTTTTAAAGTAAGTGTTCATTTTTTTTAAAAAGTCATTGTTCATATTTATTAATAACTGTTCATTTTTTCCCAACACTAATTGTTCATGTTTTCACACTAAATGTTCATTTTTGTATTTTTGTAAAAATTTTCTTTTTGTTTCAAAATCGTGTAAAAAAAATATGATGTTCTTATTTTACAAGTGTGTTCATTTTTTTACAATTACAGTGTTCATATTTTTCAGAGTAAGTGTTCATATTTTTCAGAGTCAATGTTCATAATTTTATTAATTATCCACAAGAGTTCTCCTCACTTGAGTTCATTTTGTGGTGATGCCATGTGGCACCACCACGGCTCTCCTAATTCCTATCCACAAGAGTTCTCCTCACTTGAACCAATATATATATATATATATATATATATATATATATATATATATATATATATATATATATATATATATATATATATATCAGAATCCATATATAAGACTATATATGTCCTATGTCCACATTAATACTAATATAACGCATTCGGAAATTCATTACAACAATAAAAAAATCCAAACATGTACTATAGTCCACATAAATAGCTAAACATATAAATCACGTCCTTCATGCAACTACAATCCACATACTATACATATCTACATATACATATATATACATATCAAAATCCAATAAACTAAGCTGCCGAGATCTGCGGAAGGAGTGGTGGTTTGTACTAACTACCCCGACTCATGCATGTGATTTTGAAAATGAAAACTCAGAACCCGTGGGGTTTTGTTTATTCCTTATTCGGCCTTTAGAAGATTGCGAGTGCCATTGTTGTCAACCTGACTCCGATACCACTTTTGTAATACCCCGAATCCGCGGGATTCGGGATGCTATGGGTTGGGAGCTCACAATGGGTCCCGACCCTTAGTTTGACAACAATTTCACCGGACCTTTCCAACATGATACAAATAAAGGCAAAACCGAAATTCCTTTTTTTATGCAAATGATAAGAAACCCGAAGGAAAACAACAAAAGACTTCAGCCGAGATACAACACGAAACCGAACGCCAAATACACGGCATACAAAACACAACAATCGAAGGACAAAACACAACTCCACTCCATCCAAAAACCCTTCCTAAAATGTACGGACCTCGTCTGCCCACTCTTCCGGATCTCTCGGCTGCATTCCTAACCTGCAAGCAATCTACAACAATCGGTATTAAACCGTTAGCTCATATTCGAAGCATTAGAATTAATGGAAAAGGCACATACACAAGTAGAACACCGCAAGCACACAACATACTTAAAAACACACTAACCCGGTTTATTATCTTTATTATTATTAAGTTGTATCCTGTTCTAATTCAACTTAGGTTATGACACGAGAGTCACCGAAACTCGCCTCAGTCCCTACTTACCGGCATGGAATGGTACTTGTAACACCCAAGTTCTTGGACTTGGGGAGCTACTGGTTAAGACCTCATAATGGGTCCCGACCTTGGTTTAACAACAACTATACTAGGATCTTACAACAATGCACAAATGTATTTAAAACAATCTCAAAACATAATACTTTTATGGTATGAAAGTACACATGTAACAGCCTTACAAACATATATATAGATACATAACATGCATGCCGTATGGAAGACTCCCCCGTCCCCATCTAATGAGTACGCAAACCCGGCTGACCATCCGTCCCAAATCTCTTTGCAACTGTTTATCTCTACAAAGTCTACAACACGGATAAACCGTTAGCTAACAATCTAAATATAAGAAGAATAAAGATAGAACAAACACAACCAAGATAACATAAAACAATCATCATGCTGACACACAAACCGGTTATTATCTAGTAGTTAAGTGCTTCACCTTATTCTATTTTACAGTTGTGGCACGAGAAATCTTAAGAGTTCTCGCCTCCGTTCCTTATCCAAATGGGTGTAGGTCTAGCTTACCTCCGCCGGTAGCATCACTACAAATTGAGTATGGACTAGTCCCTAAAGAAACCCCCAGCGCCCTCAAGCTAACTGAGTAGAATGCCACCGCCCATTACTCTTAGGCCAATGTATACGTCAGTTGATAATTACTACTAAATACGAATATAAACATATCATTCACACGCCACTGTTGGGACTTACCTGAATCAAACTCGATTCCCGTTATCTCAACTCGGTTCGCAACTGTTGGGACTCAATTTCTTGTCATAAGGGCAAGTGGATCAAATTACATACCATATTTTTAGAAGTTTATAACTTCTAAGATGTACAATCCCTTCAAGAGAAATTACTAAAAGGCCCTCCTAAGATAAAATGACCATTTTACCCTTGATCCCGAAACTCTCAAAGATCCTATAATATATGCCCAAACCTTTCTTTTGGACTTAATTTCATAATCTAACTCTTAATAGTAAGTTTAAGTATAACTTATAGATTACACATTTTTCTTAACTTTTAAAAGTCACTAAGGTCCAACTTTAGCATATAATACGAGACTCAAATAAATTTATAAAAATTCTAAGAAAATTACCCAAGTCGTTTATGATATGTATACTAATCATAAGGCCAAAGATCTCTCTAAAACTCTAAACCAAACTTTCTATATAAATCCTCAAAGTTGGTTCCAACATCCAATAATTCATACTTAGCCAAAATATTCACTTCTTTTTCAGAAAAAACAAATTGTGTTACTACCCTACTTCAGAGCATCATAAGTCCGAAACTATCTGTCGGATCATCCTCAAAACTTTACACGATAAACTACAGTATATGAACTCTAATTCCTCAAAATTTCATGTTCATCAAAATTATCTAACTCATTCAAATCTAGATCCCAAAACTGCTTCAACACACGTTTTGTCCAACACTTGGAATATTTCAGCAACACTGGAAAAAAAACAACTTATTGATCCAACTTTGAAAAATCATAACTCCTAAACCTCTTGATGAAATCCTCTCAAATTTTGATATACTTTAGTATGTAATCCTAACTATTATAGATCCAAAATTCAAGTCCAACAGAGGTCAATAACCTGTCCAAATCTATCTCACAAATCTGCATCACAAGCAGTTTTTTCTCAACACAGAATATTCAGCACAACTAAAAAAAACTGTTTAATGTCCCAACTTCGAAAAATCATAACTCTTAAACCGCTAGCTGGATTCCTCCCAATTTTAATATGTTCTACAACAATATGCCAACTATATCGTATCCAAAATTCAGCAACAAAGTAGAAGTCTAACCTACCAAAATCTGGATCACAAAACTGTATCAACATGCAGTTTTCCAACACTTAGAAATTCTAGCACAATAGAAAAAAACTACTTACGACCCAATCTTTGAAAAATCATAAATCCTAAACCACTCGTTGGATTCCTCTCAAGTTTTAATATGAGCTACTATGTAATACTAACTACAACATATCCGAAATTAAGCCACAAAAACGGAGTCTAACTTACCCAAATTGGAACTCCAAGTCGGTTGTTCGTCACCTTACAACCCGGAAAAATGCATCAGCTTTCAAGCCATCTTCTAGTGCTGCTATGAAAGGGTCTAGGATACAAATGAGGCTCTCATCAGCACATAAGTAAAGAGGTTAACGCAATGAAGGGAGGGGCGGTATTTACCAGACAAGAGTGACTCCACAAGCACACTAGTACGAGGAAGAAGACAGAAGGCGGCTCCAGCCCCTTGGCACACATGCGGCGCACTGGAGGCACTTTTTGCGGCCCAAGAAAGGCGCACCAGCGGCCTTTCTGTACAGAAATTGTGCTCGACTCTTGTTGGCGCGTTGAAGACGGAGGACCCAGAAGCTCCATGCTGTCTGCTGCTGTTGCGTGCACATCCACAGGAGGAGAAACGTTGCTGCTCCTGGTGCCGCTTGTCCGCTGCAGGAAGGACCTTGGCCTGATGCGCAGACGGAGGCCGGATGAACGAAGGTTTGGCGTGGCTTGTTGCATTGTTGGTGTGCGAACTCCCCATGTAGAAAGAAGCAAGGGCTGACAGTCGGAGATGTTCGATGCGTGTAGACAGGGATGAGAGAGAGTCAGCTCTCTTGTTGTGGCGCTGCGTGCAGGAAGGAGGCAAGCGACGCTACTCGTGTTGAAAGACCAACTCCCTTGCTGTGGCGCTGCGTGCAGGATGGAGGGAACGAGAGAGGGGAGAGCGGCCACAATGTGCAGAAGGTAGGAGCAGGCGTGAGCAGTTAGGGTAACAAAGAGAAAGAATAGGAGCTTCTCTGATGGGCCCAGCTGGCTCATTGCAATGGCCCAAATGACGAGTCTTTACGGGCCCGGATGGCCTATTTTAACGGATACAACTCCTTTGACGGATAAGAAAAGGTAGATCGGTTTTCGCGTATTTTATGTAAGTAGAGACATCACATAAAATAATAAAACTATTGAAGAACTCGGTCTCACATAAATTGACAAGAATGACGGAAAAGTCCGAACTTGTCAAATTCCGGTTTGTCTCGGAAGTATCCGGAAATTAAATTTTCGGATGTTACATCAGTTCCCACTTAAAATAAGTTTCATCCCGAAACTTAAAAGAAGACAACATGAAGTCGGAATCTATATTAAAGAACTAAAGCGCCGGAAAAGTCACACGGTCGAGTTCTGATTTGTTTCTGAAATAGCCGGAATAAAATTTTCCGGGTATTACAGTATTGATGCATCCGACCGTCTACCAACACGGGATAGTCACCGAGAACCTGCTACTCTCGCGGGAGCTAGGCAAGTTGTCACCGCCCGTTATCATACACTTGGGCCAAAATAATATAAAGGTCGGTAATCCTAATTCTGGTTTAGTTGTTATAAATAATAAACAATAAACACACACCATCAAACACACATCAATGCTAATACAAGGAATATGAGCTAAGTAAGTCTAATTAGGATTACCGACCTTTATATTATTTTGGCCCAAGTGTATGATAACGGGCGGTGACAACTTCCCTACCTCCCGTGAGAGCTAGGAGGACGACTATCCCGTGCTGGTAGACGGTCGGATGCATCAGTACCATTGCATGCCGGTAAGCAAGGACTGAGGCGAGTTTCGGTGACTCTCGTGTCATAACCTAAGTTGAATTAGAACGGGATACGACTTAATAATAAAAAAGATAATAAACCGGATTGGTGTGCTTTTAAGTATGGTGTGTGCTTGCGGTGTCCTACTTGTGTATGTGCCTTTCCCATTAATTCTAATGCTTCGAATATGAGCTAACGGTTTTATACCGATTGTTGTAGATTGCCTTGCAGGTTAGGAATGCGGCCAAGAGATCCGGAAGAGTGTGCAGCCGGGGTCCGCACATTTTAGGAAGGGTTTTTGGATGGAGTGGAGTTGTGTTTTGTCCTTCGATTGTTGTGTTTTGTATGCCATGCATTTGGCGTTCGGTTTCGTGTTGTATCTCGGCTGAAGTCTTTTGTTGTTTTCCTTCGGGTTTCTTATCATTTGCATAAAAATGAATTTTGATTTTGCCTTTATTTGTGCCATGTTGGAAAGGTCCGGTGAAATTTTTGTCAAGTTAAGGGTCGGGACCCATTGTGAGGTCCCAACCCGTAGCATCCCGAGTCCCGCGGATTCGGGGTGTTACAATTTTAACATCTATTTGACAAAAACATCTTTAATAGTCAACAATTAACAATCATGTCTTACCAAAAGAGCCTCATTAAACACCCATAAATTGCAAAAATCCATACCTCCCCATCCCTTTGGACGACACAACCATCCCAAGATAACTAGTGTACTTTCCCATACCCATCTCGGCTTCCCCGTCAGAAGCGGGCAAACAAATGATGAATGTCATCAGTGATTGAACATAGTATCTGAAAGACACTCATGATATATAGAGGTATAGACTGAAGGGCAAACTTCATCAAGACCTCTCTTCGTGCCTGTGAACGGAGTTTTTCCTTGTAGCCATTAATCTTTTTTCAAATCCGCTTCCGCATTGTAAAAAAGATCAACTTTTCGGAGAGGCCAAAAATGCTTGGGAGGCCCAAATACTTGAAATACATGTCCACCTCGGAAACATTTAGGAAGCCAGAAATAAGGTCACACTTATTGACTGAGACATTTTTGCTAAAGTAGATCTCTGATTTTTGCAAATTGATCTTCTAGCCAAATGATCTTTCGTAAAGTCTGAGAATAGCAAATAAGGTAGAACATTCATGTAGATTAGCCTTAGTAAAAAATTAAACAGTCATCAACAAATAGTAGAAGGGATAACTAATGTCTTCCCCAACTCAACTTGATGCCATGAAGGGCTTTTTCCGAAATTGTTGTGTCTAAAAGTGAAGACAACGCCTCGGCATAAATGATATACAAGTATGGTGAGAGAGGAAAAAATTGACACAAACCCCAAGAAGGATGCAACAAACCCTTGAGAGTACCATTATATTTAAAGGTGAAGGAGACTGAATCAATACAACTCTTGACACGATCAATAAACGTACCAAAAAATCCGATTCTGTGCATAATGGCAAATAAGAATGGCCATTCCACCCTGTCATAGCCCTTTAACATATCAAGTTTGATGCCACAATAGCCTTGAGATCCTTGGCGTTTATTCTTTATCAAATGAAAAGCTTCAAACGCTAAGAGTGTGTTATCTATAATGAGCCTATCGGGAACAAAAGCACGTTGTGAGTGACTAACCAGAGAATCCATAAGAGGCTTTAACTTATTGGCAAGCATTTTGACAACAATTTCTATATAAGATCGTGCAAAGACTAATAGGACCGAAGTCCTTTATAGACTTCATGTCCTTGATCTTTGGGATGAGAGTTATCACAGTTCTATTGGTTTCATGGAGATCAACCTCACTACACCACTAAACGCAAATAAACTCCACCACATATGCACAAACAATATTCCAAAATTTTTGGAAGAAAAATAAATAACATGCATGCCATCAAAACCCAAGGCCTTCGTTGGAGCCATTTGTGATACGCCCCAACCAAAAGGATCCAACGATGCAAGACAAACAAAAAACTAAAGAAAACATACACATGTGTTTTATTGGATTTGTGATAATTGAAAATAAAGTACAAGATATGTATTGCTAGAGCTTCAAGCATCTCACCATCCACTCTACAATACTCGCATCAACTCTCACAAGCCTCTCACCTATGAGAACGAATGCCTTCGCCCTCGCATCTCACAAAGACAATCCACCGGGCATCTCACCAAGGAGGAGGTTTTGGCATCTCACCAAAAATCAAGGAACCAAACACTTTTCCAAATATTATCAACTCTCACTTATTTTCCTATGAACCAAGCAAGCCTTTAAATAGGGAAAATAAGGCTAGTTAAAGGATCAAAAAAAGGCCAAAAGTCATAATAAAATATAGGCCTTAAAGATCCACATAATGAGACATTGGTTTTGGACTTTTCACATTGTGTCCATAAATTCGACTGCTGAAAGAACTGCATTTACGACCCATCTCTTGGACGAATCTGCTCTTGTAATCTTCATTAATATTGTATCTATTTAGATCAGCTTTCCAACAAGTATTTATAGACCTTCATTGGATAAATGTAGCATTCTTTATGTCCAAAATATTGAAGGGTCTACTGAAGAGGATTCGGGGGTGTTACGTGTTGAACAACTTCTATTTTGAGCATGTTTAATTTTTTATTAGATACAACACTTCAAATATTAGTTTTAGAGATTGAAGTTATTGTTCTAAAACATCTTGAATAGCCTCAAACAGACTTTGGAATAAGAAGATAAGAACATTACACTGGAGTGAAGCCATTTGCATTGGTTCCCCGGATCACATCAATTTGGAATAGGGAAAACCTAGTTTAGACATATGTTGGTCAGCTATTTAGAATGTGATTGGTTGTTGTCATGACAGAAGGCCTGATGCCTCAAAGTGCACTCGGATGATCAATATACTGGCTCATGAAATAACTCTTCATAAAACCGGGTAATTTCCTTATCGATTTGCTCCTCCATATCAATCCAAATCCCAGACTCATCAAAAAAAAATCCCTTTATATTATTTCGAGCACGATGATGATAGAAATAAGGTGTGTTTTTGTCCCCATCACGCAAAACAGTAGTTCGTGTTCGAAGAAACTAGAGTGACTCTTCCTCCCAACAAAGCCCTAACAACTCGGTAGTCAAACTTGCGCTTTGTTGTAGAACAACCTCGTTTGGGGGTTGCATATGGAGTTCAAGAAGACGGTGTTCCAATTGTTTTATACGATGTCTACGACATTGGAATTCCTTATCAGCCCAAGCCAAAAGTTCCTCCCCAAGGCATTTTGAAGACGCATGCCAATCAGGCCCGGCTCAATCATTTTGGTGGCCCCGTGCCATTTATAAAAATTAGGCCCTACTAATAAAAATATACTAACAATAATTTATAATTTATAAGTATCATGTTATAAAATCTTAAACTTTTTTTAATAGAGTATAAACATACACAAATTTACTTAAAAAGATTCATCCTTCTAATATTCTTTGAGGCAAAATCTTCGATGAGTTCCTCGTAATCAACTTCTTCCAACATATCGTTCTCAATTGATATCAAGACTAATCCATTAAGTCGTTCTTGTTTCATTGTGGAACGTAAGTAGGTCTTTAATAACTTCAACTTCGAAAAACTTCTCTCTGTAGATGCAACAGTTACAGGAATAGTCAACAAAATTCTATAAGCAATAATTGTATTAGGGAAGCAATCTCGATGTTTTAGAAACTGTAAAATATCAATAGGTTCCATTTTGTTATTAGGCAAAAAATCTTGAAGTAATTTTAACTCTACGTAAAGTTCATTTCCATCAATATCAGATTTTCCATCTTTTTTAAGTGTAGCTTTCAAATGAGTACAAGAAGATTTTAAACATTCATCATCCAATGAACATAACTCCATAGAAGTAAACAAAAATCCAAATGTTTTTTCATATTCTTGATATTGTTCAAACCTCCTAGTTAAAGAAACAATTGCTTGATCCATAATATATATAAGAAATAATTAACTCTAAATGACTCTTCTGGTGATTGTGAAAGAGTTATAGATACATCACTTAAGTTCTCATCAAAATGTTTTTTTCTTCGTATTACACGTCTTTGAGGAAATATGGGATCAATATCTATTTTCTTGGCAATACCTTTCGCTACTTCTAAGGCATTTGCAAAACCTATCTCTCTATAACTCTCAAAAAAAGTTATCAATTCCTTTACTTCTTTAATGGCAACATCAATAAGCATATCTTTTGATTGCAATTGTTTACTAACTAAATTGATTCTATTTAATATATCATACCAAATAACTATCGCCACTAAAAACTCAAAGTCACCAAGTTCGTTGTGTGCTAAGGATTTAGCTTCACTTCTTATAATTGAATCATTATCGACCTCCGCTAGTTGAAGTAATGCTTCTCGTATATCTAAAACTTGAAATCTTATTGCTTTAACACTATCAACACCTCTCTCCCACCGAGTAGATGATAATTGTTTAACTACCAATCCTTCCACATTTTGTTTTAAAATTTTCCACCTTTTAGTAGAATTAGCAAATATTGTATATATGCGTTGTATGACTCCAAAAAAAATCTTTAGCTTTGCTACAATTGTTTGCCATATCACATAATGTCAAATTCAAACTATGAGAAGCACAAGATGTGTGAAAAGCTCTAGGGTTTATATCTAAAAGTTTTTTTTTTGTACCCCTTGATGTTTTCCTTTCATATTTGATCCATTATCATAGATTTGCCCTCGGATATTATCAATATCAAGATCAAGTGACTTCAATTCATTTTGCAAAGCATCAAACAAACCTTGACCCGTTGTAATATTCACATCCAAAAACCCTAAAAATGATTCTTCAATTCTAATAGAATTTGAAGACATATCCACATATCTTAGTATCAAAGACATTTGTTCTTGATGACTTACATCGGGAGTACAATCAAGAATGACCGAAAAATACTTTGCTTGTTTCACTTTCTTAATAATTTCACGTTTGATGGTTGAAGCAAGTAAAAGTATTAATTCATTTTGTATATTATGACCTAGATAATGACAATGAATATCATCATTTGTGATACGTTGAACATGTTCTTGAATAATTGGATCAAATTCGGCCAACATTTCAATCAAGCCTAAGAAGTTTCCGTTACTATTTTGATACAATTTTTCATTGCTACCACGAAATGCTATATTATGTTTTCCAAGAAATTTTACAACCGAAATTATTCTCACCAATACTTTTTTCCAATAGTCTTTTTCTTTCTCTAGTTGTTTTTTAGCCACTTTATCAATAGTTTGATTATTTTGAAGTCTTAAACGCATATCATACCAAGTGCTCATATTCTTAACATGATCTAAACTTGTTTCATGCTCCTTAATTCTAGTACTAAGATGTGACCAATCTCCAAAACCCTCATTTACTAGTTGACCTCTTAGACATCCAGTTTTAAATATTTTACAACAAAAACAAAATACCTTATCAATACCTTTGGAATAAACTAGCCAATCTCTATCACATTTTTCACCATTTGATAAAATTCTAGTGTAGTATGTTGCAGAAAACCGTTTAGAAAATTTATCTTTAGGACCTTTTTGAATGGATAAATCTCTTTTAGGACCCTTTGCAACTAGAACATCAATCATTTTAGGATCAAGAGCATCCCAATATGTTGGATCAAATATATCATGCCTAATAAAATTATCCTTAACATTATTTAACTTAGTAGACTTGTCAACATTTTGGTTTTCAAAGTCATCAACATCAACATCAACATCAACATTTTGGTTTTCGATACCATCAACATTATCAACACTTTGGTTTTCGATATCATCAACATTTTGATTTTCAAGGCCGTTAAGAGTATCACTAACATTCACATGATCATCACAACCATCAACATTAACTTTTTCATTTTCATTTTCATTTTCATTTTCAAGAGAATTTTGTGATTCTCTTATGATAAATTTATTGAGAGCTCCTCTTTGAGATTGAGTCAACTCCTCAATTCGTTTTTTTTTTTTTCGTTTTTCAGCACCGGAATCATGTTTCCTAATTCTAGAAGACATAGCTAAAAAAGAATAATATCACACAAATATAATTATTAAGGAATAAAACAACCTGATTTTTCTTTATGTAGTTTGCTCGGGACCACGGGTTCTCAAGATGGATCCTAAACTCCGTACAAGATGTTGATAATCACAATTTTCCTACATATGAACCACATTTACTTAAAATTTAGAACTAGCTCAAACTTCAAATAATTTATAATAAAACTAAAAATTAAAATAAAAAGACACATACCTTCTAAATGTTGTTAATGGAGAAGAATTGAGGAAATAAATTTTATTTCATGGGCATAATATCAATTTGAAAAAAAAATTAGAGAATGGGAGGAAGAAGAAGAAGAATAGAAGATAGAATGGAAGAATAGAAGATAGATGCAGAGAGATAAAAATAAAGCCGTTGAAATAATCTATGTAAAAATTAAACAATAAAACTATATTATTATATTGATAAAAGTAAAAAAAAAAAAAAAAAAAGAAGAAGAAAATAAGTAGCTTTAGTTGTAGCCTGTAGGATATAATCATATAGAGATTCTCTTCTCCCCTTCCCAATGTCAAAAGCACAACGTTAGTTCACTTTTTTTTTTTTCTTTTTTTTTTTTTAATACATGTATATATATATATATATAGGCAGTGAGCTGAGTGAGGCCCAATAGATTTGGGGGCCCTGTGCAACAGAACTGGTTGCACAGGTGCTTAGCCGGGCCTGATGCCAATAATGATGGAGCTCCAGGATGAAACAACGATCTACTCACGCCGGTCACGCATAAACCATAATATTTCAAAACGGAATGGGTTGTGTCCTCGTCCAGGGTTACACTACACTCCCATCGTATCAATGCATAGTAGTGAGTGGTCCGAAGACCTTTGAGTAAAGCAGGCAATTTGGGCATCGGGATATAAAGCATACTAATCCGCAGTGCATAACCCTCGGTCCAAACACCCATGTAATATTGGGTCCGATTACCCACCGTGTTGTAATGTATAAAAAATCCATCGATACAACCCATATCATGAAGACTTAGGTCGTCAATAACACCCTGAAACTGAAACATAACAAGTTCCTATTCAATGACTCTTCCAAGCTTCTCGTCAGCCGACACAATCTGATTAAAATCACCCAAAAAAACACTAGAGAGGTACACGTCGATCCAATGTCTCACATTATTATGTCGCTCTAGGTATGCATAAATTCCCACAAAAGTCCAAGGTGCATACAGTGTATCATCATCAATTTGAACACCAATGTGATTGGGAGAGTAAGATTTAGCCGTTACAATCAGGCCTTTTCACCTTAAGACAAGGCCGCCAAAGCGCCCAATACTATTGAAACACAAGTCAATCGTAAATCCACACCGACACATAATAATTTCTTGATTCCGTTTTGGATCTTGCATTTCAACAAGAATACGATGAAGGAGTGATCCCTCCGAATCCAAGTCTGGATGGTGGTCGTAGTGTTGTGGTTGCGCATGCCGCAACAGATCCATACACATATTTTCATGGTTGTTTGCCTGGGAAATAACACCCACACCCATTATTGGAGAACACTCATTTCCTACGGAGGAAATAGAAGTTTTTTGACGCTTGTCAAGATTAACAATAGTCACAACACCATATGAAGACGTAATGCCCTTCCGCCTTGAAGAAATAATGCCCAATAGTAGTTCCTTCATGTTGAGAACAATAGCATGCAAGGTTAGCTGGGTAGTAGAAAAAAGTTGTTCCTTTGTCCATGAACTTTGTAAAGTACTCCTTCTCTTTGTCTAGTTTGAGAAGGACGATATCTTCTACATGGAGGTGAAGCATGTAGCCATGACTCAAAACCGTAACTTATCCCCGGAATGATTGGTGGGGCAGGCTTTGGCATAGTACCCCGTAATACCACAAAGCAAAGCAATAAATAGGCAAATGTTCATACTATATATTAACTAGAAGAATATGCCCGTAGCACGAGTCCAAATATATATTTATTTTATCATTTTGATGGGTAAAACTGTTTAGTTTTTGTTCACTTCAATTTTTTTTTAATGTTTTTTGTGCATTTTAATTAATTAAATTGAACATATGAGAATCGGTGTAATTTCTTTTTTATCTGACCTATTCATTAAAATTGTCGGAAGTATGACAATTTCAAGGGTGGTAATTGTTCGCTCCAAACGGTGTGTGCAAGCTTTAAATTTATAACACTAGACGTAAGCTTTAAACAAGGATGCGAACCCGCAGTGTACGGGTCAATCGTAGTAAAAGCAAGGAACTTCAGGGGTCGATCACAGGGACTTAGTGAAACAAAGTCCAATCACGGTATGCTTATGTAAATACTAACCACAAGAGGTGATCAAAACAATCAAAGATGATAAACAGTCAATAAAGGAAACATGCAATTCTAGGGATTAAGGCATCTAGTTGTCGTTCCAACTCAAGATCTAAAGATAAGCGGACAAAGCTGAGATTTTTGCATAGGGAAGGTGTTTCTAAAGTGGAATAGATCACCGGGTAAGTCTCACTACTCGCTAATCCCAAACCATAACTCCTATTACCGGGTAAGTCTCAAGGAATTAGGATAAAGAACTATAACCTCAAACTAACACACCATCTAAGGGAATAGAATCAACCTTTACCGGGTAAGTTTCAGGCTAACTCACAAAGATGGGATGAAAGCACACTCAAACCCCAATAAAGGATAAACCTTTATTACCTACACTTATGATCTTAGGTACACAAACTAAGGAATTACCGGGTAAGTCTCATCCTAAGCTTGCATTGGACCAGGAAAGGTGTAATAAGAATAGGATTTGGCAAACTCTAACACTTAACTCTCAGTTTCGGATCAGATAAGTCACCTCGGTCAAACGAATTCCACCCCGGCCGAGATGTTCATCGACTGAGCGAGATGCTTAGGGTTAAGGTTTAAAGACTCGAACTTTCAGGGTCCTACTGGAATCTAAGATTATTCTATCATTGTTTTTCCCACAACCTTCAGTCAATCACCCTAGAATCACACAAGGAAATTAGCCACTCATCATCATGAAAGCAATGATCAAATATATGGGAAGAAGGTGAATATTTGAACAAGAAGGATTTAATGAAAAGACTTCAATGACTGAATCAAATATCACAACAAAGTGTTCCTTGGATAAAAATCCAACAAGACAAGACAACAAGGAAGGGAATCTAAGATAATCTTACAAAAACACTTCAAAAGCTATAAAAGCTATAGACTTAAATCTTCCTTCAACCTTCAAAAAGGTTCTTCAAATCTCCCAACTGGAGTATGGCTGCTGCGTGCTATGCGGGATCTCCAACTGTATGCGGATATAACGGGTCTAAGCCGATGTCGGATTTGTGGGAAATCCGACCCTTTTTATAGGAAAATTACCCTCCAAAGATAAGATATCTTAGAAAGATCTCTTCCCATAAAAATAGGTAAAATATATGATCTAGCATATCTTCTTCCTTCCAGGAGCCAAGCCCAAAAATATAAGATCTCTTTCCAAAGATAAAAGATCTCAGCCAAGAATAAAATATTCTCGCCGCGTCCCAGGTGTTCGCCTCGGTCGAGTCGACTTCTCTGGATCACCTCGGTCGAGGTGAATCTGTGGTCAACCGAGGTGAGTCACAACTGAATGTGAAATCTCTCCAATCTGGTCCAAAGTGAATCTCTAATCCATAGCTATGCTTCCTGGATGGTTCCTTATGTTCCTAAATGTAGCTCCAATGACTCCATAGCTCCTTTTGCTCCTTTTCGATGCAAAACGTACCATTTTACTTACGATTACAACAAAACTAGGTGTAGACCTCGATTCCCGCAAAGGTAGATGAAATGGTAATATAATCACATATAATACATACAAACATGCAGATTATTGAAGATAAAACGTCCAAACAAATCCCAAAATATAGACTATAATTCATGCCATCAAAATACCCCATACTTAGCCCTTGTTTGTCCCCAAGCAAGTTCCGCATATAAAAGACAAGATAGAATGGATTAATAGTCAATAAAATCAATGAAAAGTCTTTCAAAACATTTTTATGGTGTGCAACAATCATAGATCACTCTAAGAGAATACTTCATGGAATTTAAAATCAAAACATGATCAAAACATTTTATAAATATAAGAAAGTTGTTCATCTTTGCATAAAATCATAGAATGCATAATAAGTCAAAATTATCGAAATTAATCATGCATAATCCAGTTTAAACCGCTAAGTCAATCAACAAGCTCGAGGTCTCAAGGGCTTCCCAAAAGAAAGGTCAAGAAACGTGTAGGGTAGGGATGTATGTAAAGTGATGTGGTGCTAGAATCCGGAAAAAGGATATACTTCACTTTCACTTTTGACTTGCAACATCTTCCACCAATAAGTTTTGCTTATTTCACACTTTTTCTTTTACTTTACTTTTTGGGATGCATGGACAGAGGTGCACAATAACCGAAACCTAGGAAATCACCAATCATCAACTTCTTGAGATGCATCAAACCCTTGATGCACATACCATGACCCGTTAGGAATATCTCTCAATCCGACTTTGGCAAGACACAAACACCCGGCTATGTGAATGGTGCCGAGTTACTCATCTCCATGATTGACTTCCCCAAACCTATTATTGCTTTCTAACACTTTCACTTCCAGCCACTTCTCAACCTTAACTTCACTTGCTTTCACCACTTCGCTTGCTTCCAAATTCCCGGATAGATAAAGGGAGGCAAAATGTATATGAGGGGTTAAGCATGATCAAGAAGAAGAAGAGAGAAGAATGAATTGCCTTGGTCTTTCCAGGAAGAAAGTGAGAAAACTTATCTTGCGGTGTCAACCTTCAAATTCAACATAATTTGGATAAAAACAAAGTATTAAACATGCCAAAAATTTCAAACAAAGCATTTAGCAACTTAAACATATTATAAAACCTTTCAAACACATAAAGATTCCAAAACCAGTCAGTGAACAAAATCTTCACTGAGATCATATCCAAATAAGAAGCACAAAAATCGTTTCGAAAACTCTCAGTTAACCCACCTCGGTCGAAGTGTTCTTAGGTCAACCGAGGTGAAACACCTCGTTCGGCCAGAACTGTCCCGGTCGAGGTCCAAACAATTTTTTTTTTTTAAACCAGTTTTCTTTCAGTTTTGACGTTTTTCTCAATCAAATAACCTGTAAGTATGCATGTAGTCTCAGATAAACAAATAGATGCAAAAGTGAAGCATAAATATAAATATCCGGTCAAATAGAGTCATACATCACATAAGTGTCAAATACATGAATAAACACCCCATACTTGGGACACACTGTCCTAGTGGGTCAAAATAAGTCTAAGGAATAAAGTACTCACCGGATAATAAGCTGAACTGCATAAAAATAAGAAAGAAAATCCTGCAGCTCTTAGTAGTCACGATCCGGTGGTGGTGGTGGTGGTGGCACGTACGGATACTGGGACGGGTCGAACGGATAGCCCATGACGTGCTCAAACTGAATCTGGGCCATCATGTGCTGATAATGCTGCCTCTCCTGTATCTCGCGGATATCTAGTGACAAAGCAGCATATGAATCAATAACCTGATCCGTCAGATCGTCGATCCGACTGTGAGCCTCTGGATCTCTGTGTCGGCGTCTCCTACGCCTAGCAGGTCTCACTAGAGAAGTAGCAGGTGCCGGCTCAGTATCATCGTCATCAAGATCTATAACCGGCGCGCTCGTCCCTGCAGTATCTGTCCCTGTATCCATCGGGACTCCACCATCCCTGTCATCAGCCGTCTCCTCATCATCCTCCTCCTCCTCCTCAGCTGGGGCAGCTCCTGCAGCTGCTGCGGCTGCAGCCTCTCTAGCATCCTCCATCAAGGGAACCCAGGCGGTCTGCCAATAGTGAGGGTCATAAACAGTAAACTGGGTAGACCACCTAATCCCCTGTGGTGCAGTCAGCTCCCACGGCATAGCCACGTACGGTGTAGTCAGACCTCGGGGAACCAAAATCCGCCGAGTGATCATCTCCTGCAGCCCAAGCGGCTTGGCAGCCGCCACCATCGTACAAGTGCTGAGATCTATGTCCTGATAACTGGCTATGTGGGTGACAAGTCCTCCGCAGCAGATGTCTCCCTTCGCCTTGGCCTTGATCTTGTGCAGATCCTCTGCCAACATCAAGCCAAAGTCCGGGATACCTCCAGTCACCATACAATACAGACTAAAAAGCTCTCCCTGTCGGATCTTCTAGGGCGTCTCAATACGCGCCAGAAGTTTCTCACTAAAGATCCGGTGGGCTAACCTAAAGGCTAAGTGGAAGATGACCTTCTCCCTGGAATCTCCAGGGCGCCATCTGTCTGCGTGCTCAGCAATATGGGCAATCTGTCCCCAAAACTCCCTAGCTACAGATCGGGAAGGGAAGTCAACAGCTGTCGGCTCAGGAAAACCAAAAATATCTCTCCAGTACTCTAGTGGCACTAAGAAGTTCCGGTTCATCAACCAGTACTTCACAGATCGCTTTGTGGGGAGGTAGGTGAAGGAGCTAACAAACTCTAAGGTGGGCTCCAAATAAGTTGGGGCTCGGATCTCAGTAAACTGATCCATCCCTACTGTGGATATCATCCGTCTAAGGTCTCCATCTACCTGGAGACAGTCAAAAGCAGTCACGTCCAGGAAGCGTGGTGCAATCACTGGACGGCCAGAAATACGCTCATAATCCACCCGGTGTCGCTCGTGGATCACCGGGCGATAAGGTCGGGAAGAAGAGGAAGAAGGGGAAGGGGAGTGTCTATCTCTCAGCACAATCTGCCTGTCAGAAGCAGTCACGTCCAGGAAGCGTGGTGCAATCACTGGACGGCCAGAAATACGCTCATAATCCACCCGGTGTCGCTCGTGGATCACCGGGCGATAAGGTCGGGAAGAAGAGGAAGAAGGGGAAGGGGAGTGTCTATCTCTCAGCACAATCTGCCTGTCAGAACTCATTTTCAGAAATCTGTCACTGTCAGGTGACCTCGGTCGACTGACAACACTCAAGAGTCACCTCGGCCGAGGCGCAGCTCGACTGGACCGAGGCGAATAACTGTTTCGACGAATCTCTCAGAAATCCAGTTATTTTCCCCCAAAATCACTACAACTGGTTCCTATGGGGTACTTAATCTGTATTTCAGCAAATGCAAAGGCAACCAAAGCCCAAATCGAAGCGAAATCAGCGAGTTAGGGTTTCGGTTTTATTTTACCTCGTTCGGCCGAATCGGTTCGATTTTCTGCAGATCTGTACTTGCAACACGATCATCTATGCTTAAATCGTAGTTTGGAGACAGAAATCTTCGAAAACGAGCAAAAATCAGAGAAGCGAGGTGAAACTGTCGCCGCGGTCGAGGGAGAAGGGTAAAGTGAGGAGAGAGAAATCTTCAGCCCTTTTATACCCTTTTCTAGAACTGTTGTCACCTCGGTCGAGATGGTCTCGACTGGGCCGAGATGGTACAGACCGAGGTGGTTCTCCAAAAACCCTAGTCGCCTCGGTTGCTCAGGAATCATCTCGGTCGAGGTGCTCTGACAGCAACCGAGATGCCTCAGTCGAACTTCGTCTTCTCAAATTCTCGATCTTCTGTCCTTCCAGTTATGCTCCTTCCTTAGATATCACCTGTTATCTGTCTAGAACGCCAAAAACAAAACAAAGCAAAGCAAAAGCAAAAACTATCTAAGCTAGACTAGAAAAAGGAAAAGAAAGCAATACCTTGGGTTGCCTCCCAAGAAGCGCTTGGCTTAAGGTCGCTAGCTGGACCATGATGCGTCTCAAACGTGATGGGATGTACCCTCACTCCATACTTCACCTCCATCGTGGGGTGAAGTAAGTAAGTCTATCAAACGCTCCAATAAGTGTAAGTGCTCATCGGGGAATGAATCGTCAATGGGCGGGTCGTCCTTCTCGCGTGAAGATGCAGGTAGCCGGCTGAGGTGATCCGCAACAGAATTTTCGGATCCCTTCTTATCGCGGATCTCTAGATCGAACTCTTGAAGCAAGAGAATCCATCGAATAAGGCGTGGCTTGGCATCTTTCTTAGCCAACAAGTAACGGATGGCTGCATGGTCGGTGTAGACAATGACTTTCGCCCCTACTAAATAGGAACAAAACTTCTCGAAAGCATATACAACCGCCAATAATTCTTTCTCGGTGGTAGCGTAGTTGCGTTGTGCTACATCTAGCGTCTTGCTAGCATAGTAAATGGCGGTGGTCCGGCCATCCTTCTTCTGTCCAAGCACCGCTTCTACGGCTACATCACTAGCATCACACATGATCTCAAAGGGCAAGGTCCAATCCGGAGGTTGGATAATGGGAGCAGAGATTAACGCTTCCTTAATCCTGTAAAAAGCATCAAGACACTCCTGCGAAAACTCAAAAATAACATCTTTATTCAAGAGGTTAGTTAGAGGTTTAGAAATCTTAGAGAAGTCCTTGATGAATCTCCTGTAGAAACCTGCATGCCCGAGAAAACTCCTCACACCTTTGACAGAACAAGGGGGAGGGAGTTTCTCAATAGTCTCGATCTTAGCGCGATCGACCTCAATGCCTCGATTAGAAACGAGGTGTCCTAGCACAATGCCTTCATTAACCATAAAATGACACTTCTCCCAATTCAGAACGAGATTAGTGTCTTCACATCTTTTAAGCACTAGAGAAAGGTTAGATAGGCAATCATCAAAAGAGGGACCATATACAGAAAAATCATCCATTACTACCTCCATGATCTCCTCTATGTACTCGGAAAAGATAGCCATCATGCATCGCTGGAAGGTAGCGGGTGCATTGCACAATCCAAATGGCATCCTCCTATAAGCAAATGTCCCCCATGGGCAAGTGAAAGTGGTCTTCTCCTGATCATCCGGATGGATAGGAATCTGGAAGAATCCACTATAACCGTCTAAGTAGCAAAAGTGTGAATGCTGGGCCAACCGCTCGAGCATTTGATCGATGAAGGGAAGTGGAAAATGGTCCTTCCGTGTGGCCGTGTTCAGCTTCCTATAATCGATGCAAACCCTCCAGCCCGTAACGGTCCTGGTTGGGATCAACTCGTTGTTCTTATTAGTCACAACGGTCATCCCTCCTTTCTTCGGAACTACATGCACCGGGCTAACCCACTTGCTGTCCGAGATAGGGTATATGATACCTGCATCCAACAACTTAAGAATTTCTTTCTTCACAACCTCTTTCATGATCAGATTTAACCGTCTTTGAGGTTCCCGTAAAGTCTTATGATCA
Organism: Fagopyrum homotropicum; assembly: GCA_033239125.1. NCBI lineage: Eukaryota > Viridiplantae > Streptophyta > Magnoliopsida > Caryophyllales > Polygonaceae > Fagopyrum > Fagopyrum homotropicum. The sequence continues at coordinate 3,020,090 of BSWB01000005.1, read as the reverse complement.
TCCTCCATTAGAATTCTATGCATGCAGAAAGAGGGCTTAATGCCAATAAGATCATCTATAGTGTAACCCAAAGCCTTTTGATGCTTTCTCAGGACATGCATTAGTTTAGACAATTCAGTTTCGGAAAGGGAAGCACTAACAATAACGGGATAAGTGGAATCCGGTCCAAGAAAGACATACCTCAAGTGATTAGGGAGTTGTTTAAGCTCCACAACTGGGGGTGTTTTCTGAGGGGGATTCTTGCTTCCTCCTTCCAGTGGAGTAGATCCAGAAACTGGACTTTCGAAAGTCTCAATTGAAATTGTCTCGCCATCGACCTCGGTCGAGGCGCAGAGGCGTTGACCGAGATGTTCTTTAGTCGCCTCGCTCAGTCCAGGAAGTGCCTCGGTCGAGGTACTGCAACTGGGACCGAAACTGGAGATATTCGTCTCCTGGATTAGCTTCTCAGTTTTAGCTCCTGGATCTTCTTCCAGTGCTTTTAGGCTCCGTATATCTGCATCACAAGAAGCATCTATACCTTCCTCCATTAAACTGAAACTAATAACTCTTTCAAGTGGATCGTTAATAAGGATAGAGCTCACCAATTCTCTTGATTCTTCTTCATCGTAGATATTGAAGATATCATCGCTCAGCTGCTCCCCTTTCATGGCTGCAAGTAATGCGAACTCCACCTCATCGCCGCCAATGTTGAATTTCAACTTGGCGTTCTTGCAATCCACGTTGCAACCCGAAGTTGCTAGAAATGGCCTCCCGAGAATAATAGGAACAGGATAATCTGCGGGAATGTCAAGTACAACAAAATCTATTGGTAAATAGAAGTTACCTAACTTGACCAGAACGTCCTCCAAGATGCCCACGGGATGGGTGATGGAGCGATCCGCCATGTATAGTCGAATCTTGACCGGCTTGGGCTCTCCAAGTCCGATCTTCGCACATAGCTCCAGCGGGATGATGCTCACGCTGGCTCCTAGATCACAAAGGGCTTCACAAGTAACATCCCCAACTTGAATGGGAATGCAAAATGAGCCGGGATCTCTCAATTTAGGTGGCATCTTTTCCTTCATGATTTGAATGAGCTCCGGGGATTTAGATGTCATCCTAACTTCACCAAAATCTTCCAGTTTCCTCTTCCTTGATAGGATCTCCTTCAAGAACTTCCCATAGGCGGGCATTCCTAGAATAGCATCAAGGAAAGGAATGTTAATATGCAGTTTATTCATCAAGTCAAGGAACTTACCAAAGGTGGTTTGTATGCAGGAGGTGGAACATAAACTTCAGTTTTCCCCTCCGCTTTCTGTGGCTCCACCTCGGTTGGTATCTCGGTCAAAGTGTTCTTCGACTGCATCTGGACCGAGGTGGTCTTCGTCGGTACTGGCACCGACCGAGGCATTGGATCTGCAGTTTTCAGTCCACTCCTCGTAGTTATGGCCATGATCTGGCCCTTAGGGTTGCTTTCCGTCCTTGCTGGAAGCTTCCCTGGATCTCTTGGCGCTTCATTCGCCCTACTTGCTAGTTGTTGTTCAAAGGCCTTTTGGGCCTTCGAAAATGAAGTCATAGAAGTCTCCATAGCATTGAGCTTGATCAAGATAGCCTCCAGAACCGCGTCTTTCTTTTCCGGCTGAGACGAACTTGATCCTTGCCCCTGGCTTTTTAATGGAGTAGAAGAAGAAGAAGGGGAAGAGAGGAAAGGGTTAGAGGAATCGTTAGAGTTGGAGTTTGAATGATTGTTACCAGAATTTTGGTTGTTCGCCCTCCAGTTGTTGCTATTGGATCCTCGATTGTTGTTGTTGTAGTTGTTGTTCCGAGAACCGTTGTTGTTGTTACGGTATCCATTGTTGTTATTCATTTGTCCTTGCTCTTCCTTCTTGGTTTGAGCAACCAAGAGTTCCTTCAATTGCTTCACGTCATTCTTCAAAGACGTGAGTTGATTGTTGTTGGGCTGAGTTTCTTGGAAGTTAACTCTTTTAACTCCACCTTCAGCTCCTTGATGAGTGTACTTCTCCATGTGCAAAGCTTGCTTCTCGATGAAGTCCCAAGCTTCGTCAATCGCCATGTCCATGAAGGTACCGGCGGAGAGTAGTTGGAGGTTGAACTGGGTGCTTCCGTCCAGTCCTTTGAAGTATATCTCCAATAACTCTAACTTTGGAATCCCATGATGTGGGCAATCCAAAAGAATGTCCTTGAACCGCTCCCATGACTTGGACAAGCTCTCCTTGTCCTTCATAATGAAAGCGTTGATCTTCCCTCTCATTTCAGCTGTCTTTGAGGGGGGAAAGAATTTCGTCAAGAATTCCGTAGTCATCTCCTCCCATGTGCTAATTTTTCCTGGAGGAAGAGATTGATACCAAGTAAGAGCTCTATCTTTTAAAGAAAAGTAAAAAGGTCTTAGCTTGTAGTTGTTATTTTCAATCCTTGGAGGTCTCAAGGTCTCCATCAAGATCTCATAGTTTTGAAGATGTTGATGTGGTGATTCCTTTTCTAGCCCTCCGAACTGGCATTGGCGAATCATGGATAGAACTTGCGGTCGAAGTTCATAGTCATGGTCCGCTGGATCTCCTAGGTTAACTCATGGACGCCTCAGTTGTTGATTAGGGTCCATCGTTTGACCTAGGGTTTGTGGGATTCCTGCAAGAAGAGCGCCTCGGACTGGCATCCGAGGTGGAAGTATCTCGGCCGGGGCGTCAGGTACTGGAACCTGCCTCGGTCGAGGATCAGCAACTGGATCCTCCCTCGGTCGAAGTAGAATTTGGTCTCGTATGGCTGCCATATCTGCTTCGATTGCTTCAGTCCTGGTGCGAGTTTCTTCCTTCTCTCGCCTTAGCTCTTCCCTGTTGAGGCGTAGCAGCTCTAGCGCCTCTTTCAACTCGGCCTCAAGATCGTGATTGTCTTGGTGGGCCATCTTCGCTTCTCTTAAGCATCGCTTGTATGTCTTTTCTGGTTCGTGATCGTAAGGAACGATTTCCTTCCCAGTGCGGGTTCTTCGCATAAACCTAAGAAAGAACCTGCAAAAGTCACTCAAGTAGAGTGGTTAGTAGACACGGGGGCAAGTGCCCCTAAGAGCAAACCGTAACCGGCTCGGTCTAGACCAGGTCCCCGGCAACGGCGCCAAAAACTTGTTCGCTCCAAACGGTGTGTGCAAGCTTTAAATTTATAACCCTAGACGTAAGCTTTAAACAAGGATGCGAACCCGCAGTGTACGGGTCAATCGTAGTAAAAGCAAGGAATTCCAGGGGTCGATCACAGGGACTTAGTGAAACAAAGTCCAATCACGGTATGCTTATGTAAATACTAACCACAAGAGGTGATCAAAACAATCAAAGATGATAAACAGTCAATAAAGGAAACATGCAATTCTAGGGATTAAGGCATCTAGTTGTGGTTCCAACTCAAGATCTAAAGATAAGCGGACAAAGCTGAGATTTTTGCATAGGGAAGGTGTTTCTAAAGTGGAATAGATCACCGGGTAAGTCTCACTACTCACTAATCCCAAACCATAACTCCTATTACCGGGTAAGTCTCAAGGAATTAGGATAAAGAACTATAACCTCAAACTAACACACCATCTAAGGGAATAGAATCAACCTTTACCGGGTAAGTCTCAGGCTAACTCACAAAGATGGGATGAAAGCACACTCAAACCCCAATAAAGGATAAACCTTTATTACCTACACTTATGATCTTAGGTACACAAACTAAGGAATTACCGGGTAAGTCTCATCCTAAGCTTGCATTGGACCAGGAAAGGTGTAATAAGAATAGGATTTGGCAAACTCTAACACTTAACTCTCAGTTTCGGATCAGATAAGTCACCTCGGTCAAACGAATTCCACCCCGGCCGAGATGTTCATCGACTGAGCGAGATGCTTAGGGTTAAGGTTTAAAGACTCGAACTTTCAGGGTCCTACTGGAATCTAAGATTATTCTATCATTGTTTTTTCCACAACCTTCAGCCAATCACCCTAGAATCACACAAGGAAATTAGCCACTCATCATCATGAAAGCAATAATCAAATATATGGGAAGAAGGTGAATATTTGAACAAGAAGGATTTAATGAAAAGACTTCAATGACTTAATCAAATATCACAACAAAGCGTTCCTTGGATAAAAATCCAACAAGACAAGACAACAAGGAAGGGAATCTAAGATAATCTTACAAAAACCCTTCAAAAGCTATAAAAGCTATAGACTTCAATCTTCCTTCAACCTTCAAAAAGGTTCTTCAAATCTCCCAACTGGAGTATGGCTGCTGCGTGCTATGCGGGATCTCCAACTGTATGCGGATATAACGGGTCTAAGCCGATGTCGGATTTGTGGGAAATCCGACCCTTTTTATAGGAAAATTACCCTCCAAAGATAAGATATCTTAGAAAGATCTCTTCCCATAAAAATAGGTAAAATATATGATCTAGCATATCTTCTTCCTTCCAGGAGCCAAGCCCAAAAATATAAGGTCTCTTTCCAAAGATAAAAGATCTCAGCCAAGAATAAAATATTCTCGTCGCGTCCCAGGTGTTCGCCTCGGTCGAGTCGACTTCTCTGGATCACCTCGGTCGAGGTGAATCTGTGGTCAACCGAGGTGAGTCACAACTGAATGTGAAATCTCTCCAATCTGGTCCAAAGTGAATCTCTAATCCATAACCATGCTTCCTGGATGGTTCCTTATGTTCCTAAATGTAGCTCCAATGACTCCATAGCTCCTTTTGCTCCTTTTCGATGCAAAACGTACCATTTTACCTACGATTACAACAAAACTAGGTGTAGACCTCGATTCCCGCAAAGGTAGATGAAATGGTAATATAATCACATATAATACATACAAACATGCAGATTATTGAAGATAAAACGTCCAAACAAATCCCAAAATATAGACTATAATTCATGCTATCAGTAGTTCCTTAAAAAATAGCAGGTGATACACAATTATGAGCCGATAAATGTAATTATGCTTATACAGAATACACATAATCATAATTTCTAACCGGTCTATTGCTTAGAAGATTATTATATTTGTAATTTTAACCGATTTATTGCTTAAAAGCTTTAATAGATCATTGTATTTATAATTTTATTTATCAAAAAGAAAACTTGTAATTAATAGAATTAGTTGTGATGAAATATAATTTAGGATTGATTTCAAAAAAAAGTCAAGATTAATAGTAATTGCATTAATTGTAACAAAATTTATTACAAATATCACAATCTTACTCGTAGTTTAGATTTGTCATTCAATTGGTCAATTAATTTACAATTCAATTCATTGACCAAAGGTTTGAACGTGCAATTCATACGGGTTAATTCGATCGAATGGATCCGGTCAAAGACAACCGATATGTCTCTAGTTAGGGTTGTTAAATTATGGTTTGAGTTTCTCTTAGAAAACCCGTCTTTTATATTGTTTGTTGATATAATTATTTCATTAATAATAATATCTTTTTCAATTAATATTTATTTGAAGATAATGTTTTATTATCTAATAAATATAAACTCCCATAATATATCAAATATAACGTTTATAATATATATATTATATATTTTTTGTTTAAATGATCTAGTTTATGAACCCAATGGGTGTGACCTCGTAGAACCCGATAATATTAGCAACATACTTTATCATATCAAATACATAAGTCATAGTTGACTTATAACAAAACGCTATGACTGCATAATGTCATCGGATTTTATATCTCTATGTGTTGTCCTATAACATAATCATTAATTGCACCTTATGTTAAATGACACAATTCCTTCATACATCACTCTTAAAACTTCTTCAAACTCCATTACATTCGTTTATGATGCAAGAATAATTTAACTATATTTCATTATTCTTATCGCTTTTGTAACAACCTTGTTATTCTAGTGACCTCGCGACCGCGCCTCGGCTTGGCCGCAGTCGCGGTTTTTGCAGGGTGGTGACCGCCTTTTTCTGCCTTCCTTTTTCTTTTCTTCCTCGTTAAATACTCTTGTCTTTCCATCTTATAAGGGTTTCTGATCCTCTCCAGATCTTCTTCTTTCTACTGCCACGTTCATCCTTCTTCTCTTTTTCTCCTTGTACATTTTGGATCTTCTTCTAAGTTTTGGAAGAGTGTTTTATGATGATGATGAGGCATGAGTGTTGCTGTGGATATCCAACATAGTTGCTGCTTTGGGTTCTTCTTTTGTTTAGATGTAATGGAGTGGTAAGCTTCTTTCTTTTCTTTTTCTTTCCTTTCTCCTTCCTTCCTTTGTTATAGATCCAACATGTGTGATCTTGTTGTCTAGTGCTCCTGAGTACGCTATGTATGTATATATGTGTTGATGAAGGCAAAACTTCCTTTGGTGCCTTTGAAGAGAAGTAGAGATCGAGGGGAGAAATTGTCAAAGTGAAATTGTCTGAGGATCATCACCGCCCTCGCAGTGTTTTTGACTACGGTCGCGGTTTTGTCCAGTTGTGCCATTCCTTTGCTATGATGATTCCTTCTCTTGTCTTAGATGCTTCTCGTGTTGTAGGATCATGCTAATTTATATATGAGTGGAGGATAGTATATTGTGTTGAACGCCTTGGGCGTCTTTGAGGATATTTGTGAGATGTTGAGGTTTATGATATGATTAATGATCTTGCGGGATCTTGGAGACTAGAAGGCAGAATCTCCTAGCATGTGTTCTGATGATTGATATATATGCCTTGATTTATCACGCGCGGTGTATATTCCTACGGGAATTCGAGATCTGTTGATAGCTGAGATTGACTGTGATTGGGATTACCTTGTGATAGGCAAGTCCATTGGCCTTACTTAGCAGACCTCTATGAGTTGGCATGATTGTAATAGTAGTGAGTGTGTATGTGTGTTATATTTGATAGCATAAACTGGACTAGGACGACCATATGTATTAATTGGCCCAAGTATATTACAATCGGGCGGTGACAACTTGTCTATTTCAAGATTAGGGGTAACTGGCAGGTTCTCTGCGTCCATGCCAACAAGTGGTGATGATTGGCACCAAGTACAAACCTGATTGGTGATAGGGGACAGAGGCGATATTCTGGATGCTCCTCGTGTCACAATATAAGTTGAATTAGTAATGTAACACTTGATAAAGATAATAAACGGTTTATGCATGTGAGCATTGTTTGCTCCAAAACGTGTGTTTATAAGCGAATCCGCAGTGTACAGATCAATCGCAATACAATCAAGTATTTTAGGGTCAAATACAAGGAATAACTTTAGGTTGTAAGCAAATCTCAAGCAACAAAGAACAAAGATATATGATAATCAGATGCAAATTCTAGAGATCAAAGCATCCGGTTGTGGTTTCAACTCAAGACTTCTAAAGATAAGCGCGGACAAAGCTGAGGTTGCAAAGGGAAGGTGTTTCTAAGATGAGATAGATCACCGGGTAAGTCTCACTATCTGCTATCCCAAACCAAAGAGCCTATTACCGGGTAAGGAACTATGAAAAGGAACTATACTCACAAACCATCACATTACCTTAGGGAATAAAACTAACCTTTACCGGGTAAGTCTCAAGTTAACTCACAAAGGAAAGGTGAAGGAACACTCAAACCTAACAAAAGATAAACCTTTGTTACCTAACACTCATCATCATAGGTAAGTAAGAAAAGGAATCACCGGGTAAGTCTCTTCCTAAGCATGGATATAAACCCGGAAAGATACAACAAGGATAGGATTTGACAAACTATAACCTATGGTTCAAGATAAACGTTCAGGTCAATCTCGTTAAGTTCTTGCCCGATCTCGGTTGAGATTCCTCAAGAACAGCCCGAGACGGTAACGGTTTAGGTTAAAACTCAAACTTCAGGGTCCACTCAAGATAAAGATCTATTCTTTCATCGTCTATACCACAACCGTCAACTAATCACCCTAGAATCGCAAGGGTTTTGGCCAACAATCATCATGTTCAAAGCAATCAAAATATATTCAAATAAGTTATCAATAAAAGAGAATAAAACACTCAACAAAAAGGTTCTCAATTATCAAAAGTGTAAACAATCTAACAAAATATCAATAACGTGTTCCAAAAGATGATAACAACCACTAGAATATTTCCAAGAACACCTTACAAAAGTTCCTTTCAATCTTCCTTAATCTTCAACCTTGATCTCCAAGTAATCCTTCCAAGATCTCCTTCCGTAAAAAAGAATCGAACTCGCAGCCGTAAACTCTCTGTAATATCTGTTCCAAAAGCCGTCCTTAATCAATATTCACATTCCATCCTTCTGGAAGAACTGTAGCTCAAATTATTTATTCTTCTTGGGTTGTGGGCCGTCGACCTCGAGCAAGCCTAGTAAGGCACCTCGGTTGAGATGATCACTGAGATCTCAACTCAGTTACGTACTTTTCTTCGTTTCTTTTCTTGATTTCTTCTTTCATCCAGTGTTTGAGGTTCCTGTCTTTCTTCTTGTAGTCCCAAGTGTTCCATTATGCAGCTTACTAGTCTCTTCATGCTTCAATGTTCCTTTTTCCGATCCAAAATATGCCCTATTCCCTACAATTACAATCAAACTAGGTTTAGACCTCGGTTCTTTCAAAGTAGACAAGTAATGGCATAATCAATATGAATATATCCCCATGCATGCAGAATAGTGAAGAGAAACCGTCAAAACAATTGCCAATATATAGACTATAATTCATCTTATCAAGCATGCTTTGTGGTATAACATGCTTATGTATTATGTGTGTTATTACCGTTATTCCAATTCGTAGGTTGTTAGCTAACGGTTTATACTGTGTTGTAGATGCTTTGCATGACAAGTCAGCTGTAGAGTGATCCGGTGGAGTGATCATCCGAGGGTTTCCGTATATATAGGTTGTGTTATCGGGGTTGGTATGTGTGGACACATGGTTGTACTATTTTGATACTCGGTTGTGCGTTTTGTTTGTACTTTTGTTTATGATGTTTCACTTTTATCTTTTTGGTTTTATATTTATTTGTTTCTTGTTGCAAGATCCAGTGAACTTGTTGTCAAGCTAGGGTGAGGATCCAATGTGAGGTCCTAGCCTGTAGCACTCCAAGTTCTATGGACTTGGGGTGTAACAAAGTTGGTATCAGAGCCTCAGGTTGACAACAACGACACTCACAATCTTCTTGAAAGGCCAAATAGATAAATAAACAGAACCCGAAAGGGGTCTAACTTTTCAAAAAGGATTATGGTTATTAAAAAAACTTGTTCACAGTCGATTTGGGATAGAATGTACGGAGAACCATCCCTCCTTCCGCGGATCTCTACAGTCAAGTATGTATGTTGGATTATAGTTAGTATTTTGGATTCGATTATTATATATACATATATACTTAAGTATACGTTGGCTTAGCCTTATACGTTATATATGCTTAGACCGTTGATGGCTCAGACTAGAGCAACATCTGTTGTAGGACGGGGTAGAGGTAGACAACCTCTTCCTTTGGTATTTCTTAGTCGGGGACAGGTTCCCACTACTGATCCGCTAGAAGCGGAAGATAGAGCTGAGGTTACAAAGACTCAAAAAAAGACAAGGGTACCGACGCCAAATGTAGTTGGATCAAGGAAAGGGAGACGATGTTACAATTGTGATGGGTATGATCATCTTCGACCGAATTGCAAGAAGCCACTGGTGAAAGGTTTTTCATGTGGCAAGTCGGGAAATAGGGCTATATTTTGTGGTCAAGGTAAAGCACGACTACACCCGGTATCTTTTTCCGTAGAAGTTCAAGGAAGTGGATCAAGTCAAGCTAGAGAGGGCGATATCGGTACAACCAATACGAGAGGAACCCAAGCAAGAGTGTTTGAGCTGAGAAACGATGATCCACCAAGAATTCCAAAGAAGAGACAATAGACTAGACCAACCAATGATGATGCATGAGTTTCGGATGTTAGACAAAGTCCGGCATAGGGACACTCGAGTGGTTCCTCTTCCACCCGGATTTGTGATAGGAGACCACGGTGTTTCAACTACGGAGGTTATGGATATATGCAAAGTGAGTGCAAGAACTCAGGAGTGACTTGTTTCACATGCGGAAAATTAGATCATAGAGCTGTATTTTTCCAACAAGGCAGAGGCCGTGGTGGGGGCACCACTGATATGAGAGGAACATATGGCTCGAGGTTTGGAGCTGAGGAGTGTTGAGGAACCGGCAACGCCAGCCATTCCAAGTACCATTTAGATTAATGGTTTACCTGTTTGAGTACTTTTAATACGGGTGATATGCACTCATTTCTGATGCATGCGTTGAGTGGTTGGCCTTAGATACGGTGGAGGGGATATTGTTTATTATAAGGTTACCTGACGGAGTTAGGGTTAGAAGTACCCGTGAGGTACACGATTGTCCTATACATTTAGGAAATCGTGATTTATTTGTAGACTTCTTTGTCATGTTGTTAGTGCATGAAGAAGTCATATTAAGGATGGATTGGGTGGACCGTCATGATGCGGTTTTAGATATCGGTAGGCGAACCGTGATAGACACTACCGAGTCAGGTTAGATTGAGATATTCTGAGGTTGGGACATTGGAAAGATTGGATCTATCATCAGCGCAGTCCGAGCGGTGAGGCTGATTGGACAAGGTTGTAAGGCCTTCTGGTGTTACGTCATGAAGGAGGGTTAGGGTCCGACATTGCAGGATAATCTTGTCGTATGCGAGTTTATAGATGTTTTGACAAGCCGTCCAGCTTACCGCCACAACAGAGCGTGGAATTTGGCATCGAATTAGAGTCGGGGACGAGACCGATCTCGAAGGCATCATACCGTATGAAGCCTATCGAGTTGCTGGAGCTGAAGAGGCTACTTGAGGAGTTATTAGAAAAGGGATTTATCCACCCTAGCGTTTCTCCATGGGGTGTGTTGGTACTCTTCGTGCGAAAGAAGGAAAAATCGATGAGGCTGTGCATCGACTACCGAGAGCTGAACAAGGTGACCATCAAGAACAAGTACCCGCTACCCCATATTGATGACTTGCTGGATCAGTTGCATGGAGCTTCTGTGTTTCCCCGTATAGATTTGAGGCCCAGATATCACCAACGGAGGGTGAAAGAAAAAGATGTACCCAAGACGGCATTTCGGACTCGGTATGACCACTACGAGTTTGTAGTGATTTTACTCGGGCTCATGAATGTGCCCGCCGTCTTTATGAAGTTGATGAATGACATCTTCATCGACTTCTTGGATCAGTTTGTGGTGGTCTTCATAGATGACATCCTAGTTTACTCTCATAGTAGAGAGGGACACGCGAGACATTTGAGGACAGTGTCGAGGTTCCGCATGATAGAGAGTTGTATGCCAAGCTCTCTAAATGTGAGTTTTGGATGTCCGAGGTGGCCTTTCGAGATCATATAATCTCCGCCGAAGGGATCAAGGTAGATCCGGCAAAGATAGAGTCCGTAACAGCACAGACGCCTTTGGAGAATGCTAAAGAAGCGCGCAACTTCCTAGGCTTCGCTGAGGAAGATTACCCGGTTTGTATGGTATGACCCGTGTACTCAGAGTTTCGAGGAGCTGAAGAGGAGATTAACCTCTACTCGGATTGTAGCAGAACCAGTGGACACAGAGGATTTGATGTTTTGTAGTGACGCATCCAAGCTAGGCTTAGAATGTGTTTTAATACAGCGGGGTAGAGAGATTGCCTATGCATCTAGACAACTAAAGACGTATAAAGAGAACTACCCGACTCATGATCTGGAGTTGACCGAAGTAGTTCATGCTTTAAAGATTTGGCGACATTATCTGTACGGAGATACATGTCAAATCTTCACAGACCATAAGAGTCTCAAGTATATTTTTATTCAGCGGGAATTGAATTACCGCTAGAGGAAATGGTTCGAGCTAATTAAGAACTTCAACCTTGAGATTTTGTATCATCTAGGGAAGGTGAATGTTGTTGCCGACACCTTTAGTAGGAAGACGCCTTGAGAAAAGGCGATAGTTAGACTGATGGTTTAGCCTCAGTTGTAGAGAAATCTAGTGCAGCTAGAGATGGATATTCAGTTACCAAAGGAGGACAATTATCTGATTATTTTAGAGATTCTACCTGATCTGTTGGGAGAGATCCAACAGAAACAAGAGACTTGCCTAATGCTGAGACGGAAGATGTCTCGTGGTGAGGCACCACACTACACCTTACTCACACTCAAGTGCGAGTAACATGTATCAAGATGTGAGACGGTCATTCTGGTGGGGTGGGCTGAAGCTGATGTGGTTAGTTTGTGGCTCAGTGTACAACCTGTCGGCAGGTCAAGATTGAGCATTGAAGACCCAAAGGAGAACTCTATCCACTGTCTCTACCGTAGTGGAAGTGGGAGGACATCTCTATGGACCTTGTGACCGGTCTGAGACTGAGTAGGAGCTTTGATGCCATTTGGGTCATAGTGGACCGATTGTCAAAGATTGCACGTGTTATTTCTATTAGGGAGACGTGGCCGGTGAGTCGTTTGGCTGAGGAGTTCACTAGGCAGATAGTGATACTCCATAGAGTGTCGAGGACCATCATCTCCGATCGTGATGGATGAGGTACCTCAAGGATATGGCAACAGATTCATCCTGCATTGGGTACCAATTTTCATTTTACAATCACTTTTCATCCTCAAACCGATGCTCAATCAGAGAGGACTATTCAAACCGTAAAGGATGTGCTAAGAGCCTACGTGCTAAACTAAGGACAAGTGTGATCAGATCACCTCCCGTTGGTCGAGTTTTCATACAACAACAGTTGGCAATCATTGATTGGGATGTCCCTTATGAGGAACTGTATGGGCGGAGATGTCATACGCCTTTATGCTGGGATGAGCTGAGTAGTGTTAGTAGTATAGCTCCCGAGCAAATACAAGAGGATATGGCCCGAGTGACATTGATTAGAGAGTGGATGATGGCCGCATATAGTAGCCAGAAGTCGTATGCAGGCAAGAGGTGTTGGCTTCTAGAGTTCATAGTAAGAGCTCATGTATGGTTGAGAGTGTCTCCAACTCGTCGTGTCGGACATTTCGGCATTAAAAAGAAGTTGAGTTCCCGATATGTCGGACCTATTGAGATGTTGGACCGAGTTGGGAAGGTAGTATATCAGCTTGCCTTGCCCCAAGATTAGAGGGTGTTCACCTAGTTCTTCATGTGTCTCAACTGAGGGAGTATATACCAGACCCGATACACATGATTAGTTATGAGGATTTAGGGGTTGAGCCGGACTACACGTTTGTTGAGAATCCAATAGCAGTCCTAGAGCGGGGCATAAGATGCTTGTGCTCAAAAGGCATTCCTACGATGAGGATTCAGTTGTCCAAACAAGGGGCCAATGAGGCTACATGGGAGTCAGATGATAGTATCCGAAGAGACAATCCCGAGTTTTATGCCGAGATAGATGCACCTATAGGATCATTAAGTAGATCTTAGTGCTATCTTGGTGAGTTTATATTCTTATGTGATTTGATATGTGCTATTATTTTCATGCTAAGAGTATGATGTGTGATTTTATTAGATCTTGCGTGCTAGCACGATTTGCGATTGTAGTTTAGATGGAGATGGTTTTACCTCCATGCTATTGAGTTGTGCTTGTAGTTTAGCTGGAGAGGGTTCCACCTCCATGCTATCGAGTGAGATGATAAATTGTTGGAGATGGTTTTACCTTCAGGTCGTCGAATTGTGATTATGGTCTGGTTGGGGATGATGTTAATTACCTTCATGCTATTGAGTTGAGATTATAGAGTTGTAGAAGGTTGATACCTTCATGAGTGGAGATGTTGATTCCTCCGTGAGATTGAGTGTGTATGCCTTGGCGTATGGGATCGAGATTTGGGTTTGTTCAAGTTTCAGGACGAAACTTGTTTTTAGGGGGATCTGATGTAACAACCTTGTTATTCTAGTGACCTCGCGACCGCGCCTCGGCTTGGCAGCAGTCGTGGTTTTGCAAGGTAGGCAACGCCTTTTTCCGCCTTCCTTTTTTCTTTTCTTCCTCATTAAGTATTCTTTTCTTTCCTTCTTCTAAGGGTTTCTGATACTCTTCAGATCTTCTTCCTTCTACTCTCACGTCCATCCTTCCTTCTCTCTTTCCTTCTCTTTTTCTTCTTGTTCATCTTGGATCTTCTAGCTTCTAAGCTTTGGAAGAGTGTTTGATGATGATGATGAGGTATGAGTATTGTTGTGGTTCTTTTGTTTAGTTGTAGTAGAGTGGTAAGCTTCTTTCTTTTCTCTTTCTTCCCTTTCTCCTTCCTTCCCTTGTTATAGATCCAACAAGTGTGATCGTGTTGTCTGGTGCTCCGATCTTGAGTACGCTATGTATGTATATATGTGTTGATGAAGGCAAGACTACCTTTGGTGCCTTTGAAAAGAAGTAGAGATCGAGGGGAGAAAATGTCAAAGTGAAGAATTTGGAGTTTTGTAGTGAACCCGCACCCACGCCTCATCTTATCCGCCCCCACAGCTTCAGATGTGTCATCGCCCCCGCAGTGTTTCCAGCCGCGGTCGCGGCATTTGAGGATCATCACCGCCCTCGCGGCGTTTCTGGCTGCGGTCGCGGTTTTGTCAAGTTGTGTCATTCCTTTGGTATGATGATTCATTCTCTTGTCTTAGATGCTTCTAGTGTTGTAGGATCATGCTAAGTTATATATGAGTGAAGGACGGTATATTGTGTTGAACGCCTTGGGCGTCTTTGAGGTTATTTGTGAGATGTTGAGGTTTATGATATAATTTATGATCTTGTGGGATCTTGGAGACTAGGAGGCAGAATCTCCTAGCATGTGTTCCGATGATTGATATATATGCCTTGATTTATCAAGCGCGGTGTATATTCCTGCGGGAACTCGAGAGTTGTTGATAGCTGAGATTGACTGTGATTGGGATTACCTTGTGATAGGTAAGTCCCTTGGGCTTACTTAGCTGACCTCTATGAGTTAGCATGATTGTAATAGTAGTGAGTGTGTATGTGTGTCATATTTGATAACATAAATTAGACTAGGACGACCATATGTATTAATTGGCTCAAGTGAATTATAATCAGGCGGTGACAACTTGTATAGTTCAAGATTAGGGTAACTAGAAGATTCTCTACGACCATGCTAATAGGTGATGATGATTGGCATCAAGTACAAACCTGATTGGTGATAGGGGACAAAGGCGAGGTTCTGGGTGCTCCTCGTGTCACAACATAATTTGAATTAGTAAAGTTAAAGATGATAAACGATTTATGCGTGTGAGCATGCTTTGTGGTATAATGTGCTTATGTGTTATGTGTGATATTACCATTATTCCAATTCGTAGGTTGTTAGCTAACGGCTTATACCGCGTTGTAGATGCTTTACAGGACAAGCCAACTACAGAGTGATCCGGTGGAGTGATCAGCCGAGGGTTTCCGTACATATAGGTTGTGTTATCGGGGTTGGTATGTGTGGACACATGGTTGTACAATTTTGATACTCGGCTGTGCGTTTTGTTTGTGCTTTGGTTTATGATGTTTCAGTTTTATCTATTTGGCTTTATATGTATTTGTGTCTTGTTACAAGATCCGGTGAACTTGTTGTCAAGTTAGGGTCAGGACCCACTGTGAGGTCCTAGCCCGTAGCACTTCGAATTCTACGGAATTGGAGTGTTATAGTTTTTGATGGGTTTGAATTGCAATTTATTTAGTTATTTTAGTGTTAAAATCATTTGTAGTGTAGGTATAATTTCATTGCATTTTTATGTTGAATTACTTTATATTGTGTAATTTTTGTATGATAAGTTGTAAAAGCAAATTCATAAAAGGCATATGTACATACGGGCCGGTCCAACAACCCCAAAGTTATATGTTAGCGGACATGGAAGGACAATGTTGAAAGCCCCAGCACGACGGGTCGGGTCAACTAACACATTTTAGACAACTTTTTAAGTGTGAATCGTCCAAAGGTTGACATGAACCCACAAGTCTATTCTACATATAATGTTCTCGATTAGTTTGTTTGTCACATCCAAGTAAGTTTGCTACTTGATTTGTTTGAAATATGGCAGAAATGTATAATAGTTAATTTATTAGTATCCCAAATTATTAGTTGTCTTATGTAGAAATTATTAGTATTTAATTTGTTTGAAATATGGTCTCCTAGACTATATGGTGTTAGTTACGAAATCATCATGGATCTAGTGAATTGGGTTCGGTTAATGGCGAGACCAACAAATATGGTGTTAGTTACGAAATCATCATGGATAAATAATACTAGGTTTTGTACGCTCGGTTGGACATGCGAATGTAGGAGGAATAACGACGTTGATCCGGCAAATTGGAACCTTGAAGTTGAATGACCCAAAAACGTCATGAATATCAGACATATCTACAATATCATGCTGAAGATGAAGAAGGAGATTGTCAAAGGTCAATGTTCAATCTAATAAGCACTCTATTTTCTAGATAAACGAGATTACAGTGTCCATATTAAAAATGTCCATATACGAGTGAAATCTTTGATGTGTTAATCTCCCTTCCAGAGTCGAGACATTTGTTGAACTTATTTATGTATGACATCTTTGTGATACGACATACAAGACAACGAGTAAGTTTTAAACTTTGAGTTAAGTTAATATAAGTAAAATTAAAATGAAGTTAAATTTATGATTCTTTTGTTTCATAATTTCAATTTACGGATACTAAATGCCTTTACTTGAAGTTGTTGGGATCATCAACACCAAAAAGACGTTTGCTATCGGGTTTGTCTTCTTCACTAAGGAGATATACGATCACTACAAGTGGGCTTTATTCAAGCTTCAACATATATGCAACCACAAAATATTGTTGGGCATTATAACAAATCGAGAGTTGAGTCTCATCAAAGCATTGAGTGATGTGTTTTTGGACGTGAAACATATGTTATGCACATTTCATATCAAGCCCAACATTCAACATCGATCGTGGGCGGTGACACGATCAAAGGAGGCACATGCGATTTTCACATCTCAATACCATGCTTCGATTGAATCAAGGTCAAGTGATAGCTATGAGAAATGTTGACATATACGAGGGTATACTTGCAAGTGTCAAATGTTCAAGTTTGGTGTGACTCGTATCTACATTTCGGCACAGGGACAA
This sequence comes from Fagopyrum homotropicum, assembly GCA_033239125.1. NCBI lineage: Eukaryota > Viridiplantae > Streptophyta > Magnoliopsida > Caryophyllales > Polygonaceae > Fagopyrum > Fagopyrum homotropicum. The sequence goes on along the minus strand of BSWB01000005.1, from coordinate 3,003,071 downwards.
CAAAATGCGTAATATTTGTTTTTTAATTTCAATATATTCGGGTTATTTCCCCGTATCATTGTCGGTTTATATTGAATTAAAAATTCTAAGGTTGAGTGTGCATACAAGTTGTTGAAACATACATAGGGTACAAGTGTCGGTGGAACCAAATTGTTGGTCGACAGCATTGACTTGATGGTCAATAGATAGATTTCGAAGATAGAAGCTTCATTCGAGAATTTTGGGGGAGAGGATCCGGTTGTTGGTTCACATCTTGATATTTTTCATGCTCTGTGATAGAGTTAGCTACGAGTGTTTCTGTTGTTGGAGGTTTATGAAAAGGCCAAGAAACTCAAAGATAATACTAGTTGCGGGTATTTTTATTGGAGGGATTCATATGGTAATCCATGCACTAGTGAATTATATTGGATCATGCAGTCCCACTTACCATTTAGTTTGGATCAAATATATCCTTATTGGAAGCAAGTGTAATGAGATTTAGTCGATCCAAACGACGAGGACAATGTCATTGTTTACATCAACCTGCACATAGCGACGCTGAATAACTTTAGACAAATGATGAACTCAAACTTAGGTTTCGCAAGCACTACATTGAATGATCCGACATGTGTCAAGATTAAGGGAAGAACTCCATGTAACAAATAAACAAAGAGAGAGTTGAGTGTGTTTGAGCATGAATCAAGATCTGTATATCTAGACTCGATCTTCTAAGAATTTGAGACGTGATTGAGGGACTCAAACTAAAGAGGGTCCGAACCCTGTGGCCCTCATCTAGGGCAACTAGTAGTCCTGTCAGTCCCAGATGACGGCCACGGAGTTCGGTACTTCGGTGGGCGCCATAGGACAATCTCTATAATAATAAGAATCTACGTAAAATTGACATTTTCAAGAAATTTTATTCTTTCATTATGGTAATTCTCTCTATTACAAATTTACAGCCCACCACCTGACCATCATGAAATGAAGATTAAACTTTATAAAACCTAATCTTAGATATAACATTAATTTATTTAGAAAATGCACCGGGCCACTCATTTTCAGATGAATATCCAACTTTTAATAATTTAGGCTGCATTTAATTAGAGCGGTGGTATGAAATCGAAATGTAATCATATAAGGGTATAGAAAGAAAATGAAAATAATGCGGTGGTATGAAATCGAAATGTAATCATATAAGGGTATAGAAAGAAAATGAAAATAATGAAATTACTTATGTATCTTAAAAGACCTCTAAACATAATTTTTTATTGATTCGAAATCATTCTATTATCGGGAATGATTTTTTTGGTTTCCAAACAAGCCCTAAAGAAAATCATACTCAATATGCACGAGTTCAGAATCATATAAGTCACTCGAAAATCATAACTTATAACTTGTAAGATGTAAACTTACATAAACAGTTCCCGTACAGTAACTGGTAGAATAGGCAGATGAGGTGTAGATTTGTTAACATGGCAAAAGACCACCAACTAAAATATCATGAGACAGAAGTGCAAAACTCGATCATTTCAACTCCATGGTTATCATCAATCAGCAGAATTCTAAGCTGCAATTTTCTGAGCCTTGTTGTGACGCCCTGCTGGTTCGTTATCTCTGGATCTTCCCTGTTTCCAATTTCGGTTGTTCCTTCCTCCTCTGTGAAAGCAAATATAGTGACTATGAGAAATTTTCCCAGCAACAAAATCATTTATGTTATTCAAAAAGAAAAGATGTCAAGTTCCAGACAATTAGGAATATGTGATTGTACACTGATACTGACCTTCCTCCTCTGTTTCCTCTGTGTCCTCCTCGGCTGTTTTGGAATTTGTTAGCGCCAATATTGTTGCTCCAATATTCCTTCTCAGCATCACCTGAGATAACAAATAATCAGACCTGGAATCCGGAAATAGAAATATATGACATCAGAAGATCTAATGACACGAGGCTTTGTTCATACGGTCCTTATTTACCACATTTTAGAATCATCCAAATTTCCCACTTGCAAAGTTTAGTTACTTCTAAGAGGAATGGGGAATCAGATATCACCAGAACACAAGTTTAAAAACAGTAAATCAACCATGCTACTTACCAGTTACAGGCTCTAAAGCAGCAATGAAGTTCTTCACAACTAGACCTCCGTCTTCAGACAATACTGCAGCTGCCCTAGCCTTTTGAGATGATTCTGCTTCCTCAAACCGGATGTACCCGGATTCTGCTCCGGCCCTGAAATCTACAAACTGCACATGAACATTTAAGTTAGCACCAAAGAAGAAAGGTCATTATATTAAAATATCCAAGTCAAACTCGGTTAAAGGAAACAACTTAAATTACAAATGAGTATTTGGATGAAACAACAAAAAATCTATAACATTAAGGCAGAGAGAAGTTGTGTACAAGAACTGATTCTAAACAGTAAATGACATAATATCATTGCGAACTTTGTACAGATGTATTTTTCTCCCAAATATGGGAGAGGTGAAGTTAGTGAGAAACTACGAGTGGATTATTTAAGAAGGTACTGAGAATTGAGATACTACAAGTGGATAGGCAAAAAAAGTAAAAAATAAAACAAATTTGTTAAAGAATAAAAGAAGTACCTTCACAGTGCCAAATTTCTCGAATACAGCCTTCAGATCCTCACGTAAAACCATATCCATGTTGTCCTTATGGTTATTGGCATTGAATTTCGCCTCTGACGCCCCTTTCTTTTCTTCCTTCTCATTTGCATCTTCAGGAGACTTCTTCTCATCTTCATCTCCTTTTCCATCAGCCTCAGCATTGGCAGTATCATTAGCATTTTCTTTGTTATCCTCCACAGGACTATCTTCTGATGCCTTTTCAGGCTTCTCAAGTTCAGCAGATTTTACAGTGTCATCCTTTGTTGACTTACTTTTTAATGTAAATGCAACAATAAGGCCTTTGGGATATCTGTATTTAAATAGATTACCTAACTTAATTAGCATAGATGAACTATTCTGCACAAACAGTCTTGACTCTTAAAGTGATGAAATCAGCAAGTAGAGATATGTTTGATAGGATATTAGTAGATATAACTGCATACCTTGCTTCATCAGAATTCCTATCGGAATTCTTGTGGTGTGATGTTGACTGCAAGTCTCCACATTCAGCTATTTCCTTCTCTCTTTCTACATCAAACTCCTTCCTGGATCGAGCAAAAACATCGGTCAGACATATTTCACTTAAATCTTCCAAAAAATATTAGATGCTGCCACAAGGAACCCGTGTAACCAGCCCAAGAATAGAAAACTGCCCTTAGAACTATGATAACATAATATAACTAATTTAAGTACTTCAAAGAAGATCTCACTTGGGTTTAAGTTCTAAGTCAACACCAGCAAATTCCAATTTTTGCTTCAGCAACCTCTCCACATCTTCATCCAAGGACAGCTCAACTAAGGCAGTTCCACAGAACAATTTTTTGTTGGCAACATGTGTCGGCATCCTAACAGAGTTAACCTGGAATTTTTTTTAATAGGATCAATTAACACAATAAGACAATAATCGCACAAGTATAGTGAACTATGACAAGCACTTGGGAATACATTCAATTAACACAACTCCAGAATGCAAACTAGAGAACTACCTTGGCATGTTGAGCAAAGAAAGATTCTACATCTTCACGTGACACATCATATGGCAGTGGTGATGCAGCAATTGTCCTACTATCGAGTTGATCAATTAGTTCTTCCACCTTTCCGATTTCTGTTTTCCTGCCAACCTTCTTACCTGAATTTACAACATTTAATACTAATTACTCACGAGGCCAAACATATAGACCACACACTCTCAAAATAGCTAAAGACAGTTACAATCTTGAACTGTAAGAAACAATATAATCAATCTAAAAGTAAATTCAGACAAGACCTACTATATTGACCCTTCAAGATGCAGTTAGCAACGTAGTAGATCATACCGTGCAAGCAAATAGATAAAATAGATCTGCAGCCTATGTACACTCAAGCCACAAATATTTGGAGACAGTTAAAACGAGATCAGGGCCCATTTCAATACCAGTATCAGTTTTGGTACTTTATATTTGGGATGTGTAGATATCAGTATGAGCAATATACGATTTGAGCTATACCCATAGATTGATTATTGATAACTGACCAGATTGTTCACAACACTACTACCATACTTGTACGAACACACAAATCGCTACTAAAATCCAAGAAGGCCGTTACAGTTGCTTTTACGTACCATACAGACAGACTACAGAGGAAACATAGCATAAATAAACAGAGAGATAGTTACCATCATCGGAAAATTTGAGAAGCTGAGAAGTCTTCAGAGTGTCAACAACAGCCTTGATTGTTTCATCAGGAATCTCATCAGCCTTAAGAGCCCCTAAACCGAGGTGACTTCTCATCCTCGCAAACGAGCATATCAAAGCCAAACTCACCACTAAGCAATTAAGAGTCAAGTTCAACAACCAACCAAACAAACAATCGAAAAAGGAAAGATCAGAAATTGATGAAAGAAACCGCAAAAAAAAAAAAGGATACATCCATCTTCGCTCTCACTGATCGTCTTCATCAAAAAGTCATCCTTTGGTAGATTACTATCACTGAAGTAGAACTCAACCTGAAAAATACCAAAAAAAAATTAAAAAAACGAAAGAATTCAAATAATTTAACGAAGGGAAACAAGGAGAAAAACGAAGAGAATAGACTGAGAGAAACTAGACCTGACGGAAAACTTTCTTGGCTGCTTCTTCGTCCAAAATTGTCGTCGACATTGCTACGAAAATGGAAGTTCTGCAGAGGGAGAAAGGGCGGCTAGGGTTTTACAGATATTTGCTTGATAAAATTGGCTCACAAATGAAAGAGAGGAGAAGCAGAGAGGTTTATTCCCCGCTCGCAGGTCATGTTGTGATATTTATTTTGGGTCAACTTAACAAAATTACCCTCAACTATGATATTTTTCATAAAATCACCCAAAAATACAAAAAAAAATTATATAACAACCCATTGTTTTTACGCTTGAAAAAATATAGATTTTTTATAAAATATTTACAAGAATATTGTAAATTTATTTAAAGTGTTTCTATAGTGGGCAATTGTTTAAAAATATATTTACCAATTGAAGTCTTTTTATGTAGAGTTTGTAAAAGTAAAGGAAACGATATGTAAATAAGAAAAACATTGGGTGGATTAAGAAGGATTCAACACGAATCATACGCATAATCACACGATCTCACGCCCATGCTTAATCTAGGATTCTACCGATCAACTACCTTAATTGCAGTAAAAGTAATTATTAACCGGCATTATAATTCAAATAAATAGTAGATCAAAATAAGCTAGCCACTTAGATGGGTTCATTTCATTCATTATAATCATCATATAGTACAAGATTGGGATCATCGGTCATAATCGATTAATAATAAACCGCAAGCAATAAAAAATCATAAATCGTCAGCCATCAACGAGCTTAAGAGACGCGAAAGCCGCGGTCAAGTGATCACGCTTATGAACACCAATAGCCCGAGCCAGACCTACATCCGCATTTGCATCAAAGTAACAACCTCGCGATTTTGCATCAACAACAAGTCTTTTCCAAACAGAGTCGCTCTTGCTCAAAGTAGATCCATTTCCGAGTATCCACATACAGTATCTTGCTCTAGTTAAAGCCACATTGGTCCTTTGTTCATTTGACACGAACCCGATTGCTCCATTTACATTGGATCTTACCGTAGAGATTATGATCACGTCTTTCTCTCCGCCTTGAAACCCATCAACAGAGCCCACACTAACAGAAAACTTGTTGTTTTCGTCTGTGCTGTACTTTTTTCCAATCTTCTTCTGGATAGCTGAAACTTGGCCTTTGTATGGAGATATAACTCCTACACTAATCTTTTGGTTCTTCTTACTTGACTCTGAAGAAAATGAAATTTGATTCATATGAATATAGTTTGTTATAATACTAGAACGAATTGGATGAAAGTAAGCTCTTTTTTATGCTACGAGTACTCTTAATAGAGTAATAGTAGTAAAAGACCATTTTACCTTGTTACTGTAATGCAAATACTAAAGTTAACTTGCAAATACAATACCCTTTTGGAGTCTAGTGAGTAATTCCATGACAGCAGACGCTTCCTTTGAGTTTTTTGCACTGTGAGCCATGTCAAAGTCCTCCTTTCCAACAGATATGTTGATGAAGGAATATGATTTGTACATCTCTCCCTTAAGAAACTGCTTCTTGTAGCACTTGAGCTTCACATTTTGAGCATCCGAGATCTTCTTATCATAGAACTCGCGGTTTGGGAACAAACTGATGGATGGATGCATCCTGTACTGAACATTTAAAAGATGCCTCTTTTTACCCAGCAATGTGAGCCTTTCGAATAAGCTTCTCCCAAAGTTAGCATTTTCCGCAATCTGTAACAAACGAGTAGTTAAACTATATATAAACTGATCAAGCATATGAATTACTAATAAATAAGCTATCTAGACCTTGCTTTGAACCATGGCAGGGAGTTGGTTCTGATCTCCTATGAGTACTGCATGTTGCAAACCAGGAAGCTGCAAGGGAATGGTGGATTCACACTCTTTCAACTGCCCGGCTTCGTCTATCACAACCATCTCGAATGGTAACGATTTCTTGTCTGCCTTGAGAAGTTTACAAGTCCCTGAAGCCGTGCAGATGATCAAGCATGCATTCTCTAGGCAAAATTTCTTAATGATTCTGTCATTCACATAATCCGGAAACTTGGAAAACCGCGGTAAAGACTTGAGGATCTTGATCAGATTTGTTCTTGAAACCGGATTGCTTAAGCCAACAACTCTAAGCTTTTTTATGGAATCAAGAACACCTACCATAACATTTACCTCTTCTAGTGAAAGGTAATTGGTGGGCAAATGTGTGCATAAAGTCTTGATACAGGAAACAATCCGCGGCTTTAGTGCACTTAGTTTTTCCTTAGCGAAATCTTCAAATGACATCTTCTGTTGATTACTGTCATCATCTTTATGATCCACTTCAATTTTTTCAAGGTACGTCTTGTGTTGCTCATGAGGATCATCAAGAAAGTGTATCAAAGAATCCACTGTGTGTCTCCAACCAAGTAATGGCGAGAAGCACTTGAGAAGAAGATCAACTCGCCCATCAAGAAACACATCTAGAAGCTCGTGGTGATCATCAATTCGCATCCTCTCTTTGTTTCCAAACAAAACCAAGTCACCCAAACCATATTTTTCGTTACTCAGACGGTTTCCGAGCAGCTTTGTAACTCGAGAAGCAACTTGAAGGACTGCAGTGTTTGTAGGAGCACATGTTACTGTCCTGACCTTCATCCTCACCAATTCATCTAAGAAAGTAGCAACGGTCTTCGTCTTTCCGGTGCCCGGTGGGCCCCAGATTAGGTTGATTGTGTTCTTGTGTGTGCATTGGCTTGTCTTAGTTACAAGTGAAACCGCCATTTTCTGTGATTCATCCAGCTCAGATGCACTAATTGCTTCATCCAAATGAATTTCTCTCAAAGAACAGATTTTGCAGGGTTCATCTTTCTGTAACACCCAAATCATTGAGTTATTAAAAGAGTAATAATAGAAGCTGTTTAAATTAAAAGACGCAGTTACACTTACAGAGGAATTCATTGTCAGCAAACTCTGAATGAGATTCAAGTTTGGGGATTTAGGGTCAGGATTGAGCCCTTTCCAGATTCTTAGGTTAGTGGTCAAATTTCCAAGATAAACACCAAATAACTTCATCTTCTTCTTATCGAACTGTACTGGCTTTGAACACGTAATAAAAACCCTCTTGCTACCTTGATCCTCTGCAAACTCAACAAAAGCAACAAGATAACCCATTGATGGTCTGTTAATGTCACCAATACTCTCCGGCTGGACGTCGGTGACGGAAAATACGTCACCGGGCTCCGGGTCATACTTTTGATGACCGTTGGATTTCGAAGCGTTCTTGATTATCATTTCGTAGCATAAGCTTTTTGGAGGCTTGAAATTCTTTGACTTTTTGAGATCTGTGATTTCACAGCAAGGAGATTCACTTATATTTTGCATCTCAGAAAACAGAGCTTCTCTGGATTCTTCTAACAATGGAAGCTTGAAAGAGCTGACGTAATTTGTGACGGAGTTGAATGTTTCAGGTATTTGCTTGACCTGTAATGGTGACAATGGTTCATCATAAGCATGAAATCGATGAAAGCAAGGATTTTTACAGTGAAATCACCTGATTTTTGTAGAGATCTTTGTTGCAAATGTCCTGCAAGGACCATGAAAGCACAATGTCAAGCAAGGCCGATCTCTTTGAAGAGTTACCATTACCATGTTTGCTGGTTTTCCTTTCCATGTTTTTCGGAATATTCACAGTGAGTTGGAAATTTGGAAGCGTTTTGTAATGGGAGTGTTGACGAAGAAGGTTAATAGAGAAGACAACAAATCATTCGAACCCAACCGGACCGGTTCACAAGTGATGGGAAGCTGATAAAAACCGGAGTCCGTACCAAATCATCTGTTTTGATTTTTCTTCCCTGGGTCTCCTTCGCTTATCGAGCAAGTAAAATAGGCTTTTGGGGTTGTTTTGATTTTTGTTTCTTATTTTGCCTTTTTGCCTTCTTTTCTTTAGGATGTTGACGACATCAGCAACCAGTGGGGTGTAGTGTGAACTGTCTGATTGCCTTACAAATCCGAGCTTCACTAAGGGCGTGTTTGGTAGCCGGATATTATCGGGATTATTTTGGAAGATTATTTACCTAAATACCCTCACTTTATGTTATGAAATTAGATTTGCATAGGCAACGCCCTACTAATCACGAATCTGGATCCTCTCCGAATGAAACTCTCCTAATATTTGCCTAATAAGTTAATATTAACCCTTGGATTAAATTAATGGTTGAGATCTATTCTAATAACAAAAGAATTATTTATTTAAAAACAATTACCTTCTTCTCTCTGTTGCGTAAATTAAAGAAAGCATAACTTACCTCATTCTTTCTCCTGTCGATCTCCGTTCAACATCATTTCAAAATTAGCAAAACAACTGCCAGATTCTCATCTTTCTCTCTCGATATATTCTTCATGGCTTCGATTTGTAATCAGGTAACTAAGAGACACACATTCAAAACTCTTCTTTTATCACACCTGCTATTTAGTTTCTTGTTGCTTGGTACCAAATTGACAGATTCGAGAGGTCAAAGAGCAATAGAGAAATGCTTCTTCATCTTCTTCTTCTTGTTTGAGATTGAGAGGTGATAGATTCGACACATCTTCATTGATAATAATTTTCTGGAATGCAGATTTTCAAGAATCACGCTGCTTCAGCTAGGGCATCAATGAACCACTCTCATAGTCAATTGATAGCTCTTCCACTAATTCCTCCCGTGTTATCCACTCGCCTTGAAGCTATGAAAAGCTATTTCAATCGGATGGGGAAATGCATTCTTTGTGAGGTTCCACCCAAGGAATTACAGATTGATGAATCAAAACATTTCATTGCAATGGTTCCTTTTAGTCTTCGATCTCTTCAATTCTTAATAATATGGGTTACAATGTGTTGACGAAGAGTAAGGTTGAAACCTAGAGGGAGATCTACAGCAGAAAGAAGAACGTAAATGGCTTTCTGTCACGCCAGTAGAAAGAGGAAGAAGGAAAGTTTTAGATTTTGTTTTTTTAATAATTAATTTTATTGTTATTAGAATATATCTCAACCATTGATTTAATCTAAGGGCTAATATTAACTTATTAGGCAAATATTAGGAGATTTTCATTTGGAGAGGATCCAGATCCACTAATCACATGTGATTTTAACATGTTTTGATTAAATGAAGCTCAGAACTTCATTTTTATTACATGTTTCTATCTATCATGTTTCGTCTCTTCTCTCTTGACGTAGTCTTTATGAGTGGAACTTTACGTAATTTTCGGATTTTTTAGATGGTTAGAGAAATGTTGAGACCGTAGGCATTTTTTTTTGTTTCAATTTTTTGTCTTCATATTTTGATAAGTTTATATACATTAAAATTAATCTAATTTAACCCAAACAAAAGTTTTTTGGACAATTTTGGTAACTAGGTCTTTTTGAAAAACTAGAGTAGCAAATAGGCTTTTTAATGTTTCAATTAAGTAAATATACCCCAATATTTTGTATATATTCTCAAACTCTACACACTCTTCTCTCAAGGGGTATACACACAATTAGAAAAAGTCTAGTAAACCAAATTGTTTCAAGTTTTTTTTTGTGTTGAGTTCGATTGTCGACTTTTTGATATAACAATTTTTAATAAGAGGTGGCCCCTTTAGATATTCTTCTATGGATTTTAATAACTTAAAAAATAATGATGACTTTTCTGTGGAATTTTTTTTCCAAAGTACCTATTATAATTGATATGAATATGTGGCAAGGAATCTCATATGTGGAGTCTGGAGTACCTAGTGGCTAATATGCAGGAGGTTTCCTTCCATCTTTTGATTTGTCTCTTTTCATTCTTGTTTTGTTTCTACTTGTTAGACCTGTTTCACCTTGGCTCTCCGTAGGAATGACAATACAATTGATCAGATCACGTGGATGAACTTATTGTTATCCGATTCATAATCTAAAATTGTTCGCCCATTACATGTTAAGAGTCTCACCCATATCCAACAGATTAAGCGTGTAAATTGGGTGAGATTTTGAATTTTCTACACTTTATTTATAAATTTATAAAATCAAATATTTTACTAGAAAATCATAGCATACTTCAGTTCAACTAATTATTACGAATTAATAATAAGGATCGAAATATATTTGAAAAGGAAATGAATTAGGAAATAAAATATAGGGTTTACTTTAACTTATATATTAAAGAAATAAAGAAAATATTTTATAATTAAAAAAAATACACATATATATATATATATATATATATATATATATATATATATATATATATATATATATATTTATATACACACACACATTTGAAGCGGGTGCATATGAATCGGATGGATGTGTGGATGAAAGGTTCATCCGGATCCTACCCGATCCACTACCTGCTTTCATTCGTCTTATAACGGGTTTTACCCTTTTGTTGGATCGGGTGGCAAGATATCTGTCGGATAAGGATGAAATTGACATCCTTAACTCTAGGAATACTTTTCTGAAGAAAATAAATTTAAGAATACATGTTAAGAGTCTTTTCATCATGTGGTGTTATGCTCCCTTGCCATCGATATGCTTCGGTAGTTTCGTTTATCCGTGTTTTCTTCCTGAATTTATGTTTGAGTTTTGACCGTTCTATTGTTTAACTTGATTGTTCAGTCTTTCTTTCATGATGGTTTTGGACTTTTTATCCAGTAGGCTCTTTGTAGTTCAAGTTTGTACATGCAAATAAAGTTTATTAAGTTTTGGGTTGGTTTGTAAATTTGTTGGTTGTTGGTGCTCTCTTTTGTAATTTGTGAGAATGAGAAAGATTGGATAAACTCCCCTTAGGATTTCCATTAGATATGTATCGTATATATAGGAAATACAAATTTGAATAATTACAGAATATGCCTAATATTTACATAAACTATCATACTCCGCAGTCAAAACTAGAGGACAGTGAGACTGAATCTAAAATCTAGAAATAATTGTCTCGGGAGGCCCTTTGTAAGATGCATACTGAAACGCCGAAAGTACATGAAGTACTCGAACATGACCACAAGCAACCTTATCGCGAACGAAGTGAATGTCCAACTCCATATGTTTGGTTCGTTGGTGTTGAAATGGGTTGGTGGCAAGATAAATAGCAGATATGTTGTCATTGTAGACAATAGATGCCTTTGCGAGCGGGCAATGAAGCTCGAGTAGTAATTGTGTATCCAAGAGCACTCAAATACTACATTGGCGATCCCTCTATATTTTGTCTTTGCACTAGAACGGGATACCACTGATTTCCGTTTTGCAGACCAAGAGATTAGAGTGTCATTGAAGAAGACACAATAACTCGAGGTTGACCGATGTGTATAGGGGCAACCGACCCAGTCTACATTTGTATATGCAATGAGGTCAGATTTCGGAGAGGGAGAGATGGTGATACCTAAGGATGACATGTCAGAGATGTAGCGGATGATACGCTTGAGGGTAACAAAGTGAGGCTCACGGGAATCATGCATAAATAAACAAATATGTTGGACAAAAAAACTAATATCAGGTCGCATGGAGGTGAGATACTGAAGCGCTCCTACTAAGCTGCGATACAAAGTCGCACTGATAAGAGGGCCAGAAGAGGCACTGAGCTTGATTGCTGTCTCAGCAGGGGTAATCGTAGGTTTACATGCTGTCATTTTGGCCCGTGTAACAGTCTCTCGAGCATACTTATCATGAGACAAGAAGAGACTAGAGTTAGAGCGTTGGACAGAGATGCCCAGAAAATATGACAATGGTCCCAAATCCGGCATGGCAAATTCTTTACTGAGTGAGTGAGTTAGTGTGAGTAGTACAGAGCGCATCGGATGAGGCTGTCAGGATAATATCATCAATATAGAGTAATAAATAAGCAAGATGATTTCCATGCCGATAAATAAACAGAGAAGAATCACTCTTACTACTGATAAATCCGATTCTGAGTAAATATCCCGCAAATCGTCGATACCAAGCCCATGTTGCTTGTTTGAGGTCGTACAAAGACTTCCGTAGAAAGGCATTCTTAACGTCAAGTTGGTGAATAGGCCAAGAATGAGACACATCGATACTGAGAACCGTCTTGATAGTAGCCGGCTTGACCATTGGGCTAAAAGTCTCATCATAGTCAATGTGAACCTGCTGGGAACAACCGTTGGCGACCAAGCTTGCTTTATACTGCTCAAGAACCATAAGATCTATATACTATATTAAAGCCAAAACATTTACTTTAATGTGGCTCTTCCTAAACCATAATATACCACATGTCATTTTCTTAATATTATATGTTTTTTAAAATTATATATATATATATATAGTTACCATATTTTAATTATCCTATTATAGAACTTATAATTATCTACTTACCAAACATATTTTTTTCTATATATATATATACATATACTAAACATACTTCAAATTATACTTATGAAATAATTATTATCAAAAAATTTAGCCATTAGGGCAGTTTTGGTTTATTAGATACTAACTAGGCCCCTAAAAAATTATCACTAATAAAAAAAATAAAATAAAAGAGACCAAGCATAATTATTGGAGGTGGTTTGAGCAGTTACAATAATTTCATTTATTAAAAGTTTCCTTTAATTAAAATACCGGTTATTGGAAAACGGAAACCGTAAAGTAAGAAGATTCTGCAAATCTTCGCCCCATCGTATCAACTACAACTTCGTCCCGAGAAATCAGAAGGTAGGTTTCGTGCTTTCCTATTTTGTCAACCCATAATTGCCTAATCGCCATTGTCGTCCATTCTGAACTTCGCAATACCTTCGTCTGCCATTTTCGCAACTGTAAACATACCTGTAACAGAAATGTATATATTATACATAGAACTCAAATACACATGATGTAACGCCCCAATTTTAGGCGCGTTTACGATACTTATTTTTACCGATTTTTATCGATACATTATTAGATATATTTGATTAAAAGTATTTCTCGGCGTAAATTAAAGTTACTACGAGTATATTCATATATATTTTGATTTATATTTTTATTTTCGTAAATTATTTTACGGAAAAGTCAGATATTTTTTTCCGAATCCGAAATCCCGTTCCGAGCTTCCAATCGTGTTTATTTTTTCCATTGCTTACTTCTTATTTTATTTTACTTCTTTTTCTTTATTTTATTTTTAATCCTTCCCCGACCCATTTGAAGGAGCTCCTCGCAGCCTATGCCTAGCCTGCTTCCCTAGCTCAACCCCTGTCCTCTAGTAGCTTGGCCATCTCCTCGACCTGCTGAGTGCTGCCTACCCAACCCTTCGTTATCCTCCCATATGCTCCTCTCACAATCTCACTTGTGTCTTGTCCTTCCCTCTCCCACACTCCAACCTTTGCTTCTCACCCTCCTATCTTCACCTTCCCTCTCTTATGCTCTGCAGCCAACCTGTTCTCACCATCTTTACCTACCTTTGTTCCATTCGTTTCCCTTTGTCGAGACAACCACGCCGGAAACGCACCCTCGTCCCCTTGCTCCCGCAACCGGAGCTAAATCGAGTACCATCACACCATCTTTATCTCCCTGTTTGTGCTCTGCCTCTCTCCCTCCTGCTCTCGATCGCCTCTGGAAGGCCTTAACCCCCCTGCTACCTCAATCTCTCGCCTTATGTCCATCTTTTGGGCTCAATGTCTTGTAGAAACCTGTAACACGACAGTTAAACTTTATGCAGTATAACGATAAGGTTCAGAATTTCATACCACCGCAGTGCGTATGTTGAGCAGAGTCGAGATCGGAATCTCTTTCCTTAATTCTAAAAACACACCGTATTACGACAGTTACCGGTGTTTAAGAATCTCAGGATACAACTGCTGTTCGAATCCGTTCTTCGTAATAGAACCGGAAGCCTACGAACCAGTAGTGCGTTGCACTCTTGAGATAAGAAAAGCTCGCAAGCTTGAGAGAGAGAGAGGAGAGAATGATTGTTGGTGTGTTTTGGAATGAATGAAGAGCTCTCTATTTATAGGAGCTGGAGGAGCTGAATTGGGCTATGGGCCTCGAGGCCCATTGAACCATCCCAAAACTGGAGCCACTAGGAGGGTGACACGTGTTCGCAATCCAAGAGATTTCGGATGCACCTTTGAAGCCACGTTTTTAGGGGTCAACTGAAGACCATAACCGCTCACTTTTGTAGGAGTTGTTGGCTAATCCGTTGGACTGGATTTTCGGATATCCAGTCCGGTCCGCTGATCCGTTTGCACAAATGGGCCTGGCCCAAGGCCTTCCTCATCTGGACTGTTAGACTTCGAGTTGGGTCGGCCCAAAAATAATATAGGTGGCCAGCCCAGATTATAATTAGGTCCACCCACCCTGCAACACAACACAACACGGCTCGGACTCGGCACGACCACGAGCTCGAGCTCGGCTCAGCTCAGCGCGCGCGTGTGGTATTTTGCCTACGCCGTTTCCCATTAAAAATGGGTAGTGACCCAATGATAGGTGATGGAATCACTATCAATTAGGGTAGTTTTTAGAATCTTTTTATTGCATTAGTGTTGGTTTATGCTACTAACTCCTTGGTCTAGAAGAAGAAGATCAAAAGAAGCTAAAGAAGGAGTTATAAGCACTTAGGAGTGAAGATCAATCACGAAGCAAAGCTTCTGTTGCCTCACCGCCCCTGCGGATGACATTTCCACTGGAACGCTCCCTGTGCCTTCACTAGCGCCGGCCATGAAGTGTGTCACCGCCCTTGCGCCACTCCTTAGCGCCCCTGCGGTGACCTGCCCTGAAGAAATGAAGACCAACTCCCCTAGGTCTCCCACTGCGCCCCTGCTTGCGCCCCAACCAGGGAGCTGGAAGACGAAGAGGCTGTGTCGACGCCCCTGCGTCGACATAGGGACGCCCCGACGGCTTGACATCAGAAACGTCAGGAAGGCAAAAGGTCACACGTTGAAGTGCATTAAAGATCCGCCCCAACAGAATTATGTAGCCGCCGCAGCGGCTCTGAAGAAGATCAACCGATTCTGCCTAAACTGCCCCTGCGGTTCCTGAAGGCCGCCCCTGCGGTTTAACGCCATAAGCTTTACTCCGGCTGTTTACACCACCTTTATGGCATTTAAGGTGGTTGTTTTAGGCCGGCTATTTACTCCTAATTAAGTGTCTTTTGTAGTATAAATAATCCATGGCTGATTGCTAGAATCATCCATGCTTTTCCTCACAAAATCCATTTTAGACTTAAGTTTTCCATTGTAATGAGTTGCTAACTCCCTTGTTACATTGGGTTGGTTTGAAGCTGCTTTGTTACTTTGGTTGTAAGTACTTTATAATATAAGTTTTCATTCAGTAATACTTTGTGTTTCCTTGATCTCCATTGTCTAATTGCATGTTTACTATTGCTTGAGATTGATCACCTTAGGTTCTAAAGTGCATGCAAACAACTAGGATTAATAGGTTCCGGGTTCGGGTCTTTAATCTAGTAGCAACTTTAAGTAATAACGGGTTGTGATTACTTAAAGAAAAGGAACACAAATATAAAGATAAGTTTAACGGTTTTAATCTTCTCTTTATATCCATTAGTCTTTGTTTGAAAGCTAACATGTTATTTATTCTTGTAGGTTTACGGAACTTTAATAGGTTAAGTTGTGTTGATGCCGGTTGGCTCAACACATATATACGATCGAGACGGGAGATTACTTGGAAACTTGTAAAAGGAACTAACCAAAGTAGCAATTGCATACTTAGAATCAACCTAGTGTAGATTCATCCATTATTGTCTTACTTGTCGCATTTATCGTTTTCATAAGTTTTTGTGCATCAATTCAACCAAAGTAGCATAAACTATCAAACTCCCCCATACTTCGAAAGGTTATATATATATATACATCCCGTGCCCGCGGGAAAGCTGAGCCGCTAACGCGGAAGGGTCGATAACTCACTAACTATCCGGAATAAAAATTCCGGATGTTACATATACACACACACACATATATATATGTAACATCCGGAATATGGTTAGTGAGTTATCGACCCTTCCGTGTTAGTGGCTCAGTTTTCCCGCGGGCACGGGATGTATATATATATATATATATATATACACATCCCGTGCCCGCGGGAAAACTGAGCCACTAACACGGAAGGGTCGATAACTCACTAACCATATTCCGGATGTTACATATATATATATACATATATATATATATGTATATATATATATATATATGTAACATCCGGAATATGGTTAGTGAGTTATCGACCCTTCCGTGTTAGTGGCTCAGTTTTCCCGCGGGCACGGGATGTATATATATATATATATATATATATATATATATATATATATATATATATATATATATATATATATATATATATATATATATATGGTCGATAACTCACTAACCATATTCCGGATGTTACATATATATATATATATATATATATATATATATATATATGTAACATCCGGAATATGGTTAGTGAGTTATGACCCTTCCGCGTTAGTGGCTCAGTTTTCCCGCGGGCACGGGATATATATATATATATATATATATATATATATATATATATATATATATATATATATATATATATATATATTAATTAGTTGATTAGGGGGTGTGGAGAAAATGTGAGATTTATTGGCCCACTCCAACATCTATGGTAGCTTCAAGGCAAGTTTATATTCTAAAAGACGGAGAAATTAGAATGCTTCATGACAAGCCGTTGGATGCAGAAACTTGAAAGGTTGTAGTTGACATTTTTGCTTAATTTCGTTGTTTAATCTTTAATTATTTAGTACTTTAAAGGCTCACCGAAGAAGTATAACAAATACCATCTTCATGAACTGCACAAGGAGTGGCTCGAGTTTGTGGAGCCTTTCATTCAAGAATGCATCGACGTTGGCTGACTTGTCTAGCTTAGTTTTCCATGTAGAGACCATCGGTAATAAGTGTTTGTTATCTTTTGTTAAGATATATAAGCTACTTTCGGAACGAAGAACGATAGAAACTTGACTTATTTTTTTATGTTAGTTTCAGATTATATGATTGGAATATTAATTACATGATAAGTTTTCTTATGTATTATAGCTTAATATTTTTTATTTATTGATGAATAATTTTGGTTAAGTACAATATGTATTGTATAATTTAAGCAGGTGCAAAATTACCTATTTGCATATTAATAACAATAAATTACGGTTAAAAAATTACCACGATTTTATGTAGAAAATGGGAAAGATTTTAAAATTTTAAAAACTAGTAAAATATACCCCGATTGATATACAAAAACAGAGGTCCGAAAAATACCCCGGTTTTTTTATAATAACCGGGGTCCGAAAAATACCCCAGTTTTTTATAATAACCGGGGTCCGAAAATTACCCTGGTTATTAAAAAACCGGGGTCTGAAAATATTAACTCGGTGACATTTACCGGGGTGCGAACGCCCGGACCTCGCTCCCGTTAACCAAGCTTCCTTAACCGGGTTCCCATGTACAAAATAACCGTGGTCTAGGGGGGTATTTGTATTAGTGGAAGTTGCATATCTCCTTAACGCTCCTAGGAGGCGGCCAAGATGCTACAAACTTGATTTCACCGGATCTAGCTTGATCCCTTTGGAGGAAACAATGTAAACAAGGAAGGCCACCTTAGACATCCAAAACTCGTACTTAGAGAGCTTGACGTAAAGCTCTCTATCCTGCAGGACTTAGAGTACGATCCTCAAGTATCATGCATGCTCTTCTCTGCTCCGAGAGTATACCAGAATATCATCGATGAAGACCACCACATACTAGTCTAGGAAGTCGACGAAGATACTGTTCATCAAGTCCATGAACACGGCGGGCACATTCATGAGCCCGAATGACATCACTACAAACTCGTAGTGGCCATATCTGGTCCGAAATGCCGTCTTTGTTATGTCTACTCTCTCACCCTCAACTAGTGATATCCGAATCTCAGATGAATCCGAGAAAACACTGAAGCTCCGTGCATCTGGTCCAACAAATCGTCGATACGGGGCAATGGGTACTTATTCTTGATTGTCACCTTGTTAAGCTCTCGGTAGTCAATACCTAACCTCATCGACCCATCTTTCTTCCTGAAGAAGAGTACTGGTGCGCCCCAAGGAGATACACTAGGACGGATGAAGCCCTTCTCAGCTAACTCCTTGAGCTGCTTCTTAAGCTTAAGCATCTTGATAGGCGTCATGCGGTAAGGAGCATTCGAGATCAGTCTCGTCCCGGGCTCTAACTCAATGCCAAAGTCCATACTCTGTGAAGGCAAACCTGATGACTCTCCAAAGGCTTCGGTAAACTCGCATGCTACTGGAATCTCCTCTAGCACTAGACTCGTACTATCCTTCATGGCATAGCACCAAAAAGCCGTGCAACCCTGACCGATAAGTCTTGCAGCTCAAGCTGCACTGATGATTGCACCGGTCTTTCCGAGATCCCATCCTCGGAAAATCTCTACATGGCATGACTCCGTAGTCACCGTCAATTTCCTCTTGCCGATGTCCAAAATAGTCTGATGTCGATCCATCCAATCCATGCCTAGAATAACTTCTTCATGTACTAAGTACATGTACTAAGTACATGACGAAGGGTCTCCCCTCTACATGACCTGACTCGTGTACCTGTAATCTTACCCTAATCGAGTAATCATACAAAGAAGGGTCTCCCCTCTACGGTAGCTAAGACCAATCTATCTACACATGCATCAAATATAAAATAATGCGTAGCACCGGTATTGAAAAGAACTTTGACAAAAAACCATTAATATGAATGGTATATATGGTGGCTGGAGCTGTCGGCTCTACGGAACTCCTCAGCTCATACACCCTGGCTGATACATCTCTAGTGTTGGAAGTACCACCAACTTGTGCTCTACCTCTCCCATGTCCCTGAGCGGAACCCTGAGGAGTGTTAAAATTAAGAGCTCTTTGTTGCTACTACTGACAGCAAAACGCAGCTCTATGTCCGAGCTTGCCACAAGAAAAGCAAGTCACTGTAGTCTTCTTACAATCAGCTCGGATGTGTCCGACACCTCCGTAATTATGACACTGTTGTCCTCTGTCGAAACTCTACATCGGCTGCTAGAAACCAGAGCGTCCCGCCGTCTGACTACGCCCGAATCCAGTGGCTCTAGCTCTAACACTGGCTGGTCCAGTCCTCTATCTCTTCTATGGACCTCTTGCATGAGAAGCTCTCCTTTGACCCGGTCGGTCTCTATCATAAGTAGATGCTCTATCCTGATAGTCCATCAAAGACTCACAAAGGAAACCAACAAGATGAGAGCAAGTAGACTCTCTCAACCTCCGAGAGAATAGATAAACATGTTGATCCTTGCGTGATACGGACGGACCTCGCAAAGACAACTCCTCTTGAAACTTGCTGACGATCTCGATAGTAGGGATATCCTTGAATCCAGCCTCGAGGAAATCTTTTAGTCGATCTCTCCTCATAGCTGCAAGGCAATAGCGATCCTTGATCACAGTTTTCATCTCCATAGCAGAATTGTTAGCATGAAATATTGTGATATTTTAGGCACGTTTTCTAGTCGTAATTGATTCATATTGATAGTCTTTGATTGAGCTTTATGCATATATGAGCTAGTATTGCCTATATTGTCGATATAGATGTCTACACGAGTTCTATGTTGATTATAGGTGATTTGGAGCTATTTCCGAACGGAATCGAGCAAAGGAGAGTTGAGTCGATGTGTCTCTAGATCAAGGACACCTTTTGGAAGCAATTTGGAGTATTAGATTGAGGAATGCACGAATGAAGGCAAGAATCACGGTTTTACCCTAAATTACGGCCGTGGATTGTGAAGCAGAATTCGATGTTCATTCCAGGGGATATTACGGCCGTGGAAGATATCCGTGTTTATTTCCACGCCTCAAAATTACGGTCGTGGAAACTTCCACGACCGTGATCTTGGCGAATCCTTTCGCCACGTTTCGAAGCCATGATCTCTTGAAGATCGGGCCGGGCCGACGTTTGGCCCTGCATTATAAAAAGGACGGATGAAGCAAGATTCCGTCACCTCGCTACCTCGCTACCTCACCTCGCTACCTCGCCTCGCTACCTCGCTTACGACCTTTCAACCCTAAAGTTTAGCGGCAAAAACGCACGCTTAGCAACACAAACCCTCATTCTTGGAGGTGATTTTGAAGATCTCATTGAAAGTTCCAAAGTTCGTATTGGAGAGTTGCTGTTTGTGATCTTCGTGTGGAAGATCGAAGTTCTTGGAGGATTTTTGCAAGAAGATTCCTCTTCTTGCTTAGGTTTGCTTTAGGATCGGATTGACATCCCGTTTCTTTTCTTTCCTAAGACTGTGATTGTTTATCCCGTTTTGAATCTTTTGACAAACACTTATCCTTGATTGTGATTCTAAGATTCAATTGAAGATTATTGATAGTTCTTGAAAGTTCCCATCTTTTACCTTTTTAATCTTGAATTAATATCAATATGACTGTTATTGGCTAAAAACCCTTAACAATTCTAAGGTGAAGGGTTGATAGTTGTGGCTTAGATAATGATAGATCGATTGTAAATTGATTAGACCCTAAGAGTTAGAGAATTGTCGCCGAAAACCCTAAATTACGGGCTGTTCTTGAGTTCCACGACCGTGGAATCTCAAGATCCAACCGTAATTCTCTTAAAGTTTACGAGCCTGCTTTTATCTTGATCCAAAGTTAAAGATTTGCTTTAGCTTAGTTTAGACTTGTCTTTTCTAGGTGGTAGTGAAGCCTCAACAACCTCTACCTCGATTGTGAGCCTCAACAACCTCAATCGGATAAGTTAGTCTTGATCTTTAGATCATAGGTTTGGGTATTTGATGTTAATCCTTGTCCTTAGAACCTTTCTATATTGAGCCTCATCAACCTGTATAGGAAGAGTCTTTTGGGTGAGTTATATAAGGTTTTTGGAACCTCAACCGTACGATTACCTTACATTAGTATACCTTTGCATATCTTAACTCTGTCTTTACATCATTAGTATATCTTGAATCGATTGCCACAGCTGGATACCTGGATCTTTAGGATTGTTGTTTTCCCAATATCTGCAAAACTCTCATATTAACCGCTTGATAACCTGCAATCGAGTTCGTTCCACCCAAATCCCTGTGTTCGATACTCTGGAATTCTTGCTTAACTATATCGATCCGTACACTGCGGGTTCGCTTGCTTGATTCTAGTTTTATAAATATAAAGCTTATTTGCACATACCTCTAGGGGCGAACAAGTTTTTGGCGCCGTTGCCGGGGATTTGGCTTCGATCGAACCCGGGTGCCGGTTGTCAAGCTTGGGAGCTTGCTCTCGTTATTTGATTTTTCTTTGAGTGTATGCGCAGGTCTAGGAACATAGAAGATCTCTTACCTCTTGATCAAGAGCTAGAGAAAACCTTGAGGCAAAAGCGCAAGGAAAGGAAGATGGCTGAAGAAAACGAGCACGATCTTCAAAATAAGTTGGCGGAGAAAGAAGCTCAGCTCCGATGGAATGAGACTCTCCTCCAGGATGAGATGGATCGCCATCAAACTCAAGTTAATGGTCTACAAGACATGATCGTTCAAATGAAGATAAAGATGAGCGATCTTGAGGACAAGGTGGGCAAGAAGTCCTCAAGAAGGAGGACAAGGTCTAGAAGAAGAAACCACTCACCCACCGATGATAGTGATTCTTCCATGCCTCCTTTAGAAGAGATTGATCCCACGATCAATATAAATCCTTTCAATCAACAAGGAGCTACTAACCGTCGCATTCCACCTAGAAATGCGAGGGTCGAACGTGTGGATAATGAGCCAAGAACTCTTGGCCAGCGGATGGATCCAACACAACAACCACGCCGTTTAGGTGTGAACTTTGATGCTGAAGATGTACAAGGGTTTAGCTTCAACCCTCAAGTTATCACTCTTGTTCGCCAAAGCCAGTTTGGCGGTACAAGCACCGAATCTCCACACCAACACTTGCAAAACTTTGAGTGTATGATGGAGACGATGAGGCCAAAGAGCGCCAGTACCAACAGCTATAAGCTCAAACCTTTCTTTTTCTCTTTGAAAGGAAAAGCGCTATCTTGGTACCAAGCTCTTCCTAGTGGAAAGCTAGAGACGTGGGAAGACCTCTCCGCAGAGTTTCTCACCAAGTTCTTTCCGCCCTCCAAAACGGCGGAACTTAGAGGTAAGATTAATGCTTTTTCTATGAGACCTAACGAAAGTTTGTTTCAATCTTGGGAAAGGTTTCAGGATTTGCTCTTGGATTGCCCTCATCATGGCATATCCAAACTTGCCTTGCTGGAAATTTACTACAAGGGGCTGGATGCGGGAACGCAATTCAACCTTCAATCCCTCTCATGTGGAACGTTCATGGACATGAGAGAAGATGACGCTTGGGACTTCATTGAGAAGCAAGCAAGAGTCATAGAGAAGTATTCCCACCGGAAAGTGGAGGGAAATCGTGTGGAGCAAGGAGCAAGGCTCACACATGAAGCTCAAAATCAGATTTTCTCCCTCAACAATGAGATCAAAGAGTTGAAGGAGACTATCAAGACCAACTTCCCAAAGCAACAAGAGAAGGATGTTGGCTATTTGGGCAACAACAACGGCGGTGATAACACCAACCGCAACAACAATAACCGGAACAATAACCGGAACAACAATTGGAATGGGAACAACAACAACCGGAACAACAACAATTGGAACAACAATCGGGGTTCGAACAACAACAATTGGCGCTCCAATCAACAAATTTCCGGTAACTCCTATCCTTCCAATTCCAATTCACTAACTCCACCCTCTTCTTCCTCTACTCCTTTGAAAAGCCAGGGGCAATCATCAAATGGAGGAAACAATACGGGAAAGGAGAATGCCATTCGGGCTTTGCAACGCCCCAGCCACCTTTCAACGGTGCATGATGGCCATCTTCTCCGAATATGTAGAGGAAATCATGGAAGTCTTCATGGACGACTTCTCCGTTTACGGTTCCTCTTTTAACGATTGTCTTTCTAACCTTTCTCTTGTTTTGCAAAGATGTGAAGACACTAACCTAGTTCTTAATTGGGAGAAATGTCAATTCATGGTTAAGGAAGGAATCGTCTTAGGTCACTTAGTCTCTAGTAGAGGGATAGAGGTAGACAAAGCTAAGATAGAGACCATAGAGAAACTTCCTCCCCCAATTTCGGTGAAGGGAATAAGAAGTTTCCTAGGACATGCTGGATTTTATAGACGTTTCATTCAAGACTTTTCTAAGATATCAAAACCTCTCACTAATCTATTGATGAAGGATGCGGTTTTTGAGTTTTCACAGGAATGTCTAGATGCGTTCAACACTATTCGGCAAGCTCTAATTTCAGCACCCATTATCCAACCTCCGGATTGGACTCTCCCCTTCGAGATTATGTGTGATGCTAGTGACGTAGCCATTGGAGCTGTTCTTGGGCAACGAAAGGAAGGACGAACCCACGCCATATACTACGCTAGCAAGACGCTAGACGAAGCCCAGCTCAACTACGCCACTACGGAAAAGGAGTTTCTAGCCATTGTCTATGCTATTGACAAGTTTCGCTCTTATCTTGTAGGTGCAAAGGTGATTGTCTACACGGATCATGCTGCGATCCGATACCTCCTTGCAAAGAAGGATGCGAAGCCAAGGCTGATTAGATGGATTCTTCTCCTACAAGAATTCGATCTTGAGATCCGCGACAAGAAAGGCTCGGAAAATTCTGTTGCGGATCATTTGAGTCGTCTAACACATCTAGAGGACGATCATTTACCTATTGATGACTCCTTTCCGGACGAACACCTACACATCATAGAGGAGTGCATCAAGGTAATCTCCAAAGGTAACGAACCATGGTTTGCTGATTTTGTTAACTATTTGGTTTGCCAGGAGATACCACCCGGACTATCATACGCACAAAGGAAGAAGTTCTTCAAAGACGTCCGGGAATACCATTGGAACGAGCCTCTCCTCTTTAAGAGAGGTCCGGATGGCATCATCCGGCGATGCGTGCCGGAAGATGAGATGCAAAGTGTCATCCGTCATTGTCATTCACTACCTTGTGGAGGACACGCTAGTTCGAACAAAACTAGCGCAAAGGTATTGCAATCTGGATTTTATTGGCCTACTTTATTTAAAGATGTGCAATCCTTTGTTTCTTGTTGCGATGCTTGTTAAAGAACAGGCAATATCTCTAGGAGGAACGAGATGCCCCTCAACAACATCCAAGAGGTGGAGATTTTCGACGTTTGGGGAGTCGACTTCATGGGACCATTCCCTTCTTCTTGTGGAAACCAATACATACTATTGGCGGTAGATTATGTCTCTAGATGGGTCGAAGCGATTGCCTCTCCCACAAATGATGCCATGGTGGTGGTCAAGTTCTTCAACAAGACCATTTTTCCGCGATTCGGGACACCAAGGACGATCATTAGTGATGGAGGTTCTCACTTCATAGCCCGTCGCTTTGAAGCTCTTCTAGCAAAGTATGGGGTTACTCACAAGATCGCTACCCCTTACCATCCACAAACGAGTGGACAAGTCGAGATCTCAAATAGGGAGATCAAGGGAATTCTAGAGAAGACGGTTTCAAGGACTAGGAAGGATTGGTCCTTGAAACTAGATGATGCATTGTGGGCATACCGGACTGCATACAAGACTCCCATAGGAACCACACCATATAACCTCGTGTATGGGAAGTCTTGTCATTTGCCGGTAGAGCTAGAGCACAAAGCGTTTTGGGCTATCAAATGGCTGAATTTCGGCATGAAGGAAGCGGGAGAGAAGCGTCTCCTAGACATCAACGAGCTGGATGAACTCCGTTTGAACGCCTATGAAAACGCTAAGATCTACAAGGAAAGAGCAAAGCGTTGGCATGATAAGCATATCATCCCAAAGGATTTCCAAGAAGGAGATCAAGTTCTCCTCTTCAATTCGAGACTTCGCCTCTTTCCAGGTAAGTTAAAATCTCGTTGGACTGGACCTTTTCTAATTAAGCGTATTTTCCCCCATGGTGCAGTTGAAGTATGGGGTGAAGCTAGCGGAAGTTTTAAGGTGAACGGTCAACGACTCAAAAAGTACTCACCGGAACTCCAAGCTGAGGAGTTTGCACCTACCGCACTCGAATAAGTGCGAGAATGGTCTAGCTACGGACCTTAAACAAAGCGCTTCTTGGGAGGCAACCCAAGGTATTGCATTTTCGTTTTTGCTTTCAATTCATAGTTTAGCTTAGAATAGAAGTTTTTGCTTTATTTTTGCCTCGATTTCTCCCGGTATGTTCGTGTTTTTGGTTGTAGGATCGATGGAAAAGAAGAAAAGGGGATAATGTCGAAGAGAAGTGACGAAATTTGGACTTTGAAGCTTTACAGAGAGTTCCACGGTCTAAATTACGGTCGCCATAGCTACAGTGGCCGTAATTCTCAAAGGCCTGTGAAAAATCACAAAAATTACGGGTCCGTACATTTCCACGGCCGTGGAATGCCCCGATAGACCGTGATTTTTGAAATTTTGCCTGCAAGTATAAAAGCCACACTTCACCACAAAAACACCACAAAACCCCCAATTTCCACGCCCTAAATACCGAACACCCGCAGCTCCTCCCAAATCTTCGTTCTCTAATCGTTTTTAACGATTCTTCTTCCTAAACTGAAGCAAATCCAACCAAGAACAAGATCCAAGCAACAAATCGCGTGGAAAACGATCAACAAACCCGCATTTTGGATTTCTCAATCCGAAAAAGAGGTTTTTGCTCTCTTCTTGATTCTAGTCGTTTTTGTTCGTTTTTGTTAGAAATTTTTAGGAAGAACTGATTGAGATTGGAAGAAATTAGATTAGGACTGCTTGTTGTGGAGTTTGATTGCTGATTTGCTGAGAATTGAGAATTACTGTGTCGAATCACGGTCTACAGACGTTCCACGGCCGTGGTTTTGGGAAGAACAGACCGTAATTTTCAACAGAATGGATTTTGTGAGGAGAGTTTCGGGAAGGATTAAGGAAAAGAGAGGGGAACAGAACAAGAAGAGAAAGGGCAACCCTTCCACATCTAGGGCACCACCACCCTCATCCCCCTCACCTTCACCTCCATCTTCACCTCCATCCTCACCACCTCACCCTAGCATCCCGATCATACACGAAAACCACCAAGCTGCATTTGAGAGGATAGAGAAGAGGGCAGTGATTGGCCCTAGGTACTTGTTGTTGGAGGATCTACATCCTCTCAACATAGTAGATGACCTTACATGGCTCTTGGATAGAGCCGGTTTGCTTGTCTTCACGAACATTCGTGAGGACGCTTATGAGGAGATCACCCGAGAGGTTGTGACGTCTTTTGAGCACAGCCATGTTGATAGGACTGTCTCCTTCCGTCTCATGAATAGAGACTATCACCTTAGCATTGTTGAGTTCGGGACCATCTTTGGGTTCCATGAGACCTACAACGGTCGCCTCCCTAGGAACGTTTCCGCTAAGGATTTTTGGGAGGATGTGGCGATGATCTATGCCGACGAGGACCGTTGGCATCCAGCTGATACCAAGGCCAAATTGATGTACCATTTGGCCTTGAAGATAGCTCACCGTGTTCTCTCGGAGTGTCTCTTTCCTAGGACGGAGACGCCCCAAAAGATCAAGACGGACGAGCTATTCCTCCTCTACGCTATGCTTCATGGATGCCGCGCCGATTGTGCTACCCTTTTGGCGGCGACGATGAGTAAGCTAAAGAACAAATCGAGAGGGAACATTGGATATGGTGGGATAGTGACCCACATAGCTAGGACTTTTGGAGTGGACTTCTCGGCTTGCACACGTATACCGGCAGTTCCATTAGGGCTACACGCTTTCATGGTTAGGGGACTCATCTTCCCCACACATAGAGGTCCGCCTTATGCGGGCATGCCCTGGGAGAGTAGGACCGGCAGGGGTATTGAGTGGCTGCCGGAGTATTCCATTGTGGCGGGACGCCACAACTGGAAGGAGACGTTCGCTGCGATGCATGCGAACAGGCTTGTAGCTCCCCCTTACGTTCCACCGCCGGTAGTAGATGAGGAGGATATGGGAGAGCAGTATGAGAGTGGTAGAGGAGGAGAGCAGGAGTTCGGCACGTTTCCGGATCAGCCGGATGCGGCCCAGGATGTACCTAGACGCTCTCCGCGTCCGGCTAGAGCCTCAGGCTCGTCATCTCGCCGCGCTAGCGTGAGCGAGAGGCCCACGTGGATGACTACACCTCCCACCTGGTACGAGACACCCCCTCCTTGGTCCACTACGCAGCCAGCAGCACCACCACCACCACCATCAGCACCAGCCGATGCTCCCGGATGGTATGATCACCCCCCTGGGTGGTATGAGAGGATGCCGGATTGGGCTACCGGACTTTCAGAGAGAGTCGGAGCACTAGAGATCCGGGCGGATGATAGAGACAGACGTTTCGACGACCTTGACCACATGATGAGGGACGTCTACCGCCAGCAGTTTGGGCGGTACTATGATCCGAGTTTCTCTCCATTCCCACCTCCACCGGCACCGCAGTGATAGATGACCGGACAGCTCGTTTCTAGACATCCCAACCACCATTTGTGAGTTTTCTTTTTCTTTTCTTTCTTTTGTTCTTTCTTGTGAACATTAGGGACAATGTTCGTCCTAAGTATGGGGTGGGATGTACTAAATGTTTGTAATAACTCTACTCTATATGTTGCTTCTATTCCGAGACTATCATTGCATGTTCATTGTATGTTACACGTTTCATTCTTGCATTGCATGAAAAAGAACTTTAAAAACCCATAAAAATTGAAAAATTTTGAAAAATTTGATGCTTCTAACGAATCGATATGATTTCCATGATAATCATTACTTGCGAATTGAGTTGATAACAATTGCATGCTTGAAAGGATGGTAATTCGAAAAGGATTTGAATGAATGAATTTTACCTCTTTTGCAAGTTGTATAATGTGAGAATGTTACCTAAATCATATAAGAAATTGAAGTTGAAATCACATTATAAGCTCCTATACTTCTTGTTGAAATGATTAAGGCAATTCGATATTCTCTTTCTTCTTTCTTTGATCATCTAACTCCTCATTGAAATATTAGCCTCCCTTACCTATCCGGGAATTTGGAAAGTGAATGAGAAAAAGGCATGTTTGATGTGGGAGGGCCATGAGAGCAAATATTTGCAATCAATTGAATAGAAAGAAATTGTAGGTTTGGGGAAGTCAATCATGACGATGAGTAACTCGGCACCATTCACATAGCCGGGTGTTTGTGTCTTGCCAAAGTCGAATTGAGCGATATTCCTAGCGGATTATGGTATGTGCGCTAAGGGTTTGAGGCATCTCGCAAAAATGAGAAACGCCAATCTCCTAGGCTTCGGTTTTTGTGCACCTCTATCCATAACTCCAAAAGTAAAGTCGGAAAATAAAAAGGAAAGAGCGAAGCTCTAAGTGAAGTGATTGCGGAAACCGCAAAAGAAGAAGAAGGTAGTTGTCCACTTTCCCGGATTTATGCACCACTTTCCCTTAAAGTTTTCCCTACCCTTCCATGCTCTAGACCTTTTCTTTGAAAGTCCTTATGATCAAAAGAATGTTATATGGCTTGGTGATCTAAATTGAAATTCTTATGATTGATTTTGATAATGTTTGAAGGTTATAATGCTTGTTTGGAAGCTAAATTGATTCATGATTTTTCTTTGCCTCTTACTCTCTAATTAAGTGTGTGAAAGTTTGAAAACGATTGAAGCAAGGGTTGAGAATGATCTATTCTTTAGAAGTCACATTCATCCAAAAGAAGGTACACATATTTCATCCTAACTCTTGTTTTAAAGCTTTTTGAAAGACCTTGCTTAGGGACAAGCAAGTGTTAAGTATGGGGTTATTTGTTAGCATGAAATATTGTGATATTTTAGGCACGTTTTCTAGTCGTAATTGATTCATATTGATAGTCTTTGATTGAGCTTTATGCATATATGAGCTAGTATTGCCTATATTGTCGATATAGATGTCTACACGAGTTCTATGTTGATTATAGGTGATTTGGAGCTATTTCCGAACGGAATCGAGCAAAGGAGAGTTGAGTCGATGTGTCTCTAGATCAAGGACACCTTTTGGAAGCAATTTGGAGTATTAGATTGAGGAATGCACGAATGAAGGCAAGAATCACGGTTTTACCCTAAATTACGGCCGTGGATTGTGAAGCAGAATTCGATGTTCATTCCAGGGGATATTACGGCCGTGGAAGATATCCGTGTTTATTTCCACGCCTCAAAATTACGGTCGTGGAAACTTCCACGACCGTGATCTTGGCGAATCCTTTCGCCACGTTTCGAAGCCATGATCTCTTGAAGATCGGGCCGGGCCGACGTTTGGCCCTGCATTATAAAAAGGACGGATGAAGCAAGATTCCGTCACCTCGCTACCTCGCTACCTCACCTCGCTACCTCGCCTCGCTACCTCGCTACCTCGCTTACGACCTTTCAACCCTAAAGTTTAGCGGCAAAAACGCACGCTTAGCAACACAAACCCTCATTCTTGGAGGTGATTTTGAAGATCTCATTGAAAGTTCCAAAGTTCGTATTGGAGAGTTGCTGTTTGTGATCTTCGTGTGGAAGATCGAAGTTCTTGGAGGATTTTTGCAAGAAGATTCCTCTTCTTGCTTAGGTTTGCTTTAGGATCGGATTGACATCCCGTTTCTTTTCTTTCCTAAGACTGTGATTGTTTATCCCGTTTTGAATCTTTTGACAAACACTTATCCTTGATTGTGATTCTAAGATTCAATTGAAGATTATTGATAGTTCTTGAAAGTTCCCATCTTTTACCTTTTTAATCTTGAATTAATATCAATATGACTGTTATTGGCTAAAAACCCTTAACAATTCTAAGGTGAAGGGTTGATAGTTGTGGCTTAGATAATGATAGATCGATTGTAAATTGATTAGACCCTGAGAGTTAGAGAATTGTCGCCGAAAACCCTAAATTACGGGCTGTTCTTGAGTTCCACGACCGTGGAATCTCAAGATCCAACCGTAATTCTCTTAAAGTTTACGAGCCTGCTTTTATCTTGATCCAAAGTTAAAGATTTGCTTTAGCTTAGTTTAGACTTGTCTTTTCTAGGTGGTAGTGAAGCCTCAACAACCTCTACCTCGATTGTGAGCCTCAACAACCTCAATCGGATAAGTTAGTCTTGATCTTTAGATCATAGGTTTGGGTATTTGATGTTAATCCTTGTCCTTAGAACCTTTCTATATTGAGCCTCATCAACCTGTATAGGAAGAGTCTTTTGGGTGAGTTATATAAGGTTTTTGGAACCTCAACCGTACGATTACCTTACATTAGTATACCTTTGCATATCTTAACTCTGTCTTTACATCATTAGTATATCTTGAATCGATTGCCACAACTGGATACCTGGATCTTTAGGATTGTTGTTTTCCCAATATCTGCAAAACTCTCATATTAACCGCTTGATAACCTGCAATCGAGTTCGTTCCACCCAAATCCCTGTGTTCGATACTCTGGAATTCTTGCTTAACTATATCGATCCGTACACTGCGGGTTCGCTTGCTTGATTCTAGTTTTATAAATATAAAGCTTATTTGCACATACCTCTAGGGGCGAACAAGAATCCACGTGGCCTAGTCAAAGCTCTACCTCCAGTCCGGTCTTTCCTCTGAAAGAAGAAACATTCAACTAGTTGAAAGACTTCAACGAATAGTCGGGTCTCGGCTCTCTTGCCTCATCCGGAACTCTAGCAACCTCATCAACTCTAGCAGGTGCAACAACCACCTGTGTCACTCTCTGCGAAATCTTAGTTGATCTCGCGGTACCTGACGGTGCTGCGGCAGGTCCTCCAGTTCTGATAGCCTCATCGACTCTGTGTATGTAGTAGCGGTATGTAGATGCTCCGATGGACACTCGACCAGACTCTGTTGATTATTCTCTCTGTGCTCCGGACCTAGCAGCGGTCCCATTCCTAGCCTCGGGAACAATACTCCTAGAAACCTCTTCGACGAATGCCTCAGTGATAGGAGGATCAGACCCAAGGGCTTGGCCCCGACCTCTAGCTAGTGGAGGTCTCCCTGCACGCCCTCGTCTACGGACGACAGGTGGAAGAGGTGGTCGACCCCTTCCTCGCCCCATAACGGATGTAGCTCTAGTACGCTCCATTTGCGATATATATATATATATATATATATATATATATATATATATATATATATATATATATATATATATATATATATATATATATATATATATATATATATATATATATATATATATATATATATATATAACTAATTTCTTAGATCCGCGGAGGTAGTGGTGGTTGCCTGTGCATCTATCCCATACCGACAAGTTTAAAACAAAACCCCCTTTTGAGAACATAGACCCCTTGCGGGTTCTGTTTATTTATCTATTCGACCTTTAGAAGATTGCGAGTTCCATTGCTGCCAACCTAGAGCTCTGATACCATATTGTAACACCCCAAGTTTTGGGAACTCAAAGCATTACGGGTTAGGACCTCACAAAGGGTCCCGACCCTCATAGTAGCAACAAGAACATCGGATCTTACAACAAGACAAATAAACAAAAACCAAAACTGTTATAAAACCAAAGGAACAACAAAGGAAAGCGTCAAAGACTCGTAGCCAAGTTCAAAACAAAAGGGAAAGAACAACAACAGAAATATAAACCCAATCCCGTCCTATAATATACGGGAACCCCGACTGACCTTACCATCCGGATCACTAAGCAACATCTCTAACCTGCAGGGCATCTACAACATCGATATAAACCGTTACTAACATTCTAGATATCAAAAAGACTGTAAACGCACAAACACACATAAGATGGTAAACACATAGCATGCTCTCACACAACCGGTTATTGTCTTTTATAAGGTTATCCATTACTAATTCAACTTCTTTTGTCACACGAGAATCTCCAGAAACTCGCCTCCGCTTCCGTTTGTCGACATGAATAGATCAGTACACTCCGTTATTTGTGGGTCTGGGTTGCAAGAGCACCTTCTTGTCTCTTGTAGAACTGGACAAATGTTCACCCACAGATTATCATACACTTGGGCCAATTAAGGTATAAAAGTTCAATCCTATTCCGGTTATCCGTTACAACGATAAACAACACAAAAACAACCAATATGGTCAAACCAATATACGGACCGCAACTAAGTAAGTCCAAGGGACTTACCTCACTCGAAGTTAAACTTAGAAATCCGCTATTGCTCAACAACCCGAAGGAAAGGATAGATGCCTGCTCATACAAGACATCGGGAATCAGAAACTGAACGAATGCTAAAAGTCTACACACTTCTAGTCTCAATGATCTCTAATAGATCTATTGCAGCGTGCTAGAAGTTCTCTGCTTTTTAGTCTCATTGATCGCTAAATAATCTTAACATGTTAGGAGAAGGATTCCTAGTCTCAAGGTTCACAGGGAACATCATCAACAACATAGCTCAAGGGAGTAAACAACTCACGGGGATCAACAAGCCGCTAACTGCATTCACACTAATCATCTAGGTCCAACCTAGCATGATCTAGCATAAGGAAATAGTAAATGAGGCAAGGAAGGAAGCAACTCACCAAGAACGGGAGTTACTGCAAGAAGAACCACAAGGGTGGTCGGACAGAGGTGCGGGGCGGCAGAACGTGCAGTTGCGGGGCCGGCGATGTGCAAGCGCGGGGGCGGTGGCGTGATATAACTGTGTCTTATCCTTTTGACAATAATCACGCAACAAGGGACAAAAACTCAATTCTTCGATCCACACACGTCATCACTCAACCAAGGAAGCGTGAGAACATATACGCATCAACAACGGAAGCCGAACAAGAATCAACAGTCGATCTTGACTCTTGTGAAGAAGAAGAAGGAGCAAAGAGAAAGAGAAACAGAAGGAAGAAAAGCATGCAACAGGCTCATGAACGTGAGAGAGATTAAGGGGAATAAAGACTTACACGTTATGCAGAAGATCACAAGGAAAAGGCAGCAACTTTGCTCGAAGTTGAAGAAACGTAAGCAAGAAGAGGGGAAAGAGAAAGACAACACGAATATATAGAGAATGGTTGGAAAAGATAACGGAAGTACGTTTTTAGGGTTAGAAGATCAAAGGAAAGCCGACCCATAAGATAGAAGATCAAATTTTCTATCTAAGGAAAGAAATAAAATGGAATAAAAATAGATCAGGCGCGATCTGGAGTCAACCGCAAGGGCAACCCTCTTCACCGCGGGACGGTAAAGGCCAAAACAGGGTATTACAACTATTGACCTTTGGTGTGTCAATATATGCATGTGTCAAATAAGAGATAATCGAGTGTTTGGAGAAAAAATAGAGGGTAGGAGAGACGGTGCAAAATCCGAAGCGAGAAAATGAAGATGATTAGTTCATATGTATTTGTAGCGAGACATGTGTATTGTTAGTATGAAATATTGTGATATTTTAGGCACGTTTTCTAAATGTATTTGATTCATATTGATAGTCTTTGATTGATCTTTGTGCATATGTGAGCTAGTATTGCCTATATTTTCGATATGGATGTCTACACTAGTTCTATGTTGATTATAGGTAATTTGGAGCTATTTCCGAACGGAATCGAGCAAAGGAGAGTTGAGTTGATATGTCCATAGATCGAGGACACTTTTTGAAGCAATTTGGAGTCTTAGATTGAAGAATGCACGAGTTCAGGGAAGAATCACGTTCTTGCCCTAAATTACGCCCTAAAACACGGCCGTATCACAAACCACGTTCAGAATTACGGCCGTGGATTCAGAGTCAGAATTCGATGTTCATTCCAGGGGATTCTACGGCCGTGGAACTAACCGTAATTGTTTCCACGCCCTAAATTACGGTCGTGGAATCTTCCACGACCGTGATCTTGGCAAATCTTTTCGCCACACTTCGAAGCCATGATCTTTTGAAAGATTGGGCCGGGCCGACACTTTACCCTACACTATAAAAAGACGGACGAAGCAAGATTCCGTCACCTCGCTTACGACCTTTCAACCTTCGCTTAGCGGCAAACGCACGCTTACAATCAACGTTTAGCAACGTACTAACCCTCATCTTGGAGGTAATTTGGAGATCTCATTGAAGATCAAAGTTCGTATTGGAGACTGTTTTGTGATTTTCGAATTGGTGGAAGATCGAAGTTTTTGGAGGGTTTTGCAAGAAGATCCCTCTTCTTGTTTAGGTTTGATTTAGGATCGGATTGACACCCCGTTTCTTTTCTTTCCTAAGATTGTGATTGTTTACTCCGTTTTGAATCTTTTGATAAACACTTGTTCTTGACTGTGATTTTGAGATTTATTTGAAGATTATTGATAATTCTTGAAAGTTCCCATCTTTTATCTTTTAATTCTTGAATTGATATCAATATGACTGTTATTGGCTAAAAACCCTTAACAATTCTAAAGTGAAGGGTTGATAGTTGTGGCATAGGTGATGATAGATCGATCGCAAACAGATTAGACCCTGAGAGTTAGAGAATTATCGCCGACAACCCCAAATTACGGGCTGTTCTTGAGTCCACGGCCGTGGAATCTCAAGAACTAACCGTGATTTACCTTAAGTCTACGAACCTGCTTTTACTTTAATCTAAAGTTAAAGATTGGCTTTAGCTTAGCTTAGACTTGTCTTTTCTAGGTGGTAGTGAAGCCTCAACAACCTCTACCTCGATTGTGAGTGTCATAACCTCAATCGGTTAAGTTAGTCTTGACCTTTGGATTACAAGTTTGGGTATTTGACATTAATTCTCATCTCTAGAATCTTTCTATATTGAGCCTCAACAACCTGTATAGGGAGTGTCTTTTAGGTGAGTTACATAAGGTTTTTGGAACCTCAACCGTACGATTACCTTACATTAGTATACCTTTGCATATCTCCACTCTGTCTTTACATCATTAGTATATCTTGAATCTATTGCCGCAACTGGATACCTGAAGCTTTAGGATTGTTGTTTTCCCAATATCTGCAAAAACTCCCATATTCACCTGCTTGATAACTTGCAATTGAATTCGCTCCACCCAAATCCCTGTGTTCGATACTCTGGAATTCTTGCTTAACTACGTCGATCCGTACACTGCGGGTTTGCTTGCTTGATTCTAGTTTTATAAATTTAAAACTTATTTGCACACACCTCTAGGGGCGAACATGTATCGAAGCTAAAGACATGAAATATTTATATCTATACTATACTAAAAGTGTGAGTTAGCTAAATGAATAGGAGATTTCCAAATTTACCCTTATAATTTTTTATTTCCAGATTTATCCTCAGTGTTATACACATGTTATGCATTCCCTTGATGACTCATCTTACAAAATTTTACGTGTCATTTCCTCCTACTTCCGCTTGCCACTTCTCTTCCAATTTCATCGGCAGGTTTTCTTTTCATTTTTCAAGATCTCCATCAAACTAGGGTTTCAATCTCGGTTTCTCCTTCTTCCTCTCTCAAATCTTCCCTATCCTTGGTGTGCGCCTTCGTTTAGGAACCCTCGATTTGAAGTTTTCGTGTTGAGGAGTCCAGGTATGTACGTCCTCCTCGCTTTTTTATAAGTTCTCTCCTTAACCGCCTTTCTCTTAACCTTCGTCTTTGGTTGATTGTACATTCCGTACTGAAGATGATTGATAAGAGAGTGGAAGAATTGGAAGAGAAAGACGATACCTTTGTTGTGCATTGTAAAAGAGGTCGGAAAATCAAGTTGGAGCACCGATACTCTGCTCCTGTTGAGATTAACAACAATTCTAACAGGTAAATTGATTATCTTGATTCGAGGAATCAATTGATATTGAAACTCTAGGGCCCCTAATTTACAGGCTTTTGCGTTTTTTCTCAGCTTATTTTCGATGGTACCTGCCAATGGATCCCGATGACGCCATACATGCCCCAAATGATGTCGTTCTCTTGAAGATTTCTACAGTGGAGACACGGCCAATGATTCTGATTGATTGGCAGATAACGATTATGATTACATCGATAATGATTCCGAGGATTCCGACGACTTTGCTTCTTCTAGGCGACGCCAGGTTATCCATCGATTTACACTTGGAGTTTCAAAATGAATGTTATTAAATTTGCCTAGCTAATTTCTTGCTCTTTGTGATTTTGTCCTTTATTGGCTGCAATTGTAATTCTAAATTTTAATTAAAGAAGTTTGCATTTTACCGACTAAAAATGTTTTGTTCATTTTGTCCTGTACCAAAATTTGTTCTATCGGATGAACGAATTGGTAATACTGCTTCGAAGCTTGAACAACTCCGATAAATTCATTTATGGCTGTGTTCGAATTGAAACTGGGCCGTGAACTTCGGAATAGAAAATCAATTGGCAAACATGAGAGCTTGAAGAGCTCCGATAAATTCATTTATGCAGCTGTTAGATGTGTAGATATATGGCCAAATGCCAAAAGTGACCTTATATGGTATATGCATTCAACTTAGAAGCTTTGTTTTTGCAATTCTGTTATTACCTTCATATGAATGTCATGCATTTATCTTAATCTTACAGGTGCATTTCCCCCTCCTTTTTGGTGTTGCATGTGCCTATATATGGTTGCTTCCTATTTTTATTGATACATGTCCTATCTTAAACGATTGTATTATGCAACATAGTTATACCGTATTGAGTGAAGTTGAAATCCGTCTAGGCCAAGTTGTTATAATTGTTAGAAAAAAGAATCGAACTTGTCGAGTTAACTCAATTGGTAAAGACAGGACATGTGTACTCGGCTTCTTTGTATCACTTAAACAATAGAAAACATTGATAAGGATGTTTTGCTGATGCCTAAAGCTTCAA
Source organism: Fagopyrum homotropicum (assembly GCA_033239125.1). Lineage (NCBI taxonomy): Eukaryota > Viridiplantae > Streptophyta > Magnoliopsida > Caryophyllales > Polygonaceae > Fagopyrum > Fagopyrum homotropicum. The sequence continues at coordinate 2,965,730 of BSWB01000005.1, read as the reverse complement.
AATGACCATGCATGCTTCAAATCTCAATAATTATTTGTCTTAGCATTCTTTATTGTTTTATAAGGGATTTCTTAATTGCTTCTTTGAGGTACTTGTTGTAATTCTCTTATAATCATATTTTGTTGCCAGGAAATTTCGTGGAGAAAATTTTTCATGTTTGGAGTGATGGAGAAATTTCTTGAAGAAATCGCTATAGACATGAGTAATCATCAATGCATAGCTCAGGATAAAGGAAAGCCAAGTCCTTTAGGTTAAACCAGCACCATCACCAACCTGAAGAAAAAACACGAGAAAGAGTCTCACTGGCAATGCATGACCAAAAACTTAACACTTGCAGGTTAGCTTTAAAGTTTAAGCCCTCACCTTAAGTTGAGGTAGACTCTGAAGGGGAAGCCTCTTGCCTCGTTTTTTTTGCTCCAGGGTGCCATCTCTTCGTCTCTCGTAACTTCTATTCTCATACTTTGATTCATTTCTCCTTTTCGGTTGATAACTGGAGTACTTGCATAGAATAATCTCACCATTTATGTATTTATCCCCTGTAACAGGAAAGATGATCAAAATCTCCCCATTTGAGTTTAGTTTACATAAAAATATTAAAAGAGTAGATGGAGAAATTGGTTGTGATTATTCAGTGATTCTTATCTGCCAATCAAAAGTAATTTCAAGATTGCATCACTACAGTAAGAGATTGAGACAAATGAGCTTTTTCTCATGCTTTATTTCTCACCTGTTCAGGTTATTGATATAAGTAACTTCAAGATTGCAACAGATGAAGAAATTGATGTTGCTCTCTCTAGACAATATCTTTTGAATCTGCTTATCATAGTGGACGAATCCAAAGTTTAGTTGCATTTAATTGTATTAATATGCTTGAAGATGTCGATGTGTTTTTCATTGACTATTTTTTTTCTTCCATATTCTACTTGTCAAGCATAAAATTGTCATGCTAAGGGTTAAATTGGCATCTCATGGTGATATTGGTTCATTACTTCATTATCAGATATAAAATGTTTGGGACATGTATTATTTTATGATAACAAACTTACATTATGTTTTTAAGATTTAAAGTTATATTGATATTCTTTTTTTAATCGTAATTGTTACCATAAACATGCATAAGCATCAGCAAACCACAAGCATAATATCATTCGACTAATTATTTGTTTTATGATTTTCGGTTTTTAATATTATATCCGTCTTATTGCAAATAAGAAATATAACATTTTTTATCCTTGCATCGAAACAATTATATATGCAAATTATATATGTAAAAATATTTTGTATATTTAATCGGAATACGCAACTTTTAAAAATTTTATTATCATGATTAACCATATCCATTGTTCAAATTTTATGAACACTTACTAGACTGCCACAACAAATCCGTTCTAAATTCATGATGCGCGTGTACTCTGGTAGCTTAACTTTGTTTAAAAAGATTGAATTGAATTGACATGCAGGAGTGTAAGCAAAGTAAATGATGAGTGGTTTGTTGATGAAGAGAGGGTGAGAATGGCTTTTGGTTTTACCAAAAACTCCGTTGTTGAATTCCCGAAGGTAAGAGAAGTAAGCTCTGCAAATCCTATTTTCCCTTTGTATTATTTAGGATATTTAATCTCAATAAGGTTGAACAATAACTTTCTAATTTTGTTTTTTGTGGATTTTGGCTCCCGGATCCAAAGACCGTCTCTGTAAACAAAATTGTAGAGTTTACCAAAAGTGTAACTAATGGTATATCTCTTTGTCTTCCTCGAATTCTCAAACACAACTGTTATAACTAACGCATCATATGGGGTTAATAATAAAGGAGTTTATGATTGATGGTTTAGGTTCACCAAGGATGGAGTTTTGGTATGGGAAGATGTAGAAGGACTAATAGACGAGTACACCAAGGAACCAAAGAAGGCCAAGTGAGTAGTCATTGAACACCTTTCTTGCATGATAGTTGTAAGGAAGGTTGACCATCTTCTTTTTCTAATTCTTGAAACTGTGCTCAACATTTTGGTTTGCATTCTGAATTTTGATACTCACTTGAAGCCTTTGCCCCATAGTTGTATATACTTTTGAAACAATGCATCATAATTACAATTATTGATATTTTTATACATATTCGGTACCCATTAATTTACATTTGCAACAAATTGAAGCAAGTGAGCTTGGGGCTCAATAATCTCAACATACTCGACTTTATGTGCGAGCTTGAGTTTCATGAAGAAACAAAGATGTAAACTGAGATTCCATGTTGGATAATCTTGTAAGGTTTTTCCAGGTGAATCCTTTCGTTACAAATTACAACGACAAATTTAGTGATGGATGGAATTAATATTTGTATTGAGGAAGTGTAGAATCTTGAGAAGAGATTAATTTATGTGAACTGTTTTTATCAAACAAGGCTCTTGTTTCAACTGGCATGGTACTCACACAACCTTATTAATCCATTCTTTGTACGAGATTTTCGATCATCGCTTATTAATCTAAGTACCAATTTATATTTATACGGGTCCTTCACATGTGTTGCATAAATCCAACACAAGGTTTAATAAGATATGATTGGTTCTTAATATAACATTTAACGAAAAATATTACGCTTTTAAGCTAGGCACTCGCCCATACTAGTAAGATTAAAAGTAAAAAGGACAAATGAGTCCCAACATTGGAAAAAGAGGAAAAAAAGAGCAACCTACTTTCCTATTGTTAAAAGATTTTCCCTTTCATATGATTGGTTCATATGCATTTCTACGCATCGGTTACTCACCATTGAACTTTTAACGACAAAATGGGGATGATTTGACGGAGCACCGGTACTCTCTGACATCGATTTTCTTCCTCTATGTTAAACTTCCACATAGTCCCAACAAAGACCGGGATGATTGACAACCGAAACAACAAAACATAATATTGAATATTTGTATTTACTGTTCATGCTTCACACATTTAGTATTTGTTTGTGCTTATTTAGATTTAATATGTTAAATTGTTATATTAAACATATTAATATATCACATTTTATTTTCCTATGTATACATAATTTATAAGTTCTTATTTATATCAAACTAACTAAATATTGCGTATATTTGTATTTATTATATGTATATAACGGTAATTACTTTTAGACAATATATTAATAAACAATCCTTTATCTTTATTATTCCTTACATAATTAACTCATCATAACTTACAATGCGTAAATGCAGCAAATGATACAAATCTTTATAGTTATTTTTCAAAAAGTATTTTGCGACCAGTTGGACTGGTAATTCAAAGTTTGACTTTTCAAGTTTCCAATTCTGTTAAATTATGTAAATTTACACAATATTTTGATTATTTTTTCTTAAAGATTGACCTATATCCTAGTCTACAATTTTAGATTCTTACTGTTAAAATTAAATAACTTTTTTATTGTAACAACTAGTACAAAAAACCTCATTGATTCACGCCTAACAAAAAACAAATCAGTTGGAGATATTATTGGATGCATTTTTTTAAACTACTTATAGAAATATCTTTAATATTGTAAATTTCCACTATAAATAGCTTGTGAAGTATTGTTAAAAGTCCAACTCAAATCGAAGATATCAAGTGACCAACTGAAGATGGGAAACAATCCGTTGTTGCTTGTGACCATTCTTCTATGTTGTATGTTATCATCATTAGTAGCAACTGACGTTTCCTATGATGGACGAGCTCTCACAATTGACGGAAAGAGGAGGGTTATACTTTCCGGTTCTATTCACTATCCTCGTAGTACTCCCGAAGTAAGTGTCGTATGAATTTAGTTGATGACATTTTAGACGTTGAATTACATTAAAAAAAGTTCTGTATTTAATTAGATGTGGCCAGATCTTATTAAGAAAGCCAAGGAAGGAGGACTTGACGCCATTGAGACATACGTGTTCTGGAATGCTCACGAGGCACAACAAGGACAGGTTTGTCTTTTTAGATAGATTGTGCATGATTGTATTGTGGCAATGCCTATAATTTTGGGTATTCTCTACGTACATAGTACGACTTCACAGGGAACAAAGATCTAATAAGATTCTTGAAAGTCATTCGAGATGAAGGCTTATATGCAATTCTTAGGATAGGGCCGTATGTGTGTGCGGAATGGAATTATGGGTAAACATTACATAACTCAATTTTATTTGATTTTTACGTACTCTATAATTAGAAATTGTATTAACTTGTTTGCTTGTTTTCATGGTAGTGGCTTTCCTGTTTGGCTGCACAATTTGCCTGGAGTAGAATTCAGGACCGACAACATAGTTTACAAGGTATCTTTTATATATATATATATATATATATATATATATATATATATATATATATATATATATACACACACTTTATGAGTAGGAATATATTTAATTTTTTATTGAACCAACTCTTGTTGTTTGTAGACTGAGATGAAACGATTTGTAAACGACATTGTAAATATGATGAAACGCGAATCTCTTTTTGCGTCTCAAGACGGACCCATCATTCTTTCCCAGGTTATATCTATATATATATATATATATATCAATTAAGTTTGAATAAATTGCATTTCAAATTTAATTGACTTGAGCATTATGTACTATTGTAGATCGAAAATGAGTACGGGAATATTGAATGGGCATACGGCTATGACGGCAAACAGTACATCAACTGGTGTGCGAACTTGGCAAAGTCTTTTAACATCGGTGTTCCATGGATCATGTGTCAACAAAACGATGCTCCAGATGGCATGGTACGTATAAGTACAACATTATATTCTTATTCACACTCAATTTCTACTAATATTATTTTTCCATGTGTAGATCAACACTTGCAATGGATATTATTGTGATCAGTTCCATCCAAACAACAAGAATGTCCCCAAAATGTGGACCGAGAATTGGACCGGCTGGTGGGTTCACTTTTCTTCTTACACTATTATAAGAATGAATTTGATTGTATTGGCTTTTATGTACGCACGTACTGATGACTCATGAGTTAGTTGTACGTGATTCATAAAGGTACAAGAAATGGGGTAGCAAAGACCCACATAGAACAGCAGAGGATCTTTCTTTTGCCGTTGCACGTTTCTTCCAATATGGTGGAACCCTTCAGAACTATTACATGGTAAATATATAACATAATACTCTCACTTTCTTAACTTGATGCTATACAATAAATATTATTAAAAACTATTTTATAATGTAACTGTTTTTAGTACCATGGAGGTACCAATTTCGGTCGCACCTCTGGGGGTCCATACATTGTCACGTCTTATGATTATGATGCTCCTCTTAGTGAATATGGTATGTACTTGACAACACATTCATATAACATGTACTATGAATTTGCACTAATTTCTTGATTGAAAAGGTAACTTGAATCAACCCAAGTATGGACATCTCAAGAGGCTTCATGAGATCATCCACTCGGTCGAGGAAATTCTTGTTTATGGTGACACCCAAAATAGGGATTATGGAAACATGATGTCGGTAAGTGATGTTCCGCTTCCTCTTTTTACTTCTCCCGTGAGGGAAATGATTCTTACTTGTTTCGGTTCATATAGGCCACCAAGTACACTTATAAAGGATATCAATTCTGCTTCCTTGGAAATGCAAATGAACACCAAGATTTCACCGTCAAATTTCAAGGCAAGAGTTTCACTGTACCGGCATGGTCGGTAACAATGCTCCACAATTGCACCGATGAAGTGTACAACACTGCAAAGGTAAATGCACAAACCTCTATTATGGTGAAGAGGACAAATAAGGAAGATGACGAGCCGTATGCTCTGAGATGGGCATGGAAGGGTGATGCCATTGAGCGTTACACCCCAAATATGAAGGGTTTTATGATGGCTCCTGGGCTTTTAGATCACAAGCAAGTTAACAATGGTACAGGCGATTACCTGTGGTACATGACTAGGTAAGAAAAACATTTATCTTGTACTCCATTTGTGCCTTTCTTATGACACGTCATATTAAGTTTTTGTGTGAATTGTGAAAGCAGTGTTTATATGGGTCCCAAGGATTACTTCTATAACAAGCCCATGACACTAACAGTTAATACCAATGGACACCTTCTTCATATTTTCGTCAATGGAAAACACTTGGGTAAAATTTATCCTTTACTTTCTTGTACCCGGTTATTAGGTCTTTAAATTAATCAATATCCCATAAAAATGTTACTAGGATCACAAGCTGCAACAAACGGACATTACAAATTTTCACTTACTAGTGGTGAATTTTGGTGGAAGAAAGGAACCAACACCATCTCTCTCCTCAGTGGAGTAGTTGGACTACCGGTATGAAGCACATAAAATAGATAAAACCAAAAGCTTGAGATATGTCTAATGGTTTGTTGATTGGTTACTTACAGAACTATGGGGCACACTTTGAGAACGAACCTGTGGGGATTGGCGGGCCAATTACACTGACGGCGATGCACGGTCATGAGCAAATCACCCGAGATATATCCAACAAAACATGGGCTTACAAGATGGGTCTTCGTGGGGAGGATTTAGAATTCTTCGCTGGGAACCGTGATCCAACTAAATGGCACACAGAGGGGCTTTCCTTGAACCAAAAGTTGATTTGGTACAAGACTAGCTTCTTGACACCGAGAGGAGATGAGCCGGTGGTGATCGATTTGAAGGGGATGGGGAAGGGTGAAGCTTGGGTGAATGGACAAAGCATCGGGAGGTTTTGGCCGAGCTACATTGCGGAAAACAACGGATGTGATATAATATGCGATTACCGCGGGAACTATCATCCTTCAAAGTGCTCGACGGACTGCGGGACTCCTACCCAAAGATGGTATCATGTGCCAAGGTCCTTCCTTAAGGATGGGGAGAACACATTGGTTTTGTTTGAGGAGTTTGGAGGAAATCCGGAGCACGTGAGTTTGGAGACGGTGACGGTGGGGAGTGCTTGCTTGCATGCATATGATATGGAGAAGGTGGAGTTGGCATGCCAGGGAGAACGTAAGATTACGGGGATCCGATTTGCGAGCTTTGGAAACCCAGCTGGAAATTGCGGACGATTCAAGAGAGGAAGGTGTGATGCTCCCCATACTTTGCCCGTACTTGAGAAGATGTGTGTCGGCAAGAAGAGTTGTAGTTTCAGGGTTTCAGAATCTCTTTTTGGAACCGTTAGTTGTAAGGTTAGTCCTAGAAGGTTGGCCGTTCAAGCTGTTTGTTGAGCTACCTGACGTATAAGGTTGGCTAGTTAGTTAGGTATTTTCTTAGACAATTAAATTAGATTCTTCATTTGTTACAAATAAAGTGCAATGCTTTTTATGTTAATTACTATTGCACGACTTTCATAGCGAGATGCATCTTTGACACAAAAACTAAGAATATGTTTGTTTGCAATCCTAACGACCCTAAAACTGAAATGCTCGGACCTCACCCGAGATTATAGATTTACTTTTCTCAAAATTTGTATTTTAGTTTCATGATTAAAGACTCAGATTTTTGTTGTTGTTATTTTTAAATTAGTGTGATGTTAGTGATGAATTAGGGCCCATTTGGTTGGGTGAAAAAGGAAAGGAAACAAAACTATAGCTTATGATAGAGGAAAAGGAAACCGTTAAGACTTGGATTCATTCACCTTGTTAAAATTGACAGCATATTCAGTTTCGTTTTACACCACTTTCTTTCTCTCATGTTAACCGATGATTTGTGTTCTTGTTTGTGACTTGGTCAACCATGTACGAAATACTGAGCATGATAAGATATGATACAAAATTTCTATTCTCGATCCAAACCCGGCAAAATCAAGAAGAATATAAAAAAATATGACCTATGAGCTTTGTGAAGCCAACATATGAAAAATTAGGATTGAACTTCGTTGATCAAAATATGTAACACCCCAAATTCTAAGAACTCGGGAAGCTACCGGTTAGGACCTCACAATGGGTCCCGACCTCAGTTTGACAACAACTTTAATAGGATCTTACAACAAGACACAAATAAAGAAAACCGAAATTCATAAAGCGATGGTTTAAATGATATGAATGTAACAACATGCGTCTAACAACCAACAATACTTTAAGAAATTAAAAGTCAAACTGCCATCATACTATAAAGGAAACATCAATATAAAACCCAACCCCATTCTAGGGAGTACGGAGACCGGCTGACCACTACTTCCGGATCACTCAACTGCTGCTCTAATTTGTGGTAAATCTAAAAAACAAAATAAATCAACCGTTAGATAAATCAAAATAGCACACACACAAAATAGTAAACTAAACGCACATCATGTTTTCACAAAATCCAATTTTATTATCTTTATTAAGGTTATTCACTCCCATTTAGTACAATTCTAGTATAAATAGGTCCATGGCCGATTGCTAGAATCATCCACCATTTCCCATATTATTCTCTCTTTTCCCTTGCTTCCTTTCTGTAACGAGCTTCTAATTTCCTTGCTACATTGGGTTGTTTTGAAGCTGTATTGTTGCTTTGGTTGTAAGTCCTTTTTAATATATATATTATTCAGTATATGTTTTGTATTCCTTGTGCTTTACTTATCAAATTGCATGTTTCTTACCACTTAGCTTGATCACCTTAGTGTTTAGTTGCATGCAAAGAAATAGGATTAATGGTAAACAACTAAACAAAGAATGGGAGATATCGCTCTCTCCTGCTCACCTTTTCTCAAAACCCTAGTTCAAAACAACTGCCATCCGCCGCCGCGTATGAACCTCCAAGCCAAAAGCTTCGCCGACTCCGCTAATGAGGCCGACCACCTCTCCTCCACCGCTGAAGACCCCTTGCTCGGTGAACCAACCAATTTTAGGACCTTTGCTCTCCGACTGCTTTGTTTTTCGAGGGATAGGGTTCATAATCGAAGCCAAGATCTCGGTCTCTCCGCCGTACTCTGTGCCTCCAAGCTTCACCACCGCTCTAGCTTGATCGGTGAGTCGATTTACAAGTCTCCTTACCAATTTCAAAGGTTTTTTGGTGACGGCACCGTTGGCTTCTCCTCCCGGCGGAAGAACGGGTCCCCGGTTCTGCTTAGCAACAATGTTTCTCCACTCTTCTGTGGTGAGTCAATTTTGCAATGAGAGACACTTTGTGGCTCATGGATTGAATCTCTTTTTCTTCTCTATGCCTCTAATCGGCCGGTTTGCTCAGATTTGGTGCCCTCTTGGTTTTTTTCTGTGTTCGGGGAGGATCTGGCTTTAGAATAGGGTTTTGCTTGTATGAAGGCTATTGTCGGTCATGGATGCATTACTCTGCTTGGTTTTGTTCGGAACACCTGTTTGAGTTCCATAGATGGTTCATGTTTTGTTTTGCTTTTACCCATTTTATTACTATGATCTACTACAATAATATCTTCCTTTGGGTTATGCCCTTGGATGCCAAATCTCAGTTTTTCTTTAAACTAGATAATGGTGTTGATGATTGCGACCCAATCCATGTTTACAAAATTTGTTCCGGGCTACAACCTAAAGTACTCCGTGTATTTGATCTTAAAAACGAGAAAGTTGGCTCACAACCTACACACTCAACTTGTAGTTCATACAGGAAGTCTGAACAAAAACCAAAAGTGACTAAAAATTACCTTTTCAGATTGATGCTTGATGTTAGCATTGAACCAAAAGTGACTAAAAATCACCTTCTCTGTTTGATGCTCGATGTTAGCATTGAGACCATCTGGATTTATGGTAAAGCTGATAAAAGGGATTTTCTTTTAATCACTTTTCCGCAAAATACTAACCTAAACCAATCTAATCATACAAATCGGTGTTTACCAATTAAAGTTACGCTACGTACATACAACCCTATCATACAAGAATTAGGTCCTAAGGCATGCGATACCCTCCAAATTGAAGTTAGCGTCATAAAACCAATATGATTATAAGCTTTTGGAAAATTAGAGGTATGTGCCGGAGCAACCTCTGGACAAACCTCGAAGCCGTCTGCAAAATACACAATATGAATATCATAGCTCTAGCAGAGACTAAATCTGAAAATCCACCGGAAGACCGTCTTTGGAGATCCGCGGGCTTTGATAACATCATTTACTGTCCCGCTACCGGGAGGGCGGGGGGCTTATGCTTACTTTGGAAAACCTACCAACTTAAGAATCAATCGATTCGTTTGGCCTCAAAAAGTGACCGATTCATTTGTATTGAATTGGTATGTAACAATCTGAACCGCAAAATGCACATCATTTTCGCTTATGTACCACCTCAGGAAATATCTAAAAACTCATTTTGGGATTCGATAACCAACTTAATCAAAGCATCATCAATACCATGCATAATAATGGGAGATCTAAACGAAATCCAACATTATTCAGAAAAACAAGGAGGAGCCACAATCAATTCCAACAGATTTAATAGACTCAATAACTTTAAAAACGTTTGTAATCTCGATGACGTTCAAACAACAGGTAATCAATTTACTTGGAGGAAAAAACGTGACGGCCCAAACAATATACTTGAAAAACTTGACCGTGTCCTAATCCACAATCAAATTTTTCAATGGTATCCCCTATTAAAAACAAAAAATCATGCATTTACAATATCGGATCACTGTCAAATCTCACTAGAACTAGCGGACTCAATACCATTCACACCACAACCATTTAAATTTGAAATGATGTGGACTCAACGTAAAGCGTTTGAGAACATTGTTAAACAAACTTGACGTGCTAACTACCGGGGGAATGAGATGTTTAACCTCATTAGGAAGACACAACTTTTAAAAATAAAAGCTAAAGAATGGAGCAAATTAAACTTTGGAAATATTTTTAAGCAATTAAAAGAAGTTGAAACCCAACTCTTGGACATTCAAGGTCTATTACCGCCTAACCTAAACCAAAGAGTTAAAGATCTTCAAAGAAATCTTCTTATAAAACAAAATCGCCTTATCAACTTCCACCAAAGATATTGGAGACAAAGAATAAAAACTTGAGAAACATCGACACAAATTCTAAATACTTTCACCGGATAGCTATCGGTAGAAGAAATAAGAAACATCTAAAGGAATTAATTGATTGAAATGGGACTATTATTTCAAGTGAAAATGAAATCTGAATGGAAGTTAAAAAAGAATTTGTAAGCAAATTCTCTTACTCCCCACTAGATAGAAACCTATTGGAAGAAAAACTTCAACAGATAAAGAACAAAGTCAGTAATGAAGACAATGAAAGACTAACAAATCCACCAACAAATGAGGAAATCAAAAATGCGATCTTTGATATCGGATGTGATAAATCTCCAGGACCTGACGGTATGCCAGCCGGATTCTACCAGAAATACTGACACATTGTGGGAACGAATATTTCAAAAGCAATTAAAAACTTTTTCAGAAGTGCAAAACTACTCAAACAAATAAATCACACGTTTATAACTTTAATTCCAAAAGTAGACAATCCTACTAATATCAACCAATTTAGACCTATTAGTCTCTGCTCAACGATTTACAAAATAATTGCTAAAATCATTACGAATAGAATGGAACCCATCATGCCAAAACTCATTCACCCTCTCCAAGGAGCTTTTGTTACTAAAAGATCAATACATGATAATATTCTAATTGCACATGAGATTTTTCACTCTTTTCGTAGTAGAAAAGGCAAGGAAGGTTGGACAGCCATTAAACTTGATATGGAAAAGGTATACGACCAAGTTAGTTGGGAATTTATCATTCACATTTTCCAAAAGTTTGGATTCAATAAAAAATTTGTGGGATGGATCGAGGAATGCATCTCCACAGTTTCTTTCTCGGTTCTTGTTAACAATGGACCGACAGACCAATTCTTTCCCAGAAAAGGACTTAGACAAGGAGACCCGTTATCACCATACCTTTTCATATTAGGAGCTGAAATCCTTACACAAATGATCCAAAATGACTGTAATAATTATGATAATCATATTGGTTTTTTCGTTTGTAGGAATGCAACACCAATCCCTTTCCTATCATTTGTTGATGATATGATCATTTTTACCAAAGCATATTCAAACTCATGTTTGGGAACGAAAGAAATACTTGAAACTTATTGTTCCATATCTGGACAAAAAATAAACTACCTTAAATCTGCTTTCCAAACTACTAAAAACACAGCCATAAGCTGCATAAATGAAATAAAAAATATACTTAATATGGAGCACACGACCTCCCTTGATACCTATCTTGGATGCCCTATCATTAATGGAAGAGTTAACAAAGAAACATTCAGTGCCATCAATAATAGAACAAAGCAATAACTCCGCAAATGGAAGGCAAATTCCCTTTCACAAGAAGGACGAAACATCCTCATAAAGCACAACTTAGCAACAAAACCATCCTTTGTCATGCAAGGATTTATGCTCCCAAAGTATAATTTGGACGAGCTCGATAAAACGTATAAAAAATTCTTTTGGCACAAAGATGACAATCATAAACCATTGATTAGTTGGGATTCAATTTGTAAACCAAAAAGAAATGGAGGACTCGGATTAAGAAAGCCCCTTACCACTAACAAAGCCCTCCAAATGAAACTTCTGTGGAAAATTCTTGCCGAACCAGAAAACATTTGGGTGCAAATTGTTAATGAAAAGTATTTGAGAAATACTAATATTCTACAATATCATCTAAAAGGATCAGCATCCTGGCAATGGAAAAACCTTATAAAACTCAAATCTGAGTTTAAAAATGGAATTATTTGGCAGATAGGCAATGGTAAATCCATCAACTTCTGGCAAGATAGTTGGGTATCAACGACCCCCCTAATTAAATTAGTACAAAACACCAATTTAATCAATAGTCAAATTAAAGTCAGTCACTTCATCAATTCGAATGAATGGGACACCACTAAAATTGAAAATGAGTTACAAAACATTATCAGCCCAACAACTAGAAAACAAATTATAGAAACAATCATCCCAACAAATGAAATACAAGACATACTTTACTGGAGAAGCAGCTCGAACGGCTGGTTCTCCACCAAATCAGCCTCAGAAATGATAGAAAAGGAGTCAGGATGGCTTCCTGACTATTCTTGTGATTGGATTTGGAAATTAGACACTCAACCCAAAATAAAAAACTTCATATGGAAAATCTCTAGAAACGATATCCCAACTAAAACAAAACTTAACGAAAGAAGAATCACAGTTCCTATAAACTGCGAATTTTGTAATCATCAACTCGAGGATCTTGTACATCTTCTTATTGATTGCCCCTATAGCAAAAATATAATCACAAAATTTGACTCAAATATCATCACCATTTTCAATACCATTGACACGGAAAACAAAAGACCTCACGAATTCTAGCTGGAAATAAAAAATAAGATCGGGCTTTCTAATTCCTCCCGACTTGCAACCATATGGTGGAGTATTTGGTTCTTTAGAAATAAAATCATAATTAACAATGATGCAATCGGATCGGATCATAAAATCCTAAATTTCATTAAAAACCTAGTTTAGAATTGGAAAAATCATAAGGCCGATGATGATGACTATGGTTTTAAACATATTCAAAAGAGCAACCCACCCAACACAAGAAAGAAAAATAATATTAAATGGGATAAACCAAAACCTGAGTTCCACAAACTCAACTTTGATGGATCAAAACTTGATTCAGGGATAACATCCATTGATTTTGTTATACGAAATCATTACGGTGATGTTATTAGCTTGGGCCTAAGAAAAATAACTTTAACTCGGTAGTTAAAGCAGAAGCTTTTGCGCTGAAAGCTGGACTAAAAGAAGCAATAAGACTAAACATTAAAAAGATCGAAATTGAGGGTGATAACCTTTGTGTTATCAAGGCAAGGTCTTTGGAGTTGTCCATGGGAGATCGAGATGATCATATCCGACTCCATACTGGATCTTCGCTTCTTTGAGGAAGTCCAGGTCAGGCATGTGTTCAGAGAAATCAATTGTGTTGCTGACCGATTGATCCATTTGGGAATTTCGAACCCCAACACACCATTTTCTGACGACCCCGAACTTAATGTTCTCATCCACAAGGATGCTTTAGGATGGACTACCTCGAGAAGATAGTTCACTCCTAACCGCTTTCCGTTTTCAAAAAAAAAAAACTAGGATAATAGATTCCGGGTTCGGGTCTTTAATCTAGTAGACAACCTTTAGGTAAAAGATGGTTGTGATTACTTAAAGGAAACGGAATACAAATATAAAGAAAATTTTAACGGTTTTATTCTTCTCTTTATATCTCTTTGTATTTGTTTGAAAGCTAACTTGTGACTTGTTCTTGTAGGTTTACGGAACATTAACTTGTTAAGTTGTGTTGATGCCGGTTAACTCAACACATATATATATGATCAAGACGAGAACGCTACTAAAATACTTATAAAAGGAACCAACCAAGTAGCATTGCATGCTAAGATTCAACCTAGTGTAGTTCATTTCTCATCAATCTATTCACCTCTTTATTTGTTTCGTATGCTTTGTCTTGTTACATTTCAATCCACCCCCCCCTTTATTTGGTTACAATATCAATAATTTAATCTAATCGAAACATCAACCAAACTCACTTGGGTTCGACCCTTACTTAATCACTATACTTTCTTTAGTGTTGAGTTTGGAAATTACTTTGATGGGATATTAACGACGATAAGAAAATATCCTTGTCAAATTTGGCGCCGTTGCCGGGGAGTTTAGTTGTGATTTTATTTTCTTTTAATTATTGATTATTGGTTTGGACCGTTTTTATGGTTCAAACTCGTGCTACTAACTCCGGAATTGTTCCTTTTGATCCACAAATTGAGAGAACGCACATCCGGCGACGTAGACAACAACAACTCCGTGAAGAAATGGCTGACCGAACTCTTCGCCAACTCACGCAGCTAGACTTGACTCAACATCCTCTTGCGGTTACTATACCGGCAATAGGAAAATGTGTCAACTTCAAGCTCAAGCCGGGTCTCATCCACTTACATGGGTTAAGTGGTGAAGATCCCATCAAGCACCTTGAAAAGTTTCATACCGTGAATATGAGCATGAATCCGGCCAACATTACCGAAGAACAAATCAAGATGAGGGCGTTCGGTTTCACGCTCAAGGATGGGGCGGATGATTGGTATTACCATATTCCGTCTGGAAGCATCGACAAGTGGGAGAATCTCCATAAGGCGTTTTTGGAGAAGTACTTTCCGGCCAAGAAGGCCAATAGCTTGAAGAAAGCTAGAAGCAATGTCGAGCAAGAGGCGGACGAGACTCTCTATGAGTATTTCAAACGGTTTGCACGCCTCCGATCCAGCTGTCCTTTCCATGGATATTCTACTCAAGACCTAGTCTTGTACTTGTACAATGGCTTTCTTGACAATGAGAGGAGGATCGTCAATGCTGCTTATGGAGGTAATATTCTCAATACCACTCCTGACTTTGCTTTAGAGAAAATGCAGGAACTAGCTGAAGGAACTCGGAATTTCGGAAGAATCTCCTCCAAGAGAGGAGTTCATACTATCAATCCTGGGAGAAATGAAATCTCAAATGAGATCGCCGAGCTGAAGGAGATGGTGAAAAGATTGACCTTGATGGGAACTCCACAACAACTTAAGGCATGCGGAGTTTGTGCCGACCCGTACCATCCGACGGACATGTGCCCTTAAGTCCAAGATGATGTTGCTGAGGTGAACGCATTGGGATATGGGCAGCAACAGCAACAAAAGCCAATAAATGATACATATGCGCAAAATTACATGCCAAATTGGCGTGATCAACAAAATTTTCGATGGAGGGATCAACAAAACCAAGAACAGCTGCCCCGCCAAGGTAAGTCTCAATCCACTGAGGATATGCTGCAGGTTTTGACTAAGCATTTTGCTACTCATGTCCAAACTATAGAATCGAGCATCAAGAACCTTGAGAAACAGGTTGGGTAAATGGCGAAAGCCATTACAAGGATCGGAGCTAGATCTTCCGGAAATTTGCCTTCCCAGACGGTGGTCAACCCCAAGGAGAATGTTAGTGCCCTAACATTGAGGAGTGGAAAGCAAATCCAGCAGAAACCAGTAATAGAAGTGAAGAACAAACCCTTTGACGAGTCCGCCGCCCCCACAGCTGCACCTGTGGCCGCAACTGCGCTAGCCTCTGAGCAGACTCCGCCCCTGCGGAAAAGATGACAAAGGAATCTGTTGAGAAGGATTCATACATCCGGCCTTACTTTGCACCTTTGTATGTTGAGAAACCAATTGCTCCCTTTCCTGAGGCACTAAAGGAGAGAAGGGTGATTGAGGACAAGGATCTCTTTGAGACCTTTTCCAAATGCGAGGTAAATATCCATCTCCTTAAATTAGTGAAAATTATTCCTAAGTATGTTCGTTTCTTAAAGGAACTCTGCACCATCAAGAGGAATCAGAAGCTAAAGGGGAAGCAAAAGTTGCAAGTAAGCGAGCATGTTTCCGCCGTTTTCCAACGCTGAATGCCCTAGAAGTGTAGCGATCCGGGCATAGTAAGCATTCCTTGTGTTATAGGGGAGACCTGCTTTGACAAAGCTATGCTTGATCTTGGTGCTTCTATTAATGTCCTTCCCTATTCCATCTATAAATCACTTGGCCTTGGGCCGCTAATTGAAACTCGGATTGTGGTACAACTTGTTGATAGATCTAATATTTTTCCGAAAGGGATTATTGAAGATGTGTTAGTAATGGTAGATAATCTGATTTTCCCTGCTGATTTCTTTGTAATGGACATGGAAAATGACTCCCATGCTACACCAATATTGTTGGGAAGACCATTCCTAAAAATCGATAGGACTAAAATTGACTATGTTAGTGGCAAATTAACCATGAAATTTGTAACGCCTGGTTTCGGTATTTCCTTTCTTGCGTACTTCTATCGATTTTTCTTGGCTTAAAATATTTTATTAAAGTATTTATTTCCGACATAAAATACCTTTCCCGAGTATATTATCATTTTGGATACGTTCGCGTACATCCGTATTATTAATTTCGATAAAGTTAGAAAGTTCCAATTCTGAAATTCCGTTCCGAATATTTTGATCGGGTTTACTTTATTCCCATCTTTCCCCCTTTTTTTTTCTTTTCTACCTTTCCCCCTCTTTCTTCTTGCGTGATGAACAAAGTTGTGCAGTCCTGCACTGTTGTGCTGACCTAGCTACCCACCCCCTCATTTGCACCCTATGTCCCTTAGCCTTTCTCACGCTACCCTCCCTCTATGACTATCACTCTGCCGCCTTCTTTTCTTCAGCCCTCACTCCCTCTGTTTCATCTCCCTCCTCCCCTTACCACTCTTCGCTGAATCACTCTAAGCCCCTTCTATCTCCCTCACTCACACCGGCAACCACGTTCCCTCCTCTGTTTGACACGCCGCCGCCGCCTCGCCACTGCAGACGCCGGGCCGAAGACCACCACTCACAAAAGCCTTTGTCTTCCCCGCGACCCCACCTAGTTCTCCCCGACCTCCCCTATATCCCATCTTCTCGAGCCTCTGTCGAGCCGCCAGGGAAGAGCCGGAGAAGCCCAGCTTCGCAATCATTGCCTTGTCGAAACCGGGAGAGTCTCGCCGTCCTCGCTCCACTCCCGCCTCTACAACCAGAAGCCGGCCACCTTCTCCGGTCTACTGGCAGACACCCCACAGGAAACTGCCGATGTCGCCACCACCGGTCCCAGAGCCACGCCTCCCGCATTGTCGGCCTTCTTCCGCCAAGCCTGCCACCGGGGAAGCCTCTCCTGCTCGCCGCCGCTTCTGGATTCGAATTAAAGGGAGGGGAAATCCTTGTAATAAATTGCAGTCGCCCCCTATTTTGGTATATTTACAAAACGCACCCTGTACTTTGAATTTACAGTTTTGGCCCTAATTTCTGGAAGTTGCATATATGCCCCTGATGGAAATAATTGTGAAATGGCCCAAGATTTATTTACGGTTTATGGCCCGCATTTACAAGATTGTATATTTTGACCGGGTTGTGCAAATTATTAAATTATGCACTTGTTTGATTAATTGTGGTTTACGGTTCAAGTTTTATTTTATGGAAATGGGCCACATTTATTGAGTTGCATATCTTGTCCGGAAAAGTTGATTTGTAGTTTTGACCATGTTATAAATTTGTGTAGTTTGCCCGAAATATGTACTTAGGTTTTAACCTTGGTTTTAGATACATGATATTCTTATATTTTGTATAAATGGTATATTATGTCTTTGTTGGATTTAAAACTCGATTTATGACCCAAAGTATTATTTGCCGTTTCATGACCAAGCTCCCTGAATTTTATATTTTGGCCGGAAGGGTTTTGCGAGTTTTAACGTGAGCTTTCGAAATCGAGTTCTTCCTTAGTTATATATATATATATATATATATATATATATATATATATATATATATATATATATATATATATATATATATATATATAATATTCTAATCAAATTTAGCGTACGGGCTAAATTTGTCTAGTTTTGGTGCTAAGTTCGGAAACAACCCCGTAAAGGCCGAACGAGTCGAAGTTCGACATCCGTCGTCCGACTACCGTCTTTTGGACGTCATGTGAGTTACCTTCTCCCTCGATCTAGTTATGATTAGTATTAGTATCATGCTAGGTTGGATCTAGTATAACTTAGAGAGAATGACAAGTAGTGGTCTTGAATCGTATATGGTTGTTGAATGGTTTGTGAGTATTGTGATGTTTTGGTACGATCATAGGATGATCTTCGGGATTAGGAGTTGGACCTAGCATGCTAGGGTTATGGCCTCGTATAGGTTTGGGAGACTAGAAGCCCGAGGGATTCTAGCTTGTTGGTTAGTTATTGATTGTGTGCCTTGTCTGATCAGACGTTGAGTTACATTCCTGCGGGAAACTGAGTACATGATTTAGCGGGTTAGCTTTAGGACAGGTAAGTCTCCGGACTTACTTAGCTCGTATTCTCTGTATTAGTTTCGATGCGTGTTTGGTGGCGTGTGTTCATTGTTTATGTGTGTGTTTATTGTTTATGTTATAACATCTAAACTGGTAATAGGACCACCGACTTTATATGTTTATATTTGGCCCAAGTGTATGATAACGGGCAGTGACCGCTTGCCCAATCCAAAATAGGGATGACTGGGAGGTGCCTTGCGACCATTCCAACGGGTGATGTTGAATCCGCATTAAGTACAAACCCGTATGGTGAAAGGGGACAAGGGCGAGTGAATCTCGTGTCACACCATAAGTGCAATAGTAAGGGATATGACTTAATAATAACAAAGAGATAATAAACCGGACATGTGTGTTATGATGCCTATGTGTGTGTGCCAATACCATGATTCTAATGCTTTGAATGCTAGCTAACGGTTTTATACCGAATTGTTGTAGTTGACTTGCAGGTTAGGGATGCGGCCGAGGGACCCGGAAGAGTGGGCAGCCGGGGTCCGTGCATTTTAAGATGGGTTGGTTGGGGTTGTATTTATGTAATGTTTATGGTATTATGTATGTCACGTGTATGGCGTTTGCCTTTGGATTTGTATCTCGGTTGGAGTCTTTCGTTATTTTCTTTTGGGGTTCATAACATTGCATTAAAATGAATTTCGGTTTTGCCTTTATTTGTTTCTTGTTGTAAGATCCGGTGAAATTGTTGTCAGCCTAAGAGTCGGGACCCATTGTGAGGTCTCTGCCCGTAGCATCTCGAGTCCCGCGGATTCGGGGTGTTACAAAAGTGGTATCAGAGCCCTAGGTTGACAACAATGGCACTCGCAATCTTCTAAAGGCCGAATGAGGAATAAACAGAACCCCCAAGGGTTTTGACATTTTCATTTTCAAATTCACGAGCATAGTCAGTCGGGGTAGAATGTACGGACCACCACTCCTTCTGCGGATCTCGGCAGCTTAGTTTATTGGATTTTTAGTGTATATATATGTGCATATATGTAAATATGTATAGTGGACTTAGGGTGTTGTTGGACTATTATTATATGTGGATTATAGTTATGCATGATGGACTTGTTATGTGAAAATGGTGGCATGAGTTTGTACATATGGCATGATGATATCATATAAGTGTTGGGACTTGTTTTGTTGTAATAGTTTTGCTTGGGTGTGATATGTTGGTTATAGCAATGTGGACATAGGACTTATATAGTCATATATGTATACCAGGATATATAGTAGCATATAGTTAGGATGATAGAAATCTATCATCGCACCTTGAACAACGCCTTTTGGCTTAGGATAGTGTCAACACGAAGATGAATATACTCAAGTATCGAGTTGAAAATTACGTTTTAGTGAGCACCCCGGTGATTTCTCGGACTTCTTAGAGAGCGTCTAGGCAGCCATATGAAGACTAGAGATGACGTCAACCGCAAGAATAAACAAAGAGAAGAGAACCTCGAGTCGACATAAGCAAAACCAAGATGAAAGCTATATAAATAGTGAATCGATCTGAAGTTGTGGGAGTGGTTCCGAGAAAGCGACGACGAGTAACAATGAAGTGAAGTCGAGACAACGAACTTAAGATTCTTCCAAATGGCGTGCCGATAAAGCAAAGATGCGTATCGAGAAAAGGAGGAGTGTGGTCGAACTATTACGAGAATTTAAGAAATATGTAATTTAAGCTTACAGAAGAACTAGAAAGTGAAGTGACGGTTTTACTAGAGCCTAAATAGGAGACTTCTTCAAAAATAGGAGAATTACGAGGAAGACCATGTGGTGGAAGTCCACATAGTAGAATTACCTTGTGGAGTCAATTGTTTTCCGTCATGGTGATGAGACTGAGCAACGCTAAGAAGGAGAAAGTGCGTGTGGGTCATGGTCTTAAAAAGGAGAAAGTGTGTATGGGTCAGCGCCGCCCCCGGCGCTAGGCCTACGTCTACAACAACTCTGTCACCGCCCCTGCGGTGACATCCCTACGCCCCTGCAGCGGCCACTCTTGACATGCATCCCCAGCGCCGCCCCCGGTGTTGGGCCTGCATCCCCCTCTTCCTTGTCACCGCCCCCGCGGTGACAAGCCCCCGTCCCCGCAGATTTACCCAGAAAAGAAAAAAAATAAGAAAACCCAAATTACCATACACCAACCCCACCAACCCCTCTCTCTCTCCTCACCTACCACTTGTCTCCCCCAAATCTCTCCCTCTCACAACGCCCATGCGCCCTCAACCAACTCTCATAAACTACTCTTGCTCACACCCCTGCGCCACCCTTGCGACTCACCGACGCCACCACCAAGACCACCGACGCCTCTACGCCACCTTCTCCCCGCTCACAACCATGACCACCCTCAATCTCTCAAACCTTACCCCTACTACACTCTC
The DNA here is from genome assembly GCA_033239125.1 of Fagopyrum homotropicum. Classification (NCBI taxonomy): domain Eukaryota; kingdom Viridiplantae; phylum Streptophyta; class Magnoliopsida; order Caryophyllales; family Polygonaceae; genus Fagopyrum; species Fagopyrum homotropicum. Next base: position 2,944,546 of record BSWB01000005.1, on the reverse strand, counting down.
CACTACCAACAATCTCCTTCCACCACTCTCCACCACTTCCGGCGACATCTCCACCAACCAGAAGCCATCGGAAAGCTCCCCAGCTCCACCACTAGCGAAGCTGTCAAGAATCGCCTACCTGCTGTTCTCCCGCCCCTGCAAGGGCCTCACCGCCCCTGCGCATATCACAGCCGCCCCTGCGGAAATAGCAATAGAGGGTTTCTCTTCTTTCCCTGTTTTTGAACTTACTGATTCCTTTGCTCAATTACTTGCAAGAAATGGAACCCCAAAGGAAATATAAGATGTTTGAGGTTGAGAAGACTTGCTACAAGATTGTGCATGACCGGATTGTGTATGCAACCCGGTTTTTGCACATTCCAACTTTGGAGAAGCTAGGCATGTTGGAGAGCATGCAATCGTTCCTCACCAACGTTGGGCTCGGGGAATTTCCGAAGAAAAGTGCTCCCACATACCCCGGGCTCAGTAGACAAGTCATCGCCATCTTCACCATGGAGAAGGAGGATCACGTGTGTGTTGGACTTTCCTTCAAGTTCAACAAGAAGAAATACATACTTGACTACCTCCAGCTGCATGAGGCCTTTGGGGTGACTCTCAACCCCTCCGACAAGTGGTGGGAGCCCATTCCTACACCGGACTTGTGTGAGTTCTGGCAGGCGGCCACCGGCTCCGAGTTTCATGCCGGGGGTGAGTATTCCAACAAACTCACTCACCCCTGCTTGAGACTCCTCTCGAAGATCATCATGAGTGTCTTTTGTGGACACAAGGAGGAGAACAAGGTCGCTCTTAAGGACCTTCCATTGCTCTATGTTTGCCTACCGATGAGTGAGAATGTGCCGAATTGCCCGTTCCTCTTCCTTACCACTTTGTAGAGGATTAGGAAGAACGAGCCACGGAATATTGTTGGCGGTGGGGTGATCTCCCTGATTGCCGAGCAGGTGATGGACCTTTCCGACCTCGAGGATGGGATGACGGTCCCATTCTATACGGAAGGTATGCTCCGGAGGTGCAAGCTCTTCAAGCGGGACGGGGAAAACCTTTTTTGGCTTTCCTTTGAATATGGGAGCCACATCACCTACCTTCCCCGGCCGCTTCCCTTTGGAGATGAGCTATCTGAGCTGTACATCCTGGCTGATCCATTTGTGTCGAGGCGGCCTCAGGTGGCCATTATGGACAGACATGCTGTGAGCTCTAGCCGGGCTCATTATGAGGACCACATGCCCATCCCGGACAATGAGGAGATGCCTACTGCAGAGGGAGATGATGGTCTTGAGCTTAGGAGCCTCCAGGCTCAGATGGCTGCCTTGACCACTCAGCACCAGGCTTGGCAGACCGAGTACCAACGGACCATGTTGGAGCAGCAGCAGACTTGGCAGTCCAACTTTTCCACGTCCATGACCGCTCACTTTGACCGGCGCCAGGATGCTTGGCAGGCGGCCCAATAGCAGCTCGAGACTCAGCAGTTGGCTTGGCAAGCGAACTTTAAGACCTCATTTGGCAGCCGGATGGATGCCCAGCAGGGCCGCCTCAATGAGATCTACCGCCGGCAGGAGCATTTCTTCCGCCACTTCCCATATCCCCCGGAGGAGGGTCCGGATGGTCCAGCCGGACCATCCCACTAGTGGGTATTGTCTTTTTTTCCCTTCTCCACATATATTCTTTGCTTTCATTTTCCACTTTGAGGGCAAAGTGTGCTTCAAGTATGGGGGAGGGAATATTATCTTGCATGTATAGTTTGTTTGAGTTGTGTTTGCTTTGAGTTTTCATGAGTTGTAATTCAGTTTGAAATTCAGTATAAAAAAAAGAGAAAAAGCCAAAGAAATTGAAAAAGGCATGAAAAATCCTTGGATAAACCGAAAATCCGAAAGGGCGGTTTAGGTAAAAAAAAAGATAGTAGTCTGACCAACATTAGGTTGGTGCAAAATTGGACTTGAAACATGTGAGGATTAAGTGAGAATCATCAAGAAAAGAAGAAGAGTGGCAGGGTGAAAACCCGAATGGGCACCTTGGCAAAATGAGCGACACCGAGTGTAGGTTTCCCTTCCGACGTTTGACGGCATAAGAAGGGGAGTCATAAGGAGGTTGTCCGGGTAGGTCACTCTAGGAGCAATAAGGATGATAACTTTCTCACTTTCTTCTCACTTTCTCTTCTTTTTCCTTCTTTCTTTCTTTCTTTTCTCTTGTCTCCATTATCTATTTCTCTACACCATGCTTCCTGAGGCTTTTTGAGTCTGAACTGCTGTCATATGTGTTACTCGGGACGAGTAAAAGGTCTAAGTATGGGGGAGTTTGATAGGTGATGGAATCACTATCATTTAGGTTAGTTTTTAGAGTCTTTTTATTGTATTAGAGTCGGTTTGTGCTACTAACTTCTTAATCTAGAAGAAGAAGTCTAAAAGAAGCTAAAAGAGAAGTTAAAAGCACTTGGGAGTTGAAGACCATTCACGGAGACAAGTTTCTGATGCCACACCGCCCCCGCAGAGCAGTGTCACGGCCCCTGCGGGGGACACTGCACTCCGGAACGCAGTCTGCGCCTGGAACAAAGACTGTCACCGCCCCTGCGCCACTCCTGGGCCCCCTGCGGTGACTTACCTTGAAGAAGCGAAGCCGGCGCCCCTGCACCTCTGCCTGCGGACCAACCTGCGGAGTTGTGAAGCCGAATAGCCAGTGTCTCCGCCCCTGCGGTGACATTGGGCCTCCCCTGCGATTCGACATCAGAAGCGACAGAAAGATGAAGAGTCAGACGTTTGAAGAACATTAAAGATCCGCCTCTGTGGAATTGCTAGGCCGCCCCTGCGGCCATGAAGAACTCCAAGCGTTTTCGCCTAAACCGACCCTGCGGCCCTGAAGCCCGCCCCTGCGGTTTAGCGTCAAAGATTTTACTCCGGCTATTTGCACCACCTGTATGGCATTAATGGTGGCTGTTTAGGCCAACCATTTACTCCCATTTAGTACAATTCTAGTATAAATAGGTCCATGGCTGATTGCTAGAATCATCCACCATTTCATTATTCTCTCTTTTCCCTTGCTTCCTTTGTGTAATGAGCTTCTAATTTCCTTGCTACATTGGGTTGTTTTGAAGCTGTATTGCTGCTTTGGTTGGAAGTCCTTTTTAATATAAGTATTATTCAGTATATGTTTTGTATTTCTTGTGCTTTACTTATCAAATTGAATGTTTCTTACCACTTAGCTTGATCATCTTAGTGTTTAATTGCATGCAAAGAAGTAGGATTAATAGATTCCAGGTTCGGGTCTTTAATCTAGTAGACAACCTTTAGGTAAAAGCTGGCTGTGATTACTTAAAGGAAAAGGAATACAAATATAAAGAAAAGTTTAACGGTTTTATTCTTCTCTTTATATCTCTGTCGTTGTTTGAAAGCTAACTTGTGACTTGTTCTTGTAGGTTTACGGAACATTAACTTGTTAGTTGTGTTGATGCCGGTTGGCTCAACACATATATATGATCAAGACGAGAACGCTACTAAAATACTTATAAAAGGAACCAACCAAAGTAGCATTGCATGCTAAGATTCAACCTAGTGTAGTTCATTTCTCATCAATCTAATCACCTCTTTATTTGTTTCGTAAGCTTTGTCTTGTTACATTTCAATCCAACCCCGCCTTTATTTGGTTACAATATCAATAATTGAATCTAATCAAAACATCAACCAAACTCTCTTGATTTCGACACTTACTTAATCACTATACTTGCTTTAGTGTTGAGTTCGGAAATTACTTTGATAGGATATAAACAACGATAAGAAAATATCCTTGTCAGCATACCTCTCTATGTCATACTAAAACTTGAATAGTAAATTATGTTTCTAAGGTATCGAAATAGAAGCTCAAACATTACTGCAACACACAGATTTTTTGGAATTCTAACTTCTAGGATCTACAAGAAATCTTGTGTTCGAGTCTCACTGGTTGCTGTTTGGAGGGTTCCTGGTACGCAGAGAAGGGCGATGAGGCTGCATTCTCTTGGTTCCTTGAATCTGGACATGAGAGAAGGTAATGTACGTGCGATATTGACGACCGTTCAATAAGGAGAGGGAATTACGAGCGGGCGTGATGGTGGCCGGAAGATCGCATTCAGCAGCGGGCGTGATGGTGGCCGGAAGATCGCATTCAGCAGCGGGCGTCTTGGGCTCTCTTTCCTCCTGGGATGGCAAGGATCCTCTGCAAGGCCGGCATCACTGGGTTGTTACCTTCCTGGGCTGGTGCGAAGTAAGGCTGCGTGGCCACTGACTTCCTAGGCTGGCGTGGAGCAAGGGATAAGAGGGTTGCAGTACTAGGAAGGAAGGAAATGGGTTGAGGCAAGGAGGGAAGAGAGGGCTAAAAGAACAACAAATGGGTTGTTGTCAACTTGCCCGGATAGCATTGTCAAGACATCGTCATGGCCTCGTCATGACCTTGTCAAAGACTTGTCAAAAGGGTGTCATTACCTTGTCATAGACATGGATATAAATTAGGGTTTTTTGGATTATGGTTTTGTTGGAAGTTTCAATATTTTATGTGAGTTTAGGCTTACATAAAATGATAGAATTTGTGATGGTAGATAACAATAGTTATCATGTAGATGGATCACCGGGTCAAAAATTCCGCTCGAATCGGAATTAAACGGAAAAAAAATCCGGATATTACATCAGTGCCCCCTTAAAATAAGTTTCGTCCCAAAACTTAGAGAAAGGAGGACCACTAAAAGAATTTCTATAAAAAGAACTAGAGTAATGATTCGAACTTTCTAACATGCAAAAATCACACAAATATCATAGTCAGGTAGCACCTAATATCACAAAAGCTCAAACCAATACATAGCTGTAACGCCCCAAAAATTTTGGCGCGTTTGCATTATTTATTTTTAGCCGGATCTTATCGCTATTTTTAATAGATTAAATATTTTTTATGAGTATTTTTACATCGTGAATTAAATTCTACGAGTATTATATATACATCGATATATTTTATTACCCGTGTTGATGTCGTAAATAATTTACGAGAATGGTTTCTATATCGTAAAGTACTTGTGTAAGATTTATATAGAGTGATGTTAATCGGCAGCCTTCCGGAGGCCAGCGGAGGCGCCTTGCGAGTGCGCGAGGCCCTGGCGCACTCGCAAGGCGCATGCGCGCAGGCGCCTTCCGCCTGCGCGAGGCCCATGGTCGGATGTCCAGCCCGCCTCCACCTATATAAGGAGGCGCGGAGGCCAGCCCTTCCTTGCCCTTGTTTTCTTCGTAGCCGTCGGCGTCCTTTGCCCTCGAGTTTCGCAGCCGTCGCACACTTCCCTTGCCCTCGAGTTTTTTTTTTCTCTTCTTTTCATCCAGTTCTTCTTTTCTTCGATACGTCCAACAATGGATGGAGATTCAAATATCAAGAGTTCTAGGAGTAGACCACTTGTGAATTGATTCGAGGTTAGTTAATATTGTTTTTTTTATCGTTTATTTATTTTTTGCATTATATTTGAAACTAATTAGTTTAGTTAGGTTCGGCTAGTTAGGAATAATTGAAATCTGATTATTTTCGATAGTGAGTAGTATTGAAACTAGTTAGTTTAGTTAGGTTCGGCTAGTTAGGAATAATTGAAATTGGATTATTTTCGATAGTGAGTAGTATTGAAACTAGTTAGTTTAGTTAGGTTCGGCTAGTTAGGAATAATTGTAATTGGATTATTATCGATTTTATAATAGTTAATGTAATATATATATATATATATACATTTATAGTATATATGTATATTATAATAGAAAAATAAAAATTTGAGTTAAAAAAATATTCAGCGTGTGTTGAGGAACGTTAAACAGAAGAGAAAGAGGGCGACGAGATTAGTCACAGCTTCCGCCCGTCGAGAGGCTGTAGCTCGACGAGTTAGACTTGCCTCAGCAGCTGTAGAGGCATCCGTTCAGGCACCTATAGATGCAACTGTAGAGGCATCAGGCACTTGTGGATGCACCTATAGATGCAGAGGTTCATGCACCCACATTGACTTTTGGCGAGGAGGATGTCGTACCTATTTCACTTACTGCTGATTACGACACGGAGGAGTATGTGCACGATATGTCTCATTTAGATGATATACTTGAGGATGCGCGCGAGGAGATATCAGTTGAGGTAGAGCAGCAGCAGCAGGACATACCACCGTAGGAGCAGATACCTTTTGAGAGGGAGCAGGACGACTTACCTGAGCATGTACTTGATAAGGAGCAGATAGAGGAGAACATACCTCCTCCTTTATTGACATGCTATGCTGACCACAGAGCTAACGTTTTATGGGCCGGTATGGATTCCCCCGTTATTAGAGTTGTTCGGAGGCTCGACGCATTTAGTAGATTACGTGAGTGGCGACAAGATGTAGATGACGCATTTTCATGGTTTGGCTTAGCTAGACGCAGCGGACTGACGGATTTGGAGGACGTACAGTTTGGCGGCATCGATCATTATCTGATTACGGCGTTTATCGAGAGGTGGCACCCAGAGACAAACACATTTCACATGCCATGGGGGTAGATGAAAATAGCGCTGCACGATGTTCATATCATTATGGGACTACCAGTTGATGGAGATGCATTAGTGACTTCCGTCGATGATAGTGTCCGACATGATTGGCTGGTTCTTCGTCTTGGGTTATCACCAGCAGAGGCTAGACGTCAGACTTCACAGCTATTCTGCGATACTATTATGTGTGGAGCCGCTGAGATGTTGGACCTTCCAGAGCCTCCACATGACATTATTGCATCTGCATATCTATTATTGTCCATATCGTCGACTTTGGTAGTCGACAAGTCTATCAACAGGATGCGAGGATGGCTTATTGATCTAGTACGAGATCATTTGAGGACAGAGGCGTGTGCTTGGGGCACCGAGACCCTTGCTTATCTTTACAGATGTTTGGGGGACGCCACCAGGAAGAAGGTGGCGACGATGGCAGGATGTACTACACTGTCACAGGTGTGTTGTTATAAATATTTTTCTTTATATAACGTAACTTTATTGATAAGATTGAAATTAATAAAAGAATTTGTACAGTTTTGGATTCACGCACATTTCCCGTCATTGGGATATGCCGCTGTGGAGGATCCGGATATGCTTGGTCATGAACGGTGGTGTTCGAGACTTTCTACCCTGAAGACTCCGTCTATTACCGTAGAGAGGCTACACTCATTACGAGCTCAGTTGGACCAGATGAGGGCGGAGGATGTGTGTTTTACCCCGTATAATGAGCGTGTGCTTAATTTTGGCGTAGAGTTTGGTGTTTCTCGGTATCGGGGTATCATACGGATATCCGACATAGAGGAGGCGTATATGCCGGACCGGTTCTTGCGGCAGTTTGGATACGTACAGACCGCGCCTCTACACCGGATTCCTCCCCTTCATGATATTCGTCCGGCGAACGGACGTGGATCTAGGCTTTCATATCCCCTCACATACGATCGTTGGGCATCCCGCCATCTAGAGGAGAACAGAGTTTCACTAGTTGGATTGATACCAGCTACCTCTCCTTGGCTCGTCGATGATGCGGACATGTCTTGGTATACGGTCCATTTCCATCCGTACGTCTTGCCGACGTCCATTGCACTCCAGTTACCTATAGACCGTCCCCCACCTGTTCCGGTTTCACATCAAAGAGTACGTTTGTTTGTAACATTTAATTTACTCTTTATTGTAATTTTTAATTATTTTAACATTTTATTTTCTGTATTGCAGCGTCTTCACATTCTTTTAGGTCGTCTACGAGAGATGCAGGCTCGCGGTCTTCCGTATTCTGCTGAGGATATAGATTTCATGGTAGAGGAGGCAGTTAGACGTACATCTCCTGTGGCTCCATCTCAGGTCCGGGCTTCACAGCATCCTCCAGGACATTTGTAGTTGTAGTTTGATACTGTTATGTTTATTTTGGATGGATATTACACTTGAGTGTATGTTTTTTTTAGTTTTGATGTTTTTATGTTTATTTTTGATGGATAATATGTATTTTTTTTAGTTTTGATGTTTTCCTAAGTTTCTTTAGCTTTTTTATTACACCTAAGTTTCAATCAACTATTCCAAACTACTAAAATATAATGAGAACAGTATATGAAAACGACTAAAACATGATGTCAACAACATATAATAACGTCTAAAACACGATTACAAGTAAGATTTATGAAAACGGATAAAGATATCCTGCACTAGTGTGTTCAACTCCCCATGCTCGACGAAGATCCTCATAACAAGCTATCCTTTCAATGAACGGCGCATCACATCCATCAACACTTGGATCATGGTTCTGTTTCCAAGCTTCGCTCAACAACGGTAACGGAGCATCATCTTTTAACCATACCTACAAATATAAAATTACAGAAAATAGTTAGTGAATATTGAGTCTAAATAGAATAAATTGAATGAAAGTAAAATGTGGACCTACAGGCACAAAGTGTGTGTTGTTATATATATATGCTAACGAACAAATGACCGTAGGGGCCTCTTGGTTGGGAGCGGTGGCAATCATAAGAAGGAATGTCGCTGGAATGTTCCCTAGGACAACCAATGCAATCATATAGTAGGTGGCTGCGGCACATGCGATCATCGGTATTTCCATCCAATTTTGTTCTGGACACGGAGACTTACTCGTCCAATAAACGTTCTGAATGACTTGGTCAACTTGATTGAGGATGATACACTGCAAAGATTAACAAGTAAGATTATGTAAAATCATGGATTATAATTAAAACTTTAATATAACGTCAAATTATTTAGTTACCTTCGAATAAAATTTCCTACTCGCATTTAACTCCATAATCATATCTCGCCGTATTATCAAGTAATCCTCATCCGAGAATCCTAATACCGCGAAAATTGCTCTATATCCACAATGAACGTCTCCTGGTACATCCCTTACTCTCGATACATAAGGCTCCATGAACTTTTGAAAATCTTCTTCCCTCAAACAAAATCCGGCTTTTACGGGTTGTTTTCCTTTACGACGCGCTCTACTCGTAGGAGTCAACTCTAGTGTAGAATCTACATCTTTAGCTTTCTTCCCTTTCGGACGCCTAGGACCACATGTAGCAGAATGCTCAAAAGAATTAGGCTCTCTTCTAGTTGATCTCGGGGTTGGAGGTCGTCCTTTTGCTTTGACCTTCTGTGCCGGCTCCTTCATTGTCGTACCCCCGGGGTTTTCCATTTTCTCCAGAAAAGATGCAATCTTATCTTGCTCATCCGGACTTAACATATTTGAGTACATTCTTTCTCTAAACCTGTTCAGCGTCGCTTGACTCGGGTTCGAACGACCATCATCATCATCATCATCATCATCACAAATATCACCATCCGAAAAAACAATCGGAATCCAGTGAACTTGCTTCCAATATGGGTGTATCTGAGATAAATAGATAGGTCTACGAGCCCGGATTGCTAGTCTAAAGTCATGCACACACGGCACTCCATAAACCTCTCTTCAATAACTATCCCGACATCATTCATCATCTCTTGTATGTCGAGCCTTGGTGTAATTATTCCACAAGAGCGTAAAACACTCATTTGTTACGTAGTCACAGAGCAAGTCAAATATCGGTATACGCACCTACAAAAAAAGGTTTATTACACACCAATTAAATATTTAACAATGTTTTCATCAATTTAAATTTTGGTATACCAACCTCTCGTGGAATCCTCTCCCGTGACATCTCTAGAGAAGCTTGTAACTTCTGGACTTGGTCCGTGACCATCAAATGTATGCTATCACAAACCAGCTGAAATCCTCCAACACTAGAATCTAGTGTTTGCTTCAACAACTTGTGCACGGACTCACACCTAAGAAGAAAAGTTTATTACAATAAACGAAGAAATGTTTAACAATGTAGTGAATGTTTAAATAACTTACGCATTTTTCGTTCGTGTGCCGAAATGATGATGTAGGTCAGTCCATGCTCGAACGATTGCCTCCTTGTACGGGTCAAGCCAAGTCGTCTCGAGATAGGTCATTAACCACGGAGATGATTGCCAATAGTCTCTCATTTCTAGCAAATGGCGTTGGTAGCTTCCAGGGGATCTTGACTCGAACAAGGCATGACAATGGGATATGAAGAGTGCTTCCGCTTCCTTATTGTGCAAAACAAGGGCCACTCTATTAACTATATTGCACTTTATGTGAAATGTTCACAGTATATGCTTAACATCGGGAAATACTACACCCAAGGCGCTTATAAGACCATCTCACGATCAGTGGCAATCACCTCCGGCGTCTTTCCGTACAACAAATAACGGACCCTCCTCAAAGCCCACTCGTAGTGATCTCTATTCTCCTGTGCCATGAACACAAAAGCAATTGCGAATGTCTTCTTGGTGCTAGTGATGCCTACGATCTCCAATAATGGTATATTGTACCTAAAAGTAATACGAAACAACGATTGAGTTACATTTTCTAAGGAAAAGATGATTGAGTGTATGAAATAAAGTAAAAATGTGTCTTGAATTGAAACTTACTTGTTGGTCTTATATGTCGAGTCCATCACAATAACATAGGGAAACATGCTGAGCAAATGCCTCGAGTCGGGATGTGAGATAAAAAAATCAATCACTTCATAGGAATCTTGACTTCTCCGAGTGTTTACAAAGTATCCACGTTCCGTCAACGTGTGAAGTGCTTGTTGTAATGAACCTCTTCCTTCGGCTTGTTCCATTCTAATCTTCAAACCGGTGTTGTAAACTTGACGGATGGAGGTGACATTGTCGGGATCCTCTAATTGCACGGATTTTAATATATGTCTCGGTTTTAAGCCAGAATTCAATTTACGCTCCACCTTTCGGCTCTGCTTCAGAGTCATACGTCCAACATATGCATGACCTCTTAACACCGAAGGAATTATATGGTTGTGGATTCCACATACAACCCTCACCGTCCACTTTTCTTCTTCAATTTGGGTTCCTACAATCTCAAACAAACACATACACTTCTTCGAGTTTTTTTTCCGGCTAGAACTTGGAACATGATCGAGATCTACATCTTTTCTAGGTGCTCCGTGTCTATCACAACCCAATTGTAGAATATGAAAACCCCTTCTATCCAACCATGATTTTTAATGACCAACACCATATTCATAGCGTTGGCCACATATCGAGCCCACCCCAATAAGTTCTCTCTTTCCGCAAAATATCCATGAAGTTCAAATTTTGACGAATAGTTGGTACCGAGAGCACGAGAATAATCCATAAGATCCTAAATAAAAATAACATAGAGTATTATTTCAAAAATACACATCATTTTATTCTTAAATATCTAAACTACAATTCCGATTCTCTATTCTAACATTGCTAATTCTACAATTTTGATTCTCTATTCTAACATTGCAATAATTTCGATTCTCTATTCTAACATTGCAAATTCTATAATTTCGATTCTCTATTGTAACATTGCTAATTCTACAATTCTGATTCTCTATTCTAACCTTGATAATTCTACAATTCTGACTAAATAAAACGGCATAAAAGTAAAGTATAAAAATGAGTTTGTACACTTGCTTCAAGTTGTGCGAGAATTTCTTCCGGTTCACTATATTTTTCAATATCGAACGGCATCATAGAGATTTCACCATTGAATTCTACATCAACTTCATCGGAATACGACGACATTTTAACGACTTTTTTTGAGGTTTGGATGAAGGTGAATGAGTCTCACATGCTATTATATAGGCTCGAAAAATCCCCAACGACTATATTCCCCAACGGTCATATTTATTTAAAAGTGTAACGGGCAGAGAGACGCGGAGTGCGCCTCCGCGCCAGTCCTCGCGCATGCCCAGTCCGCATGCGCGCGGACTAGCGCGGAGGCGCACTCCACCTCCGCGTCTCTCTTGGCGCGGGCGGACTCCGCCTCTATGAAGGCGCGAGTCCGCCCGAATAGTAAGCCTGTTTATATATTATTTAATCCATATATTTATTTTCTATATTTTATTTTCGAAAAAGGTCGAAAAGTTTTCCGATTCAAAATCCCGTTCCGAGTATTTTTTATCGGGTTATTTAATTATGTAAAATTTTATTTTTAATTATTTTTCTTTTTCCTCTTTTCTTTCATCCCTGACCTTCCCCCTTCCTCGACTCCTCGTTCTCCTGCCGTCCCGCCCAGTCTACCCACCTACACCCTCATCCTATCTCCACTCTCCATCGAGCTCCATCCCCCTCACCTAACAGTACTAACCTCTCCCTCATTTCACCCGTCTTCCCTACAACGCCTGGCCGACGCCCTTGATCTTCCCCCCTCTTCTCTTGCTGGAGGAGTCCGGTGAATCTTCATACAACAAGCTCACATCATACGGCAAATCCATCTTTCTCTTTTCCACCGCCGTTGCAACCACCTGCATGATCTGAACAATAGGGATTCCGGCGCTTCCTTTGTATCTGTACCTCTTAGTTCCATACAAAAACACCGCAATCGCCATCAGCATAGCTGTAGCACAGATTCTGTAAGCCCAAGTCCGGCCAACCTCATCCTGGAGATACACCAACACCGTCACCGCCAACAATGTTCCCAAGCTTATGAAGAAGAAGAATCTGCTAAAGAAATACGTCCTCTGCGCGGCTTCTCTTTCGTCTTTTTCGTCAAATTGATCGCTTCCGAATCCCGATACGCTCGATTTCAATTTTCCTTCCCTTCGTCTCTTCTCGGTAGCCAACAAGCTGGAGCGACCCTGGGCTGTCGCCCTATCCTGCCGGAGATCCAGCACAACTCCCATCGCGTTCTTTTTTTCACCCCCCTCCTCTGTTTTCTTCTGTCGCGAGAAGAACCGTCGCGTCGGAGTCTGGCCGCCTCTGTGCCGCCGACACTGCTGTGCTTCCCTCTGTGTGCTCAACCTTTGGCCGTCGCTCCTTCCTCCACCTGCCTTCGTCCACCAGCGCTCTCCCAGGATGCCCTAACCGCCGGCGCTTCATCCCTGCTGCAAGCTGCGCGTTTCAACAGAAAGAAAGAAAAGGGTTTCTTCCTTTTATAATTCGGGCCCCTATCTTTATGTTTAATTACAGAATGTATCCAACTTTATATATTTACATATTTTACCCACATTTTGAAATCTTGCATTTATATCCTTGGCTGGAAAATTACAGATTATGGCCCTTATTTATATTTTCAGAATATGATCCAAGTTTATGAATTTGTTCATCTTCGCCCTAAAAATGTATTTGTCGATTTTAAACTCGGGTTTCAAATAGGGGGATATTCTTATTTTTGTATATACTACATATTATGCATTTGTTGGATTAATCTCGACTTATGACAAAAATTTATGTTGGGTATTAACCTTGGTTTTGAAAGCGAGTTTTCTTTAGATTTATATACGTTAAATCTTCCATTCAAATTTAGCGTATAAGCTAAATTTGTTTAATGTTGGTTTTAGGTTCGAAAGCGCCCCGATAAAGGCCCAACGAATCCATTCTCGACATCCTTAGATCGTCTTTCGTCTTTTGACGTCATGTGAGTACCCTCTCATCCGAGCTTATGATCTTAACTCAATTTAGTTATGCTTAGTATTAGTACCATGCTAGGTTGAATCTAGTATAACTTAGAGTGAATACCAAGTAGTGGTTATGGACCTTAAGTGAGTTTGGTTGATTATAAAATGTTGTAAGACTTGAGGAGTTGATATTATCATGTGAGGTTGTTTATGGCTTTTAGTTGTATGTTGAGCTTGTGAGAATTTAGGGGTTGAGGTTGTATGATGTTGAGGTTGTGGACTAGAACGAGAGTATCCTAGCTTGTGTTGTGATGGTTATGACCTTGTGAGATCGTGAGGACTAGGAGTTTGCTATCCTAGCATGATTATGGTTTATGATCTTGCGAGATCATTGGGACTAGAAGTCTAAGGACTTCTAGCATGTGAGAGAGATGTTGATTGTGTGCCTTGTTTTGACCAGGTGTTGAGTGCCTTTCTACGAGAAGTTGAGAGCGGTGGTTAGCGGGATTATCTTTGGGACGAGGTAAGTCTTCGGACTTACTTAGCTCGTATTCCTTGTATTAGCATTGATGTGTGTTTAGTGGTGTGTGTTTATTGTTTATTGTTTATAACAACTTTACCGGAATTAAGATTACCGACCTTTATATTATTTTGGCTCAAGTGTATGATAACGGGCGGTGACAACTTTCCTAGCTCCCGCGAGAGCTAGGAGGTTCTCGGCGACTATCCCATGCTGGTAGACGGTCGGATGTATCAGTACCATTCCATGCCGGTAAGTAGGGACCGAGGCGAGTTTCGGTGACTTTCTTGTCACAACCTAAGTTGAATTAGAACGGGATACGACTTAATAATAATAAAGATAATAAACCGGATTGATGTGCTTTTAAGTATGTTGTGTGCTTGCGGTGTTCTACTTGTGTATGTGCCTTTCCTAATGCTTTGAATATGAGCTAACGGTTTTATACCGATTGTTGTAGATTGCCTTGCAGGTTAGGAATGCGGCTGAGAGATCCGAAAAAGTGGGCCGCCGGGGTCCGTACATTTTAGGAAGGGTTTTTGGATAGAGTTGAGTTGTGTTTTGTCCTTCGATAGTTGTGTTTTATATGCCGTGTATTTGGCGTTCGGGTTTTGTGTTGTATCTCGGCCCAAGTCTTTTGTTTGTATAGTTTTCGGGTTTCAATGCATTGCATAAAAATGTATTTCGTTTTGGCCTTTATCTGTGCCTTGTTGCAAGATCCGGTGAAATCGTTGTCAAACTAAGGGTTGTGACCCATTGTGAGGTCCTAACCCGTAGCATCCCGAGTCCCACGGATTCGGGGTGTTACAATAGCCTTGTAGGTTTGATTAAAACACCCCCGAGTACTAACTCATCAATACAAAAGTAGCGGTTAACTCTACAAGGAACCCTGGATAACTACGTCTAATACTCTCCTATGTTTCCCAAGTAGCCTTATCGGCTCCTCGTCTAGACCACTGGATCCTAAACATCGGTATATCCGTAGACCGCATGCGTCTAGTACTGCTTTTTAAGGCGGCTACTGTGTACTCCACAAAAGTGTGATCTGTCTCCACTATCTGATGCTCGTGGTTGATGACGTGTCTTGGGTCCCGTATGTGTTCCTTTGGTTGTTACACGTGAACACTAGGTGTACACCCTCTAGTATTGGTAAGAGTGTTGGTCAACTACTAACTTCCCCATCTTCTTTTAAGATCTCCCAAGGTTACATTCCTCGACTTCCTTTCAGATACTCTTGGTGTCTTTCCGAAAATGACAACAATTCTTTACTACTTTTATTAAATCCAATTGTTCCCGACTATCGCTTCTAAAACATTATTCCGAGACATCTACCGGCACTTTACTAAGTGTATAATGCTCCTTGTAAGACCACTCACTTGATCTTGTCTCTCTAATATGACTCAACACCTACGTCTTATCAGGCTTTCAACTTGACGAAACCGAAAGTCACACTCCTAGTGGAGGTTTTCCTAAAGATCTCTAATTCTTTAACTTGAGGTCATATATATATAATATCATTGAGTTTCCTAATCTGTGGGTTATGGGCCACCACGCTTCCGTTGCGTTACCTTGATCAATCTATTGCCGCCCATTACTTATTTTGGCGTCCTCTATGAGTCAGGATGATTTACCAAACTTTTGCCCATAAATTCCTTTCTAATAACGGTAAGGTCCTCTGAAACTGACCGTCATTCGAAGGATAGTTCACTATAGTACAGCAAAAGCTCGTACCCTAAGTCGTGTGCATTGGTTGTCCAAACCTCGAGATAAACTGTCCGTATTCGTTAAAACTATGGTCCTCGACCCCATACTTCTTAGAAAATAACTCACCGGTTATGCGCCTCCTTGGAGGGATTGGAACGTACGGTCTTAAGATTTCCTCGAATTCACTTAGGTCTCATCGGAACTCTACTAATTCTCGTAAGGACTACTCAATGTGGTTATCCTTCCACAATCCCTTTGACCTCTAACATAACGCACATCATGTTGACTTAAAAGTCCTTACCTTGGTCTATTTACCATCTTGACATGGAGTTTCCTATTTAGCCCTAAATTCCCGGGGTGTAGTAATAAGTCTACATCGAGACAATAATACCAACGATATGATGGTCTCGCATGCTTGTCTAGTGAACTCTTCTAATAGGTGGCTCGCACTAGTACAAAAAGGTGGGGTAGACCCCGGTTATATTGTACATGGGAACCCGGTTATTGAAGCGTGGTTAACGAGAGCGAGGTCCGGGCGTTCGCACCACGGTATTTGTCACCGGGTTATTTTTTTCGGACCCCGGTTTTTTAATAACCGGGCTAATTTTCGGACCCCGGTTATTTTAGATAACCGGGGTAATTTTCGGACCCCGGTTATTTAAAATAACCGGGGTAATTTTCGGACCCTGGTTATTCAAAATAACCGTGGTATTTTTGGGACCCCGGTTTTTTAAAATAACCGGGGTATTTTGCTCTAATTTTTTTTTTGATTTCTGGATATTTCTCTTCTAAGCTCCTCTAGTTCAAGAATCATCCATCACCAATTCTAAGAAAACAAGGTTCAAGCGTATCTCAATGCTATTTTTTCGACCCCTTTAAATTTAGACTAATAATAGCGAATGAATCCGAGTTTGACTAATCCGAATATACCAAGGTCTAATATTAGCAAATGAAAATACCATTACTAGAAAAAAGTTACATTATCCAAGAGCAATCCAAGTCTCCAACAGTACCATACTCTTGCATCACTTCTATTACAACTCATGAAAATCATTTCTTCTTTACTGCATATGTGACATATCTGATCCCAACTCAGTCTAGAAAGACTCTTACTCGTCACCTACTCAGACATTTACATATGTATAGTACTACATCAGGATCTCAAGCCTGTTGAACCCCCTCACGAGCCCTGCATATCTACATAAATATGCAAAGGTGAATGCACTTGGTTTGCTATTATCCCATGGGACGCATCCAGGAAGGGATCTGCACCACAAACTGGTTCCGCACTTCGGTCTCCCTTACAGCAGTTTCACTCGTTTGCGAGCCGTTACTACTTGCCCTGAAAAGGGAATTGGGTTCATTCAATCTTAGCATCAATGTCATAAACAAAGAAAACATCTAGTATTTAAAGTGGTATTTGGCAAGTTCCCTAAAACAAAGCCCTTCAAATGTCTTAATGTCAACCACATTCTTTTAAGTTATAATAACCATCCAAAAACACTCAATGTATCAGCAAATTTAGATCACCAAATAGAAACTTGTACAGAAAAATAGTTTAGATGTTCAATACTATAATGTCACTTATGAGGGGAAGCACGATTTAGATACATTTCTAACCTAACTCACCAAACATCCATTTATGTTAATATTAGAATAAGTTTAAAACATAGAAGCTCGAATACAAAGGTTCGAGGATATAGATTTTGAAACATCACCCAATACGAAACATTGGCATTGTGTCCGCAAGGAAGTTGGATGAATTCAGGTCACAATCTTTTTGGTTTGCCTCAATTTCATGAGCTTGGTGAGCCTTCTCCTTTTCCTTTACATGATATTCATCATAGCAATTCAAAGTCATGTATATAAAATGGGCGCGGGGGCAGCTTTAGCGAACCAGTTCCCTTGCAAACTTCTTTGCAAGCAGATTGACCTGTTCCTGAAGTAATTTGTCCTGACACATCAAACAGAAATGGAATTTTATAAAATGTCACTATTCAGAATTACAACACTTTCAAGAATTTGTTAGGAGGGTGTACCCGCTTCTGAAGCTGAGAAATTGAGTCATTCATCAAATGGTTCTGAAATAAAAAGATTAAACTATGATATTCACTTATGTTATATAATGACATAACTAACACATTTTGAGAACATTTATCAATGCACTTACTCTTTTTATTCGGATGTGCTTAAGAGCATTGTCAAGTTGTTGCTCTAAATTCTGAAGTTCCTTTAGACTCCAGTTATCGATGTCTTCTCCATCAAACTATAAGCATACCTTGGATTCAGTACATGCCGAATGTCATCTAATGAAGGGTCAACAATTTCATATCCATCAGGAAGGCAATACACTTTCTCTGTTTGAAGATTGATGAAAACATGGTGTCCAACTTCAAGGCTGTGAGTATATGCATAAGATTTTTGACCGCTTCCTTGGTAGTACATTCCACAAACAAGGCATGCGTAAACATTCTGGTTTGACAAGGAGACGGAGCAAAACTTCTCAAAATCAAAATCTCAAACCTGCAAGTAAAGCAAGCGTTCAAAATTGCACACTTATTTGCAAATGGATAAATATAAACAAGATAAGTCTAAACATACATTCAATCAATCCTCTAAAAAGGGCAATTTGAATATGTTAGACTTTAATGTTCATATTTGACAATAATCTCAGCCGTCGGTTTTGGAAGATAATCAGATAACATAGCCGTGACGCCATATAGCCAACCATGACTTCATTCATAGCGAAACTTCTAGGTACCAACATTATAGATATGTCAAGCAACCACACTCAAGCTACACCGTTGAACACTTAAAACTGTCCAACACACTCTCGCTTGGACATTAGCAGCTACTAATTTCTAAAGTTACCTATGTTAAGGAATACATTGTTTTCAAAGTAGTAGAATAAAAACTACTAAATTCTCCTAAAGATCAATTTTCATGGATTATTCTAGTTGAATTACTACTAACTCAAAATCGTTTGTGCAAGCCTTTAACTAAACTTTTCTAAGGTGTCCATGTTGTGATTTAGCTAATGGCATATGCAAATACTTTATCATGGCATAAGTATGTAGATGCATCAAGGTTCCCTCCTTTGAAAGTATACAGGGTCCTATGTATCTAACAATGACAAACTGCACACATAATACCTTACTTGAGAATGTAAACTTCATGGAAGAAGCCATGTTCTTATATAGAATAAAGGAAAATCGTATCCTAAAAACTAAATGCAACTGTGCAAATATTCCCACTATGAAGCATATGAACTACATATTTGCACTCACAAAGGATAAATAAACAGTCCAATGCGAGCTCATATCAACATAAGACTTTGGCATAAATAGGAGACTTGGCCAAATCCTTGACCCTAAATTAGCTCATATTGTGTGATAACAAGTAACTCACAAATTAGTATAAAATACACGACATGAGATTGTTACCTGGTGATTAACAGTATCCAAGTAAGGACAATCTTTTCGGCCATCAACCTGGCAATTACGCCTCCGTTGAGCAAAACCCTATGTAATCAGATCCTCTTCATCACTATCATCTTCAACCTCGGGTAATCCACCATTCTTCTCATCAATCCGAGCATTAAGTTGGTCCTGGTGCCTAATAGCCGCCGCATGCCTCCTTCTCTCCTCCTCTAACTCGACATCGTCATCATACGAAGCTAAAGGAAGGATAGGGTTTTGCAAAGAGAAATAAACTTTTAGAAGTGATGAATTTAAGGGCTTAATTTAAACATCAACATATAAAGATTTCACGGACAAGAACACGGTCAATCTACTTAGGCCTTGATTAGTGCCTGTTGCCAATTTGATATGTACCTCATCACATTTCGTCGACTTCAGGCTTCGGGTTCTGTTACTCGACTGTGGGTGCTCTGAATTACAACACTGTCAAGTTGTTGTTCTAAATTCTGAACACGGTTAATCTGCTTAGGCCACTGACGAAATGTAGAAAGCGAAAGCCCTAACGCGAATAGAGTAAAGAGAAGAGAAGGAAGAATGTGGCAAGGTTGAGCGCTGCTCACCTCCAGAACTTGCCTTCTCCGTCTCCTTCTAGGGTTTTTGTTCCTCAAAACGCCGTGTTTTGATAGAGAAAACAATATACCCCGGTGAGGTCCGAAAATGTTGTTTCACCCCGTTTTTTTAAACATAACCGTGGTCTGAGAAAAAAAAAAAATAATAGCCCGGTTATTTAAAACAACCGGGGTCCGAATTTTTTTAAAAAAATTATAAATCAATTGTCCGCGGTTTTACGTATAACCGTGGCCCGAAAATATCCTTGATCACGGTTCTTTAAACCGCTCCAAGATAAGCGTGGTCTAGGGGGGTGTTTTGTACTAGTGTCGTCTTCTAACATTTTCCTTCCCCGAATCGGTCTTCAATTGTCAGTTATCATTGTTATCCATTCCGTGTTGGAACCTCGGTTACGTTGTACTCTTTCATAGTATCCATAAAGACATCCTCATCTCAACACTTTATCTAAATTTAGCAAGAGCCGCCTTTTGGTACATGACTTTCCTTCTCACTAGTTACGCTATTCGCTTGGTTTACACTTTGTCCATCATAGTGTTATCGGTCCGATTGTATGAGTTTTGTTAAACACCTACCGGTACCATTTGTATAAGAAACATCATATGCATATGATTTTCTCAAAAAAATTCAAATTTCTCGACTTGCTTTTTATTATGTTGTCCTTATACTCATGTCGCTAGGCCTTCTTTAAATCTTTACACCCCGTAGGATAGTTAAATCCCTTTGAGTTTTCTCGTACACACTTTACGGACCACGTTGATTGGTCTTATTACTTTCATCAACTCTTACGTCATCAGTCAAGAATGGATTTCTAGCACACCATTCGTATGCAGTCTCACTACTATTACTCCATCTACATACTAATGGTTATCAGGGTTTGCTTGGAGTTTCAATGGACTACCACCATTTCTCATTAAACTCTTATATAAATCTATCTCGTAGGGGTAACACTGGCTTCCGATAACAACTTCCAGTCACTCGACATCTCGCGTCAATCCCAACCGATATGTATACCCCTACTAAAACACTTCAAAACTTGACAAGTCGTTCCACAAAAGTGCCAACGTCATAATCTTCACTTACACTGTCGTTATAACTCCCGTTATTCCGTGTCACACTTTTTGTCCCAAGATTTCCTCCGTGAGCCTGAAAGATTGACCCAACTCTCACTCGCGAGAGCACCATCGGTTCTAATTGTGTGGAATGATATACCTTATACCTTGATTGATGTAGACATGATCAAAATCATCTGCTTCTTCTCAATCTTTTTAGTTCTTCTTATAGGGGTCCCTCCGTACTAACTCTAATCTATATCTTTCCTTAGTCAGTATGTAAGCAACTGCTCACAACAAGCCTCTTTATATCATTACTAATATAAGGGGTCATTTTTGGCCGTCAACTCTTCCTCTAAAATTTTATTTAGAGTTACTGACTTGAACTTATTAAGTGTTACTAGCACTCGTATTGATTTGACTTCACAATTTTTGCAGTTGGCCTCTTTAAGGATTTCTCCACATGTCGATAAAGTTCTTTTGTAACTTTGTGGTTATTCTTCTTATTTGCTAACCAATCTCCACTAGTTAACCCGCACGTGTAAAGTCTCAATTGTTACCAATTAGTCTGTTATTGACCTTCTACAAGGTCATAGGCGTACTTTTCTTCTACCTCTTTTGAAGTTTTATGTACCTGGTGAAAATCTATCTCCTCCAGCTTCTTTGTTTATCCTCCTTTAGCTCCTTCTATAATTTACACTTCTCTTTCTCAATAAAAGACCATTATACTCTTTCCGAGTTTAGCTGTATGATTCATGTGCCGTCAACGGACTCATCAAATCTCCCATGATAGCTCGTAAATGCACCTTCACCATTCCTTTTACCTCAGTCATCAACTACTTGTGGTTCTCCGGTGTGAATCGTTGGTGTTGATAACTTAAGTCCCTTTGTGAGAGGGAAGTTATTGTGGGCCCTTGGGTACGCCAAAATCATGCTCACCCACTCTCCTTTCTTGGTTGGTGTTGAATTATAATGCTCCCTTTATAGTGATCCTTTGACGACTATGCTTTCAAGATTCTTTCATTTGGATATCTGTATCACAATCTTTGTTGCAACTCACTTGTCTTATAGGAAGTCACTCCACCTCCATGTTTATGAAATCTACCCTCCATTTGCTGGCTAATCCGTAAACTTTAGATCTACGGCTCTTTAAGTCTTCATAGTTGGGTCGACAACATATCTCTTCTTAACTCTCAGGCTTATAACTATCTAGGTGTTCCCTCTTGATTAGGATGCCGACTTACTTTGCCAATAGTGGTCATGTTCCGCCCTACTTCTTACAACAAACCTTCATCTTCTGATCTATCAGTAAGCAGAGCTACCCAAACATGAACTAAGCAGAGCTACCCAAACATCTGAATTAGGCTTCTCCGACATTCCTTTGACGAAACTCCAAAATCATAACCATGACAGTAATATTCAAGAATCATTTTAATATTCAAGAATTGAACATGAATAATCTATATGAATGCAGATCTAGTGTGCCCTCTCAAATATAATCAGCTTGGCCTATCGTTTTCTCCTTCCACACAACAGTCAGCCACCTTGTATGCATCTCATGTGCTACTCTAAAAGCAAAGACGTATACATTGAATACACACAGACATCAAATGCAATCTAGATAGTGTAGAATGCGTCCCCAACTCAGATGATACAAGAAGGAAGGAGCGAAAGATACAAGCCTAAACAAAACACTACATCGACCAAAAAATAATTGTTGGAATCGGGAAGAATCTACTGCAAGCGATGGGGCTGCCATGTCCGTCGAAGACGCCGACGAATGTAGAGGAGGAAGCGGCGACGACCTTGTCTTCATCTTCAAGCACGGAATTTGCTTGAACCGCAACCATGGAGTACTCGCCGAAAGCATGGGACACAAATTGTTTGCCATAGAAGGTCATCTCCGGTTGAAGCTCATGGTCTTCCCCATCCATTGATGCCAAACCAGGTCTCCAATGGCTTCCTGTAGAGCCAGATTGATTTGTGTAGAAGACCTGTACAAATCTGGGCTTGGGCCGGGTTCGGGCCGAGCCATACCTAATAACTCTACCCATATGGTGCGGTCCGGGCTAGCCCGGCCCGACTTGTCCGGACCACAAACGCTACCCATATCCACCCATGTAAAAAGCGGGCGGGCTACCGGGCCGGCCCGAATGGCCCGTATGTACTTTCTTGTGCGTTTTTCCCGGAATTTATCGTTCAAAACAAGTAATATAATGAGTTAAATACACACTTTCAATCCAATTATACTTGCATGGTGCGCTACCAACAAGTTCAATAACAATCAACACACAAAAATAAAAAGTTCAAATACCTAAAAAAATAATAAGTACCATTACATGCAAGTTAGTCCTACAATCTTGTGTTACAAACGAATATAACTCGTCAAAATACTCCAAACAAACTAAATGAACAATCAGAATATATAACACTCAAAACAATATAAATTATTTACACATATATACAAAAAATATCATATGTATAAAACTGTAAACGGGCCGGGCCGGATTAGCCCACGGGCCAAAAAGTTTACCCGTACCCGTCCAATGAAAATGCGGGCCGGGCCAGGCCAGGCCCGAGCGGGATAAACTTGCTGCCCATACCCATGTTTTTTCCCGGGCGGGCGGGCGGGCTGGACGGGCCGGCCCGGTTTTGTACAGGTCTATGTAGAAGGGAGTAGGTAGAGAAGCCAGAGGCGGCTGCTGGAAGAAAGAAAACAGAGAAGGTGGGTTAGGTTTTTAAGGTAAAATAAATTTAGGGTATATTTACCTAAACAAAAACATAACTCTACCCTAAATCTGATAGACTCGGAATGCTACGGGCTAGGAGGGTCCCTACCCTTAGCCTGACAACAACTTCACCGGACCTTACAACACGGAACAAATAAAAGCCAAATGGAAAGAGTTTTAATGCATGATGAATATCTGAAAAACAACCGAAAAACATAACTCCAGCCGAGTTCTCAAAACAAACAACATGACAACGTCTGAAACTATAATACTAAAAAGATAAACGTATCCCGTCCTATAATGTACGGAACCCCGGCTGCTTACTACCGCCGTATCACTCGACCGCCTCCCTAACCTGCAAGGCATCTACAAGCGGTATAAAACCGTTAGCTAAACATTCTATGCATTAGATAATATGTAAAGGCACATAAACACATAATGAACACATACACATGCAAGCACTCAAGTCCATTGATTATCTTCATTTACGTTATTCCTTACTAATAATACTTATTTTGTGACACAAGGGATTCCCAAACCTCGCCTTTGTCCCCGTTTACCAGCAATGAATGATAGTAACGCATCTGACCGTCTACCTGCCTGAGCTAGTCGCAGAGAACTCCTAGCTCTCGCAAGAGCTAGTCAGTGATGTCACCGCCCGTTATCATACACTTGGGGGCCAATGATGTAATATATATATAGGTCATCCTATTCCGGTTTCGTTATTTAACACGACTAACACACACCACCAAAACACGATACTCTAATACGAAGAAGTTAGCTAAGTAAGTTCGTGGACTTACCAGTCCCAAAGTGAAACCTGATAGAAACTCTCTCAGCTTCCCGTGGGAAGGCACACAAAAGAAGGCACACGAATCAACATCACTCTATCCAACAAGAAGTCCTTAGACTTCTAGTGCTCACAACCCTCACAAGAATCAACAACACTCTATCCAACTAGAAGTCGTTAGACTTCTAGGGCTCAACATCCTCACAAGAACATAACGCATAAGATATATCGACACTTAAAACCTAGCACAACTCTTCTAAACCAAACTATACTTATATCCCCTCAAATTTTGATATATTCTACTATGCAATCTTAACTATGACATATCCAAAATTCACTTTTAATCGAGGAATATACCTCAATCAAATCTGTTCCACAAAACTGCATCCCAAGTAGTTTTTCTCAAACTTAGAATATTCAGCACTGTTCTAAAAAATGCATGAGGAACCAACTTTGGAGAATCATATCTCCTAAACTATAACTCGGAATACTCTCAAATTTCAATATGTTATACTTTGTAATGCCAACTATAACATATCCGAAATTCAGCAACAAAGGAGGCGTCTAACTTAACCAAATCTGGACCCGACCCTGCAGATGATGTCCAGAAATGTCGCCTCTTGAGTCCTTCGATTGTGCAGCCGCCTTCTTAAGGTCTCCTTTGATGCTATGAATGTCCTCTAGCTTCCAATACAAGGTCTTAGCCTTACTTCAAGGTCTAGATACATCATCACACAAGCAAGAACAAGAAGAGGCCCTTGAGTGTGAATCCATGGAGATCTTCCAATCAAGCGTTAAGGAGAAGAGGAAAGGAGAAGAAGGAAGAGGAAGGAGAAACTTACCCTAGCACTTCTCTGCAGTGTTAGCTTCACGTTGCAGCCTCAAAGGACGATGGAGGAAGAATGGAGGATGGAAATGGAGGTGAGGATTTGGAAGAAGAGAAGAAAACAAAGTAAGTAAAAAGGAAGAAGAGATAGGCTGCATAAAAGAGTGGGATAACCAAAAGACCCCAACCATGAAACTCCCACTCATTAATGGGACGAAGCTTAATGGTGGGAATGTGAAAGGTTGAGCGAGAAGATACTAAATTCTCGCAATAGCGTGTCACCGCCCCTGTGGGACTCCTACCCGCACTTGCGGCCGGTTCGACTACTGTTTGCTCCAAGAGGTATGTGCAAGCTTTAATATTTATACCAAGAATAATTGCAAATAAGCGAACCCGCAGTGTACGGATTGATTGTAATAAAAGCAAGAATTTCAAGGTCGAACACAGGGACAATTCAGGTTGTCAAATACAAACACGCAACAAGCAAAGCTATCAAAGATGATGTAATAACCATGTAAAGGGAATGCGGATTCTAGAGATTAAAACATCCAGTTGTGGTTACGACTCAAGATCTCGAGAGGTAACGTGGACAAAGCTGAGGTTTGCAAAGGGAAGGTGTTTCTAAGGTGGGAATAAGTCACTAGGTAAGTCTCACTACTCACTATCCCAGACCAAAGATCCTCTCACCGAGTAAGTCTCAAGGTACTAAGGAAAGGAACTATAATCTCAAACCAACATACCACCCAAGGGGATAGAATTAACCTTTACCGGATAAGTCTCAGGGTAACTCTCAAAGATGGGATGAAGGCACACTCAAAGCCCAATAAAGGATAAACCTTTATTACCTAACACTCATGATCTTGGGTAAACAAGCAAAGGAATCACCGGGTAAGTCTCATCCTCGGCTTGCGTTGAACCATGAAAGGTTTAACAAGGATAGAATTTGGCAAACTGAAACCTCAACTCAGATAAGGATCTGGAAAGGTCTCACCTTGCTTAGTTCATGTACCATCTCGGTCGAGATGTTCCACAACTGACCGAGGTGTTCGTCAGTTAAGGTAAAGGCTCAAGCTTTCAGGGTCCACTGGGATAAGGGCTCATTCTTTCATCGTCTTTCCCACAACTTTCAGCAAATCACCCTAGAATCGCATAAAGACTTAGCTAACAATCATCATGATAACATTAATCAAATATATAAGAAAGGAATCAATATTCAAACAAGAAAACCTTAACATAAAAGGTCTTAATAACTCAATCAAACAATTAAACAATCAGAGTTCCTCAATCACAATCAGAAAAGACAACAAACAAATCAAACTAAGTAAATCTTACAACTTCCTTCAAAGCCAACTTAAAATTTGATTCCTTCCTTCCTTGATCTTCAACCTTTAATAGTTCCTTCAAAACTTCCTTCTAAACTCTTCAAATATTTGGTGATCCGAGGATGGCTGAATTCTAGAAAATCAGCCTTTATATATAGGAGAATTATCTTCTAAAGATAAAATATCTTACAAAGATAATGTCCTTCTTTAAAATATCTTGCAATCATCCTTTCTTCTAAAATATATCAGCCAACAAGACATGCTTCCTTCCAGAAATCCATCCTAAAATATAGAAAATTCTCTTTCCAAAAATAGGAGATCTCAGCCAAAAATATTGATCTTATGGCCGTTATGATATTCGCCTCGGTCGAGTCGCTTCTGAAGATCACCTCGGTCGAGGTGGCATTGTAGCCAACCGAGGTGAATCTCAGTTGAGAGTGAAACTCTCTAATCTGGTCCAAAATCAATCTTTAAAATCATTTCCATGGTTCTTGATCCTTTCTTGTAGCTCCTCAATGCTCCAAAATGTAGCTCCAATGACTCCTTAGCTTCCTTAGCTCCATTTTGTTCCAAAACGTGCCATTTTCCCTACAATTACAACGAAACTAGGTGTAGACCTCGATTCTCGCAAAGGTAGACAAAACAACAATATAATCAAAGAATATACATCCATACATGCAAATTTATGAAGATAAAACGTCTAACCCAATCCCAAAATATAGACAATAATACATACTATCAACTGCCCCCTAAGCCGCAAGACTTCTAAATCTCTTCTAAAAACTCTCGAAAACGGAACGAAAATTCCGGTCGTTACACCAGATCCCCCTCAAAATAAGTTTCTTCCCGAAACTTAATGAATATAAACCGTGATCATAAGACGTAAACAATCCACATGCCTAAACACGTTACCACATCAAGACCGCCTAAGGGTTGCACACGAACATATATATCATACCACACGCATAATCAGCTAAAACAACAAGGGGAGGGATTTAGAACTAACTCGACAGTCCTATATAGACGTCTCTAGACCCGCATAAAACTCTGGATAATTCCGTTGGATACTATCCTTTATCTCCCAAGTAGCCTCATTGACTCCTCGTCTCGACCACTGTACTCTCATCATGGGTAATTCCTTCGACCGAAGGCATCTCGTACTCCTCTCCAAAACAACTACATGGTGCTCTGTAAACGTGTGGTCGGGCTCAACCACCAGGTCGTTGTGACTAACTATGTAATAGCTAGGATTTCCGAATTCTAATTAATGTTGATAAACTTAATTAGTGATAGTAATTGACATATAACTCGCGAAGATTTCGTAAGTGTTGAGTATAAGTCCCACCGTTATGTTCCTGGCGTAATTTTGGGCTTATGGTGAAATTTTTACTTTTTCCTCCGGGTAATTATTTTTACCCTCCGGTATTATTTGGAGCATTTGGGAGCTCCAATTAATAAAAATGCAGTTGAGAGAAATGATCAGGACATCGGACATGTCCTAGATATAAAATAACATGGAAAGGCAAAACGGCCAAAAGAGTCGCTATTTCGTATCTTAACGGTTAAGAAAGACGGCTTATGAATGCACGTTTTTTGAGGCAATCGTGGAATAATTATCCCGAAAATATTCAAGATTTATTGTTCCAATTTCGAGAAGTTTGGAGAAGGGGGTTCAACCCGCCATTGGATCGGTTAAAGGATAATTATCGACTTCGCTAAAGGATAATTATCGACTTCACTATAAATAGCGGAAAATCGTTTATTAATTCATTTCCTTTCACGTTTCATCGTAAAAGCTCTGATTTCTCTCAAACTTCAAACTCAGATATACTCTCCATTTCTAATCCGATTTCAATTCCGTTTGAGTTTCTGGATTCCTCTCTTCATTCTCTTCATATTGGTACCAAGTTTCTGCATTTCCGAGCAGATGAAGACCTGGTCGAGCATATATGTCACCAGGACAGTTCCGTCGCTCAGATTCCGGTGAATTTGATGATGTACATGCGTAGCCTGCGTCGTTGTGATTCCGAATCTTCTTTCAGATCGTCAATCGGGTTAGTAACGAATAAGTTATGAATATATTCGTTTTCCTTACTGCGATTTGGCCTAATTTGACCTTAGGCTTTTCAAAATGGATAATTAGAAATTCTATTATGATCATTATATTATTTTGGTGTTTATGGGTTGTTTGTTTGATGAAATCTGAAGACAGGTGGATTTAGAAATGACCTGCGGGCAAAACGTTATTCTGGTGAAATTTAATTAATTAATTAAAGGTTAGTTAATTAAATTAGGATTAAATTTGAGATTGAGGAATACTGTTTAGATGCATGCTAGGTGTCAGAATGAGTTGAGGATCATGATGATGTTATGGATTCAGTTATGGCTTTAAGGTTTAGTATGTGTACGAGTATGATGAGATGTTATGTTGAGGATATGCCTCATTTATGAATGTGTTGAGGATCTGAGGTTTAGATTTGAGATATAGGTTGGTTGTGGTTAGTGAGACGAGTCTCCTAACCTTTGCAGTATGTGATTGTGTGTGCCTTGCTATTGCAGGCGTTGATTACTTCCCCAAGGGGAAGCAGTGACGTGGTACAGGTTACAAGTATATCAGGTAAGTCCATAGGACTTACTTAGCGTGCAGTTGTGGATTGTATGATTGTGATGGTTGTGTGTGTTCATATGGTTGTGCATTTATAACCTAAACCGGACTAGGATGACCATTTATTACATTTATTTGGCCCAAGTGTATTATAACGGGCGGTAACCACCGGTCTCCGCCTGCTGGTTAGGAGGAGGTGCCTAGAAGCCAGTAACACAGGGGGGATGAGTGACGATCACCCCCAATGCAAACGCCTGTGTTAACGGGGAAAGGGACGAGGTTCTTTAGGTTCCTCGTGTTACAAAAGAAGTTGAATTAGTAATAGAATAACGTAATGAAAGATAATAAATGAATGTTTGTGGCATTGCCTGTATGAGGTGTTGATGTGTGGTTGTGCTATTACCTTCATGCTTTTTATTATTGTAGCTAACGGTTTCATACCGTGTTGTAGATGATCTGCAGGTTAGGAAGACTGTAGGGTGAGACAGATGGTGTGGCCAGCCGAGGACTTCTATACATTAGGATGCGCGGGATATGGGATCTTTTGTATCGAATGTTGTGGTTTGATGTTTTGTACTCGGCTATGAGTTTGTAAACTCTTTTGATGTATCATATACAGGTTTTATGTATTTTGTTTTAATCTACCTGTGCTTTGTTGTAAGATCCAGTGAACTTGTTGTTTGGCTAGGTTCAGGATCCATTGTGAGATCCTAGCCCAATGTGACACTCCAAGTCCCGTGGATTTGGGGTGTTACAAACTATGTGTCTCGGGTCATGAATGTACTCTCTCAGCTGAGACACATGGAATACCGGGTGGACTCCCTCTAACCGCGGTGGCAGCGCCAATCTGTAAGCCACCTCTCCCACCCGCTCTAGGATCTCAAATGATCCGACATATCGGGGACTCAACTTCCCCTTAATGCCAAAACATCGGACGCCTCGCGTCGGTGACACCCTCAACCAGACATGTGCTCCCACTCTAAACTCTAGAGGCTTGCACCTCTTATCAACATAAGACCTCGGACAACTCTGCGCGGCTAGCATCCGTTCTTGGATCAACGCTGCCTGAGCCATATCCTCCTGCACCTGCTCGGGTGCTACCTCACTCATCCTCCCCGACTCATCCCAACACAAGGGCGTACGACATCTCCGTCCATACAACGCCTCGTAAGGAGCCATCCCAATCGTCGCATGCCAATTGTTGTTGTACGAGAATTCCACCAAAGGTGGTCGGGTCATACCTATCCCCAATCCAGTACACAAGCTCTCAACATATCCTCAAGGGTTTGTATAATCCTCTCTGAGTGACCGTCCATCTGAGGATGATACGATGTAGTGAACAACAAGCTCGTACCTAGGGCAGCGTGTACCTGCTGCCAAAATCTCGAGGTAAAATGCCCGTCCCTATCTGAGATGATCGTCCTCGGCACCCCATGGAGCCTCACTATCTATCGTGTAGACTCTTTAGCTAAACAAATCACCGGCCATATTTCCTTAATAGGAATAAATCGTGCGGTCTTTGTCAGCCGATCCACCACCACCGAAATCACATCGAAGCCTCTACTCGGCCTCAAGCCAGTAACGAAATCCATAGAAATGTCCTCCCACTTCCACTGTGGAACTGGAAGTGGTTGGAGCTCTCCTCCGGGCCTGTGATGCTCAATCTTGATCTGTTGACAGGTCGCACACTGGGCTACGTATCTAGCCACGTCGGGTTTAAGCCCGCCTCACCACTACAACCTATGATGTTCCGGTTCATCTTACATTCTGTATAACACATAAGGTAGCTCTCCCAAATCGAACAAGGGTATGTCCTTATCCGGAAACCATATATCCATCTCCATCCTAACTAAATCCCTATGTAATTGAAACTGGACCGTCAGTCAAGATATTACCTCCCCTCGAGGCATCCACATACTAAGGGTGTCGGTGATTACACTCATCCTTCTTGGATGATACAAAAACACCTGACTGAAGTCTGATAGCATGAAATATGACGATATTTTAGGCACATGTTTTGGTTGTTTTTCCCCTTCTTTTGTGTATGTGGATATGATTTTGAAACATTTATGAGCACATTCACCTATTATGTTGGTATAGAGATCTACACAATCTTTGTTGTGTTTATAGGTGAATAAAGGCTTGGATTGGAGCATAAATAGAGTATGTAGGAGTATTTGATCATGTTAGGCATCAAGAGGATGCGTTGGAATAGCTAAGGAAGGAGCATGATTAGAAAGCTTTACGAAACAAAGGCTTTTATGAAGGATTTGGAGTTTCCATGGCCATATACAAAGAGACCACGGCTGTGGTTTTGAGATTTAATTAAATCAGGACCGTGGAAAAGTATGACGAGAGAAAGGAAGTGTTTCCACGGTGGTTCCACGGGCGTGGAAATTTACTCTTGGCCGTGGTTCTTCTAACGGTTGCCACGTGTCATGTTTGTGACGTCAGCAGCGGTTTTAGGCTTTTGTTACCCTACTTTTCTCCTATAAGCTGAAGAAAAGAGGAAAACAGACGGCTTACATCCAGCGACATTTCGCAGCATCTTGAGAGAGATTTCGAGAAGATTTCATTGCTTGAAGGGAAGATTTGGAGAAGTATGCATT
The DNA here is from genome assembly GCA_033239125.1 of Fagopyrum homotropicum. NCBI lineage: Eukaryota > Viridiplantae > Streptophyta > Magnoliopsida > Caryophyllales > Polygonaceae > Fagopyrum > Fagopyrum homotropicum. Next base: position 2,912,928 of record BSWB01000005.1, on the reverse strand, counting down.
TGAAGATCGCGTACTCGGAAAAGATCTTAGGGTTTCATCTTGAAGGCGGATTGACATCCCGTTCTTCTTTGTTCCTTGATATTTGTGGGAGATTCTTACTCTATTTTTCATACATTGAACGCAAGTTACGATTTTTGTGTTTGATCAATGATAACACGATTTATGACTTAGATTTAGACACTCATTTAGATAGATTTTCCGCTCATTCATGTATGGTTTAGCATTAGTTCACGGCGTTTGCACTCAAATCACGTATTTTGTCGAGATAGACGTCTACTCGGACTTTTGCTTGCTTTGTAGGTATTTTGGGAGATTTAAGAGCCTAATCGATACATCCGAGGATCATTCCTCGAGATGACACACTTCCGGACTCATTGGAATGCAAGCTAAAGGCTAAGGAGGACTCATGGAACCTTGCCAACACAAGCCATGCACCAAATCATGGCTTAACGAGCCTAGAAGAAGACTCTGGAGCAAGACCACGGCCGTGGACTTGCCCGTGATTCCTGCCAGGACCACATTGACAGCTGGCCACGATCTCTTCCATTGCTCTTGCATCTTAGTGGGTATTTAAAGGATTTTGTAGGCTGTAATTGGGGATCCTTCTCCTCTCTTTTGACCTACCTTCTTCCCCAAAACACTTCTCCATTGTTGCCTCTCTTCCAAGCACCCATTAGGGGTGTTCTTGGAAGAGATTAGTGTAGATTCTCGTTTTAGAGTGAGATTAGAGTGGTTTTGAGAGAGGAGTTCATTGTTGACAACTTGGATTAGCTCTTGGAGCCTTGTAAGAATTTGGTAATTTCTATTCCATGCTTTTAATGTCTTTTCTTTGGATTGTTCTTCATTATTTGACCATGACTTGCAAGCATGCTTTATTTGTGAAAATTGATCTTGAAATGAATGTTGTTGGCTAGATAGATTGTGATTCTAGGGTAAGGAAAGAAAGGTTATGGCTAGGACTATGATAGAGTGGACTTAGTTTGCCTTTGGATGACTTGATTTCTTGGACGAAGTCTCTGTTGAAGTCCACGGGTTGTTCATGCCATTCCACGGCCGTGGAAGTGGTAGAACAAACCGTGATTTACATGGTTCAATGGATCTAAGTTCTAGATTGTTATAATGTTGAAATCCTAGTGTTTGTTGAGCTAATTCTATCCTAGGGTGACCTAGTGTTAGCAACTAAGTGTTTAGAAGAGACTTACCCGGTGATTATTACTCTTAGATTCAAAAGATGACAAACCCTAGGTAGTGGTGAGCCTCGCAAGCCGCCATTGGACTAAGTGTGCTAGGATAGTTGTTTAGGACTTCCCTTTCCGAGACTTACCCTGTAAGGATAGGTTAGACCCCTAGGTAACAATCCGGTTTGTGTAGAATTCCTATCCTTAGGTTCTTAGAGACTTACCCGGTGATGAGACCTTAGGAATGGACTAGTGGACCATGAGACCTACCCGGTAATTGATCCCAATCTAGAAACGCTAGATCCCAACATATCATAGTTACCCCGAGGAATGAATAGATAGCTTGAGTCTATGTCATAACTGGGACTTCCAAACTCTAGAATCCGCTTTGTTACTTCCATTCTCCTATCTTTTGTGTTAGTGTGTGTTTGTGTTGCTTGATTGTGTTCACATACTTGTGATCTTTGTTTGATCACCCAAAACCCTCCAAAACATTGTGTTTTCCATTTTCTTTATTCCTCATCTTATCTTAGTCTAGATTCACACTATCTTTGATCATCGAATGACTTAGTTTCACCTCAGTCCTTGTGTTCGACCTCGGAATACTTTCCTTTCTACAAAACGACCCGTACACTGCGGGTTTTGCTAGGTAGTTTAGGATTTAGTTCGAGTTATAAATTCAAAACCCATTTGCGCATCACGATCTTAGCGTAACAAGTTTTTGGCGCCGTTGCCGGGGACTAGGTTAAGATTAAGTCATTTGCTTTTGATTGTTTTTAGTGTTTATCTTTCTTGTTACTTTTGATCTTGTGTTATTTTTGTCTTTGCCTTTTCATGTTTGCCATGGACGGATTGTACCTCCAAGACGACCTTGACAACATGGAGTATGAGGAGTGGATGAAAGGCCAAGATCTAGGACCTCTCCATGATGAGTTTGAGTATTGGGAGGAGTTCAATGTCTATCATGAGTCCTATGATCAAGCTCACATGATTACATTACCTCATGAGGAACCTCACCATCAACTTCATGAAGATCGATTGGAATCAATGCTAGAGAAAATGTTGAGGAAGATGGATGATCTAGAAAGCAACCTTGCTTCCATTTCTAGTTCCCACATGGGGCTTGAAGCGGAAGCATGTCATCAAGAGGAGGTTCATTATGAGGAGATCCAAGAATTTCCCGATTCAACCATAACCAATAGAAGCCTTGAGGAAGAGTTGAATGAAGCTCGAGAGCAATTGTGGCTAAGGGATTTGGCCCTGAAGGAAGAAAGGAGATTGAATACCGAGAGAGAAGAACAAATGAGGAGGGAGATTGAGGAGATTAGGAATGCTCTTATGCTAGGAGATCCTACCATTCTTCAAGATTCACCTCCATCTCCTTCACCTTTAAAGGAGTGCAATGAAGTATTCTCATCCCCGGACTTGCTTGCCATCAACCCCGGAACCATACATGAAGAGCTCACTTGGGATGGGTGCAACAGAGTGAACCACGGCCGTGGAGGGCAAACCACGCCCGTGGAAGACTACAGAGGGAACCACGGCCGTGGAGGACAAACCACGCCCGTGGAAGGTGCTGTCCTGGTGAATCCTAAGCTAATTTCAGCCCCCTCCGACCCTTTCTTGCTTGCTCGGAGTACACACGAAGATTGGAGCCCCTTTCCTAAGGATTCTCCATCATTGAATGAAGAAAGCAAGCATGATGGATCCATGATGGTTATGAAGTGCTTCAATGAAGGATTCTTTCCAAGAATCGGCTTTCCTCGGATCATAGAGGATGAGGATGACAAGCATTTCACCGGAGTGACCGCGGAGTATAAATTGCCTAAGTATGGGGTGGCACCTATGGTTGGAACTCTATACTATCATCAAGGAAGCGGTGATGAAGGAGTCTACTACTCACCGGTGAAGAGAGAACTTAAAGCTTATTTGGGCATCAAGTGGCCCTTGCTTGTCATCATGGATTCCGGAAAGAGATGGTTGCTTGGACTCCTCAAGCAAACCATGGTATTCGAGGTGGATTAACATATCCACGGAGTTTGGTCAAGCTAATGACCTAAAAGAAGCGCTTAATGGGAGGCAACCCATTGGTACAACTCTTTCCCTTTTCTCTTTTGCCTTTGTTTTTGCTTTTGTGTGTTTTTGTGTTTTGTGTTTGTGGTAGATTTTAGGTAATGAGGAAGCCTTGCAAGGCGAGTTGATGACGATGATTCCGTTTTCAAACATGGGTGGAGCGGACGTGAGGCTTGGACGGCTTGAGGTGTCTTGTTAGATGGAAGAGCTCCCATCTCACATATACCTTGGCGCGGGTCTCGACGCCGGAATGATTATGAAGAGCTCTCTACCATGCTTGATCGATCATCCATCACCACCACTCCACACGAGTTCATCCCAAATACCGAAGCAAACCATTTTACATTGTGAGAACCTTCTTTCACTTTCTTTACTTGAATACCACATTGGGGACAATGTGTTTCTAAGTATGGGGTGGGGTTTGCATGATCTTTTGCATGACTAGCATCTAGAGTAGTTTCTTTCTAGTCACATGTTTTATTATATCTTGCATTATACATACATATTTCGAAAATTCCAAAAAAAAAAATCAGAAAATTTAAAAATTTTTGTGCTTTCTAGGCTTGGATATGACCCTAATGATGAACCTTGTCTTGTGGATTGGCTATGGATGGCCTTGTGTGTTTAATTGATGATGCATATGTGGACTTGAAATACTTATCTTGAATTCCATGAATGACTTGTGATTATGATGCTTGCCTTGATTTAATTGAGGATTGAAAGTCGAAATTGCATGCTAGTTCTTGCACATCAATTAGGAGTGATTAAGGCAATTCATCTTCCTCTACTTCCCATCTTAATCATGATTGTTTGAGCACCTCAATGGATATAATTTGACCTCTCTTTGACCCATCCGGGAATAGGAGCATGATAGTGTGTTGATGTGTATGAAAAGCAAGTATGGGGTGAAGATGTTGATGAAAGAATATCATGCATAAAATGCTGAATTTGTTGTGAAAGTGTAGCAAAAAATATAGGCTTGGGGACATTGGCTTAAATGACAAGTAACTCGGTACACTTCACATAATCGGGTGTTGGTGCCTTGCCAAAGTCAAATAAACCAATAGTCCTAACGAGCTTTGGTATGTGTGCCCGGTGTGGATGCACCTCGAAAAATAAGAAAAAGCCCGAGGATGGCTAATCACCAAGGTTTCGGCTTTTGTACACCAATGCCATTGTCTCAAAAATAAAAAATAAAAAAAAAGAAAAGAAAGAAAAGAAAATGAAGAAAAATATACACTTGAGGGAAGTTGATAAGAAATGTGAAGTTGTGGTTGTTTAGTTCCTTTCCCGGATTAGCATCACATAGCCTAGAAAATTCCCACCTAATCACAACGTTTATTGGCCTTCTATTTTACAAGTCCTTTTGACCTATTTGTTTATGTGTATGACTTAGTGATCTAGATTGGACATTCTCATGATCATCTTGACTTCATCATTCTTACCTTTCATGCATGCTTTTGAGTTAAGTATGATTGTCTTTCCGTGCCTTCATTCATTTAAATACATAATTGCTTGTCCATTGCCATGAAACATGACTATGAAGGTGATCCAATATTAGAAGCACAACTCCAAAAAGATTTTGCCATTTTTCTGCATACATAAATCATGTCATCTCTTAGTCTATAGTTGGGAATTTGCTCGGGGACGAGCAAACCTTAAGTATGGGGTATTTTGATAACACGATTTATGACTTAGATTTAGACACTCATTTAGATAGATTTTCCGCTCATTCATGCATGGTTTAGCATTAGTTCACGGCGTTTGCACTCAAATCACGTATTTTGTCGAGATAGACGTCTACTCGGACTTTTGCTTGCTTTGTAGGTATTTTGGGAGATTTAAGAGCCTAATCGATACATCCGAGGATCATTCCTCGAGATGACACACTTCCGGACTCATTGGAATGCAAGCTAAAGGCTAAGGAGGACTCATGGAACCTTGCCAACACAAGCCATGCACCAAATCATGGCTTAACGAGCCTAGAAGAAGACTCTGGAGCAAACCACGGTCTGGACCAAGACCACGGCCGTGGACTTGCCCGTGATTCCTGCCAGGACCACATTGACAGCTGGCCACGATCTCTTCCATTGCTCTTGCATCTTAGTGGGTATTTAAAGGATTTTGCAGGCTGTAATTGGGGATCCTTCTCCTCTCTTTTGACCTACCTTCTTCCCCAAAACACTTCTCCATTGTTGCCTCTCTTCCAAGCACCCATTAGGGGTGTTCTTGGAAGAGATTAGTATAGATTCTCGTTTTAGAGTGAGATTAGAGTGGTTTTGAGAGAGGAGTTCATTGTTGACAACTTGGATTAGCTCTTGGAGCCTTGTAAGAATTTGGTAATTTCTATTCCATGCTTTTAATGTCTTTTCTTTGGATTGTTCTTTATTATTTGACCATGACTTGCAAGCATGCTTTATTTGTGAAAATTGATCTTGAAATGAATGTTGTTGGCTAGATAGATTGCGATTCTAGGGTAAGGAAAGAAAGGTTATGTCTAGGACTATGATAGAGTGGACTTAGTTTGCCTTTGGATGACTTGATTTCTTGGACGAAGTCTCTGTTGAAGTCCACGGTTTGTTCATGCCATTCCACGGCCGTGGAAGTGGTAGAACAAACCGTGATTTACATGGTTCAATGGATCTAAGTTCTAGATTGTTATAATGTTGAAATCCTAGTGTTTGTTGAGCTAATTCTATCCTAGGGTGACCTAGTGTTAGCAACTAACTGTTTAGAAGAGACTTACCCGGTGATTATTACTCTTAGATTCAAAAGATGACAAACCCTAGGTAGTGGTGAGCCTCGCAAGCCGCCATTGGACTAAGTGTGCTAGGATAGTTGTTTAGGACTTCCCTTTCCGAGACTTACCCTGTAAGGATAGGTTAGACCCCTAGGTAACAATCCGGTTTGTGTAGAATTCCTATCCTTAGGTTCTTAGAGACTTACCCGGTGATGAGACCTTAGGAATGGACTAGTGGACCATGAGACCTACCCGGTAATTGATCCCAATCTAGAAACGCTAAATCCCAACATATCATAGTTACCCCGAGGAATGAATAGATAGCTTGAGTCTATGCCATAACCGGGACTTCCAAACTCTAGAATCCGCTTTGTTACTTCCATTCTCCTATCTTTTGTGTTAGTGTGTGTTTGTGTTGCTTGATTGTGTTCACATACTTGTGATCTTTGTTTGATCACCCAAAACCCTCCAAAAACATTGTGTTTTCCATTTTCTTTTTTCCTCATCTTATCTTAGTCTAGATTCACACTATCTTTGATCATCGAATGACTTAGTTTCACCTCAGTCCTTGTGTTCGACCTCGGAATACTTTCCTTTCTACAAAACGACCCGTACACTGCGGGTTTCGCTAGGTAGTTTAGGATTTAGTTCGAGTTATAAATTTAAAACCCATTTGCGCATCACGATCTTAGCGTAACAATCAACATTGTTTGTGTGTTTGTTATTGAGATTTCAGTGTTTTACCTTTTCTCTATTCTATACTTGATTATTGATTTCATTATGATGATTATTGGCTAAAACCCTTAAGCGATTCTAAGGTGAAGGGTTGATAGTTGTGGCATAGATGATGATAGATTGAACCAAAACCAATTGGACCCTGAGAGTTGCGAGAAACCTCGTCGTCGAGGCTTTCCACGACCTGTTCTTGAGTTCCACGGCAGTGGTTCTTCCAGATCTAACCGTAGTTTTCCTCTGTCGCACGTTCTTTGCTTTTACTTTGATCCAAAGTTAAAGATTTGCCCTAACCTAGCCTTGACTTACCTTTTTTAGGTAGTAGTGAGACTCAACATCCTCTACTTCGGTTTCGAGTGTCACAACCTTAACCATTTTGGATTATCTTTGATTCCCTTGGGTTTGGGCATGGGTATTTTAGAGTTTTATCTTATCTTTTGACCATCTTTATATTGCAGCCTCAAGAGCCTTTATAGAGAGAACCTTTGGGTGAGACATTTGGGATTGGAACTTCATCATACAATACCCTATCTTAGATATACCTTTGTAATCTCGACTATGTCCTTGCATCTTTAGAATATCTTGAATCGATTGCCACAATTGGATACCCAGATATTTAGAATCATTGTTTTCCCAATTTTCTAACAAAACATTCTTATTTATTGCATGGCAATTTGTGAACTGAATTTGTTCCCCCCAAATCCCTGAGTTCGACACTCTGGAAATCTTGCTTTACCACGCCGATCCGTACACTGCGGGTTCGCTTTGCTTATTTTCAATTTTTACAAATTTAAAAAGTAGTGACGCACACTTTAGAGTGAACAAGTTTTTGGCGCCGTTGCCTGGATTTGGTCTAGGTCAAATTCGGTTTTCGGTTGTCAGGCTTGGGAGCTTTTGCTCTTGCTATTTGATCTATCTATTTGAGTGATTTTGCAGATTTTTTAGGTATAACGTCATTTGAAGGATGGATTTTATGACAACCGGAACACCAACAACAATAATTGGAAGTAATGTGACTCTCCATTCCTTGGAGCTTGCTGAATACTTGATTCTCTATAGATTTTTTTGCTTTATCAATTTAAGTGATTTTGCAGATTACCTCGATTTGATCTATCTATTTGTGTGACTTGGGAGCAAGTGTGAGCATCATTCCGCTTGCTTTGTGTAGGAAGGTTGGTTTAGGTGAACCTAAACTGTTGAAGATGACGTTATATATGGCGGATCGATCCATAACTCAACCCATTGGAATCATTGAAGACGTCCCGGTTAAGCTCGGTAGATTCTATATCCCTATAGACTTTGTTGTGCTTGACATTCCTGCAGATTGTCCGGTCCCGGTCATACTCGGGACACCTGTTCTTGCAACTTCCGGCTGTATGGTTGATTGCAAGAACGCTAGATTGGCCTTCAATATTGGAGAAGAGAAGGTTGAATTTGTTCTCTCAACTTTGACAAAAGAACCAGCACTTGGAGAGGATATGTTCAACATCTATGATGAGGAGGCATCTAGAGAGGAAGTAAGTTCGATCTTGTTCAAAGATCAATTGCAAAAGGTTATAACCATGAGCATCATGGAAAGGGGAGAAGAAGAGGATTGCAACGCTGAGATTGATGCTTTGGAGAAGCTAGAAGAAGTGCAAGTTGAAGAGTTCGAGAAATTGTACGATGACTCGAAAAACGTCAAAAACCACGGTCAGTCGTGCTTTTCCACGGGCGTGGTTTCACCTATTCCACCCGTGGAAAGGTGTAACACCCCGAATCCGCGGGACTCGGGGCGCTACGGGTTGGGACCTCAAAATGGGTCCCGACCCTTAGCCTGACAACAATTTTACCGGATCTTTCAACATGGCACAAATAAAGGCAAAACCAAAATTCCTTTTAATGCAAATGATAAGAAACCCGAAGGAAAACAACAAAAGACTTCAGCCGATAATCAACACCAAAGATCAAAACGCCATACACACGGCATACCAACATAATAAACGAAGAATAAAACATAACCCGACTCCAACCAAAACCCACTCCTAAAATGTACGGAACCCCGGCTGCCCACTCTTCCGGATCTGTCGGCCGCTTTCCTAACCTGCAAGGCAATCTACAACAATCGGTATAAAACCGTTAGCTAATATTCGAAGCATTAGAATCAAGGTGAAAGGCACAAACACAAGTAAATAAACATAACACACAATTTACACCAAATCACACAAGTCCGGTTTATTATCTTTTTATTATTAAGTCGTATCCCGTTCTAATTCAACTTCTTTTGTGACACGAGAATCCTCCGAAACTTGCCTCGGTCCCTTCTTCCGGCAATGGAACGGTCGGATGCCTCCGACCGTCTAACTAGCACGGGCTAGTCGCCGAGATCCCCCTAGCTCTCACGGGGAGCCAGACAGTGATGTCACCGCCCGTTATCATACACTTGAGCCAAATAATATAAAGGTTGGTAATACTATTTCCGGTTTAGTTGTTATAAACAGTAACATAATAAACATACACCACCCAACACACAATAATGCTAATACAAAGAATACGAGCTAAGTAAGTCCGGAGACTTACCTTATCGCCACACACAACTCACAACACTCTCGCTTCCTTAGGGAGGAAGCTCATATCCTGCTCACAAGAAGATAACTATATCAACAACAACCCACTCACAATAGAAGTCTTAGACTTCTATACAAATGATCTACGCAAGACCATTTAACTCTCAAATCTAGGACCGCATCCTAGAATCCCCATGCTCACATCACACTCAACAAAAGCTAGAAGTCCTTAGACTTCTAGACTCTATGATCTCGCAAGATCATAACCCTACACGTACTAGGATAAACATGCCTAGTCCAAACAAACTCAACGGTAACAACACCATGTTAGGATACGTATATCCTAGCCCATAAACTCAATAACCATATGCTCCAATTCTCAAACCTCACAAGCCTCACAAAGTGACATCAACCCATTAAGTCATAAAACATTTCACAATCCTCAAACACTCACCTAAGGTCCTTAACCACTACTTGGTATTCACTCTAAGTTATGCTAGATCCAATCCTAGTATGATACTACTAAACATAACTAAATCGAGTAAGATCATAAGCTCGGTGGAGAGGGTACTCACGTGATGTCAAAAGACGGAAAACGATCTATGGACGTCGATATGGATTCGTTGGACCTTTATCGGGGCGCTTCCGAACCTAACATTAAATCTAACAAATTTAGCTTATATGCTAAATTTGAACGGAATAATTAATGTGTATAAAAATATAAGGAAAACCCCACTTTTAAAACCCAAGTTAAAACCGTAAATATATATTCCGGGTAAGTTGTATAACATCCTAAACTCAAGGTAAAACTCGTTTCAAAGCCAACGTTAAAACATATTTCCGGGCAAAATACACAATATTGAAATTTGGCCCTAAAACCGATATTAAAACTTAACCGAAATTAGTCCCACAATGCAACATAGATAACTTGCAAAATAGTTGGGTCACAAATTGCAATAAGAAGTTATTGCCAAACTATGTAATATGTTTCTGCAGGGTACAAAAGTTCATTTCAAAAGAATCGGGTTTCACAACAGCAATTATCCACCAATTGGGTACAAGATGCAAATAATTGAGAAGAGAGGGGCATATTTACAATTAACCCCAAACACCCTCTTCTTCGTTTCCTGTTGAACGCGACAGAGGGAAAAAAGAATGGGGAAAGGGATCCGGCGGCTCGCACAGGCGAAGGGAAGGTGACCGGTGTCGATGCAGGCGGAGGAAGGCGTGGCAGCGCACGGCGGTCCAAAGCTTGGTACGGGCGGCCTCCGGCGACAGGCGAGAAATAGAGAGAAGGGAAAGACGGGAGAAGCGGCTGCAGATCCGTCTCCGGTGGTGCGGCTTCTCCGTCGATCCTAAGATGCAACTGAGAGGAAGAACCGCCCAAGGCTGCTGCTTGCTTTGCTCAATCGACTGGCACAAGGGAAGAAGAGAGATTGATTTGCTGCAAAATAAACAAACAGAGGAAGAGAAGGGAAAGGGGGAGATGAATCTCACCAGGCCGGCGTCTCCGGCGGCTGAAGCGCGACGCTCCGGTGGGATTAGGCGGCAGCGGTTCGCCTCCACAGATGCGAGAGAGAGAAGGTACGAGGAAGAGATTGAGACTGCGTGGGAGAGAAGTGAGATGAAGGAGATATTACAGAGAGGGAGATTGCAGAGAGATGGAAGGGTAAAGTGTGAGGGAAGGTGAGAGAGTAGGTAACAGAGGAGGAGGACGAGTGGTCACTGCAACGAGGTGCGAGGGGTCGGCTGTGCAGAGAGCGAGAAGTCGGGTGTGGAGTGGTGAGCGAGGGGTCACTGCACAAGATTAGAAGGGAGGAGTCAGGAGGGATCCAAAGGTCGGGTAGCTGAGGGGGCTGCCAGACTACTCATCCGCAAGAAAAAAAAAAGGAAAAAGGAATAGGGGAAGAAAATAAATAATAGAGGGATAGGATAGACTCGATTCAAACATTCGGAACGGGATTTCCGCTTCGGACAACTTTCCAACTTTTCTTTGAAATTAAACCAAAACCAAAAATATATATATATATATATATATATATATATATATATATATATATATATATATATATATATATATATATATGTATATAAAAAACTCGGAAGGCTTATTTACGTCGTAAAATACTTTAATAAAAATATATAAGCCATAAAAATATCGATAAACGCCGCAAAAAAAAATAAATATCACAAACACGCCTAAAATTAGAGCGTTACAAAAGGTATGTCGAGAGCAAAGATTTAATTGATATGCAAAACCACGGCCCCCAAGACACCTTCCACGGCCGTGGAAGTAACAGTGGCACCATGACATTGGAAAATGCTGAGGATCATTCCGTTCTTTCTACAAACATTCTTGATTCTTCTTCCACCACTTCCACACCCTTGGAGACTTCCAAGGAGACATTGGGCAGCCCTCACAACGCTAAAAAGGCATCAACAACCTTGGAGTTGAAGCCACTTCCCGCACATCTAAGGTATGCATTTCTTGGAACTAATTCTACATTTCCCGTCATTGTTAGTTCCTATCTAAGTGAATATGAGCATGAAAAGCTTATGAATGTTTTGAGGAAACATATGAAAGCATTAGGCTACACCATAGAGGATCTTGTAGGAATTAAACCATCTTTATGTATCCACAAGATTCTAATGGAAGAGGATTATAAGCCTTCACGTCAACCTCAACAACGGTTGAATCCGATCATGAAAGAGGTCATGAAGAAGGAGATCCTTAAATTGCTTGACACAAATATCATATTCCCAATCTCCGATAGTACATGGGTGAGCCATGTTCAAGTTGTCCCGAAGAAGGGAGGAATGACCGTTGTAGCTAACAAGAACAACGAACTCGTTCCAACAAGAACCGTGACAGGATGGAGGATGTGCATCGACTATCGCAAGCTGAACAACGCGACGAGGAAGGATCACTTCCCGCTGCCCTTCATTGACCAAATGCTTGAGAGGTTAGCACAACACACCTACTTTTTCTATCTTGACGGTTATAGTGGTTTCTTTCAGATTCCGATTCATCCGGACGATCAAGAAAAGACCACATTCACATGCCCATGGGGTACGTTCGCTTATAGAAGGATGTCATTCGGACTTTGCAAAGCTCCAGCCATCTTTCAAAGGTGTATGATGGCCATCTTTTCAGAATACATTGAGAAAATCATGGAGGTTTTTATGGATGATCTAGAGACACGCTTCGGTGAGCACGATGATGAGCGTCGCGAAAACACGAAGATCCTCCGCGATGTTTACCGGCAGCAATTTGGGCGTCCATTCGACCCCAACTTCTCCCCCTAACCACCACCGCCTCCTATGGAGTGAGATGATTTGCATGGTTCGAGCTACACCACCACCTTCGTGAGTTTTCTTAGTTCTTTTTCTTTTCTTTTATCATACATTGAGGACAATGTGTATTCTAAATATGGGGTGGCGTATGACTCTCGTTGATGTAATAACTCGATACATTTGCTTCGCTTTATCCATGAACACTTGCATCTTTATTTTCATTGTCACACGTTTCCTTACTACATTGCATTTTTAAGCTTTGAAAAACCCATAAATATTTCAAAAATTTTGAATATTATTGTGCTTCTAGGATTGGAAATGAACTCTATGATGATTCTACTTGTGGATTGAATTTTTTATGACATCCATGTGCTTGATTCGAGTTATGAATTGTGAAGGAATTGAATGAATTGTTTGATCTTCTAGCAAGTTTCATAATGTGAAGGTTTTTGTTTAAATCATATTGAGGAATGAAGGTTGAAATCACATTATAATTTCTTGCGCTTTTTTTTGAAATGATTAAGGAACCTCGATTTTTCTTGCTTCTTCTTAGTTCATCCAGTCTCTCAATGAAATTTTTGCCTCCTTTACCTATCCGGGAATTGGGAAGAGTATGATTTTGACATGTTTGATGTGGGAGGGCCATGAAAGAAAATTGTGCATTCAAAGTATAGAAAATAGGTTTGGGGAAGTCAATCATGATGATAATTAACTCGGCACCATTCACATAGCCGGGTGTTTGTGTCTTGCCAAAGTCGGATTGAGCGATATTCCTAACGGATTATGGTATGTGCATCAAGGGTTTGAGGCAGCTCAAAATTAAGAAACGCCAATCTCCTATGCTTCGGTTTTTGTGCACCGATGTCCATACTTCCAAAAGTAAAGTCGAAAAAGAATTTTGTGCTAAAAAGGGAGAGCAAAGTCTCAATGGTTGTTGATTCAAGTTGCAAAAAGAAAAGAGTTTGTGTTGTTCCTTTTTTCCGGATTTCTACACCACATACCTTATATGCATCCCACCTATTCACGTTTCTTGACCTTTGCTTGAAAGTCCTTAAGATCTTTGGGTTGTTCTTTGGCTTGGTGATCTAAATTGGAGTTTCACAAGATTGATTTTGACATTGCTTTGGGTTATGATGTTTGTCTTGAAGCTTTTACAATATATGATGTTTCCTTTGCTTGACATGGTTTGGTTTATGTACATAAAAGTTTTTGAAGAGACATGAAGCAAGATTTGAGGGTGATCTATTGATTAGAAGCACAATACCAAAAAGTTTTCTTCTACCTTGTTCTCCATTCATATATCATTCTACCTTATGTTCTAGCTTTTGAAAAACTTGCTTGAGGACAAGCAAGAGGCAAGTATGGGGTATTTTGATAGCATGAAATATGACGATGTTTTAGGCACATGTTTTGGTTATTTTCCCCTTCTTTTGTGTATATGGATATGAGTTTGAAGCATTTATGAGCACATTCACTTATTATGTTGGTATATAGATCTACACAAGCTTTGTTGTGTTTATAGGTGAATAAAGGCTTGAATTGGAGCATAAATGGAGTATGTAGGAGTATTTGATCATTCTAGGCATCAAGAGGATGCATTGGAATAGCTAAGGAAGGAGCATGATTAGAAAGCTTTACAAAACAAAGGCTTTTACGAAGGATTTAGAGTTTCCACGGCCAAATACAAAGAGACCACGGCCATGGTTTTGGGATTTAATTTAATTAGGACCGTGGAAAAGTATGTCGAGAGCAAGGAAGTAGTTCCACGGGCGTGGAAATTTACTCTTGGCCGTGGTTCTTCTAACGGTTGCCACGTGTCATGTTTGTCACGTCAACAGTGGTTATGGGCTTTTGTTACCCTACTTTTCTCCTATAAGAAGGCTGACGAAAGGAGGAAAACGGACGGCTTGCATCCAACAACATTTCGCAGCATCTTGAGAGAGATTTCGAGAAGATTTCATTGCTTGAAGGGAAGATTTGGAGAAGTACGCATTTGAAGATCGCGTACTCGGAAAAGATCTTAGGGTTTCATCTTAAAGGAGGATTGACATCCCGTTCTCCTTTGTTCCTTGAGATTTGTGAGAGATTCTTACTCTATTCCGCATACATTGAACGTAAGTTACAATTTTGTGTTTGATTAATATTGGTTGTGTGTTTGTTATTGAGATTTCAAGGTTTTACCTTTTTCTCTATTCTATACTTGATTATTGATTTCATTATGATTATTGTTGGCTAAAACCCTTAAGAGATTCTAAGGTGAAGGGTTGATAGTTGTGGCATAGATGATGATAGATTGAACCAAAACAGATTGGACCCTGAGAGTTGCGAGAAACCTCGTCGTCGAGGCTTTCCACGGCCTGTTCTTGAGTTCCACGGCCGTGGTTCTTCAAGGTCTGACCGTGGATTTCCTCTGTCGTACGTTCTTTTATTTTACTTTGATCCAAAGTTAAAGATTTGTCCTAACCTAGCCTTGGCTTAACTTTTCTAGGTAGTAGTGAGACTCAACATCCTCTACTTCGGTTTCGAGTGTCACAACCTTAACCGTTTTGGTTTATATTTGATTCCCTTGGGTTTGGGCATGGGTGTTTGAGAGTTTTATCTTATCTTTCAACCATCTTTATATTGCAGCCTCAACAACCTTTATAGAGAGAACCTTTGGGTGAGACATTTGGGATTAGAACTTCATCGTACAATACCCTATCTTAGATATACCTTTGCAATCTCGACTATGTCCTTACATCTTTAGAATATCTTGAATCCATTGCCACAATTGGATATCCAGATCTTTAGAATCGTTGTTTTCCCAATTTTCATACAAAAGCTTCTTATTTATTGCTTGACAATTTGTGAACTGAATTTGTTCCCCCCCAAATCTCTGAGTTTGATACTCTGGAATTCTTGCTTTACTACGCCGATCCGTACACTGCGACTTCACTTTGCTTAATTTCAGTTTTTACAAATTTAAAACTAGTGACACATATTTTAGAGCGAACAAAGTCCTTAATCAACCCTATCCATCACTTTTGGCGGATATTCAACTCTTGCTGAGCGTATATATACATCAAATCCTTATCGCCCGATCAAGGTTGGCATCTCGCTCCATAAAAATACTAACATCCTCATAAGCACAAGTATTAAGCGGATAGCTCGCGACCTTTATAGGTCATCCTCTCATACGCCCAAAATTGTCTAACACATACATGCAAAACCTCTCTTGTTACTTCAACTGCATACCAAGCCCCGCTTGGATGCATCCCTATTTGTCGCCAAGTCGACAAGGCTCTTATTTATAAAATAATTCGAAGCAGAGGCTAATAACCTTTTCAGCTTTTCAAAGCTCCACGGACACGGCTCGGACCATACGATTCTAGTACACCTCCTCGGAAAGGAAGGGCGTTAGAAACATTCCGCAACTGGGCAGTTATAGCCCACCAATTTAAAAGCTCCCTACCTCCCCAACATTCTTTGGAGGTAGCACCGAAAATACCACCTTGGTCTTCGTCGGATGTACTTCATCCCTCTTGATAACACGATTTATGACTTAGGTTTAGGTAATCATTTAGATAGATCCATCACTCATTCATGCACGGTTTAGCACAAATTCGCGACGTTTGCACTCAAATCACGTATTTTGTCGAGATAGACGTCTACACGGACTTGTGCGTTGCTTTGTAGGTGTTTCGGGAGTCTTTCGGACATTAATCGATACATTAGAGGGCCAAGCCTCATGATGGTCCACATCCAAAGCTTTGGAGGAGCATAATTGGAGCAACAAAGGACACAAAGACCACTATTGGTGCAAGCAATGGATCAACTCATGGCTAAACGAGCATAGCATGTTTCTGCTGAAGAAAATCGACCCAGTGGACAAAAATCGTCCGATTTAGCTGCTAGCTGGTCCAATTTTCTTCAGCAGAAACATGCTATGCTCGTTTAGCCATGAGTTGATCCATTGCTTGCACCAATAGTGGTCTTTGTGTCCTTTGTTGCTCCAATTATGCTCCTCCAAAGCTTTGGATGTGGACCATCATGAGGCTTGGCCCTCTAATGTATCGATTAATGTCCGAAAGACTCCCGAAACACCTACAAAGCAACGCACAAGTCCGTGTAGACGTCTATCTCGACAAAATACGTGATTTGAGTGCAAACGTCGCGAATTTGTGCTAAACCGTGCATGAATGAGTGATGGATCTATCTAAATGATTACCTAAACCTAAGTCATAAATCGTGTTATCAAAAATACCCCATACTTAAGATTTGCTCGTCCCCGAGCAAATTCCCAACTATAGGCTAAGAGATGACATGATTTATGTATGCAGAAAAATGGCAAAATCTTTTTGGAGTTGTGCTTCTAACATTGGATCACCTTCATAGTCATGTTTCATGGTAATGGACAAGCAATTACACATCAAATAAATGAAAGCATGGAAAGACTATTACACTTAACTTGATAGCATGCAATGAAATGTAAAGATGAAGAAGTCAAGATGATCATGAGTATATCCAATCTAAATCACTTAGTCTTACACACATGCAAGTAGGTCAAAAGGACTTGTGAAATAGAAGGCCAAGAAACGTTGTGATTAGGTGGGAATTTTCTAGGCTATGTGATGCTAATCCGGGAAAGGAACTAAACAACCACAACTTCATACTTCTTATCAACTTCCCTCAAGTGTATATTTTTCTTCATTTTCTTTTCTTTCTTTTATTTTTGAGACAATGGCATTGGTGTGCAAAAGCCGAAACCTCGGTGATTAGCCATTCTCGGGCTTTTTCTATTTTTTCGAGATGCATCCACACCGGGCACACATACCAAAGCTCGTTAGGACTATTGGTTTATTTGACTTTGGCAAGGCACCAACACCCGATTATGTGAAGTGTACCGAGTTACTTGTCATTTAAGCCAATGTCCCAAAGCCTATATTTTTGGCTACACTTTCACAACAATTTCAGTACTTCATTCATGACATTCTTTTCATCAACAATTTCACCCCACACTTGCTTTTCACACACTTCAACACACTAGCATGCTCCTAGTCCCGGATGGGTCAAAAGAGGTCAAATTTATCTCAATTGAGGTGCTCAAGCAACATGATCAAGATGAGAAGTAGAGAAAGATGAATTGCCTTAATCACTCCTAATTGATGTGCAAGAACTAGCATGCAATTTCGACTTTCAATACTCAATTCAATCAAGGCAAACATTCATGATCACAATTCATTCATGGTATTCAAGAGAAGTACTTCAAGTCCACATATACATTCATAAATTTAACACATAAGGCCATCCATAGCCAATCCACAAGACAAGATTCATCATTAGGGTCATATCCAAGCTTTAGAAGCACTAAAATTTTTAAAATTTTCTGATTTTTTTTTTTGGATTTTTCGAAATATATATGTACAATGCAAGACATAATGAAACATGTGACAAAATTAAACTATCCTAGATGCTAATCATGCAAGTGATCATGAAAACCCCACCCCATACTTAGAAACACATTGTCCCTAATGTGTAAACTAAATAAAGAAGTGAAAGAGAGTCCTCACAATGTAAGATTGGTGATGCTTTGGTATTTCGGTTCTCATTGGATGATGATGGTGGATGATCGATCAAGGATGGTAGAGAGCTCTTGATGTTCGTTATGGTGTCGGAACCCGCGCTTGGTGCCGCAAGCCGTCCAAGTTCCACGTACGCTCCACCCATGCTTGATTGGAGATCATCACTTTTCTTTACAGAGGAAAAATCGGCCAAGTAACCCAGGAAAATCGGCCGATTTTGTGCATGAACAGTCCGATTTCCTGGGTGCGTTCTTCCTTGTCCATGTGCTCGGATCTTGCTTCTTCAACCATTCCATGAGGCCTTCACATGACCTCCAACATCTCATAACTCATGACAATCAACAAGATCTAGCACCCAAAAATACAAAAGAAGAACAAAGCACACCAAGAGTGAGATTAAACAAAAGCAAGAAAAAGAAAGGGAAAAACATGTACCAATGGGTTGCCTCCCATTAAGCGCTTCTTTAAGGTCATTAGCTTGACCAAATTCAGGAGTGTTTCAATCAAGGTGAAGCGGGGCAATCACTTCCACCGGGGCTTCCGGGATGTACTTCTTCAATCTATGCCCATTCACTTTGAAGTCACCACAATGATCTCCTCCTATCTCTACCGCTCCATGAGGAAAGATCTTCTTCACCACATATGGCCCGGTCCATCTTGATTTGAGCTTTCCGGGGAAGAGCCGCAGCCTCGAGTTGAAGAGAAGGACAAGGTCGCCTTCACTCAACTCCTTTGGAAGGAGGCGCTTGTCATGCCACCTTTTGGTCCGCTCCTTGTAAATCCGGGCATTCTCATAAGCATCCAACCGGATCTCCTCAAGGGCGTTCATGTCTAGCAACCGCTTCTCTCCCGCCTCCTTGAGGTCAAAATTTAGCCACTTAATGGCCCAATAAGCTCTATGCTCCATCTCTACCGGAAGGTGGCAAGACTTTCCATAGACCAACTTGTAAGGAGTGGTGCCAATTGGTGTTTTGAAGGCGGTCCTATATGCCCACAAGGCATCATCAAGCTTCATAGCCCAATCCTTTCTCGTTCTTGAGACCGTCTTCTCGAGAATGGCCTTGATCTCCCGGTTGGAGATCTCCACTTGGCCACTAGTTTGGGGATGGTAAGGTGTTGCCACCTTATGAGTCACCCCATACTTAGCCAAAAGTGCTCCAAAATTTCTATTGGTGAAGTGCTTCCCTCCATCGCTTATGATCACCCTAGGTGTTCCGAACCTAGGAAAGATCACTCGGTTGAAAAACCGCACCACAACCTTGGCATCATTTGTAGGAGAGGCGATTGCCTCCACCCATCTTGAAACATAGTCAACCGCCAATAGGATGTAGAGGCTGCCACATGAAGAGGGGAAAGGTCCCATGAAGTCCACACCCCATACATCAAATATTTCTACCTCTTGGATGTTGTTCAAGGGCATCTCATTCCTCCTTGAGATGTTGCCCGTCCTTTGGCAAGCATCACAAGCTACCACAAAGCCTTGCACGTCTTTGAACAAACTTGGCCAAAAGAAACCCGATTGTAGCACCTTCGCACATGTCTTGTGTGCGCTAGCATGCCCTCCACATGGCAAGGAATGACAATGGCGGATCACACTCTCCACCTCATCCTCCGGTATGCATCTCCTAAACATCCCATCCGGCCCTCTTTTGAACAAAAGTGGCTCGCTCCAATAGTAATGTCTCACATCCTTGAAGAACTTCTTCCTTTGGGCATATGTCAAACCGGGAGGCACTTCCTCACACACCAAGTAGTTTACAATGTCGGCATACCATGGCTCACTTCCTCTAGACACTTGGAACAAGCATTCCTCCACCATTTGCAATTGCTCATCCCGGAATGAGTCATCAATCGGGATGTCATCTCTCTCAATCTCTAAAGGTGGGAGTCTACTAAGGTGATCCGCCATGGAGTTCTCGGATCCCTTCTTATACCGGATTTCCAAATCAAACTCTTGAAGAAGAAGGATCCACCGAATCAACCTAGGCTTGGCATCCTTCTTGGTAAGTAGATAACGGATCGCGGCATGATCCGTATAGACTATGACCTTTGCTCCAACAAGATATGAGCGGAACTTCTCAAAAGCATACACCACCGCTAGCAACTCTTTCTCGGTTGTGGCATAGTTGAGTTGGGTATCATCTAGCGTCTTGCTAGCATAATAAATGGCATGAGTGCGCCCATCTTTCCTTTGCCCCAAGACAGCCCCAACGGCTACATCGCTTGCATCACACATGATCTCAAACGGTAGGCTCCAATCCGGAGGTTGCATGATAGGTGCGGAGATCAAAGCGTTCTTCAACCTACAAAAAGCCTCAAGGCAATCTTTGGAGAAAACAAATTCAACATCTTTCATTAGTAGGTTAGTAAGGGGCTTAGAAATTTTAGAGAAGTCTTGAATAAACCTCCGGTAAAAACCGGCATGCCCTAAGAAACTCCTTACCCCTTTCACCGAGGTAGGTGGTGACAACTTCTCTATAGTTTCAATCTTGGCCCTATCAACCTCAATGCCACGGTTAGACACCAAGTGTCCTAACACAATACCTTCACTTACCATGAAGTGGCATTTTTCCCAATTTAAGACAAGATTTGTCTCCTCACATCTTTGCAATACTAAGGACAAGTTAGCCAAGCAATCATCGAAAGAAGAACCATAAACAGAGAAATCATCCATGAACACTTCCATGATATTTTCAATGTATTCCGAAAAAATAGCCATCATACACCTTTGGAAGGTGGCGGGTGCATTACACAACCCAAATGGCATTCTCCTATATGCAAAAGTACCCCATGGACATGTAAAGGTGGTTTTCTCTTGGTCATCGGGGTGGATAGGGATTTGGAAGAATCCACTATAGCCATCTAGGTAACAAAAATGGGAATGTTGAGCTAACCTCTCTAGCATTTGGTCAATGAAAGGGAGAGGGAAGTGATCTTTCCTAGAGGCCATGTTAAGCTTTCTATAATCAATACACATCCTCCATCCCGTAACCGTCCTAGTCGGGATTAGTTCATTGTTCTCATTGGTTACTACGGTCATCCCACCCTTCTTAGGTACTACATGAACGGGACTAACCCACTTACTATCCGAGATAGGGTAGATAATTCCCGCATCTAGCAACTTAATGATTTCCTTTTTGACTACCTCTTTCATTATGGGGTTCAATCTTCTTTGATGTTCAATAGAGGGTTTATGATTATCTTCCATCATTATCCTATGCATGCACAAAGAGGGCTTGATGCCAACAAGATCATCAATGGTGTATCCTATTGCCTTTCTATGCAGTTTCAATTCATTCAACAATCTATTAAGTTCATCATCATTCAAAGATGCATTCACAATCACCGGATAAGTAGAATTTGAACCAAGGAAAGCATACTTTAAATGAGAAGGAAGAGGTTTGAGATCAAGTTGAGGAGGACCTTTTTCGGTTGGAGACGATCCGTACAATATAGGTTGAGATGATTGCAAAGCCATGGAAGCCTCCTTGAAGTCCCTTGATGATTGCTCACACTCAAGTGGTTGGTGCTGAAAAGACTCAGGAAAATCGACCCAGGAAGAAAAATCGGACGATTTTTCTGAGGGGGGGTCGATCTGAGTTTCTGTTTTGGCAAAACTGGCTGAAATTTCAGCATAAGTACAAAAATCGGCCGATTTTTGCCCTTCAGTCCGATTTTTCTAGCAGTTTTCCTCTTCTTCTAGCACTTCAAACCCAACACTTGGTAGCTCGTCCAATGCATTCAAGGCCTTGATTACTTCATTGCTACTCTCCTCAATTCCTTCTTCCATCAAGCTTGAGCTAAGAACTCTCTCAAGCGGGTCCTTAAGCAAGATTGAGCTCACAACCTCTCTAGACTCCTCTTCTTCAACTATGTTGAATATATCCTCATCAAGGGTTGGCCCTTTCATCATTGTTGATAGCTTGAACTTGATGTTTTCTTCTCCAATGTTGAAGGAGAGAGTCCCATTCTTGCAATCCACTAGACATCCGGAAGTAGCTAGGAAAGGTCTCCCTAAGATGATAGGAACCGGATAGTCCGCCGGGATATCCAAGACAACGAAGTCTATGGGCACATAGAACTTCCCTAATTGCACCGGGATGTCTTCCAAGATCCCAACCGGATGAGTGATTGAGCGGTCCGCCATGTAAAGGGTCATCTTGACCGGCTTTGGCTCTCCTAGCCCAACCTTGTTGCAAAGTGCTAGCGGGATGATGCTTACACTTGCCCCAAGATCACATAGGGCATCATACTTCACTTCTCCTACTCCGATTGGCACACAAAAGGATCCCGGATCCCTTAGCTTGGGAGGCATCTCCTCCTTCATCGTTTGAATCAACTCCGAGGATCTCTTAGTCATCCTTATCTCACCATACTCCTCCAACTTCCTTTTGTTGGAGAGTATTTCCTTTAAGAACTTGCCATATGCCGGCATACCTAAGATAGCATCCATGAACGGAATGTTAATATGCAATTTAGACATTAGTTCAAGGAACTTACCAAAATGATTGTCCAAGCGAGCTCTTGCTCGTGATTGAGGGAACGGTAGTGGTGGCTTGTATGGAGGCGGTGCCACATAGGTTGGCTCTACATCTTTGCTCTTGCCTCCATCTCCTTGCAAAGTCTCTTCTTCATTCACCACTTGCTTCCCTTTAGCATTCTCCTTGGGCAAAGGGTCCTTCATGCTTAACCCACTTCTTGTCGTAATAGCCAACACTTGGCCTCTTGGGTTTTCTTCGGTTCTTCCGGAAAGCTTTCCCGGATCTCTATGTGCTTCACCCGCCTTTTGGAAAACTTGTGCTTCCAAAACCTTTTGAGCCTTTGAGATAGAAGTCACCGTGCTCTCAAGACCACTCAACCTTCCAAGCAATTGCTCAAACATCATTTCGGTTCTATCTTTTGGAGGTTGAGTAAATCCGGGTGGAGGTTCTTGTGAAGCTCTTGGTGGTGGAGTTGTGCTTGTAGAAGCGGGAGGGTTCAAGGCTCCATCCGGGTTAGAGTAAGAAAACCCGGGATGGTTATGGTTGGGCCGGTAATTGTTGAATTGTCGGTTGTTGTTGAAGTTCCTTGGGCCTTGGTAGTTGTTGTAGTTGCCCCTTCCCATATAGTTCACATCCTCCTCCTTGGAAGACAAGTTAGCTTGTGGAATCACTTGAGGGGTTGCTTGGTTCTTCAAGGTTGTAGCACACAACTCCCTCAAGGACTTTAGCTCGTTGTTGATGGCGTCGAGCTTGAAGTTGCTCATGGTGACCTCACTCACCTCATATGCTCCCGCCTTTCTCCCTTCACTCTTCCTATGGGAGTATTTCTCAATCACTAGAGCTTGCTTCTCCACAAACTCCCAAGCATCATCCACATGCTTCTCCATGAAAGTCCCACCGGAAAGGGATTGAAGCTTGAATTGGCTATCTTCATCAAGTCCCTTGAAGTAGATCTCCAATAGCTCAATTTTCGGTATGCCATGGTGTGGACAATCTAGGAGAAGGTCTTTGAATCTCTCCCAAGATTTGAACAAACTCTCTCTATCCTTCATCACAAAGGCATTGATCTTCCCTCTCAATTTTGTAGTCTTGGATTGAAGAACTAATTGCAAGGATTGTTAAGAACGTTTTGAATCTTCATTTAAGAGTTTGTAAGTCTTGCTACAACTTGGATTTTGTTGAGATTTATTGGTTTGCTTGCTTATCTTTCATTATCCATCTATGAACACCATGTATGCTTGTTTGATGATTTCGGATCTTGATATGCATATTATTGGCTAGTTTATTGTGATTCTAGAGTGATGGATTGATGGTTATGGCTTGGGTGATGATAGGATGGACTTATATGTTAGTTTAGGATGATTTGTATGCACGAAACCCATTCCAGAGACAAAAATCGACCTGTTCTTCATCTAGATCGTCCGATTTTTGTATGATCCACCCGATTTTCTTTCTCTGTTGCTCTTTAATTGATGAATCTGCATGCTAGGGTCTTTGTTTGTTAAATCCTAGTGTTTGTCAAGCCTAATTTAGCTTAGTATCACCTAATGCTACCAATCTAAGTGAGGAAAGAGATCTACCCGATGATTTCCGACCTTAGACACCTAAGATGATGAACGCTAGGTAGTAGTGAGCCTCATAAGCCGCTATTGGATCGAGTGTGCTAGGATTATTGCTTGAGATCTCCCTATTCCGAGACTTACCCGGTAAGGAGAGGGTTACCCTTAAGTAGCATCTAGTTTGTGCGGAATTCCTTACTCTAACCTCTTGAGACCTACCCGGTAATAGGAGTTTGATGCGGGATTAGTGAAGTGAGAGACTTACCCGGTAATCGCTTCCATTAGTGAACATTCTTTCCCAAACACCGCACCTTGTCCTTAGAATCCTTAGAACCTTGAGCCCAATGCCATAACCGGAAATCTTGACCTCTAGAATCTACTTTTCTCTCTTGATCATATACTTGTGCTTTGTGTTACTTGTTCGATTGCTAGCTTGAGTTGTTAGTTGTTTCATTTCCTTGCTTGACTTGTGTTCTTGTTTGATCACCATAAAAACCAACAAAAACATAGCGTTTTCCAAATTTCTTTGTTCCTCATCTTATCTTAGTCTAGATTCACACTACCTTTGATCATTGCTTGACTCGATTTCACCTTAGTCTTTGTGTTCGACCTCGGAATACTTACCTTTCTACAAACGTCCCGTACACTGCGGGTTCGCTAGGTAGTTTAGGATTTAGTTCGAGTTTATAAATGTAAAGCTTTTTGTGCTATTTCCTAGCGTAACACCTCTCGTTTTCACTACATGTCCCAGGAAGTCACTTTAGACGTCCTAACTCCCACTTAGATGACTTTGCTCATTATCTTATCCCGCATAACTTGTAATATTGTCGTCCCGTGTCAAGCTTGTTCCTCTTGTTAGCATGAAATATGACGATATTTTAGGCACTTGTTTTTCCCTCTTTATAGTGTTCTTAGATATGTGTTTGAAGCAATTGTGAGCTAGTTCACCCACTTTGTCGATATAGAGATCTACACTAGCTTCTTTGTGTTTTTAGGTGAATAAAGCTTGGATTGGAGCAAATAAGGAAGGAAAGGAGTGTTTGATCACATTTGATGGCAAGGAGATGCATTAGAAAGGCTAAGGAAGGAGCATGGATGGAAGATTGCATGAAACAAAGGCAAAGAAAGAGGAAAAGAAGGTCCACACCCTGAATTACGGTCGTGGAGAAGGAAATTGACCTCCACGCCCTAAACCACAGCCGTGGATTTGGCAACATGAACGTGGACTTGAGTTTGGAGCACTCCAGAAAGTTACACGGTCGAAATTACGGTCGTGGAAATACTATGGCACCGTAATCTGGTTCCACGCCCTAAACCACGGTCGTGGAAAGTTGTACTTGGCCGTGATTTCGGTGATTCTGTGACGTGTCATATTTTGCCACGTCAGCCACGTCATTGGGCTTTCTCGTAACCCTACATCGCCTTATAAAAAGGCTAGAGAAGAGAGTTTTCGGCACGCTCGCTTACGCTCACTTACCGTCGCTTACTTTCACGTACATTTAGCCGTCGCTGGGAGATTCGCTTGAAGATTCGTGAAGGACGTACTTTTCGGAAATTGTGTACTTTGTGAGATATTCTAGGGTTTTAATTCGAGAACGGATTGACATCCCGTTCTTTGTGACTTCTCTAGATCTTTGTGAGGTTTCTATTCCTATTCTTCTAGATTCATAAACATATTACCTTTGTGTTTGGATTCCGAGATTGGCTTTGAGTTTTATTTGAGCTTTCGAGGGTTTTCATCTTTTATTCTTCTTAATTTGATTACTGATATAATCACAATGATTGTTGGCTAAAACCCTTTAGCAATTCTAAGGTGAAGGGTTCATAGTTGTGGCTTAGATGATGATAGATCGATCGTAGTTTGATTGGACCCTGAGAGTGTGAGAAATATCGTTGACACCCTAAATCACGGTCTGTTCTTGAGTTCCACGGTCGTGGTTTTCAAGATCTAGCCGTGATTTCCCCTGGTTTACAAACTTTGCTTTTGCTTTATTCCAAAGTTAAAGATTTACTTTAACCTAGCCTTGGCTTGCCTTTTTTAGGTAGTAGTGAGACTCAACATCCTCTATTTCGGTTCCGAGTGTCACAACCTTAACCGTTTGAGTTTATCTTGATCCTTTGGGTTTGGACTGGGGTATTTGAGATTAATTCTTACCTTTAGATCCTTTCTATACTACAGCCTCAACAACCTTTATAGAGAGAGTCTTTGGGTTAGACATATAAGGTTTTGGAACTTCATCGTACATCACCTTACTTTAGTATACTTTTGCAATTCTCAACTCTGTCCTTATATCTATAGTATATCTTGAATCGATTGCCACAATTTGATACTTGGATATTTAGGGTTGCTGTTTTCCCCAATATTTGCAAAGCTTCTACACTTTTCATTGCTCGATTACTTGAAACTGGTTTTGTTTCACCAATTCCCTGAGTTCGATACTCTAGAATACTTGCTAATCTACGCCGATCCGTACACTGCGGGTTCGCTTGCTCTTATTCTAGTTTTATAAATTTAAAACTTATTTGCACGCACGCTTTTGGCGAACAAGTTTTTGGCGCCGTTGCCGGGGAATTGGTCAAGACCATTTCTGGTTCTCGGTTGTCGAGTTTGGGAGCTTTTTCTCTTGTTATTTGATATCTTTTTGTGAGTGCTTTTTGCAGGTTCTTTAGGTATATGCGAAAGACTAGATCTACCAAAGATCTAGTTCCTTTCGATCAAAACTTGAGAGAACCTTAAGAAGAAAGTTGAAAGAGAAAAAAATGGTTGAAAATAATGAAAGAAACATCCAAGCTGAGTTGGATGAAGCTCAACGTCAACTCAAGTTGAGTGAGAAAGCTCATGTGGACGCTGAAACGAGTCATCAATTCCAAATTGATGAACTCAAAGCTATGATGTTGGACATGAAGTTGGAGCTGAATGATGCTAAGAAGAAGAAGAAGGTCAAGAAACCAACTAAGTCCATTAGAGATGATTCATCCGATTATGAAGATCCGGACATGCCGGAACTTGAAGAAATTGATCCGGTGATTCATCCCGTTCGTAACAACCCAAGACCACCGGTTGTTCCTACCATTCTAGTTGGAGATGTGAGAGTTGCTAATGGAGTGGATGAACCCCGAACTCTGGGGCAAAGGATGGATCCAATTCAGCAACCACGCCGTCTAGGTGTGAATTTCGGAGCTGAGGACATCTAGGAATTCAGCTTTAGCCCGCAAGTTATTACCATGGTTCGCCAAAGTCAATTTGGTGGAACTAGTGTTGAATCTCCACACCAACATTTACAGAATTTTGAGATTTTAATGGAAACATTGAAGCCGAAAAGGGCTACTAACAATAACTATAAAATCAAGCCGTTTCTCTTTTCTTTGAAGGATAAAGCATTGGCTTGGTATCAAGCTCTTCCAGCTGCAAAGCTGGCCACATGGGAGGATCTATCTTCGGAGTTCCTCACCAAGTTCTTTCTGCCATCCAAAACGGCGAAGTTGAGAGGTAAGATTAATGCATTTTCTATGAAAACTAACGAAAGTTTGTTTTAATCATGGGAAAGGTTTCAGGTTCTCTTATTGGATTGCCCACACTATGACATTTCAAAGCTTGAGTTGCTAGAGATTTACTACAAGGGGTTAGATGTGGACACACAATTCAACCTCCAATCTCTCTCTTGTGGTACATTCATGGACATGAGAGAAGATGATGCTTGGGACTTCATTTAGAAGCAAGCCCAAGTGATAGAGAAGTATTCCCACCGGAAGATTGAGCCGGGAGTGAAGCTAACACAAGCTGCACAAACTCAGATCTTTTCCCTCAATACCGAAATCAAGGAGTTGAAGTAAATCATTAGAGCTGGCCTGCAACAACCGAAGGAGCAAGATGTTGGCTACTTAGGCAACAACAACAACCACCAAGGGAACCGGAACAACAACCGAAACAACAATTGGAACAACAATAATTGGAATAACAATAACAGCCAAAATTCCAACAACAATTGGCGTTCCAACCAACAATAACAAAATTCCGGTAATCCCTATGCAAATTCTGGAAATTCACTAAAATCTCCCTCTTCCTCTACCCCTTTGAAAAGTCAAGAGCAAACATGAAATGGTTCAAACAATAAGGAGAAGGAGAAGCCCGATCCTATGTTGGAGATAATTTTAGGAAAGTGTTAGCATGAAATATTGTGATATTTTAGGCACGTTTTCTAAGTGTATTTGATTCATATTGATACTCATTGATTGTGCATTGATGCATTTGTGAGCTAGTTTATCTATAATGTCGATATAGAGATCTACACAAGCTTTATGTTGATTATAGGTGATTGAGAGCTATTTCCGAACGGAATCGAGCAAGGATGGAGTTGTTGAGCAATGTCCATGGATTGAGGACATTCTTAGGAGCAAAAAGAGTGTCAACTTGGAGAATGCACGAGGCTAGGGAAGAATCACGTTCTTGCCCTAAACCACGCTCTAAAATACGGCCGTACTACTTTCCACGTTCAAGTCCACGGCCGTGGAACCTTAGCAAGTGAAGCGTGGTTCATTCCAGTAACTTCTACGGTCGTGGAATCATTGGTTCAAACCATGTTGATTTCCACGCTCTAAATTACGGTCGTGGAACCTTCCACGACCGTGATCTTGGCGATCTTTTTCGCCACACTTTAAGCCACGATCTTTTAAAAGATTGGGCCGGGCCGAAAGTTTATCTTACACTATAAAAGGACGGACGAAGAGAGATTCCGTCACCTCCGCTTAGAGATCTTTGCACCTCGCTTTAGAGCTAGTTTTACACACATACTTGCGCTTGGAATTGCCGGAATTTCGCATTTGGCGGAAGTTGTGTTTGAGAGATTTTCGGCGCAGCGCTATTGTGATTTCCGGATTGACGGAAGATCGAAGATTCGGAAGATTGTTCGCAAGAAGATTTTTCTTCTTGTTTAGGTTTGATTTAGAAGACGGATTGACATCCCGTTCTTCCTTCTTATCTAAGATTTGTGTTTGTTTGAGTTATTCCGAATCTAGTGACGATTATTGTTCTTGATTGTGACTTTGGAACTGATTTGGGAGTTATTGAAGGTTTTCGGAAGTTTTCATCTTTCAATCTTTTAATTCTTAAATTTGATATCAATATGACTATTGTTGGCTAAAAAAACCCTTAACAATTCTAAGGTGAAGGGTTGATAGTTGTGGCTTAGATGATGATAGATCGATCGTAAATAGATTGGACCCTGAGAGTTAGGAAGAATCGCCGACGAACCCTAAATTACGGCCTGTTCTTGAGTCCACGACCGTGGAACCTCAAGAACTAACCGTGATTTCCCTTAAGTTTACGAACTTGCTTTTACTTTAATCCAAAGTTAAAGATTTGCTTTAACTTAGTCTTGGTTTGCCTTTTCTAGGTGGTAGTGAAGCCTCAACAACCTCTACCTCGATTGTGAGTGTCACAACCTTAATCGATTTAGTTAGTCTTGATCCTTGGATTACAAGTTTGGGTATTTGACATTAATTCTTGCCTGTAGAACCTGTCTATATTGAAGCCTCAACAACCTTTATAGAGAGTGTCTTGTAGGTGAGTCATATAAGGTTTTTGGAACTTCACCGTACGATTACCTTACATTAACATACCTTTGCATATCTTAACTCTGTCCTTATATCATTAGTATATCTTGAATTGATAGCCACAACTGGATACTTGGATCTTTAGGATTGTTGTTTTCCCAATAATTTGAAAAGCTCTTACATTTACTTGCTTGACAATCTATAACTGAATTTGTTCCCCCCAAATCCCTGTGTTCGATACTCTGGAATTCTTGCTTAACTATATCGATCCGTACACTGCGGGTTCTCTTGCTTGATTCTAGTTTTATAAATTTAAAGCTTATTTGCACGCACGCTAAGCGGCGAACAAGTTTTTGGCGCCGTTGCCGGGGATTTGGTCTAGGCCGAATTCGGTAGCCGGTTGTCAAGCTTGGGAGCTTGCTCTCGTTATTTGATATCTCTTTGAGTGCATGCGCAG
Organism: Fagopyrum homotropicum; assembly: GCA_033239125.1. Taxonomy (NCBI): domain Eukaryota; kingdom Viridiplantae; phylum Streptophyta; class Magnoliopsida; order Caryophyllales; family Polygonaceae; genus Fagopyrum; species Fagopyrum homotropicum. The sequence continues at coordinate 2,882,754 of BSWB01000005.1, read as the reverse complement.
GTCTAGGAACACCGAAGATCTCTTACCTCTTGATCAGGAGCTTGAGAGAACTTTAAGGCAAAAGCGCAAGGAAAAGAAGATGGCTGAAGAACACGAACGTGATCTTCAAGCGGAGTTAGCGGAGAAAGAAGCTCAACTCCAATGGAATGAGAATATTCGCTGGGATAAAATGGATCGTCATCAATCTCAAGTTAACGATCTAAAAGATATGATGTTCCAGATGAGGATAGAACTAAGCAATCTTAAGAATAAGGGAAGCAAGAAATCCTCAAGAAGAGCATCAAGATCGAGAAGAAGAAGTCATTCATCCACTGATGACAGCGATTCCTCCATGCCACCACTAGAGGAAATTGATCCCACGATCAATGTGAATCCTTTCCATCCACGGGGAGCTGCTAATCGCCGTGTTCCACCTAGAAATGCAAGGATCGAACGTGTAGATCGTGAGCCAAGAACTCTTGGCCAAAGGATGGATCCAACACAATAACCACGCCGTCTAGGTGTGAACTTTGATGCTGATGATGTACAAGGGTTTAGCTTCAACCCTCAAGTTATTACTCTTGTTCGTCAAAACCAATTTGGCGGAACAAGCGCTGAATCTCCACACCAACACTTGCAAAACTTTGAGTGTATGATGGAGACAATGAGGCCGAAGAACGCAACTACCAATAACTATAAGCTCAAGCCTTTCTTCTTCTCTTTGAAGGGGAAAGCATTATCTTGGTACCAAGCTCTTCCTAATGGGAAGCTAGAGACATGGGAAGACCTTTCCGCGGAGTTCCTCACTAAGTTCTTTCCGCCATCCAAAACGGCGGAACTTAGAGGTAAAATTAATGCATTTTCCATGAGATCTAACGAAAGTTTGTTTCAATCTTGGGAAAGGTTTCAGGATTTGCTTTTGGATTGCCCTCATCATGGCATATCCAAGCTTGCATTGCTGGAGATTTACTATAAGGGGCTAGATGTGGAGACACAATTCAAGCTCCAATCCCTCTCATGTGGTACATTCATGGACATGAGAGAAGATGATGCTTGGGACTTCATTGAGAAGCAAGCAAGGGTCATAGAGAAGTATTCCCACCGGAAAGTGGAGGGAAATCGTGTAGAGCAAGGAGCAAAGCTCACACATGAAGCTCAAAATCAGATTTTCTCCCTCAACAATGAGATCAAAGAGTTGAAGGAGGCTATCAAGACCAACTTTCCGAAGCAACAAGGAAAGGATGTTGGCTATTTGGGTAACAACAACAATGGCGGTGAGAACACAAACCGCAACAACAACAACAACCGGAACAACAACCGGAATAATTGGAATGGCAATAACAACAACCGGAACAACAATTGGAACAACAATAGGGGTTCAAACAATAACAATTGGCGCTCCAATCAACAAAATTTCGGTAACTCTTATCCTTCCAATTCGAATTCACTAACTCCACCTTCCTCTTCCTCTACTCCTTTGAAAAGACAGGGGCAAACATCTAATGGAGGAAACACTTCGGGGAAGCAGAAGCCCGATCCCATGTTGGAAACAATCTTGGAAAAGCTTCAAGGTTTGGAGAACCGAATTATTAAGGTTGATGATCAAGTTTCTAAGGTTGATAAAGCCCAAAAGGTTTTGGAAAACCAAATGTTCAGCCATGCGGAGGAAGTTCCTAGGAATCAAGGGAAACTTCCAGGAAAAATGGAGGACAACCCTAAAGGAAGGGTGATGGCAATCACAACTAGGAGCGGAGTGACCACCACCGATCCGCAGCCTAAGTTTGTTGAAGTCTCCGTTGAGAAAGACAAAGAGAAGGGGAAGGAGAAGGAAGATGTCTACGTTCCTCCTTCGGCTTACAAACCTCCCCTACCATTCCCTCAATCTAGAGCGAGAGCGCACCTAGATAAACAATTTGGTAAGTTTATAGAACTCATGAGCAAGCTACATATTAATATACCCTTCATTGATGCTATTGTAGGTATGCCGGCTTATGGCAAGTTCTTAAAGGAGATCCTCTCTAATAAGAGAAAGTTAGAAGACTTTGGAGAGGTTAAGATGAGTTCGGATTCTTCGGATCTCATCAAAACCATGAAGGAGAAAATGCCCCCAAAGCTAAAGGATCCGGGGTCGTTTTGCATTCCCATAGGAGTGGGAGATGTCACATATGATGCTTTATGTGACTTGGGAGCAAGTGTGAGCATCATACCACTTACATTATGTAGGAAGATCGGTTTAGGCGACCCTAAACCGGTGAAGATGACGTTGTACATGGCGGATCGATCCATTACTCGCCCCGTCGGTATTGTAGAAGACGTCCCGGTCAAGCTAGGTAAATTCTTTGTTCCCATTGATTTTGTTGTGCTTGACATTCCTGCAGATAGTTCGGTCCCGATCATACTCGGAAGACCGTTTCTTGCAATTTCCGGCTGCATAGTCGATTGCAAGAATGGTAGACTCGCTTTTGATATAGGAGAAGAGAAAGTAGAGTTCGTTCTTTCCACTCTAATAAAGGAACCCATCTTTGACGAGGATATATTCAATATCCAAGATGAAGGAGGGTTGTCTAGAGAGGAGGTAAGTGCTATTCTCTTCAACGATCCTTTACAAAAGGTTATTACTATGAGTCTAACGAATGTAGGGGAAGAAAAGGAGTGCAATGAGGCAATTGAAGCCTTAGAGGCACAAGAAGAAGTGGGTGAAGTGGAATTTGAGATGCTCCACGAAGAGGCAGAAAACGTGAGAATCCACGGCCATACACTATATTCCACGGCCGTGGATTTCACCAACAAAACCGTGTCCCACTCCAAAGAGTTATACGGTCGTGGAGGACACAGAGCAACCGTATTTCCTTTCCACGCCCTCAACCACGGCCGTGGAGAACACAGAGAAACCGTGATTCTGGCCGTGGAAGAGGGTGAACGTACCTCTTCTTCAACTTCCTTTGTTTCTTCTCCCACACTTTCTACTTCCTTAGACACTTCTAAGGAAACATCGGAAGCTCCACAAGGATCATTGGAAGCTCCGAAAGCAATGGAACTAAAGCCACTTCCTACTCATCTAAGGTACGCTTTTCTAGGATCTAATTCTACCTTTCCGGTTATTGTTAGTTCCGATCTAAGCATAGATGAACATAATGAGCTCATGGTTGTCCTTAGGAAACATAGAAAAGCTTTAGGATATACTATTGAGGACTTAGTAGGAATCAAACCTTCCCTATGCATGCATAAAATACTAATGGAAGAGGACTTTAGGACTTCAAGACAACCTCAAAGGTGGTTGAACCCGACCATGAAAGAGGTTGTCAAGAAGGAAATTCTTAAACTTCTTGATGCAGGTATCATCTATCCTATCTCCGATAGTAAGTGGGTGAGTCCGGTTCAAGTAGTTCCAAAGAAGGGAGGAATGACGGTCATCACCAACAAGAACAACGAACTCATTCCTACCCGAACCGTAACGGGATGGCAGATGTGCATAGACTACCGCAAGCTTAACAATGCAACGAGGAAGGATCACTTCCCATTGCCATTCATTGACCAAATGCTTGAAAGGTTAGCACAACATTCACACTTTTGCTACCTTGACGGTTATAGTGGTTTCTTTCAGATTCCGATACACCTGGACGATCAGGAGAAGACCACGTTCACGTGCCCGTGGGGTACATTCGCTTATAGGAGAATGCCGTTCGGGCTTTGCAACGCCCCAGCCACCTTTCAAAGGTGCATGATGGCCATCTTCTCCGAATACATTGAGGAAATCATGGAAGTCTTCATGGATGACTTCTCCGTATACGGTTCCTCTTTTCACAATTGTCTTTCTAACCTTGCTCTTGTTTTACAAAGATGTGAAGATACTAACCTTGTTCTTAATTGGGAGAAGTGTCAATTCATGGTTAAGGAAGGAATTGTTTTAGGACACTTAATCTCTAGTAGAGGGATAGAGGTAGATAAAGCGAAAATAGAAACTATACAGAAGCTTCCTCCCCCAACTTCGGTGAAAGGGATAAGAAGTTTCCTAGGACATGCTGGATTTTATAGATGTTTCATTAAAGACTTCTCTAAAATATCAAAACCGCTCATTAATCTATTGATGAAGGATGCAGTTTTTGAGTTTTCGCAGGAATGTTTGGATGCGTTTAACACAATTCGGCAAGCTCTAATTTCAGCACCTATTATCCAACCTCCAGATTGGACTCTTCCCTTTGAGGTTATGTGCGATGCTAGTGACGTAGTTATAGGAGCTGTTCTTGGACAACGAAAGGAAGGGCGAACCCCTGCCATATACTATGCTAGCAAGACGCTAGATGAAGCGCAGCTCAACTATGCCACTACTGAAAAGGAATTTCTAGCCATTGTTTATGCTATTGACAAGTTTCGCTCTTATCTTGTAGGTGCAAAGGTGATTGTCTACACGGATCATGCTGCGATCCGGTACCTCCTTGCGAAGAAAGATGCGAAGCCAAGGCTAATTAGATGGATTCTTCTCCTACAAGAATTCGATCTAGAGATCCGTGACAAGAAGGTTTCGGAAAATTCTGTTGCGGATCATTTGAGTCGCCTAACACATCTAGAGGACGACCATTTACCCATCGATGACTCCTTCCCGGACGAACACCTACACATTATTGAAGAGTGCATCGATGTGATCTCCAAAGGTAACGAACCATGGTTTGCTGATTTTGTTAACTATTTGGTTTGTCAGGAGATACCGCCCGGATTATCCTACGCACAAAGGAAGAAGTTCTTTAAGGATGTCCGGGAATACTTTTGGAATGAACCTCTCCTTTTCAAGAGAGGTCCGGATGGCATCATTTGGCGAGGTGTGCCGGAAGATGAGATGCAAAGTGTCATCCGCCATTGTCATTCACTACCTTGTGGAGGACACACTAGTTCGAACAAGACTAGCGCAAAGGTATTGCAATCTGGATTCTTTTGGCCTACTTTATTTAGAGATGTGCAATCCTTTATTTCTTGCTGCGATGCTTGTCAAAGAACAGGTAATATCTCTAGGAGGAATGAGATGCCCCTCAACAACATCCAAGAGGTGGAGATTTTCGATGTTTGGGGAGTAAACTTTATGGGACCATTCCCATCTTCTTGTGGAAACCAATACATACTCTTGGCGGTGGATTACGTTTCTAGATGGGTAGAAGCAATTGCCTCTCCCACCAATGACGCCATGGTGGTGGTTAAGTTCTTCAACAAGACCATTTTTCCACGATTTGGGACACCAAGGACTATCATTAGTGATGGAGGTCTCACTTCATTGCCCGGCGCTTTGAAGCTCTTCTAGCTAAGTATGGGGTTACTCACAAGATCGCCACCCCTTATCATCCACAAACTAGTGGACAAGTTGAGATCTCAAATCGGGAGATCAAAGGAATCCTAGAGAAGACGGTTTCAAGGACTAGGAAGGATTGGTCTTTGAAACTTGATGACGCATTGTGGGCATACCGGACTGCGTACAAGACTCCCATAGGAACCACACCATACAACCTTGTGTATGGGAAGTCTTGCCACTTACCGGTAGAGTTGGAGCATAAGGCGTTTTGGGCTATTAAGTGGTTAAATTTCAGCATGAAAGAAGTGGGAGAGAAGCGTCTCTTAGACCTTAATGAGCTGGAAGAACTCCGCTTGAATGCCTATGAAAACGCCAAGATTTATAAAGAGAGAGCAAAGCGTTGGCATGATAAGCATATCATTCCAAAGGACTTCAAAGAAGGAGATCAAGTTCTCCTCTTCAATTCAAGGCTTCGCCTCTTTCCAGGTAAGCTTAAATCTCGTTGGACCGGACCTTTTCTAATTAAGCGTATTTTCCCCCATGGTGCAGTTGAAGTATGGGGTGAAGCGGGCGGAAGCTTTAAGGTGAACGGTCAACGACTCAAGAAGTATACGCCGGAACTCCAAGCTGAAGAGTTCGCGCCTACCGCACTCGAATAAGTGCGAATTTGGTCTAGCTACGGACCTTAAACAAAGCGCTTCTTGGGAGGCAACCCAAGGTATTGCATTTTTGTTTTTGTTTTCGATTCATAGTTTAGTTTAGTTTAGACGTTTTTGCTTTGTTTTACCTTCGATTTCTTCCGGTATGTTCGTGTTTTTGGATGTAGGAACGATGGAAAAGGAAAAGGGAAGGGTAATGTTGAAGAAAAGTGACAAAACTTGGACTTTGGAGCTTTACAGAGAGTTCCACGGCCTAAACCACGGTCGTGACAGCTATAGTGACCGTAATTTCCAAAAGCCTTTGAAAAATTACCAAAACCACGGTTCCGTACAATTCCACGGCCGTGGAACCCCCCGACAGACCGTGATTTTCAAAATTTTGCCTGTCACTATATAAACCACGTTCTTCACAAAAACACTCCACAAATACCCAATTCCACGACCCAAAACGCCGATTCCACGCCCTTCCTCCCAAATCTTCGTTCGTTAATCGTTTTCAACGATTCTTCTTCCCAAATTGAAGCAAATTCAACCACTAACGAGATCCAAGCAACGAATCGAGCGGAAAATCACCAAGGTATGCACAATTCGGATTTTAAAATCCGAAACCTAGTTTTTTTCCACTCTTCTTGATCTTTGTCAATTTGGTTCGTTTTTGCTAGAAATTTTAGGAAGAACTGATTGAAATTGGAAGAAATTAGACTAGGGCTGCCTGATTGCTGAGTTTGAGTGTTGTTTGCTGAGATTTGCGAAAAAACCAGACGAACCACGGTCGCTGACAGTTCCACGGCCGTGGAATTACCAAGAACAGACCATAATTTTGAACAGTGATGGATTTTGTGAGAAGAGTTTCTGGGAGGATAAAGGAGAAGAAGAATGATCAGAACAAAAAGAGGAAGGGTAACCCCTCTTCCTCTTCATCCTCTAGAGCACCACCACCTTCTTCCCCTTCACCTCCATCATCACCTTCATCACCCTCACCTCCTAGCCCTAGAGTACCGACCATTCATGAGGATCACCTCGATGCATTCGAGAGGATCCATGAGAGGGCTGTGATTGGACCTAGGTACCTATTGTTAGAGGATCTAGCTCCTCTTAACATCATAGATGACCTTACTTGGCTCTTGGATAGAGCCGGACTAGTTGTCTTCTCGGCTATCCGAGAAGACGCTTATGAGGAGATTACGAGAGAGGTTGTGACGTCTTTCGAGCACAGCCATGTGGATAGGACCGTTTCTTTCCGTCTTATGGAAAGAAACTATGATTTTTCCATCCTTGAGTTCGGAACCTTCTTTGGGTTCCATGAGACCTTCAATGGTCGTTTCCCTAGTGGCGTTTACGTCAAAGATTTTTGGGAGGAGGTAGCTATGATTTACGCCAGCGAGGACCACTGGCAACCAGCTGACACCAAGGCTAAGTTGATGTATCACTTAGCCTTGAAGATTGCGCACCGTGTTCTTTCGGAGTGTCTCTTCCCTAGGACGGAGACGCCCAAAAGATCAAGACAGATGAGCTCTTTCTGTTATACTCTATGTTGTATGGGCGCCGAGCTGACTGTGCCACCCTCTTAGCTGCTACTATGAGCAAGCTTAAGAACAAGAGGAAGGGCAACATTGGATACGGTGGGATAGTTACCCACCTTGTTAGGAGTTTGGGAGTTGATTTTTCTGCATGTACCCGCATACCAGCCGTACCCTTAGGACTTCATGCCTTCATGACTAGAGGTCTCATCTTCCCCACACATAGAGGTCCGCCTTATGCGGCCATGCCTTGGGAGAGCAGGACGGGTAGGGGTATTGAGTGGCTACAGGAGTACTCCATTATGGTTGGACGCCATAATTGGAAGGAGACGTTCGCTGCTATGCATGCGAACAAGATTGCAGGTCCTCCGTATGTCCCACCACCACCCGTAGTTGAGGAGGAGGAGATGAGGGATCAGTATGAGGGTGGAGGAGGAGCAGAGCAGGAGCTTGGCACGTTTCCGGATCAGCCGGATGCGGCCCCCGATGTGCCTAGACGTTCTCCACGTCCCGCTAGAGCTTCAGGCTTGTCTTCTCACCGCGCCAGCGTGAGTGAGAGACCCACTTGGGCAGAGACACCTCCTGCATGGTATGGAGCTCCACCTCCATGGGCTACACAGGCACCATCTGCACCAGCACCAGCACCGTCCGACGCTCCAGAGTGGTACAGTCATGCTCCGGGATGGTATGAGCAGATGCCGGATTGGGCTACTGGTCTTTCGGAGAGAGTAGGAGCATTAGAGATTCGAGCCGATGCTAGAGATGGACGCTTGGACGACCTCGATCAAATGATGAGAGATGTCTACCGCCAGCAGTTTGGGCGGTTTTATGATCCTAGCTTTTCTCCATTCCCGCCTCCACCAGCACCGCAGTGATGATGATTTGCATGACCGACAGTTTTAGCCGCTCCACCGCCATTTTGTGAGTTTCTTTTTCTTTTCTTTCTTTTTCTTCTTTTCTTTCTTTTATTTGAACATTAGGGATAATGTTTGTTCCAAGTATGGGGTGGGGTGTGACTAAAAGTTGTAATAACTCTTACTCACTATGTTTGCTTCTATTGAGACTATCTTGCATGTTCATTATATTGTTGCACGTTTCATTATTGCATTGCATGAAAAAGAACTTGAAAAACCCATAAAAATTGAAAAATTTTGAAAATTTTGTGCTTCTAAGGAATTGAGATGATTTCCATGATAATCGCTACTTGTGAATTGAGTTTGATGACAATTGCATGCTTAAACGAATAGTGAATTGAAAAAGGAATTGAATGAGTTGATTATACCTCTTTTGCAAGTTTCATAATGTGATGAATGTTACCTAAATCATGTTGAGGAATTGAAGTTGAAATCACATTATAAGTTCTTATACTTCTTGTTGAGATGATTAAGGCAATTCGATCTTTCTTTCTTCTTTCTTTGATCATTTAGCTCCTCATTGAAATATTGACCTCCTTTACCTATCCGGGAATTTGGAGGAGTTGATTGAAAAAGGCATGTATGATGTGGGAGGGCCATGAAAGCAATACTTTGCATTCAAAGGAATAGAAAGAAATTGTAGGTTTGGGGAAGTCAATCATGACGATGAGTAACTCGGCACCATTCACGTAGCCGGGTGTTTGTGTCTTGCCAAAGTCGGATTGAGCGATATTCCTAGCGGATTATGGTATGTGCGCTAAGGGTTTGAGGCATCTCATAAAAATTGAGAAACGCCAATCTCCTAGGCTTCGGTTTTTGTGCACCTCTATCCATAACTCCAAAAGTAAAGTCGAAAAATAAAAGGAAGAGAGCGAAGCTCTAAGTTGAAGGTGTTGCGGAAACCGCAAAAGAAGAAGAAAGAGTAGTTGTCCACTTTCCCGGATTCATGCACCACATTCCTTAATGTTTCCTTCCCTTTCCACTTTCTAGACCTTTTCTTTGAAAGTCCTTAAGATCAAAAGAATGTTATATGACTTGGTGATCTAAATTGAAGTTTCTTATGATTGATTTTGATAATGTTTGAAGGTTATGATGCTTGTTTGGAAGTTTGATTGATTTATGAACTTTCTTTACTCTTTACTCTTTGATTAAGTGTATGAAAGTCCTATAAACGATTGAAGCAAGATTTGAGAATGATCTATTGTTTAGAAGGCACATTCAACCAAAAGAAGTATTGCTTTGAGAAGGTACACATATTTCATCCTAACTCTTGTTTTAAAGCTTTTGAAAGACCTTGCTTAGGGACAAGCAAGTTGCAAGTATGGGGTTATTTGTTAGCATGAAATATTGTGATATTTTAGGCACGTTTTCTAAGTGTATTTGATTCATATTGATAGCTATTGATTGAGCATTGATGCATTTGTGAGCTAGTTTATCTATAATGTCGATATAGAGATCTACACAAGCTTTATGTTGATTATAGGTGATTGAGAGCTATTTCCGAACGGAATCGAGCAAGGATGGAGTTGTTGAGCAATGTCCATGGATTGAGGACATTCTTAGGAGCAAAAGGAGTGTCAACTTGGACAATGCACGAGGCTAGGGAAGAATCACGTTCTTGCCCTAAACCACGCTCTAAAATACGGCCGTACTACTTTCCACGTTCAAGTCCACGGCCGTGGAACCTTAGCAAGTGAAGCGTGGTTCATTCCAGTAACTTCTACGGTCGTGGAATCATTGGTTCAAACCGTGTTGATTTCCACGCTCTAAATTACGGTCGTGGAACCTTCCACGACCGTGATCTTGGCGATCTTTTTCGCCACACTTTAAGCCACGATCTTTTAAAAGATTGGGCCGGGCCGAAAGTTTATCTTACACTATAAAAGGACGGACGAAGAGAGATTCCGTCACCTCCGCTTAGAGATCTTTGCACCTCGCTTTAGACCTAGTTTTACACACATACTTGCGCTTGGAATTGCCGGAATTTCGCATTTGGCGGAAGTTGTGTTTGAGAGATTTTCGGCGCAGCGCTATTGTGATTTCCGGATTGACGGAAGATCGAAGATTCGGAAGATTATTCGCAAAAAGATTTTTCTTCTTGTTTAGGTTTGATTTAGAAGACGGATTGACATCCCGTTCTTCCTTCTTATCTAAGATTTGTGTTTGTTTGAGTTATTCCGAATCTAGTGACGATTATTGTTCTTGATTGTGACTTTGGAACTGATTTGAGAGTTATTGAAGGTTTTCGGAAGTTTTCATCTTTCAATCTTTTAATTCTTGAATTTGATATCAATATGACTATTGTTGGCTAAAAAAAACCCTTAACAATTCTAAGGTGAAGGGTTGATAGTTGTGGCTTAGATGATGATAGATCGATCGTAAACAGATTGGACCCTGAGAGTTAGGAAGAATCGCCGACGAACCCTAAATTAAGGCCTGTTCTTGAGTCCACGACCGTGGAACCTCAAGAACTAACCGTGATTTCCCTTAAGTTTACGAACTTGCTTTTACTTTAATCCAAAGTTAAAGATTTGCTTTAACTTAGTCTTGGTTTGCCTTTTCTAGGTGGTAGTGAAGCCTCAACAACCTCTACCTCGATTGTGAGTGTCACAACCTTAATCGATTTAGTTAGTCTTGATCCTTGGATTACAAGTTTGGGTATTTGACATTAATTCTTGCCTTTAGAACCTTTCTATATTGAAGCCTCAACAACCTTTATAGAGAGTGTCTTGTAGGTGAGTCATATAAGGTTTTTGGAACTTCACCGTACGATTACCTTACATTAGCATACCTTTGCATATCTTAACTCTGTCCTTATATCATTAGTATATCTTGAATCGATAGCCACAGCTGGATACTTGGATCTTTAGGATTGTTGTTTTCCCAATAATTCGAAAAGCTCTTACATTTACTTGCTTGACAATCTATAACTGAATTTGTTCCCCCCAAATCCCTGTGTTCGATACTCTGGAATTCTTGCTTAACTATATCGATCCGTACACTGCGGGTTCGCTTGCTTGATTCTAGTTTTATAAATTTAAAGCTTATTTGCACGCACACTAAGTGGCGAACAGAAAGCTTCAAGGGCTAGAGTGCTACATAACTAAGGTTGATAAAGCTCAAAAATCTTTAGAAAACCATATGTTCAGCAAGGCTGAAGGAGTTCCTAGGGATCAAGGAAAGCTTCCCGGGAAGACGAAGGACAACCCAAAGGGAAGGGTGATGGCTATCACCACTAGGAGTGGCGTTACAACCACCGACCCGCAGCCCAAGTTTGTGGAAGTCCCAGCTGAGAAAGAGAAAGATAAGGGGAAGGAGAAGGAAGATGTCTACGTTCCTCCTCCAGCTTATAAACCTCCCCTACCATTCCCGTAGTCTAGAGCAAGAGCGCGCCTAGACAAGAGATTCGGTAAGTTTATTGAACTCATGAGCAAACTGCATATTAATATACGTTTCATTGATGCAATTTTAGGTATGCCCGCTTATGGGAAGTTTTTGAAAGAGCTCCTCTCTAACAAGAGGAAGCTAGAGGACTTTGGAGAGGTCAAGATGAGTTCGGAATCTTTGGAGCTCATCAAAACGATGACTGAAAAGATGCCCCCAAAGTTGAGAGATCCGGGGTCATTTTGCGTTCCAATTAGAGTAGGAGAAGTCACATGTGATGCTCTTTGTGACTTGGGAGCAAGTGTGAGCATTATTCCACTTGCTTTATGTAGGAAGATCGGTTTAGGTGAACCTAAACCGGTGAAGATGACGTTATACATGGCGGATCGATCCATAACTCATCCCGTCGGTGTCGTTGAGGACGTCCCAGTCAAGCTCAGTAAGTTTTACATTCCAATTGATTTTGTAGTGCTTGACATTCCTGCAAATTGTCGGGTTCCGATCATACTCAGAAGACCGTTTCTTGCAACATCCGGTTGTATAGTGGATTGCAAGAATGCTAGAATGGCGTTTGATATAGACGAAGAGAAGGTTGAGTTTGCTCTCTCAACTTTGGTGAAAGAGCCAACTCTTGGAGAGGACATGTTCAATATTTATGATGAGGAAGCATCTAGAGAAGAAGTGAGCTCAATTCTATTCAAGGATCCATTGCAAAAGGTTATCACCATGAGCATCATGGAGAAAGGAGAAGAAGAGGATTGCAATGAGGAGATTGAAGCCTTGGAGGAGCTAAAAGAAGTGCATGAGGAAGAGTTTGAAAAACTCTATGATGGGTCAGAAAACGTGAGGAATGACGACCAATCATGCTATTCCACGGCCGTGGTTTCCCCCAACATGACCGTAATCAGCTATTCGGAGAGCTCCAGTAAGTTACACGGCCAAAACCACGGCCGTGGAACCACCAGTGGTGCCGTAGTTGACTTCCACGCCCTAAACCACGGCCGTGGAAGTAACAGTGGTGCCGTAATTCAAGGGATTTCTGAGGATGATCACGTCCTTTCTACAAATACTCTTGAGCCTTCTTCCACCAGTCCTACACCCTTAGAGACTTCTAAGGAAGCATTGGACACTCCTCAAGAGTCATCAAAAGCATCAATAGCAATGGAATTGAAGTCACTTCCCACACATCTTTGGTATGCATTTCTTGGAACTAATTCTACTTTTCCCGTAATTGTTAGTTCCGAATTAAGTGAAGATGAGCATGATAAGCTAATGACTGTTTTAAAGAAGCACAAAAAGGCTTTATGATACACCATAGAGGATCTTGTAGGAACTAAACCATCATTATGCATGCATAAGATCCTAATAGAGGAAGATTTCAAGCCTTCGAGACAACCTCAAATACGGTTAAATCCGATCATGAAGGAGGTTGTCAAGAAGGAGATTCTTAAGTTGCTTGATGCAGGTATCATCTATCCTATCTCGGATAGCAAGTGGGTGAGCCCCGTTCAAGCTGTTCCAAAGAAAGGAGGAATGATGGTTATAACAAACAAGAACAATGAACTCATTTCTACAAGAACCGTCACGGGATGGAGGATGTGCATTGATTACCGCAAGCCGAACAATGCAACTAGGAAGGATCACTTCCCGCTACCATTCATTGATCAAATGCTTGAGAGGTTAGAACAACATTCCTATTTTTGCTATCTTGACGGTTATAGTGGTTTCTTCCAGATTCCGATCCATCCGGACGATCAAGAGAAGACCACATTCACGTGCCCATGGGGTACGTTTGCCTATAGACGGATGTCATTTGAGCTTTGCAACGCCCCAACCACCTTTCAAAGGTGCATGATGGCCATCTTCTCGGAATACATTGAGGAGATAAAGGAGGTTTTTATGGACGATTTTTCTGTTTATGGTTCTTTATTTGATAATTGTCTATCTAACCTCTCTCTTGTGTTGCAAAGGTGTGAAAACACTAACCTAGTTCTTAATTGGGAGAAGTGTCAATTCATGGTAAAAGAAGGCATTGTACTAGGACACTTAACCTCTAGTAGAGGGATTGAGGTAGACAAGGCTAAGATAAAGACCATAGAGAAACTTCCTTCTCCATCTTCGGTGAAGGGGATAAGAAGTTTTCTAGGACATGCTGGATTCTATAGACGTTTTATCAAAGACTTTTCTAAGATATCAAAACCGCTCACTAATCTATTGATGAAGGATGCAGTTTTTGACTTTTCACAGGATTGTTTAGATGCATTCTATAAGATTCGGGAAGCTCTCATCTCAGCCCCGATTGTCCAACCTCCGGACTGGAATCTTCCATTCGAGGTTATGTGATGCGAGTGACGTAGTTGTTGGAGCTGTGCTAGGACAAAAGAAGGAAGGACAAACCCATGCTTTCTACTATGCTAGCAAGACGCTAGACGAAGCGCAACTCAACTATGCCACAACTGAAAAGGAATTTTTAGCTATTGTATATGCCTTTGAAAAGTTTCGTTCTTATCTTGTAGGTGCAAAGGTGATTGTATACACGGATCATGCTGCGATCTGGTATTTACTTGCCAAGAAGGATGCGAAACCAAGGCTGATTAGATGGATTCTTATCCTACAAGAATTTGATCTAGAGATCCGTGAGAAGAAGGGCTCAGAAAATTCTATTGCGGATCATTTGAGCCGTCTACCACACATTGAAGACGATGATCTACCTATAGATGAATCCTTTCCGGACGAGCATTTACACATCATTGAGGAGTGCATCGACAAGATATCAAGAGGTAATGAACCATGGTTTGCTGATTTTGTTAACTATTTGGTTTGTCAGGAAATACCTCCCGGATTATCCTATGCACAAAAGAAGAAGTTCTTTAGGGATGTTCGGCAATACTTTTGGAATGAAACTCTACTATTCAAGAGAGGTCCTGACGGCATCATTAGGAGATGTGTGCCGGAAGACGAAGTGCAAAGTGTCATACGTCATTGTCATTCACTACCTTGTGGAGGACACGCTAGTTCCAATAAAACTAGCGCTAAGGTATTGCAATCTGGATTCTTTTGGCCTACTTTGTTTAAGGATGTGCAAACCTTTGTTTTGTGTTGTGATGCTTGTCAAAAAATAGGAAACATCTCTAGGAAAAACGAGAAGCCTCTAAATAACATTCAGGAGGTAGAAATCTTTGACGTTTGGGGAGTAGACTTTATGGGACCTTTCCCATCATCTTGTGGAAACCAATACATACTTCTAGCTGTAGATTATGTTTCGAGATGGGTCGAAGCTATTGCCTCTCCAACTAATGATGCCATGGTTGTATTTAAGTTCTTTAATAGAACTATTTTCCTAAGGTTTGGGACACCACAGACCATCATTAGTGATGGAGGCTCTCACTTCATTGCCCGACGATTTGAAACTCTACTAGCTAAGTATGGGGTGACTCACAAGATCGCCACCCCTACCATCCACAAACAAGTGGACAAGTGGAGCTTTCGAATAGAGAGATCAAAGGCATCCTTGAGAAGACGGTCTCAAAGACGAGAAAAGATTGGTCTTTGAAGTTAGACGATGCATTATGGGCATATAGGACTGCATACAAGACTCCCATAGGTACAACACCATACAACCTTGTGTATGGGAAGTCTTGTCATCTCCCGTGAAGAACCGGTAGGTGATATAAATAGGATAAATAATACTCTAGAGGGGGGGAGTTGAATAGAGTATGGGAACTTTTAGCAAACCCAAATCTCAAGGCCTTGAAACCTCTTTCAAGGGCCTTGATGTCAATCTGTGCTCTTTGTGAAACTTTGATTTCAAGGGCTTTGAAACTCTTTTCAAGGGCCTTGACTTCTTGCTCCTGCAAAACAAAGTTAGTCACAGTAAAGTATATATAGTGCGAAATTGAAAAGATTGACACGAGGATATGTTTACGAAGTTCGGCTCTAAATAGCCTACTCTCCGTACCAGGGTATATCCGTAGGATCTAACTATCTATTATCAGCTTCAAAGAGTCCTAGATACAAACTAGAAGAAATCCCCTTCTTCTCTCACTGTAGCCAACGCTATGATCTAGCTCCAACTCTTAACCTAGCTATAATAGCCTAGTTACTTCGCACAGTAGCACACACTCTAATATAACACTATTTAGATCTTCCAATGAAGCTCTAGTGTTTTCTCTTAAAGGGGATAAAGCTTTTTGAATAAGAGAAAGAAAAACAACGAATGAAGATGATCTAGTTGCTTGAAAATGTAGAAGATATTTAACGATGTAGGCTTGTGTATCTTTCTTCTTCGACCATCATCTTCATTTATACTCTTCGATGAAAAGGTCTTCTAGCCGTTGTGAAGATGACCGTTGAAGGTGAATCTTCGTTTCCATGAAGATCGTTTTCTTGTTCGGAGATAAGTTAAAAGTTGTAAAACTACAACCCCTATTAACACGTTGATCTTTTACTCCGATCTTCTCGTGTTCTATGTGAAGAGAAGATGTTGTTGCCGTTGAGTTTGTTTAAGAAAATCTTCGGAAAAGATTCTCTTATTCTTCATTTAAGATCTTCGGTTGATTCTGTAGTTGACAAGATCTTCGGCTGAAATCTTTGGCTGGATCCTTTGATTGTCGAGATCTTCCTTATTCAAAATCTTCTGAAAAAGTCGTGATGCGTATTTTGAATTCTTGTTTTGCATTCTTATAACTCCAAGGCTCTTGATATCTTCCTTTGTATTCGCCATCTTCCTTCGTCCTCAGAATTATACTTCAAGGCCCTTGAAACTAATATCAAGGCGCTTGACATATGCATTGTTGAACCTACATTGAATTCAAACAAACCGAATATCTAGAAATATAATCAAGTACATTGTTAGTATATCCAACTACTTATATTTGTGTGAAGTCTTCCATCATCATCAACACCTGTAAAATCTTTTCAATCAAGGTGGAGTTGTCAATCTCCCCCTTGATGGAAGACAACACAAATTTTCGTACCTGCATTTGTTAGTTTTAGAAATGCATATGAAAACCTCAAAAACTAAAATGCAGAATGCAGTATATCGGAATATCGGATCATATTTCTCCCCCTTTGTCTTTCAACAAGGGAGGAAAAGAAGTCAAACCAAGGAGTTTAAAAACATACAATTACAGACCCAAAAAATTGTATTTCCAAAACAAAAAGATTTTTAAAACATGTGAAGTAGCAAGCTTCAGTCTTCATTTTGCCACTTTGAGGAGCTTCCTTGCCCATAGTAATCCTTCATGCACATGTCTCTCCAACAACCCTGTGCATTGGCAATGTCATGCTCCTTTAGGGATAAGTTTGTTACCCTTTGTATAGAATCCTTTGCATACTTTTTAATAACCCCAAATTCTTCAATTGTCAAAATATCATGATCATTTGGCAATGGTTGTCTAATAGGCTGGTCCTTGACAATCTTGTGACACTAATCCATTACCTTCTCTCCATCCTTTTTAGTCTCCTTCCCATCTTCCTCTGATATGGGTTTAATGCTAGTTGCAGCTGTGAGAGACATAGCACTGACATGAAATAGCTGATTAATCTTCTGATTTATGATTCCAAGCAGATCTTGAGCCTTGTCCATCTGATCAGTCATTGTCACTTTAAACTCTGTAAACTCATGAGTTAATGATTTCAACGATGCTTCAACAAAATTCAATCTCTGTTGTGTAGTAAAATTTCACTCAGGCTGCTCCATCAATACCCACACATTACTAAACCCCACCTTAGTCTTTCGAATTCCTATCGTCTCAAAGAAAACTTCATCTAAACCATCATTGTAAAGATGCCATGCCTCACCAGAACAATCGACTGAAAAGTGTGTGAATATCATGGGAAGCAAATTCCCATAAGGTAGATGACTAGTGCTTGGAGAATTGATTGTATTCACCATATGAGACAGAAGAATTTCAGGCAAATTTACCTTCAACCCATTTAACACATTGTAAGTCAAAATCAACACTGAGTTGATTACGGTTTCTTTGTCACCATTGCTAGGGATAATGCATCTATCTATAATAGAATAAACTATTCTAGCCTCTAGTGTTAAGCATGTAATGGTTGGTGGTGTTAAGGTAGTAGGAAGAAGAAGTTGTTCTTTAGCTAGTCTTAAGGTTAAAGCGGGATTTGAGTCTTCTGAAGAACTATAACGAGGAATACCAAAAATATCCGCTAGAATTTCAGTAGTGATGGTAATTTTCTTACCTTTGATGACTGTGTTTAGAATCCATTCCCCTCTCTCACGTCTTGCAGTTAAATTGGCATAAAACAACCTTGTTAGTCTTGGAAACGTCTCTTCACTTGGATTTAACATGACCCATATAGCGCTTTCCATGAGCACTTCAAAGCCTGGCAAAGACGAGCATGTAAACAATTCATAGTGAACTCCCTCACACATGCACTGAGTGCGGTCATCATATTCCTTGACCCACTTCTTTGCAGCTGTCGGATTCGTGAACCAATTTGAGGGAAGCTCAGTCCTAGCAAAAATATGGGCATCTCCTGAGAATCCCGAAGAACTAGAACTAGACCCTGAGTCAGAACTTGACCCAGAAGAGTCGGATGAAACTAGAACGACCCTTTGTCGTTTTGGAGTTGACGATGTTGCTTGGTTGACTAAAGATCTTTTGAAAGCCATTAGAGATTTTGAGAAAACTATGAGAAAGGTTTTGGAAAATCGGAAGAGTAAAGCACCATTCTTTCAAAAGACAAAGGAAGCGGAAGAGAGAAAGAGGAATGAGAAGAGGTATTTATGATAAGAAGTCTAATCAACGTAAGATCAAAGGATTTTCTAAAATCTTAAAAAAAATCTTTTAAAAAAAATCTTACCATAAATATTGGTAACCTCTTTTCAAAAACCTTTAAATCTGGAAACAAATCTTTTGAAATTCCTTTTAAAAACATTAGATAATTCAATATCTAAAAGATATGAATATCTAATTGATCCGTTTATTTATTTACCCTTGAAATATGTTTCAAGGTCCCCTTGAATTTCATTTCAAGGCCCTTGAAAACATCAATTGGGCTGCATACGTAGGATGATTAAAACTTGTTAACCCCCTACGTTAATGCTTCCTTGTTTAGCATACCAAACTCTAATCTAATAAAATTAAATTGTTCCTCAGGAAAAGGCTTGGTAAAGATATCTGCAAGCTGCAAGTTAGTTGAGATAAAAGAAATCGAAACATCACCTTTCTCAACATGATCACGAATGAAGTGATGTCTTACATCAATATGCTTAGTTCTTGAATGTTGCACAGGATTTTTAGTTATAGAAACCGCACTAGTATTATCGCATTTAATAGGAATACCTTTTAAATCAAAGTCAACATCACGAAGTTGTTGAGCAATCCAGAGGATTTGAGCACAACAGGCTCCAACCGCTATATACTCAGCTTCAGTTGTGGATAGTGCAACAAAATTTTGCTTCTTGGAGTGCCAACAGATTAGGGATGACCCTAAGAATTGACAACATCCAGAAGTACTTTTTCTGTCAACCTTATAACCTGCAAAATCTACATCTGAATAGCCAACAAGATGAAACGTGCTTTAACGTGGGTACCATAACCCTAGATCCTTAGTGCCACTTAGATACCGAAAAATTCTTTTAACAGCAATCAGGTGTGAATCTTTAGGATCAGCTTGAAATCTTGCACACATGCACACGCTAAACATAATGTCAGGACGACTTGCAGTTAGATATAACAATGAACCGATCATACCTCTATACTCCTTTTGTATTACATTTTTGCCATTATTGTCATGATCTAGCAAAAGTGTTGAACTCATAGGAGTCTTTGCAACCTTAGATTGATCCATTTTGTACTTTTTAAGCAAGTCTTTAGTATACTTGCTTTGATTGAGAAAAATTCCTTTCTTTGTCTGTGTCACTTGAAGTCCAAGAAAGAAATATAATTCTCCCATTAAGCTCATTTCGAATTCCCTGCACATAATATCTGGCAACCGGAGCAAAAGTCTCCTCATAATCAATACCTTCTTCCTGGTTATAGCCTTGTGCTACAAGTCGTGCTTTGTTTCGTATGATTTTGCCACTTTCATCCAGTTTGTTCCTGAAGACCCATTTTGTGCCAATAACTGATTGATGTTTTGGTCTTAAAGTAAGAGTCCATACCTTGTTCCTCTCAAACTCATTCAAATCATTTTGCATAGCTATGATCCAATCTGGTTCTTGAAGAGCTTGAGTGTAGTTCTTTGGCTCGATCAGTTATACAAAGGCGGAGAATGCACAAAGATTGTTTACTTTAGATCTAGTTTGAACTCCGGCATTTGGATCTGAGATTACATTTTCTTGTGGATGATATGAGGAGTGTTGAACTTTTCTTCTTTTAACAGATGAAGTATATCCTGAAGGTTGAGCTGTATCTGTTTGACTAGATTCAGGTACCATTTGTATATTTCCTGCTATTCCAATCTCAAGGCCTTGAAGTTGGGTTTCAAGCCCTTGAAGTGGAATTCTGTTCTCACAGTTTCCAGTTTCAAGGTCTTGAGGGTTTTCTTTGGTATCTTGAATCTTCTCCTGCATATTTTTGTCTTCGTTTTTTGGATCTTCCTCTTCATCCGAAATATGATCTTCTCTTTGATTCAGGTCTAAGTCTGTAAAACTTTTACTCAAAGTACCATCATTGCTTTCATCAAAAATAATATGAATGCTTTCCTCAACAATTTTGGTACGTTTGTTATATACTCTATAAGCTTTGTTGTTTGAAGCATATCCAATGAATATACCTTCATCACTACGTGCATCAAATTTCCCAAGATTGTCTTATCCATTGTTGTGAACAAAACAAGTACATCCAAAGGGTTTGAAATATGAAATATTTGGTAGATTGTTTTCTAAAAGCATTGTCCTAGACATATCCTCCAGAGTGCGATTCTTGCGTTCCACAACTCCGTTTTGTTGAGGAGTTCTAGGAGCTGAAAAATTATTAGAAATACCATATTTTGCACAAAACAAATCAAATTGTAATTGATCAAATTCTCTACCATGATCACTTCTTATAGAAACGATTGGTAGATTTTTCAAGCTTTGTAACTCCTTACATAGTTTTGAAAACTCAAACAAAGCTTCAGATTTTTCACGTAGAAAAGAAATCCATGTAAAGCGAGAAAAGTCATCCACTATAACAAGAATGTATTGTTTTCCTCCGGGAGATTTGACACGCATAGGTCCACAAAGATCCATGTGTAAAAGTTTAGTGGGTCGAGAAGAACTTACAGCTTTCTTGGGTTTGAAAGAACCTCTTGTTTGTTTACCTTGTGTACATGCCTTACAAAGATCATCAGCCTTGAAATTTAGGTTTGGCAAACTACGTACCAAATCATTTGTAAGTGACTTCTGCATGGTGTGCTTGCTTACGTGACCAAGTCTTCTATGCCAAAGCCTTGGATCATCAGTCAAGGCCTTTAGACATTTTAACTTTGTTCCTGCAACTTGGTTAGTACTCAAGGAATAAACATTGTTACATCTAGGAGCAATAAGCAATACTTTGTCCGTTTTTATGTTTTGAACTACACACTTTTCTGAATCAAATATAACCTTGTTACCTTTATCACAAATTTGAAAAATACTTAGCAAATTATATTTCAAGCCATCAACTAAATAAACATCATCAATAAAGTTGGATGAATTATAGCAAATTTTACCAATGCCAATTATGTCACACTTTCCTTTATCACCAAGAGTAATAGTTCCGGATGATTTCTTCTTTAAATCTGAGAATAACGAACTTTTTCCACTCATGTGTCTTGAGCAACCACTATCTAGTATCCATTTGTGCTTCTTTACCTTGGTGATATCCTGCAAAACAACAAATATCAACCTTTCCGGGTTGACCATATGGCATATTTTGGTTCATACTCAGGCTCGATCATGTTTGGTGGTCTAGTACCTTTAGGAACCCTGATTTTTTTGACCTGTTTCCTTAGACATAAAGGATAGGTGTTTCTAATAATATAAGGATCATTTCTTCCATTAGGACATGTGGATTTAACATGACCCTTTTTGCAACAATAGAAGCATGTAGGCATATGACTGCTTCCTTTGGCCATAACAAAAGTGGTGGTAGGTTTTCTAGGAAAGCTTTTATGATACCCCATACCATTTTTGTTAAAAGAAGATTGTTGTTCACCCATCATTCTTTCCAGATTATCTTTTGAACGAGTAAACTTAATGAGTGATGCCTTCAGGTCTTGACACGTTAAAGTCAGATCAACTTTCTCTTTCTCTAGATCGATATAATTTTGATGTAGAGAAGAGAGGTTGTCCTTGAGAATCAGATTTTCTGATTCCAAGGCCTTGATATTGTCATCAAGTTCTTCTTTTTCTGTGTTAAGATTTTCAATCTCCGGAGACATTTCTCTCAGTTCTTTATCTTGTTCATTAAGCTTATCTATTAAAGAATTTATCCTTATTTTATGTTCCTTATCACTTAAGATAATATCTTTAAGGAATTGTTTAAGATCAATATCTGGTTGAGATAAAATTGAACTTACCATATTGTCGATGTACAGATTTAAGTCATCTTCATGATCAGCCATAAGACACAAGTTTGCTTGTTCTTTTTCATCTTCTGATTCATTTGATGATTCTGAATAACTCCAAGAAGCAACCACAGCTTTCTTTTTTCGATCATTTTTCTTGAAGTTGGTCCTCTTCTTTTGTGGACAATCCTTTACCAGATGATCTGTTTCACCACATTCAAAGCAAGTCAGTACTCTTGTTTTCTTATTAGGGTTAGAAAACTTACCTCGGGGTTTTGATGCTCGTGGGAATTCTCTGTTAGACGATGTTTCTTTAGCTTGATAAATCTTGCGAGACCCTTTGAGATCATGGCGATTGCATCTTCTTCATCGTCATCATCACTATCTTCTTCCTCAGATGGTAACTCATCTCTTCTGGATTTTAATGCCAAATTCTTGGAGTTGGATGGGAGTTCTCCATCTTCTTCACCAAGAACCATTTCATGAGTGATGAGTTTTCCGAGTAAATCATCAAGAGGAAGAGTTGTGAGATTTTGAGCTTCTTCAATTGCATTCATTTTTGGTCCCCACTTTGCTTTAGGTAAGCTCCTCAGAACCTTCCTTACTTTTTCTTCATTAGTGAAGATCTTTCCTAGTGAGTCCAAATTGTTCACTATCTCAGTGAATCTGGTGAACATCTCTTTGATTGTTTCATTTGGATTCATCTTGAATAGCTCATATTGTTTGAGGAAGATGCTAATCTTTATCTCCTTGACTTGACTTGTTCCTTCGTAAGTAACAACAAGCTTGTCCCATATCTCTTTAGCGCTCTTGTATGATGAGATCCGGTTGAATTCATTAGCATCTAATCCACAGTAAAGTAGATTCATGGCTTTGTAATTCTTTGACACACTGTCCAAGTCAGCCTGTGTGAAGTCTGATTCCTTCTTTGGGACTTGTACGCCTTCAACCGTGGTCATTGGAATTTTGGGTCCATTTTGAGTAATGCTCCAAAGTTCCATATCCTGGTCAATAATGAACATACGCATGAGTGCTCTCCAATGAGCGAAGTTGTTGTCATATAAGAGTGGTGGTCGGGATGAGGATCTTCCTTGAGCAAATCCACCATCACCTACAGGATTCATGATTGGTATAACTGATGGTTAAATCAATAAACGTGAGTCTAGCTCTGATACCAATTGAAGAACCGGCGGGTGATATAAATAGGATAAATAATACTCTAGAAGGGAGGTTGAATAGAGTATGAGAACTTTTCACAAACCCAAATCTCAAGGCCTTGAAACCTCTTTCAAGGGCCTTGATGTCAATCTGTGCTCTTTGTGAAACTTTGATTTCAAGGGCTTTGAAACTCTTTTCAAGGGCCTTGACTTCTTGCTCCTGCAAAATAAAGTTAGTCACAGTAAATTATATATAGTGCGGAATTGAAAAGATTGACATGAGGATATGTTTACGAAGTTCGGCTCTAAATAGCCTACTCTCCGTCCCAAGGTATATCCGTAGGATCTAACTATCTATTATCAGCTTCAAAGAGTCCTAGATACAAACTAGAAGAAATCCCCTTCTTCTCTCACTGTAGCCAACGCTACGATCTAGCTCCAACTCTTAACCTAGCTATAATAGCCTAGTTACTTCGCACAGTAACACACACTCTAATATAACACTATTTAGATCTTCCAATGGAGCTCTAGTGTTTTCTCTCTCAAAGGGGATAAAGCTTTTTGAATAAGAGAAAGAAAAACAACGAATGAAGATGATCTAGTTGCTTGAAGATGTAGAAGATATTTAACGATATAGGCTTGTGTATCTTTCTTCTTCGACCATCATCTTCATTTATACTCTTCGATAGAAAGGTCTTCTAGCCACTGTGAAGATGACCGTTGAAGGTGAATCTTTGTTTCCATGAAGATCATTTTCTTGTTCGAAGATAAGTTAGAAGTTGTAAAACTACAACCCCTATTAACACGTTGATCTTTTACTCCAATCTTCTCGTGTTCTATGTGAAGACAAGATGTTGTTGCTGTTGAGTTTGTTTAAGAAAATCTTTGGAAAAGATTCTCTTATTCTTCATTTAAGATCTTCGGTTGATTATGTAGTTGACAAGGTCTTCGATTGAAATCTTCGGCTAGATCCTTTAATTGTCGAGATCTTCCTTATTCAAAATCTTCTGAAAAAGTCTTGATGCGTATTTTGAATTCTTTTTTGCATTCTTATAACTCCAAGGCTCTTGATATCTTCCTTTGTATTCCCCATCTTCCTTCGTCCTTAGAATTATACTTCAAGGCCCTTGAAACTAATATCAAGGCCCTTGACATATGCATTGTTGTACCTGCATTGAATTCAAGCCAACTGAATATCTAGAAATATAATCAAGTACATTGTTAGTATATCCAACTGCTTATATTTGTGTGAAGTCTTCCATCATCATCAACGCCTGTAAAATCTTTTCAATCAAGGTGGAGTTTTCATCCCGGTTGAGTTAGAACACAAGGCGTACTGGGTTGTGAAGTGGTTGAACTTCGGCATGAAGGAAGCGGGCGAGAAGCGCCTCTTAGACCTCAATGAGCTTGAAGAACTCTGCTTGAACACCTCTGAAAATGCCAAGATCTACAAAGAAAGGGCGAAGTGTGGCATGATAAGCATATCATTCCAAAGGATCTCAAAGAAGGAGATCAAGTTCTCCTCTTCAATTCAAGACTTCGTCTCTTTCCAGGTAAGCTTAAATCTCGTTGGACTGGACCTTATCTAATTAAACGTGTTTTTCCCCATGGCGCAGTTGAAGTATGGGGTGAAAAGAGCGGAAGTTTCAAGGTTAATGGCCAACGCCTTAAGAAGGATATTCACCGGAGCTGCCGGTTGAGGAAATCGCACCGATTACCCTCAAATAAACACAGGAACGGTCTAGCTGCGGACCCAAAACAAGCGCTTCTTGGGAGGCAACCCAAGGTATTGCACTTACGTTTTTGTTTTTCTTTCTTAGAGTAGTTTAGTTTAGCTGTTTTTGCTTTGTTTTTCCCTCGATACCTTCAGTATGTTATGTTTTTGGATGTAGGAATAAGGATTGGGCAAAGGGAAGATGCAAAAGTTGGAAGGAATTGACGAAACTTGGATGTTGGCACACACCAAAGACTTCCACGCCCTAAACCACGGTCGTGGAAGTAACAGGTGACCGTAATTCTCCAAAATAGGCAAAAATTCACCAAAACCACGGCCTCCGTACATTTCCACGGCCGTGAAAACCCCCGAGTGACCTTGATTTTCAAAAAAATTACGGGCCACTATATAAACCACCTTCCTTCACAAAAACACCACAAACCCAATTTCCACACCCCTTTCCATGCCCTAATTGCCGAAAATCTTCCCCAACTCGCAATTCTTCGTTTGAAGTCCGATTCAAGCGATTCTTTGGCCTAAAGTGAAGCATTTTCAATCCTTTACAAGATCCAAGCAACGAATCAAGTAAACAATCCACTCAGCAAAGGGAATTTGTATTTTAAAGATCCAAAACCCAGGTTTTTCTCTACTTTGTCAATTCGGCTCTATTTTTCGCAAGAATTTAGAAGAACTGCATAGGATTGGAATTGGAATTAGCGTAGAGCTGTGATTGCTGAGTTTGGTGTGGATTTGTTGAGATTTGAGTGAAACAGAGAGAAACCACGGTCTCTGGGAGTTCCACGGCCGTGGAAAAGGAAGAACATGCCGTGATTTTTCCTGTCATGGATAAAATGTTTAGGAGAAAGTCCATTAGGAATAAGAAGCAAAAGGGAGATGGTTCTTCCTCTTCCCGACCCCATCCTAATCAACCACCATCACCACCCTCTCCAAAAATCCCAACCATCCATGAGGATTACTTAGAAGCTCTAGAAAGAATCGAGAAGAGGCCGGTCATAGGACCTCGTTACTTAGTCCTTGAGGAGCTTGAGCCTCTAAACATAGTGAATGATTTGACTTGGCTCTTGGATGGAGCCGGACTGATTGTCTTCTCCGCCATTAGAGAGGACGCTTATGAGGAGATCACTAGGGAGTTTGTCACCTCCTTTGAGCATAGCCACATGAACCGAACCGTATCTTTTAGGCTAATGGAGAAAGACTACGAGTTCTCGATAGTTTAGTTTGGAGCCTTCTTTGGTTTCCATGAGAGTTTTAATGGTAGATTTCCTATCGGGGTATACGCTAAGGACTTTTGGGAGGATATCGTCATGATTTATGCTAGTGAGGATCGTTGGCAACCGGCCGACACCAAGGCTAAGCTCATCTATCACTTAGCCTTGAAGGTAGCTCATAGGGTCCTTTCCGAGTGTCTCTTCCCTAGGACAGAGACCCCCCAAAAGATTAAAACCGATGAGCTCTTTCTCCTCTGTTGCATGCTCTATGGTAGACCCGTTGATTGTACTACCCTCCTTGCCTCCACCATGAGTAAACTGAAAAATAAGAGGGCCGGGAACATAGGATATGGAGGCATGGTTACTCACATAGCCACGCAGCTAGGGATAGACTATTCCGCTTGCATTAGGATAGCGGCAAGACCTTTAGGTCTCAATAATCTCATGACTAGAGGTCTCATCTTTCCCCGCCATCAAGCTCCACCTACCGCAGCCATGCCATGGGAGGATAGAGGTGTAGAGGTATCACCTACCGCAACTATGCATGCAAATAGACTAGTAGCCCCTCCTTATGTCCCGGATGAGGTTCCCGCTGCAGGTGTTGATGATGAGATGAGAGGAGTGTTCGCCACTTAGCGTGCGTGCAAATAAGCTTTAATTAAAAAACTAGAAATCAATCAAGCGAACCTGCAGTGTACGGATCGATATAGTTAAGCAAGAATTCCAGAGTATCGAACACAGGAATTTGGGGGGTTAAATCCAGTTATAGAATTGTCAAGCGAGTAAATGTATGAGCTTTTGTAAATATTGGGAAAACAACAATTCTAAACATCCAGGTGTCTAATTGTGGCAATCGATTCAAGATATACTAAAGATATAAGGACAGATTTGAGGTATGCAAAGGTATACGAATGTAAGGCAATGTACGGTGAAGTTCCAAGACCTTATATGATTCACCTAAAGACACTCTCTATAAAGGTTGTTGAGGCTTCAGTATAGAAAGATTCTAAAGGTAAACATTAACGTCAAATACCCAAACTTGTAATCCAAGGATCAAGACTAACTTAATCGATTAAGGTTATGACACTCGAAATCGAGGTAGAGGTTGTTGAGGGTTCACTACCACCTAGAAAAGGCAAGCCAAGACTAAGTTAAAGCAAATCTTTAACTTTGAATTAAAGTAAAAGCAAGGTTCGTAAACTGACACAAAATTACGGGTAGTTCTTGAGTTCCACGGCCCTGGAAGCTCAAGAACAGACCGTGGATTAGGTTCGTCGGCGATTCTCTCTAACTCTCAGGGTCCAATCTATTTACGATCAATCTATCATCATTTAAGCCACAACTGTCAACCCTTCACCTTAGAATTGCTAAAGGGTTTTAGCCAACAATAGTCATATTGATATCAAATTTAAGATTCAAAAGAATGAAAGATGAAAACTTCCGAAAACCTTTAATAACCTTCAAACCAATCTCAAATCCACAAATCAAGAACAATGATGCAAGTAGATTCAGAATAACACAACAATCACAATCTTAGATAAGAACGAAGAACGGGATGTCAATCCGTCTTCTAATCAAACCTAGAAATATGTATGAAATCTCCTTACGAACAATCTTCCAAATCTTCAACTCTTCGCAAGTCTCTGTTGCGAAATAGCAATCTCTACGCGTTCAACTTGAAACCCTAGGCACGTGCAATAAGCGTAGGCAAAGTCTAAGCGAAGGTGACGGAATCTCTCTTCTTCCGTCCTTTTATAGGGTAAGATAAAATGTTGGCCCGGCCCATTGCGTAAAAGATCATGGCTTCAAAGTGTTGCGTAAAATATTGCCAAGATCACGGTCGTGGAAGGGTTCCACGCCCGTAA
Organism: Fagopyrum homotropicum; assembly: GCA_033239125.1. NCBI lineage: Eukaryota > Viridiplantae > Streptophyta > Magnoliopsida > Caryophyllales > Polygonaceae > Fagopyrum > Fagopyrum homotropicum. Next base: position 2,854,552 of record BSWB01000005.1, on the reverse strand, counting down.
CTTAGAGCGTGGAATAGGGTCACGGTTTGTCACAACCCTCCACGGCCGTGTAACTTGCTGGAATGCACCACGATTCTCTTGCCAAGGTTCCACAGCCGTGGAGTAGAACGTGGAATCTAGTACGGCCGTATTTTAGAACGTGGTTTAGAGGTAGATCGTAATTTTCCTTAGCCTCGTGCTATTCTTCAAGTTAGCACCATCCTTAGCTCCTAGAGATGTCCTCAATCCTTGGACATGCTCAATCAAACTCCATTCTCTCTCAATCCGTTCGGAATTAGCTCTTAATTGCCTACAATCAACATAAAGCTTATGTAGACCTCTATATCGAGAAAATAGATGAACTAACTCACAAATACTTCAATGCTTTATCAATGACTACCAATATGGATGAAATACACTTAGAAAACGTGCCTAAAATATCACAATATTTCATGCTAACAAATAACCCCATACTTGCCACTTGCTTGTCCCTAAGTAAGGTCTTTCAAAGCTTTAAAACTTAAGTTAGGATGAAATATGTGTACCTTCTCATAACAAAACTTCTTTTGGATGAATGTGCCTTCTAATCAATAGATCATTCTCAAATCTTGCTTCATTCGTTTATAAGACTTTCATACACATAATCAAAGAGTAAAGAGTAAAGAAAGCTCATGAATCAATCAAACTTCCATGTAAACATCATAACCTTCAAACATTATCAAAATCAATCATAAGAAACTTCAATTTAGATCACTAAGCCATATAACATTCTTTTGATCTTAAGGACTTCCAAACAAAGTCTAGAATGTGGAAAGGGAAGGAAAACTTTAAGGAATGTGGTGCATGAATCCGGGAAAGTGGATAACTACTCTTTTCTTCTCCTCTTGCGGTTTCCGCAGCACTTTCAACTTAGAGCTTCGCTCTTTCTTTTCATTTTTCGACTTTACTTTTGGAGTTATGGATAGAGGTGCACAAAAACCAAAGCCTAGGAGATTGACGTTTCTCAATTTTTATGAGATGCCTCAAACCCTTAGCGCACATACCATAATCCGCTAGGAATATCGCTCAATCCGACTTTGGCAAGACACAAACACCCAGCTATGTGAATGGTGCCGAGTTACTCATCATCATGATTGACTTTCCCAAACCTATAATTTCTTTCTATTCCTTTGAATGAAAAGTATTGCTTTCATGGCCCTCCCACATCAAACATGCCTTTTTCATTCAACTCTTCCAAATTCTCGGATAGGTAAAGGAGCTTATTATTTCAATGAGGGGCTAAATGATCAAAGAAAGAAGAAAGAAAATCGAATTGCCTTAATCATCTCAAAAGAAGCATAGAAACTTATTACGTGATTTCAACCTTGATTTCTCAACATGATTTAAGTAACATTCATCACATTATGAAATTTGCAAAAGAGGGATAATTAACTCAATCAATTTCTTTTCAATTCACTATTCGTTTAAGCATGTGATTGTCATCAAAACTCATTTCACAAGTGGTGATTATCATAGAAATCATCTCTATCCTTAGAAGCACAAAATTTTCAAATTTTTTCAATTTTTATGGGTTTTTCAAACTCTTTTTCATGCAATGCAATAATGAAACGTGTAGCAATAAAATGAAACATGCAAGATAGTCTCAATAGAAGCATACAAAGTGAGTAAGAGTTATTACAAACTATTAGTCACACCCCACCCCATACTTGGAACAAACATTGTCCCTAATGTTCAAAGAAAAGAAAAAGAAGAAAAGAAAGAAAGAAAAAGAACTCACAAAACGGTGGTGGAGTGGCTAAAGCTGTCGATCATCCAAGTCATCACTGCGGTGGAGGCGGAAACGGAGAGAAGCTGGGGTCATAGTACCGCCCGAACTGCTGGCGGTAGACTTCCCTCATCATGTGGTCCAGATCATCCACTCGTGCATCCCTAGCGTCTGCACGGATCTCCAAAGCTCCAACCCTGCTGGAAAGGTCGGTAGCCCACTCTGGCAGCTGCTCGTACCAACTAGGCGGCTGGCTGTACCATGCCGGTGCATCTGAAGGTGCTGGTGCTGGTGTAGGTGGTGCCTGTGTAGACCATGGTGGTGGAGCTCCGTACCACGAAGGAGGGGTCTCCATCCAAGTAGGCCTCTCGCTGACACTAGCACGGCGAGAGGATGATCCTGAAGCTCTAGCGGGGCGGGGAGAACGTCGAGGCATGTCGGGAACTGCGTCCGGCTGATCTGGGAATGTACCAAAGTCCTGCTCAGCTCCTCCTCCTCCCTCATAGTCATCTCCACCTCCCATCTCCTCCTCTACAACTGGTGGTGGTGGAACGTAGGGGGGGCTACCAATCTGTTCGCATGCATGGCAGCGAACGTCGCCTTCCAGTTATGGCGTCCAGCCATAATGGAATACTCAGGGAGCCACTCAATGCCTCTCCCGGTCCTACTCTCCCACGGCATAGCAGCATATGGTGGACCTCTATGGGTGGGGAAGATGAGGCCTCTAGTCATAAGGGCCTGAAGTCCTAGGGGTACAGCGGCAATATGTGTGCAAGCGGAGAAATCTACCCCTAATGCCCTAGCAAGGTGGGTGACTATCCCACCATATCCAATGTTACCAGCCCTCTTATTCTTTAGCTTGCTCATGGTAGCAGCTAAGAGGGTGGCGCAGTCAACAGGTCTACCGTATAGCATACAGTAGAGAAGAAAGAGCTCATCTGTCTTGATCTTCTGAGGTGTCTCCGTCCTAGGGAAGAGACACTCAGAAAGTACCCTGTGAGCAATCTTCAAGGCTAAGTGATACATCAACTTAGCCTTGGTATCAGCTGGCTGCCAGCGGTTTTCGCTGGCGTAGATCATAGCGATCTCTTCCCAGAAATCCTTGGCGTACACGGCACTAGGGAAACGACCATTGAAGGTCTCGTGGAACCCAAAGAAGGCTCCAAACTCCCGGATGGAGAAATCATAGTTTCTTTCCATCAGCCGGAAAGAAACTGTCATGTCAACATGGTTGTGCTCAAAGGAAACCACAACCTCTCTCGTAATCTCCTCATATGCATCTTCCCGAATAGCGGAGAAGATGACTAATCCGGCTCTATCCAAGAGCCAAGTGATGTCCCCTATGACATGTAGAGGCTCTAACTCCTCCAACAGCAGGTATCTAGGTCCTATGACCGTCCTCTTATGGATCCTCTCTAAAGCATCGAGATGATCCTCGTGAATGGTAGGGATCCTAGGTGGAGGTGGTGATGGTGATGAAGGTGATGATGGAGGTGAAGGGGATGAAGGGGGTGGTGCTCTAGAAGAGGAAGAGGGGTTGCCCTTCCTTTTCTTGTTCTTATCCTTATCCTTATTCTTGTCCTTATTCCTACCGGACACTCTCCTCACAAAATCCATATTCTCGCAGAAACCACGATTTGTTCTTGGGGTTCCACGGCCGTGGTTCTTCCAGGAACCGTGGTTTGGTTCGAAATTTCTCAAAACTCAGCAATCAATCACCAAACTCAACAGTCAATCAGTCCTAGACTAATTTCTTCCAATTTCAATCAGTTCTCCTACAAATTCTATCAAAAACAATTCCGAATCGACAAAGAGAGGGAAAGAACCAAAAACCTAGGTTTTCGGATTTTGGAATCCGAATTGTGGCTTCTCCGGTGATTTGCCGCTCGAATTGTTGCTTGGATCTTGTTGGTGATCGGATTTGCTTCAGTTCGGGTCGAAGAATCGTTAAAAACGATTAACGAACGAAGATTTGAGGGGAGAGGCATGGAATCGGCGTTTTTGGGCGTGGTTTGGGTATGTGGTGTTGTGTTTTGTTTAGAAACGTGGTTTATATAGTAGCCGTAAAAATTCTTGAAAATCACGGTCTGTCGGGGGGTTCCACGGCCGTGGAAATGTACGGAACCGTGGTTTTGATGATTTTTCAAAGGCTTTTGTAAATTACGGTCTCAGAGGGTTCCACGACCGTGGTTTAGGCCGTGGAACTCTCTGTAATGCTCCAAAGTCCAAGTTTCGTCACTTTTCTTCAAACTTACTCTTCTCCTTTCTTTTCCACTGTTCCTACATCCAAAATCACGAACATACCGGAGGTATCGAAGGCAAAACAAAGCGAAACATCTACACTAAACTAATCTATGAATCAAAGACAAAAATGTAAGTGCAATACCTTGGGTTGCCTCCCAAGAAGCGCTTTGTTTAAGGTCCGTAGCTAGACCATATTCGCACTTATTCGACTGCGGTAGGCGCGAACTCTTCAGCTTGGAGTTCCGGAGTATACTTCTTGAGTCGTTGACCGTTCACCTTGAAGCTTCCGCCCGTTTCACCCCATACTTCAACTGCACCATGAGGGAAAATACGTTTGATTAGAAAATGTACGGTCCAACGAGATTTAAGCTTACCTGGAAAGAGACGAAGCCTTGAATTGAAGAGGAGGACTTGATCTCCTTCTTTGAAGTCCTTTGGAATGATATGCTTATCATGCCAACGCTTTGCTCTTTCTTTGTAAATCTTGGCGTTTTCGTAAGCGTTCAAGTGGAGTTCTTCAAGCTCATTTAGGTCCAAGAGACGCTTCTCTCCCGCTTCCTTCATGCTGAAATTTAGCCACTTGATTGCCCAAAACGCCTTGTGCTCCAACTCTACCGGTAAGTGGCAAGACTTCCCATATACAAGGTTGTATGGTGTGGTTCCGATGGGAGTCTTATACGCAGTCCGGTATGCCCACAATGCGTCATCTAGCTTCAAAGACCAATCATTCCTAGTCCTTGAAACCGTCTTCTCTAGGATTCTTTTGATCTCCCGGTTCGAGATCTCAACTTGTCCACTAGTTTGTGGATGATAAGGGATGGCGATCTTGTGAGTCACCCCATACTTAGCTAGAAGAGCTTCAAAACGCCGGGCAATGAAGTGAGAGCCTCCATCACTAATGATGGTCCGTGGTGTCCCAAATCGTGGGAAGATGGTCTTGTTAAAGAACTTGACCACTACCATGGCATCATTGGTGGGAGAGGCAATCGCTTCAACCCATCTTGAAACATAATCAACCGCTAAAAGTATGTATTGGTTACCACAAGATGATGGGAATGGTCCAATGAAGTCTACTCCCCAAACGTCAAAGATCTCCACCTCTTGGATGTTTTTGAGAGGCATCTCATTCCTCCTAGAGATATTTCCTGTTCTTTAACAAGCATCGCAGCAAGAAACAAAGGTTTGCACATCTTTAAATAATGTAGGCCAAAAGAATCCAGATTGCAATACCTTAGCGCTAGTCTTGTTCGAACTAGCGTGTCCTCCACATGGTAGTGAATGACAATGGCGGATGACACTTTGCATCTCATCTTCCGGCACACATTGCCGAATAATGCCACCCGGACCTCTCTTAAAGAGGAGAGGTTCATTCCAAAAGTACTCCCGAACATCCTTAAAGAACTTCTTTCTTTGTGCGTAGGATAATCCGGGCGGTATTTCCTGACAAACCAAATAGTTAACAAAATCAACAAACCATGGTTCGTTACCTTTGGAGATTACATCGATGCACTCCTCTATAATGTGTAAATGTTCGTCCGGGAAGGAGTCATCTATAGGTAGATGGTCGTCCTCTAGATGTGTTAGGCGACTCAAATGATCCGCAACAGAATTTTCCGAACCCTTCTTGTCGCGGATCTCTAGATCGAATTCTTGTAGGAGGAGAATCCATCTAATTAGCCTTGGCTTCACATCCTTCTTTGAAAGGAGATACCGGATCGCAGCATGATCCGTGTACACAATCACCTTTGCACCTACAAGATAAGAGCGAAATTTGTCAATTGCATAAACAATGGCTAAAAATTCTTTTTCCGTAGTGGCGTAGTTGAGCTGCGCTTCATCTAGCATCTTGCTAGCGTAGTAGATAGCGTGGGTTCTCCCTTCCTTTCTTTGTCCAAGAACAGCTCCTATAGCTACGTCACTTGCGTCACACATAACCTCAAAGGGAAGATTCCAATCCGGAGGTTGGATAATCGGAGCTGAAATTAGAGCTTCCCGAATCATATTGAACGCATCTAAACATTCCTGCGAAAACTCAAAAACTGCATCCTTCATCAATAGATTAGTTAGCGGCTTTGATATTTTAGAGAAATCCTTTATGAAACGCCCATAGAATCCAGCATGTCCTAGAAAACTTCTTATCCCTTTCACCGAAGTTGGGGGAGGAAGCTTTTCTATAGTCTCTATTTTAGCTTTATCCACCTGAATCCCTCTACTAGAGATTAAGTGTCCTAATACAATGCCCTCTTTCACCATGAATTGACACTTCTCCCAATTAAGAACTAGGTTAGTGTCTTCACACCTTTGTAGCACAAGAGCAAGGTTAGAAAGACAATTGTCAAAAGAGGAACCATAAACGGAGAAGTCATCCATAAAAACCTCCATGATTTCCTCTATATATTCGGAGAAGATGGCCATCATGCACCTTTGAAAGGTGGCTGGGGCGTTGCAAAGCCCGAACGGCATCCTCCTATAGGCAAACGTACCCCATGGGCATGTAAATGTGGTCTTCTCTTGATCATCCGGGTGTATCGGAATCTGAAAGAAACCACTATAACCGTCAAGATAGCAAAAGTGCGAATGTTGTGCTAACCTTTCAAGCATTTGATCGATGAAGGGTAGTGGGAAGTGGCCCTCCTCGTCGCGTTGTTTAGCTTGCGGTAGTCTATGCACATCCGCCATCCTGTTACGGTTCGGGTAGGAATGAGTTCGTTATTCTTGTTGGTGATGACCGTCATTCCTCCCTTCTTCGGAACCACTTGAACCGGACTCACCCACTTGCTATCGGAGATAGGGTAGATGATACCTACATCAAGAAGTTTAAGAATTTCCTTCTTGACAACCTCCTTCATGGTCGGATTTAGCCGCCTTTGAGGTTGTCTTGAAGTCCTAAAGTCCTCTTCCATTAATATCTTGTGCATGCATAGGGAAGGTTTTATTCCTACTAAGTCCTCTATAGTATATCCTAAAGCTTTTCTATGTTTCCTAAGGATAATCATGAGCTTACTATGTTCATCTATGCTTAAATTGGAACTAACAATTACCGGAAAGGTAGAATTAGGTCCAAGAAATGCGTACCTTAGATGAGTAGGAAGTGGCTTTAGTTTCATGACTATTGGAGTTTCCAATGGTTCTTGAGGAGTATCCGATGCTTCCTTAGAAGTGTCTAAGAGTATAGAAGGTATGGGGGAAGAATCAAAAGAAGTTGAGGAAGAGGCACAATTACCTTCGGAATCACCCAAAATTACGGCCTCTCTGCATCCTCCACGGCCGTAATTTTGGGCGTGGAATGGAAATACGGTTGCCCTGTTCTCTCCACGGCCGTGTAAGTCTCTGGAGTGCTCCACGTTTTTGTTGGTGAAATCCACGGCCGTGGAATATAGTGTATGACCGTGGATTCGTACGTTCTCAGCCTCGTCGTGGAGTTTCTCAAACTCCTCTTTACACACTTCTTCTTGTGCCTCTAAGGCTTCAATTGCCTCATTGCACTCCTCTTCTTCCCCTATATCCATTAGAATCATAGTAATAACCTTTTGCAAAGGATCTTTGAAGAGAATAGCACTTACCTCCTCTCTAGACAACCCTTCTTCATCTTGGATATTGAATATATCCTCATCAAAGATTGGTTCCTTCACTAGAGTGGAAAGAACGAACTCTACCTTCTCTTCTCCTATGTCAAAGGCGAGTCTAGCATTCTTGCAATCGACTATGCAGCCGGATGTTGCAAGAAACGGTCTTCCGAGAATTATCGGAACCGGACTATCTGCAGGAATGTCAAGCACAACAAAATCAATAGGAACATAGAATTTACCTAGCTTGACCGGGACGTCTTCAACAATGCCGACGGGGATGAGTTATGGATCGATCCACCATGTACAACGTCATCTTCACCGGTTTAGGGTCGCCTAAACCGATCTTCCTACATAATGCAAGTGGGATGATGCTCACACTTGCTCCCAAGTCACATAATGCATCATATGTGACATCTCCCACTCCTATGGGAATACAAAATGACCCCGGATCCTTTAGCTTTGGGGGCATCTTCTCTTTCATGGTTTTGATGAGATCCGACGAATCCGAACTCATCTTAACCTCTACAAACTCCTCTAACTTTCTCTTGTTAGAGAGGATCTCCTTTAATAACTTACCATAAGCTGGCATACCTACAATAGCATCAATGAAAGGTATATTAATATGCAGTTTGCTCATGAGTTCAATAAGCTTACCGAATTGCTTGTCTAGACGCGCTCTTGCTCTAGATTGCGGAAACGGTAGGGGAGGTTTGTAAGCTGGAGGAGGAACGTAGACATCTTCCTTCTCCTTCCCCTTCTCTTTGTCCTTCTCAACGGGGACTTCAACAAACTTAGGTTGTGGATCGGTAGTTGTGACTCCGCTCCTAGTTGTGATTGCCATCACCCTTCCTTTTGGGTTGTCCTCCGTTTTTCCTGGAAGTTTCCCTTGATTCCTAGGAACTTCCTCCGCATGGCTGAACATTTGGTTTTCTAAAACCTTTTGGGCTTTATCAACCTTAGTAATATGATCATCAACCTTGATGATGCGAGTCTTCAACCCTTGAAGCTTCCCCAAAATCGTTTCCAACATGGGATCGGGCTTCTCCTTCCCCGAAGTGCTTCCATCATTAGATGTTTGCCCCTGGCTTTTCAAAGGAGTGGAAGAAGAGGAAGGTGGAGTTAGTGAATTTCCTGAATTGGAAGGATAAGAATTACCGGAATTTTGTTGATTGGAACGCCAATTGTTGTTGTTTGAACCCCTATTGTTGTTCCAATTGTTGTTCCGGTTGTTGTTGTTGTTGTTCCAATTATTCCGGTTGTTGTTCCGGTTGTTGTTGTTGTGGTTTGTATTCTCACCACCGTTGTGGTTATTGTTGTTGCCTAAATAACCCACATCTTTTCCTTGTTGATTTGGAAAGTTGGTCTTGATAGCTTCCTTCAACTCTATAATCTCGTTGTTGAGAGAAAAGATTTGAGATTGAGCTTCATGTGTTAGTTTTGCTCCTTGATCCACACGATTCCCCTCCACTTTCCGGTGAGAATACTTTTCTATGACTCGCGCTTGCTTCTCAATGAAGTTCCAAGCGTTATCTTCCCTCATGTCCATGAATGTACCACATGAGAGGGATTGGAGCTTGAATTGTGTCTCCATATCCAGCCCCTTATAATATATCTCCAATAGTGCAAGCTTGGATATGCCATGATGAGGGCAATCCAATAGAAAATCCTGAAATCTTTCCCAAGATTGAAACAAACTTTCGTTAGATCTCATAGAAAATGCATTAATCTTACCTCTTAGTTCCGCCGTTTTGGATGGCGGAAAGAACTTAGTGAGGAACTCCGCAGAAAGATCCTCCCATGTCTCAAGCTTTCCACTTGGGAGAGCTTGATACCAAGACAATGCTTTCCCCTTCAAGGAGAAGAAGAAAGGCTTGAGTTTGTAGCTATTGGTAGTTGCGTTCTTGGGCTTCATCGTCTCCATCCGACTTTTGGAGCCTACCTTTGAGCGCCTGAATCAATTCAACAAAAAGCTGATCTACGGGGTATTGAAGACAGCAGGGCGATAGTTCGTTTAGCTGCAGAGCCTTCGAAAACCCACCTAGCGCCTCGTGTATGGGCAAAAAGAAACTTATGTTCAAAATTGAGGAAAAAAAAAACCCTCTCAAAGTTTTGTAGATATTGGTGTGGAGATTCAGCACTTGTTCCACCAAATTGGTTTTGGCGAACAATGGTAATAACTTGAGGGTTGAAGCTAAACCCTTGTGCATCGTCAGCATCAAAGTTCACACCTAAGCGGCGTGGTTGCTGTGTTGGATCCATCCTTTGGCCAAGAGTTCTTGGCTCCTCATCTACGCGTTCGATCCTCGCATTCCTAGGTGGGACACGGCGATTTGCAGCTTTCCGTGGATAGAATGGATTCACATTGATCGTGGGATCAATTTCCTCTAGCGGTGGCATGGAGGAGTCGCTATCCTCATTAGATGAGTTGGCTCTAACCGATCTTCCCGGTCTCCTCCTTTTCTTTTTCTCCTTGAGGTTGTTTATCTCCAGCCTCATTTGGAACATCATGTCCGTTAGATCATCAACCTTCATTTGATGACGATCTGTTTCTTCCCTACGAGTCTTCTCACTCCATTGGAGTTGAGCTTCCTTTTCCGCTAACTCCGATTGGAGATCGCGTTCTCTTTCTTTATCCATTTGTCTTTCCTTTCGCTTTCTCCTCAAAGTCCTCTCAAGCTCTTGATCAAGAGGTAAGAGGTCTTCTTTATTCGTAGACTTGCGCATGCACCCAAAAAGATATCAAATAACAAGGGAAAAGCTCCCAAGCTTGACAACCGATAACCGAATTCGGCCTAAACCAAATCCCCGGCAACGGCGCCAAAAACTTGTTCGCCACTTAGCGTGCGTGCAAATAAGCTTTAATTAAAAAACTAGAAATCAATCAAGCGAACCCGCAGTGTACGGATCGATATAGTTAAGCAAGAATTCCAGAGTATCGAACACAGGAATTTGGGGGGTTAAATCCAGTAATAGAATTGTCAAGCGAGTAAATGTATGAGCTTTTGTAAATATTGGGAAAACAACAATTCTAAACATCCAGGTGTCTAATTGTGGCAATCGATTCAAGATATACTAAAGATATAAGGACAGAGTTGAGGTATGCAAAGGTATACGAATGTAAGGCAATGTACGGTGAAGTGCCAAGACCTTATATGATTCACCTAAAGACACTCTCTAAAAAAGGTTGTTGAGGCTTCAGTATAGAAAGATTCTAAAGGTAAACATTAACGTCAAATACCCAAACTTGTAATCCAAGGATCAAGACTAACTAAACCCATTAAGGTTATGACACTCGAAATCGAGGTAGAGGTTGTTGAGGCTTCACTACCACCTAGAAAAGGCAAGCCAAGACTAAGTTAAAGCAAATCTTTAACTTTGGATTAAAGTAAAAGCAAGGTTCGTAAACTGACACAAAATTACGGGTAGTTCTTGAGTTCCACGGCCGTGGAAGCTCAAGAACAGACCGTGGATTAGGTTCGTCGGCGATTCTCTCTAACTCTTAGGGTCCAATCTATTTACGATCGATCTATCATCATCTAAGCCACAACTGTCAACCCTTCACCTTAGAATTGCTAAAGGGTTTTAGCCAACAACAGTCATATTGATATCAAATTCAAGATTCAAAAGAATGAAAGATGAAAATTTCCGAAAACCTTTAATAACCTTCAAACCAATCTCAAATCCACAAATCAAGAACAATGATGCAAGTAGATTCAGAATAACACAACAATCACAATCTTAGATAAGAACGAAGAACGGGATGTCAATCCGTCTTCTAATCAAACCTAGAAATAAAGTATGAAATCTCCTTACGAACAATCTTCCAAATCTTCAACTCTTCGCAAGTCTCTGTTGCGAAATAGCAATCTCTACGCGTTCAACTTGAAACCCTAGGCACGTGTAATAAGCGTAGGAAAAGTCTAAGCGAAGGTGACGGAATCTCTGTTCTTCCATCATTTTATAGGGTAAGATAAAATATTGGCCCGGCCCATTGCGTAAAAGATCATGGCTTCAAAGTGTTGCGTAAAATATTGCCAAGATCACAGTCGTGGAAGGGTTCCACGCCCGTAATTTAGAGCGTGGAATAGGGTCACGGTTTGTCACAACCCTCCACGGCCGTGTAACTTGTTGGAATGCACCACGCTTCTCTTGGTAAGGTTCCACGGCCGTGGACTAGAACGTGGAATCTAGTACGGCCGTATTTTAGAGCGTGGTTTAGAGGTAGATCGTAATTTTCCTTAGCCTCGTGTTATTCTTCAAGTTAGCACCATCCTTAACTCCTAGAGATGTCCTCAATCCTTGGACATGCTCAATCAAACTCCATTCTCTCTCAATCCATTCGGAATTAGCTCTTAATTGCCTACAATCAACATAAAGCTTATGTAGACCTCTATATCGACAAAATAGATGAACTAACTCACAAATACTTCAATGCTTTATCAATGACTACCAATATGGATGAAATACACTTAGAAAACGTGCCTAAAATATCACAATATTTCATGCTAACAAGGAGGTGATGATTATGAGGTAGGAGGTGATGAGTAGGACTTTGGTACGTTTCCGGATCAGCCGGCACAGTTTCCCGACCCTCCTAGACATTCTCCCCGACCTTCTAGACCCTCCGGTTCCTCTTCCTCACGTCGTGCTAGCGTGAGTGAGAGGCCGACTTGGATGGATGCACCTCCTGCTTGGTACGGAGCGCATCCGGAGTGGATAGGAGCTCCACCACCGTGGCATGCACAGGCACCGGCAGCACCGACTCCTCAGGACGCACCAGCATGGTATGGCCAGCCACCGGCTTGGTATGAGCAGCTACCGGCATGGGCCACCGATCTATCCAGGAGAGTGGGAGACTTGGAGATCCGCCAGGACACTCGTGATGTACGGGCTGAGGAGCATGACTTGATGATGAGAGACATATACCGCCAGCAGTTTGGGCGGAATTTCAGTTCCGACTTCCGTCCATTTCCACCGCCGCCTCCTCCACAGTGATGACGTTGATCAACCGTTGGTTTGAGCCACTCCACCACCATCTAGTGAGTTTCTTTGTTTTTTCTCTCTTTTCTTTATTTCTTTTGAACATTGAGGGCAATGTATGTTTCCAGTATGGGGTGTGACTATGGTTTGTAATAACTCTACTTACTTTGCTTGGATGATTCTATGAACACTTGCATTTTCCATTCATTGTCACACGTTTCATTATTGCATTGCATGAAAAAGACCTTGAAAAAACCATAAAAATTTGAAATTTTGAAAATATTTGTGCTTCTAAGATTAGAGATGATTTCTATGATGAAAACCACTTGTGGAATGAATTTTTGATGACAATTGTATGCTTAAATTGAATTATGAATTGTGAGGAAATTGAGTATTTTGTTTATCCTTTCTTGCAAATTTCATATTGTGAAGGTTTTATCTAAATCATATTGAGAAACAAAGGTTGAAATCACAATATAAGTTCTTATACTTCTTTATGAAATGATTAAGGCACCTCGAATTTCTTACTTCTTTCTTTGATCATTTAGCCCCTCAATGAAATAATTTCCTCCTTTACCTATCCGAGATTTAGGAAGAAGTTGAATTTGGCATGTTTGATGTGGGAGGGCCATGAAAGCAATTGTTTTCAAAGTATAGGAAAATTCTAGGTTTGGGGAAGTCAATCTTGATGATGAGTAACTCGGCACCATTCACACAGCCGGGTGTTTGTGTCTTGCCAAAGTCGGATTGAGTGATATTCCTAACGGATTATGGTATGTGCATCAAGGGTTTGAGGCATCTCGAAATTGAGAAATGCCAATCTCCTAGGCTTCGGTTATTGTGCACCGCTGTCCATAACTCCAAAAGTAAAGTCGAAAAATTATGTGCAAAAGTCTAGAGCAAAGCTCTAAGTTTGTGGAAGTTCAAATGGTAAAAAGAAAAGAGTTTGTGTTGTCCTTCTTCCCGGATTCATACACCACATCCCCTTACAAGTTTCCCACCTTCTTCCGCATTCTTGGCCTTATTTGAAAGTCCTTGAGATCATAAGAGTGTTATTTGACTTGGTGATCTAAATTGAAGTTTCACATGCTTGATTTTGACAATGCTTGAAGGTTATGATGCTTGTCTTGAAGTATTTGCAATTTATGAAGTTTCTTTGTTTTGCGTATTCTAGTTTATGGATATAAGCGTTTTCAAGGATGAATGAAGCAAGGTTTGAGGATGATCTATTGACTAGAAGCATATCAACCAAAAAAAAAGTTGTGTTTTGTTTTGCATTCATATTTCATTCTACCTTATATTCTAAGCTTTTAAAAACCTTGCTTGGGGACAAGCAAGTGGCAAGTATGGGGTATTTTGTTAGCATGAAATATGACGATATTTTAGGCACTTGTTTTAGTTATTTTTCCCTCTTTATAGTGTTCTTAGATATGTGTTTGAAGCAATTGTGAGCTAGTTCACCCACTTTGTCGATATAGAGATCTACACTAGCTTCTTTGTGTTTTTAGGTGAATAAAGCTTGGATTGGAGCAAATAAGGAAGGAAAGGAGTGTTCGATCACATTTGATGGCAAGGAGATGCATTAGAAAGGCTAAGGAAGGAACATGGATGGAAGATTGCACGAAACAAAGGCAAAGAAAGAGGAAAAGCAAGTCCACGTCCTGAATTACGGTCGTGGAGAAGGAAATTGACTTCCACGCCCTAAACCACGGCCGTGGATTTGGCAACATGAATGTGGACTTGAGTTCGGAGCACTCTAGAGAGTTACACGGTCTAAATTACGGTCGTGGAAATACTATGGCACCGTAATCTGGTTCCACGCCCTAAACCACGGTCGTGGAAAGTTGTACTTGGCCGTGATTTCGGTGATTCTGTGACGTGTCATATTTTGCCACGTCAACCATGTCATTGGGCTTGCTCGTAACCCTACCTCGCCTTATAAAAAGGCTAGAGAAGAGAGTTTTCGGCACGCTTGCTTACGCTCACTTACCGTCGCTTACTTTCACGTACATTTAGCCGTCGCTGGGAGATTCGCTTGAAGATTCGTGAAGGACGTACTTTTCGAAAATTGTGTACTTTGTGAGATAATCTAGGGTTTTGATTCGAAAACGGATTGACATCCCGTTCTTTGTGACTTCTCTAGATCTTTGTGAGGTTTCTATTCCTATTCTTCTAGATTCATAAACATATTACCTTTGTGTTTGGATTCCGAGATTGACTTTGAGTTTTATTTGAGTTTTCGAGGGTTTTCATCTTTTATTCTTCTTAATTTGATTATTGATATCATCACAATGATTGTTGGCTAAAACCCTTTAGCAATTCTAAGGTGAAGGGTTCATAGTTGTGGCTTAGATGATGATAGATCGATCGTAATTTGATTGGACCCTGAGAGTGTGAGAAATATCGTCGACACCCTAAATCACGGTCTGTTCTTGAGCTCCACGGTCGTGGTTTTTAAGATCTAGCCGTGATTTCCCCTGGTTTACGAACTTTGCTTTTTCTTTAATCCAAAGTTAAAGATTTGCTTTAACCTAGCCTTGGTTTGCCTTTTTTAGGTAGTAGTGTGACTCAACATCCTCTATTTCGGTTCCGAGTGTCATAACCTTAACCGTTTGAGTTTATCTTGATCCTTTGGATTTGGGCTGGGGTATTTGAGATTAATTCTTACCTTTAGATCCTTTCTATACTGCAGTCTCAACAACCTTTATAGAGAGAGTCTTTGGGTTAGACATATAAGGTTTTGGAACTTCATCGTACATCACCTTACTTTAGTATACTTTTGCAATTCTCAACTTTGTCCTTATATCTATAGTATATCTTGAATCGATTGCCACAATTTGATACTTGGATCTTTAGGGTTGCTGTTTTCCCCAATATTTGCAAAGCTTCTACACTTTTCATTGCTCGATTACTTGAAACTGGTTTTGTTTCACCAATTCCGTGAGTTCGATACTCTGGAATACTTGCTAATCTACGCCAATCCATATATTACGGGTTCGCTTGCTCTTATTCTAGTTTTATAAATTTAAAACTTATTTGCACACACGCTTTTGGGCGAACACCTCTCAACTCCGAGAGTACAACAAGGCGTCGTCAAAATGAGAACATAAGAATCATTCGTACATCCCCCACATCAGTAGTTGTCGTTACTAACATTTGGTTATGGTCCATATTGGAACCGCATGTAAAGCCACAAATTGTGTGACACCACTATAACTAGATTCAGAAACCAGTGAATACTTATTTACATAACCTCTCAACTTCTCCCGTGTCGTGTCTAAATGGCTTCACTACAACTGTAGTGACCATACCGGTCCGAAATGCCATTTTACGTAGGTACTTTCTTTTCTCTTCCTAAACTGGTGGCATCCCGACTTCAAGTCGTTACTTTCTTTTCTAAGCTTGCAGCGTTACCCTAATTTGGGTTCTCCGTTACCCGACATAGCCCTCGTGGCTTCTTTGGGTGAGTCTAGAAAATTTTGACTCATTTCTTGCTTGTGATGACACATCATCCGTTTCACACCATGCATCCTTTATATATATTCTCATTTGTGTAAAGCCACAATGAAAGCCTCACCTTCCTCTTGATCCTCTAGTTCTTCCAACCCTGATCACACCTTAAAGGTTCTGATCCGTTTCGTTCCTCCACATGTCAATCCCATGACCTAAGAAGGTCTCATAGGTCATTACAATCCCTCCCTAAGAGGTCTTTTACTGTTACTTGCCTTGAGCCCGTTCAATGCTACTTGATTATACCATTTGCCCTTCCGTTGATATAACTCCTTACTACTAACATTGAACCACCGGAAATATTCAAAGCTTTTGTTACCGTTCCTTTATGATCCACAATATGGGTTACTCTTCCCATCTACACTCATCAATAGACAACCACCACTTGTGAGTTCTCAGTTGTCACTGATTAACTTATGGTTGACCTTGTTTGAGGTCAACAACTTACCTTTCTTCTATACTCTTTATGTTACCATTCTCATGAAGGCTACTCTCTCGGGGTACTCTACCTTAAACTCCGTTAACTCATTCTTCATTCCACATTTCCTTTTCCTTTTGCAAGATAATTATACCCTTCTCGGCCTTGTTGTGTCATGTGACTCACCTTCATAGGCTTAACCGCATTTCATGATACCTTGTAAGTGCGTCTTCTCGAAAATCTCTAACGTTAGTTAGCATCCACTTGGGATCTCGTAGAATCGGCACTTCACCTTCTAGTCCTTCTGTAAGCTTAACTTACGTATCTCATAGATCTTCGTAATTGGTCCATCTGCACCTTTCGTCTAGACTCCTGTTCTTAGGATCTCCTAGGGAAACTTACGTCTCAATTGGATCGTCAATCTTATCCTTGAGTGATACTGCACTCATCTTCACTCGCTTCGCGTCTTCAATTTATCAACGCGACACTAGGAAGAACCTCCAGTTCGTTGTCTCTTGTTGCTTTCTTGATGATCCATCCATGTTTCCTTAGAACACTCTCCTGTCTTTATGTTGCCTCCTTAATTGTGTTGTTTCCCTCTCAGTTTCGTTTAAGTCGATTTGGGTTCCTCTCTATTTGTTTAACCTTCGGATAAGTCATCTCTGGTCTTCTGCTTCGACGTCCTCATAAATGGATCCAAGAAATCATCGGGGTGCTCGCTAAAACTTGATGCTAAACTCGATAACTTGAACATACTCCTCGTCGTATGTACACTAGCCTAAGCTATACGGCGTTTGTTCAAGGGGTGATGATAGCTTCCTATCATCTAAATACGAAATCTACAACTCTGTTATGATACTAGGGTACCATATGTGTGTGTGTGTGTGTGTATATATATATATATATATATATATATATAGATAGATAGAGAGAGAGAGAGGTCATGCTACTACTATAATCATAACAAGTCCGGAAACAGCTTACAATCCAACATACAACTTTAAATCCAGTAAACTAGGCTGCCGAGATCCGCGGAGGTAGTGGTGGTCACGTACATTCTATCCTAACCCGACTATGCTCATGGTTTGAAAACGAAATTCGTTTTGAAAACCCAGAACCCTTGTGGGTTCTGTTTATTAGTCTATTTGTCCTTTTAGAAGATTGTGAGTGCCGTTGTTGTCAACCTAGAGCTCTGATATCATATTGTAACACCCCAAATATGATAGACTCGGAAGGCTATGGGCTAGGACCTCACAATGGGTCCGAGCCTTAGCCTGACAACAACTTCACCGGACCTTACAACACGGCACAAATAAAAGCCAAATGGAAAGAATTTTAATGCATGATGAATATCTAAAAAACAACCGAAAAAACATAACTCCAGCCGAGTTCTCAAAACAAACAACATGACAACGTCTGAAACAATAATACTAAAAAGATAAACTGATCCCGTCCTATAATGTACGGAACCCCTACTGCTCACTACCGCCGGATCACTCGACCGCCTCCCTAACCTGCAAGGCCTCTACAAGCGGTATAAAATCGTTAGCTAAACATTCTATGCATTAGAATACAGGTAAAAGCACATAAACACATAATGAACACATACACATGCAAGCACTCAAGTCCATTTATTATCTTCATTTACGTTATTCCTTACTAATAATACTTATTTTGTGACACAAGGAATTCTCAAACATCGCCTCTGTCCCCGCTTACCAGCAAGGAATGATAGTAATGCATCTGACCGTCTACTTGTTTGGGCTAGTCGCAGAGAACCTCCAAGCTCTCGCAAGAGCTAGACAATGATGTCACCGCCCGTTATCATACACTTGGGCCAATTACGTAATACATATAGGTCGTCCTATTCCGGTTTCGTTGTTTAACATGACTAACACACACCACAAAAACACGATACACTAATACGAAGAAGTCAACTAAGTAAGTACGTGGACTTACTAATCCTAAAGCGAAACCCGATCGAAGCTCTCTCAGCTTCCCGTGGGAAGGCACGCAACGCCTGTTCAAAACAAGGCACACGAATCAACATCACTCTATCCAACTAGAAGTCCTTAGACTTCTAGTGCTCACAACCCTTACAAGAAGCAACAACACTTAAGCCAACTAGAAGTCCTTAGACTTCTAGGGCTCAACACCTTACAAGAACATAGCGCATAAGATAGATCGACACTTAAAACCTAGCACAACTCTTCTAAACCAAACTATACTTATGCACAACTTTGGAACACCACAAATCCGAAATTCATAACTCCTTCAACTCTGGATCACAAAACTGCATCAATATGCAGTTTTTCCAACACTTCAAAAATTCAGCAAACATTCAACAAAACTGTACACGGTCTCAACTTGGAAAAATCATAACTCCTAAACCTCTCGATAGAATCCCCTCAAATTTTGATATATTCTACTATGCAATCTTAGCTATGACATATCCAAAATTCAAGTCTAACCGAGGAATATAACCCAATCAAATCTGTTCCATAAAACTGCATCCCAAGCAGTTTTTCTTAAACTTAGAATATTTAGCATTGTTCTAAAAACTGCATGAGGAACCAACTTTGGAGAATCATATCTCCTAAACTATAACTCGGAATACTCTCAAATTTCAGCATGTTATACTTCATAATACCAAATGTAACATATCCGAAATTCAGCAACAAAGGAGGAGTCTAACTTACCCAAATCTGGACCCGACCCTGCTGCTGTTGTCCAGAAACGTCGCCTCTTGAGTCCTTCGATTGTGCAGCCTCCTTCTTAAGGTCTCCTTTAATGCTATGGATGTCCTCTAGCTTCCAACACAAGGTCTTAGCCTTCCTTAAAGGTCTAGACACATCATCACACAAGCAAGAACAAGAAGAGGCCCTTGAGTGTGAATCCATGGAGATCTTCCAATCAAGTGTAATGGAGAAGAGGAAAGGAGAAGAAGGAAGAGGAAGGAGAAACTTACCCTAGCACGTCTCTGCAGTCCTAGCTTCATGTGGAAACCTCAAAGGACGATAGAGCAAGAATGGAGGATGGAAATGGAGGTGAGGATTTGGAAGAAGAGAGGAAAACAAAGTAAGTGAAAAGGAAGAAGAGATAGGCTACATAAAAGAGTGGGATAAGCAAAAGACCCTGATGATATGATTTATGACGTTAGTTTAGGCATTCATTTAGATAGTTTTTCCCGTTATTCATGCATGGTTTGGCATTAGTTCATGACGTTTACGCTTAATTCATGCATATTGTAGAAATAGATGTCTACACGAACTCTTGTCGGTTTTGTAGGTATTTTGGGGAGCTTTTGGAGCTTAATCGATACATTCGAGGATCATTCCTCGTAATGGAATAGTTCCGGACTCATTAAGGAGAAAGCTAGGAGCAAAGGAGAACACATAGGACCTTGTTGGTGCATGCCTTGCACCAACTCATGGCTTAATGATCCAAAGAGAGCTGAACAGGGAATTCCATGGTCCAGAAGCCAGAACCACGCCCGTAATTTTGGCCGTGGTTTTCTTTGGACAGTTGTGACAGCTGTCCCGCGATCTCCTTGCCCGACCCTTGCTCTTGGTGGAGAATATAAGTGGTGCTGCAGGCTGTTGCTAGAGGAGGCTCCCACATTCTCTCACACATTATCACTATCCACATTGGGAATCCTTGGAGGAGAAGAGAAACACTCTCATTTTGGAGGAAGAACAACACACAAAGATAGAGATTTAAAGTGAACTTTTGAGTGAGTTTTGAGTGATTTTTGTTAAGAACATTTGAAGGCATTGTAAGGAACGTTTTGGAGCTGTGTTTGAAGGGTTGTAAGTCTTGTTTAAATCTCATATTCATCTAAGACTACTTGTTTCTTTTCACTATCATTTCATTTACTTACTATGGAAGCCATGAATGTTTGCTTGTTGAGTTTGAATCTTAAAATGCATGTTGTTGGCTAAATAGTTGTGATTCTAGGGTAATGGAATGATGGTTATGCTTGGACTATGATAGAAGAGACTTGAATGTACCCTTGGATGATTTGCTTGCTCGAGCCTAACCTCTGATGAAAACCACGGTCTGTTCATGTGATTCCACGGCCGTGGTTCTGTATGATCTACCCGTGGTTTGTTCTGTTGTGCTTGTATTGATGAATCTGAATGTTAGGATATTAGATTGTTGAAATTCTAGTGTTTGTTAATCATAATCTAGCCTATGGTGATCGAATGTTAGCAAATTAAGTGAGGGAAGAGACTTACCCGGTAATTCTCGATCTTAGATACCAAAGATGATGAACTCTAGGTATTAGTGAGCCTCACAAGTCGCTATTGGACTGAGTGTGCTAGGATTGATGCTTAGGACTTGCCTTCCCGAGACTTACCCGGTAAGGAGAGGTTTGACCCCTAGATAGAAATCCGGTTTGTGTAGAATTCCCAACCTTAGGCTCCTAGAGACTTACCCGGTAATAGGACCTTAGGTGCGGGATTAGTGGACCATGAGACCTACCCGGTGATTGACCCCATTTGAGAAACACCCTTTCCCAACATATCGTAGCTTATCCAAGGTTGATTAGAAGCTTGAGTCCAATTCCATAACCGGAAGTCCTAACCCCTAGAATCCGCTTTTCTCTCTTTTATCACATATCTTGTGTTTGTGTTGCTTGTTTGTTTTGCTAGCTTGAGTTGTTAGTTTGATTTATAGCATTGCATGATTTGTGATCTTTGCTTGATCACCACAAAAAGCAACCCCAAAAATATCATGATTTTCATTTCTTTTTTTCCTTCTCTTTTCTTAGACTAGATTTGCACTATCCATGATCACTTGTTTGATTTAATTTCACCTTAGTCTTTGTGTTCGACCTCAGAATACTATCCTTGCTACAAAACGACCCATACATTGTGGGTTCGCTAGGAGTTAGGAAATTATATCGAGTTATAAATTGTAAGACTTTTGTGCTATACATTTCTAGCGTAACAAGTTTTTGGCGCCGTTGCCGGGGACTAGGTCTAGATTGAATCATTGTTTGTGATTGTTTATAGTGTAGGTCTTTCTTGTTGCTTTTGATCTTGTTTGGTTTGTGTCTTTGAATTTTTAGGACATCTCTCATTCTTTAGGTGCATGCGAAGATCTCGTGGCAAGGATTTAGCTCCATTCGATCCCGAATCGGAGAAAACCCTTAAGACTAGATCCATGAGCATTAAGAAGAAGAAAGAGATGGCCGAAAGAGATCTTCAAGCTGAGTTGGATGATGCCTTAGAGCAAATTAGGCTAAAGGATGAACTCTTGGAGAATGAAAGGAGACTTGCAAATGAGAGGTAAGAAGCAACTAGGAGGGATATTGAAGAGATTAGGCAAGCTCTTGTACAAAGGGAGCTTAATCGTCAACAACCTCCACCACCACCACCGCAGCCGGCGGTCAACGTTCGGGTTGAGCCGATCATCATTGAGGAGCCACAAACGCTAGTGCAACGTATGGATCCAGCCCAAAGAGTGCACCGTCCGGGTGTAAACTTAGGAGATCCCGTAGCCCATGACTACGAGCTCCGCCCTCAAGTGCTACAAATGATCTGGCACAATCAATTTGGAGGGATGGAAGGAGAGTCTCCTCATCAACACTTGATGAATTATGAGATCTTGATGGAGATTCTAAAGCCACCTAGATTGGAGAGCTACAACCACAAGCTTAGGGCTTTTTCCTTCTCACTTAAGGATAAAGCCTTGGCTTGGTACCAATTCATTCCACTAGGACGTGTGGGTACTTGGGAGGAGATAACAACCGGGAGAGGCTCAAAGACATCCTCCTAGATTGTCCACACCATGGGATACCGAAGATAGAGCTATTGGAGATTTATTTCAAGGGGCTTGATGAGGATAGTCAATTCAAGCTCCAATCACTTTCTAGAGGAACATTCATGGAGAAGAATGTGGATGAGGCTTGGGAGTTTGTAGAGAATCAAGCCTTGGTGATAGAAAAGTACTCCCATAGGAAGAGTGATGGGAGGAAACCGGGAGTATATGAAGTAAGTGAAGTCACCATGAGCAACTACAAATTTGATGCAATCAACAATGAGCTTAAGTCCTTGAGGGAGTTGTGTACCACAACCTTAAAGAATCAAGCAAGTCCTCAAGTGCAAGTGCAAGCCAATTTGGCTTCCAAGGAGGAGGATATTAACTACATGGGAAGGGGTAACTTCAACAACTATCAAGGCCCTAGGAACTTCAACAGCAACAGCCGGCAATACAACAATTATCGGCCAAATCACAACCATCCCGGGTTCTCCTATTCTAACCCGGATGGTGCCTTGAACCCTCCCGCTTCCACAAGTGCAACCCCACCACCTAAGGCTTCACAAGATCAGAGCCTCCACCCGGTTTTGCTCATTCTCCAAAGGATAGAACCGAAATGATGTTTGAACAATGCTAGGAAGGTTGAGTGGACTTGAAAGCACGGTGACATCCATTTCCAAGGCTCAAAAGGTGCTAGAAGCACAAGTGTTCCAAAAGGCGGGTGAAGCCCAAAGGGATCTGGGAAAGCTTCCCGGAAGAACCGAGGACAATCCAAGAGGCCAAGTGTTGGCCATTACCACAAGGAGTGGGCAGAGCATGAAAGATCTCTCACCAAAGGAGAATGACAAGGGGAAGCAAGTAGTAGTGGAAGAAGATCCATTGCAAGAAAAAGGAGACAAGAGCAAGGATGATGAGCCAACATATATGGCACCTTCTCCATACAAGCCACCACTACCATTTCCATAATCACGAGCAAGAGCTCGTTTGGATAAAAATTTCGGTAAATTCCTTGAACTCATGTCTAAATTACATATTAACATTCCGTTCATGGATGCAATTCTAGGTATGCCGGCCTATGGAAAGTTTTTGAAGGAGGTACTCTCCAACAAGAGGAAGTTGGAGGAGTATGGAGAAGTGAGAATGACAAAGAGGTCTTTCGAGTTGATTCAAACCATGAGGGAGGAAATGCCTCCTAAGCTGAGAGATCCGGGGTCTTTTTGTGTGCCAATTGGAGTTGGAGAAGTGCAATATGAGGCCCTATGTGACCTTGGAGCAAGTGTAAGCATTATCCCGCTTGCACTTTGCAATAAGGTTGGCCTAGGAGAACCGAAGCCGGTCAAGATGACCCTCTACATGGAGGACCGATCCATCACTCACCCTGTTGGAATCCTAGAGGACATACCGGTTCAGCTTGGGAAGTTCTATGTGCCAATCAATTTCGTTGTTTTGGACATCCCGGCGGACTACCCGGTTCCTATCATTTTAGGAAGGCCATTCTTAGCCACATCCGGATGCTTAGTGGATTGCAAAAATAGGATCCTCTCCTTCAACATAGGAGAAGAAAATTTCAAGTTCAAGCTGTCCACAATGATGAAGGGGCCAGCCCTTGGTGAAGATGTCTTCAACATTGTTGAGGAAGAGGAGTCTAGAGGAGTTGTGAGCTAAATCTTGATCAAGGATCCACTTGAGAAGGTTCTTAGCATGAGCATCATGGTGGAAGGAGTTGAGGAAGCTTGCAATGAAGAAACACGAGCTTTGGATGCATTAGAAAAAGAGACAAGTGTTGAAATTGAAGTGCACGAAGGAGTGCTAAAATACAGAGAAAACCACGGCCAGGAGGCAAGAACCACGCCCGTGGTTTCAACCGTGGAACTCTCTGTAATGTCCAATTGTGTCAGTTTCTCCAGAACCACGCCCGTGGTTGTGCCAGAGGTCGTGGTTTTGCCCGTGGTTTCTCCAAAAAGCCCCTTAGTTGTTGATCAAGCTTCAAGGAGTCTTGGAGAGTCTTCAAGGGCTTTGGATTCATCTAATGTGGAGCTATATGGGTCACATCCAACCGATAAAGGTCCTCCTAAACTTGATCTCAAACCTCTCCCTTCTCATTTAAAGTATGCTTTCCTTGTTTCGAATTCTACTTATCCCATGATTGTGAATGCATCTTTGAATGATGATGAGCTTGATAGATTGTTAAATAAATTAAAATTTCATAGGAGAGCTATTGGTTACACCATTGATGACTTAGTTGGCATTAAACCATCCTTGTGCATGCATAAAATCTTGATGGAAGACAACCATAAACCTTCAATTGAACCACAAAGAAGATTGAACCCTATTATGAAAGAGGTAGTCAAGAAAGAGATCTTAAAATTGCTAGATGCGGAAATCATTTTCCCGATTTCGGATAGTAAATGGGTTAGTCCCGTACATGTTGTTCCTAAGAAGGGTGGTATGACCGTAGTAACTAATGAGAACAATGAACTAATCCCAACTAGGACGGTTACGGGGTGGAGAATGTGTAATGACTATAGGAAACTTAATGTGGCCTCTAGAAAAGATCACTTCCCTCTTCCCTTTATTGACCAAATACTAGAAAGGTTGGCTCAACATTTACATTTTTGTTACTTAGATGGCTATAGTGGGTTTTTCCAAATTCCTATTCACCCGGATGACCAAGAGAAAACAACATTTACTTGTTCTTAGGGAACATTTGCATATAGGAGGATGTCATTTGGGTTGTATAATGCACCCGCCACCTTTCAAAGGTGTATGATGGCTATTTTTTCTGAATATATTGAAAATATTATGGAAGTGTTTATGGATAATTTCTCGGTGTAAGGCTCTTCATTTGATACTTGCTTGGCTAATCTATCTTTGGTGTTGAAAAGATGTGAGGAAACTAATCTTGTATTGAATTGGGAGAAATGCCACTTCATGGTGAGTGAAGGCATAGTATTTGGACACTTGGTTTCCCACCGTGAAATCGAAGTTGATAGAGCAAATATAGAGACGATAGAGAAGTTGCCACCACCTACCTCGGTGAAAGGGGTAAGGAGTTTCTTAGGGCATGCCGGTTTTTACCGGAGGTTTATAAAAAAATTTTCTAAAATTTCTAAGCCTCTCACTAACCTACTAATGAAGGATGTTGAGTTTGTTTTCTCCAAGGATTGTCTTGAAGCATTTTGTAGGTTGAAGGATGCTTTGATCTCCGCCCTATCATGCAACCTCCGGATTGGAACTTACCATTTGAAGTAATGTGTGATGTGAGTGATGTGGCCGTTGGGGCTGTTTTAGGACAAAAGAAAGATGGGCTTACACATGCCATCTACTACGCTAGCAAGACGCTAGATGATGCCCAACTCAACTATGCCACAACCGAGAAGGAGTTGCTAGCGGTAGTGTATGCCTTTGAGAAGTTCCGCTCATATCTTGTTGGAGCAAAGGTCATTGTGTACACGAATCATGTTGCGATCCGTTATCTCCTCACAAAGAAGGATGTCAAGCCTCGCCTCATTCGGTGGATCCTTCTCCTCCAAGAATTTGACTTGGAAATTCGGGACAAGAAGGGTTCCGAAAATTCAATAGCGGACCATCTTAGTAGGCTACCACGATTGGAGATTGAAAGAGATGAAATCCCGATTGATGACTCATTCCGAGATGAGCAATTGCAAATGATGGAGGAGTGCTTACTTCAAGTGTCTAGATGGAGTGAGCCATGGTATGCGGATATAGTGAACTACCTTATGTGTGAAGAGGTGCCACCCGGTTTGTCATATGCCCAAAGGAAAAAGTTTTTCAAAGATGTGAGGCATTACTATTGGAGCGAGCCTCTCTTGTTCAAGAGAGGACCGGATGGAGTCTTTAGGAGGTGCACTCCGGAGGATGAGGTGGAGAGTGTGATCCGTCATTGCCACTCCTTGCCATGTGGAGGCCATGCTAGCTCACACAAAACGTGTGCAAAGGTATTGCAATCCGGTTTTTATTGGCCTAACTTGTTTAAGGATGTGCAGAATTTTGTAGTGGCTTGTGACGCTTGCCAAAGGACGGGCAACATCTCAAGAAGGAATTAGATGCCCTTGAACAATATCCAAGAGGTTGAAGTTTTTGATGTTTGGGGTGTGGACTTCATGGTGCCATTCCCCGCTTCATGTGGCAATCTCTACATTCTATTGGCGGTGGATTATGTGTCGAGATGGGTGAAGGCAATCGCCTCTCCCACAAACGATGCCAAAGTTGTGGTGCGGTTCTTCAACCGAGTCATCTTCCCTAGATTTGGAACACCAAGGGTGATCATAAGTGATGGAGGGAAGCATTTCACCAATAGGAACTTTGGGACACTTTTGGCTAAGTATGGGATGACTCATAAGGTGGCCACACCTTACCATCCCCAAACTAGTGGCCAAGTGGAGATCTCCAACCGGGAGATAAAAGGAATACTTGAGAAGACGGTTTCTAGGACAAGAAAAGATTGGGCTATGAAGCTTGATGATGCTTTGTGGGCTTATAGAACTGCCTTCAAGACACCAATTGGCACCACTCCCTACAAGCTAGTTTATGACAAGTCTTGCCACCTTCCGGTGGAGATGGAGCATAGGGCGTATTGGGCCATAAGGTGGCTGAATTTTGACCTCAAAGAAGCCGGTAAGAAGAGGTTGCTAGACATTAATGCTCTTGAGGAGATCCGGTTGGATGCTTATGAAAATGCCCGGATTTACAAGGAAAGGACCAAGCGTTGGCATGACAAACGTCTCATCCCAAAGGAGTTGAGTGAAGGTGACTTAGTCCTTCTCTTCAATTCAAGGCTGCGGCTCTTCCCCGGAAAGCTCAAGTCAAGATGGACGGGTTCTTATGTGGTAAAGAAGGTCTTTTCCCATGGAGCGGTTGAGATAGGTAGGGAGCAATGTGGAGATTTTAAGGTGAATGGGCACCGTTTGAAGAAGTATATCCCGGAAGCTCCGGTGGATATGATTGCCCCACTTTACCTTGAGCGAAACGCTCCCGAATATGGTCAAGCTAATGACCTTAAAGAAGCGCTTAATGGGAGGCAACCCCTTGGTACATATCTTTCCCTTTTCGTTTTTTTTTGCTTTCGTTTTTTATTTTTGATTTTGTTCTTTGTTTTGGTGTGTTTGTTTATTTTGTCTTGGTGTGCTAGAGTCTAGGTAACATGGAAATCTTGCAAGGCATGAGGATGATGATGATGATCCCGCATCAAACGTGGGTGGAGAGGACGTGGGACTTGGACGGCTTGCGGTGCTTAGCGCGGTCCCGACGCCATAATGAATATCAAGAGCTCTCTACCACCTTTGATTGATCATCCACCATCATTTCACATGAGTGAACCAAAATACCGAAAACACCATTTTTACATTGTGAGGACTCTCTTTCACTTCTTTATTTAATTTGCACATTGGGGACAATGTCTTTTTAAGTGTGGGGTGGGTTTTCATAATCATTTGCATGATTTTCATCTAGGATAGTTTCATATTGTCACATGTTTCATTAGCTTTTGCATTGTACATATATATTTCGAAAATTCCAAAAAATCGAAAAATTTTAAAAACTTTGTGCTTCCTAGTTTGGATATTACCCTTATGATGAGATTGTTTTGTGAATTGGCTATGGATGGCCTTGTGTGATGAATGGATTTATACATATGTGGACTTGAAATACTTCTCTTGAATCCTATGTATGAATTGTGATTATGATGCTTGCCTTGATTGGATTGAGGATTGATGGTCGAAATTACATGCTAGTTCTTGCACATCATCTAGAAATGATTAAGGCAATTCATCTCTCTTCTTCTCATCTTGATCATGTTGTTTGAGCACCTCACTTGATATAAAAATTTGACCTCTTTTGACCCATCCGGGAATAGAAGCATGCTAGTGTGTTGAGTGTGTGAAAAGCAAGTGTGGGGTGAAGTTGTTGATGAATGAATGTTGTGAATGAAGTGCTGAATTTGTTGTGAAAAGTGTAGAAAAAAAATATAGGTTTGGGGACTTTGGTTTTGATGACGAGTAACTCGACACCATTCACATAATCGGGTGTTTGTTCATTGC
Organism: Fagopyrum homotropicum; assembly: GCA_033239125.1. Taxonomy (NCBI): domain Eukaryota; kingdom Viridiplantae; phylum Streptophyta; class Magnoliopsida; order Caryophyllales; family Polygonaceae; genus Fagopyrum; species Fagopyrum homotropicum. The sequence goes on along the minus strand of BSWB01000005.1, from coordinate 2,826,262 downwards.
CAAAGTCGAATAAACCGAATGTCCTAACGAGCCTTGGTATGTGTACCCGGTGTGAGGCACCTCGGAAAAATCCCGAGGCCCGCTAATCACCAAGGTTTAGGCTTTTGTACACCAATGTCATTGTCTCAAAAATAAGTGAAAGAAAAAGAAAATGAAAAAGAAAACAAAAGAAAGAAAAGATGGAGAAAAATATACACTTGTGGGAAAGTTGATCAAAAATGAAATTGTGGAGTTAGTTCCTTTCCCGAATTAGCATCACATGACCTAAAAAGGTACCCACCTATAACAACGTTTCTTGGCCTCTTCCTTCCTAAGTCCTTGTGACCTATTTGCATATGTGTATGACTTAGTGATCTAGATTGGATATTCTCATGATCATCTTGACTTCTTCATTTTCACCTTTCATGCATGCTTTCGAGTTAAGTATAATTGTCTTTCCGTGTCTTCATTCATTTAATACATGATTGCTTGTCCATTGCCATGAAACATGACTATGAAGGTGATCCAATTTTAGAAGCACAATTCCAAAAATATTTTCTGTTTTTCTGCGTTCATAAATCATGCCATCTCGTAGCCTAAGGTTGGACCTTGCTCGGGGACGAGCAAGTGCTAAGTATGGGGTATTTTGATGACGTGATTTATGACGTTAGTTTAGGCATTCATTTAGATAGTTTTTCCCGTTATTCATGCATGGTTTGGCATTAGTTCGTGACGTTTATGCTTAATTCATGCATATTGTCCAAATAGACGTCTACACAAACTCTTGTCGGTTTTGTAGGTATTTTGGGGAGCTTTTGGAGCTTAATCGATACATTCGAGGATCATTTCTCGTGATGGCACACTTCCGGACTCATTAAGGAGCAAGCTAGGAGCAAAGGAGAACACATAGGACCTTGTTGGTGCATGTCTTGCACCAACTCATGGCTTAATGTTCCAAAGAGAGCTGAACAGGAAATTCCACGGTTCAGAAGCCAGAACCACGCCCGTAATTTTGGCCGTGGTTTTCTTTGGACAGTTGTGACAGTTGTCCTACGATCTCCTTGCCCGACCCTTGCTCTTGGTGGAGAATATAAGTGGTCCTGCAGGCTGTTGCTAGAGGAGGCTCGCACATTCTCTCACACATTATCACTATCTACATTGGGAATCCTTGGAGGAGAAGAGAAACACTCTCATTTTGGAGGAAGAACAACACACAAAGATAGAGATTTAGAGTGAACTTTTGAGTGAGTTTTGAGTGATTTTTGTTAAGAACAATTTGAAGGCATTGTAAGGAACGTTTTGGAGCTGTGTTTGAAGGGTTGTAAGTCTTGTTTAAATCTCATATTCAGCTAAGACTACTTGTTTCTTTTCAGTTATCATTTCATTTACTTGCTATGGAAGCCATGAATGTTTGCTTGTTGAGTTTGAATCTTAAAATGCATGTTGTTGGCTAAATAGTTGTGATTCTAGGGTAATGGAATGATGGTTATGGCTTGGACTATGATAGAAGAGACTTGAATGTACCCTTGGATGATTTGCTTGCTCGAACCTAACCTCTAATGAAAACCACGGCTTGTTCATGTGATTCCACGGCCGTGGTTTTGTATGATCTACCCGTGGTTTGTTGTGTTGTGCTTGTATTGATGAATCTAAATGTTCAGATGTTAGATTGTTGAAATCCTAGTGTTTGTTAAGTATAATCTAGCCTAGGGTGACCTAATGTTAGCAAACTAAGTGAGGAAAGAGACTTACCCGGTAATTCTCGATCTTACATACCAAAGATGATGAACTCTAGGTAGTAGTGAGCCTCACAAGCCGCTATTGGATTGAGTGTGCTAGGATTGATGCTTAGGACTTGCTTTCCCGAGACTTACCCGGTAAGGAGAGGTTTGACCCCTAGATAGAAATCCGGTTTGTGTAGAATTCCCAACCTTAGGCTCCTAGAGACTTACCCGGTAATAGGACCTTAGGTGCGGGATTAATGGACCATGAGACCTACCCGGTGATTGATCCCATTTGAGAAACACCCTTTCCCAACATACCGTAGCTTATCCAAGGTTGATTAGAAACTTGAGTCCAATGCCATAATCGGAAGTCCTAACCCCTAGAATCCGCTTTTCTCTCTTTTATCACATATCTTGTGTTTGTGTTGCTTGTTTGTTTTGCTAGCTTGAGTTGTTAGTTTGATTTATAGCATTGCATGATTTGTGATCTTTGCTTGATGACCACAAAAACCAACCCCAAAAATATCATGATTTTCATTTCTTTTTTTTCCTTCTCTTTTCTTAGACTAGATTTGCACTATCCATGATCACTTGTTTGATTTAATTTCACCTTAGTCTTCGTGTTCGACCTCGGAATACTATTCTTGATACAAAACGACCCATACACTGTGGGTTCTCTAGGAGTTAGGAAATTATATCGAGTTATAAATTGTAAGACTTTAGTGCTATACATAATAGTGTAACAGACACCAGCCATGAAACTCCCACTCGTTAATAGGACGAAGCTTAATGGTGGGAATGTGAAAGGTTGGACGAGAAGATACTGAATTCTCGCAATAGTGTGTCACCGCCCCTATGGGACTCCTTGTAACACCCCGACTATTGAGTGCGTTTCGATATTTATTTTCCTACTTTTATCGATAATTTCCTACCTTAAATATTTTATTAAAAAGTATTTTACGACGTAAAATATCTTCCCGAGTATATTTATATTTTGGATATGTTCGCGTATGTTCGTATTTTTTATTTTCGGAAAACAAAATCGAAAGTTCTTACGGTTCGAAAAGCCCGTTCCGAGTGCGTTTTGATCGGATTTACTCTTTACCCCTTTTTTATTCTTTTCTTTTATTTATTTTCTCTCTCTCCTTAGGCTGATGAGATACTCATCTCTCTACCCAACCATTCGGTCTTCTGCTGCTCACCTACCCGGCCTCTCGTTTGCACGCAACAAACCTGCATCCTACACCTAGACTGAGTCCTCGACTTGTGGTTGCTTTGTCCCCTTCACCGCTTCCCTGCTATCCCTATAGCCCACCTCCAGCCCTTATGCGATCTCCCTCCCTCGACGCCACAGAGCCTGACCACCATAGTCACCTCCTTCCCCTGTTTGCCTCCATCTCCCTTTTCCTCAGAAGCCACACAGCCTCATCTTGCATCTCGATCTCCAACCCTCTACAATTGCTCATGTCCATCCGGAAACACCGAGAGGAGGACTGAACCACCACTGCAGCATCCCATCCCTCGCCTGCTCGTTTCCTCTTCGCCTCTATCGAGTTAGCACGCCGGAAGCAACAACCGCCAGATGCCCGGAATCGAAGCCTGTCGCCGACGCCATCGGAAGTGCTTAGCCTTGCCTCCATCTTCTTCCCCTTGTGCCATCAGCCCGATTTGAGAAGCAGGGAGGTGTCCCCTTCTCTCGTTCACTTCTGTTGCAATCGGGAACCACTGTCACTGCAGCATCGCCGGAGCATCCGACATGCCCTTGCACCGCCGGAGATGTGGGCTGTCAACTGCCGCGTCGCCTCTCTTCCTAAGCCATGGAGGCTGCCCTGCGCTTTTGCCCTCCCGCCTCCAACCTTTATTTGAAGGGTTTAAAACCCTTTCACTTCATTAAATCGGGCCCCCTATTATTTGGTTAAATTACAAATTTTACCCACTATTTTGCATTTACATATTTTGCCCTAATTTTGGAATCTTTCAATATTACCCCTACTTGAATAAATTACAAGAAATAGCCCAAAGATTTATTTACAATTTATGACACAAGTTTCTAGCATTTCATAAATTGCCCTTGACAATGTTTCTATGGGTTTTAAATTTTGAATTTACTTGAATTATATTCTTATTTATATATACCATATATATTATGTTCATGTTGGATTAATTCCGAGTTATGACTTAAATATTAAATTACGGGATTTTAACGTTGGCTTTGAAAATGAGTTTTACCTTGGGATTATTAGGTTACACAATTTGCCCGGAATATATATTTACGGTTTTAACTTGGGTTTTAAAAGTGGGGTTTTCCTTAGATTTATATATGTTAATTATTCCGTTCAAATTTAGCGTATAAGCTAAATTTGTATAGTTTTTGTGTTAGGTTCGGAAGCGTCCCGATAGAGACCTAACAAGTCTAAGTCGACATCCGTTGATCGATTTCTGTCTTTTGACATCGTGTGAGTATCCTTTCCCTCGATCTAGTTATGTTTAGTTGTATCATACTCTGTTGGATATAACATAACTTAGAGTGAATACCAAGTAGTGGTTATGGACCTTAGGTGAGTGTTTGATGATTGTGAAATGTTTTATGACTTGAGGTGTTGATGTCACTTTGTGAGGCTTGTGAGGTTTGAGAATTGGAGTATATGGTTGTTAAGTTTGTTGACACTAGGCATCTTTATCCTAGTATGTGTTATGGGTTATGATCATGCGAGATCACAGGGTCTAGAAGTCTAAGGACTTCTAACTTCTGTTGAGTTTGATGTGAGCATGAGGGATTCTAGGATGCGGTCCTAGAATTGAGAGTCAAATGGTCGTGTAGATCATTTGTATAGAAGTCTAAGATTTCTATTGTGAGTGGGTTGTTGTTGATATAGTTATCTTCTTGTGAGCAGGTTATGGGCTTCCTCCCTAAGGAAGCGAGAGTGTTGTGAGTTGAGTGTCGTGACGAAGTAAGTCTTCGGACTTACTTAGCTCGTATTCCTTGTATTAGCATTGATGTGTGTTTATTCTTTATTGTTCATAAAAACTAAACTGGAAATAGGACCACCGACCTTTATATTATTTGGCCCAAGTGTATGATAATAGGTGGTGACATCACTGCCTAGCTCTTGCGTAGAGCTAGGAGGTTCTTGGCGACTAGCCCGTGTGGTTAGACGGTCGGATGCATCCGTACCGTTCCATGCGGTAAGTGGGGACCGAGGCGAGTTTCGGGAGATTCTCGTGTCACAAAAGAAGTTGAATTAGAACGAAATATGACTTAATAATAAAAAGATAATAAACCGAACTTGTGTGATTTGGTGTATATTGTGTGCTATGTTGATTTACTTGTGTTTGTGCCTTTCACCTTGATTCTAATGCTTCGAATATTAGTTAACGGTTTTATACCGATTGTTGTAGATTTGTGGTTTCGATGGCCTTTATTGGGGCGCTTCCGAACCTAGCACCAAACTAAACAAATTTAGCTTATAAGCTAAATTTGAACGGAGTAATTAACATATATAATCTAAGGAAAACTCCACTTTTAAAACCCCCAAGTAAAAAACCGTAAATATATATATTCCGGGCAAATTGTATAACATCATAAACCCAAGGTAAAACTCGTTTTCAAACTCAACGTTCAAATTCGTTAAACCCTTTTGGGGAGAAAATATGAAATCAAACCACTTGGTCGTAAATCCGAAATTACAACTTGAACCATAAACCGAATTTAAAATCCGTAATTATATTTTCCGGGCAAAATAGTACACATATATAAACATGGTCATAAATCCGTAATTAAAATCCTGGGCCAAATCTGTAATAAAAATTCAATAAAGTGCAGATCTGAAATTTTCAATCTGGGTTATAAATGTAAATACAAAACATTGGGTTCCATTTACAATTAACACAAAATAAGGGGGGCCCGATTACAAATTTAGAATAGGGTTTCTTCAAAAAAAAAAACAACAACACGCAGGGCTGGGGAGAGATGTATGGACGATTGGACGGCGGTTGGGCGTTCCCGACAGGCGAGCACCGAGGCTGGAAGCGGCGGCGAATGAAGGGCCTGGAGCCGGCGGTTCTGATGGCTGTTATCGGCGACGACGAAGGCACAGTCTCCTTCCTGGTGGTGATGAGCGCTCCAGTGGTGAGGCTCGACAGCGAGGGCAGTTACTACGAGAGAGAGAGAGAGAGAGAGAGTTCGAGGCAGGAGACGGAAGGGATGGTTGTAGTGGTGGTCTCCGATCCGGCGTCGGCGTCCCTAACGGTTGCAGTCTCTTGGTGGCACCAATAGGCTCGACAGGGAGATGAACATGGATGCTCACTGCAATGGCTCCTGGTTGAAAAAAGGTCAGTGAAGGGTGAAAAGGAAGAGAAGTGAGGGAGATGAGAATGGTGAGGAAAGGCGCAGGAAGCAGGGAGGTTGGGTGTCAATTGCAGGCTGGGTTGCAGAGGGAGTCAGGGGTCGGTTACAGGTGTAGACTGGTTTGTGCAGAGGGAACTTTATCCCAGAGTATTGGGTTTAGTTAAGGGCAAACTTATATATACTCATTTACCATACACCATAATATAGTCACATCAAAAAAGTAGAGGATAAAACAAATCACAAAAGTAATTGGTTACTTTTTGCATGTAAATGATTAATTTTTTATTGTAATCATTACATGATTATTTTTTTGTGATTATTATTATTTTCAAATAGTTAAATAGTATATGTAGGTTGTATTTATTGTTTTACCATTTTTATTTTAATGTGTTTTTATTATAGATTTCATTTTTTCTTTAGAGTTCGCTTTCGTTGTTTGTTTCACAATATTAAATTTATTTCTTCATAAACGTAATCGAAGAGGGAAAATTTCATAAACACTAAATAAATTAACATATTGTTGTAATAAACAATACAACATTTAGAAGACTAAGACAACTATAATTAAGGTACGGGTCGATTATTTATAACACGAAGGTCCCGAAACGTTGCAATTCGAGTTGCATATTTGACATCCATTCCGTCTACACTTGGGTCATGTGCGATGTTCCAATAGGCAAGAATAGGTGGTATTGGACAACCCTCTGTGCAAGCCATCTGAAAAAATAGGAATTGAATTTAGAAAAAATCTAAATTCATAAGATTATTTATGAAAGTCATTATACTCACTGGGATAAAATGATGATGGTGTCGGTCCCAAGCTAGATAACCGATAGATCCACTTGCAGGGGCACCTGGGGCGGGTTCTTTTTCAACGAGCGGGAGGCTTGTATGTGCCGCATTCCAATCCAAATATACGAGTGTGCACTGAAAGACCGTCGCAAACAACATGCCACATAAGGGCATGTACATCCAGTGTGTGAAAGGCGCCACAACACCCTTGTGAAACCAACCAATGCTACCCTGCATCTGCTCAAGGGTCATGTTTTCTTCGTTTAGGAATATCCAATACCGGTCAGGGTTTTGAGTAAGCTATGTCAACAAAGTCATGCGCATTTGTGGCCACTGATCCTCCCCCATGCCCAACAACACACAAAAATCTCGAAATCCACAATTACCATCACCAGTAACATCCCTAAGGAAACCGACGTACGGAACCATAAAACTCTCGAAATTCTCGACCCCAAAGTCATAACCTCCTATCACAATCGGCACATTCAGATCACGTTCTTTTTGTTTCGCTTTCTCAGCTTCTTTTCTGTTTCTTTCATCCCTTGCCTTGTCCTTTTTTTCTCGCGTGTGTTCAAAGCCTGATTTCTTGCGCGCATTTGGGTTCTTCCTTGGTCTTCCCTTCGTATTTGCATTTTGTTCAGGTGCTTCTATGAACACGCTCTCTGGATCTTTAAGTGTCCTCCACATGGTGCCAAGTTGTTTTATTTGGTAATCTGACAGTGTACCCGTCTCTATCGCTGTCCGAAGGTCCTCCACAGCCACCTCATTTACGTCAACTTGAACAGACACACCTGAGGCATCAACCGTGGTTTCAAACCAGTGAATTTGACGCCAGAAGACATCGACATCCGTTTCCACGAAGATGCGTCCTTCACGAATAATGTTTGCAATTTCATGGACACAAGGTATGCCATATGTACTCCTAGTATAGCAGTTTATGTACTCTCGATTGTACATTCCGGAACAGGCCTTCATGAACTCATCATGTAGCAAGGTGAGACAATAATGGGATACATTTTGCAATAGGAATCTGAAAATCGGTAAATCTCGCACTTTGTTTGGGACTCTGAAGCGTGATTGCTCTAATGATGCCATCAGTTGTCGGAATTCGTCCCTCAACATTCTATGAATGTGCTCCAAACAAGTATCAAGACGGTAGTTCCTCGTATCCAAATCTTTCTTGAAAACCGAATGGGCGGATTCAACCCTGTTATTACATGAAAATTGATCATGCAACTTATTAATGCAAAATAAAGACTATATATCACATTGATATGGTTCATAATCGGGTTTTACCTGTTGGATGCTCGATTTCCTATGTGCATGTGTTGATCCGTTAGAAAACTTACTATTTTTTCAGCATGAACTAACCAAGTCGTGTGAAGATATTCCATTAGACCCCAACGAGTCCCCCATGTGTCATTCATCTCTTGGAGTCTGGACTCGTAAGTCTCAATGGACTTGGACATGAAAAGAATACGACATTGATCCGAAAATTCCTTTTGTATCGACGCCGAGCGCGTTTTATTGTAGGCATAATCCTCTATGTTGTTTTGTACATGCCACGTGCACAACATATGATGTGACTCTGGAAACGTGTTAGGAAGCGCTTTCAAAAGACCAAACTCCCTATCTGTCATTATAACTCTCGGTTTTGCGTTGTTACACCAACCTCGTACTTGATGCAACACCCAAGTGTATGTTTCTTCGGTCTCTCTCATGATGAAAGCAAAACCCACATGAAAATTCTTCTTAGTCGACGTCTCTCCAACAATTTCAAGAAACGGCATCTTGTAACTGAATATCACATGTAATTTTAGTGTCATGCTAAAGAGATAATAACATATGTAATCAAGTTATCTATAGTCTTACGTGTTTGTGTTATACGTTGTATCCATGAACATGATGCATGAGAATTTCTCCCACAATAACAACGACGTTGGGTTTGCAAACGTGATGTCCTGCAATCGGCCATCATCCGATAATCGCCATGCGGTCACATATTGTCCCGAATACAACATCTTCAAAAGCAATTGTGTAGTGTTCAATTGACCCCCCATCTTGGACCATTGAAATTTTGAACGGGCATTGTAGATTTGTTGCCTACTAGTCGCGTTTTCATCATATCTAGCCCGAAGCATTTCGATTTTCGGTTTCGGTTTCACCCCCGCCATTGTCATGTCAATAACCTCATTATATTGGACACTCGACAACCGTCCTACGTATGCGTGTCCTTCAAAGTGTATTGAGAGTCCGTGGTTATGTGACCCACAATGGACCGCCAACCTCCACACACTTTGAGTGACTTCATAACCATGCAACATGAACGGACAATCTATCTTCTTCGATGCACAATCCCGTTTTTTTATCGGGCGATCATTTTCGTCAACCACTCCCCCTTTCACGTTTCTTTTTGAACCGTATTGTTCGCATGCAAGGTGGACCAAACTGTATTGTCGTGTCGACAAAGGATTCCACGACCTAGCTATGGTCAAGACCATACCGTGTTCCATACCCGTGGCTCGAGCCCACCCTATCATATCCTCCCTTGAAGGCCACCACCGATCCGTCGTGAAAGCTGATGAGTAGTCTACTTCGGGTCGGACCACAGGAGGTCCACCAACACCCACATCATATGGGTCATAACTCTACAAAATAGTAGGATTACAAAATAGTCTCAAATTTCAAACCTAAGTCCAAAATGTTAGGGGGAAAATAAAAATATACCTAGCTAGGTCCAACAAAGTTTAAAATTTCTAATAATTTCATAGTAAGTCCAAAAATTCAAGCCTAATTCCAAAATATTAGAAAACAAACATAAAATATACCTAGCTAATTTCAACAAAGTTTAAAATGTCAAATATTATTATTGTAATACCAATATTTCAAACCTAAGTCCAAAATATTAGGAAAAATAAATAAATTATACCTAGATAATTTCAACTACAATATTATAGTAAGTCTAAAACTTCACACCTAAGTCCAAAATATTCGGAAAAAATAAAATACACCAAAATATGTCCAACTAAATTTAAAATGTCAAATATTATCATAGTAGTTCTAAATTTCAAACTTAAGTCCAAAATATTAAGGAAAAAAAATCAAATTTACCTAGCTAATTCCAACTAAGATTAAAATATTATACAATATCATAGTAATTCCAAAACTTCAAACCTAAGTCCAAAATATTAGGGGGGGGGGTAAAATTTACCTAGCTAATTCCAACTAAGATTATAATATCAAACAATATCATAGTAAGTCTAAAATTTCAAACCTAAGTCCAAAGTATTTGGGAAAAAAATAAAATATACTAAACAATGTCCAACTAAGTTTAAAATGTCAAATAATATAATAGTAAGTCCAAAATTTAAACCTAACTCTAAAATATTAGGAAAAGATAAAATTATACCTAGCTAAGTCAACTAAGTTCTAAGATATCAAATATTATCATAGTAGTCCAAAATTTCAAACTAAGTCCAAAATATTTTTAAAAAAAATTAAAATATACTTAGCCAAGTTCAACTAACTTTAAAATAAGAAGTCTAAATTTCCAAACCTAAGTCTAAAATGTTAAGGAAAAAAAAAGCTATAAGTTTAAAAATGTCAAGTAATATCATAGTAAGTCTAAAATTTCAAAGCTAAGTCCAAAAATATTTAGAAAAAATAAAATATACGTAACTAAGTTCAACTAAGTATACAATATCAAATAATAGCATAGTAAGTCCAAAATTTCAAACCTAACTCCAAAATATTAGGAAAATAAAATAAAATTTACCTAGATAAGTCCAACTAAATTATACTAAGTCCGAAGTATTAGGGAAAAAAAATATACCTAGCTAAGTCCAACTAAATTTAAAATATAAAATGATATCATAATAAGTCCAATGTTATAGCCTATGTCTAAAATTTTAGGAAAAAAAACGATAACATACCGGATTTTGACTCGAATCTTGTTCATCGGAACGACGACTTGAACTCCCCTTTTTCCCGATAATTGAACGCAACCACGCCATTTATCTTCAATAATATTTTAATAACAAAAACAAAATATATGTGGAACAAAGAACAAACATAAACAATATTTGAGCCTAAAACATTAGTTACTCTCAATGTTTATGATTGAAAAAATGAAATCAAACAATCTTATATATATTGAAAAAAACAAAGCAAACTCATTTATGCAGCCAACTAACAACTAACCATTTATTTCTTGTGTAATGAAAAAAAAAATGAATTGCTCATTGTTGAACAAAAGGAGTCCCGCTCAATTCTACAAGGTAATGCTAGTGGGGTGTTCAATTTCTTTTTATTTTTTACTTTAGTATTAAACAAGGTTGGTGGGCTGTAAAAAAGAGCTGCTTCTTCCAATAAAAGTGGGTAGTTTAATTAATTTTTATTTATTTTTACTTTAATTATTAACCAATTTCCAATGTATTTGACTATATTTTATTGGTTACTTTTTACAAATTTTGATGTGAATTGAGACTGGTTACTTTTTTAAGTGAATTGACTATTTTCATGGTGTATTTATCACAGCACTTCTTTAATTATATAAAAAACAATTTAATAATTGAGATGCCAGATTTGGTAGAGAAGAGAATGAAGGTGATGAATAGAGAGAAGTTTCTCTGTAGAGAAACTAAATTTAACACATATTTTGGATTTTAAGGGAAAAAGAAAAAAAAATCAGCAAAGAAACCAATTTCTGGCCTGAAGATGCCCTAATAATACGGGAAATGTATATGGATCAAATAATAAATAAAATTGCAAAAATATACTCTGCGATATAGAAATCATTCTCGTAAATTATTTACGACATTAATACGGGTAATAAAATATATCGATGTATATAAATATAGATACTCATAGAATTTATTTACGACTTAAAAATTCTGATAAAAATATTTAATCTATTAAAGTATCAATAGAAGCCGGAAAAAGTAAAATTCACAAACGCCTAAAGGTTGGGGCGTTACATGCCTTGCAGGTTAGGAATGCGGTCGAGAGATCCGGAAGAATGGGTAGCCGGGATTCCGTACATTTTAGGAGTGGGTTTTGGTTAGAGTCGAGTTTGTATATTATTCATGTATATTGTATGTCGCGTAGTGACTTTTGGCCCTTGGTGTTGCATATCAGCTGAAGTCTTTTGTTGTATGCTTTCGGGTTTCATTACATTGCATAAAAATGTTTTTTGGTTTTGGGCCTTTATTTGTGTCTTGTTGAAAGATCCGGTGAAAATGTTGTCTAGCTAAGGGTCGGGACCCATTGTGAGGTTCCAATCCGTAGCACCCCGAGTCCCGCGGATTCGGGGTGTTACACTCCTAGCCGCACTTGCGGCCGGTTCGACTGCGCCCTAAGCCGCAACGGCGGTAGCCCTTGCGCAAGGCTTCTAAATCTCTTCTAAAAACTCTCGAAAACGGAACGAAAATTCCGGTCGTTACATCAAAGGCTATTAACCAAATTAGCCCTTTCAATTTGTAATATAGAAAATGCATATATTATTTCTATTTAGCATTTTTCCACAATCTTCTACTTATTTTAAGTTGTCCTTATCAAATATTTTTTGACAAATACTTCCACCTTTATTTACAAGATCCTTAGATCACTTCATATTCTAATTTTTAAGATATAAATATATAGTCTTTATATTAACTATATATGTATAAACTATTACAATAAAAATGTTGTTTAAAGATTATATTTAAAATAAAAAAATATATAATTTTTTAAATTGAACTGTTTATAACCTTTCCTTTTTAACATTTACATTTTAATTTTAAAATTATTTTGTTCCTTTTAAAAATATTTATTTCACTTTAGAATCTTCATAAATAATTATCAATATTAAGCTTCTTTTACATTATACGAGAGATGAAAAATTAAGATATCTAATATTTTCTAAATTAAAAGAAAATTCTTTTTTTATCTAAAATATAATTAATTTAACTAAAATATAATTAATTTAACGATAAATTCCACTTCCAAAACCAACTGAAAAAAAAAATCAGTACAAAGTAAATATAAAATTGAGATATAGAAAGCAATACTTGCATTTAATACATAGATTAATAAGTTGACCGGATTTCAACTTCCGACCTATCTTCAACGTTGAAGAAGCTTTTGCCACAAACTATGTGTTCCTACAAATTTAACTCATCTAAACCTAGGAAGAGCAAACTCCAAAAGCATACATATTTGTTCCTCAAATGAGCATAAACAAAAAAAAAAACTTTTATCTCCCAAGAAAATAACTAATCATAAGTCAGGAAGTCAACGGCAAAGACTCGGCCGTTAAAAAAAACAACTATTCACAAATTAACATGAAAAGTTGAAGCGAAAGAGTAATTCAATCGAGCAAGAAGATCGAAACTAGAAGAAGGAGTCATGTGTCATGCAATAGTTCAAGCATCGTTACTACTATTGTAGCACCCCAAGTTTTGTGAACTCGAATCGTTACGGGCTAGGACCTCACAATAGGTCTTGACCCTCAGAGTAGCAACAAGAACATCGGAACTTACAACAAGACACAAATAAACGAAAATCAAAACTTGTTATAAAAACCAAAGGAACAACAAACGAAATCGTCAAAGACTCGCAGCCGAGTTCAAAACAAAAGGGAAAGAACAACAACAAAAATATAAACCCGATCCCGTCCGATAATGTATGGGAATCCCGAATGACCACACCATCCGGATCCTTCAGCAGCATCTCTAACCTGCAAAGCCTATACAACATCGGTATAAACCGTTAGCTAACATTCTAGATATTAGAAAGACAGTAAAGGTACAAACACACACAAGATGGTAAAGACATAGCATGCTCTCACACAACCGGTTATTATCTTTTATAAGGTTATCCATTACTAATTTAACTTCTTTTATCACACAAGAATCTCCCAAAACTCGCCTCCGCTTCCGTCTGTTGACAGGAATAGATCAGTACTATCCGTTACCTGTGGGCTTGGGTTGGAAGAGCACCTCCCAATCCCCTGTAGAACTGGACAAGTGGTCACCGCCCGGTTATCATACACTTGGGCCAATTAAGGTATAAAAGGTCAATCCGATTCCGGTTATCCGTTATAACGATAAACAACACAAACACAACGAATACGGTCAACCAATATACGAAACTTAGCTAATTAAGTCCAAGGGACTTACCTCACTCGAAGGTAAAATCAGAAATCCTCTACTACTCAACTTACCATAGGAAAGGATAGATTCCTGCTCAGACAAGGCATCGGGAATCAGAAATTGAACGAATGCTAGAAGTCTACACACTTCTAGTCCAATGATCTCTAATAGATCTACTACAGGTTGATAGAATTTCTCTACTTCTAGTCTCAATGATCGCTAACTGATTTCAACATGCTAGGAGAAGGATTCCTAGTCTCAAGGTTCACAAGGAACGTCAACAACAACATAGATCAAGGGCTTAAACAAATCACGGGGATCAACAAGCCACTAATTGGCATTTAAACTAATCATCTAGGTCTAGCCTAGCATGATCTAGCATAAGGAAAGGGTAAAGGAAGCAAGGAAGGAAGCAACTCACCAAGAATAGGAATTACTAGAAGAACCGTGGGGGCGGTCGGACAGAGGAGCGGAGGCAGCGGAACGTGCAACCGCGAGGGCAATGATGTGCAGGCGCGGGGGCGGCGATGTGACAGAACTACGTCTTCTCTTTTTGACAGCAATCACGCAACCAGGGACCAAAGCTCGATTCTTCGATCCATGCACGTAAATACTCAACCAAGGAAGCATGAGAACATATACCCATCAATAACGAAGGCCGAACAAGAATCAAGACTCGATCTTGAATCTTGTGAAGAAGAAGAAGAAGAAGAAGAAGGAGGAGGAGGAGGAGGAGGAGGAGGAGAAAAGAGAAAGAGAAAGAGAAATAGAAGGAAGAAAAGCATGCAATAGGCTCATGAACATGAGATAGATCAAAGGGAATGAAGACTTACACATTTTGTAGAAGATCACAAGAAAAAGGTTGCAGCTTGGCACTAGGTTGAAGAAACGTAAGAAAGAAGAGGGAAAAGAGAAAGACGGCGGGAATATGTAGAGAATAGTTGAAAAAGATAACGGAAGGATGTTTTTAGGGTTAGAAGATCAAAGGAAAGTCGGCCCATAAGATAGAAGATCGGATCTTCTATCTAAGGAAAAAAAATAAAACGGAATAAAAACAAAGCAGTCGCGATCTAGGTTCAGCCGTAGGGGCGGCCCTTTTCACCGCGGGGTGGTGAAGGCCAAAATAGGGTATTACATCAGATCCCCCTAAAGAGAAGTTTCATCCTAAAACTTGCAACGAACTACAAGATCACACAATAACAAGGATGAAGCAGAAACACTGATCTCAACTCATATTCCCTCGCGGGGCACATAATTCAAAACGTCACATAAGTGTATACACAACTCAGCACAGAAAACTAAAACTCAAAATTCTACACTATAGGTACATCCAGCTCAACATAGAACTCCGGATAGTTCCTCTGGATACTATCCTTTGTCTCCCAAGTCTCCTCATCAACTCCTCGCATCGACCACTGAATCTTCATCATCGGTATGTCCTTCGATCGCAAACGTCTCGTACTACACTCTAAGACAGATACCGGATGCTCTACGAAAGTATGGTCTAGCTCGACCACTAAATCCTCATGATTCATGATGTGTCTCGGGTCTAGTACGTACTCCCGTAATTAAGACACATGGAAGACTAGGTGAACACCCTCTAATCTCGGTGGCAAAGCAAGTTTGTATGCTGCCTCACCAAATTGCTCAAGAATCTCAAAAGGTCCGACGTATCTGGGACTCAACTTCCCTTTGATGCCGAAACATCTAACACCTCGTGTTGGGGATACTCTCAACCATACCTGGGCTCCAACTCTGAACTCTAGAGGTCTGCGCCTTTCATTCGTGTAAGACTTTTGGCAACTCTTTGCTACTAACATCTACTCTCGGATCATCGCTATTCGGGCCATATCGTCCTATATCTACACGGGTGCTACACCGCTAACACTACTCGGCTCGTCCCAAAATAGCGGGGTACGATATCTTTGTCCGTATAAGGCCTCATAAGGAGTCATCCTAATTGATGCGTACCAACTCTTATTATACGAATACTCCACTAAAGGAAGGTGATCTGGCCACACCTGTCCCCAGCCTAGCACACAAGCCCTTAACATATCCTCTAGAGTTTGGATGGTCCGCTCCGACTGACCATCGGTCTGAGGATGATAAGCAGTCGTGAACTGTAAAATCGTACCTAAGGCGGCATGCACCTGCTACCAAAACCTCGAAGTGAACCATCCGTCTCTGTCAATCACTATAGTCCTAGGTACTCCATGAAGTCGCACTATCTGTCTAGTGAACTCCTCTACTAGTCAACTTACCGGTCATGTCTCCTTGATAGGAATAAAACGTGCGGTCTTCGTCAGTCGATCTACTATAACCCAGATGGCATCAAAGCCTCTAATCGGTCTCAAACCGGTAACAAAATCTATCGAGATGTCCTCCCACTTACACTGGGGAACGTGAAGTGGGTGTAGCTCTCCTCTTGGTCGGTGATGCTCGATCTTGACTTGTTGATAGGTCGCACATTGAGCTACATATCTCATCACGTCTGGCTTTAGACCTCCCCACCAAAAGAAGCGTCTTATATCTTGATACATCTTACTCGCACCGGGATGCACTAAGTAAGGTGTAGAGTGAACCTTCTGTAAGATCCGTTGTCTCATATCTCGATTTGAGGGCACACATACGCGTTCCTGACGTCTCAAAACTCCATCGGCACCGACGGCAAACTAAGGTGCCTCTCCTCGAGACATCCTGTATCGGATCCGTGTTAAAGTTGGGCAACTCTCTTGCTTCTATCAGATTTCTACCAACAAATCAGCTAAAATCTCCAAGGCGGATAGATGGCTGTCGGAATCCGGAAAGTGGATATCCATCTCTATCCATGCCAAATCTCGTTGTAGCTGAGGCTGAGCTATCAGCCGAGCAATCGCCATCTCCCGGGGAGTCTTTCTACTGAGAGCATCAACAACCACATTTGCCTTCCCTGGGTGGTATAAGATCTCAAGATCGAAGTCCTTGATCAACTCTAACCATATCTTCTAGTGGTTATTCAACTCTCGCTGAGTGAATATATACTTCGGACTCTTATGGTCTGTAAAAATCTGACACGTAGCTCCGTACATATAATGCCTCCAAATCTTCAAAGCGTGAATAACAACAGCTAACTCGAGATCATGGGTAGGGTAATTCTCCTCATTCGTCTTCAACTGTCTAAATGCGTGTCCTATAACCTTACCTTTCTACATCAGAACACATCCCAAGCCGAGCTTGGATGCGTCGCTATAAACCACAAAGTCCTCAATGCCCTCTAGCTGAGCTAGGATAGGAGCGGAGGTCTACCTCCTCTTCAGCTCCTCGAAACTCTCACGCATGGCTCGGACCACACGAATCTCGTAGACTTCCTCAACAAGGAAGTAAGTGGTCGTGCAAAAAGCCCTCCAAAAAACGACAGTAGTAGCCCACCAATCCTAAGAACACTAGTACAAAGACCCCCCTAGACCTCGCTTATGTTGAAGCGGTTTGAAATAACGGTGATCAAAGGTATTTTCGGACCATGGTTATATTTATAAGCGAGGACAATTGTTTTTTTATTTTTAAATAAAAACTTTTAGACCCCGTTGAATAACGACCCCAGACCCCGCTTTTTAATAATCGTGGTAAAAAAAGCCTAAATGAACGACGCCGTTTTGAGCAGGAAAGAACCACTAACACCCTCTCTGCTTCCCTAAACTATCGATCCCGTATATCCTCCTTCGTGTTCAACCATCCGACGACTACACCTCGACCCCGACTTTCCAACAGATGACTGGCGACTAGGAGCTAATGGACTTGTTTTGGAGAAGACAACAAGTCATTTGGGTGTTCTTATAATTGTGTTTGAATCCCGTCTTGATGCCTTAGTTCAGGTACCATCATAGTAACTTCAGAACAATAACCCGAGGTTGACCGACGTTTATAGGGGCAACAGACCCAATCTGCATTTGTATATGCAATGAGGTCAGATTTCGGAGAGGGGTAGATGGTAATACCTAAGGATGACGTGTCAGAGATGTAGCGGATGATACGCTTGAGGGTAGCGAAATGAGGCTCACGGGGATCATGCATAAATAAACAAATATGTTGGACAACAAAACTAATATCGGGTCTCGTGGAGGTGAGATATTGTAGCACTCCTGCTAAGCTGCGATATAAAGTCGCACTGACAAGAGGGCCATAAGAGGCATTGAGCTTGATTGTTGTCTCAGCAGGGGTAATTTTAGGTTTACATGTTGTCATTTTGGCCCGTGTAACAGTCTCTCGAGCATACTTATCTTGAGACAAGAAGAGACTGGAGTTAGAGCATTGGATAGAGATGCCTAGAAAATATGACAATGGTCCCAAGTCCGACATGGCAAATTCTTTACTGAGTGAGTGAGTTAGTGTGAGTAGTACGGAGCACATCGGATGAAGTTGTTAGGATAATATCATCAACATAGAGTAATAAATAAGCAAGATGATTTCCATGTCGATAAATAAACAGCGAAGAATCACTCATACTACCGATAAATCCGATTCTAAGTAAATATCCCGCAAATCGTTGATACCAGGCCCAAGGTGCTTGTTTGAGGCCATATAGAGACTTGCGTAACAAACAAACATGGGAGGGGCGAGTAGAGTTCACAAACCCCGGAGGTTGAAACATGTGTACTATCTCGTTGAGATGCCCGTGTAGAAAGGCATTCTTAACGTCAAGTTGGTGAATAGACCAAGAATGAGACAATTCGATACTGAGAACCGTCTTGATAGTAGCCGGCTTGACCATTTGGCTAAAAGTCTCATCACAGTCAATGTCAACCTGTTGGGAACAACTGTTGGCGACCAGGCTTGCTTTATACCGCTCAAGAGAACCATCAGATATGAACTTATGATTGAAAATACACATACATTGCACAATATTAGTCTGCTCAGGACGAGGAACAAGAACCGAAGTACCATTTTGTATAAGGGCACAATATTCGTCGAGCATGACTATGTGATGTGGGTATAGGGGATGAGGCGGGTGTGGTGGATGTATGTAGGTCGAATATTTGTCGTGTCTTGAAAATACCACTAAGAGAGCAAGTATTGGGCCGGTTTGAGGGGTATATATGTGTGAGGGGCTGGGGTTGGTTATTTGCATCCGTCGGTGTGGGAGAGGCCTCGGAGACGGAGGAAGGGCCTGTAGGGGGTGAGGTTGGAGGTGGGCCTGAAGTGAGTGGGTTGGAAACTGGGCTGGAGTGAGAGGTGGGCCTAGAATGGGAGCAGGTCGGTGAAGAGAGATGTGTTGGGAGCTGGGGTAAGCCGGGTGAAGGAGCAACAAATTCTCTTGAGGGCCGGGCCGACAAAATGGGTGAATTAGTAGGGAAAGAGGCCGGGCTGGTGTGGGCCGGATGTCTACGGGCCTGAGATGCACACTGCTGGGCCAGGTGATAGGAAGACCAATTGGAATCAGTATCTAGTGATGTAGGAGGGGAAGAGGATGACACAGATTTTGAGAACGGAAATACGGACTCATCGAACGTTACATGATGGAAAATGATAATCTTATTTGATTTCAAATCCAAACATTTATACCCTCTATGATGAGTAGGATACTCTAAAAAACACAAGGAGTCGACTAGTGAGCCAGTTTGTGGGTAATTGTTGCGCTTTGATTTGGGTAGCAAAGGCACCCAAAAATGCAGAGATGATGAAAAGATGGTGTTGAAAGGTACAACACTTGGATGGGTGATTGATTTTGGATTGTGGTGGATGGAAGAATGTTAAGAAGAAAACATGACATATCAAGGGCATGAGAGCAAAACGAGATGGGTATGGATGCATGAAACAGAAGAGAGCGTATCATGTTATTGATGGCCCGGATGACACGTTTAGCTTTTCTATTTTGTGGGGAGGTGTGGGGACAGGAGAACCAAAAATTAATATTGTGGAGGGCGAAAAAAGAATGAAAATGGTGATTATTAAATTCGCGACCCATGTCACATTAGAAATTTTTAATAGGCACATTGAATTGTGTTTTGACGAGATGATGAAATTGCACAAAAAGATCAAACACTTGATATTTGTATTTAATGGGAAAAAACTCAAAGAAAATGTGAAAAATCATCAAGAAATAATAGGTAATATTTGAAACCTTCCCGATTAGGAACCGGAGAGGTCCAAAGATCATTGTGAATGATATCAAAAGGTGCAACTGTATTATTTAGAGAGCGTTCAAACAGGAGTCTATGATGTTTCCCAAGTTGACAAGCATGACAAAGCGAGGAGGTGTGCTCCTTATTAAAATGAAGAAAATAAAACTTCCTAAGAACATCTAGAATGGGCGTGCCAAAATGACCTAGATGAGCATGCGAAAGACTCGAGGATTGAGTTGAAAGAGCATGAGCTGACGCAGGAATTGTGGTAACTAGATAAAGATCCCCAGAGCTATTGCATCTCAAACGTATGGTCCCGTGTGTAAATCCTTCATAGAAAAACCAAAAGGGTCAACCTCAATACTAGCTTTGTTATCGGTCGTGAAACGACGAACAAAGACAAGGTTGTTAACAATTTGAGGATCAATACGGACTTTGGATAATTGGAGTGGTTGGGTAGGAGTGCTAAGGTGAGCGTCACCAAGACCTGTAGATGGTATCCACATGCCATTTCTGACAATTATCGAATTTAATGAACCATTATACGAGATGAACGAGAGGTTACCTAAATTATTCGTCATGTGAGATGTAGCACCGGTGTCTATGTACCAAAGATTATCTGCGGCATTAAACGTCATTGACACGAAGGCTTGATCGATGGAGGTGGGTTGCGTGTAGTCACTGGGCTACGTGTAGTCACCAACAACAGTGAGATGGGCATGCTGTCCACTGGGTTGCGCAGGGAAGGAGCCCAATAGCCCTTGCTGAGATGGATAAGGGCTTGGAGGCCGCTGCATTTGGGCCTAAGGAGAGTGATGCCAATGGGCCTAATTCCAGTGGGCCGGAGGTGGAGGCGGGCCAGAGGACACAAGAGCCCATCCGAAATTAGGGTGAAAGATGTAGCGTGTTGGGTGTTGAGGAGCACCGCCGCTGTTGTGACTTCATCCCTTCCGACCTCGACTGCGGTTACAGGTAGGTCTATCCGGCTGTCCAGCAGGGGAGGCGCCACGGTGGTCTGCAGGTTGCTGTTTTAGTGCACCACCAACACAGGCGTGAAGTGCAGCAAATTCCTTGCGGGGCATTCGATTTTCTTCAAGGATGATTTGCGAGCGTGTTTTATGATACGTTGACAACGGATCCGATTGTTGAATGTAACTCGCAGTGGCATTGTACTCAGCAGGTATGCTTGAAAAAAGCTGAAGGACTAACCGATTATCGGAGATCGGGAAATCGACGCCCTTGAGTTGATCAGACAATGCCTTCATGGGTTGATAGGACATGGAAGCAAAAGACGCGAGTGTGTAGTTGGAAAATTCATGTTCCAAATATATTGTACGCATCTGCTTGTTGTCCTAAAAGATATCCTTTACTCGACCCCATGCTTTGAGAGCGGTGTCATCCGGGTCGAGAATTTGAAAAAGAATATCCATAGAGACCATAGTGTGAATCCATTGAACAACCGTAGCTTCAACCTGGTTCCATAAATCATCATCAATGTATGCAGGGCGGGTAACTTTCACATCAATATGATCCAAAACGTTGTGTGCCTTGGCGGTGACGCGAAAGAGGGTAGCCCTGGAGGCATATGGTGTTTTGTGATCTAGAACGAGGGCGATGTTGTTCTTGATGTTGGATATCCCAAGAGCGGAAGAGGGCGGAGGGCACGCAGCGGCGGCGGGAGCACTGTGCCGGCGTGAATATTAGACTTACAAGTTGATGTTGTTCTCTATGTTACATAAACTATCATATTTGTTTGAACTTGGGCACGTTGTTGATGGGAGAAACTCTGTGATTAGAGAAAGACTTACAAGTTCCTCATTTGTGATGACAGGAGAGCTCTTCATCCTCATTTTTCAAGATGAAACTACCCTAGGTAATAGGTATTGCTCAAATCATAGTTTGATATCTCTAGATACTAAGAGCTTTCACATTGGTGGTTCTTAAGGGTGATCTTAATGGCATATATGAGAGAGAATTTTGACTTTTGCTAGACCCAATAAATTTCAATCTTCTGCAAGATTAAGTTAAGATCATAATAATTGGGTCCCACTTGAATTCTTCAACTTATTTTGTTTGTTCAAAATAAAGGCTAACGTTGGAATATATATATTTTTTTTAAAAGTGTAAATGTTGGAGTGTTAGATTTTTAACTCAATTTAAATTTTGTTTGTTTAATTTTTTTAATTCAGTATTTTCATTTTATGTTTATTTTGTTTCTTTCAAAGTTAAAACGTGGGAGTGCAATTTTTTTAACTTACGTTTTGTTTGTTTAATTTTTTTAGTCAATATTTTCACTTTTTTTATATTTTTTTATTTATTTTTAGATGTTTAGCATAAATTAATATTTATAAAAAAATATTAATATATATATATGATATGAAATTTTTATATTTAACACTAAACTATGAAATTAAAAAATATTTTATGTAGTATAAAATTATTTTATGTATTATAAACTTTATATATATATATATATATATATATATATATATATATTCAAATTATTTCATATAAACCATATTAATACAACACAAAGTTTATAGTAAAAATTTAGAATTTCATGAAATTTAAAATTTGTCATATTTAAAATTTAATATTTAATTACAAGATTTAATATTTAGTTAATATTTATTTAATATAATTCCTGTATGGTTTTATTGATAAAAAAATAAAAGTAGATAATATATAATATGCATGTTAAGAACAAGTTTTGTATTGTGTTCTTATGTTGACGTGGCAGAGAGAGATAAAAGCTGAAAAGTGAAAAAAGGTGAGTTAAGATTAATCTTGAGTGTTCTTTGATGTGGATGCTCTGGAAAACCGATCTCATATTCCAGATGTCATAGAAACACAGTTCCAGAACTGGAGCTCTTAAAGGCATGAAATCATGGAAAGCACCAGGACGGGACTTATTGGACTGGACTTGGTTCTGTCACCATCTAGAAGTTGTGCAGCAAAAGAAGAGCTATCAAGTGCATGGTTCTCTCTAAAGCATCACAACTCTCATCTTTCTTATTTCCTGTGAAACACAAACTGAAGCTTCAATTCAATAGATGCGCAATAAGTGTTTGGCAATGGATTATGTTAGTTTGGTGAGTTGAATGAACATTGCAGCTTGCAAAGTAAACAACCAACTGACCATAACCCATAATACTGAAGCTACAAAAGGAAACATACAGTTACGTCACAAGATTAGTCTAAAATACACGCTTACAATCCTTCTTAACACATTTTGACTAACTTATTCTTGCTGATATCTTCATAATCTTTAACCATCTGCAAGGTTAAGGGATGCAAAATCCTCACTCAACTCGCGAAACCTATAAGAACTCACAGCTACAGCCAACCCCTCGTCCTCCTCTGCGTCGAAGTAGCAGCCTCCTGATTTTGCATCATCAACAAGTCTCTCCCAAACAGACTCACTCTCACTCAAAGTAGTTCCGTTCCCGAGTATCCACAGACAGTATCTTGCTCTAGTTAAAGCCACATTGGTTCTTTGCCTGTTAGACACGAAACCAATTGATCCGCTTGCATTGGATCTTACAGTAGAGATTATGATCACGTCTTTCTCACCGCCCTGGAAACCGTCTACTGAGCCTATGAAAACCGAAAACAAGTTGCTCTCATCTGTGCTGTACCTATTTCCTACCTCTTGCTGAATAGCTGCAACTTGGGCTTTGTATGGTGATATCACTCCTACACTCAGCTTTTCTTTCCTGCACCTTGACACTGAAAACCCGTAAACGAGTTAGTGTAGCTCAACGTATAAAAATAAGGGTTCGTTTGGTTGTAATCCCGAAAACGGGAATGAAAATGATCATGAATTTTTTTGGAATCATTCCTCATGGTTTCAGGTAAAATACATTTGTTTCTCCTGTCAAAAGTAATCAGTTTCTACTTAAATTACTTCAAACCAGAATTCCTACGAAATTCATGAACAAGGGCATACTTATGGACTAGATTCGTTTTAAAATCAAACGGGCCCTAAAAGTATACTATAAAGAAGAAAAACAATACCATTTTCAAGTCTGCTGAGCAAATCTTTGACAGCAGCCACCTCCATTGAGTTTTTTGCACTATGACCCATGTCAAATTTCTCCTGTCCCCCAGATACATTGATGAAGGAATAAGAATCAAACATTTTTCCATCAAGGAACTTCTTATTGTAGCTCATTGCTTTCACATTCGGAGCATCTAAAATCTTCTTGTCATAGAACTCTCGGTTTGGGAACAAACTGATTGATGGGTGCATTCGATACTGCAGATTCAGTAGATGCCTCTTCTTTCCCAACATTGTTAGCCTTTCAAATAAGCTTCTTCCAAAGTTTGCATCTTCAGCAAGCTGCACGCAACACAAGTAGTTAACAAATTAGCATGTTAGAACATGTGCAACAGATACTCTATTTTAGAGAATATTGGACTTTTTTTTGGGTCCAACAGATGTATTTAGAGAAGCTTCTCTAAATACATCTCACGTACGAAATTTGACAGTTTTCGTCACACATTTTAAATAATTTAGTAGAAAATGAAAGTTATTTCCCTATTTTAGAGTTTTTTTGGGAATCTGTTGCACTCGCCCTTAGATGATGTACGAAAAGCTGATCAAAGAGACACATAGTACATATATATATATATATACATATATATATATATATACATATATATATATATATATGTATGTATATGTATATATATATATATATATATATATATATATATATATATATATATATATATATGCAAAAACAAAACCTTGCTTTGAACCATGGCAGGGAGTTGGTTTTGATCTCCTATGAGAACTGCATGTTGCAAGCCTGGAATTTGTAAAGGAATAGTGGATTCACATTCTTTCAACTGTGCAGCTTCATCTATCACCACCAATTCAGCACTGAAGCCAATATTCAGAAGTTTAAAACTGGCTGAGGCTGTGCAGATGATCAAACAAGGATTGACTAGGCAAAACTCCCTTATCTGAGCATCATCAAAGCCATTACACACGTCGTAAAACAAAGGTAAAGAATTCAGGATTTCGATCAGCCTCAAGGCCCAAACTCTTGATGAAGCAAAAAACAAGTCAGTACTTCTGAACCTTCTGATGGAATTCAGTGCAAATACCATGTTTTCTGCCATTGTTGGTGAAAGGTAATTAGTAGGTAAATGTGTGTACAATGTTTTGATGTAGAAATTCATCTTCCACTTCATCAAAGTTAGTTTTTCTTCCACAAACACTTGATACGACGTCGGATAAATAGTTCCGGCTTCAGCTGCCTCTCTAATACTCCCAAGGTAATCAAAGTAATGATAGTGAGGATTCCCAAGAAATGATATGAACCATTGCAAAGTGTATCTCCAACCATTAGAAGATAAGAAACACTGACTAAGAAGCTGAATACGACGATCCAGAAATACGTTTATAAGGTCATAATGATCATCAACTTTCATCCTCTTTCTATTTCCAAGCAAAACTATGTCACCCAAGCCATAAGTTCTGTGTTTAAGATGGCTATCAAGTAGCTTTCTGACCCGAGAGGCGATTTGAAGAACTGCAGTGTTTGTAGGAGCACAAGCTACTGTCCTAACATTCATCTTCACCAATTCATTTAAGAAACTAGCAATGGTTTTCGTCTTTCCTGTACCCGGAGGACCCCAGATTAAGTTGATTGTGTTATGATGGAGACACTTACTTATCTTTGTAACAAGCGAAACCGCCTTTTTCTGTGATTCATTCAGCTCAGTATAAATAACACCAGACAAATTTGACCCATCAGATGAACAAATCTTGCAGGATTCATCTTCCTGCAATAACCAAATTCTTCAACTATTAATAAATTGTGAAGAGACTAGTGAAGCTAAATTAGTAGAGCACTTACTGAATGGTGGTTTCCGAGCAATCTCTCGATCAAATCACTTGTAGTGTAAGGATTGTTTGCCCTCCATATACGAACATTCGTCATCAAATTCCCAAGATGAACTGCAAACAACTTCTTGCTGCTGTCAAATTCAATTGGTTTTGAAGAGAGTATTGATATTTTTTTTGTATCATCATTTACAAACTGAGCATAACCTACAACATAACCCATTGACGGCTTGTTGATGTCTTCAATCCTCTTCGGAATCATATCCGTGATGATAAATATGTCACCAGGCTCTGGTTCATACTTGCCTTCAACTTCACCGACTTTCTTGATCCTCATTCCATAGAACAATTTTTTTGGTGGCTTGAAATTCTTTGAAATTTTGAGTTCTGAGATTTCACAGGAAGGGGAATTTCTTACATTCTGCATCTCACGAAGCAAAGCCTCTCTTGTTTCATCCAACAATGGAAATTTGAATGAGTTCTTGTAATCTGATATGGAGTCAAATGTATCTGGTATTTCCTTCACCTGTAATTCCAGAACTAAACTCAGGAAATGAAGAAGAGACAGGAAACTGAAATTATAAACTGAGAGTGATTGTGATCATAACCTCGTCTTTGAAGAGATTCCTGTTGCATATCTCTTGGAGAGACCATGAAAGCACAATGTCGAGGAAATTGGGTATCTTTCTTCCGCCATTTCTGCTGCGGTTGTTCTCTTCGGTGATGACTGCAGTCTCCATTGTTGTTGAAAATACTGCAGGCCGTGGATATCTGAAACGGTTTTGTTCATCGATGATTACATTTACTTTGTTTTTTTTGTTCTTCTATATTCTCTCAAGACTAACTGAAAATTCAAACTAAATGCATTTGATATATTTGGAGGGGTAAAACAGACCACAAAGAAATAAAATTTTACTTTCCCGTGTTTAAAAGACCTTTAACATTTCAATCACTAAACATATTTGTTTTTTTATTGATTCTTAACGACTCCAAACGGACCTTAAACTTAATAAACACGTAATTCTAGTGGTTTTATATATTAAACTTCAATTTATTTTGAATAAATCACAATTTATTGGATTTTACGGATGGTTGTACACTTGCACATGAGACGGGACACATTAAGGTCATCTCACTTCCCATCCCGGCCATCATATATGGGATGGGATCGAATAGTCCTTTGTTTTTAGACTGAAAACCATCGGGGTCTATTCTGGTTGGGACCGAGACGATATGAGACGGAACCAACCTTACTTGAGCTATATATAATCCGTTTACCCTTAAAAATTAGTCGACTTAGTTGGAATGGTCGTTTCTTGGCAATTGCTGCAATTTTAGCAAACTTGAGTTGTATTTTTTCTAACCCTGATTTCATTCGAGAAGTGGGAGAGAAGAGAAGTAGCCAATAGGTCCGTCGGGCCCTCTTACACTCTTGAATTGAGTCATTTACTAAATAGTCAATTTATACTTCACTAAAAGGGGTGAGATCGGGACGGATAAATTGAATATTTAGTAAATGACTCAACACAAGAGTGCAAGACGGCCGGCGGACCTATTTTAGCTATTTAACTAATTAAAAACTATTTAAATAAAATGTGAAGGATATATAACTAATTAAATCTATTTTTTATTTAATAATGCAATTTCTCGTATAATTCGATGATAATATATGAGACAATCACAAAGTAATCAATTCATAAAAAAAAATCAAAGGTTATGCATGCCGGTAAATATATTTCTATTAATTTTTATGTAATTATCGCTATAATTTTAGATATTTACCTTTAAAAGCGTAAGAATATATAGTATAATATTTTTACATGAAACCCTAAATGTGGTTCGCTATAAAGGGGTAGGTCTCTACATCCCGCCGCCATCACCTCTTTACATCCCGCCGCCATCGTCGAATTCAAGCTAATTCTACCAATAAACGGAGTTTTCTTTTTCTTTTATTTGCTAAAGAGATGCTATATTGTCTTTTCTTATAGTTGTTTTTAGTTATCGCTCGAATTTACTATAAAGTTATATACGCAAGGAAAGCTACTCATTTACGCAAAGTTACGATGCGAATTGCCGAGTATCACATGGACATAAAAATCTAATGTTTGTTGAACTCGACTATAAAACCAAATGAAGAATGAAATTATAGGCACGAGATGAAGAACATTCTTACCGGCGGGATGGAGAACGTCGGGGAAGTGTTGAGTAGAGCGCCTTCAGAATAAACCTTCTCCGGTTCGCACTTGTATGACTCTGCAGCAAAATGACAAAGTGTTAACAAGATATTCATATATTCCAACCTCTAAAAATTATTTCCAATTAAAAGAATTAATTACCAATTTTAAAAAGATTACAAATTGCAAAGATTTGCATGTATAAAATACTAACTAGTGTAGTTCCGTGTCATGACACTGATATAATTGTAAATTTTAATAAATATATAATTTTTAAAAATTCATATAAAAAATTGATGAACATAATTATTATAATTAATTAACTCAAAATAATTAAAAAAATTATTTAATTAATTATAAATTTAGATAAATAATAAAAAAAATAGAGTTATTTAGACAATATCTTAGAGTTAATGTTAACAGACTATATATATAAAGATGATAAAAATAAAATAAAAAATTTAAAATACAAATGAAAATAAATGTCAAAATTAAAATATAAATATTAAAATAGAGAACATTTAAAAAGTTGAATTCCAAAATTATATTAGATAGTTTTGAATTATATCTTTAAAAATTTATACAATCTTTAAGCTAGTCATTATTTCAATATAAGAATTGTATATTTATATATTAAAATTAGAATAATAAATAGTCTAATCATTCTATAATTAAAAATGAGAAAATTTTCACGAAATAATGATAAGAATATATTAATAATTCTTCTTCTTCAAATACCTCAAATCTCACACTTTCCTTCTCCATGGTTCCTTCAAAAATCTTTTGACTTTTAAACTTACTCAAAAAAAATTTCCTTTATTCACCCCACTTTTGAAAGCTCACAATCTCTTTTTTGTTGTTTATGGTACTTCGTGTCTACTTCAGGATGAACCAAATCCTGAGTATGTCGATTGGTTATCCAAGAATCAACTAGTCATGGCCATACTTAAGGCTAGTCTCGTCGAACTTGTTCTTGTTTAGGCATTAGATTGCACGTCCTCTTCCCAAATTTGGTCTACCATTCATGACTCAGTTGTTGCACGATCTAGTGCTCAAGTGGTTCGTACTCGCATACAACTTGCCCTTTTATGAAGGTATTAGATTATTCACCATGGTTTCTCCTCTATTTTTGTTTATAACCGTCTCTTACATCTTCTTCGTGTTCTTCACACCCCTGCACTTTCAAAGAATTTGCTCAATGTTCATCAATTTTGTCAAGATAATCTTATTTTCTTTTGAAGGATATCAAGACAAAGGTAACCGTTATTTGGGGCTCCGTTGATGGCGGTTTATCGATTTCCGGTGACTCAGTCTTCCTCACCTCCGTTACAAGCTCACGCCACAGCCACCCTATCTTCCACCGTTGCTTAATGTCACTTCAAGCTTGAACATCCATCCAAGAAAATAACACTTGCCCTGCTTCAATCTCAAAATATTAAACCTACTACCCAAAGCCCACATGCCGATTTTCAGTTCTTATCTTGTTGTTGGGCTAAGGCCCATTTACTGCCTCACTCCACTTTGCTTTCTAGATCAATAAAACCTATAGCCCTTTTATTTTTTGATGTATGGGTCCATCACACAAATTCTCAATGAAAGGAAATAAATAATATGTTTCAATAATTGATGACTTTTCTAAATTCATTTAGTTATTTCCAATGCCCGCCAAGTCAAATGACACACCAATTTTATCCTCCTTTATTAAACTTATTACAAATCATCTATCCACATCGATAATATCTATTCAAACCGATGACAATTCCAAATCATAACCACTCATCCCCCATTTTCAAAACCTCGGTATTTCTTATCGTCTCACGTACCCTTATTTCTATAACAAAATGGAAGTGTTGAATCTCAACATCGACGAATTGTTGATATGGGTCTTACGTTACTTAAAATTGCTTCATTACCTCTATCCTATTGGGATATTTCCTTTGAAACCTCTTCTTATCTTATTAACCGAAGAATTCGTGCCTGTTCCAGGCCTCTACAACGTCCTCCCGTCCTCCATCACAAGACTCCCTTTGAGCTTCTTTTTCATACCATTCCGGATTATAAATTTTTAAGTGTTTGGTTGTCTTGCTTGTAATAGTTAAGATTTTCGAATTCTAATTAATGTTGATTAACTTAATCAGTGATAGTAATTGACATATAAGTCGCGAAGATTGCGTAAGTGTTGAGTATAAGTATCACCGTTATGTTCCTGGCGTAATTTTGGACTTATGGTGAAAGTTTCACTTTTTCTCCCGGGTAATTATTTTTACCTTCTGGTATTATTTGGAGCATTTGAGAGCTCCAATTATTAAAAATGCAGTTGAGAGAAATGATCAGGACATCGGACATGTCCTATATATGAAATAACATGGAAAGGCAAAACGGCCAAAATAGTCGCTATTTCGTTTCTTAACGGCTAAGAAAGACGGCTTAGGAATACACGTTTTTCGAGGCAATTGTGGAATAATTATCCCTACAATATTCAAGAACTATTGTTCCAATTTCGAGAAGTTTGGAGAAAGGGGTCCAACCCACCATTGGATCGGTTAAAGGATAATTATCGACTTTACTAAAGGATAATTATCGACTTCGCTATAAATAGCGGAAAATCGTTTATTATTTCATTTCCTTTCACGTTTCCTCGTAAAAGCTCTGATTTCTCTCAAACTTCAAACTCAGATATACTCTCCGTTTCTAATCCGATTTCAATTCCGTTTGAGTTTTTGGACTCCTCTCTTCATTCTCTTCATATCGGTACCAAGTTTATGTATTTCCGAGTAGATAAAGACCTGGTCGAACATATATGTCACCAGGACATTCCGTCGCTCAGTTTCCGGTGAATTTGATGTTGTACATGCGTAGACTGCGTCGTTGTGATTCCGAATCTTCTTTCAGATCGTCAATCGGGTTAGTAACGAATAAGTTATGAATTTATTCGTTTTCCGTACTGCGATTTGGCCTAAATTGACCTTAGGCTTTTTAAAATGGATAATTAGAAATTCCATTATGATCATTATATTATTCTGGTGTTTATGGGTTGTTTGTTTGATGAAATCTGATGACAAGTGGTTTAGAAATGGCCTGCGGGCAAAACGTTATTCTTGGTGAAATTTAATTAATTAATTAAAGGTTAATTAATTAAATTAGGATTAAATTTGAGATTGAGGAATACTGATTAGATGCATGCTAGGTGTCAGAATAAGTTGAGGATCATGATGATGTTATGGATATCGGTTATGGCTTTAAGGTTTAGTATGTCTACGAGTATGATGAGATGTTATGTTGAGGATATGCCTTAGACATTTATGAATGTGTTGAGGATCTGAGGTTTAAATTTGAGATATAGGTTGGTTGTGGTTAGTGAGACGAGTCTGCTAACCTTTGCAGTATGTGATTGTGTGTGCCTTGCTATTGCAAGCGTTGATTACTTCCCCAAGGGGAAGTTGTAACGTGGTACAAATTACGAGTATATCAGGTAAATCCATAGGACTTACTTAGCGTGCAGTTGTGGATTGTATGATTGTGATGGTTGTGTGTGTTCATATGATTGTGCATTTATAACCTAAACCGGACTAGGATGACCATTTATTACATTTATTTGGCCCAAGTGTATTATAACGGGCGGTAACCACCGGTCCCCGCCTGCTAGTTAGGAGGAGGTGCTTGGAAGCCAGTAACACAGGGGGGACGAGTGACGATCACCCCCAATGCAAACCTATGTGTTAACGGGGAAAGTGACGAGGTGCTTTAGGTTCCTCGTGTTACAAAAGAAGTTGAATTAGTAATGGAATAATGTAATGAAAGATAGTAAATGAATGTGTATGGCATTGCATGTATGAGATTTTGATGTGTGGTTGTACTATTGCCTTCATACTTTTTATTGCTGTAGCTAATGGTTTCATACCGTGTTGTAGATGATCTGCAGGTTAGGAAGACTGCAGGGTGAGACAGATGGTGTGGCCAGCCGAGGACTTCTGTACATTAGGATGCGCGGGATATGGGATCTTTTGTATCAGATGTTGTGGTTTGATGTTTTATACTCGGCTCTGAGTTTGTAAACTCTTTTGATGTATCATATACAACTTTTATGTATTTGGTTTTAATCTACTTGTGCCTTGTTGTAAGATCTAGTGAACTTGTTGTCAGACTAGGGTCAGGATCCATTGTGAGATCCTAGCCCAATGTGACACTTCAAGTCCCATGGATTTGGGGTGTTACAGAGTTGGTATCAAAGTCTTAGGTTGACAACAATGACATTTGCTATCTACAATAAGGGTAGAGTGGATAAATAAACAGAACCCATATGGGGTCTGACTTTTAAAGGATTTTGGTTTTAAAGCGAGTACAGATATTTTGGGATAGTATGTACAGAAGTCGTCACCCATCTGAGGATCTCGATAGTGTAGATATACATATATATATATATATATATATATATATATATATATATATATATATATATATATATATCTTTTATGTGATGATGTGTATGCATGTAATAATGAGTATTATATATATATATATATATATATATATATATATATATATATATATATATATCGATACATATGGCATATATATATACAACCTTATAAGTTAGGAGCGTATATTCTACAGATGGATCACACTAGAGCAGTATCTGTAGTGGGACGAGATAGGGGTACTCCCCCTCTTCCTCCAGTAGCGTCAAGTCAGGGACCAGTATCCGTTGTTGTGTTGCCTATGGCAAAGAACGAGTTTGAAGAGGCTGATCGTGTCTCCATGAGTAGATTCGAGTTTCAAGAGTATATGTAGCAAGTATATAAGGCGGTGATAGCGGGTAGACCTACACCGGGTTTACCAACATCTGTAAGATCAACGAAGCTTCTAGATTAAAGAAGAAACAACGGATTGAATCAGTGAAAGACGAGGTTGGATCTTCGGGTTGCAAACCCAACCCGACTTGTGGACGTCCGAGTACTTCTCGTTTTACACGGACTTCTGGTGAGACGAGGACCTGTTACAACAGTGGGAAGCATGGACATGTACGACCACAATGTCCAAGACCGCCACTGACTTGCTTTACTTGTGTTAGACAGGGTCACAGAGCTGTTTTCTGTAAGCAAACTGGAGTGGCGTCATGACAGGGTTTTATTTCTACTAGTGTGACGGGAGGTGGTCAGAAGACACCTCAGCAGCAGACGCGGGGCAGCAGAGAATCCCATATCATTCGCCTACTCAGGAATCCGTTCCCAGGCTGAGTAGAGGTAAGGGTCGTGGTAGGAGTACCACGGATACTAGAAGAGCTCAAGGTAGAGCCTTTGAGCTGGGCAGTTCAGAGGAGCCACCCGTACTAGTGGCAGGGATGAGACGTATATGTCTCAACTATGGTTATCCAGATCATGTGCGCTTTGAGTGCCCCATGGCACCGATAGCTTGCTTCACATGTGGGGGAACTAGGCCATATGACCCCTTTCTGTCAGCAAGGTAGTGTTTCTTCTCATCAAGACCTTCTTTCCGATGCAGAAAGAGTGGAAGTGGAGGCAATGGCGATGACCTCAGTGATACCTGAGGAGCATAAGTCTGAGATTGAGTAATGATATGCAATAGAGCTTCGGGCGTTAGCTGTTACAGGTACCATTCTTGTTAATGGTTTACCTAGTGAAGTTTTGTTTGTTGTGAGTGCTATGCACCTCTTGTTTTTCGATGCATGTGTTAATAGTTAACTGTGGATACATTAGAAGATAGATCTTCCTTTATAGGATTACGAGTTACGGGTCTTAGGTACCCGCGAGATATGTGGTTGTTCCCTTTGTTCAAGGACTTGTGTATGGCTTGAAGACTTCTTTGTCATGCCTTAGGTGCATGGGAATGTCTTTATATGTGTGGTGGACGAATAGATATCATGTTGGGTTAGATAGCATTAGGAGGACTATTATAGTCTCTACTGAGATCGACTAGGTAGAGGTTTTTCAAGGTTATGAACCTTGAAGAGGCAAGTTGCCGACAATACCGTATGTGCAGCAAGGTTAATAAGGAGGTGATGATTTCTAATGTTATGCCGTGAAGGAAAGAGATAGTTCCACGCTAAAGAGTGTTCCAGTGGTTTATGATCTTATATACGTGTTACTGAACCGTCTAATCTATTGCCTCAGTGGAGTGAGGACTTTGATGTTGTGTTAAAATATGGTATGAGACTGGTTGAGAGAAGGCCTATGAGGTATATGGCTTGTTGAGTTGTTAGAAATTGAAGAAGCAATTTGAAGAGTGGTTTGAGACGGGCTCCGTTCGCCCTAGCACGTTCATTGCTACGTATGGACGACTTGTTGGATCAACTAAGAGAAGCAATTGTGTTTTTAAGATTTCCGTATGCTTAGGATATCATCACCTAAGGATGAGAGAGCAGCGTGGGCATAGGAAATCATTCCATACCCGTTATGGACACTACAAGTTGTAGTGCTGTCATCTGAGTTGAGGAATGTCCTAGTAGTCGTTATAGGAGTTGATGAACAGTGTCTTCATCTACTTCCTTGATCAGTTGGTGGTAGACCTTATTGGTGACGTTTTGGTGTACTCTCACAACAGAGAGGAACGTACCGGTTATTTGAGGACGGTTTTGCAGAATCCGAGGGATAGAAGCCAGTGTGCTATGCTCCCTAAATGTGAATTTTGATGCCAAAAGTAACCTTCAAGGTCATGTTATTCCGCTAGTAGGATCATGATTGATGTGACGAGGAGTAAGTATGAAGTCGTATGGATGATACTGATGAACGTTAAGGGAATGCGTAGTTCTCGGCCCAGCCGATTGCTACCAACGCTTTGAGGAAGGATTCTATGTGATTGTGCATCCATTTACAAGTCTTCTGAGGAAGACCACCATAATTGTGTGGTTGAAGTAGTATGTCGAAGCTCTGAAGAGTAGAGGAAGCATTTGAACTCTGCTTCTATTCGGTGATAATCAAAAGATTCTGGGAATCACGTGACTACGGTGCTGAGAACGTATGAGGAGAACTGTCCGACTCATGATTTCGAGTTAGTGGTGGTAGTTCAAGTTCAAAGATTTGAAGACAATACCTGTATGACATTTCGTGTCAGAGTTTCACAAATCATAGGAGGTTGAAGCATATTTTTATGCAATAAAGGTTGAATAACTGCCAGCGTCGATGGTTTAAGTTGATCAAGGACGCTGACCTTGAGATTTGTACCATTTTGGCAAGGAGAATGTGGTCACAGATGCTTTGAATAAGAAGACGCCTCGAGAGAAGGCGATTGTTGAAATTGTTGTACAGTCTCGGTTTCAAAATGATCTAGCTTGGTTAGAGTTGGACCTACAACTACTAATAAGGACATTAGTTTCATGTTTAGGGATTTCACCTGGTTTGTTGGATGAGGTCCAACAAAAACAGGGGACTTGCCTGAACTTGAGGGAACTTGATGGAAGGATGCCTCATGGCGAGGCACCATAGTTCTTTAATGGAATAGAAGGAGTATGAGGCGCCGCAACTGCGTCACTATAACCGCTTATGCGGAGTCGAGTGGAGAAGATTACAATACACTCATAGTACACCTTCTTTAGTACATCCATGTACGAATAAGAGGTACCACGAAGTAGTAAATCAGGTTAAAATGTTACTGACCTGGAGATGAGCTCATCAACTACCAGTGCTGTAGTGGAAGTGAGAGGACTTTTCTGTGGACTTGTGATGGGATTGAGACCCAGTAAGAGTTTTGGTGTTATCCAAATTATTAGTAACAGATTTACGAAGGCGACACGTTCCATCTCTACAGAGAGACGTGGCCAGTGAATGAAGTAACAAAGGAGTACACTAGATAGAGGGTGAGACTCCATAAGTGTACCGAGGACGATCGACTATGATTGTAGTAGACGGTTTACTTTGAGGTTTTGATAGCAGATTCAGACTGCTTGGGTAACGCATCCACATATCATGATTGAGTTTTACCTTAGACAGACGGTCA
The DNA here is from genome assembly GCA_033239125.1 of Fagopyrum homotropicum. Lineage (NCBI taxonomy): Eukaryota > Viridiplantae > Streptophyta > Magnoliopsida > Caryophyllales > Polygonaceae > Fagopyrum > Fagopyrum homotropicum. The sequence continues at coordinate 2,790,207 of BSWB01000005.1, read as the reverse complement.
GTCTGAGAGAACCCTCCAGACTGTAGAGGACATGTTGTGAGCTTGTGGGATTGATTGGGAACAGGGACGATCTGTTTATCTCCCACTCGTTGAGTTCTTATACCACCACCGTTGGTATGTATCTATAGGGATGGCCCCTATGAGGTGTTGTGTAGATATAGGTGTCATACACCTTTATGCTAGGAGGAGCCTAGCAGTACCAGTGGGATAGCGCCAGAACAGATTCAAAATGATATGGCTCGAGTAACGCTGATCAGAGAGAGGATACTAGCTACACAGAGTCGCCAGAAGTTGTATGCAGATAGGAGGCGTCGACCTCTAGAGTTCAGGGTAGGAGCTCATGTCTGGTTGAGAGTAACTCTGACGCGAGGCGTCAGACGTTATGGCATAAAGGGGAAGCTGCGTCTCCGATATGTCAATTCTTTCGAGATACTGGATAGAGTTGGGAGAGTAGTGCACAGATTGGCTTTGCCACCGAAGTTAGAGGGTGTTCACCCTATATTTCATGTGTCTCAGCTGAGAGAGCACATACGAGACCTGAGGCACATTGTGAGTTATGATGATCTAGTGGTTGAGCCGGACCACACTTTTGCAGAACAACCTTTTGCAGTTCTAGATAGAGAGGTGTGAGACGCCTGCATTCGAAGGATATTCCTATGATGAGGATACAATGGTCGAGACGAGAACCGGATGAGGCTACCTGGGAGACAGAGGATAGTATCCAGAGGAACTATCCAGAGTTCTATGCGGAGTTAGAGGCATGTTCGCTCCAAACGGTGTGTGCAAGCTTTAAATTTATAACCCTATATGTATGCCTAAAACAAGGATGCGAACCCGCAGTGTACGGGTCAATCGTAGTAAAAGCAAGAATTCCAGGGTGTCGATCTCAGGGACTTAGGTGAAACAAAACCAATATAGGTAGTCAATGCAACTAATAACCACAAAAGCGATTAAAGCAATCAAAGATGATAAAAAGTCAATTAAAGGAATATGCAATTCTAGGGATTAAAGCATCTAGTTGTGGTTCCAACTCAAGATCTAAAGATAAGCGGACAAAGCTGAGGTTTTGCAAAGGGAAGGTGTTACTAAAGTGGAATAGATCACTGGGTAAGTCTCACTACTCACAATCCCAAGCCAAAGAACCTATTACCGGGTAAGTCTCAAGGCACTAAGGAAAGGAACTATAATCTCAAACCAACACTCCAACTAAGGGAATAGAATCAACCTTAACCGGGTAAGTCTCAGGCTAACTCACAAAGATGGAATGAAGGCACACTCAAACCCCAATAAAGTATAAACCTTTATTACCTACACTTATGATCTTAGGTAAACAAACAAAGGAATTACCGGGTAAGTCTCATCCTAGACTTGCATTGAACCAGGAAATGTGTAATAAGAATAGGATTTGGCAAACTCTAACACTTAACTCTCAGTTTCGGATCAGAAAGGTCACCTCGGTCAGACGAATTCCACCCCGGCCGAGATGTTCATCGACTGAACGAGATGTTCAAAGGTTAAGGATAAAGACTCGAGCTTTCAGGGTCCCACTGGAATTTAAGATTATTCTATCATTGTTTTTCTCACAACCTTCAGCCAATCACCCTAGAATCACACAAAGAAATTAGCCACTCATCATCATGAAAGCAATAATCAAATATATGGAAAGAGAATAAATATTTGAACACAAAAACCTTAAGAACAAGGCTTCAATAACTGAATCAAATATCAAACAAATCAGCGTTCTTTAGATCATAATCCAACAAGACAAATCAACAAGAAGGGAATCTAAGAAAGTCTTACAAAAATCCTTCACAAAAGCTATAAAAGCTATTAACTTCCTTCCTTCAACCTTCCTAAAATCCTTCCCAACTGCTGGATGCTCTAAGCATGTATAAGCCTGGTTGAATTTGTGGAAAATCCACCCCTTTATATAGGAAAATTACCCTCCAAAGATAAAGTATCTTGAAAAGATATTTTCCTAATAAAATATATCTTAATCTCTAAAATAAATCTCTAAAATATATGATCTTCCTTCCAGAAATCCAACCCAAAAATATAAGATCTCTCCTTCCAAAAATAAAAGATCTCAGCCAAGAATAAAATATATCTCGCCGCGTCAGAGTATTCGCCTCGGTCGCGACGCTCCGCAAAATCACCTCGGTCGAGATGGTACTGTAGCTGACCGAGGTGAACCTCAAGTGAAGGTGAAATCTCTTAAATCTGGTCCAAAGTAAATCTTCTTGTTAATTCCTTGCTTCTTGGATTCTTCCTTAAGCTCCTGAATGTAGCTCCAATGACTACTTAGCTCCTTTAGCTCCATTTTGATCTAAAATGTGCCATTTTACCTACGATTACAACAAAACTTGGTGTAGACCTCGATTCCCGCAAAATAGATGAAATGACAATATAATCACATAATATACATTCAAACATGCAAATTATTGAAGATAAAACGTCTAAACAGGTCCCAAAATATAGACTATAATTCATGCTATCAAAATACCCCATACTTGTCCCTTGCTTGTCCCCAAGCAAGTTCCAAATCTTGAGTACAAGATAGAATGGATTATAAGTCAAAAAGATCAATGAAAAGTTTTTCAAAACATTTTAATGGTGTGCTCCACTCATAGATCACTCTAAGAGAATGCTTCATGGTATTTAAAACCAAAATATGATCAAAACATTTTATAAATATAAGAAAGTTGTTCATCTTTGCATAAAATCATAGAATGCATAATAAATCATAATTATCGAAATTAATCATGTATAATCCAGTTTAAACCACCAAGTCAATCAACAAGCTCGAGGTCTCAAGGGCTTCCGAAAGAGGTCAAGAAACTTCTGAGGGTGGGATGTATTTAGGGAATGTGGTGCTAGAATCCGGGAAAAGGATCTTTACTTCACTTCCTTTGAACTTCAACATCTTCCACCAATAAGCTTTGCTTATTTTACTTTTTACTTTACTTTTTGGGATGCATGGACAGAGGTGCACAATAACCAAAGCCTAGGAAATCAGCAATCATCAATCTCTTGAGATGCCTCAAACCCTTGATGCACATACCATGACCCGTTAGAAATATCGCTCAATCCGACTTTGGCAAGACACAAACACCCCGCTATGTGAATGGTGCCGAGTTACTCATCATCATGATTGACTTTCCCAAACCTATTTGTTTCTCTCTAACTTCCAGCCAACATCTCAACTTTTCTTTCACTTGCTTGCTTCCAAATTCCCGGATAGGTAAAGGGAGGCAAATATGTATATGAGGGGCTAAGCATGATCAAGAAGAAGAAGAGAAGAGAATGAATTGCCTTGATCTTTCCAAGAAGAAAGTGATAGAACTCATCATGTGCTGTCAACCTTCAAATTCAACATAATTTAGATAAAAACAAAGTATTAAACATGCCAAAAAATTTCAAACAAAGCATTTAGCAACTTAAACATATCATAAAACCTTTCAAACATATATAGATTTCAAAACCAGTCTGCAAACAAAATCTTCATTGAGGTCATATCCAGATAAGAAGCACAAAATCATTTTGAAAACTTTTTCAGTTAAACCACCTCGGTCGAGATGTTCTAAGTCAACCGAGGTACTGCACCTCGATTGGTCAGAGTCACTTCGGTCGAGGTCATAAAATTTTTTTTTCTTAACCTGTTTTTGACGTTTTTCTCAATCAAATAACCTGTATGCATGCATGTAGTCTCAGATAAACACATAGAGCATAAAGAAAATCATAAATATCCGAACCGAGTTATACAAGCATACACATAAGTCATATAAATACATCCAAATACCCCATACTTGGGACACATTGTTCCAATGGGTCAAAATAAGTCTAAAGAAACAGAGTACTCACCGGATAAAGCGGAGCTGCATAATAAATAAATAAAGGAAATCCTGCAAGCCCTAATCCCAATCCGGTGGTGGTGGTGGTGGCACGTACGGATGCTGGGATGGGTCAATAGGATAGCCCATCATGTGATGGAACTGGATCTCCATCATTCGGCGCTGGTAGTGCTGGCTCTCCCGCATCTCTCTCGTCTCTAGGGATAAGGCGGCGTAGGAATCTATCATCTGATCCGTCAGATCATCGATCCGGAGGTGAGCGACTAGATCCCTCTGCCTGCGTACCCTACGCCTGGCAGGACGTGCTAGTACTGTAGCTGGCTCCTCCTCTGTCTCCTCGTCGTCTAGATCGACGACTGGTATGCTGGTACCAACTATATCTGTACCTGTGTCCATGGCAGCACCGCCACCGTCATCCTCATCTGCCTCATCCTCAACCTCCTCATCATCCTGCTCCTGGGCTGCTGTTGTGTCTCTCGCGTCCTCCATAAGAGGAATCCATGCGGTGTACCAGTAATGCGGGTCATAAACGGAGAACTTAGATGACCATCTAATACCCTGTGGTGCAGTCTGCTCCCAGGGCATCGCCACATACGGCGTAGTAAGTCTGCGAGGAACCAAGATCCTCCTCGTAATCATCTCCTGCAGCCCAAGCGGCTTGGCAGCCGCCACCATAGTACACGTACTCAAGTCTAAGTCCATGTAAGTCACGATGTGAGTCACTAGACCGCCGCAACATATATCTCCATTCGCCATTGCCTCGATTCTGTGAAGATCCTCCGCCAGCATCACTCCATAATCCGGAACTCCTCCAGTCACCATACAGTATAGACTCAGCAGCTCTCCCTGTCTAATCTTCTGGGGCGTCTCAGTACGCGCCAAAAGTGTCACGCTGAAGATCCGGTGAGCAAGTCTAAAGGCTAGGTGGAAGATAATCCGCTCCCTGGAATCTCCAGGTCTCCACCTGTCAGCATACTCAACTACGTGAGCTATCTGTCCCCAAAACTCTTGAGCCACGGCTCGAGAAGGAAAGTCATAAACTGTGGGGGCCGGGAAGCCGAAGATGTCCCTCCAATGGTCCATCGGAACTAAGTAGTTCTGGTTCATCAACCGGTACTTGATGGCGCGCTCAGTAGGCAGGTAGGTCACGGAGCTCACAAACTCCAAGGTGGGCTCGAGGTAAGCTGGAGCTCTAATCTTAGTAAACTGCTCCAGCCCCACTATAGCTATTATCCGCCTCAAATCATCATCTACATGGAGGCAATCAAAAGCAGAAATGTCCAGAAACCGTGGTGCAACCACTGGACGTGCAGAAATGCGGTCATAATCTACTTGGTGACGCTCGTGGATCACCGGTATGGAGCGGCGAGAAGAAGAAGAAGGAGAAGGAGAGGATCTATCTCTCAGAACCAACTGTCTGTCAGAACTCATCTTTCTTTCTCACTGTCAGACCACCTTGGTTGCCTTGACAACTCTCAAGAACACCTCGGCTGAGGCACAGGTCGACTGGACCGAGGCAATGTGCTGTTCGATCGAAACTCTCAAAAATCCAGTTCTTTTCCCCCGATATCACTACCAATGGTTCCTATGGGGTACTTAATCCTTTTTCAGCACAATGTAGGGGCAACCAAAGCCCTAATCGATCAAAAATAGTGGAAGAAGAGGGAGTTAGGGTTTTTTTCGAATTACCCCAGATTTGGCCGATTTGGAGCGTTTTTGTTGCAGATTGTCGCTTGCAAACCGATCCTCTACCCTTTCCTTGCAGTTTGGAAGCAAGAATCGTCGAAAACGGTCGAAGATTGGAGAACGAGGTGAATTAGGGTGCCGCGGTCGAGAAGGGGAGTGAGGGAAGAGAGAGAAATCTCAGCCCCCTCTTATACCCTTTTCTAGAACTACTGTCACCTCGGTCGAGATGGTCTCGACTGGACCGAGGTGGTACTGACCGAGGTGGATCTTCAGTAACCCTAGTCGCCTTGTTTGCTCAAGAATCATCTCGGTCGAGGTGCTGTGACAGCAACCGATATGTGTCTCAGTCAAACTCCGTCTTCTCAAATTCTCGAACTTCTGTCCTTCCAGTGTTGCTCCTGGGTTGTATTCCTTCTTTAGATGTCACCTGTTGTCTGTCCAGGACGCCAAAAACAAAGCAAAGCAAAGCAAAGCAAAGCAAAAGCAAACTATCTAAAGCTAGACTAGAAAAAGGGAAAAGAAAGCAATACCTTGGGTTGCCTCCCAAGAAGCGCTTGATTTAAGGTCGCTAGCTGGACTGTACGGTGTCTCTAAACATGTTGGGAGGTATCTTCACCCCATACTTCACCTCCATCATAGGGTGAGATAAGGAAGTCTATCAACCGTTCCAACAAGTGCAAGTGCTCATCGGGGAATGAATCGTCTATGGGTGGTTCGTCCTTCTCGCGTGAAGATGGAGGTAGCCGGCTGAGGTGATCCGCAACAGAATTTTCGGATCCTTTCTTATCGCGGATCTCTAGGTCAAACTCTTGAAGCAAGAGAATCCATCAAATAAGACGTGGCTTGGCGTCCTTCTTAGCAAGCAAGTAACGAATAACTGCATGGTCAGTGTAAACAATAACTTTCGCCCCTACTAAGTAGGAACGAAATTTCTCAAAAGCATATACAACCGCCAATAGCTCCTTTTCGGTGGTGGCGTAGTTTCGCTGGGCTTCGTCTAGCGTCTTGCTAGCATAGTAAATGGCGGTGGTCCTGCCATCTTTCTTTTGTCCAAGCACCGCTCCTACTGCCACATCACTCGCATCACACATGATCTCAAAGGGCAAGGTCCAATCCGGAGGTTGGATAATGGGAGCGGAGATCAACACTTCCTTAATCCTGTAGAATGCATCGAGACACTCCTGCGAAAACTCAAAAACAACATCTTTATTCAAAAGGTTAGTTAGTAGTTTAGAGATCTTCGAGAAGTCCTTGATGAATCTTCTATAGAACCCTGCATGCCCGAGAAAACTCCGCACTCCCTTAACAGAACAAGAGGGAGGAAGTTTCTCCATAGTCTCGATCTTAGCTCGATCGACTTCAATACCTCTACTAGAAACGAGGTGTCCTAGCATAATGCCTTCATTAACCATAAAGTGACACTTTTCCCAATTCAAAACAAGATTAGTGTCTCACATCTTTGTAGCACTAGAGAAAGGTTAGATAGGCAATCATCAAAAGAGGAACCATATACTGAAAAATCATCCATAAATACCTCCATGATCTCCTCTATATACTCGGAAAAGATAGCCATCATGCATCGCTGGAAGGTAGCGGGTGCATTACATAATCCAAATGGCATTCTTCTATAAGCGAATGTCCCCCATGGACAAGTGAAAGTGGTCTTCTCTTGATCATCCGGAAGGATAGGAATCTGAAAGAAGCCACTGTAGCCATCTAAATAGCAAAAGTGTGAATGCTGGGCTAGCCATTCAAGCATTTGATCGATGAAGGGAAGTGGAAAATGGTCTTTCCGAGTGACTACGTTCAGCTTCCTATAATTGATGCACACCCTCCAGCCCGTGACGGTCCTAGTTGGGATTAACTCGTTGTTCTTATTCGTCACAACGGTCATCCCTCCTTTTTTTGGAACCACATGCACCGGACTCACCCACTTGCTATCCGAGATAGGAAATATGATACCTGCATCCAACAACTTAAGAATTTCTTTCTTCACAACCTCTTTCATGATCAGATTTAGCCGTCTTTGAGGTTCCCGTGAAGTCTTATGATCATCCTCCATTAGTATTCTATGCATGCAGAAAGAAGGCTTAATGCCAATAAGATCATCAATAGTATAACCCAAAGCCTTTTGATGCTTCCTCAGGACATGCATTAGTTTAGATAATTCAGATTCGGAGAGGGAAGCACTAACGATGACGGGATAAGTAGAATCCGGTCCAACAAAAGCATATCTCAAGTGACTTGGGAGTTGTTTAAGCTCTACAATTGGGGGTGCTTTCTGAGGTGGATCTTTGCTTCCTCCTTCCAGTGGAATAGATCGAGGAACTGGACTTTCAGAAGTCTCAATTGACATCATCTCGCTTTTGACCTCGGTCGAGGTCCAGAGAGGGTGACCGAGATGTTCTTCAGTCAAGAACACCTCGCTTGGTCCAGAAGGTGCCTCGGTCGAGGTACTACAACTAGGACCGATACTAAAGATCTTCTTCTCCTGGATTAATTTTTCAATTTTAGCTCCTGGATCTTCTTCCAGCGCCTTTAAGCTCCGTATATCTACATCACAAGAAGGATCTATACCTTCCTCCATTAAGCTAAAACTAATAACTTTTTCAAGTGGATCTTTAATAAGGATAGAGCTCACCAATTCTCTTGATTCTTCTTCATCATAGATGTTGAAGATATCATCTCCTAGCTGCTCTCCCTTCATTTCCGCGAGCAATATAAACTCCACTTCATCTCCGCCAATGTTGAATTTTAACTTGGCGTTCTTACAATCCACATTGTAACCCGAAGTTGCTAGAAATGCTCTCCCGAGAATGATAGGAACGAGGTAATCTGCGGGAATATCCAGCACAACAAAGTCTATAGGTAAATAGAAGTTACCTAACTTAAATGGAACGTCTTCCAAGATGCCCACGGGATGGGTAATGGAGCGGTCCGCCATGTATAACCGTATCTTCACCGGCTTGGGCTCTCCAAGTCCGATCCTAACACATAGCTCCAGTGGGATGATGCTCACGCTGGCCCCTAGATCACACAATGTCTCACAAGTGACATCCCCAACTTGAATGGGAATGCAAAATGAGCCAAAATCTCTCAATTTGGGTGGCATCTTCTCCTTCATGATTTGAATAAGCTCCGAGGATTTAGATGTCATCCTTACTTCACCAAAGTCTTCCAACTTCCTCTTCCTTGATAGAATCTCTTTTAAGAACTTCCCATATGCGGGCATCCCTAGAATAGCATCAAGGAAAGGGATATTAATATGTAATTTATTCATCAAGTCAAGGAACTTACCAAAATGCTTGTCTAGATGTGCTCTGGCCCTTGACTGGGGGAATGGAAGTGGTGGTTTATATGCAGGAGATGGAACATAAACTTCAGTTTTGTCCGACGCTCTTTGAGGTTCGACCTCGGTTGGCATCTCGGCCAAAGTGTTCTTCGACTGTGCCTGGACCGAGGTGTTCTTCGTCTGTACTGGCATTGACCGAGGCACTGGATCTGCAGTCTTCAGTCCACTTCTTGTCGTTATTGCAATGATTTGTCCCTTGGGGTTGCTTTCCGTCCTTGCTGGAAGCTTCCTTGGATCTCTTGGCGCTTCATTCGCCTTGTTAAAGAATTGTTGTTCTAAGGCTTTTTGTGCCTTCGAAAATGAAGTCATGGATGTCTCCATAGAGTTGAGCTTGATCAAGATGGCCTCCAGCACCGCATCTTTCTTTTCCGGCTGGGACGAACTTGATCCTTGCTCATGGCTCTTCAATGGAGTAGAAGAAGAAGAAGAAGAAGAAGAGAGGAAAGGATTAGAGGAGTCATTCGAATTGGAGTTAGAGTAAGGGTTACCCGAATTCTGATTGTTTGTCCTCCAATTATTGCTGTTGGATCCTCTATTGTTGTTGTAATTGTTGTTCCGGGAACCGTTGTTGTTGTTCCGGTAACCATTGTTGTTCCTTGAGCCTTGATATCCTTCATCTTCTTTCTTGGTTTGAGCAACCAAAAGGTCCTTCAATTGTTTCACATCATTCTTTAAAGAGGTGAGTTGATCATTGTGTGGTGGAGCTTCTTGAAAGTTAACTTTTTTAACTCCACCTTCAGCTCCTTGGTGGGAGTATTTTTCCATGTGCAAAGCTTGTTTCTCTATGAACTCCCAAGCTTCATCAATCGGCATGTCCATGAACGTGCCGGCGGATAGTAGTTGAAGGTTGAATTGGGTGTTTCCGTCCAGTCCCTTGAAGTATATCTCCAACAACTCTATCTTTGGAATTCCATGATGTGGGCAATCCAAAAGAATGTCTATAAATCTCTCCCATGACTTGGACAAGCTCTCCTTGTCCTTTAGATGAATGCATTGCTTTTCCCTCTTATTTCAGCGGTCTTTGAGGGAGGAAAGAATTTAGTTAAGAACTCCGTCGTCATCTCCTCCCAAGTGTTGATTTTTCCTGGAGGGAGAGATTGATACCAAGTAAGCGCCCTATCTTTCAAAGAGAGGTAGAAAGACCTTAGCTTGTAATTGTTGTTTTCCAGTCTTGAAGGTCTCAAAGTCTCCATCAAGATCTCATAGTTTTGTAGATGTTGATGCGGAGACTCCCTCTTTAACCCTCCGAACTGGCATTGGCGAATCATGGAAAGAACTTACGGTCGAAGCACATAATCATGGTCCGCTGGATCACCTAGGTTGACTCCATGACGCCTCAGTTGCTGGTTGGGGTCCATCCTCTGCCCTAGGGTCTGTGGAATACTAGCAAAAAGAGCATCTTGGACTGGCAGCCGAGGTGGAAGTATCTCGGCCGGGGCAGCTGGAGCTGGTTCCTGCCTCGCTCGAGGAGCTGGAGCTGGTCGAGGTAGATATTGGTCCCGTGAAGTCGTCATATCTGCTTCGATTGCTTCTGTCCTTACGCGAGTTTCCTCCTTTTCCAGTCGCAATTCTTCTTTGCTGAGGCGTAGTTGTTCCAATGCCTCCTTCAATTCGGCCTCAAGATCGGGATTCTCTTGATTGGCCATCTTAGCTTCTTTCAAGCGTCTTTTGTATGTCTTTTCTGGTTCGGGATCGTAAGGAACGATTTCCTTCCCAGCGCGGGTTCTTCGCATAAACCTACAAGAAAGAACATGCGAAAGTCACTCAAGTAGAGTGGTTAGTAGAAACAGGGGAAAGTGCCCCGAAAGACTACCGCTACCGGCTCGGTCTAGACCAAGTCCCCGACAACGGCACCAAAAACTTGTTCGCTCCAAACGGTGTGTGCAAGATTTAAATTTATAACCCTAGATGTATGCCTAAAACAAGGATGTGAACCCGAAGTTTATGGGTCAATCGTAGTAAAAGCAAGAATTCCGGGGTGTCGATCTCAGGGACTTAGGTGAAACAAAACCAATATAGGTAGTCAATGCAACTAATAACCACAAAAGCGATTAAAGCAATCAAATATGATAAAAATTCAATTAAAGGAATATGCAATTCTAGGGATTAAAGCATCTAGTTGTGGTTCTAACTCAAGATCTAAAGATAAGCGGACAAAGTTGAGGTTTTGCAAAGGGAAGGCGTTACTAAAGTGGAATAGATCACCGGGTAAGTGTCACTACTCATAATCCCAAGCCAAAGAACCTATTACAGGGTAAGTCTCAATGTACAAAGGAAAGGAACTATAATCTCAAACCAACACTCCAACTAAGGGAATAGATCAACCTTTACCGGGTAAGTCTCAGGCTAACTCACAAAGATGGAATGAAGGCACACTCAAACCCCAATAAAGGATAAACCTTTATTACCTAAACTTATGATCTTAGGTAAACAAACAAAGGAATTACCGGGTAAGTCTCATCCTAGGCTTGCATTGAACCAGGAAAGGTGTAATAAGAATAGGATTTGGCAAACTCTAACACTTAACTCTCAGTTTCGGATCAGAAAGGTCACCTCGGTCAGACGAATTCCACCCCGGCCGAGATGTTCATCGACTGAACGAGATGTTCTAAGGTTAAGGATAAAGACTCGAGCTTTCAGGTTCCCATTGGAATTTAAGATTATTCTATCATTGTTTTTTCCACAACCTTCAGCCAATCACCCTAGAATCACACAAAGAAATTAGCCACTCATCATCATGAAAGCAATAATCAAATATATGGAAAGAGAATGAATATTTGAACACAAAAACCTTAAGAACAAGGCTTCAATAATTGAATCAAATATCAAACAAATCAGCGTTCTTTAGATCACAATCCAACAAGACAAATCAACAAGAAGGGAATCTAAGAAAGTCTTACAAAAACCCTTCACAAAAGGTATAAAAGCTATTAACTTCCTTCCTTCAACCTTCCTAAAATCCTTCCCAACTGCTGGATGCTCTAAGCATGTATAAGCCTGGTTGAATTTGTGGAAAATCCAACCCTTTATATAGGAAAATTACCCTCCAAAGATTAAATATCTTGAAAAGATATTTTTCTAATAAAATATATCTTAATCTCTAAAATAAATCTCTAAATTATATGATCTTCCTTCCAGAAATCCAGCCCAAAAATATAAGAACTCTCCTTCCAAAAATAAAAGATCTCAGCCAAGAATAAAATATATCTCGCCGCGTCAGAGTATTCGCCTTGGTCGAGATGGTACTGTAGCTGACTGAGGTGAACCTCAACTGAAGGTGAAATCTCTTAAATCTGGTTCAAAGTAAATCTTCTTATTAATTCCTTGCTTCCTGGATTCTTCCTTAAGCTCCTGAATGTAACTCCAATGACTCCTTAGCTCCTTTAGCTCCATTTTGATGTAAAACGTGCCATTTTACCTACGATTACAATGAAACTTGGTGTAGACCTCGATTCCCGTAAAAGTAGATGAAATGACAATGTAATCACATAATATACATTCAAACATGCAGATTACTGAAGATAAAACGTCTAAATAGGTCCCAAAATATAGACTATAATTCATGCTATCAAGGCACCCGTAGGATCCACGAGTAGATCTTAGTGCCTTTTTGGTGAGTGCTTGTATGCTATGTGCTTATGTGATATGATGTGTTTTTGTGCTAGCTTTGATATGTGCATCTAATCTGTTAGATCTTGTTTGCTAGCACGATATAGGTATAGCTGGAGATGGTTCTATCCTCCATGCTATTGTAATATGTTTAGGATTAGCTGGAGATGGTTCTTTCCTCCATGCTATTATTGATGGACATAATGTGAGTGGAGACGGTTTTCCTCCACATAGTTGTGTTACGAGTACGATTGGCTGGAGACGGCTTTCCTCCGTACCTTGTGACGTGGTTAGTAGTTGGCTAGAGATGATTTTTCCTCTATGCCTTTGGATAGCGTTATGATCTTGTTGCTAGAGTTGGTGATTCCTCCATGCTGTGTTTTGAGGTTATAGAGTGTTATAGGTTGATATGTTTGAACGGAGATGTGATATCTCCGATAGAGAGAGTGTCTATACCTCGGCGTATGGGTCCGAGAGGATTTGGGAATTGTTCAAGTTTCGGGACGAAAATTTTTCTTAAGGGGTGTGTGATGTAATAACTAGGATTTCCGAATTCTAATTAATGTTGATTAACTTAATCAGTGATAGTAATTGACATATAACTCGCGAAGATTGCGTAAGTGTTGAGTATAAGTCCCACCGTTATGTTCGTGGCGTAATTTTGGGCTTATGGTGAAATTTTTACTTTTTCCCCCGGGTAATTATTTTTACCCTCCGGTATTATTTGGAGCATTTGGGAGCTCCAATTAATAAAAATGCAGTTGAGATAAATGATCAGGAAATCGGACATGTCCTAGATATGAAATAACATGGAAAGACAAAACGGCCAAAAGAGTCGTTATTTCATTTCTTAACGGCTAAGAAAGACGGCTTAGGAATACACGTTTTCCGAGGAATGCCTCGAGATAATTATCCCTACAATATTCAAGATCTATTGTTCCAATTTCGAGAAGTTTGGAGAAGGGGGTTCAACCCGCCATTGGATCGGTTAAAGAATAATTATCGACTTCACTATAAATAGCGGAAAATCGTTTATTAATTCATTTCCTTTCACGTTTCCTCGTAAAAGCTCTGATTTCTCTCAAACTTCAATCTCAGATCTACTCTCCGTTTCTGATCCGATTTCAATTCCGTTTGAGTTTCTGGATTCCTCTCTTCATTCTCTTCATATCGGTACCAAATTTCTGCATATCTGAGCAGATAAGGACCTGGTCGAGCATATATGTCACCAAGATAGTTCTGTCGCTCATATTCCGGTGAATTAGATGTTGTACATGCATAGCCTTCGTCGTTAGCCTTAGACTTTTCAAAATGGATAATTAGAAATTCCATTATGATCATTATATTATTCTGGTGTTTATGGATTGCTTGTTTGATGAAATCTGATGACAGGTGGGTTTAGAAATGGCCTGCGGGCAAAACGTTATTCTGGTGAAATTTAATTAATTAATTAAAGGTTAATTAAATAAATTAGGATTAAATTTGAGATTGAGGAATACTGATTAGATGCATGCTAGGTGTCAGAATGAGTTGAGGATCATGATGATGTTATGGATATCGGTTATGGCTTTAAGGTTTAGTATGTGTACGAGTATGATGAGATGTTATGTTGAGGATATGCCTTAGGCATTTATGAATGTGTTGAGGATCTGAGGTTTAGATTTGAGATATAGGTTGGTTGTGGTTAGTGAGACGAGTCTCCTAACCTTTGCAGTATGTGAGTGTGTGTGCCTTGCTATAGCAGGCGTTGATTACTTCCCCAAGGGGAAGCTGTGACGTGGTACAGGTTACGAGTATATCAAGTAAGTCCATGGTACTTAATTAGCGTGCAGTTGTGGATTGTATGATTGTGATGGTTGTGTGTGTTCATATGATTGTGCATTTATAAACTAAACCGGACTAGGATGACCATTTATTAAATTTATTTGGCCCAAGTGTATTATAACAGGCGGTAACCACCGGTCTCCGCCTGCTGGTTAGGAGGAGGTGCTTGGAAGCCAGTATCACAGGGGGGACGAGTGACGATCACCCCCAATACAAACCCCTGTGTTAACGGGGAAAGGGACGAGGTTCTTTAGGTTCCTCGTGTTACAAAAGAAGTTGAATTAGTAATGAAATAACTTAATGAAAGATAATAAATGAATGTGTGTGGCATTGCATGTATGAGATATTGATGTGTGGTTGTGCTATTACCTTTATGTTTTTCATTGTTGTAGCTAACGGTTTCATTCCGTGTTGTAGATGATCTGCAGCTTAGGAAGACTGTAGGGTAAGACAGATGGTGTGGCCAACCGAGGGCTTTTGTACATTAGGATGCATGGGATATGGGATCTTTTGTATCAGATGTTGTGGTTTGATGTTTTGTACTCGGCTCTGAGTTTGTAAACTCTTTTGATGTATCATATACAACTTTTATGTATTTGGTTTTAATCTACCTGTGCCTTGTTGTAACATCCAGTGAACTTGTTGTCAGGCTAGGGTCAGGATACATTGTGAGATCCTAGCCCAATGTGACACTCCAAGTCCCGAGGATTTGGGATGTTACATTGCTTTCCCAAAGCTTCTTCGTTATAATTTATCCAAACAAACTTTCTTTTCGATCCACACTTACTACATTTCTTGTAAATATAGTGGCAATCACAAGGGCTATATTCTATATGATTGAGGTACCACAAAATTCTATATCTCAAAGGACATGATTTTTCATGAAACTCGTTTCCGCCTTGCATCACCTTCATCATCAAACTCAAAAATTCCACCTCAAACTCATGTTGATCTCCCTGTTTTACCCATATTTCTGTCTAGCCCACAAGCCCAAAATCCACTTCCCATTTCCCCACCTACTTCATAAGCCCAATCAATACCATCCACTTCGCAGCTTTCACCTGAACGTTCACCTCCCACTACTCATACTTCATCTTTTCTACTTAAGCCGACCCATTTGCCATCTCTTGATCCTCTTTTTCCATCTCCCTTACCCCAGTCTCATCTCATTCCCTTGAGTACACGCTTACATGCCCAAATCCCCCAAAGCCCCTTATTAGAATCGACACATGGTGATAGAAATACGGGCGATCTAGATCAAGGAGAAACTTCAACTACTTCTTCTTGATCATTCGAGTTGGATAAAATGTAGTACTTGGGTGACAGAAGCTTAGAAATGGATGCGGAAGCGTTTAGTTGATCCTTCCAAAAGGATCCTCGAGTTTGAAGGGCTTGGATCAAAGACTAGATCCAAGATAAGAACTTTAAGAGGGTGGGAGAAGAAGGTGATGCCTAAACCAAGTAAGAGGGTTTTCCTTCCCAACACTTGGATTCAACTTAGACATGATTTTACAAATGAGCCAAACCATCCTTATATAGTGGATGGGGGGCCAACGAAAGGTTCAAACATAAATGACAAAATTAAAGTCAGAATTAAGTTCCAAATATGAAAAGCCTAAAATATGAAAGGTCGGAATTTAATTCACGGAATTAAAGTTCCGAATATAAAAAGACTTATTATTAAATAGCCGAAATAATAATAACTGTCTTCAAAATGTGCGGGTCCTTCTAGCCGGAAACACGGATGGCGATGCCATCCAGGGGCGTATCATTCTCCTCCTCTTAAATGTGAAACGTCCTCGTTTCACCGTCAAAAAAGAAAGGAGTCACTTGAGGAACAAGACCCTTGAAAATCAACACCGAATGCACATTGTCGGGCGGCTTGGACTTGTAGTCCTTCAACATTGTGGCTTTGCGGCGTTTGTTGAATATGTAATCCCTCAAGTTGGCGGTGCTGTGGAGTTTGTCTTTCATGCCGTCAAGAACCTTGATGGGGAACGTTGAGGCCATGCTGAAAAGATAGAACGGCAAGCCGGGAGGTAAGTGAGTGGGCATAGTAAAGAAAAACCTCGACTCGGCCGGCTCAAATTGGTTTTCCATCAACGAAATGGTTCTGTTGTCGGGGTTGACTTCTTTTTTACTCTCAAAAATGGCCTCGTCTTTGTCATCTTCAAAGAACTTTCCATGAAACGGATTGACCAAATGAATTGGAATAACTGGGGCACACGTTTGAATGATGACATCTTCCTCGGCTTCAACTTTATCACACAACGGTTCGACCACCAACTCACCCCGTGGTTGTGAAACCGCTTGAGGTTCATCTTGTTGCGTTGACGTCTTGTGGGCAAGAAGTTGTGCCCTCAAAATCTGAATCTTACGCTTTAGAGCGTCATTTTTTTCCTTGAGCACAACATAGTCATCTTTGGGGGCAATGTAATCAACTTGAGGACGCCGTTGGGGAACAAAGTTGACAACGTGTTCATGATTAGCACGCCGTCTTGGGGCGCTATAGGTATCCTCCAAATAAGCTTGTCGGTGTGGATACCGTTGGTGCCCTTCCATGGAATAAGTCGGCCATGGTGGGTCCGGAGGAGGCAACCACTCCTCATCCTCAAAATATTGTCTCCGTCGGTACCTCCGGGAGGTTTGTTTGGCCGCTTTGAGATTTAATTCATGGGGAGATGGCAACCATTCTCCATACAAGTCAAATTGATCATCATCGTCATAGAACATGATGAACGATGAAGAACACTTGAAGAACAATGAAGAACAATGAAGAACACTGAAGAACAGTTGAAGATCTTCGAAGAACACCGAAGAACACAATGAAGATCTTCAATGAACTCCGAAGAACACTTGAAGAAGGATGAAGATCTTCGAAGAACAATTGAAAAACACTTGAAGATCTTCAAGAACACTGAAGAGAAAAAAATTTTTGATGATGAACAATCAAAAACATAAGTAAAGAACTTGACCTCAATCCCGAGCTTTGATACCAATGATAGAAATACGGGCGATCTAGATCGAGGAGAAACTTCAACTACTTCTTCTTGATCGTTCGAGTTGGATCAATTGTAGAATTTGGGTGGCAGAAGCTTAAAAATGGATGCGGAAGCGTTTAGTTGATCCTTCCAAAAGGATCCTCGAGTTTGAAGGGCTTGGATCAAAGACTAGATCCAAGATAAGAACTTTAAGAGGGTGGGAGAAGAAGGTGATGCCTAAACCAAGTAAGAGGGTTTTCCTTCTCAACACTTGGATTCAACTTAGACATGATTTTACAATGAGCCAAGCCATCCTTATATAGTGGATGGGTAAACATAAATGACAGAATTAAGTTCCGGAAATGAAAAGCCTAAAATATGAAAGGTCGGAATTTAAGTCACGGAATTAAGTTCTGGAATTAAAGTTCCGAATATAAAAGGCCTATTATTAAACAGCCGAATAATAATAAACGTCTTCAAAATGGTGCGTGTCCTTCTAGCTAGAAATACGGATGGCATCGCCATCCGGGGGCGTATCATTCTTCTCCTCTTAAATGTGAAACATCCCCGTTTCACCGTCAGAAAAGAAAGGAGTCACTTGAGGAACAAGACCCTTGAAATGCAGCATTGGATGCACATTGTTGGAGTCGGGCGGCTTGGACTTGTAATCCTTCAAAAGGTCAGTGGCGCCGCCAAGATTGTCGAGCATAAAGAGGAAAAAGTCCGGATCGATCGGGAGGTTCGAACTTATAGTTTGACATGGTGGTGACGTTGTGGAACTTGTCTCTTATGCCGCAAATGGTCTTGATTTTGAGCGGTGGAGGCACACTAAAAATGTTTAATGACAAGCCAAGAAGGAAGTTAGTTGGCATTGTAAAGACAAACCTCGGATCATACGACTCGGATTTGTAGTCCATCAACACCATTGTGCCGTTGTCGGAGTCGATGATTTCTTCTTTCTCAATGATGGCTTCATCTTTGTCATCTTGAAAGTACTCTCCACATAACGGATTGACAAGATGAATTGGAATAACCGGGACATATGATTTAATGACGACATCTTCCTTGGCCTCTTCTAATGGATCATCACACAACGGTTCTTCTTCTTGGGTGGACGTCGTGTGAGCAAGAAGTTGTGCCCTTAAAATTTGAATCTCACGCTTTAGAGCGTCATTTGTTTCCTTGAGCATAACATACTCCTCTTTGGAATTAGCACACCGTTTGGGGGCAACGTTTACTACTTGCACATGATGGGCACGCTGTCTTGGGGCAACAAAGTTATCCTCAAAATGAACTTGTCAGTTTGGATATTGTTGGAGCCCATCCATGGTATAAGTCGGCCTTGGTGGGTCCGGAGGAGGCAACCACTCCTCATCCTCAAAATATTGTCTCCGTCGGTACCTCCGGGTGGTTTGTTTGGCCTAATATGGATATGGAGGAGGTAACCATTCCTCATCCTCAACATAAGAATCATAATCATCATAGAACATGATGAATGATGAAGAAACACTTGAAGATCTTCGAAGAACACTGAAGAACACTTGAAGATCTTCGAAGAACACTGAATAACTTTGAAGAACACCAAAGAGAGAAAAAAATTTGATGAACAATCAAGAACACAAGTAAAGAACTTGACCTCGTTCCCGAGCTCTGATACCAATGATAGAAATACGGGCGATCTAGATCGAGGAGAAACTTCAACTACTTCTTCTTGATCGTTCGAGTTGGACAAATGTAGAACTTGGGTGTCAGAAGCTTAGAAATGGATGCGGAAGCGTTTAGTTGATCCTTCCTAAAGGATCCTCGAATTTGAAGGGCTTGGATCAAAGACTAGATCCAAGATAAGAACTTTAAGAGGGTGGGAGAAGGTGATGCCTAAACCAAGTAAGAGGGTTTTCCTTCTCAATACTTGGATTCAACTTAGACATGATTTTACAATGAGCCAAGCCATCCTTATATAATGGATGGGGGCTAACCAAATGTTCAAACATAAACGACAGAATTGAAGTCGGAATTAAGTTCCGGAAATGAAAAGCCTAAAATATGAAAGGTCGGAATTTAAGTCACGGAATTAAGTTCCGGAATTAAAGTTCCGAATATAAAAGGCCTATTATTAAATAGCCGAATAATAATAAACGTCTTCAAAATGGTGTGTGTCCTTCTAGCCGGAAATACGGATCACATCGCCATCCGGGGGCGTATCACATGGCCTTTCAAACCAACCTCTTGTTCTTCCACCCGACTCATCCCAAATGAGCTGTCAAAATATACAAAAACATCTCGTATTCTAGAATGACGGCAAGTTATGGCCTCTAACTTTAATGCCCTTCTTTGAACTAAAACTTGGACTCTTCTTCCTCCTCAATCATCCTTCAAAGTTCTTGAAGCCAAGTTGGTATTTAAAACCAAAAGACATTCAAATGACATCACTTATCGTCACAAGGCCCGTCTGCTTGTAAAAGGTTTCCACCATCTTGAAGGTGTGGATTATTCTGAGACCTTTTGTCCGGTTGCCAAACCCACCACAAAATTCGTCTTCTCCATGGGGACCTGAATGAAGATCTCTTTGTCCAATAACCTCTAGGTTTCACACATTCTCAATTTTCTTCTTATGTATGTAAAATCCATAAATTACTATATGGCCTAAAGCAGGCTCCCCGAACTTGGTTTGGAAAATTGAGTAACACTTGTTATCACTTGGTTTTCATCCCTCTTTTACCGAAACCTCATTGTTCACCTATCACCATAAGACTCAATATTCATGTGGATGATTTGTTGGTTGTTTCCTATGATTTATGTCTTGTAGATAAGTTTTTCCAGGCTCTTTCCAACAACTTACCAGTCAAGGATTTGGGAGATTTACACTATTTTTTGAGAATACAGGTCAAACGCATTGCAAACGGTTTCTATCTCTCACAATCCAATTATGCCAAGGATCTTGTCTCCAAAACAAATATAAAATTTTCCAAATCTGTTGCTACTCCTATGGTTGTGCCTTCCACACCAGGTTCTTCTTCATCAGATACTCTCTTTCACGATTCTCATCTATACAAGAGTGTAGTAGGGATCCTACAATATCTAGCATTTATACGCCCAAATGTTTCCTTTGTTGTCAGCAAAGTTTGTCAACCAATGCATTATCCAAAATAAAGTGATTGGCAAGCAATCAAGCGCATATTACACTATCTCAACCTTACAAATTCACTACAATTTCATATTTCTTCATCATCCATCCCTTCTCTCTGCATTCTTGGACTCAAATTGGGTTGTCGATTAAATTGATCGACGTTCCACTAGAGCTTATTGCATCTATCTTGGCTGTAACCGTGTCTCTTAGCAATCCAAGAAACAAGAGACTGTTGCTCGTTCATCCACTGAAGCTGAATATCGTGTCATTGCATACTACTTGTGAAACATTATGGATTCAAACTCTTTTGGCTGAACTTGGTCCCACACTTCCACAATATCCAATTCTTTTGTGTGATAACCTCGGAGCTACCTACCTTACAATGAACCTGGTAGTTCGTCACCGGATATAATATGTGTCCCTTGACTACCACTTCGTCCGAGAGAGATTCCAAAGCAAATCCCTTCGTGTTGTTTTCATCTCCTTTAACGACCAGATAACATATTTGCTTACCAAACATTTGTCTGCTACACGGTTTCTCTTAATTCGTTCCAAACTAAATTTACAACAACTTGGATCAAGGGGGGATACTTAACCCAATGGATCCAACCCAATAATCTCTAAGGAGTATAAGCTCAAATATATACAAGCAGAACCTTCCAGAACTAAAGACACATGTCCATATATGATTGAATGATTGTTTCTATATATTATACATGTATTATATCAGTATCAATTAAGCAAAGCAAGCATTCCCTATCCATTTCACTGTTTCAATATTGCTATGATATATAGGTCGGATATATGACAAAGGAAATACCTTGGATATGTTCATCTTTAGGCAATATTTTTCCAAATACGCCGTATTTATCAAATAATATATACCTCGGATATGTATATATTGGGGGTATATACTACCGAATCGCCTAATCCTTTAATTCACTCATTTTGATTTTTTTCTTCAAACTTTGTTGTTTGATGACATGATTTATGACACTAGTTTAAACATTCATTTAGGTTGGTTTTCCCCTTATTCATGCATGAATTGACGTTAGTTTGTGACGTTTATGCTTAATCAAGTCATATTGCTAGTAAAGACGTCTACACGAGCTTTTGTCGGTTTTGCAGGTATTTCGGGGATCATTTGGACATTATTGATGCATTCGAGGTTCAAGCCTCATGGTGACTTGTATCCGGAGTTCCGAAGGAGCAAGCTTGGAGCAAAGAAGAGCACAAGAGACCTAGTTGGTGCATGCCTTGCACCAACTCATGACTTGGTGATCCGAGAGGAGCTGATTCTTGGAAATCCTAATTGGATGCTTAGGAATATCGGCCGAGATTTTGGCCGAGAGTCCTGCTCTGGCCAACTCCGATACTTGCCACACGATTCCTTTGTCCGACCCTTTGTTGCCTTCGGTGGAGTATATGAGTGGCTTTGCATGCTAACTTTTCGGGGTCCTGAATCTTCTTCCAGCTCTCTTTGAAGCCCCTTGTGGGTGTTCTTGGGAGATATTAGATTAGAATATATCACATCTTAGATCTAAAGTGAGTTTGAGTGGTTTTTAGTGAGATTTTTGTAAGATCTAACTTGAAGTTTCCCTTGTAGTGTTGTAAGACTTGTGTAAACTTCTATCTAGCTAAGTTATATTTGATTTCATTGTTCTTATCTCATTATCTTGCTATGGAATGCGTGCATGCTTGTATGATGGATTTTGCCTTTAAAATGCATGTTGTTTGATAGAATAGAGCAATTGAATAGAGCGAAATGAATGTGTTGCTGTATTGTTCATCGGAGCCATATATATATACAAAGAAGAATGAAAAGGAACATTGCCCAGAGAATCAAAACTAACCTAATAGAAAAAGGGGGATAAAAAGAAATAACCTATATTTACAAGATTTCATGTTGATGATATTGCTTGATTTCCGTATACGCCCCCTCAAGTTGGAGGTCGAGGAGTGAAGACACTCAACTTGGACAAGATAGAGTGAAACGTGCGAGAGCCAAGGGGCTTGGTGAATATATCAGCCAATTGTTGAGTGGTGCGGACATGAGACGTAATAATGCGGCCTTTTTGAACTTGATCCCGAACAATGTGAAAGTCGATTTCTATGTGTTTCGTTCGCTCGTGAAAAACTGGATTTGAGGCGATATGAAGAGTCGCTTGGTTGTCACAAAATAACTTCATTGGAGCCTTGTGGGTGACGCCGAGGGATTGAAGCAGGGACTGGAGCCAAATAAGCTCACAAGTTGTGGTTGCCATGGAACGGTACTCGGCTTCAGCGGAAGAGCGGGAGACGGTAGCTTGTTTCTTTGTTTTCCACGAGACCGGAGACTCGCCTAGCATAATGAAGTAGCCAGTGAGAGATCGGCGCGTCAACGGGCACTGAGCATAGTCTGAATCGCAGTACGCCTGAAGATGCAGATTGCTTAAACAAGAGAGATAGATGCCTTGAGTTGGACAACCTTTGAGATAGCGGATGACTCGTAACGCGGCTTGCCAATGTCCATCGCGCGGTGCCTACAAAAACTGAGCTAAAACATGCACAGAATAATAAATGTCGGGACGGGTGATGGTTAGATATACCAACCGCCCGACTAAGCGTCTATACCTATTTGGTTGAAGAAGAAGTGGGCTGGTGTCGAGTGCAAGTTGTTGATGTTGTTCCATAGGAAAGTATGTCGGTTTGGAGCCGAGAAGTCCCACTTCAGAAATTATGTCGAGAGCATACTTACGTTGTGAAAGATACATTCCCGAAGTACCTCGTAGTAATTCTATGCCAAGGAAATAGCGCAAGATTCCGAGATCCTTCATATGAAAACATTGGTTAAGATAAGTTTTGAAACGAGAAATAGTTGAGGAGTCATTACCCGCGATGATCAAGTCATCGACATAGACTAGGATGTGAATCGTGATCCCTGGGCATGTATATGTGAAGAGGGATGTAATATCCGGAATTTTTATTCCGTTTAATTCCGAATCAAATCGGATTTTCATCCGTTGACTGTTTCCCATTCTATCTAGTATTTTTTCCTCCACAATTTTATCATTTTACGTAGAATTTAATTCACATAAAATGATAGAATTATATCAAACCCTAATTCTTTTAATTGGTTCTGAACGACGACTTGTAATGAGACCATGACAAAGCTGTGACGAGACCATGACAAAGCTGAGACGAGGTCATAACGAAGCCCGACAACTTTGTGACAAGGTCATGCATGGGCTTGAAAAAGCAATGACGAGTTTTTGACAAGTTTTGACAAACTTTCAGCCCAACTAGTCTTGCCTTGTTTCAGCCCATTGTTGCTTATTTGGATTGAATTTGCCAACCCTTGTCCTTCCCCTTGCTGGCGGATTGAAGCAGCCTCAACCCAGCTCCAGCCCCAGCCCACACCGATTTATGCTGCCCAACAATCACACCTTCAGCAGCCCACACACTCAGCTGCCTAATGAGGCTTGCGGCAGCCCAGAGGCGTTTTGATTCCAGCCCAGAACTCCATCAGATGCTGCCCTATCTCCCACGTTTTAACAGCCAACTCTTCCCCTTCCTTATATCACGTAAAAGCTGCATAAATGAGGTAAATAAACATCTGAAACAACCCCTATTTTCACGCCAGAAGAGAAGAAGGTTGCAACGCTCTTGCTCCCATTTCACGCCCCACATTCACGCTGCACATGTCTTGATTCTTGTTCGCTCCAAACGGTGTGTGCAAGCTTTAAATTTATAAATGAGGAAATATGCTTAAACAAGGATGCGAACCCGTAGTGTACGGATCAATTATAGTGAAAGCAAGAATTCCGGGGTGTCGATCTCAAGGACTTAGGTGAAACCTAAGCAAGTATAGGTAGTCAATGTAGTAACTAACCACAAAAGCGATTAAAGCAATCAAAGATGATAATAAAGTCAATTAAAGGTAACATGCAATTCTAGGGATTAAAGCATCTAGTTGTGGTTCTAACTCAAGATCTAAAGATAAAGCGGACAAAGCTGAGATTTTGCAAAGGGAAGGTGTTTCTAAAGTGGAATAGATCACCGGGTAAGTCTCACTACTCACAATCCCAACCCAAAGAACCTATTACCGGGTAAGTCTCAAGGTACTAACGAAAGAAATTATAATCTCAAACCAACACACCTGTAACACCCCGAATTCTCAAAACTCGGGACATTACTGGTTAGGACCTCACAATGGGTCCCGACCTCAGTTTGACAACAATATTACTATGATCTTGCAACAAGACACAAATAAGGAAAAACCGAAATTCATGAAATAGTATTTTTAAGGTAATGAATGCAACACGGTCTAACAGCCTATATTACTTAACCAAGGGAAGAACAACAACTGTCTTAATAAGAGAAAGAACGACAAACACAACCCCAACCCCCACTCTAAGGAGTACGGAGACCCGACTGAACACTACTTCCGGATCACTCGGTTGCTGGTCTAACCTGCGGTAAATCTAAAAACACAACAACAGAAACAATTAGCTAGTTATCTAAATATTAGAAGAATAATAATAGCACACACATACACATAAAAAATATAAACACCCATCATGCTTTCAAACAAGTCCGTTTATTATCTTAAGTTAAGTTACTCATTCACGCTAATGATACTTATTTTGTGACACGAGGGATTCCCAAACCTCGCCTCCGTCCCCGTGTAACCATCAGGAATGGATCTGATGCATCTCTCCTTGTACCTGCCTGGTTTGGGTATAGAGAACCTCCTAGTCTCCTGTCAGAGCTGGGCAGTGATGTCACGGCCCGTTATACATACACTTGGGTCTTAAACATAATAATTACGGTCGTCCTAGCAAGTTATTATTAATTAAAACATGCACATAGCATACACAACCACTATCACTCAACTAATATCCAGAAACTGCCTTAGTAAGTCACAAGGACTTACTTGAGTCAAAATTACACTCTAACAAGTCTCAAAACCATCCATACTCGTGGTAACTCAAACGCCTGTCAAATAAGGCATGTGGATCAAAATCTCATCCAGATGTCCAACCTCATGCGAAGGAATTACGGAAAAAAACTCTCTTACGGTAAAAGACCATGTTACCATTAATGTTGACAATTCTCCGAGTCTCCTCTTAACTTCTAATATTTCTTTTTGAACGTTTTTTCTAATATTTGGTTACTCTAGAACAGTTTACTAAAGGTTATAATATTAATCTCAACCACTCGTCACATAGAATCACATTACTTCTTTCTCGGGTATTACTCCACTCTTACACATATATGTATCCGCGTATAAAAACGTTACTTCTCTAAGTAACTACTCATGTAAATACCCTTTACTTATTCCCATAATTATATACGCTTATTTATCCTCTACTATCTATAGTTACGGAAATAAATACATGATAGGTATAGATATATATATATATATATATATATATATATATATATATATATATATATATATATATATATATATATATACTCAGCATACTTACTCTAACCTAATCATACTTAACCATGCTTAATCATGACTATCTTCTACTGCTCAACCATGTATACTCATATATACCTTCAGTACTCTCCTACGTACATACCTATATATACTCAGTACACTTTAAACCTCCAACAATCCTATAAACCGTACAGCAGTGCAAGGAGACTGGACTCACCTATAGTAGTACAACAATCCGTTCTTTCTTTCGGTTTTTGGGGTGCAGCAGGGGACAACGGGGCGTCTTGGACCGGCTCGTATGCTGACTCGAGTGTACTCACCACCGTGTACTGCAGGGCTCGGCTATTCACTGCAGCGGTCAGAAGGGGTGAGCTGTTGTTTGTCGTTATATAGAACAGAAGAGACGGGAGAGGGTCTAGGCGGACGAACTCACCTTGCCACCGGGGTGCTACGCTGGTCCAGGAGGTGTGCAGTGGGGTGTGGCGACGACACAGGGAAGGGAAGTAGTAGAGGGAGACGGAGGCTCACTGGCGTGACTCGCAACGGCTGCGTGACGCCAAGGTTAGGCCCTGCTACGCTTCAAAACAGAAAGAGGAACGGGGAGAGATAGACAGAACAGGTGGCTCACCTGGTGGCGCCTTGGTGGTCGCAGCGGCGGGCGGTTGTAGGATCAGGGTCCGGCGGAAGCGTGGCGTCTTTCCTCCCAGGCGAGGCGTGCGTCTCTTCTCCCAGGCGAGGCGTGCGGCGGATGAAGGTAAGGAACGGTTTACTGGTTAGATTAGGGTAGAATTAAGGTTAAGTTAATTAGGTTAATTAGAAGGTTAAGAATGGGCTAGGCTGGGCCGGCAGTACTCAATGCAATTGGGCCCACTTTTGCTTCATTAAAACGAGCTGAAGCAAAGCCCGTTACTCGTATGGATCGGTAGGGCATTTGCGGAAAATTTTACGGAATCATATTCCGTATTAGGTAAATTATTATTTTACTTTAAATTACAGAAATATCTCCGGTTACATATTTTATTATTTTATGTGAACTAAGGTCGCATAAAATAATAGAATTTAAAATTTATTTTAACTTTATTTAAAGGTTAGAGGTTAGCGGATCGGAATCCGGTTAAATTCTGTATTAAACGGAGTTTAAAATTTTCGGTTATTACATCAGTGCCCTCTTAAAAGAAGTTTCGTCCCGAAACTTAGAATGATTCTCTTAATCACACATTTCCTTTGGTATATTTTAGTTTTCTCTACATTTTCATTTTCTACCATGCAACTACTCAACCATCACAAACAGACAAGTATCACATAAAACGGAATCACTCAATCCAATACACAAAAAAACGAAAAGGTCAAACAACACAACATCCGAGTACTAATTCGTCGGTACAGGAGTAATCTCTAACCCCGCAAAGAACTCGGGATAGTTACGTCTAATACTCTCCTCAGTCTCCCAAGTGGCCTCCTCAACTCCTCTCCTAGACCACTAGATCCGCAACATAGGTATCTCCTTGGACCGCAGACGTCTAGTACTGCGCTCCAAGACAGCTACTGGGTACTCTACAAAGGTGTGATCGGGCTCAACTGTTAGATCCTCATGGCTGATGACGTGTCTCGGATCCGGGATGTACTCTCTCAACTGAGATACATGAAAGACTGGATGAACACCCTCTAATCTCGGCGGTAATGCTAATCTGTAGGCCACCTCTCCAACTCTCTCCAAGATCTCAAAAGGTCCGACATATCGGGGACTCAACTTCCCCTTAATGCCGAAACGCCTGACTCCTCTCGTAGGTGATACTCTCAGCCACACCTGATCACCCACTCTAAACTCCAAAGGTCGACGCCTTTTGTCGGCGTAGGACTTCTGACGACTCTGAGCTGCTAACATCCGCTCTCGGACTAGGGCAATCCGAGCGATGTCATCCTGTATCTGATCTGGAGCTACTCCATCAGCTCTGCTGGGCTCATCCCAACATAAGGGTGTACGACATCTCCGCCCGTACAAAGCCTCATAGGGAGCCATCCCAATAGACGCGTGCCAGCTGTTATTATATGAAAACTCTGCCAGTGGGAGATGATCTGACCATACCTGTCCGCAATCTAGTACACACGCCCGGAGCATATCCTCTAAGGTCTGAATGGTCCTCTTAGACTGTCCGTCTGTCTGTGGGTGGTAGGCGGTAGTAAAGTGGAGACTCGTCCCCAAAGTAGTATGTACCTGCTGCCAAAATCTCGAGGTAAAACGTCCATCTTTATCAGAGATGATAGTCCTCGGTACTCCATGGAGTTTCACAATGTGTCTGGTGAACTCCTCAGCTAGACGACTCACCGACCATGTTTCCTTAATCGGAATGAAACGTGCGGTCTTCGTCAGGCGGTCTACCACTACCCAAATAGCATCAAATCCTCTGTTGAGTCTCAAACCTGTGACAAAATCCATAGATATATCCTCCCACTTCCACTGTGGTACTGGAAGTGGGTGGAGCTCTCCTCCGGACCTACGATGCTCAATCTTGACCTGCTGGAAGGTCGCGCACTGAGCTACATACCGAGTCACATCGGGCTTCAAACCACCCCACTAGAAGGACCGTCTCACATCCTTGTACATCTTACTCGCTCCAGGATGTACTGAGTATGGGGTAGCATGAGCCTCACCTAATATCCTCTGTCTCAACTCACTATCTGACGGCACACAAATGCGGTCCTGACGTCTCATCACTCCATCTGCACCAATAGTGAATTGTGGGGCCTCGTCTCGAGACATCTTGTCTCGGATCCTGGTCAAAGTCGGGCAAGTCTCCTGCTTCTGTCGGATCTCATCCAACAGATCAGGAAGAAACTCCAAGGTAGCCAACTGACTATCAGTATCGGGAAACTGAATCTCTATCTCCAACCAAGCCAAGTCTCTCTACAACTGTGGTTGTACTGTCAACCGGGCTATCGCCCTCTCCCTAGGCGTCTTCCGGCTCAAAGCATCAGCTACCACATTCGCCTTCCCGGGGTGGTAAAGGATCTCAAGGTTGAAGTCCTTGATCAACTCTAACCACCGCCTCTGGCGATTATTCAACTCTCTCTGAGTGAATATGTATTTCAGACTCTTATGGTCTGTGAAGATCTGACATGTCGCCCCACAGAGATAGTGACGTCAGATCTTAAGAGCATGGACTATTGTAGCCAACTCTAGATCATGTGTGGGGTAGTTCTCCTCATACGTCTTCAACTGTCGAGACGCATAGGCTATGACCTTACCCCTCTGCATCAAAACACACCCTAAGCCCAGCTTGGATGCATCACTGTATACCACAAAGTCATCAGTACCCTCAGACTGTGCCAAAATCGGAGTGGATGTCAATCTCCTCTTCAGCTCCTCAAAACTCTGCTGACACGGCTCAGACCAGACAAACCGAGTGGTCTTCCTCAGAAGACAAGTAAGTGGTCGGGCAATCAAAGAGAACCCTTCCACAAACCGGCGGTAGTAACCTGCTAAACCTAGAAAGTTGCAAACCTCCTTAACATTCTTAGGAGGTTGCCAAGAAGATACTGACTCGATCTTCGCCGGATCGACCTTAATACCCTCAGCAGTCACCACGTGACCTAGGAAAGTCACCTCTGACATCCAAAACTCACACTTGGATAGCTTAGCATACAGCTGGCTACCCTGTAGAATCTGCAATACTGTCCTCAAGTGTCCGGCATGCTCTTCTCCACTCCTAGAGTAAACCAGGATGTCGTCAATGAAGACCACTACAAACTGGTCTAAGAAGTCAATGAATATCCCATTCATTAACTCCATAAACACCGCTGGTGCATTAGTGAGCCCAAATGGCATCACTACGAACTCATAATGACCATACCTAGTCCGGAATGCCGTCTTAGGTATGTCCTGATCTCTCACCCTCAACTGGTGATAACCTGACCTCAAGTCTATCCTAGAGAACACAAACGCTCTATGCAACTGGTCTAACAGATCATCTATGCGCGGCAGTGGATACTTGTTCTTGATGGTGACTTTATTCAGTTCTCTGTAGTCTATGCACAGCCTCATCGATCCGTCCTTCTTCTTCACAAATAATACCGGCGCACCCCAAGGAGACACACTAGGGCGTATGAAGCCCTTCTCTGCCAAATCCTCCAACTGCTTCTTCAACTCCAGCAGCTCTATCGGTGCCATACGATACGGAGCCTTCGAGATCGGTCTCGTGCCCGGCTCTAAGTCAATGCTGAAATCAACGCTCCTCGGATGTGTCCATAACCACTGCAGTTGTGGCACTATAAGCCACCAGCTGAAGTCTGACCAGTAGCGGTATGGCTATGTCGCCCCTAAGTCTGTCCCCGTCCAAAAACAGTTGCTCCTGTACTATCACTAGCATATCCTGTCCTCTGCCGCCTATCCGGCCTGTCTGACTGAGCTACTCTCCTCGAAACTGGTTTGTCTCTCTCATATGCAGACGCCCTATCCTGATAGTCTAACAGAGTCTCATAGCGAAATCCTGCCAGATAGGGACGAGTACTCTCCCTCAATCTCCGGGAAAAGAGGTACACATGTTGCTCCTCAGGAAGTGCAGCTGGTCCAAGTAGTGTCAGTTCCTTCTGGAACTTCTTGATGGCAGCAGCAATCGGAATGTCCTCAAATCCTACCTTAATGAAATCCTGAAACCTCTCTCTCCTCAACGAGACAGGGCAGTATCTGTCTCTAACAATGCTCCTCATCTGCTCCCAACTGGTGACTCGACTACGTATGGTCCGCCACCAGGAATGAGCATCCTCAGTGTACATGTCTGCACCAAATCCACCTGTCGATCCTCTGGGCAACGTATCGCCTCTAGTGTAGTCTCTACCTGTCCAATCCAGTCCTCCACCTCCAACCCTATCTCTCTACTGAATGAGGGGACCTTCTGAGAGTTGAAAGCCTTCAACCACTCATCCGGCCTCAGTGCTCTAGACCCAATAGGAGCTCTATCAGCCACAACTCTCCTCTCAAGTACAGCTGGCACCTGAGGCACTCCCTGTGTCACCTGAACGGATCTAGCCGGTACTGGTGGTACCTAGGTAAGTCTCTCTGTCCTAGCAGCCTCCTCCATACGCTCAACGTATGCTCGGTACTCTCTGTACTCAGTTGCTCCAATGGAAACACGTCCTGACTCCATCGAACGTGCTCTTTGTGCTCCAGATCTAGCAACGGTCTCATTCCTGACCTCGGGACCTACACTCTCAGCCACCTCCTCCACTCTAGCCTCTGGCATGATCACTGCTGGTGATCCTCTCGAGGAGCTCGACCTCGGCCTCGGGCTAGTGGAGGTCTACCTCCACGGCCGCGTCCTCTAACTATAGAGGTCCCATCTCCCCTACCTGGTCCAGCTGGAGGGAGAGGTGGACGACCTCTACCTCGATCAGTAGCTAACGTAGCTCTAGTACGTGCCATCTGCGCGAGGAATAACAGCTATAAATATAACTAGCTAATAAGTCCACTAAGTCCATCTACAATAAAACCTAAAGTCCAAACTAAGCATACTGAGATCCGCGGTAGTAGTGGTGTTCAGCCGTACTTTTCTATTCCCAACCAGACTATGCATGCATTTGAAAACCAAAAGTTCCCTTTTTAAAAGTCAGACCCCTTTCGGGTTCTGCTTAAAACTTATTCGGTCTTTCAGAAGATTTCAAGTGCCATTATTGCCAACCTGGCTCTGATACCATGTTGTAACACCCCGAATTCTCAGAACTCGGGACATTACTGGTTAGGACCTCACAATGGGTCCCGACCTCAGTTTGACAACAATATTACTATGATCTTGCAACAAGACACAAATAAGGAAAAACCGAAATTCATGAAATAGTATTTTTAAGGTAATGAATGCAACACGGTCTAACAGCCTATAGTACTTAACCAAGGGAAAAACAACAACTGTCTTAATAAGAGAAAGAACGACAAACACAACCCCAACCCCCACTCTAAGGAGTACGGAGACCCGGCTGATCACTACTTCCGGATCACTCAGCTGCTGGTCTAACCTGCGGTAAATCTAAAAACACAACAAGAGAAACCATTAGCTAGTTATCTAAATATTAGAAGAATAATAATAGCACACACATACACATAAAAAATATAAACACCCATCATGCTTTCAAACAAGTCCGTTTATTATCTTAAGTTAAGTTACTCATTCACGCTAATGATACTTATTTTATGACACGAGGGATTCCCAAACCTCGTCTCCGCCCCCGTGTAACCATCAGGAATGGATCCGATGCATCTCACCTTGTACCTGCCTGGTCTGGGTATAGAGAACCTCCCAGTCTCCTGTCAGAGCTGGCAGTGATGTCACGGCCCGTTATACATACACTTGGGCCTTAAACTTAATAATAACGGTCATCCTAGCAAGTTATTATTATTAAAAACATGCACATAGCATACACAACCACTATCACTCAACTAATATCCAGAAACTGGCTAAGTAAGTCGCAAGGACTTACCTGAGTCAAAATTACACTCTAACAAGTCTCAAAACGATCCGTACTCGTGGTAACTCAAACGCCTGTCAAATAAGGCATGTGGATCAAAATCTCATCCAGATGTCCAACATCATGCGAAGGAATTACGGAAAAAAACTCTCTTACGGTAAAAGACCATGTTACCCTTAATGTTGACAATTCTCCGAGTCTCCTCTTAACTTCTAATATTTCTTTTTGAACGTTTTTTCTAATATTTGGTTAATCTAGAACAGTTTACTAAAGGTTATAATATTAATCTCAACCACTCGTCACATAGAATCACATTACTTCTTTCTCGGGTATTACTCCACTCTTACACATATATGTATCCGCGTATAAAAACGTTACTTCTCTAAGTAACTACTCATGTAAATACCCTTTACTTATTCCCATAATTGTATACGCTTATTTATCCTCTACTATCTATAGTTACGGAAATAAATACATGATAGGTATAGATATATATATATATATATATATATATATATATATATATATTTATATATATATATATACTCAGCATACTTACTCTAACCTAATCATACTTAACCATGCTTAATCATGACTATCTTCTACTGCTCAACCATGTATACTCATATATACCTTCAGTACTCTCCTACGTACATACCTATATATACTCAGTACACTTTAAACCTCCAAAAATCCTATAAATCGTACAACAGTGCAAGGAGACTGGACTCACCTATAGTACTGCAGCAGTCCGTTCTTTCTTTCGGTTGTTGGGGTGCAGCAGGGGACAGCGGGGCGTCTTGGACCGGCTCGTATGCTGACTCGAATGTACTCACCACCGTGTACTGCAGGGCTCGGCTATTCACTGCAGCGGTCAGAAGGGGTGAGCTGTTGTTTGTCGTTATATAGAATAGAAGAGATGGGATAGGGTCTAGGCGGACGAACTCACCTTGCCACCGGGGTGCTACGCTGGTCCAGGAGGTGTGGAGTGGGGTGTGACGACGGCACAGGGAAGGGAAGTAGCAGAGGGCGACGGAGGCTCACTGGCGTGACTCGCAACGGCTGCATGACGCCAAGGTAGGCCTTGCTGCGTTTTGAAACAGAAAGAGGAACGGGAAGAGATAGACAGAACAGGTGGCTCACCTGGTGGCACCTTGGTGGTCGCAGCGGCGGGCGGTTGTAGGATCAGGGTCCGGCTGCAGCGTGGCGTCTTTCCTCCCAGGCGAGGCGTGCGTCTCTTCTCCCAGGCGAGGCGTGCGGCGGATGAAGTTAAGGAACGGTTTACTGGTTAGATTAGGGTAGAATTAAGGTTAGGTTAATTAGGTTAATTAGAGGGTTAAGAATGGGCTGGGCTGGGCCGGCAGTACTCAATGCAATTGGGCCCACTTTTGCTTCATTAAAACGAGCTGAAGTGAAACCCGTTACTCGTACGGATCGGTAGGGCATTTGCGGAAAATTTTACGGAATCATATTCCGTATTAGGTAAATTATTATTTTACTTTAAAGCTACGGAAATATCTCCGGTTACATATTTTATTATTTTATGTGAACTAAGGTCGCATAAAATAATAGAATTTAAAATTCATTTTAACTTTATTTAAAGGTTAGAGGTTAGCGGATCGGAATCCGGTTAAATTCTGTATTAAACGGAGTTTAAAATTTTCGGTTATTACAACACCAACTAAGGGAATAGAATCAACCTTTACCGGGTAGGTCTCAGGCTAACTCACAAAGATGGGATGAAGGCACACTCAAACCCCAATAAAGGATAAACCTTTATTACCTACACTTATGATCTTGGGTAAACAAACAAAGGAATTACCGGCTAAGTCTCATCCTAGGCTTGCATTGAACCAGAAAAGGTGAAATAAGAATAAGATTTGGCAAACTCTAACAATTAACTCTCAGTTTCGGATCAGAAAAGGTCACCTCGGTCAGACAAATCCCACCCCAGCCGAAATGTTCATCGACTGAGCGAGATGTTCTAGGGTTAAGGATAAAGACTCGAGCTTTCAGGGTCCTACTAGGATTAAGATCATTCTATCATCGTCTTTCCCACAACTTTCAGCCAATCACCCTAGAATCGCACAAAGAAATTAACCACTCATCATCATGGAAGCAATAATTAAATATATGAGAAGAGAATGAATATTTGAACACAAAAACCTTAAGAACAAGGCTTCAATAACTGAATCAAATATCACACAAAATAAGCGTTCCTTGGATCACAAATCCAACAAGACAATCAAACAAAAGGAATCTAAGAAAATCTTACAAACTCCTTCAAAAGCTATGACAAAGCTATGAACTTCCTTCAATCTTCCTTCAAACTTCCAAGAATCCTTCCTAACTACAACTTAGAATGTGGTGTAGTAGTTTTCGGTGATGCGCCGATGCTGAATTGTTGAAAATCAAGCCCTTTTTATAGGAGAATAATCTTCCAAAGATAAAATATCTTAAAAAGATAATTTCCTAATAAAATATATCCATATCTCATGAATAGATCTCCCAAATATATGATCTTCCTTCCAAAAATCCAACCCAAAAATATAAGATATATCTCTCCTTCCAAAAATAAAAGATCTCAGCCAAATAAAATATATCTCGTCGTGTGCCAGGGTGTTCACCTCGGTCGGGGCGATCCTTAAAATCACCTCGGTCGAGGTGATTCTGTAGCTGACCGAGGTGACTCTGGACTGAATGTGAAATCTCTCAAATCTGGTCCAAACTGAATCTTTAATCCATTTCCATTTCTCCTGAGTTCTTCCTTAAGCTCCAGAATGTAGCTCCAATGACTCCTTAGCTCCTTTAGCTCTATTTTGGTCCAAAACATGCCATTTTACCTATATTTACAACGAAACTAGCTGTAGACCTCGATTCCCGCAAAGGTAGATGAAACCACAATATAATCACATAATATACATCCAAAGATGCAGATTATTGAAGATAAAACGTCTAAACAAGTCCCAAAATATAGACTATAATTCATGCTATCAAAATACCCCATACTTGTCCCTTGCTTGTCCCCAAGCAAGTTCCAAATCTTAAGTACAAGATAGAATGGATTATAAGTCAAAAAGATCAATGAAAAGTATTTCAAAAAATTTTTGGTGGTGTGCTCCACTCATAGATCACTCTAAGAGAATGCTTCATGGCAATTAAAATCAAGATATGATCAAAATATTTTATAAATATAAGAAAGCTGTTTATCTTTGCATAAAATCATAGAATGCATAATAAATCATAATTATCGAAATTAATCATGTATAATCCAGTTTAAACCACCAAGTAAATCATCAAGCTCGAGGTCTCAAGGGCTTTTCAAGAGAAGGTCAAGAAACGTGTAAGGGTGGGATGTATATGGGGAATGTTGTGCTAAAATCTGGGAAAAGGATCTTCACTTCACTTTGAACTTCAACATCTTCCACCAACAAGCTTTGCTTATTTTTACTTTTTTTTACTTTACTTTTTAGGATGCATGGACAGAGGTGCACAATAACCGAAGCCTAGGAGATCAGCAATCATCAATTTCTCGAGATGCCTCAAACCCTTGATGCACATACCATGACCCGTTAGGAATATCGCTCAATCCAACTTTGGCAAGACACAAACACCCGGCTAAGTGAATGCTGCCGAGTTACTCATCATCATGATTGACTTCCCCAAACCTATTTGTTTCTTTCTAACTTTCAGCCAACATCTCAACTTTTCTTTCACTTGATTTTCACTTTTGCTTGCTTCCAAATTCCCGATAGGTAAAGGGAGGCAAATATGTATATGAGGGGCTAAGCATGATCAAGAAGAAGAAGAGAAGAGAATGAATTGCCTTAATCATCCCAGGAAGAATGTGAGAGAACTCATTATGTGGTGTCAACCTTCAAATTCAACATAATTTGGATAAAAACAAAGTATTAAACATGCCAAAATTTCAAACAAAGCATTTAGCAACTTAAACATATCATAGAATCTTTCAAACATATAAAGATTTCAAAAACCAGTCTGCAAACAAAAATCTTCATTGAGGTCATATCCAGAGAAGAAGCACAAAATCGTTTCGAAAACTTTCTCAGTTAAACCACCTCGGTCGAGATGTTCTAAGTCAACCGAGGTGAAGTACCTCGTTTGGCAAGAATCACTTCGGTTGAGGTAATAAATTTTTTTTCTTAAACCAGTTTTTGACGTTTTTCTCAATCAAATAACCTATATGCATGCATGTAGTCTCAAATAAGCACATAGAGCAAGATAGAACATAAATATCCAAACTGAAGTCATACAAGCATACACATAGTCAAATCATACATCCAAATACCCCATACTTGGGACACATTGTCCCAATGGGTCAAAATAAGTCTAGAAAACAGAAAACTCACCGGACATAAACTGAGCTGCATAATAAATAAATAAAAGAAATGCTGCAAGCTCTAGTCCTGATCTGCTGGTGGTGGTGGGGATATGGTACGTACGGATGCTGGGATGGGTCAAACGGATATCCCATCGTGTGCTGGAACTGGATCTCCATCATCCGGCGCTGGTAGTGTTGGCTCTCCCTCATCTCCAGCATATCCAAGGAAAGGGCGGCATATGAGTTGATCATCTGATCCGTCAGCTCGTCAATCCGGCGGTGAGCTACGGGATCCCTCTGTCTGCGGACTCTGCGCCTAGCAGGATGTGGTGGTGCTGCAGCTGGCTCCTCCTCTGTCTCCTCGTCGTTTAGATCGACGACTGGTACGCTGGGACCGGCTGTATCCGTCCCTGTCTCCATGGCAGTACTACCATCATCCTCCTCATTAACCTCCTCATCCTCCTGTACCGGGGTTGTTGCTGCATCTCTAGCATCCTTAACGTACGGTATCCATGCAGTGGACCAGTACTGAGGGTCAAATACGGAGAACTGAGCTGACCACCTAATACCCTGAGGGGCATTCTGCTCCCAAGGAAACGCCACATATGGCGTAGTGAGTCCACAAGGAACTAGAATCCTCCTGGGGATCATCTCCTGTAGTCCTAGCGGCTTGGCAGCCGCCACAAGTGTACAGGCGCTCAAATCCAACCCCATCACTGTAGCTATGTGGGTCACTAAACCGCCACAACAGATGTCTCCTCTCGCCTTAGCCTTGATCCGGTGCAGATCCTCACCTAACATCGCACCAAAATAAGGCATACCCCTAGTCACCATACAAAATAAGCTCAAAAGCTCCCCCTGTCTAACCTTCTGGGGCGTCTCAGTACGTGCCAAGAGTGTCTCGCTGAATATACGGTGGGCGAGTCTAAAAGCAAGGTGGAAGATGATCCGCTCCCTAGAGTCTCCAGGTCTCCACCTATCAGCATGCTCAACTACATGAGCTATCTGTCCCCAAAACTATCGAGCTACAGCTCGAGAAGGGAAATCGGGAACTGTGGGGGTCGGGAAGCCGAAGACGTCTCTCCACTAATCCATCGGTACTAAATAATTCCGGTTCAACAACCGGTACATGATGGCTTGCTCTGCAGGCAGATGAGTCACAAAACTCAGGAACTCCAATGTAGGCTCGAGGTAGGCACGAGCTCTGATCTTCATGAACTGCTCCAACCCAACCATCAAGACCATCCACCTCAAATCATCAACGACATATAAACAGTCGAAGGCGGAAATGTCTAAAAACCACAGCGCAATCACTGGGCGCGTACAGATGCGGTCGTAATCAGCTTGCTGATGCTCATGTATCACCGGTATGGAAGGTCGAGAAGAAGAAGGAGAAGGGGATGATCTATCTCTCAGGATAATCTGGCGATCTGACCTGGAACTCATTTTCTCTTTCCTGTCTAACAGCTCACCTCAGTTGCTTGTAGAACTCAAGAATCACCTCGGCCGATGCGCAAGTCGACTGGACCGAGGTGCGAAGCTGCTCGATTTCAACTCTCTGGATTTCAGTTCTTTTCCCCCAATTTCACTACAGATTGTTCCTAAGGGGTACTTAATCATTTTCCAACAAAAATCTATGGAAACCAAAGCCACTAAATCCCGAAATTAGCAAGAATAGAGAAGTTAGGGTTTTCGAACGTTTACCCCGGCTTCGGTTGATTCGAGGTCTTTCTGTCGTAGATTGTTGCTTGCAAACTGATCCTCTACACTTCTCTTGCAGAATGGAAGCAAGAATCGTCAAAAACGGTCGAGAAATGAAGAAACAAGATGATTCACTACCGCGGTCGAGGGAGAAGGTGCGAGGGAAGGAGGAGAAACTGTTCCCCTTTTATACCCCTCGCCGATTTTGTTGTCACCTCGGTTGAGATGGTCCTAGCTGGATCGAGGTGATACGGATTGAGGTGAATTGTTGTCAGCCCTAGGTGCCTCGGTTGCTCAAGAATCATCTCGGTCGAGGTATTGTGACGGCAACCGAGATGAGTCTCAGTCAAACTCCGTCTTCTCAAATTCTCGAACTTTTGTCTTTCCAGTGTTGCTCCTGGGTTATATTCCTTCCTTAGAAAGTACCTGATTTTTGTCAAGGATGCCAAAACAAAACAAAGCAAGGAAAAAGCAAACTATCTAAAGCTAGACTAGAAAAAGGGAAAAGAAAGCAATACCTTGGGTTGCCTCCCAAGAAGCGCTTGATTTAAGGTCGCTAGCTGGACCGTACGGCATCTCTAAACATGCTGGAAAGTATCCTCACCCCATACTTCATCTTTATCATGGGGTGAGTGTTCGCTCCAAACGGTGTGTGCAAGCTTTAAATTTATAACCCTAGACTTAAGCTTAAAACAAGGATGCGAACCCGCAGTGTACGGGTCAATCGTAGTAAAAGCAAGAAAATTCCAGGGGTCGATCACAGGGACTCGGTGAAACAAAGTCAATACGGTGTGCTTTTGTCAATACTAACCACAAGAGTGATTAACACAATCAAAGATGAATAAGAAGTCAATAAAGCAAACATGCAATTCTAGGGATTAAAGCATCTAGTTGTGGTTCCAACTCAAGATCTATAGATAAGCGGACAAAGCTGAGATTTTTGCGTGGGGAAGGTGTTTCTAAAGTGGAGTAGATCACCGGGTAAGTCTCACTACACACTAATCCTAAACCGTAACTCCTATTACCGGGTAAGTCTCAAGGAATTAAGATAAATAACTATAACCTCAAACTAACACACCATCTAAGGGAATAGAATCAACCTTTACCGAGTAAGTCTCAGGCTAACTCACAAAGATGGGATGGAAGCACACTCAAACCCCAATAAAGGATAAACCTTTATTACCTACACTTATGATCGTTGGTACACAAACTAAGGAATTACCGGGTAAGTCTCATCCTAAGCTTGCTTTGAACCAGGAAAGGTGTAATAAGAATAGGATTTGGCAAACTCTAACACTTAACTTTCAGTTTAGGATCAGAT
This sequence comes from Fagopyrum homotropicum, assembly GCA_033239125.1. Taxonomy (NCBI): domain Eukaryota; kingdom Viridiplantae; phylum Streptophyta; class Magnoliopsida; order Caryophyllales; family Polygonaceae; genus Fagopyrum; species Fagopyrum homotropicum. The sequence goes on along the minus strand of BSWB01000005.1, from coordinate 2,750,526 downwards.
AAGTCACCTCGGTCAGCCAGTTTCCACCCCGGCCGAGATGTTCATCGACTGAACGAGACGCTTAGGGTTAAGGTTAAAGACTCGAACTTTCAGGATCCTACTGGAATCTAAGATTATTCTATCATTGTTTTTCCCACAACCTTCAGCCAATCACCCTAGAATCACACAAGGAAATTAGCCACTCATCATCATTATGAAAGTATTAAATATATGGGAAGAAGGTGAATATTTGAACAAAGAAGAATTTAAGGAAAAGACTTCAATAACTGAATCAAATATCACAACAAAAGCGTTCATTGGATAGCAATCCAACAAGACAAGACAACAAGTGAGGGAATTGAAGACAATCTTACAAAACCCTCCAAAAAGCTATAAAAGCTATGATCTTCAACATTTCTTCAACCTTCAAAAAGGTTCTTCAAATCTCCAAACTGGAGTATGCTGCTGCTGCGTAAAACCTTGATCGATGGTATAGCGTGATGTCCAACTCTAAGCGGATGCCGATATTATGGGAAATCCGACCCTTTTTATAGGAAAATAACCCTCCAAAGATAATAAATCTTAGAAAGATATTTTCCCATAAGTATAGGTAAAATATATGATTCTGCATATCTCCTTCCTTCCAGAAGCCAAGCCCAAAAATATAAGATTACTTTCCAATTTTAAAAGATCTTATCCAAGAATAAAATATTCTCGCCGCGTCCTAGGTGTTCGCCTCGGTCGAGTCGGCGTCTCTGGATCGCCTCGGTCGAGATGAATCTCTGGTCAACCGAGGTGATCATAACTGAATGTGAAATCTCTCAAAACTGGTCCAAAGTAAATCTTTAATCCATGGCTATGCTCCCTAGATGTAGCTCCAATTGACTCATGACTCCTTTTGCTCCTTTTTGATGCAAAACGTACCAAATTACCTGCAATTACAACAAAACTAGGTGTAGACCTCGATTCTTGCAAAGATAGGTGAAATAGTAGTAAAATCACATAATGTACATACAAACATGCAGATTACGAAAGATAAAACGTCCAGACAAACCCCAAAATATAGACTATAATTCATGCTATCAAAATACCCCATACTTAGCCCTTGCTTGTCCCCAAGCAAGTTCCGCATATAGAAGACAAGATAGAATGGATTATAGGTCATAAAAATCAATGAAAAAGTCTTTCAAAAACATTTTATGGTGTGCAACTACCATAGATCACTCTAAGAGAGTACTTCCTGGAATTTAAAAACTCAACATGATCAAAACATTTTATAAATATAGGAAAGTTGTTCATCTTTGCATAAAATCATAGAATGCATAATAAATCATAATTATCAAAATTAATCATGTATAATCCGATTTAAACCGCTAAGTCAATCAACAAGCTCAAGGTCTCAAGGGCTTCCCAAAGGAAAGGTCAAGAAACGTGTAGGGTAGGGATGTATGTAAGGTAATGTGGTGCTAGAATCCGGGAAAAGGATGAACTTCACTTTCATTTTGACTTGCAACATCTTCCACCAATAAGCTTTGCTTATTCCACTTTTTTTTTTTTTTACTTTACTTTTTGGGATGCATGGACAGAGGTGCACAATAACCGAAGCCTGGGAGATTAGCAATCATCAATTTCTTGAGATGCATCAAACCCTTGATGCACATACCATGACCCGTTAGGAATGTCGCTCAATCCGACTTTGGCAAGACACAAACACCCGGCTATGTGAATGGTGCCGAGTTACTCATCTTCATGATTGACTTCCCCAAACCTATTATTGCTTTCTAACACTTTCACTTCCAGCCACTTCTCAACTTTAACTCCACTTGCTTTCACCACTTCGCTTACTTCCAAATTCCCGGATAGGTAAAGGGAGGCAAAATGTATATGAGGGGCTAAGCATGATCAAGAAGAAGAAGAAGAAGAGAATGAATTGCCTTGGTCTTTCCAAGAAGAAAGTGAGAGAACTTAACCTGCGGTGTCAACCTTCAAATTCAACATAATTTGGATAAAAACAAAGTATTAAACATGCCAATAATTTCAAACAAAGCATTTAGCAACTTAAACATATTATAAAACCTTTTAAACACATAAAGAATTTAAAACCAGTAGGTAAACAGAATGTTCACTGAGATCATATCCAGATAAGCAACACGAAAAATCGTTTTCGAAAACTCTCAGTTAACCTACCTCGGTCGAGGTGTTCTTGGTTCAACCGAGGTGAAATGCCTCGTTTGGCCAGAATCTCCCCGGTCGAGGTCAAAATTTTTTTTTTTTTTTCGGTTTCGACGTTTTTCTCAATCAAATAACCTGTAGGTATGCATGTAATATCAGATAATCATATAAATGCAGAAGTGATGCATAAATAAAATATCCGATAAATAAAGTGTCATACATCAAAAGGTAGTCGAATAAATACATCACGTAGTCAGATAAGTACAAACACCCCATACTTGGGACACACTGTCCCAGTGGGTCAAATAAAAAGTCTAAACATGAGAGTACTCACCGGATAAATGGCCGAACTGCATAAAAGAAAATAGAGAAAATCCTGCAGCTCCTCAATAGTCTCGATCCGGTGGTGGTGGTGGTGGCGCATACGGATATTGAGCCGGGTCAAACGGATAGCCCATAGTCTGCTGGAACTGTAGCTCCATCATCCTGCGCTGATAGTGCTGCTCCTCTAACATCTGATGAGTCCAGCGGTCAATGTGTCGGTCCTGGGCAGCAAATCTCTCATGCATGTCCACAGTAAGGGCAGCATAAGAGTCTATCATCTGATCTGTCAGGTCGTCGATCCGGCGATGAACCTCAGAATCTCTATGGCGGCGTGTCCGACGCCTAGCAGATCTAGCAGGAGGTGCAGCAGGTGCAGGCTCAGTATCCTCCTCGTCGTCCAAGTCTATAATCGGTGGCGCGCTCGTCCCTGCAGTATCTGTCCCTGTATCCATCGGGACACCACCATCTCTCTCATCCATCGTCTCCTCGTCGTCGTCATCCTCCTCCTCCTCAGCAGGGGCAGCTGCTGCCTCTCTATGATCCTCCATCAGAGGAGCCCAAGCTGTCTGCCAGTACTGCGGGTCAAAGACTGTGAACTGTGCAGACCAGCGGATCCCCTGAGGTGCAGTCCGCTCCCAAGGCATGGCGACGTATGGAGTGGTCAAACCACGGGGAACCAGAATCCTCCGTGTGATCATCTCCTGTAATCCCAGCGGCTTCGGAGCCGCCGCCATCGTGCAAACACTGAGGTCCATCCCGTGGTAGGTAGCGATATGGGTGACTAGACCTCCGCAGCAAATGTCTCCCTTCGCCTTGGCCTTGATCTTGTGCAGATCCTCTGACAAGAGCAAGCCAAAGTCTGGGAAACCTCCTGTAACCATGCAGTAGAGGCTGAAAAGCTCACCCTGTCTGATCTTCTGGGGCGTCTCAGTACGCGCCAGAAGTGTCTCGCTGAAAATCCTGTGGGCTAGTCTGAAAGCTGGGTGAAAGATGACCTTCTCCTTGGAATCTCCAGGGCGCCATCTGTCTGCGTGCTCAGTAATATGGGCAATCTGCCCCCAGAACTCCCTAGCTACGGATCGGGAGGGGAAGTCGGTGGCGGTGGGCTCAGAAAAGCCAAAAATCTCTCTCCATATCTCTAAAGGAACTATGAAGTTCCGGTTCATCAACCGGTACTTCACAGACTGGTCTATGAGAAGGTAGGAGAAGGAGCTAACAAACTCTAAGGTTGGCTCCAAGTAAGCTGGGGCTCGGATCTCAGTAAACTGATCCAGCCCGACAATAGCAATCATCCTCCTAAGGTCAACATCTAACCCTAGGCAATCAAAAGCCGACACGTCCAGAAATCGTGGTGCGATAACTGGACGGCTAGCTATCCGCTCATAGTCTACCCGGCATCTCTCGTGGATAACCGGGCGGTAAGGACGGGAAGAAGAGGAAGAAGGGGAGGGTGAGGATCTGTCTCTAAGGGCCAGGCGACGATCGGAACTCATTCTTACTCAACACTGTCAGACCACCTCGGTTGCTGACAAGACTCAAAAACACCTCGGTCGAGATGCAGTTCGACCGAACCGAGGCGCAGCAGTTCGACCGAACCGAGGCGCAGCAGTTACGATTCCAATTCTCAGAAATTCAGTTCTTTTCCCCCAGAAATCACTACAATTGCTTCCTATGGGGTACTTAAATCCTTTCTCAGCAGAATCAGGGGCAACCAAAGCCCAAATCAAAGCGAACGAACGAGTTAGGGTTTCGACTTGTTTTACCTCGTTTCGGTCAATTCGCTCGATTTCTTTGCAGATCTGTTGTTGCAATCGGTTCCTCTACCCTTCAATCACAGTTTAGAAGCAGAAATCTTCGAAAACAGGCAAGATCTGAGAAGGAGCGAAGTGGGAGTCGCCGCGGTCGAGGTGGGTAAAGTAAAAAGTGAAAAATAAAAATTTTTCCTTTTTATACTGTTCCTGGATCTGCTGTCACCTCGGTCGAGATGGTCTCGACTGGACCGAGGTGGTACGGACCGAGGTGGTTCTGCAGAAACCCTAGTCGCCTCGGTTGCTCAAGAATCAACTCGGTCGAGGTGCTCTGACAGTAACCGAGGTGCTTCTATCTTCTCAGAATCTCGAACTTCCGTCCTTCCAGTTACGTTCCTTCCTTAGATATTCCCTGTTGTCTGTCCAGAACGCCAAAAACAAAGCAAAGCAAAACAAAAACAAAAACTATCTAAGCTAGACTGGAAAACGGGAAAAGAAAGCAATACCTTGGGTTGCCTCCCAAGAAGCGCTTGATTTAAGGTCGCTAGCTGGACCATGATGCGTCTCAAATGAGGTAGGAGGTGACCTCACCCCATACTTCACCTCCATCGTGGGGTGAAGTGAGTAAATCTATCAAACGCTCCATCAAGTGTAAGTGCTCATCGGGATGAATCGTCTATGGGCGGGTTATCCGTTTCGCGGGAAGATTCTGGTAGCCGGCTGAGGTGGTCCGCAACTGAATTCTCAAATCCCTTCTTATCGCGGATCTCCAAGTCAAACGCTTGAAGCAAGAGAATCCATCGAATAAGGCGCGGCTTGGCGTCTTTCTTAGCTAACAAGTAACGAATGGCTGCGTGGTCGGTGTAGACAATGACCTTCGCCCCTACTAGATAGGAATGAAACTTCTCGAAGGCATATACAACCGCCAATAACTCCTTCTCGGTGGTAGCGTAGTTGCGTTGTGCTTCATCTAGCGTCTTGCTAGCATAATAAATGGCGGTTGTCCGTCCATCTTTCTTCTGTCCAAGCACCGCTCCTACGGCTACATCACTAGCGTCACACATGACCTCAAAGGGCAAGGTCCAATCAGGAGGCTGGATAATAGGAGCGGAGATCAACGCTTCCTTAATCCTGTAAAAAGCATCAAGACACTCCTGCAAAAACTCAAAAACAACATCTTTATTCAAGAGGTTAGTTAGAGGTTTAGAAATCTTAGAGAAGTCCTTGATGAATCTCCTGTAGAAACCTGCATGCCCGAGAAAACTCCTCACACCTTTAACAGAACAAGGAGGAGGGAGTTTCTCAATAGTTTCGATCTTAGCTCGATCGACCTCAATACCTCGATTAGAAACGAGGTGTCCTAGCACAATGCCTTCATTAACCATAAAATGACATTTCTCCCAATTTAAAACAAGGTTAGTGTCTTCACATCTTTTAAGCACTAGAGAAAGGTTAGATAGGCAATCATCAAAAGAGGAACCATATACAGAAAAGTCATCCATGAATACCTCCATGATCTCCTCTATGTACTCGGAAAAGATAGCCATCATGCATCGTTGGAAGGTAGCGGGTGCATTGCACAATCCAAATGGCATCCTCCGATAGGCAAACGTCCCCCAAGGACAAGTGAAAGTGGTCTTCTCCTGATCGTCCGGATGGATGGGAATCTGGAAGAACCCACTATAGCCGTCTAAGTAGCAAAAGTGTGAATGCTGGGCCAATCGTTCGAGCATTTGATCGATGAAGGGAAGCGGAAAATGATCCTTCCGAGTTGCCGTGTTCAGCTTCCTATAATCGATGCAAACTCTCCAACCCGTAACGGTCCTTGTTGGGATCAACTCGTTGTTCTTATTCGTCACAACGGTCATCCCTCCTTTCTTCGGAACGACATGCACCGGGCTAACCCATTTGCTGTCCGAGATAGGATAAATAATACCTGCATCCAACAACTTAAGAACTTCCTTCTTCACAACCTCTTTCATGATCGGATTTAACCGTCTTTGAGGTTCCCGTGAAGTCTTATGATTATCTTCCATTAGAATTCTATGCATGCAGAAAGAAGGTTTAATGCCAATAAGATCGTCCGTGGTGTAACCTATGGCTTTTCAATGCTTTCTCAGGACATGCATTAACTTAGACAATTCAGAATCAGAGAGGGAAGCACTAGCAATAACGGGATAAGTAGAATCCGGCCCAAGAAAGATATACCTCAAGTGACTAGGGAGTTGTTTAAGCTCCATAACTGGGGGTGCTTTCTGAGAGAGATCTCTGCTTCCTCCTTCCAGTGGAGTGGTATCAGAAGCTGGACTCGATGCAGTCTCAGTTAGAATCGTCTCGCCATCGATCTCGGTCGAGGCGCAGAGGCGTTGACCGAGATGTTCTTCGGTCGCCTCGCTCAGTCCAGAAAGTGCCTCGGTCGAGGTACTGCTACTGGATCCGAGATTGGAGATCTTTGTCTCCTGGATTAGCTTCTCAGTTTTAGCTCCTGGATCTTCTCCTAGTGCCTTCAAGCTCCGTATATCTGCATCACAAGAAGCATCTATACCTTCCTCCATTAAACTGAAGCTAATAACTCTTTCGAGTGGATCGTTAATAAGGATAGAGCTCACCAATTCTCTCAATTCTTCTTCATCGTAGATGTTGAAGATATCATCAGTTAGTTGCTCCCCTTTCATGGCTGCAAGTAGCGCGAACTCCACCTCATCGCCACCAACGTTGAATTTCAACTTGGTGTTCTTGCAATCCACGTTGCAACCCGAAGTTGCTAGAAATGGCCTCCCGAGAATAATAGGAACAGGATAATCTGCGGGAATGTCAAGTACAACAAAATCTATGGGTAGATAGAAGTTACCTAACTTGACCGGAACGTCTTCCAAAATGCCCACGGGATGGGTAATGGAGCGATCCGCCATGTAAAGTCGAATCTTGACCGGCTTGGGCTCTCCAAGACCGATCTTCGTGCATAGCTCCAGCGGAATGATGCTCACGCTGGCTCCTAGATCACAAAGGGCTTCACAAGTGACATCCCCAACTTGAATGGGAATACAAAATGAGCCGGGATCTCTCAACTTAGGTGGCATCTTTTCCTTCATGATTTTGATAAGCTCCGAAGATTTAGATGTCATCCTAACTTCACCAACATCCTCCAGCTTCCTCTTCCTTGATAAGATTTCTTTTAAGAACTTCCCATAGGCGGGCATACCTAAAATAACATCAAGGAAAGGAATATTAATATGTAGCTTATTCATCAAGTCAGGAAACTTACCAAAGTGCTTGTCTAGATGTGCTCTGGCTCTGGACTAAGGGAACGGGAGTGGTGGTTTGTATGCAGGAGGTGGAACATAAGTTTCTGTCGTCCCTCCTGCTTTTTGTTGCTCCGCCTCGGTTGGCATCTCGGTCGAGGTGTTCTTCGACTGGATCTGGACCGAGGTGGTCTGCGTCGAGCGAGGTACTGGATCTGTAGTTTTGAGTCCACTCCTCGTCGTTATGGCCATGCATTGGCCCTTAGGGTTAGTTTCCGTCTTTGCTGGAAGCTTCCCTGGATCTCTTGGCGCTTCATTCGCCCTATTAGCAAGTTGTTGTTCGAAGGACTTTTGGGCCCTCGAAAACGAAGTCATAGAATTCTCCATAGCGCTAAGCTTGATCAAGATTGCCTCCAGAACTGCGTCTTTCTTTTCTGGCTGAGACAAACTTGATCCTTGCCCTTGGCTTTTCAATGGAGTAGAAGAAGAGGAAGGGGAAGAGAGGAAAGGGTTAGAGGAATCATTAGAGTTGGAGTTTGAATGATTGTTACCGTAGTTTTGGTTATTCGCCCTCCAGTTGTTGCTATTGGATCCTCTATTGTTGTTGTTGTAGTTGTTGTTTCGGGGACCGTTGTTGTTACGGTACCCGTTATTGTTGTTGTTCCTTTGCCCTTGCTCTTCCTTCTTAGTTTGAGCCATCAAGAGCTCCTTCAATTGCTTCACGTCATTCTTCAAAGACGTGAGTTGATTGTTGTTGGATTGAGTCTCTTGAAAGTTGACTCTTTTAACTCCACCTTCAGCTCCTTGGTGGGTGTATTTCTCCATGTGCAAGGCTTGCTTCTCAATGAAGTCCCAAGCCTCATCAATCGCCATGTCCATGAAGGTACCGGCGGAGAGTAGTTGGAGATTGAACTGGGTGCTTCCGTCCAGCCCTTTGAAGTAGATCTCCAACAAATCGATCTTTGGAATCCCATGATGTGGGCAATCCAAGAGGATATCCTTGAACCGCTCCCAAGATTTGGACAAGCTCTCCTTGCCCTTCATAATGAAAGCGTTGATCTTCCCTCTCATTTCAGCGGTCTTTGAGGGGGGAAAGAATTTGGTCAAGAATTCCGTAGTCATCTCCTCCCATGTGCTAATTTTTCCTAGAGGAAGAGATTGATACCAAGTAAGAGCTCTATCTTTTAAAGAAAAGTAAAAAGGTCTTAGCTTGTAGTTGTTATTCTCAATTCTGGGAGGTCGCAAGGTTTCCATCAAGATCTCGTAGTTTTGAAGATGTTGATGCGGCGACTCTTTCTCTAGCCCTCCGAATTGGCATTGGCGAATCATGGCCAGAACTTGCGGTCGAAGTTCGTAGTCATGATCTGTTGGATCTCCTAGGTTCACTCCTGGACGCCTCAGTTGTTGATTAGGGTCCATCCTTTGACCTAGGGTTTGTGGAATTCCTGCAAGAAGAACATCTCGGACTGGCATCCGAGGTGGAAGTACATCGGCCGGGGCGTCAGGTACTGGAATCTGCCTCGGTCGAGGATCAGCAAGAGGATCTTCCCTCGGTCGAAGTAGAATCTGGTCTCGTATGACTGCTATCTCAGCTTCGATTGCTGCAGTCTTGGTGCGATTCTCTTCTTTCTCTTGCCTGAGTTCTTCCTTGCTGAGGCGTAGCAGCTCTAGCGCCTCTTTCAATTGGGCCGCAAGATCACGATCGTCTTGTTGGGCCATCTTTGCTTCTCTTAAGCGTCGCTTGTATGTCTTTTCTGGTTCGGGATCGTAAGAAACGATTTCCTTCCCAGCGCGGGTTCTTCGCATATACCTAAGAAAGAACCTGCAAAAGTCACTCAAGTAGAGTGGTTAGATGAAACGGGGCAATCGCCCCAAGAGCAAACCGTACCGACTTGGTCTAGACCAAATCCCCGGCAACGGCGCCAAAAACTTGTTCGCTCCAAACGGTGTGTGCAAGCTTTAAATTTATAACCCTAGACTTAAGCTTAAAACAAGGATGCGAACCCGCAGTGTACGGGTCAATCGTAGTAAAAGCAAGAAAATTCCAGGGGTCGATCACAGGGACTCGGTGAAACAAAGTCAATACGGTGTGCTTATGTCAATACTAACCACAAGAGTGATTAACACAATCAAAGATGAATAAGAAGTCAATAAAGCAAACATGCAATTCTAGGGATTAAAGCATCTAGTTGTGGTTCCAACTCAAGATCTATAGATAAGCGGACAAAGCTGAGATTTTTGCGTGGGGAAGGTGTTTCTAAAGTGGAGTAGATCACCGGGTAAGTCTCACTACACACTAATCCTAAACCGTAACTCCTATTACCGGGTAAGTCTCAAGGAATTAAGATAAAGAACTATAACCTCAAACTAACACACCATCTAAGGGAATAGAATCAACCTTTACCGGGTAAGTCTCAGGCTAACTCACAAAGATGGGATGGAAGCACACTCAAACCCCAATAAAGGATAAACCTTTATTACCTACACTTATGATCGTTGGTACACAAACTAAGGAATTACCGGGTAAGTCTCATCCTAAGCTTGCTTTGAACCAGGAAAGGTGTAATAAGAATAGGATTTGGCAAACTCTAACACTTAACTTTCAGTTTAGGATCAGATAAGTCACCTCGGTCAGCCAGTTTCCACCCCGGCCGAGATGTTCATCGACTGAACGAGACGCTTAGGGTTAAGGTTAAAGACTCGAACTTTCAGGATCCTACTGGAATCTAAGATTATTCTATCATTGTTTTTCCCACAACCTTCAGCCAATCACCCTAGAATCACACAAGGAAATTAGCCACTCATCATCATTATGAAAGTATTAAATATATGGGAAGAAGGTGAATATTTGAACAAAGAAGAATTTAAGGAAAAGACTTCAATAACTGAATCAAATATCACAACAAAAGCGTTCCTTGGATAGCAATCCAACAAGACAAGACAACAAGTGAGGGAATTGAAGACAATCTTACAAAACCCTCCAAAAAGCTATAAAAGCTATGATCTTCAACCTTTCTTCAACCTTCAAAAAGGTTCTTCAAATCTCCAAACTGGAGTATGTTGCTGCTGCGTAAAACCTTGATCGATGGTATAGCGTGATGTCCAACTCTAAGCGGATGCCGATATTATGGGAAATCCGACCCTTTTTATAGGAAAATAACCCTCCAAAGATAATAAATCTTAGAAAGATATTTTCCCATAAGTATAGGTAAAATATATGATTCTGCATATCTCCTTCCTTCCACGAGCCAAGCCCAAAAATATAAGATTACTTTCCAATTTTAAAAGATCTTATCCAAGAATAAAATATTCTCGCCGCGTCCTAGGTTTTCGCCTCGGTCGAGTCGGCGTCTCTGGATCACCTCGGTCGAGATGAATCTCTGGTCAACCGAGGTGATCATAACTGAATGTGAAATCTCTCAAAACTGGTCCAAAGTAAATCTTTAATCCATGGCTATGCTCCCTGGATGTAGCTCCAATTGACTCATGACTCCTTTTGCTCCTTTTTGATGCAAAACGTACCAAATTACCTGCAATTACAACAAAACTAGGTGTAGACCTCGATTCTTGCAAAGATAGGTGAAATAGTAGTAAAATCACATAATGTACATACAAACATGCAGATTACGAAAGATAAAACGTCCAGACAAACCCCAAAATATAGACTATAATTCATGCTATCAGTGAGATAAGGAAGTCTATCAAACGTTCCAGCAAATGCAAGTGCTCATCCGGGAATGAATCGTCTATGGGGGGTGATAACACGATTTATAGCTTAGGTTTAGGTAATCATTTAGATAGATTTTGCACTCATTCATGCATGGTTTAGCACTAGTTCATGACGTTTGCACTCAATTCACGTATTTTGTCGAGATAGACGTCTACACGGACTTTTGCATTGCTTTGTAGGTATTTTGGGAGATTTAGGAGCTCAATCAATACATTTGAGGATCGTTCATCAAGATGAAACACCCTCGGACTCATTGGGATGCAAGTTAGAGGCTAAGGAAGACCCATGGGACCTTGTTGGTGCAAGCCATGCACCAAATCGTGACTCAATGATCCAAAGCAAGCTGAGGCACAAAACCACGGTCACTGGCACTTCCACGGCCGTGAAAATGGACCGTGGTTTTTGCCAGACGGTTGTGACAGCTGTGCCACGATCTCATGGCCGACTCTTGCAAAGTTGTAGTATAAAAAGTGGTCCTGCAAGGCTGTGAGGGGAGCCAATCACATACACTCTCACTACCATTCTCTCCCATACTCTCAACAAGAAGATTCTCTCAATTGGAAGCTTGGAAGAGAGCTACCATTGGAGGAGGAGGAAGGCTCCATTGGAGGAGAAGAGTAGAAGACACCATTGTTGGCCTTTGATAGATTCTAGGGTGAAGATTATCGGAATCATTTTCTAGGGTTGTAAGAATCGATTAAACCTTCTTTGAAGGGTTGTGAGTCTTTCTAATCTCATATTCAGCTTGGTTTTACTTGTTCATCTCTTTCTCTTCATTATCTTACAAATGGAAGCCATGATTTTATGCTTGATGATTTCGATTGTGATGATGCATGTTGTAGGCTAAATAGATGCGATTCTAGGGTAAGGAAAGGATGGTTATGGCTGGACTATGATAGGATGGACTTAGATTTGGCTTTGGATGATTCATCTACTTGAACCGAGCCACTGTTGGTGTCCTCGGTTTGTTCTTGTCAGTCCACGGCCGTGGAAATGGTAGAACAGCCCGTGGTTTGCCTGATTCGTTTGATTAGATGAGTCTAAGTTCTAGAATGTTAGAATGTTGAAATCCTAGCGTTTGTTGAGTTAAATCTATCCTAGGGTGACCTAGTGTTAGCAACTAAGTGTTAGAAGAGACCTACCCGGTAATTCTTACTCTTAGATACCGAAGATGACAAACCTTAGGTAGTAGTGAGCCTCATAAGCCGCTATTGGACTGGGTGTGCTAGGATAGGTGTTTTAAACTTGCCTTTCCGAGACTTACCCGGTAAAGAGAGGTTAGATCCCTAGAATACCATCCGGTTTGTGTAGAATTCCTATCCTTAGGCTCTTTGAGACTTACCCGGTGATGAGACCTTAGGAACGGACTAGTGGACCATGAGACCTACCCGGTGATTGATCCCAATCTAGAAATACTCACTCCCAACATACTATAGTTGATCCAAGGAATGATTAGGTAGCTTGAGTCCTATGCCATAACCGGAATTTCCGATCCCTAGAATCCGTTTTTTTCTCCCTTTGATTACATATTTCGTATTTGCTTGTTTACTTGTGGTGTTAGCTTAGTTGATTGTTTATTTCGCATGATTTGTGATCTTTGATTGATCACCTAAAAACCAAACCAAAAACATTGAGATTTTCATTTCTTTATTCCTTTCTCTTATCTTAACCTAGATCTTCACTAAACTTAGTCACTAATCGATTCAATCTCACCTCAGTCCTTGTGTTCGACCTCGGAATACTCTCCCTACTACAAAACGTCCCGTACACTGCGGGTTCGCTAGGGGTTAGGAGAAATATAACGAGTATAAATTTAAGGCTTTTTGCGTGTCACATTCTTAGCGTAACAAGTTTTTGGTGCCGTTGCCGGGGACTAGGTCTAGATCGAGTCATTTTTGTGATTGTTTATAGTGTAGATCTTTCTTGTTGCTTTTGATCTCTTTTGGTGTGTGTCTTTGCTTTTCAGGACATCTCTCACCTCTTAGGTGCATGCGAAGATCTCGTGGCAAGGATTTAGCTCCATTCGATCCCAAACCGGAGAAAACCCTTAGATCTAGATCCAAGAGCATTAGAAAAGGAAAAGAGATGGCCGGAAGAGATCTCCAAGCTGAGTTGGATGAGGCTTTAGAGCAAATTAGGATAAGGGATGAAGCTTTGGAGAATGAGAGGAGACTTGCTAATGAGAGGCAAGAGGCAACTAGGAGGGAGATTGAAGAGATTAGGCAAGCTCTTGTGCAAAGAGAGCTTAATCGTCAACAACCTCCACCTCCACCACAACCGCAGCCGGCGGCGGTTAATATTCGGGTTGTGCCCATTGCTATTGAAGAGCCACAAACGTTAGGGCAACGTATGGATCCGGCACAAAGAGCACACCGTCCGGGTGTGAACTTAGGAGATCCCGCAGCCCATGATTACGAGCTCCGCCCTCAAGTTCTACAAATGATCCGACATAATCAATTTGGAGGGATGGAAGGAGAGTCTCCTCATCAACACTTGATGAACTATGAGATCTTGATGGAGACTCTTAGACCGCCTAGATTGGAGAGCAACAACCATAAGCTTAGGGCTTTCTCCTTCTCACTTAAGGATAAAGCCTTGGCTTGGAATCAATCTATTCCACAAGGGCGAGTGAATACTTGGGAGGAGATGACAACCGAGTTTTTGACTAAGTTCTTCCCACCTTCCAAGACTACCGAGTTAAGAGGGAAGATCAATGCCTTCGTGATGAAGGATAGAGAGAGCTTATTCAAGTCTTGGGAGAGATTCAAAGACCTTCTCCTGGATTGTCCACACCATGGTATACCAAAAATTGAGCTATTGGAGATCTACTTCAAAGGACTTGATGAAGATAGTCAATTCAAGCTTCAATCTCTTTCCGGTGGGACTTTCATGGAAAAGCATGTAGATGAAGCTTGGGAGTTTGTAGAGAAACAAGCTTTAGTGATTAAGAAGTACTCCCATAGGAAGAGTGATGTGGGAAAGGCGGGAGCATATGAGGTGAGTGAAGTCACCATGAGCAATTTCAAGCTTGACGCCATCAACAACGAGCTAAAGTCTTTGAGGGAGTTGTGTGCCACAACTTTGAAGAATCAAGCAAGCCCTCAAGTGCAAGTGCAAGCAAACTTGTCTTCCAAGGAGGAAGATGTGAACTACATGGGAAGGGGCAATTACAACAACTATCAAGGCCCAAGGAACTTCAACAACAACCGGCAATTCAACAATTACCGGCCTAACCACAACCATCCCAGGTTTTCCTATTCTAACCCGGATGGAGCCTTGAACCCTCCCGCTTCCACAAGCGCAACTCCACCACCAAAGGCTTCACAAGAACCTCCACCCGGATTTACTCAACCTCCAAAGGATAGAACCGAGATGATGTTTGAGTAATTGCTTGGAAGGTTGAGTGGTCTTGAGAGCACCGTGACTTCTATTTCTAAGGCTCAAAAGGTTTTGGAAGCACAAGTGTTCCAAAAGGCGGGTGAAGCTCATAGAGATCCGGGAAAGCTTCCCGGAAGAACCGAAGATAACCCAAGAGGCCAAGTGTTGGCTATTACAACAAGGAGTGGGCTAAGCATGAAGGATCCCTTACCTAAGAGAAATGACAAAGGGAAGCAAGTGGTGAATGAAGAAGAGCAATTGCAAGACGATGGAGGGAAGATCAAGGATGATGAGCCATCATATATGGCGCCACCTCCATACAAACCACCACTACCGTTTCCACAATCACGAGCAAGAGCTCGCTTGGACAAACACTTTGGTAAATTCCTTGAACTTATATCTAAATTGCATATTAACATTCCGTTCATGGATGCTATCTTAGGTATGCCGGCATATGGCAAGTTCTTGAAGGAAATACTCTCCAACAAGAGGAAGTTGGAAGAGTATGGAGAAGTAAGAATGACCAAGAGGTCCTCGGAATTGATCCAAACAATGAAGGAGGAGATGCCTCCTAAACTAAGAGATCCGGGATCTTTTTGTGTACCAATCGGAGTGGGAGAAGTGAAGTATGAAGCCCTTTGTGATCTTGGGGCAAGTGTGAGCATCATACCGCTTGCACTTTGCAACAAGGTTGGGCTAGGAGAGCCTAAACCGGTCAAGATGACCCTTTACATGGCGGACCGCTCTATTACTCACCCGGTTGGGATATTGGAAGACATACCGGTGCAACTCGGGAAGTTCTATGTGCCGATTGATTTTGTTGTCTTGGACATCCCGGCGGACTATCCGGTTCCCATCATCTTAGGGAGACCTTTCCTAGCCACTTCCGGATGCTTGGTGGATTGTAAAAATGGAATTCTCTCCTTCAACATTGGAGAGGAGAATATCAAGTTCAAGCTGTCCACAATGATGAAAGGTCCAACCCTTGATGAGGATGTATTCAACATAGTCGAGCAAGAGGAGTCTAGAGAAGTTGTTAGCTCGATCTTAATCAAAGATCCCTTGGAGAAGGTCCTTAGCTTAAGTTTGATGGAGGAAGGTGTTGAGGAGGCTTGCAATGAAGAAATCAAGGCCTTGGAAGCATTAGAAAAGGAGACAAGAGCTGAATTTGAAGTCCACGAGAGTATGCTGAGTTCCTGTAGGAACCACGGTCGTGGAGATGCTTCCACGGCCGTGGAACTCTCTGGAATGCTCCAAAGAGCAAGCTTTGCAAGGTCCACGGCCGTGGATATGCCAGGATATGTGGAGTTGCCCGTGGTTCCCCCAGAAGCAGCCCTTGTTGTTGATCAAGCTTCAAGGAGCCTTGGAGAGCCTTCATTTGCTTTGGATTCATCACAACCAACGTTATTTGGATCATCTCCACTCGATAAAGGTCCTCCTAAACTTGAACTCAAACCCCTCCCCTCTCATTTGAAGTATGCTTTTCTTGGTGATAATTCTACATATCCGGTGATTGTGAATGCATGCTTGAATGATGATGAACTTGCTAGGTTGTTGCATGAGCTAAGATTGCATAGGAAAGCCATTGGCTACACTATTGATGATTTAGTTGGCATAAAACCTTCCTTGTGCATGCATAAGATATTGATGGAAGATGACCATAAACCCTCTATTGAACATCAAAGAAGATTGAATCCTATAATGAAAGAGGTAGTCAAGAAAGAGATCATTAAGTTGCTAGATACGGGAATCATCTACCCTATTTCGGATAGTAAGTGGGTTAGTCCCGTGCATGTGGTTCCTAAGAAGGATGGGATAACCGTAGTGACTAATGAGAACAATGAACTAATCCCAACTAGAACGGTTATGGGATGGAGGATGTGTATTGACTATAGGAAGTTAAACATGGCCTCTAGGAAAGATCACTTCCCCCTTCCTTTCATTGACCAGATGCTAGAGAGGTTAGCTCAACATTCTCACTTTTGCTACTTAGATGGCTATAGTGGATTCTTCTAAATCCCTATCCACCCCGATGACCAAGAGAAAACCACATTTACATGTCCATGGGGTACTTTTGCATATAGGAGAATGCCATTTGGGTTGTGTAAAGCACCCGCCACCTTTCAAAAGTGTATGATGGCTATCTTTTCTGAGTACATTGAAAACATCATGGAAGTGTTTATGGATGATTTTTCTGTTTATGGATCTTCCTTTGATGATTGCCTAGCTAATTTGTCTTTGGTTTTGAAAAGATGTGAGGAGACTAACCTAGTCTTGAATTGGGAAAAATGCCACTTCATGGTAAGTGAAGGTATTATGTTGGGATACTTGGTGTCCAACCGTGGCATTGAGGTTGATAGGGCTAAGATTGAAACCATAGAGAAGTTGCCACCACCTACCTCGGTGAAGGGGGTAAGGAGTTTTCTAGGGCATGCCGGTTTTTACCGGAGATTTATTAAAGATTTCTCTAAGATTTCTAAGCCTCTTACTAACCTACTAATGAAAGATGTTGAGTTTGTTTTCTCCAAGGATTGCCTTGAAGCTTTTTGTAGGTTGAAGAATGCTTTGATCACCGCACCCATCATGCAACCTCCGGATTGGAGTTTACCGTTTGAGATCATGTGCGACGCGAGTGATGTAGCCGTTGGGGCTGTTTTGGGACAAAGGAAAGATGGGCTAACACATTCCATCTATTATGCTAGCAAGACGCTAGATGATGCCCAACTCAATTATGCTACCACCGAGAAGGAGTTGTTAGCGGTTGTGTATGCATTTGAGAAGTTCCGCTCATATCTTGTTGGAGCGAAGGTCATAGTGTATACGGATCATGTTGCGATCCGTTATCTCCTTACAAAGAAGGATGCCAACCCTAGGTTGATTCGGTGGATCCTTCTTCTTCAAGAATTTGATTTGGAAATCCGGGACAAGAAGGGGTCCGAAAACTCTGTGGCGGACCACCTTACTAGACTACCTCTATCGGAACTTGAGAGAGATGACATCCCAATTGATGACTCATTCCGGGATGAGCAACTGCAAATGGTGGAGGAGTGCTTGTTCCAAGTGTCTAGAGGAAGTGAGCCATGGTATGCCGATATTGTGAACTATCTTGTATGTGAGGAAGTGCCTCCCGGTTTGTCATATGCCCAAAGGAAGAAGTTCTTCAAAGATGTGAGGCATTACTATTGGAGTGAGCCGCTTTTGTTCAAAAGAGGGCCGGATGGAGTTTTTAGAAGATGCATACCGGAGGATGAGGTGGAGAGTGTGATCCGCCATTTTCATTCCTTGCCATGTGGAGGCCATGCTAGCTCACATAAGACATGTGTTAAGGTGTTGCAATCGGGTTTCTTTTGGCCGAGTTTGTTCAAGGATGTGCAGAATTTTGTGGTAGGTTGTGATGCTTGCCAAAGGACGGGCAACATCTCAAGGAGGAATGAGATGCCCTTGAACAACATACAAGAGGTGGAGGTATTTGATGTGTGGGGTGTGGACTTCATGGGGCCATTCCCCTCTTCGTGTGGCAACCTCTACATCCTATTGGAGGTTGACTATGTTTCGAGATGGGTTGAGGCAATCGCCTCTCCCACAAATGATGCCAAGGTTGTGGTGCAGTTCTTCAACCGAGTGATCTTCCCTAGGTTTGGAACACCAAGGGTGATCATAAGTGATGGATGGAAGCATTTCACCAATAGGAACTTCGGGACACTTTTGGCTAAGTATGGGGTGACTCATAAGGTGGCAACACCTTACCATCCCCAAACTAGTGGCCAAGTGGAGATCTCCAACCGGGAGATAAAGGGGATTCTTGAGAAGACGGTTTCTAGGACGAGAAAGGATTGGGCTATGAAGCTCGATGATGCTTTGTGGGCTTATAGAACCGCTTTCAAGACGCCGATTGGCACCACTCCTTACAAGCTAGTTTATGGCAAGTCTTGCCACCTTCCGGTAGAGATGGAGCATAGAGCATATTGGGCCATTAGGTGGCTAAATTTTGACCTCAAAGAGGCCGGAGAGAAGAGGTTGCTAGACATGAATGCTCTTGAGGAAATCCGGTTGGATGCTTATGAAAACGCCCGGATCTACAAGGAGAGGACCAAACGGTGGCATGACAAGCGCCTCATCCCTAAGGAGTTGAGTGAAGGCGACCTTGTCCTTCTCTTCAACTCAAGGCTGCGGCTCTTCCCCGGAAAGCTCAAGTCAAGATGGACGGATCCTTATGTGGTGAAGAAGATCTTTCCTCATGGAGCGGTTGAGATAGGAGGGGAGCATTATGGAGACTTTAAGGTGAATGGGCACCGGTTGAAGAAGTATATCCCGGAAGCTCCAGTGGATATGATTGCCCCACTTCACCTTGAGTGAGACACCCCCGAGTTTGGTCAAGCTAATGACCTTAAAGAAGCGCTTGATGGGAGGCAACCCATTGGTAACGTTTTTCCCTTTTTGTTTTTTGTTTTTGTTTTTGATTTTCCTGTTTTTGTGTGTTTGGTGTGCTTTGTGTTTGTGCTAGAGTCTTGGTAGCATGGAATCCTTGCATGGCATGTGGATGATGATGATGAGTCCCTCATCAATTATGGGTGGAGCGGATGCGGAACTTGGACGGCTAGCGGTGCCTAGCGCGGGTCCCGACGCCTTGATGAACATTTAGAGCTCTCTACCATCGTTGATAGGATCATCCTACATCACTCCATTAGATGTAATCCCAAATACCAAAGCAAACCATTTTTTACATTGTGAGAACCCTCTTTCACTCTTCTTTACTTGAATGCCACATTGGGGACAATGTGTTTCTAAGTATGGGGTGGGTTTGCATGATCTTTTGCATGATTAGCATCTAGGATAGTTTAATATTATCACATGTCTTGCATTACACATAGACATTTTGAAAAAATCCAAAAAATCAGAAAATTTAAAAATTTTTAGTGCTTCTAAACTTGGGAATGACCCTTATGATTAGATTGTTGTGTGGATTAGCTATGGATGGCTTTATGTGTTAAATAGATGAATGCATATGTAGACTTGAAGTACTTATTTTGAATCCCATGAATGGTTTGTGATTATGATGCTTGCCTTGATTGGATTGAGGATTGAAAGTCGAAATTGCATGCTAGTTCTTGCACATCAATTAGGAATGAATGAGGCAATTCATTTTTCTCTACTTCTCATCTTGATCATGTTGTTTGAGCACCTCAATTGATATAAATTTGACCCCTTTTGACCCATCCGGGAATAGGAGCATGTTAGTGTGTTGAGTGTGTGAAAAGCAAGTGTGGGGTGAAGATGTTGATGAAAGAATGTTACGAATGAAATGCTGAAATTGTTGTGAAAGTGTAGACAAAAATATAGGTTTGGGGACGTTGGTTTAAAAGACGAGTAACTCGGCACCATTCACATAATCGGGTGTTTGTGCCTTGCCAAAGTCAAATAAACCGATAATCCTAACGAGCTTTGGTATGTGTGCCCGGTGTGGATGCACCTCGAAAAATAGAAAAAGCCCGAGGACGGCTAATCACCAACGTTTCGGCTTTTGTACACCAATGTCATTGTCTCAAAAATAAGTGAAAAAGAAAAAAAAAACAAAGAAAGATGGAGAAAAATATACACTTGTGGGAAGTTGATCAAGGACAAGATTGTGGAGTTAGTTCCGTTCCCGGATTAGCATCACATAGCCTAGAAAAATCCCCACCTAATCACAACGTTTCTCGGCCTTTTACCTCACAAGCCCTTGTGACCTATTTGCATGTGTGTAAGGCTTAGTAATCTAGACTGGATATGCTTTTGATCATCTTGACTTCTTCATTTTTACATTTCATGCATGCTTTTGAGTTAAGTATAATTGTCTTTACGTGCCTTCATTATTTCGATGCATGATTGCTTGTCAATTGCCATGAAACATGACTATGAAGGTGATCCAATATTAGAAGCACAACTCCAAAAAGATTTTGTTGTTTTTCTGCATGCATAAATCATGTCATCTTTTAGCCTATAGTTGGGACTTGCTCGGGAACGAGCAAACCTTAAGTATGGGGTATTTTTGATAACACGATTTATAGCTTAGGTTTAGGTAATCATTTAGATAGATTTTGCACTCATTCATGCATGGTTTAACACTAGTTCACGACGTTTGCACTCAATTCACGTATTTTGTCGAGATAGACGTCTACACGGACTTTTGCATTGCTTTGTAGGTATTTTGGGAGATTTAGGATCTCAATCGATACGTTTGAGGATCGTTCATCAAGATGACACACCCTCGGACTCATTGGGATGCAAGTTAGAGGCTAAGGAAGACCCATGGGACCTTGTTGGTGCAAGCCATGTACCAAATCGTGACTCAATGATCCAAAGCAAGCTGAGGCACCAAAACCACGGTCACTGGCACTTCCACGGCCGTGGAAATGGACCGTGGTTTTTGCCAGACGGTTGTGACAGCTGTGCCACGATCTCATGGCCGACTCTTGCAAAGTTGTAGTATAAAAAGTGCTCTTGCAAGGCTGTGAGGGGAGCCAATCACATACACTCTCACTACCATTCTCTCCCATACTCTCAACAAGAAGATTCTCTCAATTGGAAGCTTGGAAGAGAGCTACCATTGGAGGAGGAGAAAGGCTCCATTGGAGGAGAAGAGTAGAAGACACCATTGTTGGCCTTTGATAGATTCTAGGGTGAAGATTATCGGAATCGTTTTCTAGGGTTGTAAGAATCGATTAAACCTTCTTTGAAGGGTTGTGAGTCTTTCTAATCTCATATTCAGCTTGGTTTTACTTGTTTCACTTGTTCATCTCTTTCTCTTCATTATCTTGCAAATGGAAGCCATGATTTTATGCTTGATGATTTCGATTGTGATGATGCATGTTGTAGGCTAAATAGATGCGATTCTAGGGTAAGGAAAGGATGGTTATGGCTGGACTATGATAGGATGGACTTAGATTTGGCTTTGGATGATTCATCTACTTGAACTGAGCCACTGTTGGAGTCCACGGTTTGTTCTTGTCAGTCCACGGCCGTGCAAATGGTAGAACAGCCCGTGGTTTGCCTGATTCGTTTGATTAGATGAGTCTAAGTTCTAGAATGTTAGAATGTTGAAATCCTAGCGTTTGTTGAGTTAAATCTATCCTAGGGTGACCTAGTGTTAGCAACTAAGTGTTAGAAGAGACCTACCCGGTAATTCTTACTCTTAGATACCGAAGATGACAAAACTTAGGTAGTAGTGAGCCTCATAAGCCGCTATTGGACTGAGTGTGCTAGGATAGGTGTTTTAAACTTGCCTTTCCGAGACTTACCCGGTAAAGAGAGGTTAGATCCCTAGAATACCATCCGATTTGTGTAGAATTCCTATCCTTAGGCTCTTTGAGACTTACCCGGTGATGAGACCTTAGGAACGGACTAGTGGACCATGAGACCTACCCGGTGATTGATCCCAATCTAGAAACACTCACTCCCAACATACTATAGTTGATCCAAGGAATGATTAGGTAGCTTGATTCCTATGCCATAACCGGAATTTCCGATCCCTAGAATCCGTTTTTTTCTCTCTTTGATTTCATATTTCGTATTTGCTTGTTTACTTGTGGTGTTAGCTTAGTTGATTGTTTATTTCGCATGATTTGTGATCTTTGATTGATCACCTAAAAACTAAACCAAAAACATTGAGATTTTCATTTCTTTATTCCTTTCTCTTATCTTAACCTAGATCTTCACTAAACTTAGTCACTAATCGATTCAATCTCACCTCAGTCCTTGTGTTCGACCTCGGAATACTATCCTTACTACAAAACGTCTCGTACACTGCGGGTTCGCTAGGAGTTAGGAGAAATATAACGAGTATAAATTTAAGGCTTTTTGTGTGTCACATTCTTAACGTAACAGGTGGTTCGTCTTTCTCGCGTGAAGAGGGAGGTAGTCGGATCCCTTCTTATCGCGGATCTCTAGGTCAAACTCTTGAAGCAATAGAATCCATCGAATAAGATGTGGCTTAGCATCCTTCTTATCAAGTAAGTAACGAATAGCTGCATGGTCAGTGTAAACAATAACCTTCGCTCCCACTAAGTAAGAACGAAATTTTTCAAAAGCATATACAACCGCCAATAGCTCCTTTTCGGTGGTGGCATAGTTACGCTGGGCTTCGTCTAGCGTCTTGCTAGCATAGTAAATGGCGGTGGTCCGGCCATCCTTCTTTTGTCCGAGCACCGCTCCTACCGCCACATCACTCGCATCACACATGATCTCAAAGGGCAAGGTCCAATCCAGAGGTTGAATAATGGGAGCGGAGATCAACGCTTCCTTAATCCTGTAAAATGCATCAAGACACTCCTGCGAAAACTCAAAGACAACATCCTTTTTCAAGAGTTTAGTTAGTGGTTTAGAAATCTTCGAGAAGTCCTTGGTGAATCTCCTATAGAAACCTGCATGCCCGAGAAAACTCCGCACACCCTTAACAGAACAAGGGGGAGGAAGTTTCTCAATAGTCTCGATCTTAGCTCGATTGACCTCAATACCTCGGTTGGAAACGAGGTGTCCTAGCACAATGCATTCAGATAATGTGATTTATGACGTTAGTATAGGCATACATTTAGATAGTTTTTCCCGTTATTCATGCACGGTTTGACATTAGTTCACGACGTTTACA
This sequence comes from Fagopyrum homotropicum, assembly GCA_033239125.1. NCBI lineage: Eukaryota > Viridiplantae > Streptophyta > Magnoliopsida > Caryophyllales > Polygonaceae > Fagopyrum > Fagopyrum homotropicum. The sequence continues at coordinate 2,727,330 of BSWB01000005.1, read as the reverse complement.
CTCATTTCGTGCATATTTCTAGAAAAGACGTCTACACGAGCTTTTGTCAGTTTTGTAGGTAATTCGGGGATCTTTTGGGCACTAATCGATACATTCGAAGATCAAGCCACATGGTGGTACACATCCAAGGCTTTGAAGGAACATAATTGGAGCAACAAAGGACACAAGGACCATAATTGGTGCAAGCAAGGAGCAACTCATGGCTAGACGATCATAACATACCTCTATTTAAGAAAATCGGACCATCACTCAGGAAAATCGGCCGATTTTCCTGGCTGGATCGATTTTTTCTGCCTTCAACAGCTTAAGCCACGTGTCCCACGATCTCTTTGCCCGGCCTTGCTCTTGGTGGAGAATATAAGTGGTCCTGCAAGCTGTTGCTAAATTCTCTCCCTCTCCCACATCCTCTAGCATCTTCCCAAAAGACTCTTCCATTGGGAGCCTCTCTTCAAGACACCCTTGTGGGTGTTCTTGAGAGAGATTAGTGTAGATTTCAATTTCGTAGTGAGATTTGAGTGATTTTTGTGAAGAAACTTGTTGAAGGTTATAAGATATGACTTGGAGCTACATTTGGTGTGTTGAAAGACTTGTTTTGAGCTCAAGTCCAGCTAAGTTTCATTGCTTTCATTTCCTTACTTCATCTTCTTGCTATGGATTCCATGTATGCTTGTATGATGATTTTAGATCTTGAAATGCATGTTGTTGGCTAGTTTAATATGATTCTGGAGTGATGGATTGATGGTTATAGCTTGGGTGATGATAGAATGGACTTACATGTTAGTTTAGGATGATTTTTGTGCCCGAAACCTAAACCAGAGGAGAAAAATCGACCTGTTCTTCAGAGTAAATCGGCCGATTTTTGCTATGATCCACCCGATTTTTCCTTCTGTTGCTCTTTAATTGATGAATCTGTATGTTAGGATGTTAGATTGTTGAAATCCTAGTGTTTGTTGAGCATGATATAGCTTAGGGTGACCTAATGCTAGCAAACTAAGTGAGGAAAGAGACCTACCCGGTGATTTCCGATCTTAGATACCTAAGATGATGAATTCTAGGTAGTAGTGAGCCTCACAAGCCGCTATTGGATTGAGTGTGCTAGGATTATTGCTTGAGACTTACCTTTTCCAAGACTTACCCGGTAAGGAGAGGTTTGCCCCTTAAGTAGTGTCCGGTTTGTGTAGAATTCCCAACTTTACCTCCTTGAGACTTACCCGGTAATAGGAGTTTGGTGCGGGATTAGTGAAGCATGAGACTTACCCGGTAATTGCTTCCATTAGAGAAACACCCCTTCCCAACACCGCAGCTTTGTCCTTAGAATCTTTAGAAGCTTGAGTCCAATGCCATAACCGAAAATCTTGACCTCTAGAATCCACTTTTCTCTCTTTGATCACATATCTTGTGTTTGTGTTGCTTGTTTATTTTGCTAGCTTGAGTTGTTAGTTTGATTCATTATCTTACTTGATTTGTGATCTTGCTTGATCACCACAAAAACCCAACCAAAAATATCGTGATTTTCATTTCTTTATTTCTTTCTCTTTTCTTAGACTAGATTCACACTATCTTTGATCATTGAATGACTTGATTTCGCCTCAGTCCTTGTGTTCGACCTCGGAATACTTTCCTTTCTGCATAACGATCCGTACACTGCGGGTTTTGCTAGGTAGTTTAGGAGATTGGATCGAGTTTATAAATGTAAAGCTTTTTGTGCTACACAATCCTAGCGTAACAAGTTTTTGGCGCCGTTGCCGGGGACTAGGTCTAGATTGAGTCATTTGCTTTTGATCGTTTTTAGTGTTTATCTTTCTTGTTACTTTTGATCTTGTGTTGTTTTTGTCTTTGCCTTTTCATGTTTTCCATGGACGGATTGTACTTCCAAGACGATCTTGACAACATGGAGTATGAGGAGTGGATGGAAAGCCAAGATCTAGGACCTCTCCATGATGAGTTTGAGTATTGGGAGGAGTTTAATGCCTATCATGAGTCCCATGATCAAGCTCACATGACTACATTGCCTTATGTGGAACCTCACCATCAACCTCACAATGACCGAGTGGAATCAATGCTAGAAGAAATGTTGAGGAAGATGGATGATCTAGAGAGCAACCTTGCTTCCATTTCGAGTGCCCACATGGTGCTTGAAGCGGAAGTATTTCAACAAGAGGAGGTTCACCATGAGGAGATCCAAGAGTTACCCGATTCAACCATAACCAATAGAGACCTTCAAGAAGAGTTGGATAAAGCTTGTGATCAAGTGAGGCTAAGGGATTTGGCCCTGAAGGATGAAAGAATATTGAATTTCGAGAGAGAAGAACAAATGAGGAGGGAGATTGAGGAGATTAGGCATGCTCTTATGCTAGGAGATCCTACCATCCTTCAAGGCTTACCTCCACCTCCTTCACCTTTGGAGGAGTGCAATGAAGTACTCTCACCCCCGGACATCCTTGCCATCAACCCCGGAACCACACTTGAAGAGCTCACGAGGGAGAGCCCTAAGTTAACTTCAACTCCTTCTAATCCTTTCTTGCTTGCCCGGAGTACACACGAAGATTGGAGTCCCTTTCCTAAGGAGTCTCCCATGTTGAATGATGGAAGCAAGCATGATGGATCCATGATGGTTATGAAGCACCTCAATGAAGAATTCTTTCCAAGAACCGGCCTTCTTTGGATCATAGAGGATGAGGATGGCAAGCATCTCACCGGTGTGACCGCGGAGTACCAATTGCCTATGTATGGGGTGGCACCTATGGTTGCAACTCCATACTATCATCAAGGGAGCGGTGATGAAGGAGTCTACTACTCACCGGTGAAGAGAGAACTTAAAGCTTATTTGGGCATCAAGTGGCCCTTGCTTGTCATCATGGATGCTGGAAAGCGATGGTTGCTTGGACTCCTCAAGCAAACCATGGTATTCGAGGTGGATTGACACATCCTCTGAGTTTGGTCGATCTAATCTCCTAAACTACCTAGCGACTCCCGCAGTGTACGGATCGTTATGTAGGAAGGAAAGTATTCCGAGGTCGAACACAAGGACTGAGGCAAAATCAAGTCATTCAATGATCAAAAATAGTGCAAATCTAAACTAAGACGAGATGAGGAATAAAGAAGGTGCAAAACACAATATTTTTGGTTGGGTTTTTGTGGTGATCAAACAAGGATCACAAAATATGCAAATCAAACAAGCAAACAAACACACGAATGCAAGATAGGAGATAAGAGGTAAGATAAGTGGATTCTAGAGATCAAGATTCCCAGTTATGGCATTGGACTCAAGCTTCTAAAGATTCTAAGGACAAGGTTGCGGTGTTGGGAAATGGTGTTTCTCTAATGGAAGCAATTACCGGGTAAGTCTCATGCTTCACTAATCCCGCACCAAACTCCTATTACCGGGTAAGTCTCAAGGAGGTAAAGTTGGGAATTCTACACAAACCGGACACTACTTAAGGGGCAAAACTCTCCTTACCGGGTAAGTCTCAGAAAAGGCAAGTCTCAAGCAACTATCCTAGCACACTCAATCCAATAGCGGCTTATGAGGCTCACTACTACCTAGAGTTCATCATCTTAGGTATCTAAGGTCGGAAATCACCGGGTAGGTCTCTTCCCTCACTTAGGTTGCTAGCATTAGGTGATCCTAAGCTAAATTATGCTTAATAAACACTAGGATTCCAACAACCTAACATCCTAACCTACAGATTCATCAATTAAAGAGCAACAGAGAGAAAAATCGGGTGGATCATAGCAAAAATCGGCCAATTTACTATGAAGAACAGGTCAATTTTTATGTCTGAGTTAGGTTTCGTGCATACGAATCATCCTAAACTAACATATAAGTCCATTCTATCATCACCCAAGCCATAACCATCAATCCATCACTCCAGAATCACAACAAACTAGCCAATAACATGCATTTCAAGATCTAAAATCATCATACATGAAATCCATAGCAAGAAGATGAAGTAAGGAAATGAAAGCAATGAATCTTAGCTGGATTTGAGTTCAAAACAAGTCTTTCAATACACCAAATGTAGCTCCAAGTCAGATCTTACAACCTTCAACAAGTTTCTTCACAAAAATCACTCTAATCTCACTACGAAATTGAAACTAACACTAATCTCTCTCAAGAACACCCACAAGGGTGCCTTGAAGAGAGGCTACAATGGAAGAGTCTTTTTGGGAAGATGCTAGAAGGGTCCAAAGGAAGGAGAAGAATCCACAAATCAGCCTGCAGGACCACTTATATTCTCCATCAAGAGCAAGGCCGGACAAAGAGATCGTGGGACACGTGGCTTATACTGTCAAAGGCCAGAAAATCGACCCAGTCAGATAAATCGGCCGATTTTCCTGAGTGTAGGTCGATTTTCTTCAACAGAAACTTGTTATGATCATCTAGCCACGAGTTGCTCCATTGCTTGCACCAACAAGGGTCCTTGTGTCCTTCATTGCTCCAATTATGTTCCTTCAAGGTCTTGGATATGTACCACCATGAGGCTTGGTCCTCGAATGTATCGATTAATGTCCAAAAGATCCCCGAAATACCTACAAAACCGACAAAAGCTCGTGTAGACGTCTTTTCTAGAAATATGCATGAATTAAGCGTAAACGTCATGAACTAATGCCAAACCGTGCATGAATAATGGGAAAAACTATCTAAATGAATGCCTAAACTAATGTCATAAATCACGTTATCACATTCATTAACCATAAAATGACACTTCTCCCAATTCAAAACGAGATTAGTGTCTTCACATCTTTGTAGAACTAGAGAAAGGTTAGATAGGCAATTATCAAAAGAGGAATCATATACCGAAAAGACATCCATGAATACCTCTATGATCTCCTCTATGTACTCGGAAAAGATAGCCATCATGCATCACTGGAAGGTAGCGGTTGCATTACATAATCTAAATGGAATCCTCCTATAAGCGAATGTCCCTCATGGACAAGTGAAAGTGGTCGTCTCTTGATCATCCGGATGGATAGGAATCTGAAAGAAGCCATTATAACCATCTAAATAGCAAAAATGTGAATGTTGGGCTAACCGTTCGAGCATTTGATCGATGAAGGGAAGTGGAAAATGGTCCTTCCGAGTGGCCACGTTCAGCTTCCTATAGTCGATGCACACCCTCAAGCCCGTAACAGTCCTTGTTGGGATCAATTCGTTGTTCTTATTCGTCACAACGGCCATCCCTCCTTTCTTCGGAACTATGTGCACTGGGCTCACCCACTTGCTGTCCGAGATAGGAAATATGATACCTGCATCCAACAACTTAAGAATTTTTTTCTTCATAACCTCTTTCATGATCGGATTTAACCGTCTTTGAGGTTCCCGTGAAGTCTTATGATCGTCCTCCATTAGTATTCTATGCATGCAGAAAGAAGGTTTAATACCAATAAGATCATCAATAGTGTAACCCAAAGCCTTTTGATGTTTTCTCACGACATGCATCAGTTTAGATAATTCAGTTTCGGAAAAGGAAGCGCTAACAATAACGGGATAAGTAGAATCCGGTCCAAGGAAAGCATACCTCAAGTGATTTGGAATTTGTTTAAGCTCCACAACTGGGGGTGCTTTCTGAGGGGGATTCTTGCTTCCTCCTTCCAGTGGAGTAGACTTAGATCGAAGGGCTAGACTTTCAGAAGTCTCAGTTGACATCATCTCGCTTGCGACCTCGGTCGAGGTGTAAAGTTGGTGCCCGAGATGTTCTTCAGCTAAGAGCACCTCGCTTGGTCCAGAAAGTGCCTCTCTTGAGGTACTGCAACTGGGACCGAAACTGGAGATCTTCTTCTCCTGGATTAGTTTTTCAATCTTAGCTCCCGGATCTTCTTCCAGTGCCTTTAAACTCCGTATATCTGCATCACAAGAAGCATCTATACCCTCCTCCATTAAGCTAAAACTAATAACTTTTTCAAGAGGGTCGTTAATAAGGATAGAGCTCACCAATTCTCTTGATTCTTCTTCATCATAGATGTTGAAGATATCATCCTCCAGCTGCACTCCCTTCATTGCAGCAAGATATGCAAACTCCACTTCATCACCGCCAATGTTGAATTTCAACTTGGCGTTCTTACAATCCACATTGCAACCCGAAGTCGCTAGAAATGGCCTCCCGAGAATGATAGGAATTGGATAATCTGCGGGAATATCAAGCACAACAAAGTCTATAGGTAAATAGAAGTTACCTAACCTAACCGGAACGTCTTCCAAAATGCCCACGGGATGGGTAATGGAGCGGTCCGCCATGTATAACCTTATCTTCACCGGTTTTGGCTCTCCAAGTCCGATCTTCACGAATAGCTCCAGCGGGATGATGCTCACACTGGCTCCTAGATCACACAAGGCTTCACAAGTCACATCCCCAACTTGTATGGGAATGCAAAACGAGCCGGGATCCCTTAATTTGGGTGGCATCTTTTCCTTCATGATTTGAATAAGTTCCGAGGATTTAGATGTCATCCTTACTTCACCAAAGTCTTCCACCTTCCTCTTCCTTGATAGAATTTCTTTCAAGAACTTCCCATATGCGGGCATCCCTAGAATAGCATCAAGGAAAGGGATGTTAATATGTAGTTTATTCATCAAGTCAAGGAACTTACCAAAGTGTTTGTCTAGATGTGCTCTAGCTCTTGACTGAGCGAATGGAAGTGGTGGTTTATAAGTAGGAGGTGGAACATAAACTTCAGATTTCTCCTCCGCTTTCTGAGGCTCCACCTCGGTTGGTACCTCGGCCGAAGTGTTCTTCGACTGTACCTGGACCGAGGTGTTCTTCATCTGTACTGGCATCGACCGAGGCACTAGATCTGTAGTTTTCAGTCCACTTCTCGTCGTTATTGCCATTATTTGTCCCTTGGGGTTGCTCTTTGTCCTTGCTGGGAGCTTTCCTGGATCTCTTGGCGCTTCATTCGCCTTGTTGAAGAATTATTGCTCTAAGGCTTTTTGTGCCTTCGAAATGAAGTCATGGATGTCTCCATAGCGTTTAGCTTGATCAAGATGGCCTCCAACACTGCATCTTTCTTTTTTGGTTGGGACGAGCTTGATCCTTGTTCCTGGCTCTTCAATGGAGTAGAAGAAGAAGAGAGGAAAGGATTAGAAGAATTATTTGAATTGGAGTTAGAGTAAGAGTTACCCGAATTTTGATTGTTGGATCTCCAATTGTTGTTGTTGGATTCTCTATTGTTGTTGTAGTTGTTGTTCCGGGAACCTTGATTGTTGTTCCTTGACCCTTGATATCCTCCCTCTTCCTTTTTAGTTTGAGCAACCAAAAGGTCCTTCAATTACTTTACATCATTCTTGAGGGAGGTGAGTTGATCATTGTTTGATGGAGCTTCTTGGAAGTTGACTCTCCTAACTCCACATTCAGCTCCTTGGTGGGAGTATTTCTCCATGTGCAAAGCTTGTTTCTCTATGAACTCCCAAGCTTCGTCAATCGGCATGTCCATGAACGTGCCGGCGGATAGTAGTTGAAGGTTGAATTGGGTGTTTCCATCCAATCCCTTGAAGTATATCTCCAACAACTCTATCTTTGGAATCCCATGATGTGGGCAATCCAAAAGAATGTCTTTAAATCTCTCCGATGACTTGGACAAACTCTCCTTGTCCTTCATGATAAATGCATTGATCTTCCCTCTCATTTCAGCGGCTTTAGAGGGGGGAAAGAATTTAGTTAAGAACTCCGACATCATCTCCTCCCAAGTGTTGATCTTTCCGGGAGGAAGAGATTGATACCCAGTAAGCGCCCTATCTTTCAAAGAGAAGTAGAAAGGCCTTAGCTTGTAATTGTTGTTTTCCAGCCTTGAAGATCTCAAGGTCTCCATCAAGATCTCATAGTTTTGCAAATGTTCATGCGGAGACTCCCTTTCTAAACCTCAGAACTGTCATTGGCGAATCATGGAAAGAACTTGCGGTCGAAATTCATAATCATGCTCCGCTGGATCACCTAGGTTGACTCCTAGACGCCTCACTTGCTGGTTTGGGTCCATCCTCTACCCTAGGGTCTGTGGAATACCTGCAAAAAGAGCATCTCGGACAGGCATCCGAGGTGGAAGTATCTCGGCCGGGGCAGCTGGAACTAGGTCCTGCCTCGGTCGAGGATCTGGAACTAGGTCTTGTCTCGGTCGAGGAACTGGATCCGGTTGAGGTAGATATTGGTCCCGTAAAGCTGCCATATCTGCTTCAATCGCCTCCGTCCTTATGCGAGTTTCTTCCTTTTCCAGCCACAGTTCTTCTTTACTGAGGCGTAGTTGTTCCAATGCCTCCTTCAATTCGGCCTCAAGATCGTGATTGTCTTGGTTGGCCATCTTAGCTTCTTTCAAGCGTATTTTGTATGTCTTTTCTGGTTCGGGATCGTAAGGAGCGATTTCCTTCCCAGTGCGGGTTCTTCGCATAAACCTAAGAGAAAGAACTTGCGAAAGTCACTCAAGTAGAGTGGTTAGTAGCAACAGGGGCAATAGCCCCGAAAGACAACCGCAACCGGCTCGGTCTAGACCAAGTCCCCGGCAACGGCGCCAAAAACTTATTCGCTCCAAACGGTGTGTGCAAGCTTTAAATTTATAACCGATGAAATATGCTTAAACAAGGATGCGAACCCGCAGTGTACGGATCAATTATAGTAAAAGCAAGAATTCTGGGGTGTCGATCTAGGGACTTAGGTGAAACCTAAGCAAGTATAGGTAGTCAATGTAGTTACTAACCACAAAAGCGATTAAAGCAATCAAAGATGATAATAAAGTCAATTAAAGGTAACATGCAATTCTAGGGATTAAAGCATCTAGTTGTGGTTCCAACTCAAGATCTAAAGATAAAGCGGACAAAGATGAGATTTTGCAAAGGGAAGATGTTTCTAAAGTGGAATAGATCACCGGGTAAGTCTCACTACTCACAATCCCAACCCAAAGAACCTATTACCGGGTAAGTCTCAAGGTACTAAGGAAAGAAATTATAATCACAGAACCACACCAACTAAAGGAATAGAATCAACCTTTACCGGGTAAGTCTAAGGCTAACTCACAAAGATGGGATGAAGGCACACTCAAACCCCAATAAAGGATAAACCTTTATTACCTACACTTATGATCTTGGGTAAACAAACAAAGGAATTACCGGGTAAGTCTCATCCTAGGCTTGCATTGAACCAGGAAAGGTGAACTAAGAATAGGATTTGACAAACTCTAACACTTAACTCTCAGTTTCGGATCAGAAAAGGTCACCTCGGTCAGACAAATCCCACCCCGGCCGAGATGTTCATCGACTGAGTGAGATGTTCTAGGGTTAAGGATAAAGACTCGAGCTTTCAGGGTCCTACTGGATTAAGATCATTCTATCATCGTCTTTCCCACAACTTTCAGCCAATCACCCTAGAATTGCACAAAGAAATTAGCCACTCATCATCATGGAAGCAATAATCAAATATATGAGAAGAGAATGAATATTTGAACACAAAAACCTTAAGAACAAGGCTTCAATAACTGAATCAAATATCACACAAAATAAGCGTTCCTTGGATCACAAATCCAACAAGACATTGAAACAAAAGGAATCTAGAAAATCTTACAAACTCCTTCAAAAGCTATGACAAAGCTATGAACTTCCTTCAATCTTCCTTCAAACTTCCAAGAATCCTTCCTAACTACAGCTTAGAATGTGGTGTAGTAGTTTTCGGTGATGCGCCGATGCTGAATTGTGGAAAATCAAGCCCTTTTTATAGGAGAATTATCTTCCAAAGATAAAATATCTTAAAAAGATAATTTCCAAATAAAATATATCCATATCTCATGAATAGATCTCCCAAATATATGATCTTCCTTCTAAAAATCCAGCCCAAAAATATAAGATCTCTCCTTCCAAAAATAAAAGATCTCAGCCAAATAAAATATATCTCGCCGCGTGCCAGGGTGTTCACCTCAGTCGGGGCGATCCTCAAAATCACCTCGGTCGAGGTCTGTAGCTGACCGGGTGACTTTGGACTGAATGTGAAATCTTTCAAATCTGGTCCAAACTGAATCTTTAATCCATTTCCATTTCTTCTAAGTTCTTCCTTAAGCTCCAGAATGTAGCTCCAATGACTCCTTAGCTCCTTTAGCTCTATTTTGGTCCAAAACATTCCATTTTACCTATATTTACAACGAAACTAGGTGTAGACCTCGATTCCCGCAAAGGTAGATGAAACGACAATATAATCACATAATATACATCCAAACATGCAGATTATTGAAGATAAAACGTCTAAACAAGTCCAAAATATAGACTATAATTCATGCTATCAATTCTGCACACATTCAGCAACGTTCCAACCACAAGAATTTTCAAGGAAAGGAGCCAGCAGAAGAAGGAACTTACAACAGCTAGTCGTCTATCTCTTTTGGGGTTGCTCGTTGCACAAGCCTCGCCAGAAAACGGAGTAGTGTAAGTGAATTTCATTCAACCCTTCTGCACTCAGTTTCCTCTAGATATCTAACTCTCAGTATACACTCCTTCCCAAAAGATAACGAGTTTGGAGTGCTGCACATTCCTTCCCTTGCGTTGACAGAAGAGGAGATCCCTCCAACGGCCACCTTGGAATCGAACTCTCCCTCACTGGTGCAGCAGCTTAGCTTTTGTAGTCATCAAACCTTGGGTAAGGGATCAACCATTCTCCCTTTATCTTGGCTGCAGTTCAGTCTTTAAACTATAGAGGAAATAGACATGTGTGTACCTCGGTTTTTAAATGTTTTAGTGTGGTGGTGAGGAGAGATCAAACTAAAGAAGTGACGAGTAGTAAACGAGTTGTTGTAGCCTCCTAGAGTGTCCAATTTCTGACCATTAGATGACCTAGTGAAGTAGATTAGATTAGCATATAAATGGAAGTGAGAAACTCCCCTTAAAACCTCAGTTTTGCAAGTAAGAATGGTCACTGATGTGAATCAATGTTAAAAAGAATGGTTTAAGATCCACCGTTGAATTTTTTATAGATCATATATGGATATACGTAGTTTACTGTGTTAAAATTTGAGAAGAAATGACGGTCGGATTGAAAGTTATAAGGTCTCAAAGTGGAGTAGTTGAGCTGTTTTTCCAACAATGAATTTTGACTAAGTATAGGAACATTTGTAGTGTTGTAGCCAACTTTAAGGATTTTTGTAGAAGTGATAGTTGAACATTTTTAAAAAAATTATTGCTCCTATGAGTATATTGGATATCATAGATAATTTAGAGATTTATTTCAGAATTTTTATAAGTTTATTTTAATTTCGTATTTGAAGCTGTAGTTGGACCTTAGTGACTTTTCGGGAAATAGAAAAGTGGGTAGTTCTCTAGTTTTTACCTAAAATCATCCTAGAGAGTAGAATATGGTTAGTTAGCCTCAAGTAAGAATTTAAGTACGTATTACGAGTTTTTGGAAGTCTCGGGACCAAGGGTAAAATAGTCATGTTACCTTAAATAAGTACTGTAATAATTTATGTCCAAATAGGATCTTACATCTTAGGAGTTTCAGACTTCTAAGTACCTAGGGAAATGTGTTGACTCACGTGCCTCCTTTAATAGGCAACTGAGTTTTTGCAGTTACCGATTAAGTAGTGGTTAAGAGAGAGTCGAGATTTGATTCTGGTAAGTCCACGGACTTACTTAGCTGGCTTCTTGTATGAGTGTAATGTGTATGAGTGGTGTTTGTTAGTTATGCTAAACAACGAAACCGGAATAGGCCGACTTTAGTATATTGTGTAATTGACCCAAGTGTATGATAACGGGTCGTGACATCATCTGCCTAGCTCTTGCGAGAGTCTAGGAGGTTCCCTGCGACCAGCCCAGTCAGGTAGACGGTCAAATGCATTAGTACCATTCCGCGTTGGTAAACGGGGACAGCGGCGAGGTTTGGGAATCCCTCGTGTCACAAAATAAGTATCATTAGTAATGACATATCACCTAATTAATGATAACAAAAGGAATGAGTGTTGCATGCTGATTGTGTATATTGTGTGTTTGTGCTTTTACCTTTATACTTATGCATAGATTGTTAGCTAACGGTTTTATATTGCTTGTAGATGCCTTGCAGGTTAGGGAGGCGATCGAGTGATCCGGCGGTAGTGGGCAGTCGGGGTTCCGTGCATTATAGGACGGGATTATTATCTTCTTATTTCACGACTGTTGAGACTTATGTTGTTACTTTGGTTTTGAGACTTGGCTGGATTGTTTTCAGTTTGTACTTTTCCTTTCGCTCATGATATAAAACTCTATGTTTTGCCTTTTTATTTGTACCGTGTTGTAAGGTCCGATGAAGTTGTTGCCAGGCTAAGGGTTGGGACCCATTGTGAGGTCCCAGCTCGTAGCATTCCGAGTCCTCTAGGATTTGGGGTGTTACAAGGGAGTAATCAGCGTATGATTGGGTGAATCCGTAGCGAGTTAGAGCATGTGATAATTTTGAGAACCAATTGCGAGGTGCTTGTCGGAGTCCGTATAAAGATTTTCGTAACCGGCAAACCTTATTAGAATTCGTGTGTGAAAAATCGGGAGGCATACGCATGTAAACCTCTTTGTCGAGATCGCGTGTAAGAAGATGTTGTGAACGTCCATTTGATGAAGTTCCCAATTTTTGATAACGGTAACTACAAGAAAAACCTTAACCGAAACCAATTTAGCAACCGGTGCAAAAGTTTTAGAATAGTCAGTATTGTTCGCTCCAAACGGTGTGCGCAAGCTTTACATTTATAACCCTAGATGTAAGCTTAAACAAGGATGCGAACCCGCAGTGTACGGGTCAATCGTAGTAAAAGCAAGGAATTCCAGGGGTCGATCACAGGGACTTAGTGAAACAAAGTCGGAATAGGTAAGCTTTAGTAATTACTAACCACAAAAGTAATTAAAACAATCAAAGATGATAAAAAGTCAATAAAGGAAATATGCAATTCTAGGGATTAAAGCATCTAGTTGTGGTTCCAACTCAAGATCTAAAGATAAGCGGACAAAGCTGAGATTTTGCAAAGGGAAGGTGTTACTAAAGTGGAATAGATCACCAGGTAAGTCTCACTACTCACTAATCCCAAACCGTAACTCCTATTACCGGGTAAGTCTCAAGGAATTAAGATAAAGAACTATATCCTCAAACTAACACACCAACTAAGGGAATAGAATCAACCTTTACCGGGTAAGTCTCAGGCTAACTCACATAGATGGAATGAAAGCACACTCAAACCCCAATAAAGGACAAACTTTTATTACCTACACTTATGATCTTAGGTAAACAAACTAAGGAATTACCGGGTAAGTCTCATCCTAGGCTTGCATCGAACCAGGAAAGGTGTAATAAGAATAGGATTTGGCAAACTCTAACACTTAACTCTCAGTTTCGGATTAGATAAGTCACCTCGGTCAGCCAAATTCCACCCCGGCCGAGATGTTCATCGACTGAGCGAGATGCTTAGGGTTAAGGTAAAGACTCGAACTTTCAGGGTCCTACTTTGATTAAGATTATTCTATCATTGTTTTTCCCACAACCTTCAGCCAATCACCCTAGAATCACACAAAGAGATTAGCCACTCATCATCATGAAAGTATTAATCAAATATATGGAAAGAAAGAGAATAATTGAACAAGAAAACCTTAAGAGAAAGGCTTTAATAACTGAATCAATTATCAAACAAACAAGCGTTCCTTGGATCACAATCCAATAAGACAATCAACAAAGAAGGGAATCTAAGGTGATCTTACAAAAACCCTTCAAAAAGCTATAAAAGCTATAGACTTTCTTCCTTCAACCTTCAACAAGGTTCTTCAAATCTCCCAACTGGAGTATGGCTGCAGCGGTGTATTAGGATGTAAGCAAGTTGTTCCGGGTGATAGCGGATGTATGCAGCATGTCGGATTTGTGGGAAATCCGACCCTTTTTATAGGAAAATTACTCTCCAAAGATAAGATATCTTAGAAAGATCTCTTCCCATAAAAATAGGTAAAATATATGGTGTAACTTATCTTCTTCCTTCCAGGAACCCAGCCCAAAAATATAAGATCCTCTTTCCAAAGATAAAAGATCTCAGCCAAGAATAAAATATTCTCGCCGCGTCCCAGGTGTTCGCCTCGATCGAGTCGACTCCTCTGGATCACCTCGGTCGAGGTGACTTTGTAGTCAACCGAGGTGAATCACAACTGAATGTGAAATCTCTCAAATCTGGTCCAAAGTGAATCTTTAATCTATGGATGTGCTTCCTGGATCATTCCTTAAGCTCCTGAATGTAGCTTCAATGACTCCTTAGCTCCTTTTGCTCCTTTTTGATGCAAAACGTGCCATTTTACCTACGATTACAACAAAACTAGGTGTAGACCTCGATTCCCGCAAAGGTAGATGAAACAACAATATAATCACATAATATACATACAAACATGCAGATTATTGAAGATAAAACATCTAAACAGGCCCCAAAATATAGACAATAATTCATGCTATCAAAATACCCCATACTTAGCCCTTGCTTGTCCCCAAGCAAGTTCCGCATATAAAATACAAGATAGAATGGATTATTAGTCATAAAGATCAATGAAAGAGTCTTTCAAAAACATTTTAATGGTGTGCTATAATCATAGATCACTCTAAGAGAATACTTCATGGAATTTAAAATCAAAACATGCTTAAAACATTTTATAAATATAAGAAAGTTGTTCATCTATAATTTGCATAAAATCATAGAATGCATAATAAATCATAATCATCGAAATTAATCATGTATAATCCAGTTTAAACCACTAAGTCAATCAACAAGCTCGAGGTCTCAAGGGCTTCCTAAAAGAAAGGTCAAGAAACGTGTAAGGTAGGGATGTATATAAGGTAATGTGGTGCTAGAATCCGGGAAAAGGATATCACTTCACTTTCACTTTGACTTTCAACATCTTCCACCAATAAGCTTTGCTTATTTCACACTTTTTCTTTTTTACTTTACTTTTTAGGATGCATGGACAGAGGTGCACAATAACCGAAGCCTAGGAAATCAGCAATCATCAATTTCTTGAGATGCATCAAACCCTTGATGCACATACCATGACCCGTTAGGAATATCGCTCAATCCGACTTTGGCAAGACACAAACACCCGGCTATGTGAATGGTGCCGAGTTACTCATCATCATGATTGACTTCCCCAAACCTATTTATTTCTTTCTAACACTTTCACTTCCAGCCAACTTCTCAACTTTTACTTCACTTGCTTTCACCACTTTGCTTGCTTCCAAATTCCCGGATAGGTAAAGGGAGGCAAAAATGTATATGAGGGGCTAAGCATGATCAAGAAGAAGAAGAGAGAAGAATGAATTGCCTTGGTCTTTCCAGGAAGAAAGTGAGAGAACTTATCTTGTGGCGTCAACCTTCAAATTCAACATAATTTGAATAAAAACAAAGTATTAAACATGCCAAAAATTTCAAACAAAGCATTTAGCAACTTAAACATATCATAAAACCTTTCAAACATATAAATATTTCAAAACCAGTCAGCAAACAAGATCTTCACTGAGATCATATCTAGATAAGAAGCACAAAACGTTTCGAAAACTCTCAGTTAAACCACCTCGGTCGAGGTGTTCTAGGTCAACCGAGGTGAAGTACCTCGTTCGGCCAGAACTGTCCCGGTCGAGGTCAAAAAAAAAAATTTTCTAAACCAGTTTTTGACGTTTTCTCAATCAAATAACTTGTATGTATGCATGCAATCTCCGATAAACACATAGAAGCAAAATAAAGCATAAATATCCGATAATGTCGAGTCATTCATCACATAAGTCAATCAAATACATAAACACCCCATACTTGGGACACACTGTCCCAGTGGGTCAGAATAAGTCTAAAGAAAATAAAGTACTCACCGGACAATAGCTAAGCTGCATAATAAATAAAGAAAGAAATTCCTGCAAGCTCTCAATGATCGCGATCCGGTGGTGGTGGTGGTGGCATATACGGATACTGGGATGGGTCAAATGGATAACCCATAGTCTGTGTTACGCTAAAAAGTGTGCACGCAATAAGCCTTAAATTTATACTCGTTATAATTATCCTAACTCCTAGCGCACCCGCAGTGTACGGGACGTTTGTAGCATGGATAGTATTCCGAGGTCGAACACAAAGACTAAGGTGAAATTGACTCGGTTTTGTGATTTAGTTTAGTGAAGGTCTAAGGTTAGAAAAGGGGGAAACAAAGAAATGAAAATCTAAATTGTTTTTGGTCGGTTTTGATGATCAATCAAAGATCACAATTTATGCAAGGCAAACAATCAAACTAAACTAAGAATCAGCACAAATGAACAAACCAAACAAGATAATGATCAAGGAAAAGAAAGACGGATTCTAGGGATCGGAAGTTCCGGTTATGGCATAGAACTCAAGTTATCTATTCGTTCTTTGGGTTAACTCATATATGTTGGGATTAAGTGTATCTAATTTGGGATCAATTACCGGGTAGGTCTCATGGTCCAACTAGTCCACACCTAAGGTCTTATCACCGGGTAGGTCTCTAAGAGCCTAAGGATAGGAATTCTACACAAACCGGATTGTAAATTAGGGGTCTAACCTATCCTTACCGGTTAAGTCTTGGAAAGGGAAGTCCTAAGCAACTATCCTAGCACATCTAATCCAATGGCGGCTTATTAGGCTCACCACTACCTAAGGTTTGCTATTTTAGATTCTAAGGGCAAGGATTACCGGGTAAGTCTCTCCTAGCACTTAGTCACTACACTAGGTAGGTTAAACTCAGCAACAATTAGGTTTTCAACATTTTACAGGTTTAAGGCAAGATCCTTCAAATCAGGGAAAATCACGGGCTGTTCTTCCTAAACCACGGCCGTGGTTCTTCAAGAACTACCCGTGATTCCTAACAGCAACTACGTTCATAAGCAAAGTCATCCAAAAGGCAAATCTAAGTTCATCCTATCACGGTTCTAGCCATAACCATCCTTTCCTTACCCTAGAACCACATCAATTTAGCCTACAACATTCATAATGGAAATCGAAGCTAACAAACATAAAATCAAAACATCCATTGCAAGATAATGAAAGAAAAGAGATGCACAAGTGAACTTAATCCAAAACTAAGCTGAAGATTAGAATAGAGTCACTTACAACCCTTCCAAAAGAAGGTTCAAAGGTTCATACAATCTCTAGAGATCAAAATCCGAAATACAAGAAAGCTATGGTGTGTTTCCTTCTCTTCTTCTCCAATGAAAATCTCCTTCTTCTCTTTGACACTTTCCTTCCTAGAAAAATCTTCTTCTTTTGAGAATATATTTGTTAGAGAGAAATGGATAATGGATGAGCTGCTCCCAAACTACCCCAGCTGCTTCAAACAACCCATGAAGGACCACTTTTATAACAAATCCTTCATGAGCTGGCCATGAGAGTCGTGGCACAACTGTCACGAGAATCTGGCAAAATCCACGGTCATTTCCACGGCCGTGGTTCGTCAGAGAACCGTGATTCTATGCAGAAACTTCAACTTGGATCATTAAGCTGTGGTTTGGTGCATGTCTTGTGTTGGCAAGCTTCCATGAGTCCTTCTTAGCTCTTGGCTTGTGTCCTAATGATTCCGAGGGTACGTCATTTAAATGAACGATCCTCAAACGCATCGTTTAAGCTCCTAAACTTCCCGTAATACCTACAAAACGCGCACAAGTCCGTGTAGACGTCTATCTCGACAAAATATGTGAATTGGGTGCAAAACGTCTTGAACTAATGCTAGATCATGCATGAATGAGCGAGAATTCTATCTAAATGTACACCTAAAACTATGTTATAAATCGTGTTATCAAAATACCCCATACTTAAGGTTTGCTCGTCCCCGAGCAAATTCCCACATATAGACTAGAAGATGACATGATTTATGTATGCAGAAAAATGGCAAAATCTTTTTGAGTTTGTGCTTCTACTATTGGATCACCTTCATAGTCATGATCAATGGCAATTGGATAAGCAATTATGTATCAAACAATAAGGGCATGGAAAGACAATTGTACTTAACTCAAAAGCATGCATGAAATGTGAAGATGAAGAGGTCAAGAAGATCAAGAGTCTATCCAAGCTAGATTACTAAGTCTTACAAACATGCAAGTAGGTCATAAGGGCTTGTGACATAAAAGGCCAAGAAACGTTGCAATTAGGCGGGGGATTCTCTAGGTTATGTGATGCTAATCCGGGAATGGAACTAACTCCACATCCTTGTCCTCGATCAACTTCCCCCAAGTGTATATTTTTCCCTATCTTGCTTTCTTTTCTTTTTCTTTAACTCATTTTTGAGACAATGGCATTGGTGTACAATAGCCGAAACCTCGGTGATTAGCCATCCTCGGGCTTTTTCTCTTTTTCGAGGTGCATCCACACCGGGCACACATACCAAAGCTCGTTAGGGCTATTGGTTCATTTGACTTTGGCAAGGCACCAACACCCGATTATGTGAAGTGTACCGAGTTACTTGTCATTTAAACCAACGCCCCCAAACCTATATTTTGGCTACACTTCCACAATAATTTCAGCATTTCATTCACGACATTCTTTTCATTACATCTTCACCCCGCACTTGTTTTTCACACATTTCAACACACTAGCATGCTCCTATTCCCGGATGGGTTTAAAGGAGGTCGATTTTATATCAATTTAGGTGCTCAAGCAATCATGATCAAGATGAGAAGTAGAGAAAGATGAAATGCCTCATTCATTCCTAGATGGTATGCAAGAACTATCATGTAATTTCGACTTTCAATACTCAATCCATTCTAGGCAATCATTATGATCACAAGTCATTCATATAATTTAAGAGAAGTAGTTCAAGTCCTCATATGCATTTATCAATTCAACACATAAGGCCATCCCTAGCCAATCACAAGACAAGTTTCATCATTAGGATCATATCCAAGCCTAGAAAGCACAAAAATTTTTTTTTTAATTTTCTGATTTTTATGGGATTTTCATTCTAAGTATGTACAATGCAAGAAATATGCAAATATTAACCTATCCTAGATGCTCATCATGCAAAGGATCATGCAAACCCCACCCCATACTTAGAAACACATTGTCCCCAATGTGTAAATGAAGTAAAGAGAGTGAAAGAAGGTTCTCACAATGTAAAATTGTTTGCTATGGTATTTGGGAATTCTCAAGTGAATTGATGTTGGATGATCCTTTCAACCATGGTAGAGAGCTCTAAGCATCCTTCAAAGCTTCGGAACCCGCGCTAGGCACCGCTAGCCGTCCAAGTTCCGCGTCCGCTCCACCCATAATTGGTGAGGGTTTCATCATCATCATTTTCATTGCCAAGAGAGGCTTCCAATGCCACTAATGCTCTAGCACACACACGAAGGTAGACAAAACACACACAAAGCACACAAAAACAGAAAAATCTAAGCAAAAATGAAAAGGGAAAATTTTTACCAATGGGTTGCCTCCCACCAAGCGCTTTTTTAAGGTCATTAGCTTGACCAAACTCGGGAGCGTCTATTTGAGGTGAAGCGGGGCAATCATGTCTACCGGGGCTCCCGGAATATACTTCTTCAAGCGATGCCCATTCACCTTGAAATTTCCACAATGCTCCCCTCCTATTTCAATAGCTCCATGGGGAAAGATCTTCTTCACCACATATGGCCCGGTCCATCTTGATTTGAGCTTTCCGGGAAAGAGCCTTAGCCTTGAGTTGAAGAGGAGGACAAGATCTCCTTCACTCAACTCCTTTGGAACGATCCTCTTGTCATGCCACCTTTTGGTTCTCTCCTTGTAGATCCGGGCATTCTCATAAGCTTCCAACCGGAGCTCCTCAAGGGCATTGATATCAAGCAACCTCTTTTCTCCCGCTTCCTTGAGGTCAAAATTTAGCCACTTAATGGCCCAATAAGCTCTATGCTCCATTTCCACCAGGAGATGGCAAGACTTGCCATAGACCAACTTGTAGGGAGTGGTTCCAATTGGTGTCTTGAAGGCGGTTCTATATGCCCATAATGCGTCATTGAGCTTCATAGCCCAATCCTTCCTTGTCCTAGACACCGTCTTTTCGAGGATGGCCTTGATCTCTCGGTTGGAGATCTCCACTTGATCACTAGTTTGGGGATGGTAGGGTGTTGCCACCTTATGAGTCACCCCATACTTGGCCAAAAGTGCTCCAAAGTTCCTATTTGTGAAGTGTTTCCCTCCATCACTAATGATTACCCTTGGTGTTCCAAACCTAGGGAAGATCACCCGGTTGAAGAATCGCACTACCACCTTGGCATCATTCATAGGAGAAGCGATTGCCTCTACCCATCTTGACACATAATCCACCGCCAATAGGATGTAGAGATTGCCACATGAAGAAGGGAATGGTCCCATGAAGTCTACACCCCACACATCAAAAATTTCAACTTCTTGGATGTTATTCAAAGGCATTTCATTCCTTCTTGAGATGTTGCCCGTCCTTTGGCAAGCATCACATGCCGCTACAAAACCTTGCACATCTCTAAACAAGTTAGGCCAATAAAAACCGGATTGCAATACCTTTGCACATGTTTTGTGTGAGCTAGCATGGCCTCCGCATGGTAAGGAGTGGCAATGCCGAATCACTCTCTCCACTTCATCCTCCGGTATGCATCTTCTAAGCACCCCATCCGGGCCTATCTTGAATAAAAGTGGCTCACTCCAATAGTAATGCCTTACATCGTTGAAGAACTTCTTCCTTTGTGCATATGTAAGTCCGGGAGGCACTTCCTCACACACTAAGTAGTTCACAATGTCGGCGTACCACGGCTCACTTCCTCTAGCCACTTGGAACAAACATTCCTCCACCATTTGCAATTGTTCATCCCGGAATGAATCATCTATCGGGATGTTGTCTTTCCCAAGCTCCAATGGTGGGAGTCTACTAAGGTGATCCGCCACGGAGTTCTCGGATCCCTTCTTATCTCGTATCTCCAAATCAAACTCTTGAAGAAGAAGGATCCACCGAATCAACCTTGGTTTGGCATCCTTCTTTGTAAGTAGATAACGGATCGCCGCATGATCCGTATAAACTATGACCTTCGCTCCAACAAGGTATGAGCGGAATTTCTCAAATGCATACACCACCGCCAACAACTCCTTCTCGGTGGTAGCATAGTTGAGTTGGGCATCATCTAGCGTCTTGCTAGCATAGTAAATAGCATGAGTGCGCCCTTCTTTCCTTTGCCCTAAAACGGCCCCAACGGCCACATCACTTGCATCGCACATGATCTCAAATGGTAGACTCCAATCCGGAGGTTGCATGATTGGTGCGGAGATCAAGGCGTTCTTCAACCTACAAAAAGCTTCAAGACAATCCTTGGAAAAGACAAAATCAATATCTTTCATTAGTAGGTTAGTGAGAGGCTTAGAAATTTTAGAGAAGTCTTGAATAAACCTCCGGTAAAAACCGGCATGCCCTAAGAAACTCCTTACCCCCTTCACCGAGGTAGGTGGTGGCAACTTCTCTATCGTTTCAATCTTAGCCCTATCAACCTCAATGCCACGGTTAGACATCAAGTGTCCTAACACAATCCCTTCACTTACCATGAAGTGGCATTTTTCCCAATTTAAGACAAGATTTGTCTCCTCACATCTTTGCAACACTAATGACAAGTTAGCCAAGCAATCATCGAAAGAAGAACCATAAACAGAGAAATCATCCATGAACACTTCCATGATATTTTCTATGTATTCAGAAAAGATAGCCATCATACACCTTTGGAAGGTGGCGGGTGCATTACACAACCCAAATGGCATTCTCCTATATGCAAAGGTACCCCATGGACATGTAAAAGTCGTTTTCTCTTGGTCATCGGGGTGGATAGGGATTTGGAAGAATCCACTATATCCATCTAGATAGCAAAAATGAGAGTGTTGAGCTAACCTTTCTAGCATTTGGTCAATGAAGGGGAGGGGGAAGTGATCTTTCCTAGAGGCCATGTTCAATTTCCTATAATCAATGCACATCCTCCACCCCGTAACCGTCCTATTCGGTATTAGTTCATTATTCTCATTAGTTACTACTGTCATTCCACCCTTCTTAGGTACTACATGAACGGGGCTAACCCACTTGCTATCCGAGATAGGGTAGATAATTCCCGCATCTAGCAACTTAATGATTTCCTTTTTAACCACCTCTTTCATTATAGGGTTCAATCTCCTTTGATGTTCAATAGAGGGTTTGTGGTTATCTTCCATCATTATCTTATGCATGCACAAAGATGGCTTAATGCCAACCAAATCATCAATAGTGTAACCAATGGCTTTCCTATGCAATCTTAGTTCATGCAGCAATTTAGCAAGTTCATCATCACTCAAGCATGCATTAACAATCACAGGATACGTAGAATTATCACCAAGAAATGCATACTTTAAATGAGAGGGAAGGGGTTTAAGTTCAAGTGAGGGAGGACCTTTATCGGTTGAAGACGATCCAAATAAGGTTGGATGAGATGAATCCAAAGCAAAGGAAGACTCCCCATGGCTCCTAAAAGCTTGATCATCATCAAGAGTTGAGTCAGGGAAAACCACGGTTGGAAACACGGGTTGCTCATCCTCCACGGCCGTGGTTCGTGCCAAGCTTGCTTCTCGGAGTTGTCCAGAAAGTTTGACGGCCGTGGAACATAAATCTCGACCGTGGAATTTGCAGCTGTTCATCACCTCTTCGTGGCTTTCAAATCCAACTCTTGGCTCCTCATCTAAGGCTTCCAAGGCCTTGATCTTTTCATTGCAGTCCTCTTCAACACCTTCCTCCATCATACTTAAGGTGAGAACCTTTTCCAAAGGATCCTTGATCAAGATCGAGCTCACAATTTCTCTAGATTCTTCTTGCTCGACTATGTTGAAGATATCTTCATCAAGGGTTAGCCCTTTCATCATTGTGGAAAGATTGAACTTGATGCTCTCTTCCCCTATGTTGAAGGAGAGAGTCCCGTTCTTGCAATCCACTAGGCAACCGGAAGTAGCTAGGAAAGGTCTTCCTAAGATGATAGGAACCGGATAATCCGCCGGAATGTCCAACACTACAAAATCAATAGGCACGTAGAATCCTCCTAGTTGCACCGGAATGTCCTCTAGAATCCCAACCGGATGAGTGATAGAACGGTCCGTCATATAGAGGGTCATCTTGACCGGCTTTGGCTCTCCTAACCCGACCTTGTTGCTAAGTGCAAGCGGTATGATGCTTACACTCGCCCCAAGATCACAAAGGGTCTCGTACTTCACATCTCCCACTCCTATTGGGACGCAAAAGGAGCCCGGATCCCTTAGCTTGGGGGGCATTTCTTCCTTCATGGTTTGGATCAATTCCGAGGATCTCTTGGTCATCCTTATCTCCCCATACTCCTCCAACTTCCTTTTGTTGGAGAGTATTTCTTTCAAAAATTTCCCATATGCCGGCATTCCTAAGATGGCATCCATGAACGGAATGTTAATATGTAACTTGGACATTAGTTCAAGGAACTTACCAAAGTGATTGTCCAAACGAGCTCTTGCTCTTGATTGTGGGAACGGTAGCGGAGGCTTGTATGGAGGTGGTGCTACATAAGTTGGCTCTACATCCTTGCTCTTGCCTCCATCTTCTTGCCTTCTTCCCTCTTCTACCACTACTTGCTTTCCCTTAGCTTGGTCCTTGGGCAAAGGATCCTTCATACTCAACCCACTCCTTGTTGTGATAGCCAACACTTGGCCTCTTGGGTTGTCTTCGGTTCTTCCGGGAAGCTTTCCCGGATCTCTATGTGCTTCACCCGCCTTTTGAAAGACTTGTGCTTCCAAGACCTTTTGAGCTTTAGAAATTGAAGTCACGGTGCTCTCAAGTCCACTCAACCTTCCTAGCAATTGCTCAAACATGACTTCGGTTCTATCCTTTGAAGGTTGAGGAAAACCGGGTGGAGGCTCTTGTGAAGCTCTCTGTGGTGGAGTTGTGTTCGAGGAGGCGGGAAGGTTCAAGGCTCCATCCGGGTTAGAGTAAGAAAACCCGGGATGGTTGTGGTTGGGCCGGTAATTGTTGAATTGCCGGTTATTGTTGAAATTTCTTGAGCCTTGGTAATTGTTGAAGTTGCCCCTTCCCATATAATTCACATCCTCCTCCTTGGAAGACAAGTTAGCTTGTGGAAGCACTTGAGGAGTTGCTTGGCTCTTCAAGGTTGTAGTACACAACTCTCTCAAGGATTTCAATTCGTTGTTGATGGTGTCAAGCTTGAAATTGCTCATGGTGACTTCGCTCACCTCATATGCTCCCGCCTTTCTTCCTTCACTCTTCCTATGAGAGTACTTCTCAATCACTAGAGCTTGCTTCTCCACAAACTCCCAAGCATCATCTACATGTTTCTCCATGAAAGTCCCACCGGAGAGGGATTGAAGCTTGAATTGGCTATCTTCATCAAGTCCCTTGAAGTAGATTTCCAATAGCTCAATTTTCGGTATGCCATGGTATGGACAATCTAGGAGAAGGTCCTTGAATCTCTCCCAAGACTTGAACAAACTTTCTCTATCCCTCATCACGAAGGCATTGATCTTCCCTCTTAATTCGGTGGTCTTAGAAGGTGGGAAGAATTTGGTCAAGAACTCGGTTGTCATCTCCTCCCAAGTACCAACTCGCCCTTGTGGAATAGATTGATACCAAGCTAAGGCTTTATCCTTAAGAGAGAAGAAAAAAGCCCTAAGCTTATGGTTGTTGCTCTCCAATCTTGGCGGTCTAAGAGTCTCCATCAAAATCTCGTAGTTCATCAAATGTTGGTGAGGAGACTCTCCTTCCATCCCTCCAAATTGATTGTGCCGGATCATTTGTAGAACTTGAGGGCGGAGCTCATAGTTGTGGGTTGCGGGATCTCCTAGATTCACACCCGGTCGGTGTGCTCTTTGTGCCGGATCCATACGTCTCCCTAGGGTTTGTGGATCCTCGATAGCAATGGGAACAACCCTAACATTTGCCGCCGGCTGCGGTTGCACCATCGGTGGTGGAGGAGGTGGAGGTTGTCGGCGATTAAGCTCTCCTTGAACAAGGGCTTGCCTAATCTCCTCAATCTCCCTCCTAGTTTCCTCTTGCCTCTCATTGGCAAGTCTCCTTTCTTCCTCCAAAAGCTCATCTCTTAGCCTTATTTTCTCTAAAGCTTCATCCAACTCAGCTTGGAGATTTCTACCGGCCATCTCTTTCTCTTTTCGGATGTTCTTGGATCTAGATCGAAGGGTTTTCTCCGGTTCAGGATCGAATGGAGCTAAATCCTTACCACGAGATCTTCGCATACACCTAAAGAGTAATAGATGTCCTGAAAAGCAAAGACACCAACCAAAGAGAGATCAAAAGCAACAAGAAAGATCTACACTAGAAACAATCACAAAATAGACTCAATCTAGACCTAGTCCCCGGCAACGGCGCCAAAAACTTGTTACGCTAAAAAGTGTGCACGCAATAAGCCTTAAATTTATACTCGTTATAATTATCCTAACTCCTAGCGCACCCGCAGTGTACGGGACGTTTGTAGCATGGATAGTATTCCGAGGTCGAACACAAAGACTAAGGTGAAATTGACTCGGTTTTGTGATTTAGTTTAGTGAAGGTCTAAGGTTAGAAAAGGGGGAAACAAAGAAATGAAAATCTAAATTGTTTTTGGTCGGTTTTGATGATCAATCAAAGATCACAATTTATGCAAGGCAAACAATCAAACTAAACTAAGAATCAGCACAAATGAACAAACCAAACAAGATAATGATCAAGGAAAAGAAAGACGGATTCTAGGGATCGGAAGTTCCGGTTATGGCATAGAACTCAAGTTATCTATTCGTTCTTTGGGTTAACTCATATATGTTGGGATTAAGTGTATCTTATTTGGGATCAATTACCGGGTAGTTCTCATGGTCCAACTAGTCCACACCTAAGGTCTTATCACCGGGTAGGTCTCTAAGAGCCTAAGGATAGGAATTCTACACAAACCGGATTGTAAATTAGGGGTCTAACCTATCCTTACCGGTTAAGTCTTGGAAAGGGAAGTCCTAAGCAACTATCCTAGCACATCTAATCCAATGGCGGCTTATTAGGCTCACCACTACCTAAGGTTTGCTATTTTAGATTCTAAGGGCAAGGATTACCGGGTAAGTCTCTCCTAGCACTTAGTCACTACACTAGGTAGGTTAAACTCAGCAACAATTAGGTTTTCAACATTTTACAGGTTTAAGGCAAGATCCTTCAAATCAGGGAAAATCACGGGCTGTTCTTCCTAAACCACGGCCGTGGTTCTTCAAGAACTACCCGTGATTCCTAACAGCAACTACGTTCATAAGCAAAGTCATCCAAAAGACAAATCTAAGTTCATCCTATCACGGTTCTAGCCATAACCATCCTTTCCTTACCCTAGAACCACATCAATTTAGCCTACAACATTCATAATGGAAATCGAAGCTAACAAACATAAAATCAAAACATCCATTGCAAGATAATGAAAGAAAAGAGATGCACAAGTGAACTTAATCCAAAACTAAGCTGAAGATTAGAATAGAGTCACTTACAACCCTTCCAAAAGAAGGTTCAAAGGTTCATACAATCTCTAGAGATCAAAATCCGAAATACAAGAAAGCTATGGTGTGTTTCCTTCTCTTCTTCTCCAATGAAAATCTCCTTCTTCTCTTTGACACTTTCCTTCCTAGAAAAATCTTCTTCTTTTGAGAATATATTTGTTAGAGAGAAATGGATAATGGATGAGCTGCTCCCAAACTACCCCAGCTGCTTCAAACAACCCATGAAGGACCACTTTTATAACAAATCCTTCATGAGCTGGCCATGAGAGTCGTGGCACAACTGTCACGAGAATCTGGCAAAATCCACGGTCATTTCCACGGCCGTGGTTCGTCAGAGAACCGTGATTCTATGCAGAAACTTCGCCTTGGATCATTAAGCTGTGGTTTGGTGCATGTCTTGTGTTGGCAAGCTTCCATGAGTCCTTCTTAGCTCTTGGCTTGTGTCCTAATGATTCCGAGGGTGCGTCATTTAAATGAACGATCCTCAAACGCATCGTTTAAGCTCCTAAACTTCCCGTAATACCTACAAAACGCGCACAAGTCCGTGTAGACGTCTATCTCGACAAAATATGTGAATTGGGTGCAAAACGTCTTGAACTAATGCTAGATCATGCATGAATGAGCGAGAATTCTATCTAAATGTACACCTAAAACTATGTTATAAATCGTGTTATCAGTCTGCTGAAACTGGATCTCCATCTCCGGCGCTGATAGTGCTGGCCCTCTAGCATCTGATGAGTCCAGCGGTCGATCTCTCGGTGCTGGTCAGCAAATCTCTCATGATGTCCACAGTAAGGGCAGCATACGAGTCTATCATCTGGTCCGTCAGATTATCGATCCGACGGTGAGCCTCTGGATCTCTCTGCCGGCATCCTCTACGCCTAGCAGATCGTACTGGTGATGCAGCCGGCGCGGTCTCAGTCTCGTCATCGTCTAAGTCAATGACCGGCGCACTAGTCCCAACAGTATCAGTCCCTGTATCCATAGGAACTCCACCATCCCTATCATCATCATCATCATCATCATCAGCATCCTCTACCTCATCCTCCTCAGCTGGTGCAGCTGTTGCCTCTCTCGCATCCTCTATCAGTGGGATCCAAGCAGTCTGCCAATAGTGTGGATCATACATTGAGAACTGGGGTGACCATCTGATCCCCTGTGGTGCGGTCGGCTCCCATGGCATAGCTACGTAAGGTGTAGTGAGTCCTCGGGGAACCAGTATCCTCCGAGTAATCATCTCCTGAAGTCCTAGCGGCTTGGCAGCCACCACCATGGTACATGTGCTGAGATCCATATCCTGCTAACTCGCTATATGAGTCACGATGCCTCCGCAACAGATATCCCCCTTCGCCTTGGCCTTGATCCTGTACAGATCCTCTGCCAACATCAAGCCAAAGTCTGGGATCCCTCCAGTCACCATGCAGTATAGCTGAACAGCTCCCCTTGTCTAACCTTCTGGGGCGTCTCAGTACGCGCCAGAAGAGTCTCACTGAAAATCCTATGAGCTAACCTAAAAGCAAGGTGAAATATAATACGCTCCCTGGAGTCTCCAGGGCGCCATCTATCTGCGTGCTCAACTACATGAGCAATTTGTCCCCAGAACTCCCTAGCTACAGCTCGGGAGGGAAAATCAACAGTAGTCGGAGCCGGGAAACCAAAGATGTCCCGCCAGTACTCTAAAGGAACTATGAAGTTCCGGTTCATCAACCGGTACTTCACAGCACGCTTTGTGGGAAGGTAGGTGAAGGAGCTAACAAACTCCAAAGTAGGCTCTAAGTAGGCAGGTGCGCGGATCTCAGTAAACTGATCTAGCTCTACCATCGAAATCATCCGTCTCAAATCTCCATCCACATGGAGACAATCAAAAGCTGATACATCCAGGAAGCGAGGTGCAATCACTGGACGGGCTGCGATGCGGTCATAGTCGACCTGGTGTCTCTCGTGGATCACCGGTCTAGTAGGTCTGGAAGAAGAAGAAGAAGGGAAAGGAGAGGATCTGTCCCTCAAGACCAGCTGTCTATCTGAACTCATCTCTCAAACAACCTGTCAGATCACCTCGGTCGGCCTGACAACTCTCAAGAACACCTCGGCCGAGGCACAGGCTGACTGGACCGAGGCGAATAACTGCGCGACGAATTTCCTCAAAAATCCAGTTCTTTTCCCCCAAAATCACTACAACTAGTTCCTATGGGGTACTTAATTTGTTTCTCAGCAAATGCAGGGGCAACCAAAGCCCAATTTGAAGGAAAACAGTAGAGGAGAGCGAGGTTAGGGTTTTTCTGATTTTTACCTCGATTCGGTCGATTCAGTTCGTTTTTCTCGCAAATTAGCACTTGCACTGGGATCCTCTACCCTTTCTTTGCGATTTGGAAGCAAGAATCGTCAAAAACGAGCAAGAAGCGAAGAAACGAGGTGAATTGTGCGCCGCGGTCGAGGGGAAGGTAAAGGAGGAGAGAGAATTTCAACCCCCTTTTATACCCTTTTCTGGAACTGCTGTCACCTCGGTCGAGGTGGTCTCGACTAGACCGAGGTGGTACGGACCGAGGTGGTTCTTCAGAAACCCTAGTCGCCTCGATTGCTCAGAAATCATCTCGGTCGAGGTGCTGTGACAGCAACTGAGATGTGCCTCAGTCAAGTTGCGTCTTCTCAAATTCTCGAACTTCTGTCCTTCCAGTTGTGCTCCTGGTTTGTATTCCTTCCTTAGATGTCACCTGTTATCTGTCTAGGACGCCAAAAACAAAACAAAGCAAAGCAAAAGCAAACTATCTAAGCTAGACTAGAAAAAAGGAAAAAGAAAGCAATACCTTGGATTGCCTCCCAAGAAGCGCTTCATTTAAGGTCGCTAGCTGGACCACACTGCATCTCTCAAATGAGGTATAGTGGTGCAACCTCCTCAATCGGAACTTCCGGTTTGTATTTCTTGAGTCTATGACCATTGACCTTGAAGCTTCCACTCGTTTCGCCCCAAATCTCAACTGCACCATGAGGAAAAACATGTTTCACAACATAAGGTCCGGTCCATCTAGATTTCAACTTACCTGGAAAGAGGCGGAGGCGGGAGTTGAAGAGTAGAACTACATCTCTCTCTTTAAGCTCCTTAGGGATGATACGCTTGTCATGCCATATCTTCATCCTTTCCTTATAGATTTTGGCATTCTCATAAGCGTTCAAACGCAGCTCCTCCAGCTCATTGATATCCAATAGCCGCTTCTTGCCGGCTTCCTTGATGTCGAAATTCAACCATTTAATCGCCCAATATGCTTTGTGTTCTAACTCCACGGGCAAATGACAAGACTTCCCATATACCAAGTTATAAGGGGTGGTACCTATGGGAGTCTTAAATGCGGTCCTGTAGGCCCAAAGAGCGTCGTCCAATTTCATGGACCAATCCTTCCTCGTCCTAGAAACGGTCTTCTCCAAAATTGCTTTAATTTCTCTATTCGAGATCTTGACCTGTCCACTAGTTTGAGGGTGATAAGGGGTTGCTACCTTGTGGGTTACCCCATACTTCGATAGAAGTGCCTTAAACTTCCGGTTGATGAAATGCGTCCCTCCATCGCTGATGATGATACGTGGAGTTCCAAAACGTGGAAAGATAGTCCTGTTAAAGAACTTCACAACCACCTTGGCGTCATTAGTGGGAGAAGCAATGGCTTCAACCCATCTAGAGACGTAATCAACTGCTAGAAGGATATAGAGGTTTCCTACGGAGGATGGGAAAGGTCCCAAGAAGTCTATCCCCCATACATCAAAGATTTCCACCTCTTGAATGTTATTAAGTGGCATTTCGTTCCTCCTAGATAAGTTCCCTGTTCTTTGGCATGCATCACAAGAGACAACAAACGATTGCACATCTTTAAATAATGTAGGCCAAAAGAAACCGGAACGTAATACCTTAGCGCATGTCTTATCGGTGCTAGCATGTCCTCCACAAGGAAGTGAATGACAATGCCGTATGACGCTATTAACTTCATCTTCCGGAATGCATCTTCGAAGCATCCCATCCGGTCCGGCCTTGAATAGCAGCGGTTCATCCCAGTAGTAATGGCGTACGTCTTTGAAGAATTTCTTCCTTTGAGAGTACGTCAATCCGGACGGTATTTCCTGGCAAACAAGATAATTCACAATATCAGCATACCAAGGTCCTTTATTATCAAAAAGTTGGTGAATAGAATGTTCCACCAACTGAGGATGAATGTTAGAGAAAGGAGTAAGAAGTTTGATATTTTCAGCAGTTTCAGTTGACATCATCTCGCCTTTGACCTCGGTCGAGGCGCAGAGGCGTTGACCGAGATGTTCTTCAGTTGCCTCGCTTGGTCCAGAAAGTGCCTCGGTCGAGGTACTGTAACTGGAACCGAAACTGGAGATCTTCGTCTCCTGGATTAGTTTCTCAATTTTGGCTCCTGGATCTTCTTTCAGCGCCTTTAGGCTCCGTATATCTGCATCACAAGAAGCATCTATACCTTCCTCCATTAAACTAAAACTAATAACTTTCTCAAGTGGATCGTTAATAAGGATAGAGCTCACCAATTCTCTTGATTCTTCTTCATCATAGATGTTGAAGATATCATCTCCTAGCTGCTCTCCCTTCATGGCCGCAAGTAATGCGAACTCCACTTCATCTCCGCCAATGTTGAATTTCAACTTGGCGTTCTTACAATCCACATTGCAACCCGAAGTTGCTAGAAATGGCCTCCCGAGAATGATAGGAACAGGATAATCTGCGGGAATGTCAAGTACTACAAAGTCTATAGGTAAATAGAAGTTACCTAACTTAACCGGAACGTCTTCCAAAATGCCCACGGGATGGGTAATGGAGCGGTCCGCCATGTATAACCTTATCTTAACCGGCTTGGGCTCTCCAAGTCCGATCTTCACACATAGCTCCAGCGGAATGATGCTCACGCTGGCTCCTAGATCACATAAGGCCTCACAAGTGACATCCTTAACTTGAATGGGTATGCAAAATGAGCCGGGATCTCTCAACTTAGGTGGCATCTTCTCCTTCATGATTTGAATAAGCTCCGAGAATTTAGATGTCATCCTTACTTCACCAAAGTCTTCCAGTTTCCTCTTCCTTGATAGGATCTCTTTCAAGAACTTCCCATAGGCGGGCATCCCTAGAATAGCATCAAGGAAAGGAATGTTATTGTGTAGTTTATTCATCAAGTCAATGAACTTACCAAAGTGCTTGTCTAGATGTTCTCTGGCCCTTGACTGGGGGAATGGAAGTGGTGGTTTATATGCAGGAGGTGGAACATAAACTTCAGTTTTCCCCTCCGCTTTCTGTGGCTCCACCTCGGTTGGCATCTCGGCCGAAGTGTTCTTCGACTGCACCTGGACCGAGGTGGTCTTCGTCGGTACTGGCACCGACCGAGGCACTGGATCTGCAGTCTTCAGTCCACTCCTCGTCGTTATGGCCATAATCTGGCCCTTAGGGTTGCTTTCCGTCCTTGCTGGAAGCTTCCCTGGATCTCTTGGCGCTTCATTCGCCCTACTAGCAAGTTGTTGTTCAAAGGCCGTTTGGGCCTTCGAAAATGAAGTCATGGATGTCTCCATAACACTAAGCTTGATCAAGATAGCCTCCAGCACCGCGTCTTTCTTTTCCGGCTGAGACGAACTTGATCCTTGCCCCTGGCTCTTTAATGGAGTAGAAGAAGAAGAAGGGGAAGAGAGGAAAGGATTAGAGGAATCGTTAGAATTGGAGTTAGAATGATTGTTACCCGAATTTTGGTTGTTCGCCCTCCAATTATTGTTGTTGGATCCTCTATTGTTGTTGTTGTAGTTGTTATTCCGGGAACCGTTGTTGTTGTTATTACGGTATTCATTGTTGTTGTTCCTTGATCCTTGATCTTCCTTCTTGGTTTGAGCAACCAAGAGTTCCTTCAATTGCTTCACGTCATTCTTCAAAGATGTGAGTTGATTGTTGTTAGGCGGAGCATCTTGAAAGTTGACTCTTTTAACTCCACCTTCAGCTCCTTGGTGGGAATATTTCTCCATATGCAAAGCTTGCTTCTCAATAAAGTCCCAAGCTTCGTCAATCGCCATGTCCATAAAGGTACCGGCGGATAATAGTTGGAGGTTGAACTGGGTGCTTCCGTCCAGTCCCTTGAAGTATATCTCCAACAACTCTATCTTTGGAATCCCATGATGTGGGCAATCCAAGAGAATGTTTGCAAACCTCTCCCATGACTTGGACAAGCTCTCCTTGTCCTTCATAATGAATGCATTAATCTTTCCTCTCATTTCAGCGGTCTTAGAGGGGGAAAGAATTTAGTCAAGAATTCCGTAGTCATCTCCTCCCATGTGCTGATTTTTCCTAGAGGAAGAGGTTGATACCAAGTAAGAGCTCTATCTTTTAAAGAAAAGTAAAAAGGTTTTAGCTTGTAGTTGTTGTTTTCTATTCTTGAGGGTCTCAAGGTCTCCATCAAGATCTCATAGTTTTGCAGATGTTGATGCGGAGATTCCTTCTCTAGCCCTCCGAACTGGCATTGGCGAATCATGGAAAGAACTTGCGGTCGAAGTTCGTAATCATGGTCCGCTAGGTTAACTCCAAGACGCCTCAGTTGTTGATTGGGGTCCATCCTTTGCCCTAGGGTTTGCGGGATTCCTGCAAAAAGAGCGCCTCGGATTGGCATCCGAGGTGGAAGTACCTCGGCCGGGGCATCAGGTACTAGGACCTGCCTCGGTCGAGGGTCTGGAACTGGATCCTGCATCGGTCGAGGATCGGGAACTGGGTCTTCCCTCGGTCGAAATAGATACTGGTCTCGTAAGGCTGTCATATCTGCTTCGATCGCTTCAGTCCTGGTGCGAGTTTCTTCTTTCTCCTGCCTCAGTTCTTCTCTGCTGAGGCGTAGCTGTTCTAATGCATCCTTCAATTCGGCCTCAAGATCGCGATTGTCTTGGTTGGCCATCTTCGCTTCTCTCAAGCGTCGTTTGTATGTCTTTTCTGGTTCGGGATCGTAGGGAACGATTTCCTTCCCAGTGCGGGTTCTTTGCATAAACCTAAGAAAGAACCTGCGAAAGTCACTCAAGTAGAGTCGTTAGTAGACACGGGGACAAGTGCTCCAAAAGCGTACCGCAACCGGCTCGGTCTAGACCAAGTCCCCGGCAACGGCGCCAAAAACTTGTTCGCTCCAAACGGTGTGTGCAAGCTTTAAATTTATAACCCTAGATGTAAGCATAAAACAAGGATGCGAACCCGCAGTGTACGGGTCAATCGTAGTAAAAGCAAGGAATTCCAAGGGTCGATCACAGGGACTTAGTGAAACAAAGTCGGAATAGGTAAGCTTTAGTAATTACTAACCACAAAAGTAATTAAAACAATCAAAGATGATAAAAAGTCAATAAAGGAAATATGCAATTCTAGGGATTAAAGCATCTAGTTGTGGTTCCAACTCAAGATCTAAAGATAAGAGGACAAAGCTGAGATTTTGCAAAGGGAAGGTGTTACTAAAGTGGAATAGATCACAGGGTAAGTCTCACTACTCACTAATCCCAAACCGTAACTCCTATTACCGGGTAAGTCTCAAGGAATTAAGATAAAGAACTATATCCTCAAACTAACACTCCAACTAAGGGAATAGAATCAACCTTTACCGGGTAAGTCTCAGGCTAACTCACATAGATGGAATGAAAGCACACTCAAACCCCAATAAAGGACAAACCTTTATTACCTACACTTATGATCTTAGGTAAACAAACTAAGGAATTACCGGGTAAGTCTCATCCTAGGCTTGCATCGAACCAGGAAAGGTGTAATAAGAATAGGATTTGGCAAACTCTAACACTTAACTCTCAGTTTCGGATCAGATAAGTCACCTCGGTCAGCCAAATTCCACCCCGGCCGAGATGTTCATCGATTGAGCGAGATGCTTAGGGTTAAGGTAAAGACTCGAACTTTCAGGGTCCTACTTTGATTAAGATTATTCTATCATTGTTTTTCCCACAACCTTCAGCCAATCACCCTAGAATCACACAAAGAGATTAGCCACTCATCATCATCAAAGTATTAATCAAATATATGGGAAGAAAGAGAATAATTGAACAAAAAAACCTTAAGAGAAAGGCTTCAATAACTGAATCAATTATCAAACAAACAAGCGTTCCTTGGATCACAATCCAATAAGACAATCAACAAAGAAGGGAATCTAAGGTGATCTTACAAAAACCCTTCAAAAAGCTATAAAGCTATAGACTTTCTTCCTTCAACCTTCAACAAGGTTCTTCAAATCTCCCAACTGGAGTATGGCTACAGCGGTGTATTAGGATGTAAGCAAGTTGTTCCGGGTGATAGCGGATGTATGCAGCATGTCGGATTTGTGGGAAATCCGACCCTTTTTATAGGAAAATTACTCTCCAAAGATAAGATATCTTAGAAAGATGTCTTCCCATAAAAATAGGTAAAATATATGGTGTAACTTATCTTCTTCCTTCCAGGAACCCAGCCCAAAAATATAAGATCCTCTTTCCAAAGATAAAAGATCTCAGCCAAGAATAAAATATTCTCGCCGCGTCCCAGGTGTTCGCCTCGGTCGAGTCGACTCCTCTGGATCACCTCGGTCGAGGTGACTCTGTAGTCAACCGAGGTGAATCACAACTGAATGTGAAATCTCTCAAATCTGGTCCAAAGTGAATCTTTAATCTATGGATGTGCTTCCTGGATCATTCTTTAAGCTCCTGAATGTAGATTCAATGACTCCTTAGCTCCTTTTGCTCTTTTTTTATGCAAAACGTGCCATTTTACCTACGATTACAACAAAACTAGGTGTAGACATCGATTCCCACAAAGGTAGATGAAAGGACAATATAATCACATAATATACATACAAACATGCAGATTATTGAAGATAAAACGTCTAAACAGGCCCCAAAATATAGACAATAATTCATGCTATCAAGTACCTTCTACTTGGCGATTTCCGAGAACGACAAGGCGAGCTTTGTGACGTTCGATACTACCGTTTGCATTATATTTGATGCGGAATACCCAACGACAACCAATAGCGTTTTTGTTAGGAAGAAGATCAACGATATCCAATGTTTGATTGCGGTTTAACGCGTTGAGTTCTTCCCGCATGGCCTCACGCCAAGCGTTCGAGCGCATAGCTTCTTTGAATGATATAGGTTCAGAATACCCATGTACTGCAACTAAATAAGAGGTAAATGCAGGAGGTAAAGTATCATAATTTACAAAGTTAGACAAGGGATATAGACTACCTTGATTGGACGGGAAGTCGGGTGTTTGCGGGATAGGCTTGTAGTGACCCAAAGTTGGACAAGCGTAATCACGAAGAAGAACAGAGGGACGAGTAGAGCGAGAACTACGACGTTGAGTTGGAGGAGGTGGGGTGGAGGTGGTATGGGGGAAGAGGTACTGGTGATGGGGACAACCGACTCGATGGAAGAACGGGAGACAGGAGGGGTCGAGTTGATAGGAGGAGTTAACGACTCGGTTGGTTGGTGTGGTTCGATAGATGGTAGTTGGTCGACCGATGGTATGTGCTCGATGGAGGGAGGAGGAGTTGGTTCCTCGATCGAGCTGGAAGAGATCGTGGGACTATTATGTGTGTCAGGAATATGGTCAAAGATAATTGGAGATATGTTTGTAGAAGATGAGGTAAGTGATGTTGGAATAGATGTAGCAAAGGGAAAAATATGTTCGTAGAAGACAACATCGGAAGAGATGTAAAAATTATGAGTTTCGAGATCGTAAACCCGCCAACCTTTTTTACCGTATGGATAACCAAGAAATACACAACGACGACTTTTAGGGTGAAATTTATTTTTAAGTTTAGGTATGATAGTAGAGTAGCATAAACAACCGAAAACACGGAGAGTAGAGAAGTTAGGAGGTTTGCGAAAAAGAACTTCAAAAGGAGTTAAACCTTTAAGAATAGACGATGGAGTGCGGTTGATGAGGTAGCAAGCGGTAAGAACACCTTCACCCCAAAAACGAGTGGGCAAAGATGATAGAAAGAGGAGAGCCCGAGCTACATTTAGCAAATGGCGATGTTTTCGTTCAACACGACCGTTTTGTTGCGGTTTTCCGACACAAGAGGTTTCAAAACGAATACCATTTTCATCGAAAAAAGGTTTTAAAGAGGTAAATTCTAAACCATTGTCGCTGTGAATACATTTGATAAATTTGTGAAATTGAGTTCGAGATATTGAACAAAAATTTTGTAAAAGACGCGATACATCACGTTTTGAATTCATTAAATAAACCCAAGGGATTCTAGAGTGATCATCGACGATAGTAAGAAAATAAGATGCACCACAAGTAGAAACTTCACTATATGGTCCCCAAATGTTACAATGAATTAAATCAAATAAATCCAAAGCATGCGATTTACTAATAGGAAAAGAAGAACGAGTTTGCTTAGCCCTATGACAAGTATCACAAGGCAAGCATTTATTTTTAGCAATTTGTGTAGAAAGAACACCAAGGAAAGACGAAATGAGATTATATGAAGGGTGCCCGAGTCAGAGGTGCCACAAGATAGACGGATCAGTAGACGGAACATGATATGCGTGAGAAATGAAGGAGATGAGATTTGTCCAACTTAGCCAATACACTCCGCGTCCCAGGTTTCACCCGCTCCAATCACCGTCCTCGAAATGCGGTCCTGTATAACACATATTTTATCAGTAAGAGTGACAATGCAATGTAGGTCCTTTGTTAAACACGCAAAAGAAATCAGATGACATTGAAGACCAGGAACAAGTGAAACATGATGCAAATGCACACGAGGACAAAGTTGAAGGGTGTCTGCACGAGAAGTCTTAGAAATATATCCGTTAGGTAATTTAATATGGTGAGGAGAAACAGGTAAGATATTGGTCAGAAGAGTTTCATCACCAGTTATATGAAAAGAGGCTCCCGTATCAAGGATCCAAGGTGTTCGAGAAATACTTGACATATTGTCATGTGATGATTTCGAATGGAAATCTTTAAATTTAGCAAAAAGCATGTCCCATTGAGCATCTGTGACTATTGGACCAAGAGCTAGTCGATCTGTTGGATCAAAAGATGGAGTTGTGGAGTTGGCGGCCGAGTTCACCAAGGCGGACTGCATAGCATTTGATCGACCGGGCAGAGATCGAGCGTGTGAGATAGGAGTTGGGTGGCTACGTCCAGAAGGCAGGGCGCTAGTGACTTGGTCTCCAACACCCTTGCCATTATTCCACCAGTCCGGAAAACTAACAAGTTTAAAACAAGTAGAAATATCGTGTGTGTTCTTACCACAATGAGTGCAATGACGCGAGTTCTTGTCTGGTTTGGTTCCGTGCGATCGAGCCTGGTGTCGAGATGCTAAAACCATAGCATCAAGACGTGGTTCAACCGCTTTCGCTGTTGCATGAGTACACTCTTCTTGGATCGTTAAATTGTAGACTGTATTTAGAGACGGAAGAGGCTCACGTGAGATAATAGAGGACCGGAGAGTCGTGTAGATCTCGTCCGATCCCATAAGAAATTGATGAACTCTCTCTTCATCGCTTGCTGTTGTAAGAGCGGTCGAGCAAATACCGCAGGGTTTGAATTTGGAAGAGAGGCCATAATATGCTGCAATAGATTGGCCTTCTTGAGTGCACCGAGAAAGATCCGATCGGAGTTTAAGAATACGAGGACCATTGTCAATGGAGAATCGTTGCGCAAGATCGTCCCAAAGAGCCTTAACAGTCGGGAAATACTTGATAGATGAGCGAAGAGACGGATCAATGGATTGAATAATCCATCCCACAAGCATTGAGTTGACCCTTTTCTAGTGTTTGGATTCGACGGAGTTGGCGGCAGGTTCTTTGATCGAACCATCAAGAAATCCATCCTTGTATTTTGCGGAGAAGGCGTTTTCCATGGCTATTTGCCAGTCGGAATAATTGTCGCTTGTGAGAGAAATAGGACATAGGGTTAGACCGGGATAATCCGAAGGATGGAGATAGAAAGGAGATCTATGAGATAAGGCACCATTGGTAGCCATAGATGCCAACAAAGAGAGTGCCGATTAATAGTTTAGGTAGAGCGGAAGTGTAATAGAGGATTGATTTAGTTTGATACCATGATAGAATAGAGCAAAATGAATGTGTTGCTGTATTTTTCATCGGAGCCAAATATATACAAAGAAGAATGAAAAGGAACGTTGCCCAGAGAATCAAAACTAACCTAATAGAAAAAGGGGGATAAAAACAAACAAGGAAATAACCTATATTTACAAGATTTCATACTGATGATATTGCTTGATTTCCGTATATTGTTGGTTGAATAGTTGTGATTCTAGGGTGATGAATAAATGGTTATGACTTGGATGATGATAGAATGAACTTGCATGTTAGCTTAGGATGATTTGTGTTCGAAAACCTAGCTCAGACCAAAATCTCGGCCTATTCTTCATGCTATTTCGGCCGAGATTCCACGATCCACCCGAGATTCTTGTTCTATTGTTCACACGTTGATGAATATGCATGTTAGGATGTTAGATTGTTGAAATCCTAGTGTTTGTTGAGCTGAATCTAGCTTAGTAACCTATGTTAGCAAACTAATTGAGGAATAAGACTTACCCGGTAATTTCCGCTCTTAGGTATAGAAGATGATGAACTCTAGGTAGTAGAGGTCTCAAAAGCCTCTATTGGATTGATTGTGCTAGGATCGTTGCTTAAGACTTACTTTTTTCGAGACTTACCCGGCAAGGAGGGGTTTGACCCTTAGGTAGTGGCCCGGTTTGTGTAGAATTCCCAATCTTAGCTCCTTGAGACTTATTTGGTAATTTGGTTTGAGACTAGTGGAACATGAGACTTACTCGGTAATTGTTCCCATTAGAGAAATGCCCTTTCCCAACAACCGTAGCTTATCCTTTGATGTTTTGATGCTTGAGTCCAATACCATAATCGAAAATCTTGATATCTAGAATCCGCATTTCTTACATTCATCACATATCTTGTGTTTGTGTGTTGTTTGCTTGATTGTTCTGTATATCTTTGATCTTGTTTGATCACCACGAAACCAACCAAAAATATTGTGATTTTCATTTCTTTATTTCTTGATCTCATTTTAGTCTAGATTTGCACTATTCATGGTCATTGGATGATTTAGTTTCACCTCAGTCCTTGTATTCGACATCGGAATATTTCCTTGCTACGAAACGACTCATACACTATGAGTTCGCTAGATAGGGTAGAAGAATGTTTCGAGTTATAAATTTAACACTTTTGTGTGCACGTTTAATTTAGGCGAACATGTTCTTGACATCCTTGCCTCACATCCGATTCTAGCGTAACACTGTTCATTCATTAATACTATCGTTCTA
Organism: Fagopyrum homotropicum; assembly: GCA_033239125.1. Lineage (NCBI taxonomy): Eukaryota > Viridiplantae > Streptophyta > Magnoliopsida > Caryophyllales > Polygonaceae > Fagopyrum > Fagopyrum homotropicum. The sequence continues at coordinate 2,687,581 of BSWB01000005.1, read as the reverse complement.
TTTTATTTAAAATTTTTTTTCATGCATTCTTTGAAACGTGATAACACATCATATTATCGTTTTACACGACGGGGAGTATATACATAATAATAACTAGACTAACAAAAACTAAACAAAGTGTACTGATATGATTACAAAGGAACCGAGTTATGGTTACCCTAAACATATTAACCGCACAAATAGCTCTGTCAATCAGCATTAATTACTGCTTCAATCAATCATCAATCTGATCGTGAAAGATTAAACCGTGGTTAAATATAGCTTACTTTTATCCCCTTGGCCTGCCAACACTAAGGACAAACAAAATATAATAATTTAGCAATACTAAATACTTTATTGATATTCGTTAGTTTATTACAGTCATGATCTTTGCGAAAACGAAATCCACAATTTTACCCACAGCAAAGGAAATGGCAAATACCACCCAAAAGAATAAGCATGAAAATGGTAAAACGAAGAAACAGCAGGATTTGATCGACGTAGTGCTTGCATGGTCTTTCCAAGACGCATGCAACAAGAATCTCTACAAAGATCAGGTATAAACTTGTTATTTTTCTTCAATCAAATAAATTGACCTTCTAATATAGTATTTGAATGAGCAGGTTAAGGAAATACCAGTAACATTCGACTCAGTCGAATGTTATATGAACTCATTCATCTATCCACTCTTAGAAGAAACAAGAGAGGCTCTTCTTTCTGAAATGCATAACGTAAGAGACTCGTCTTCCTGTGAAATCACAAATCTTAGAAAAACAAAGAGTTTCAAGCCTCCCAAGAGCTTCAACTACGAAATGAGAACCAGGTTCGGTTCAAATGGTTCCGGGTACAACCCGAGATCCGGTGATATATTTTTCATCACCAACTTAAAGCCCAAGACAATCGACGACATCAACAGGCTATCTGTGCAGGGTTTTGTTCTTGCTTATGTTCAGTTTGTGCGTCAAAATAAGATATTAATCCGCTCTTCAAAACCAGTACAGCATGAGAAGAAGAGGATGCTGTTTGGTGTTTATCTCGGGAATCTGACGACGAATCTTCGTATATGGAAGTCCCTCAATCCTCACTGTAAAAGTGATTTGTTTCAAAGATTGCTGAAATTAGACTGTTCAGTAAGTGTTGTGTTGCAAACTCAGATTAATTAATTAATGTCTTATAATAACTAATATATGAAGGATTTGCTTATTGCAGGAAGATGTGGCAGTTAACTTGAATGAAGCAATTAGAGCATCTGAGCTGGATGAATCACAGAAAATGGCGGTTTCACTTGTAACTAAGACAAGCCAATGCACACATAAGAAAACAATCAACCTAATCTGGGGCCCACCGGGTACCGGCAAGACGAAGACCGTTGCTACTTTCTTAGATGAATTGGTGAGGATGAAGGTCAGGACAGTAACATGTGCTCCTACAAACACTGCAGTTCTTCAAGTTGCTTCTCGAGTTAGACGGCTGCTCGGAAACCGTCTAAGTAATGAAAACTATGGCTTGGGAGACATGGTTTTGTTTGGAAACAAAGAGAGGATGAAAATTGATGATCATCCTGAGCTTCTAGATGTGTTTCTTGATCATCGAGTTGATCTTCTTCTTAAGTGCTTCTCGCCATTACATGGCTGGAGCCACACATTGGATTCTTTGATACTTTTTCTTGATCATCCTCAATGGAAAACTCAGTGTTTTGAAGATTTAGCAGAGGCAGAACTCAGTGTTTTGAAGCCGAAGATTGTTTCCTGCATCAAGATTTTATGTACACATTTGCCTACTAAGTACCTTTCACTACAATCGGCAAATGATATGGTAAGAGCTCTTAATTCCATTAAAGATCTAACCATTGTTGGCATACGAAATCCAGTTTCAAGAGAGAATTTGATCAAGATCCTGAGATCTCTGCCGCGGTTTTCCAAGCTTCCGAATTTCCAGAATGACAGAGATGTTAAGAAGGTTTGCCTCGAGAACGCATGCTTGATCATCTGCACGGTTTCAGGCACTTGTAAACTTCTCAATTCAAGAAGGAAATCGTTGAGGTTCCAAATGGTTGTGATAGACGAAGCCGCGCAGTTGAAAGAGTGTGAATCCACCATTCCCTTGCAGCTTCCTGGTTTACAACATGTAGTTCTCATAGGAGATCAAAATCAACTCCCTGCCATGGTTCAAAGCAAGGTCTAGCTTATTTTCAATTCATATCTACTTTATCAGTTTATCAGTTTATTTTTCTTAAGAACTCGTTTATTACAGCTCGCGGAAAATGCTAACTTTGGGAGAAGCTTATTCGAGAGGCTCACATTGTTAGGCAAAAAGAGGCATCTTTTAAATGTCCAGTACAGGATGCATCCATCCATTAGTTTGTTCCCAAATCGCGAGTTCTATGACAAGAAGATTTCGGATGCTCCAAACGTAAAACTACAGTGCTACGAGAAGCGGTTTCTTGAGGGAGATATGTTCAATTCATATTCCTTCATCAACATATCTGGTGGAAATGAGGGATTTGACAATGCTCATAGTGCAAAGAACTCAATGGAAGTGGCTGCTGTCATGGAATTACTCACTAGACTTCAAAAGGGTATCATGGTCTTTTTTGTTTAGTCACAAACTATATACATATAAAAAAACAAGCTCACCCGTGTGTGTTTTTTTGTCAGAGTCAAGTAAGAAGAACCAAAAGATTAGTGTAGGAGTCATATCTCCATACAAAGGTCAAGTTGCAGCTATCCACAAAAAGATTGGAAAAGAGTACAGCACAAATGAAAACGATTCATTTTCGGTTTGTGTGGGTTCAGTTGACGGATTTCAGGGTGGTGAGAAAGATGTGATCATAATCTCTACAGTAAGATCCAATGCAAGCGGAGCAGTGGGGTTCGTGTCTAGCAGGCAAAGGACCAATGTGGCTTTAACTAGAGCAAGATACTGTTTGTGGATACTTGGGAGCGGATCAACTTTGAGTAAGAGTGAGTCTGTTTGGAAGAGAGTTGCTGATGATGCAAAGTCGCGAGGATGTTACTTTGATGCGGATGAGGATGAGGGATTGGCTCGAGCAATTGGTGATTATAGGTTTGGTGCATTGAGGACGGCCTTTTCATCTCTTCAGCTTGGAGATGTCTGGTATCAGTGATGATGCTGAATTTTGTAATGTGGTTTGGGTGGTAACTGCTAACGATGCATCTCATGTCTAGTATATGGATTGATGCTTTTGTTTCACTTTTGTATTGTTCTTGTTTGCATGTTTGGTATGAAGGCTGTATTGCTCATGTGACCATGTTTAGTATATGAAAAGCTTTGTTGATAGCTTCTAGCCCTAATTCCTCTTTTTGTGCTTTGTTGATAGCTTCTAGCCCTAATAGCCGCAAATCCTAAATATACGAAACAGAAAACATAAAAAAGAAAATAGTTGCGGACTCACCAGTTCAGCAGCATCAACCTCTCCATCTTTCTGTGCTTCTCCTTCTCAGGTTTGATAGCTTCTATCCCCAATTCCTCTTTTTTGGGTTTATTTTGCTCTCTTCTTGACGATGGTTTATTTGGGTTTGAATGCTCAATCTTCTCCCGAAATTTATTTTTTTGTAACCTTGAATCAAATTTCATTTTGGATGCTCAATCTTCTCCCGTGGCAATCTTCCCTCGAGTGCTATCTCAGATACTAAGTTGACTCACTCCATTATTCTTCCGACTTCTGATGTTGATGATTAGTTGATTACTCATTGTGATTCTCAATAAATGTTGATTTGAGAGACAGAGAAACCCTTATTGTACTAAATGTTGTGGTTCCATTTTGGTCATTTGTGTTCTTATTAGTTTTTCTCTTCAAATTGATGATTTGGGTTTGAGAGAATGAGAGATTGGGATCTATGTACAAGGAATTAATTAAGTTAAGGTTTCCTTTCATTCTTTGTACAGTTGAAAACCCCCAGAAAATTGTATCAAATCTTCATATCGCATTCAGAAAAAAAGATGCTAACCTTCCATTGAAATGAAGGTTCAAATGTATACGATCTAGGAATCGGAAGATGGCAAACATTACTTTTCTTGTCATTAGATTTCTTATTGTTCTAACACCTTAAGGATATTATAAATCAGGAAGTTATCTGTTGGAGATAGCAGGAAAATGAGGATGGCCGTTTCTACTTGATATAATCAATAGATGTTTCAATGGGCAAGAAAGTAGGAATGAAAGCTACTAACTAGTCAAGGAATAATACGTAAAAGAAAGTGAGAAATGGGGGTTGCTTAGAGGACTTATAAGTTATAACTAACTTATAATGTAACAAAGATTAGTAGCTAGCATGGCAATGGTGTTGCTTAAAGGGAGAGTCACTGCTTTCGGGCTTGGGGAGAGTGCAAGCAGACGCAGCTTCTCACAACTGGGTCGGAGGCACTTGTCTGTGAAGGCGAAGTCTCTTGAGACTACTGATGTCCCCAATTTGGCTCACACTGCTCGCATCACCCTTTCTTCACAAGAGGTATTTATGCCATTGGAAATTTCCCATCCTTTGTGTAATTAGTTCCATTAAGTTTCTCTAAAACTGATATTTGTTATGGTATGCTTTTGGTTTGTAGGTTGAGGACTTTGCTCCCAAGATTCAACAAGTTGTAGATTGGTATCCTTATCTGGTCTCTCCTCTTGTTGTCTATCTCTAGGGATTTACTCTCTTTTGATTTTTCCTTCATTAGAAAAAGTTCAATAGTACACGGTAGACCAAACACAAGCGACTCTGTCATCTGTAACTGTGCACATGTTTCTCAATGCAGCTGGTGCACTTGGGTTTAGTTTTGAGTTGTTTATTCAATAAAAAGAAAGGATTTTGTTTGAGATAGCACTTACACAAAATATTTTCTCCATTGAGACAATTTTATTTCTTCCGAAAGCAAGTTTTATGAGCTAGATAATACAACAATTGTTGACACAAGACGACAACAAGCACATCATGAAAATTGGTGAGTTTGAATGGTAGTTGTACAATTACCCGGGGTTCCTTATGCTAGTGTTTTGCATCATTTTTCAGGTTTGGACAACTTCAAGCAATCGATCTAGCGAGTTTTGAGCCATCCATCCGTGCAGGTCTTATCTCTTGAAACTCTCCTAACTATTTAGTTGTGCTCTTCAATGAAAATTTTAAGTGAAGGAAGCTAGACCGCCGCTTGTTAGCTGATGTCATCATAATCTAACTTGATTTTTAAGTGCTTTCTTTTAAATTCTCTAACCAAACATCAAGTCAAGTGGAGATATGAGCAGTATAGTTATCTCATGTCATTGTTGCATTGGTTACCCAGATACGCAAGGTTACAATTTATGCGAAGATCTGCCTGAAGTGTTTGAGAATAGGTAAGGGCTTATAATAGTATTTTGTAGGCCATCTCACAAATCATAACTAGACAAATTTTCTGAACTCCTGATGTTTGCATTGTTTTGATAGGCAAGCTATTGTTGATGGTATACCGAGCTATGAGGACCCGTACATTAAAGTTCCGAAAGTTCTGAACAAAGAATAAATTTACCTGTAGTTGATTAGCTTCATTTCAAGTCTTTTACCTTACATGCTGCATTTTAGAAAGCATATCCGCTCTCATTTCTTCCATCAGAGGAAAGACTAAAATATTTATGTAACTTGTGAGTTTCCTTGTACAAGTTTGTTGTCTACTCAAATGGAATTAACAATCAAAGTCCATGAAAGACGCAAAGAGCAAGTTGATTGTTCTTGTTGGCTGCAGCTTTGTGCCATAAGGCGACGAGAAGATATAAATTTCATTGATTTTGGCTCTCAGTTATCTCATCCTTAAAAGGTCAACACAATTGATGGAGGGCATGCCAAAAGTTGGCTTGGCTTATATAGCAAGTTCAAGTTAGAGCAACTCATATGTATATATAATACTTAAAGAGTCTGTCTAAAAGACCATAATACCTTTTTCAAGTCTGTTAATTAATTATATAACATCAGCGACCTCCATCGAGTTTTTTGTATTGCATTCTGTTATTGATGTAAGATTGCTTCTTGTAGCTCTTTATTTTTACAGCTCCTTCTCATAAAATTCAAGGTTTGGGAACAAACTGAATGTACATCAGGAAGCTGCAGAGGAATGGTAAATCCACATTCTTTCAACCGTGCAGCTTCAGTTATCACTACCAACTGAACATTAAAGGCATAATTTTTTCATGCAAAATTATGGAGAAAACTAGAAACAATGTCAGACGACTGGGTTAGAGAATTCAGGACTTTGATCAGCTTCATACTTCATAATGTACAAGAGTAGTACAAAAAGAGAAGCAAACGCATCAACAGTTCAGTATCAAACTTTATACTAGTAGACAAACATACACACCTTAACACCCAAATCACAATTCAATTCGGAATATAATACATACTACTAGGCACCCAAACCATCAACATTTAACAAACAATATCTTGCTCTAGTTAAAGCCATTGGTCCTTTGTTGGTTTGACACAAACCCAATTGCTCCATTCGCATTGCCTCTTACAGTAGAAATTATGATCACGTCTTTCTCACCTCCCTGAAACCCGTCAACAGAGCCTACACAAAACTGAAACTGTTTGTTTTCATCTGTGCTGTATTTCTTTTTTCCAACCTTTCTCTGATAAAATAAAGTGAAAATTAACTTTATATGAATGTAGTTTGTGAATATAATGCAGTTTATGAGCAAAAAAAGACCATAATACCCTTTTGAAGTCTAGTGAGTAATTCCATGACAGCAGCCACTTCCATTGAGTTTTTTGCACTGTGAACCTTGTCAAATTCATCCTTTCCACCAGGTATGTTGATAAAGGAATAGGAATTGTACATCTTTCCCTAAAGAAACCGCTTCTCGTAGTACTTTAATTTTACGTTTTGAGCATAGAAAATCTTATTGTCATAGAACTCAAGGTTTGAGAACAAACTGATTGATGGATGCATCCTATACTGAACATTCAGAAGATTCCTCATTTTGCCTAACAATGTAAGCCGTTCAAATAAAGCTTTTCCCCAAGTTAGCATTTTCCGTGAGCTGTAACAAATAAGTACTTAAGAAAGATAAATGACAGACGATAAACTGATCATAAAGATGTGTATATGATTTACGAATATGACCTTGCTTTGAACCATGGCAGGGAGTTGATTCTGATCTCCTCTGAGAACTGCATGTTGCAAACCAGGAAGCTGCAAGGGAATGGTGGATTCACACTCTTTCAACTGCGCGGCTTCATCTATCACAACCATCTCGAATGGTAAACATTTCTTTACTCCATTGAAAAGTTTACAAGTGCCTGAATCCTTGCAGATGATCAAGCATGCATTATCTAGGCAAACCTTCTTAATAATCCCGCCTGTCACAAAACCGGACAGCATAGAAAACAGTGGTAGAGACTTCAGGGACTTGATCAGATTCACTCTTGAAAACACTTATCATAACATTTTCCTCTTCTAGTGAAAGGTAATTTGTAGGTAAATGTGTACATAAAGTCTTGATGTAGGAAACAATCTGTGGCATCAAACAATTGATTTTTCCCTTTGTGAAAGTTTTAAACAATTTCTTCCTTTTAACTGTATTAAGGTATGCGTTGTATTGCCCATGAGGATCATCAAGAAATCGTATTAAAGAACGCAATGTGTCTCCAACCATGTAAGCACTTAGATCAACTCGACGATCAAGAAACATGTCTCCAAGCTCATGGCAATCATCAATTTTCATCCTCTCTGTTTCCAAACAAAACCAAATCCCTCAAGCGATAGTTTTCATTAGTAAGACGGTTTCGGAGCAGCTTTCTAACTCGAGATGCAACTTGAAGGACTGCAGTGTTTGTAATTGGTTGATCCAAATTAACTGACCCATCAAACGAACAAATCATGCATGATTCATCTTCCTGCAATAGCCAAATCCTTCATATATGATATATTAGTTTAACGTAAATTATATCAAATGCAATTAATACTATCCTTAGTTGAATGTACAGTTTTTATAAGACAAAATATTCTGGGTTTGTAGTTCAGAGTGGGTAAATGAGCTCCTGGATTGTAGCTGATATCATGTGGGGCCGTAGTTCACTGTAGCAAGAAGATATAAGAAATAAGACAAGTGCAGAGCTCATAATTTTACTCATCCGCGTAAACATAGACTTGCCCTTCAAATCCTTTGCTTTGCCTTTCCTCTACTTCTGCACGCGTCTCCTTCCTCAGGTACGTGTCAGGGTCTCAATTTGTCTTTCTATTTAGCACTTCTCAGTACTCCACTATATATAGTCTACCTTCAATATGCTATCCCATCAGCCTTGGTTTCATGAGGTCGCTCAATCGCTAGGTCGAATCAAGATGGCCACTATTTGTTACTTTGCGGTGGACTAACCATGATGTCCTTGATTTTGTGCTAAATTTTGGGTCTTACTCTTGTGGATCTTCATAAAGAAAATGCACCAATGGGTCTGCACACCAACTGTTTGATAAAATTCCTCCAAGAAATTTGGTGTTAATTTTACCTTGAATATGGTAGAGATTCATATTTTGTCCTTCTTGTATGTGAATTCACAGTTTCTTTTTAGCTTTATAATTTTCAGCATATGCTTTAAGGAACATTGTAGCATGTGGATAAGGAGTTAAGGATGTCACGGTAGATAATTTGGTCTACATTTTTTTGGTTAGCTAAATTTGGTTTAGATGACACTGCTTTGAATAAATTATGTTACATGTGTGAATATGCTTACCCTTTTACTCTGTGATTGTATTATCCTATTTAGTACATCATCATTTGAAGCTCAAATCGAGGAGAAATACTTGTTGTTTTAAGTCAAAACACTTGAATTACGTTTAGTGTTTGAGAAATTGGTCTGACTGAGGTTCTTAATGGACGTGTTGCTTAGAGGACTTAAGGTGAAAAAGATTGACTGTTAACTGCACATATCTTTTGCAGAGAGAAAATGGGGAGCATGGCTATGGTGTTGCTTAGAGGCAGAGTCACTGCTTTCAGGCTTGGGGAGAGTGTAAGCAGAAGCAGCTTCTCGGGTCGGAAGCACTTGTCTGTGAAAGCGGCATCTCTTGAGCCTACTGATGTCCCCAAGTTGGCTCACACTGCTCGCATCACCCTTTCTCCCCAAGAGGTATTCATCTCCATTGGAGTTTTCCCGCCCTTTGTGTAATCACTTCCATTATGTTTCTCTGATTCTGATTTTTTTAAAGTATGCTTTTGAATTGTAGGTTGAGGACTTTGCTCCCAAGATTCAACAAGTAGTAGATTGGTATCCCTCTCTAGTCTCTCTCCCCCTTTCTTGTCTAATTCTAGGGATTTTACTCTCTTTAGATCTTACTTAACTAGAAAAAGTTCAATAGTACATCAAACACAAGTCGCTCTGGCATCCATAACTGTGCACATGTTTATCAATGCAGCTGATGCACTTGGGCTTAGTTTTGAGTTGTTGGTTCAATTAATGAACGAATTAGTTGAGTTACTCAAAAAATATTTTCTCCATTGAGACAATTTTATTTCATCCGAAAGCAAGTTTTATGAGCTAGATCATATAATAGTTATTCTTTTCTAGAAATTTATTCTTCTGTCGACAGAAGGAGACATTAAAATCATCATGTGATGTTTCATATAGAATAGCTGAACTCCCAAGTCATAGCGTAAACATTCTTCTTTCTGTTGTGTCATATCAGAAAGCTTAAATCTATACAACACAATTGGTGAGCTTTAATGTCTCATGTAGAATAATTTATGCTAGTGAGCTGCATCGGTTTACAGGTTTGGACAACTTCAAGCAATCGATCTAGAGAGTGTTGAGCCGTCCATCCGTGCAGGTCTTATCTCTGAACTATATAAGTTTGATTGCCGTTTGTTAACTGATATCATCGTGATCCAACTTAAGTGCTTTCTTATACATTCTCTAACCGAACATCAAGTCAATTGCAGATACGAGCAGTATAGTTTTCTTATATCACTGTTGCATATGTGTCCCAGATACGCAAGGTTACAATTTACGCGAAGATTTGCCTGAAGTGTTTGAAAATAGGTAAGGACATATCAGTTGAGTAGTATTTGTAGGCTATCTCATAACTAGAGAATTTCCTTAAACAACTGTTGCTTGTATTTGTTTTGATAGGCAAGCCATTGTAGAGGGTATACCAAGCTATGAGGAACCATACATCAAAGTTCCGAAAGTTCTGAACAAAGAATAGATTTACAGGTAGTTTGATGGCTTCAGTTTCAGGTCTTTTGCCTCACATTCTTCATTTTAGACGCAAGCATTCATGTAATTTGTGATGGAGTAAAATGTTTCAGCTCTATCGCCTCACTTTGATTCCGGTTTATCCGAGATAATGGTGGGAAATAGCTTGTGTTGGGTCACTAAGAAAAACTACTCTGCCCTTGCAATTTTAGTTATTTGGTTACGATGAACTACAACATCGTTGCTTTGAAGTCAAATTTGAAAGTCCGTATTATCAAATCAAATGAATAAAAAATTGAATGTACCTTGTATTTTATTAGATGATGCATACGTGAATATTTAAAGATATTGTTGCTAGATGGTTACATATATTATCTTGTTATTGTTAAGTAAATTTATATATAATTTTATTTTTTGTAATCTTTATTGTTATCTCAATATTCTCTTGTAAGTTGTAACCCTATGAAATTTATATTTTAAAGGCATTTTGATTGACAAAACATTTTTTTTTTAGATTTCACTTAAACTGGGCGCAACCTAGAAATACATTTGTGGGAAAATCTATATATATTACTAAAATAACACCCAATTTGTCCACGTGTCAACCTGTAAGACCGTCCATGTCAGCATTTTTTCAATTTATTTACAGATTTATCATAATGTATTTACATATTTATCACAATGCAGATTCGACTAGTGCCAAAATTATATATTGCATTGATCAATTACTATTTGTTTTGGGTTACTCCATGGTCCCAAAAATTGTGGAGTTTTCACCAAACTCAGTCAATTTGGTTGAAAGGAAAAAGTTTGAAGCGGGTAATAATGTTTGGAATAAGGGGATTTAAACACCCATTTCTACACTATAGTGCAAAATGAAGATTGCCTTTTGGAATTGTAGGGGAATGAAGAAAAAGAATTTTTGGACCAATTTAAATATTACTTGTAAAAATGAACACATTCAAATGATTGTGTTGGCAGAGACTAAAACTAAAGACGAGCCTAAGGAAAGAATTTGGAGAAGTGCGGGTTTCGATAAAATAGTCTTTATTCCAACAACGGGTATTGCGGGTGGTTTATGCCTACTTTGGAAAGAATATCAAATCAAAGGTGAAAAAATCGAGATTATCAAAGTAGCTGAACGATATCTATTTGTAAAACACACAAACATAATTACTAATTTTGAATCCATGATTATTTTCATTTACGCTCCCTCAAATGAACAATTGAAGAACCCATTTTGGTCAGAACTAAAAAATGAAATGACTAACGTAAAAATTCCGATGATTATTATTGGTGATTTTAATGACATACTCGAACCTACTGATAAGAAGGGCGGAGCGATTCCAGCCAATTGTAAGTTTGAGAGACTGATACAACTATCGAGTCAGTTTAGCCTAAGGGACTTACCCACTAAAGGAAATATATTTACATGGAAAAAAAAAGAAAGAGGGAGATAATAATACGTATGAAAAACTAGATAGAGTGATGACTTCACTCAAAATCACCAAAGAATATCCAACTATACATACCAGAAATCATGCGTTCACAAACTCAGATCACTGCATGATCTCTTTCTTTATTCAAAATCCAAACTCTAGTGTTAAGAACAAACCTTTTAGATTCGAATCAATGTGGACGCTAAGACATGATTGTGAAAACCTAATCAAACAAGTTTGGAGAACCCAATACGAAAGATCACACATGTTTAATCTCGCAAAGAAAACAAAACTCCTAAAACAAAAACTTAAACAATGGAGTCGAGAAAAAATTGGTAACATTAACAAGCAACTGCAAAAAGTAGATGAAGACCTTGAAGGGCTTCAAAAGCAAAGTTTTTCACAGTTTGACCAAGCTATGAATGATAAAATTGGAAGATTAAGCAAGAAGAGGGAGTGTTTGGTGGAATATCAACATAAATATTGGTTGCAACGTGCTAAAACAAAATTTCTTCAATTTGGTGATAAGAACACAAAATTTCACCATAGAAAAGCGACGGGCCGACGAAATAAAAAATTTATCTCAACAATCACCAAAAATGATGGGACGATGGTGTCGAAAGAGACGGAAATCAACGAAGAATTCATAAACGATTACAAGAATCGCTTCAAAGCGTTTCCAATGGATATAAACAAAATGCAATGTCAACTACAAGTTATTTACCAAGAAATATCTGATATAGATAACACTAATTTGGAAATGCCATTCTCGACAAAGGAAATAAAGGAGGCAGTTTTCAATATAGGTGCGGACAAATCGCCGGGACCGGATGGAATGCCTACGGGTTTCTACCAAAAGTACTGGCACATTGTCGGATATGATGTGACGAGGGCGGTTAAGAGCTTTTATAGAACCGGAAAAATTCTGAAACAACTTAACCATACGTTTATTGCCCTCCTACCAAAGAATGACAACCCAACATCAACGTCCCATTATAGACCTATTAGTTTAGTTTCCACGATTTATAAAATCATCTCGAAAATTTTAGCAAAACGATAAGCCTAATCCTACCAAAAATTATCCATCCGTTACAAAGTGCATTTATTAAAAATAGAGCAATTCAGGATAATGTCCTCATTGCTCACGAAATATTCCATGGGTTCAGATCAAAAAAAGGAAAAGAAGGGTACATGGCTATGAAACTAGACATGGAAAAAGCCTATGATAAAGTAGATTGGGAATTCCTAAAAGCGGTCTTACAAAAATTCGGATTTGGAGGAAAATTCAAACAATGGATACATGAGTGTATCTCTACCGTCTCCTATTCAATCCTTATTAATGACTCACCCACTAGTATGTTTTGTCCACAACGTGGTCTCCGACAAGGAGATCCACTTTCTCCACTTTTGTTCAATCTTTGTTCGGAAGTGCTGTCTAGAAATTTACAAAAATTATCCAATGAGAATCCAAAATCCATTGGTTTCCCTATCTCAAAGAATGGGACAAGAATTCCTTTCTTAGCGTTTGTGGACGACATTATAATCTTCTCTAAGACAAATACTCAAGCTAGTAATTTGGTTCTCACAGCGTTGAGAGATGCGACATCTCCGGTCAAGTAATTAACTACCATAAATCGGCATTTCAAACGACGGCTAACGTTGATCAAAGTAATAGAAGAAGAATACAGGGCCATTTAGGGATCAATCTATCTACAAATTTAGAACAATTCTTAGGTTGCCCTATTATAAATGGGCGAGTAAACAAAGATACTTTTAATTCAGTAATTATGAAAACAAAACAACAATTAACCAAATGGAAAGCGTCTTCATTGTCTCAAGAAGGAAGGATAACATTAATAAAAGCTAACCTCAATGCAAAACCAAGTTACATCATGCAGTCGTTCATGCTGCCAGCTAATATCCATAATGAACTGGATAGACTGAATAGAATTTTCTTCGGGAATAAAGGTCCTAATTTCCATCCTTTGATTAGTTGGGATAAAATTTGTAAATCACGTTCACTTGGCGGAACCGGTATTAGAAGATCAAATAATACTTGGGTCAAAATCGTAGAAGAAAAATACCTTAGAGGTACCCGTCTATGGGAGTACAAATGCATGACGAACACATCATGGCAATGGAAGAAACTAATTAAGCTAAACGAAGAATTTACTAAAGGTCTCACATGGAGGGTGGGGGACGGAAAAACAATAAGATTATGGAAGGACAATTGGATACTAGATAAACCGTTGCAAGATATGGTGACAAACAAAAATCTTTTAAATGGTATGGAACTCACTTCTACATACATGAAGAATAACACATGGGACATCCAACGAATCAACCAATTAAGTACAATACTACCTACGAACATTGTCGAAAAAATTAAAAGGTATAATGTAACACCCCGAATCCGCGGGACTCGGGATGTCACATTGGGCTAGGATCTCACAATGGATCCTGACCCTAGCCTGACAACAAGTTCACTAGACCTTACAACATGGCACTGACAGATATAAAACAAATGCATAAAACAGTATAAACTGTACGACCCAAATTAAACAACAACATAGCCGAGTATATAAATCGACATCCTCACATAGGAGGTACAAAAGATCATCCTCACGCAGGAGGGGAAACACAACAACCCCAAACTAACCACCTAATGTACGAGAGTCCTCGGCCTGTCACCCTGTCAGATCACTCAACAGTGCCTAACCTGTAGGGCATCTACAACATGGTAATAACCATTAGCTATCTATACACATATATAGAGTAATGCATAAGCACAATCACACATAGGGAAAGATAAACATATCAGCATGCTTTCACTCATTTACCCATTTATTCATCTCAATATAATGGTCATTCACTCAAATCGTATAGATATAATATATATGAAACTAGGTGACACGAGGACCGAGTTGCATCCTCGCCTCTGAGCCTGCTAGCCAGCCGTACTAGTATCAGTCACACAATCCGTGTACCCTATGGGAGTGGATTGCGCCCTTCCTGTAAACCGGTCTGGCCTGACATCAGAGAATCTCCCAGACTCCACGGCGGGATGAAAGGGAAAGGTTATCACAGCCACGCAGTGGGGCAATTAATAAAACATAGGTCGGTAAATACGACATCACATGCTATCATAGCAAACATATAAGGCACACACCACTCATACAAACACCCAATATAGGGATGGTAGCTAAGTAAGTCCTACGGACTTACCTCAACCTCGTACAATCACAACCACGATCAACCTCCAATCCTGAGAGGGACACTGCCTAATAACAAGGCATAAAGAGATATCAATACTCCTATCAATCAAAAAGGTCACATCTAGACCCAAGGGATCCATAAGGATCATAATCAATCTATAAGCCTCACAACCAACTAAACCTCAATATCTCAACATAACTCACAATTCCTCAAATCTCAAGGTAGTATCTAATCAACATTCCTCAATCTCAATTCTAATCCTCATTTAATTAATTAACCTTTAATTAATTAATTAGATTTTGCCAGAATAACGTTTTGCCCGCAGGCAATTTCTAAACCCCTGTCATCAGATTTCATCAAACAAACAACCCATAATCACCAGAATAATATAACGACCATAATGAAATTTCTAATTGTCCTATTTGACAAGCCTAAAGTCAATTTAGGCCAAATCGCAGTACGGAAAACGAATAAATTCATAACTTATTCGTTACTAACCCGATTGACGATCTGAAAGAAGATTCGGAATCACAACGACGCAGGCTACACATGGACATCATCAAATTCATCGGAATCTGAGCGACGGAACCGTCCTGGTGACATATATGCTCGACCAGACCCCCATATGCTCGGAAATGCAGAAACTCGGTACCGTTATGAAGAGAATGAAGAGAGGAATCCAGAAACTCAAACGGAATTGAAATCGGATTAGAAACGGAGAGTAGATCTGAGTTTAAAGGTTGAGAGAAATCAGAGCTTTTACGAGGAAACATGGAAATGAATTAATAAAGGATTTTCCGCTATTTATAGTGAAGACGATAATTATCCTTTAGTAAAGTCGATAATTATCCTTTAACCGATCCAAAGGCGGACCGAACCTCTTTCTCCAAACTTCTCGAGATTGGAACATTAAATCTGGAATATTGTAGGGATAATTATTACACAACCGCCTCGGAAAACGTGTAATCCTAAGCCGTCTTTCTTAGCCGTTAAGAAACGAAATAGCGACTCTTTTGGCCGTTTTGCCTCTCCATGTTATTTCATATCTAGGACATATCCGATGTCCTGATCATTTCTCTCAACTGCATTTTTATTAATTGGAGCTCCCAAATGCTCCAAATAACACCGGAGAGTAAAAATAATTACTCGGGGGAAAAAGTAAAAATTTCACCAAACGTCCAAAATTACGTCAGGAACATAACGGTGGGACTCTTACTCATCACTTGCGAAATCTTCGCGAGTTATATGTCAATTACTATCAACGATTAAGTTAATTAACATTAATTAGAATTCGAAAATCCTAGCTATTACATATAATCTACCCAATAGTCATATCCGGGATAGACTATACTGGTCGGGAAATGAGGACGGATGGTATTCGACTAAATCATCTTTAGAATTTTTACAAAAACATAAGGTGGGGGTTACAACGGATAAATCCTGGATATGGAAAATGGATGTGATGCCCAAAATAAAAAACTTCTTATGGAAACTGGTTATGGATGGATTGCCAACAAAAGAAAACCTCAACAGACAAAAGATATCCGTTGTAATGCATTGTGAATTCTGTAACCACCATACCGAAAGTACCAAACACCTATTCTTTCAATGTCCCTTTATGATATCAACTATCAAAAATCAAAATATAACAACAATCTTAAAAAACTACGATTTTGTTAACTGGAGAATCGCTGACGCTCTACTTGATCTAAAAGGGCTAATCTCAACAAAAGAAATGAATCTCACGGTAGTCACATGGTGGAATGTATGGATGACAAGAAATCAATTTATTTTTAACAAAATAAAAATTCTGGATAATATTAAAGATTCAGCATTGAACCAAATGGAAGTGTGGAAAAGAGCAAATATGAACCGGAATATGAATAATAAAAAAAATAAATCACCCCAAAGAAAAAAGAAAAACATTAAATGGATATTTCCAGAGAATGATTTTTACAAACTCAATTTTGATGCTTCACAAAACTCGGCCGGAAAATTTTCATATGGTTTTATCATTCGCAATCACAATGCCGTTCCAATCGAAATTGGAAGTGGTAGGTGTGATGCTGATTCTATTTTGGAATCAGAAGCTATTGCTTTACGAAATGGCCTCCAAAAGGCTAAGGAGATTGGAATTAAGTTAATCGAGATTGAAGGAGATAATTTGACGCTTGCCAACTCAATCAATTGTATCTGGAAACCTCCTTGGGAACTTGATATGATTATAAACGATACTTCGATTCTCACCTCTGAGTTTACTAGCTCCATCACTCGACATATTTTTAGGGAAATTAATCAGGTTGCGGACAAGATAGCTTCACATGGACACAACACCGAACTGCACATTGAAGAGATTCCAGAAGATGTCCAAGACCTCATCCGTAAGGATGCCATAGGCCGATTGGTTTCTAGAAACTGATCGAACTATTTTTTCTTACCTATGTATCAAAAAAAAATATTTGTCATTAATTATTTTATAAGATATTTTTTTATTAAGATTTGTAAACAGTCATCATTCCACATCAATTTTATTAAAATTAAAAAATTAAAAAAACTAAATCTATTTATCTACCAACCAAAATTTATAAACTCATCTATTATAATTCGATTTTGTTGAGAAAATCTCACGCAAATCTTCTAACAAGATTTGACACATTTGTTAAATTTAAAACTAAATCAAAATTTTTTCTTTATTAAAAAATATTATTAATTCTCACATATTAGTTATATTAATTAATAAAAAATAATTATTTTTATAGATTAATATCAAATACATGATGTATGAAAGTGAAAATATATTATTTTTTATTTAGACAAACTCGCACAAGGTGCGGACACTAAACTAGTTAATGAAAATAATCTCACCATCGGTGGTTGTTAAGAAAAATATAACAAAAAGTCGTAGCACACAAAAAATGAAAATCACAATACAAAATTAATGTAAATTACAAATACTGATCTACGATAATGCGAAGGTGAAGTTAAGCATGTTGAGTAACGACAAACATGTTGAGTAACGACAAACATGTTAAGTAACGACTTGACTAAAAGCGAGACCCATGCTAATTTTTCTTTTTCACCTTGAATTATAACGCACAAATGCACATTAGTACACATCCACATTAAATTGTATTTTGATTATTTTTTAAAGTATACTTAAAATATAGATGTTGTATTTTGAACCCCAAATCTACGTACCTATACTAAAACAGAAGACACCAAAGGTGACATGACGCTCTCACAAATTTTGTAAAGTTAAATTTTTTTTAAATTACTAATTAAATCATAAAATCTTTTTTACCAAGCCAAAAATAAAACAAAACTTTAACTAACAAGATCTCCTAAATATTTTTAAAAAAAATTTGTTTACATATTTCTTTTATTTCCAAACCGTTGAAATTTAAGTAATTTATTTTTTAGAAAGATTTTTATTTCTTTTCTTAATTTATTCTTGAAGAATTATAAGCTCAATCTATTTACGTTAAATATTTTCAGGATTTTTCTATCCCACATCAATTATGAAATAAGGTTGATAGTTTTGTAGCTTGTATAAATAGAAGATTTGATGATTAAACAAATAATACATTTTTTGGCCTTTTGGTTAAGTTGAAGTATAATTTTTATTCATAACAGATTAATATCTATAATAAATACTTTGTAGGTTGGTAAATATTTTCTACAAATTTCTCAATCCACATTGATTATCAAGTAAGGTTGATAAGATTAAAGAAATCATACATCCTTAGCCAAAAAGCTAAGTTGAAGTATAATTTTTATCTTCATAATGGATTAAGTAGTTTGTAATCCTAAATATGTGTGATCTTTGATTCTTGTTGTGGTTGATGGTGAATATTGGCGAGTCTTGGATTTATCAACGGAATCGTCTCTCTTGCTTGTCAAGTTTTTGTTGAAGCTTTGCTAATTGTTGTGTATTTGTGTTTTGATATTTTTTTGTTTCATATGTTCTCAAGATTTGATATCTTGTTGTCTATGCTCTTCCAAAAGAGAAAAGAGCTAGATGGACAAAGATGGACATAGGAAACACGGGATAGCTAGAAAGTGGAGTTTTGGAGAAGTATATATCATAAGTTGGACAATGCACAATCCTCTTACAGTTATTGTAGAGAAACCTATGAGAGGTGCTCTACTGTACTGAAGTTTTATGGTCATAATAATTTAAGTACTGATAATCAAAAGGTTACAGATAGGACTAAGCATGAAGCATGTTTGTCAACTGCTAAGTATTGTATATTTCACAACATGTTTGCTGACTTTTTTTTATAATTAGAGAAGTTCTTTTGCTGCGAGTTCTGCAATGTAACCTGATATGTTGTTGGACAGAATGAAGATGACAATTTCAATATTAACGGGAAGAGAGTTGATGCCACAAGCATGTTTGGGTTTGGATTTATTGGACCAGTAGGGCATTTTTTGTCAGTGTTTTTGCTTGCACGTGTTTCAATTGAATGTTGACTTTCAAACAAGTTGTCTGCTAAGATTAATTAGTTTTCTACGCTCCTCCGTGCCCTTAAATTATACATAGGATCCTTAAAATATACATAGGATTATGCTTCATTTATAGAGCCGGCTGAAAAATAGGAATAGGAGTAAAACCAAAAACGGGTTTTATATTATTTAAGCCTATAAAGTGTGCCTTAATGCAATTCACTACTCATTGCTTTTGCTACATCATAAACATCTCTCTCGTAATATTGGCTTATGTTGAAAAGGAGAGTTATGTTGGTTTTTGACTAATTTGTTCTTTTACTATGATCAACATCCCCGGGTACGAAGGCCTGGACAGAGTTTTACGGACAAGATTACGTATGCAACCAAATTCTTTCAAATTTGTGGGCAGTAAGGTTGCACTTGATGGCATCATCTTTGGGCCATTGGATTTACTCGTGTTCTTCTCTTACATGGGGTTGAGTAATGGAAAGAGTGTCCCTCAAATCAAGGAAGATGTAAAGAGGGATTTCCTGCCGGCGTTGATCATGGAAGGCGGTATCTGGTCAATCCTTCAAGTAGCTAACTTCCCATTTTTTCCTGTAAGATACCAGCTTCTATATGTCAATTTCTTCTGCTTGTTGGATAGCTGCTTCTTGTCATGGGTCGAACAGCAGGAAGATGCTGCTTGGAAAAAATGGTTACAGTCCTTTGTCCGTTGAAATGAACAAGAAGGACAATGAGGGTTATAGATACATCCCCGAATTTATTTTCCCGAAACTTTCAAGCTGGGATATACTAATGGAAGAGCAATTTTGTAAAAGATTAGCTTAGAAATCATATGAACGGTTTTAAGATACTAACAACAGTGAAGGTCATATTCTAAGGATTTCCGGTCTTCAGGCGACACCTAGATTTGAACCGGGGAAAAAAGAATTTCCAGTCTCATTTCAATAAAGGCTGGAATTTTTTTTTTGTTAACCTCATAATAGGTGAAAAGATTCATTTAGAGAATCAACAGGTTCCTTTCAAGACATCTAACAGACCGGAGTTTTTGGGACTAACTAGTTTTCGGACATCCCTTGGGCTACATCGATCACGGGACATCTTTCCTTAGTTTCAGAACTCACAAGCTTTTGGATTGTGTGTAAATATAATGAAGAGGCATTTTTCTTGCCTTCACAGTTCATATGCTCTGAGAATATTTTTGTGAGGAACATTAGAGGAGACTGCAATAGTAACTTCAAACAATTTGCAAATTTGGATGACCAAACCTCAAAATTTCTAATAATAAACAGTCGCTTTAAGAGTAGAAGAAAAAGGGATTTCACAAAATGTCTTAATTATAAGTATTTTATGTTATAATTATTAAATTGCAGTGCGTATGTTGAGCGAGATCGGAATCTCTTTTTTTAATTCTAAAAACACCTTTTCGAATCCGTTCTTCGTGATAGAAACGGAAGCGCAGGCTTGAAGAGAGAAGATTGAAGGTGTGATTGAAATGAGAGGACGAGTTCTCTCTATTTATAGGAGCTGGAGGAGATGGAATGGGCTAAAGGCCTTCCTCATCTGGATTGTTGAACTTCGAGTTGGGTCGGCCCAAAAATAATATAGGTGGTCAGCCTAGATTATAATTAGGTCCACCTTCCTAATCTGGATTGTTCACAGCTCGGGCTTGGCTCGGCTCGGCGCGCGTGTGGTGGTTTGCCTACGCCGTTTCCATGATGAAGGGTCAGAATTTCATACCACCGCAGTGTGTATGTTGAGCGAGATCAGAATCTCTTTCTTTAATTCTAAAAACACCTTTTCGAATCCGTTCTTGGTGATAGAAACGGAAGCGCAAGCTTGAAGAGAGAAGATTGAAGGTGTGATTGAAATGAAAGGAAGAGCTCTCTCTATTTATCGGAGCTGAAGGAGATGGAATGGGCTATAGGCCTTCCTCATCTGGATTGTTGGACTTCGAGTTGAGTCGGCCCAAAAATAATATAGGTGGTCAGCCCAGATTATAATTAGGTCCACCTTCCTAATCTGGATTGTTCACAGCTCGGGCTTGGCTCGGCTCGGCGCGCGTGTGGTGGTTTGCCTACGCCGTTTCTATTACGAAGGGTCGGAATTTCATACCACCACAATGCGTATGTTGAGCGAGATCGGAATCTCTTTTTTTAATTCTAAAAACACCTTTTCGAATCCGTTCTTCGTGATAGAAACGGAAGCGCAGGCTTGAAGAGAGAAGATTGAAGGTGTGATTGAAATGAGAGGACGAGTTCTCTCTATTTATAGGAGCTGGAGGAGATGGAATGGGCTAAAGGCCTTCCTCATCTGGATTGTTGAACTTCGAGTTGGGTCGGCCCAAAAATAATATAGGTGGTCAGCCTAGATTATAATTAGGTCCACCTTCCTAATCTGGATTGTTCACAGCTCGGGCTTGGCTCGGCTCGGCGCGCGTGTGGTGGTTTGCCTACGTCGTTTCTATTAAGAAGGGTCAGAATTTCATACCACCGCAATGTGTATGTTGAGCGAGATCGGAATCTCTTTCTTTAATTCTAAAAACACCTTTTCGAATCCGTTCTTCGTGATAGAAACGGAAGCGCAAGCTTGAAGAGAGAAGATTGAAGGTGTGATTGAAATGAGAGGAAGAGCTCTCTCTATTTATAGGAGCTAGAGGAGATGGAATGGGCTATAGGCCTTCCTCATCTGGATTGTTGGGCTTCGAGTTGGGTCGGCCCAAAAATAATATAGGTGGTCAGCCCAGATTATAATTAGGTCCACCTTCCTAATCTGGATTGTTCACAGCTTGGCTTGGCTCGGCTCGGCGCGCGTGTGGTGGTTTGCCTTAGAGCAAACTTGCTCTATATATCCCATTGTTTCTCCCTCCGTATAGTCGATGTGGGAAGCACCCAAATTTGACTATTTTCCCAAGCTATTGCCTATTACACAACCAACTTTGGGCATCCATTTCACATTCAAACGGAACTCAAATTTAACGTATGAATATACCACGAGCAAGAGTTCGCGGAGGCGAAGCCATTGTTTCTCCCTCCATATAGTCGATGTGGGAAGCACCCAATTTTGACAATTTTCCCAAGCTATTGTCTATTATGCAACCAACTTTGGACATTCATTTCTCATTCAAACGGAACTCAAATTTAACGTATGAATATACCACGAGTAAGAGCTCGCGGAGACGAAGCCAACGTTTCCACTTTCCGGTGTTGATAATTGCCGGAGCTCACCGGAAATGTGCCCGGAAAAGTACCCGGCGCACACATGTGTTAAAACATATTTATTTCATTCTTTTATTAATTTAGTTCCAACAAAAACATTAACACAACACCGACTGTAAAAAGGGTTCGATATCAAAATACCACCCACAATGTGTTATTTGATGACTTTCATCCAACTTTTTTAGATGACTTGTATATTGAAGACATCAAGTTTTTTTAATTTGCGGCAAATTTCATTCTGACAAAATCACTTGATCGTTGAAAGTATGATACTGGGAGGTGTTTTTCTTGTGGACCTTATGGGCCCGTTTGGTTTTAACTCCGGAATCGGAAACGGAATGGAAACGAATCTAGTCAATACGTATACTCTTATTCATTAAAATTTTTGGAATCATTCCTTGTGATTTGTAGTAATTGGATGAGAGTTTGATTACTTTTGATACCCTATAGGGTAACAAAATGTGAGGAAATGTGAAGAAACAAGTGCATTTTTCATTAAACCATGGGGAATGATTCCATAAAATTTCATGAATATAGATATACATATGGACTAAATTCGTTTCCATTCCGTTTCCGTTTCCGGAGTTGGAACCAAACGGGCCCTATATATGTGTGGTTAAGTGGTTTAGGAGCGTTGTTATTTGTACGGGTTGTTCGGCGAAAAGGACCATTTTTGTTTGTGGGTGGATGTTTATGTTTGAAATTTTTAACGTGTATTGTGGGGCTGTTTGTCTGATTTCAGAAGTCATGGGTTGTTTTGTGAAAGAAGATATCATTTATAGGATCTTTTGTGTAATTCTAAATCTATGGGAGGTTTTGCAAAATTTACCGTAACTCAGGGTAGCTTTGTGACGTTTACCCTTTTATAATATGATCTGATAGGGACCAGACTTAAACATTTTCAAAAGAATTAGGGGGCTAAATTACAATACTTGCAAAATTGGGAGCCAAGATAGACTGAAATAAAAAGATTAGTTAGAAACTAAAATGGAAAGGCCAAGGACAAGAGTACAATTCTTCCGTAGAACGGACCCATGGATGAAGAGAAGAATTTGAAGATATGTTTCTATACATTGTGGTGGTTACAAATTTGCAAATGCAGAAACTCAAAATGAACCTATAAAACCAAATTTTCCACCCGCAAATCCGCAAGGTGAATTTTGGGATGGGTGCGAAAATTGTAGTTTACATGACCAAAGTTGTAGAACGGAACATATATGATGTGAATTGTAAAAGTAGAAACATTCAGATCACAACCTGTCTATCTGAGCAATGTACACAAAACATAAAGAAAAGTCTTGAGAGATAAATACGCAAACGATCAACAAGCGTCTTGAACGAGCAATTATAAACACAGACATTTCTCTAGCATTCACATCCAGATGCCCTTTGTTGCTGTGCTCCACCTGACATATCAATGGTGTCCGGCACGTATCTATATTTTCAAATATCATATGAAGCGAGAGGTTAAATTCTATAATTATTAATCTTTAATCAGACAGCTAACTAGGAGGATATGATTCAAGGGAATCAGATACAAACTAGCAACTTAGCTTCCTATAATAACTTGATAGGGCCATTTTGCATCCCATATTGGCTTATATTGTAAAAAGGGTAAACTACTTTTGTCTGAAATCCAGTGGTTAACTAGGGAAACAACATCCTACTATGAAAGAAGGCCAATGGCCCGATACTATGTGTTTACGAACCAATGTCAAGTGGCCATATAACATATCTTTTTTACTACTTTTCTACTCTATTAGCTCAAGTTAGTACAAAAGGAAGCCAACCGGCTATACTTGTATCATCTAAAGAAAAATTATATGATTAGCAGATTCCTATTGAATAAACTATATTCTAACTAACATACAACCGAGTCGCTTTCCTTTTGAAGATGACTGTTGATTTGTTGTCATTATATTTCTGAGAACGAATTACTAGAACCCATTAGAGATAACTCTACATAAAAGTGATTGAAGGCTCTTTCTGTGAACAAGTAGGCTTTCATAAATGTAAAATGTTTTTTTCTTTCTCCAAGAAACAACTACTTAGAGAAGCACCATATGGTGTAAAGTTACTTACATGTCTTCCTCAGGCTCGTTTTTTATAGCATTCTTTGCAATCAATTCAAATGCAGCTTCGACATTGGTACCATCCTTTGCTGAAGTTTCAAAATAAGGAATGCTTCCCTTGGAGGCACACCAAGCCTTTGCCTTCTTTGCAGATACCTAAGTTTCAGGGCAGATAACATGGGAAAGTGACAGAAAAGTTGTGAGAACATAATGAAATATCAGAGAGGTCAAGTGGTCTGGCCTGGACATTTCCATGCAAAAGAATCTTACCACACGGCTGTTACCACCATCTACATCTATCTTATTCCCCAATACAACAAATGGGAAGTTCTCAGCATCATGTGGACTGGCCTGTACATTTATGTATACAAGGTGAGAAACAATCACATAGAAAATCTCACAATACTCTTTCCTCTGATCATTAAAGGATTAATTAAGAAATTACCTGCAGCAGAAATTCTTCTCGCCAGCGGTTGAGGTTATCAAACGATTTCATCACGTTTACATCATAGACAAGAACACAGCAGTCAGCCCCACGGTAGAAAGCAACACCCAGACTTTGGAACCTCTCTTGGCCAGCTGTGTCCCATATCTAAACAGATCATGAAGTACATTAATCGTCATTGAGCGGAAAACAGTTAAGCATCTAGCACTAGTCTTGACAAGACATGATTCTTTTAAAAAAGAATAATGAGGGCTTTATGATTAGAGAAAGATATCATAAGAGGAACAACTGAAAGGAGACTGAAAGATATAGAACCGAAACAAATATTTCCATGACGATCAGAGCAGACTTCCCATTGCAAACTTTTTTTTTTTTGGCTACTGGAAACGTGAAACAAGATTTTAACTGGAATAAGCTCAACGCTAACTCGATAAGGACACATATGCCTTTCTGATTGCAGCAGAGAAAACAACTTGCTTTAGTCTTATACTTGCTTTCTCCGAATCCAAATTGTGCCCTTGATATTGTAAGAATCTTCAGCCAATTTCAAGTTGAAATCCTCATTCCGCGTTGTAACAACAAATTATGATCAATGAATTCCAATTCTCAGTTTATATTTGCATTCTGCTCTGTTCTAGTTCATCATGTTCTTTCCTTATTTTGTGCAGAAAAATGTGAGATTCACGGAGACACTTCCAACAGCTATTGAATTTGTCAAAATTCTCATGGAGAAAGTAGGTTTCAGATATAATCAATATAATTAGGTTTAATTATTTCACTAAAACATGCAGTACAGCAAGAGGAGAAACAATTGTTTCACCTGCAATGTGAAAAGCTTGTCGTCGATCTGAACTTCCTTTGTGAGGAAATCGGCACCAATTGTGGCTTTGTACTGATTAGTGAACTTATGATTGACAAATCTAATCAATTAGCTTAAGGTTGAACGAGATGACGATTAAAATTTAATTGAGAAAGCGAAAAAGGAATAATAAAAACAAGAAGACAATTCCGTTGATTTAAGGATACTGATTCATCAAAGACGTCTTCCCAACCCTAACAAAGATCGAATTGATCCGGGGAAAAGGCAAAAGTTAGAAATTAATGATACAAATACAATCATAGAAAGTAATGCGAGGAGATAGAAAGATAGAAAACCCGCTGTCGCCGAGGATGATAACTTTGAGAAGCATCCTTCTCCGGGAAGCCATGGCTGATTAAGAGGCAGCAATATATGTTTGGGGGAATCAAAAGGATTCAATTCGGGATTTGTGTCTGGGAAACGAAGAAGATTGAAGAGTCCGCCTTCTGTTATATTCTCGAGAGAAACAGCGGTGTATAATAAAAACTTGCTTCCGCTAACTCAACCTTTTTACATTTGTTTTTTAGTATTTTTGGGTGTTTAAATAAATAAGGTGAAATTAAAGGATTATCCTAAAGAATAATTAAAGATACTGCAAGTCACGGCTATCTCTCATATATAATTTATTAAAAAAGACGATATTAATATTGATTTGACGTCCTTGTATTTTTTTTAAACTAGTTCAGTGCCCGCACCTTGTGCGGGTTTTGTTTAAATAAAAAAATATTATATTTTTAATTTTATACATTATATATTGGATTAATAAAAATTATGTTATTAAATCATAAATGACAAATTTGTAAATATAGTGTGACAAATTTGTAAATAAATTTAAAAAATGCTAATTGATGACTTTAGAAATTGACACGTGGACAAAATGAGGGTGTTTTATTATAGTATATAAATTTACTAAAAAATTCAAAATTAAAAAAGAATAATTTTTAAAAATTAAATTTAAAACTTTTTAAAAAAAAGAAATAAGAAAAAAAAATTGTGAAATAAATTTCGAAATTAAAAATTAAATACAATAATTAACTTAAAAAATTATATATTGAAAATAAAAAATAAGGTGAAGAAAATGAAATAAAATTTTAAAATGTGCATATATTATTTTTTTTTTAAAAATTATAAAAACCGAGTTTAAATAATATGAAGAAGATTTCAAAATCTTGTTTGTTAAAAATTTAAAGATAATTATTAAAATTTTGTTAGATATATTTAACAAATTTGTTAATAAGCCAAACAAATTCTTACGTGGCAATTTTAAATTGTGATGTGGCATTGTTGATTGTTTATTATTATTTTTAGAATTTATTTTATAAAATAAAAAATGGCAAATCTGTAAATATCTTGTGGCATATCTGTAAATATATTGAAAAAAGTCCTAGGTGGCATACCTTAGTGATCGACATGTGGCCTTAAGGGTTCTGTTTTAGTATGTTATATAGATCATACCAGTTGAAACAAACCAAATCTATACAGTTTAAAATTTCTCCAGCAAATCATATCTTAATGTAAAGTTTAAAATTACTTTTTTTTTGGTGAAAAAGTTTAAAGTTACTTCAACAAATCATATCTTCACCTAAAATTTAAAATTCCTCCAACAAATCAAACTAGTGTAATCCCATGCATTTCACGGGATTTGTTAATATAATTTTTCAAAAACTGATAAACTTCAACATAGTTACATATGTAACAAAAATATTTTAATTTTAATTTCTGTGTTTTTTTAATAAATTTTTGATAAACATTACGGTTGGTTATATATTAAATATCATACCGGTTTTTTAGTGAGAAATTGGATCATACCATACATACATACATACATACGTCATTCCGACGAAATAAGTGTATGTGAGGTGTCTCCGGTAATATTATATACATATATAAAGATTAGTGTTTTTTTAACAAATTTGAATTATAAAATATAATAGATTAACTAAAGTCAAATAACTTATTTTAATTTAATATTGAATTGTAGATTCTATAAATAAATTAAAAAAAAATTTAAAGTTTTTTTTTAAAATAATTGTAATTGTAAATTCCTTTTATAAATTATGTAACTAAAAAATGGAAGGTTGAGGTTAAATATTGGTGTGACATATGGCAAAAAAAAAAAGGATAAGATTTATTTATTTTTTAATTATTAAATAATTTTTTAACAAAATCTTAATGATACAAAATCTTAATGATAATTCTAATTATCTATTTAAAAGGCAATGAATTATTTACTTTTTAAAAATAATTTTTTGGGCTTAGAGAAATGTGGTTGCGACTGTGGCAAAAAAAGGCTCTCCTTTAATACATATATGATTAGTTTTAAAAAAATATTTATCCGGTTTACTAATTAATATCGATTTAAAATTCTTCCAACAAATCATATCTTATTCCAAATTCTAACTGATTTATTCATCAAGCTTATTCGGTAAGCTTCGTCAGATTTTCTTTCTCATTATTAACGTCTAAGAGTTTTAGTCAAATAAGATTATTGATTATTTCATGTTGTGGCTCTCAAGCATCGGCGTTGGATCCACCTTCGATCTTCAGGAGAATTCTTCAAAATCGTAAGGTCGTTGACCGTTGCTCATATGCAGAAAATACCAAGTTTGATATGATATTTCTTACTCTATATTTTGTGACTGTGCATCTTATAGGATAGTTTTGCATGTTTGGTTTCCCCTTGTTCTTGCATGTTTGGTGTTCTGCATCGACGCTAAATCCACGTTCGATCTATTGAGAAATTCGATTTTCTGCCTATTCAATTTTTAATATTCGAATTTAAACAAACTTTTTAACTAATTTTTATTCAAAAAACGAAATCAAATAATAACAAAAAAATCTTCTATTATTTATTTTAATTTTCATAAACGAAGTCTAAAAATTTAATTAATTAATTTTTTTTGGATTTTATCAACCATATACTCTCTTCAACAATTAATTATAAAGATCTCTTCAATAATTAATAAAAGTTTTTAATCAAAAAAAATTAAAGAAAGAATTTGGCCTACTAGGCTTTTTTTTAGTTTTGTGTTTAGTAAATCTATTATCTATTATCTATTATACATACTAAAAGAGAGTACATGATTTGATGACGTGGCACGTTGTGGGAGCAGCAATCAAATGGAGCTCCTACAATTTTTTGGTCAATAAATCTTTATTTTTTTAAGCCAAAATTTTTTTTTTACTAAACTAACATATTGCTATTCAAAATTATACGTAACTTTTTTTTTTGGGAGATTCTCCAAGATCTTATAGGCCAATTAATCTTTATTTTTTGTGCCAGAAAACAAACTGGTCAAAAAATCTTTTTTTATTAAAGTATATAAATTTTATAAAACAAACTGGTAAACACTTTTCCGGCACAAATAATTAAGAATATTAAAAAAAAAATCCTTCTTTTATGTTTTTAAAAGATTTGTTTAAAAGATTGCCAGAATCTTTAATTATTTTGTAAAAAAGAAATTAAGACTCCATATTTTTATCAGATTAAATTTTTTTACTAAATCTCGAATTGCCAATAACTTTTTTTTTACTAAACCTTAATTATTTTGTAAAATATGAATTTTGTTATCCCACATCGGTTAT
The DNA here is from genome assembly GCA_033239125.1 of Fagopyrum homotropicum. Lineage (NCBI taxonomy): Eukaryota > Viridiplantae > Streptophyta > Magnoliopsida > Caryophyllales > Polygonaceae > Fagopyrum > Fagopyrum homotropicum. The sequence goes on along the minus strand of BSWB01000005.1, from coordinate 2,658,156 downwards.
CAGAGAAGGATGACACTTTGACAACATGTATAAATAGACCTCAAATGTTTGAAGATTATACAAATCATATATTTTCGGACCTCTTGTTTTAGAATCAAGTATAATACTTATTATACCAGATTAGCATTTGTATGTGAAGTGAATTGTTGTGACCTACTAATTCGTATGTCCTTTTGATCTAATGATTTTTGGATCGTTTTGATCTAATGATTTTTGGGTCGTTTTGATCTAATGATTTTTGGATCGTTTTGACCTACAGATTTTTGGGTCGATTAGACCTAATGATTTGTGGGTCGTTGTTACCCACTGATTTGTGGGTCGTTGTGACCCACTAATTTGTGGGTCGTTGTGACCCACTGATTTGTGGGTCGTTGTGACCCACTGATTTGTGGGTCGTTGTGACCCAATAATTTGTGTGATTGTGACCCACTGATTTGTGTATCATTGTGACCTATTGATTCGTGGATCGTTGTGACCTACTAATTCGTGGGTTGTTGTGACCTACTGATTCGTGAGTCGTTGTGACCTAATAATTTATGGGTCGTTGTGACCTAATAATTTATGGGTCCTTGTGACCTACTAATTTGTGGATCCTTATGACCTACTGATATGTGGGTTGTTTGTAACCTACTAATTTGTGGACCGTTGAACTATTAAATTCGTAATTTTTATTTTATCAATATAATAAATATACATCTATATACTTTACTAAAACAAAAAAATAATTCTTGACGTGTCACCCCAAGTTTTTTCTCTAATTAAACTTTTTATTAAATCACGAATTAAGCTAATACATCCTTTTTTTACTAAACCATAATTAGCCTAATTTTTTTTTAATAGTTCATCCAATTTTAAAGTATTTTATTTGGATTCCTAACTAATTCCGATTACAATAACATTTCCTCTTCTTTTAATTTTTTTTCCAAATATTTAAAATTAAAAGATATTGTACATAAGCCTATCTCATACCCGTAAGCTTTAACTTCCTTCCTATCTATATACTTTACTAAAACAGAAGATACTAATGCTGACGTGGCGCTCCACATTTTTATCGGATTAAATCTTTTACTAAATCACGAATTAAGCCAATGACTTTTTTTTTTACTAAACTTTAATTATTTTGTATAATATGAATTTTGTTATCCCACATCGATTATCAGAGAAGGATAACACTTTGACAACATGTATATATAGACTTACAAGATTTGAAGATTATACGAATCATACATTTCTAGACATTTTGAGTCGTTGTAACCTACTGATTTTTGGGTCGTTGTAACCTACTGATTTGTAGTTCGTTTTGACCTAATGATTTATGGGTCGTTGTGACACACTGATTTGTGAGTCGTTGTGACGCACTGATTTGTGGGTCGTTGTGACCTATGAATTTGTGGGTCGTTGTGACCTATTGATTCGTGGGTTGTTGTGACCAATTGATTCTTGGGTTGTTGTGACCTACTGATTCGTGGGTTGTTGTGACCTACTGATTCGTGGGTCGTTGTAACCTACTGATTTGTGGTCGTTTGTGACCTACTGATTTGTGGATCATTGAACTATTAAATTCGTAATTCTTATTTTATCAATATACTAAATATATATCAATATAATTTACTAAAACAAAAGACAATAATTCTGACGTGGCGCCCCACGTTTTTTTTCGGATTAAAATGTTTACTAAATCATGAATTAAGCTAATAAATCCTTTTTTTACTAAACCATAATTATTTTGTAAAATATAAATTTTGTTATCCCACATCGGTTATTAGAGAAATATGATAGTTTGACAACATTTATAAATAGACTTATAAGGTTTGAAGATTATACAAAGCATACATTTTTGGACCTTTTGGTCAGAATCAAGTATAATACTTATTCATACCGGATTAGTATTTGAATGTGGATTGTTGTTACCTACTAATTCGTAGGTCATTTTAACTTAATGATTTGTGGGTCGTTTTAATCTAATACTTTGTGGGTCGTTGTGACCTATTGATGCTTGGGTCCTTGTGACCTAATGATTTGTCGGTCCTTGTGACCTAATGATTTGTGGGTCCTTGTGACCTATTAATTTGTGGGTTGTTGTAACCTATTAGTTTGTGTGTCGTTTGTGACCTATTGATATGTGGGTCGTTTGTGACCTACTGAGCTACTGATTTTTGAATCGTTGTGACCTACTTATTTGTGGGTCGTTGTGACCTACTGATTTGTGAGTCGTTGTGAGTTGTGATCTACTAATTTGTGGGGGTCATTGTGATCTACTAATTTTCGTTGTGACCTACTGATTTGTGGTTTGTTTGTAACCTACTGATTTGTGGGTCGTTTGTGACCTACTAATTTGTGGGTCGTTGTGCTCTTGTGGGTCCTTGTGATCTACTAATTTGTGGGTCCTTGTAACCTACTGATTCGTGGACCGTTGAACTATTAAATTTGTAATTCTCATTTTATCAATATACTAAATATACATCTATATTCTGCATATTTTACTAAAACATACGAAACTAATCCTGACGTGGCGCTCCTATGTTTTTTCTCGGATTAAATTTTTTTACTAAATCACAAATTAAGCCAATTAATCTTTTTTTACTAATTGAGTTCGTATCAGATTATGGTATTTTTAAATTATATGATTATATTTTTTTTAAAATTATTATTTATTAAATAATAAATTAGATTTTTAAAAAAATTTATTAGTATAAAACTTATTAATGATCAACACATGGGTTACGTGGTCTCATTTACTATGTAACACTTAACGCGTTATTTATACGAGCTCATAACATATAACCAATAAAGTTAACAACATATAATATAGTAAAAAAAATGTAATATGATAAGCTATTGTATTAACAAACCCGCACAAGGTGCGGGATATACACTAGTATATCCCATAATTTTTTTACCAATTTCAGTTAATTGTAGGTAAAAATAATTAACCGATCTATTTAAAAAAAATAATTGATGTTTGTTATTTGTTGGATAAGTGTATGTTTTAAATATTTTCAGGAATTTTGCTACCCACATCGGATCGATTATCATGTAAGACTGATAGTTTGATAACTTGTATAAATAAAGAGTTTGAAATTCATTAAATTAAATATAAAAACATCTATAAATCTATAAATCCTAACTAAAAACTAAATATACAAATTTATTTTTTTTCTGTACACCAAATCTCAATTCCAACAACTCAAAATCTTCATGATAAGATTTGTATGCCGAGATTACTCTATCATCTATCTATATATACTTACCCATCCTCGTCTCTTCCTTCTCTCTAATAAATTGCAGGTATCTTCGTCTCTTCCTTCTCCAGCTATTAGGTTGGAATGCTTCTGCTGTTCATAATCCGTAATATATATATATATATATATATATATATATATATATATATATATATATATGTAATAACCGAAAAATCTAAACTCCGTTTAATACCGGATCAAACAGGATCCCGATCCGCCAACTTAAGTTCTTTTATATAAAAAGATAACGATACTAAATTCCATCATTTTATGTGGCCTTGTTTCACATAAAATGATAACTTTCGTAACCCGTAAATAATTCCGTACTTAAATTGTGATTCTTTCAGCCATTCTTTTCTTATATTGGTGAACAGGCCCAAATATTTGGCCCATTCACCTTGGACCGGCCCACTTACTAAACACCTCACTAATTAAAATTAACCTAATCTAATCCTAAACCTAATCTTCCTACATCTGCTACGTTAGCCGCTGTTTCGCTTCTCTCCCTCAACCGCAACCAACTCCCGTACATTCCTCTTCCGCCTTCATCTGCGAGACGACGTAGCAACACAACAACCATCAAGAGCTTCGTTCGCCGGCTTTATCGACCACTAGGTGAGCCATCTCCTCAGTCCATCTCTCCTCTTCCTCTCTATTCTCGAGTCGCAACAGTCGTCTGACTTTGGCTTCACACAATAGCGGTGCTAACACCAGTTAGGACAATCGATACAACACAAAGACCCCAGGCGTTGCAGTAGGTGAGTCGTCTCTCCTTTCCTTCTGTTCCCCTTCGGCTGCTCCTGTGTTTAACTGGAAGGCGGGTATACTTCAGGCGCTGCAGTAGGCGCCAGTTAGGAAGAGGGGGGCAGCGTGGGGAGTACAAGCAAACCGGTTTCGAACCTTGCAGCCAGTCGCGAGTCACACCGGTGAGTCCTCAGCACTAGAACGAGACTCCCTAACCGCTGGTAAGTAAACTTTCTGCTGCTGTTTTGTTTCCCAAGCATGCTAAGGTAGAGAGGAAGAGACCTGCTGTAGACGTCTAGATTGCTGAGTTGAGTGAGAGAACCTTTGTTCTGTAAGTTTTAGACAGCCTCAGTCGTGCACCCAGTCAGTTTCGAAATGAGGACCTGCTGAACTTGTTAAATAGGAAGTATTGCTGGAGGCGGGGCTCGAACTTAGGACCTTTTGCACACTCTTACCTTTAGCTTTGACCTACTGACTTTAGAGCCTAATTTCTATAGCTTAAATCGAGAATCCACCGTTGAATTTTTAATATGTTGTAGATTGAAATATATAGTTTACTGTGTTAAATTTTGAGAGAAAGTTAACGGTCGGATTGAGATTTACGAGGTCTTGAAGTAGGATAGTTGGACTGTTTTTGCAAAAGAGGAAGAAAAATGACTAAGTGTAGAAATGTTAATTTTACCCCAACTTTAAAATTTCATGGGAGAATTTTGGTTAAGAATTTTAGAGAGATCTTGACACATTTTTTTAGTAGGTATATCATAGAAGAATTAGGAAGTGTATTCCGGAATTTTTTTATCTTTCATTAGAACCTTAGATCTTAATCCAAAGTCGGACCTTAACAACTTTTTATGAAAAATTAGAATTTTGTGTAACTCTTATAAATCCTCACTAAACCTTTGTATGAGAACTAGATTTAGGACATAGGTCCTAGAATATAATTTTAGGACTAAATGATATACTTCCCGAAGTTTCGGAATCAGGGGCAAAGTGGTCTTTTTAACCTAAGAAAAACCTTTTTTCTTAAATCCCTTTCACGAGATTGTAAAACTTAGAAGTTTATAACTTCTAAGAGTGTAAGATGTAATGTTGATACACATGCCTTGTTTAACAGGCGTTTGAGTTACCACGGGTACGGACCGAGTTGAGGTTTGTGAGAGTGATTTTTGATTGAGGTAAGTCCTTGCGACTTACTTAGCTGATTTCTGGATATTAGTTGGGTGATAATGGCTGTGTGTGTGCAATGTGTGTTATAATAAAAATAACAACTTGTTAGGACGACCGTGGTTATTATGTTTTAAGGCCCAAGTGTATGTATAACGGGTCGTGACATCACTGCCCAGCTCTGCCACGAGACTGGGAGGTTCTCTATACCCAGACCATACAGGTACAAGGTGAGATGCATGAGATCCATTCCTGATGGGTACACGGGAGCGGAGGCGAGGTTTGGGAATACCTCGTGTCAGAGAATAAGTATCATTAGTATGAATGAATGACCTAAATGAAGATAATAAATGAATTGTGTGAAAGCATGATGAGTGTTTATTTTGATATGTGTGTGTGTGCTGTTATTATTCTTCTAATGTTTAGACAACTAGCTAATGGTTGTTTCGTTGTGTTTTTAGACTTACCGCGGGTTAGAACAGTAGCTGAGTGATCCGTAAGTAGTGGTCAGCCGGGTTGCCGTACTCCTTAGAGAGGGGGTTTGGGTTGTTGTTTTGTCTTCTTTCCTTTTGTTATGACAGTTAGTCTTTTCCCTTTTGTTTAAGTACGATAGGCTGTTAGACCTTATTGCATTCATCCTTTAAAAACACATCTTTATGAATTTTGGTTTTTCTTATTTGTGTCTTGTTGCAAGATCCTAGTAATATTGTTGTCAAACTAAGGTCGGGACCCATTGTGAGGTCCTAACCAGTAATGTCCTGAGTTTTGAGAATTCGGGGTGTTACAACATGGTATCAGAGCTCTAGGTTGGCAACAATGACACTTAAAATCTTCTGAAAGACCGAATAAGTACTTGAACAGAACCCAAAAGGGATTTGAGTTTTAGAAAGGAATTTCTAGTTTTCAAATGCATGCATAGTCTAGTTGGGAATAGAAAAGTGCGGCTGACCACCACTACTACCGCGGATCTCAGTATGCTTAGTATGAACTTTAGGTTTATTGTAGTTGGACTTATTTGCTAGTTTATAATTATAGTTGTCATTTCTCGCGCAGATGGCACGTACTAGAGCTACGCTAGCTACTGGTCGAGGTAGAGGTCGTCCACCTCTCCCTCCAACTGGACAAGGTAGGGGAGATAGGACCCCTATAGTTAGAGGACGCGGCCGTGGTGGTAGACCTCTATTAGCACGAGGTAGAGGTCGAGCTCCTCGAGAGGATCCACCAGCAGTGATCATGCCAGATGTTGGAGGGGAGGAGGTGGCTGAGAGTGTAGGTCCCGAGGTCAGGAATGAGACCGTTGCTAGGTCTGGAGCGCAGAGAGCACGTTCGACTGAGTCAGGACGTGTTTCTATTGGAGCATCTGAGTACAAAGAGTACCGAGCATACGTCGAGCGTATGGAGGAGGCTGCTAGAACAGAGAGACTTACCCAGGTACCACCGATACCGGCTAGGTCTGTTCAGGTGACACAGGCAGTGCCTCAGGTGCCGGCTGTACCTGAGAGGAGAGTTGAGGCTGATAGAGCTCCTACTGGGTCTAGAGCACCGAGACCGGATGAGTGGTTGAAGGCTTTCAACTCTCAAAAAGTCCCTTCATTCAGTGGAGAGATAGGGTTAGAGGTGGAGCACTAGATTGGACATGTAGAGACTGCACTAGAGGCGATACGTTGCCTAGAGGATCAACAGGTAGATTTGGTGCAGACATGTTTCACGGAGGATGCTCATTCCTGGTGGAGGACCATTCGTAGTCGAGTCACTAGTTGGGAGCAGATGAGGAGCATTGTTAGAGAGAGATACTGCCCTGTCTCGTTGAGGAGAGAGAGGTTTTAGGACTTCATTGAGGCAGGATTTGAGGATATTCCGATTGCTGCTGCCATCAAGAAGTTCCAGAAATAACTGACTCTACTTGGACCAGCTGCACCTCCTGAGGAGCAACATGTGTATCTCTTTTCACGGAGATTGAGAGAGAGCACTCGTTCATATCTGGCAGGATTTCGCTGCGAGACTCTGTCAGACTATCAGGATAGGGCGTTTGCATATGAGAGAGATAGGTCAGTCCAGAGGAGAGCTGCTCAATCAAACAGGCCGGATAAGCGGCAGAGGACATGATATGCTAGTGGCAGTACAAGAGTAGCTGTTTTTGGACGGGGACAGACTTAGGGGCGACATAGTCATACCGCTACAGTTCAGGCTTTAGTTGGGGGTTCACAGTGCCACAACTGTAGTGGCTATGGACACATCCGATCGATCTGCACGAAGCCGTTAGTGACCTGCTTCCAGTGCGGCAAGGTTGGACATAGAGCTGTATTTTGCCGCCAGGGCAAGGCTCCATCTCAGCAGGGTTCTTCCTCTGCAGGTCTATCAGGAAGTGTACAGAGGCAACCACAATACCGAGCTCCGAGTCAGCAGCAGCAGTACCGATCCCCAGGTCAGCAACAGTCTTACAAGGCTCCAGGACACACCTCTTCCCAGAGTTCTATGCAGGGATCAGGTCGGGGCAGAGGACGTGGCAGTGTAGCTGATACCAGAGGAGCTCCGGCAAAAGTGTTTGAGCTGAGGAGTGCTGATCAGCCAGAGGCACCGACTACCATAGGTACTATCTGGATCCATGGACTACCTGTACGAGTTTTGTTTGATACGGGTGCTACGCACTCCTTTATATCTGATGCATGCGTAGATATGTTGTCCTTAGCTACGGTAGAGGGGATACCTTTTATGATAGGATTACGTGACGAGAGTAAGGTTAGAGGGACCCGAGAGATCTATGGATGTCCCATTCATTTGGGAGATCAATACTGGCTAGTAAATTTTCTAGTCATGCCCTTAGCTCATGAGGATGTGATTTTGGGGATAGATTGGATGAAGAGACATGGAACAGTCTTAGACATTGGTAGGAGGATAGTGACTGTTGCCACTGAGGAGGGTCATAGAGTGATATTTCAAGGTTGGGACCTCGAAAAGTCCGGCACAGTTATCAGTGCAGTGAGAGCAACGAGACTGATAACACAGGGTTGCGAGGCCTTCTGGTGTTATGCCATGAAGGAATGCAAGAGCCTGATAGTAGAGGAGATACCAGTTGCATGCGAGTTTGCAGAGGTGTTCAGTGATGACCTGCCAGGACTACCTCCACAGAGGAGCGTTGACTTCTGGATTGAGTTAGAGCCGGGCACGAGACCGATCTCGAAGGCCCCGTACCGTATGACACCGATAAAGCTGCTTGAGTTGAAGAAGTAGTTAGAGGAGCTAGCAGATAAGGGCTTCATATGCCCTAGTGTGTCTCCTTGGGGCGGGCCAATATTATTTGTGAGGAAGAAGGACGGATCGATGCGGTTATGCATAGACTACAAAGAGCTGAACAAAGTCACCATCAAGAACAAGTATCCACTACCGCGCATTGATGATATGTTGGACCAGTTGCATGGAGCGTCCGTGTTCTCGAGGATAGACTTGAGGTCAGGTTATCACCAGCTGAGAGTGAGAGATCAGGACATACTTAAGACGGCATTCCGGACTAGGTATGGTCATTATGAGTTCGTAGTGATGCCATTTGGGCTCACTAATGCACCAGCAGTGTTCATGGAGTTTATGAATGGAATATTCATCGAATTTTTAGACCAGTTTGTAGTGGTCTTCATTGACGACATTCTAGTTTACTCTAGGAGTCGAGAGGAGCACGCCGGACACTTGAGGACAGTATTGCAGATTCTGCGGGATAGCCAGCTGTATGCTAAGCTATCCAAGTGTGAGTTTTGGATGTCAGAGGTGGCTTTCTTAGGCCACGTAGTGACTACTGAGGGTATTAAAGTCGATCCGGCGAAGATCGAGTCAGTATCTTCTTGGCAACCTCCTAAGAAATGTTAAGGAGGTTCGTAGCTTTCTAGGTTTGGCAGGTTATTACCGCCGGTTTGTGGAAGGGTTCTCCCTGATTGCCCGACCACTTACTTGCCTTCTGAGGAAGACTACTCGGTTTGTCTGGTCTGAGCCGTGTCAGCAGAGTTTTGAGGAGCTGAAGAGGAGATTGACGTCGGCTCCGATTTTAACACAGCCTGAGGGTACGAATGACTTTGTGGTATACAGTGACGCATCCAAGCTAGGCTTGGGGTGTGTTTTGATGCAGAGGGGTAAGGTCATAGCCTATGCGTCTCGGCAGTTGAAGACGTATGAGGAGAACTACTCCACACATGATCTAGAGTTGGCTGCCGTAGTCCATGCTCTTAAGATCTGGCGTCACTATCTCTATGGGGCGACATGTCAGATCTTCACAGACCATAAGAGTCTGAAGTATATATTCACTCAGCGGGAGTTGAATAACCACCAGAGGCGGTGGTTAGAGTTGATCAAGGACTTCGACCTTGAGATTCTCTACCACCCCGGAAAGGCGAATGTAGTAGCTGATGCTTTGAGCCGGAAGACGCCTAGGGAGAGGGCGATAGCCCGATTGACGGTACACCCACAGTTGCAGAGAGATTTGGCTTGGTTGGAGATAGAGATTCAGTTTCTCGATTCAAATCGCCAGTTGGCTACCTTGGAGTTACTTCCTGATCTGTTGGATGAGATCCGACAGAAGCAGGAGACTTGCCCGACTTTGACCAGGATCCGAGACAGGATGTCTCGAGATGAGGCCCCATAGTTCACTATTTGTGGGGATGGAGTGATGAGACGTCAGGACCACGTTTGTGTGCCGTCAAACAGTGAGTTGAGACAGAGGATACTAGGTGAGGCTCATGCTACCCCATACTCAATACATCCTGGAGCGAGTAAGATGTACAAGGATGTGAGACGGTTCTTCTGGTGGGGTGGTTTGAAGCCCGACGTGGCTCGATATGTAGCTTAGTGTGCGACCTGCTAGTAGGTCAAGATTGAGCATCGTAGGTCCGGAGGAGAGCTCCACCCACTTCTAGTACCACAATGGAAGTGGGAGGATATATCTATGGATTTTGTCACAGGATTGAGACTCAACAGAGGTTTTGATGCTATTTGGATAGTGGTAGACCGTCTGACAAAGACCGCACGTTTCATTCGGATTAAAGAAACGTGGCCTGTAAGTCGTCTAGCTGAGGAGTTCACCAGGCACATTGTGAGATTTCATGGAGTACCGAGGACTATCGTCTCTGATAGAGATGGACGTTTCACCTCGAGGTTTTGGCAGCAGGTACATACTGCTTTGGGGACAAGTCTCCACTTTACCACCGCCTACCACCCACAGACCGACGGTCAATCTGAGAGGACCATCCAGACATTAGAGGATATGCTGCAGGCTTGTGTACTAGATTGGGGACAGGTATGGCCAGAGCATCTTCCACTGGTAGAGTTTTCTTATAATGACAGTTGGCACGCGTCTATTGGGATGGCCTCCTATGAGGCCTTGTACGGGCGGAGATGTCGCACACCATTATGCTGGGATGAGCCTAGTAGATTTGATGGAGTAGCTCCAGATCAGATACAGGATGACATCGCTCGGATTGCCCTGGTCCGGGAGCGGATGTTAGCAGCTCAGAGTCGTCAGAAGTCCTACGCCGACAAAAGGCGTCGACCTTTAGAGTTTAGAGTGGGTGCTCAAGTGTGGTTGAGAGTGTCACCGACGCGAGGAGTCCGGTATTTCGGCAATAAGGGGAAGCTGAGCCCCCGATATGTCGGACCTTTTGAGATCTTGGACAGAGTTGGAGAGGTAGCCTACAGATTAGCATTACCGCCGAGACTAGAGGGTGTCCATCCGGTCTTCCATGTATCTCAGTTGAGAGAGTACATCCCGGATCCGAGACACGTTATCAGTCACGAGGATTTGATAGTTGAGCCCGACCACACATTTGTAGAGTACCCGGTAGCCGTCTTGGAGCGTAGTACTAGACGTCTACGGTCCAAGGAGATACCGATATTGAGGATCCAGTGGTCTAGACGAGGAGCTGATGAGGCCACTTGGGAAACAGAGGAGAGTATTAGACATAATTACCCCGAGTTCTCTACGGGGTTAGATGTTACTCCTGTATTGACGAGTTAGTACTCGGATGTGTGTTATTTGATCGTTCATGTTTTATATTGGATTGAGTGATTATGTTTTATGTGATGTGTGTCGGAGTATGATGATTGAGTAGTTGCATGATAGAAAACAGAAATTTTATGAAATTAAGTTTTACAAAGAAGCCGAATTATTAGTTATTTTATTCTAAGTTTCGGGACGAAACTTATTTTAAGGGGGCACTGATGTAATACCCGAAAAATCTAAACTCCGTTTAATACCGGATCAAACAGGATCCCGATCTGCCAACTTAAGTTCTTTTATATAAAAAGATAACGATACTAAATTCCATCATTTTATGTGACCTTGATTCACATAAAATGATAACTTTTGTAACCCGTAAATAATTCCGTACTTAAATTGTAATTCTTTCAGCCATTCTTTTCTTATATTGGTGAACAAGCCCAAATATTTGGCCCATTCACCTTGGACCGGCCCACTTACTAAACACCTCACTAATTAAAATTAACCTAATCTAATCCTAAACCTAATCTTCCTTCATCTGCTACGTTAGCCGCTGTTTCGCTTCTCTCCCTCAACCGCAACCAACTCCCGTACATTCCTTTTCCGCCTTCATCTGCGAGACGACGTAGCAACACAACAGCCATCGAGAGCTTCGTTCGCTGGCTTTATCGACCAATAGGTGAGCCATCTCCTCAGTCCATCTCTCCCCTTCCTCTCTATTCTCGAGTCGCAATAGTCGTCTGACTTTTGCTTCACACAACAGCGGTGCTAACACCAGTTAGGATGATCGATACAACACGAAGACCCCAGGCGTTGCAGTAGGTGAGTCGTCTCTCCTTTCCTTCTGTTCCCCTTCGGCTTCTCCTGTGTTTAACTGGAAGGCGGGTATACTTCAGGCGCTGCAGTAGGCGCCAGTTAGGAAGAGTGGGGCAGCGTGGGGAGTACAAGCAAACCGGTTCCGAACCTTGCATCCAGTCGCGAATCACACCGGTGAGTCCTCAACACTGGAACGAGACTCCCTAACCGCTGGTAAGTAAACTTTCTGCTGCTGTTTTGTTTCCCAAGCATGCTAAGGTAGAGAGGAAGAGACTTGTTATAGACGTCTAGATTGCTGAGTTGAGTGAGGGAACCTTTGTTTTGTAAGTTTTGGACAGCCTCAGTCGTGCACCCAGTCAGTTTCGAAATGAGGACCTGCTGAACTTGTTAAATTGGAAGTATTGCTGGAGGGGGGGCTCGAACTTACGACCTTCTGCACACTCTTACCTTTAGCTTCGACCTGCTGACTTTAGAGCCTAATTTCTATAGCTTAAATCGAGAATTCACCGTTGAATTTTTAATATGTTGTAGATTGAAATACATTGGTTACTGTGTTTTGAGAGAAAGTTAACGGTCGGATTGAGACTTACGAGGTCTTGAAGTAGGACAGTTGGGCTGTTTTTGCAAAAAAGGAAGAAAAATGACTAAGTGTAGAAATGTTAATTTTACCCCAACTTTAAAATTTCATGGGAGAATTTTGGTTAAGAATTTTAGAGAGATCTTGACACATTTTTTTTAGTAGGTATATCATAGAAGAATTAGGAAGTGTATTCCGGAATTTTTGATCTTTCATTAGAACCTTGGATCTTAATCCAAAGTCGGACCTTAACGACTTTTTATGAAAAACTAGAATTTTGTGTAACTCTTATAAATCCTCACTAAACTTTTGTATGAGAACTAGATTTAGGACATAGGTCCTAGAATAGAATTTTAGGACTAAATGATATACTTCCCGAAGCTTCAGAATCAGGGGCAAAGTGGTCTTTTTAACCTAAGAAAAACCTTTTTTCGTAAATCCTGTAACACCCCAAATTTTACAACTTAGGGAGTTACTGGTTAGGACGCACAGTGGGTCCCGACCTTAGTTTGACAACAACTTAACAAGATCTTACAACAAGGCACAGATAAGGAAAAACCAGAAATCATAAAATAGTTCTTAATAATGCATGAATGTGACCAGATCAACTACAGCCGGAAAACGTAATATAACAAAGTACGAAAGGAATCAAGGTTCAACTGTAAAACCCACAAATGCAGAAACTGTAAAACGTCCTAAAGTACGACACCCCGGCTGACCACTACCGTCTGGATCACTCGGCATCTGCTCTAACCTGTGTCAAATCTAAACAATATATCAACAGTTAGCTAACTATCCAAATATAAGCAAAACGATAACAGCACAAGCACACGCAGAAACAAAAATAAACAAACATCATGCTGGCACTCAACCGTTTATTATCTATTATTTAAATGATTCACATTATTCAATTTAAGTTGTGGCACGAGAACTATTATTAGTTCTCGCCTCCGTTCCTTATCCAACTGGTGTAGGTCTAGCTGACTTTCACTGGTAGCATCACTACAAACCATGTATGGACTAGTCCCGGAAGAAACCCCCAGCGCCCCGCGAGCTACTGAGCAGAATGCCACCGCCCGTTACTCTTAGGCCAAAATATAGGTCGGTAATTATATATCACAACCTATCTCTCTAACATTTCAATCACACACCACCATCATCATTTATACTCATATTTAGAAGTCAGCTAAGTAAGCCCAAAGGACTTACCTGATATACAGCTCGACTCTTTGTAAACCACTCGTTCTGTAAACTGTAGCAACTCAGTTGCCTGTCAAAGGCGATAAGTGTATTAGCACACTCTCACGTAGTTAGAAGTCTAAAACTTCTAAGATCGAATGATGTATTAAGACATAACTAGTTACAGTATTAGCTTAGGGTAAAATGACCATTTTACCCTTGGTTCCGATTTTCTCGAAAACCCTAAAATTCATGTCTAAACTCCTATTTGAGGTTCTAAATTTATATTCTAACTCCTAAAATTTTATTTGGTTCCAAACTGACATTTTTCCTATGTTTCTATTTTCCGGAAGAATCGTAAAGGTTTAACTTCGGTTCTAAATATAAAATTCTTAACAGCTTATAATAATTCCGAATTAAATCTCTAGATCATCTATGAGGTTCTATCTAACCTTAGGAGAAAGAATTTCTCCAAACTGTTCAGCCAATGTTCCTATAAAAATTCACAAAGTCGGTTCCTTCACTCTAATTTCCTATACTTAGCCAAAAACTTAAGTTTACCAAAACTGTTCAACTACCTAACTTCGGGAGCTCATAACTTTCAATCCGACCGTTCATTCCTTCCCAAATTTTAATATGTTAAACTACATATATCCATCTACAACATATCCAAAATTCAACGGTGGATCTTTATCCAAACGTTTAATAATTGACCGACAAGATAGGCTGTTTATAACCTAGAAGCTGAAGGAATAAAATTCAATTTTACAGCAGCCCTTTATTTCCACCATTTAAATTATAAACTCAGCAGCTACCTATTACTATCTTGACTATGCTTAAGGTCGACTACAGCAGTTCATTAACCTAGCATTACGGAATTGGTATACATACATAAGATTATACACTAACTTCTAGAGGCAAGAATTTGGACTGCAGAAGCGATGACTCACCTCTTCAACCTCTATTGGGCTGAGGCGTCTTCAACACAGTTCCGGATGCCCTTCTGGCTCCCTTGGCGTGACGGTTCAGGAGGAGAAGCAGGTTCGGCTTGGCTCTACTACTACACTGATTGGCCAACTCCTTCCAGCCTTGCTACTGTCACGGAGTGGTCGAGATGGAGTTGTCATCGCAGGTACGGAGATGTGAGTACTCATGAACGACTAATTAAAGAGGTGAAGATGAATGGTCTATTGATCCTTACCGAAATATACAGAAGCTGCCCGAATTCAGTCCGATTCCAGAGGAGGCTATTGCTCTACCGGTTGTACGATTGTGGAAGCCAACGTTCACAAGCAGGAACGAAACAAAAGGGCGATGGTTGCTGATGAATCTGGACGGCTGAGGAGAAGGAAGGTGAGCAGCTGTATCCCTTGATTTTTAGGAAGCGTTTAAGGTAAAAGATCTGCTCTCTAATTAATTATGTATAAGTGCTGAACGGTCCATTTCCTACAGCTTGTTGGGCTTCTCTCTTCACATCCGAATGGCTGGAGTAACGCTGCTGCTGGGCTGGAAGGCAACGCTGCTGCTGCTGGGCTGGAGCGGACAAGGAAGCAGGCTGGAGCAGCTGAAGGCTGGCGCTGGACAAGGCAGCAGTGGCTGCTTCTGGGCTGGACGCGTGAAGCAGCTGTTGGGCTGAGCGGACAAGGCAGCGGCTGGACAAGCAAACTAGAGCAGCTCACGGACTGGGCTGGCAACGCTGGCTGTTGGAGTGGCGCTGGGCTGGAGTGGCGCTGGGCTGTCAACAGCCTGTCTGGGCTTGTCACAGACTTGTCACAGCCTTGTCTGGCCTTGTCACAGACTCGTCACAGCCTTGTCTGGCCTTGTCACAGCTTCGTCACAGCCTTGTCTGGCCTTGTCACAGCTTCGTCACAGACTTGTCTGGACCTTGTCACAGCTTCGTCACAGACTTGTCCGGGCCTTGTCATATTCTAAATTAGGGCTAAACTTATTATTTTATGTGAAGGTAAGCTACCTAAAATGATACATTTTATGAAGATCCTATCATTTTATGTGAAGGTAAGTTACATAAAATGATAAACTTATAAAAGGTTCTATCATTTTATGTGAAGGAGGTCTACATAAAATGATACATTTCATCTTAATATGTCTAACTAAGTAGACGAACATGAATCGATGGATCGAGATCTATTTTATAACGGAATTAGACGGAATAAAAATTCTGGATTTTACAAATCCCTTTCACGAGATTGTAAAACTTAGAAGTTTGATAACTTCTAAGAGTGTGAGATGTAATGTTGATACACATGCCTTGTTTAACAGGCGTTTGTGTTACCACGGGTACGGACCGAGTTGAGATTTGTGAGAGTGATCTTTGATTGAGGTAAGTCCTTGCGACTTACTTAGCTGATTTCTGGATATTAGTTGGGTGATAATGGCTGTGTGTGTGCAATGTGTGTTATAATAAAAATAACAACTTGTTAGGATGACCGTGGTTATTATGTTTTAAGGCCCAAGTGTATGTATAACAGGCCGTGACATCACTGCCCAGCTCTGCCAGGAGACTGGGAGGTTCTCTATACCCAGACCATACAGGTACAAGGTGAGATGCATGGGATCCATTCCTGATGGGTACACGGGGGCGGAGGCGAGGTTTGGGAATCCCTCATGTCACAGAATAAGTATCATTAGTATGAATGAATGACCTAAATGAAGATAATAAATGAATTGTGTGAAAGCATGATGAGTGTTTATTTTGATATGTGTGTGTGTGCTGTTATTATTCTTCTAATGTTTAGACAACTAGTTAATGGTTGTTTCGTTGTGTTTTTAGAATTACTGCAGGTTAGAGCAGCAGCTGAGTGATCCGGAAGTAGTGGTCAGCCGGGTTGCCGTACTCTTTAGAGAGGGGGTTTGGGTTGTTGTTTTGTCTTCTTTCCTTTTGTTAAGATAGTTAGTCTTTTCCCTTTTGCTTAAGTACGACAGGCTGTTAGACCTTGTTGCATTCATCCTTTAAAAACACATCTTTATGAATTTCGGTTTTTCTTATTTGTGTCTTGTTGCAAGATCCTAGTAATATTGTTGTCAAACTAAGGTCGGGACCCATTGTGAGGTCCTAACCAATAATGTCCGGGTTTTGAGAATTCGGGGTG
The DNA here is from genome assembly GCA_033239125.1 of Fagopyrum homotropicum. Lineage (NCBI taxonomy): Eukaryota > Viridiplantae > Streptophyta > Magnoliopsida > Caryophyllales > Polygonaceae > Fagopyrum > Fagopyrum homotropicum. The sequence goes on along the minus strand of BSWB01000005.1, from coordinate 2,641,347 downwards.
TTACAATATATATATTACTTTGCTCCTTCTAATGCGTATGATGTTCATCCTTATCAAGTTAATTGAAGCGGTACATTCCTGCAAGAAGGCATAAAGTTTAGACCTTTGCTGGATAGCCGTGGTAAGGTAAGTGCCAAGTGGAAACATAAACATGATACTTACAGATTGACTTTTTTTTTCGAGTTTAGAATACAGTGTTAAAGTGATCGTCGTGAGCCTCTCATTTACAATTTACAACTCAATCATATTTTATCCAGCAAAGGAAATCAGAAATTTTTGTGTTTCCACTTGGCACTTACCTTACCATTGTATTCTAAACTCGAAAAAATTTTTTGTGTTTAGAATACAAATTTTTTGTTTTCTATCTGTAAATTTGAGGTTTTAGTTTGGTTCGTAAGTATCGTGTTACTTACAGATAAACATGATACTTACAGATTGACATATTTTATCCGTAAGTATCATGTTTAGAATACAGTGTTAAAGTGATCGTCGTGAGGTTTTAGTTTGGTTCGTCATACAAAAAGAATTGAAAATGAAGACATGAGTTCTCATCATACATGAAAAGAGAATTTAAAAGAGAATTTAAAATATTCTGATATTTGATTAAAAGGAAATCAGAAATTTAAATTTGGGCTTCTGTTATTAAAATTTTCATTGCTTTGATTTGAAAATCCAATAGTACCAAGATTTTCTATACTTTATTGATTTGCTGACGTTTCTGTTTTCAATTATTTACTGGTTTTCTTTTAATCATTGATTTAAATCTTATTTTCTGTTTTAATTAAAATAGTTTAGGCTTTCATTGCTTTGCTTTCTTGAATTTCATGAATTCCTTTTGACAATTTTAAAGCTGCTTATCAATTGTCCCAATATAGCTACTGTTGATTTTAGTTTAATCCCAATATTTGATCAAATATTTATATTGATTATTTAGTGGTTTCAATTAAAAATCAGATTTTGAATCAAATATTTATCTTGATTATTGATATTGATTTCTCATTTTTGATTTTTTTATGGCTAAAAATCGTATGTTCTCATTTATCAAATTTACTCAATTGAAACAAAATATTTGTAATTGAATTCCTTTTTATTTTTATTCACCGTAATCTGTAAAGTTAAGGTTATCAAAAAATATTTTGATTGAAAAACAGTTCGATTTTGAATTTTCCAAAAATATTTCCTTTTTTGTTAACAAACTATACCCATAATGTTTCCTTTTTTGTTCTAAATAAAGATATTGTTTTTATTTATTATGAACATAATTTCCCATACTTTTTTTACAAAATATTCTGAATTCCTTTTCTTAATTTTATTTCCCTTTTTAATATAAAACATCCTTAAGTATGGTGCTTTATATTTTGTATTTTTTTAAAAAAAAATTGTTTTTTTGAATAAAAAAAAAAGAAGAGAAAACTTGGACCTATTAGCTTTCCTACTTCTAAAGTTTATCAATTAAAAATGGGAGAATTTGACATACTAGGCTTTTTTGAGTTTTTGTTTAAGAAAGTTTACCCCAAATTTTTTACCACTTTCATTTAATAGTAGGTAAAAATTATTAACCCTTCTATTTAGAAAGAAAGAATAAATGATGTTTGTTATTTGTTATATAAGTATAAGTTTTAAATTTTAATTACTGAATTTATTTTCTTTTATTATTTTTTTGTCTTTTTTTAATTTATTTTTTATTTTCTGGACTGAATTTCTCAAACCGAAATTTTTCATACCAGAATTTTCATACCGAAATTTTGTCATACCAGAACTTCTCATACCAGAACTTGTCATACCAGGAATTTTTTTTACCAGAAAACTCATAACAAAATTTTTTGGTAAGAATTTTACATGCCAGAAAATTCTGGTATGAGTTTTCTGGTATGAATTTCATACCAGAAATTCATACTAGAAATTCTGGTATGAAATTTATACCTAAAAACTCGTACCAGAAAACCCATAACAGAATTTTCTGGTAAGAATTTTACATACCAGAAAATACCGGTATGAGTTTTCTGGTATGATTTTCATACCAGAAACAAGCAAATTACATGAGAAAGCACAAGCAAATTCGAGTACCACAAATTTAGTCTCGTACAAGCTTTTAATGAATGACCAAAACAAGCAAACTATGTACAACGAGTGCACCTGGTAAGTCGCAACAGGCATGCATGCTACGCAGCACACACAATACACCACTAGTATCGAATCATTGTAAAACAATGAGAAAGAGATGATTCTCTAATCTCTATAAGCAAGATGTGGACGAAATCCAGAAGCAGATAATTCTCCTTAAGCAAGAAGACGTAGCATGAGGATTGAGGATACATATCACACACATCATATATGAACTTGATTCTCAGCTTCCAGATAACTCTTGGTAACAGCCAATTTTGACAACTGAAAGCCAGAGAATTTGAGAAAATAATGACAAGAATGAATTCAAATAACTCTCATATTAATAAAATAATGACAATTGAAATGAATCATATAAACCAACGACCGACTAATTTGATTCTTCATAGTCCATGGCCCATGGATATCACAAATTTCAACGGCAAAAAGACATTATTCCACACTTTGTACCCACTAAAGTGGAACATCTGTCACATGTTTTATGCTTTCTTTTGGAATTACTTCTTGTTCATATGAAAGGGACCTCAGTCTTCATTGCATTTCTGCAAATGAGACATAATTGAAACCAACTCTTTGTTTGTTCCTACCAAAGTTTAGCAGGTAAAGTTGATCCTATTCCATTTTTAAAAAAGACTAACTTTCTTCAACAAGCCACAAGTTGCTATAAAGTTCATAATAATTCTTAGCAACCTTTGACTTCACAAGCAGAGTGATTTTTTTATTGTGTCTCAGAGTCTTCATATGATGTAAGAACACAAAATGGGGAAATGAATTTCATCTTATGCTGCAATGAGTGTCAACTTAGACTGTTAAGTGACCTATCTATCTTATCTATCTAAAACTACAATGCTTGTAGAACTCAATGCAAAGACAGCAAAGAGGATTACTGAATCCACATTCAAAGCTCATACTAGGAAGCAAGATGATTAGACAAACCATAAGATCCATGTTTACAGGTGAAATACAAAACCTTGAATAAAACAGATCGAAGTGGGATGGAAATGTTTCCTCAACAACATAAAAAGCGGAGAGTAAAACCAGCAAGAGCACACACACACCCCCCCACCCCCACCCACCACAACACAAAAAAAACAAAAACCAGAAAAACAAAACCAGGCATCACAACCCCCCACACACACGAAGATTGTCTACGTAGCCCCCACCCAAAACGAAGACGAGAACAACCCCCCCAGACAACACAAAACAACCCCCTCCCCCCCCCCAAAAAAAAAACAAAAACGCAAACAGCCCCCCCTCCCGTGCATCAATCCATAAAACAAAACAATGGGGTTCGACAGAGGGTAAACAATGGTCGGCCGAGGGCCTGCGGCGGCGCCCGGTTCCGGCGATGTCCGACAGGCGAGGCGGCGGCCGGTACTCCAACGGGGAAGAAAAGGAAAGCGACAGGAGGAGGAGAGAAGAGAGGGAGGGATGTGTATTAGGTTTGTGTGAGCGGTAAAAACATTAGTGGGTACATTTACTAATTAGAAAACTGAAAAAAGCCCACTTAGTGTACAATTAAAAAAAACAGCCTAGTTACCTAATTAGCCCATTAAAAATTGGTAGAGGGTAGGCTGCCGAAATGACGGTGTAATGAATTGACGGTGTAATGAAAACCTAACTCTTTTTATATATGGTAATGAATTGAGGGTGTAATGAAAACCTAACTCTTTTTATATATGGATATGATGATCGGGCTAGGGCAATCCAAAACAAATTGAGTTCAAATTTTAATGGGCTTTTAGTTAGTAGGTTTAGTGAGTGGGCCATGTATTATAAATATTTGGTTAGTAATATAATGGGCTAGGGCAACTCTCCTTTAGAAATGTTTATATATAGGATATTTTTTTAAGCGAGAATTTGACATACTAGGCCTTTTTGAGAATATGATTTAGTAAATGTACCCCATAATTTTTTACCACTTTCATTTAATGGTAGGTAAAAATAATTAACCTCTTTATTTTAATAAAAAAAGAATAATAGACATTAGTTAGTGTTAAGTTGTAATTACTACTACTGAATTTATTTATTTTTTTTATTTTCTTGCCTTTTTTTATTTTATTTTTATTTTTTTTATTTTCTAGAACCTAACATAATTTTTTCATACCAGCATTTTTTCATACCATAATGTTCGCTCCAAACGGTGTGTGCAAGCTTTAAATTTATAACCCTAGACTTAAGCTTAAAACAAGGATGCGAACCCGCAGTGTACGGGTCAATCGTAGTAAAAAGCAAGAAATTCCAGGGGTCGATCACAGGGACTCGGTGAAACAAAGTCAGTAACGGTAAGCTGCGTGAATACTAACCACAAAGAGCAATTAACACAATCAAAGATGAATAAGAAGTCAATAAGCAAACATGCAATTCTAGGGATTAAGGCATCTAGTTGTGGTTCTAACTCAAGATCTAAAGATAAGCGGACAAAGCTGAGATTTTTGCAAGGGGAAGGTGTTACTAAAGTGGAGTAGATCACCGGGTAAGTCTCACTACTCACTAATCCAAAACCGTAACTCCTATTACCGGGTAAGTCTCAAGGAATCAAGATAAAGAACTATAACCTCAAACTAACACACCATCTAAGGGAATAGAATCAACCTTTACCGGGTAAGTCTCAGGCTAACTCACAAAGATGGGATGGAAGCACACTCAAATCCCAATAAAGGATAAACCTTTATTACCTACACTTATGATCGTTGGTACACAAACTAAGGAATTACCGGGTAAGTCTCCTCCTAAGCTTGCTTTGAACCAGGAAAGGTGAAATAAGAATAGGATTTGGCAAACTCTAACACTTAACTCTCAGTTTAGGATCAGATAAGTCACCTCGGTCAGCCAGATTCCACCCCGGCCGAGATGTTCATCGACCGAACGAGATGCTTAGGGTTAAGGTTAAAGACTCGAACTTTCAGGGTCCTACTGGAATCTAAGATTATTCTATCATTGTTTTTCCCACAACCTTCAGCCAATCACCCTAGAATCACACAAGGAAATTAGCCACTCATCATCATTATAAAAGTATTAAATATATGGGAAGAAGGTGAATATTTGAACAAGAAGAATTTAATGAAAGACTTCAATAACTGAATCAAATATCACAACAAAAGCATTCCTTGGATAGTAATCCAACAAGACAAGACAACAAGGAAGGGGAATTGAAGACAATCTTACAAAACCCTTCAAAAGCTATAAAAGCTACAATCTTCAATCTTCCTTCAACCTTCAAAAAGGTTCTTCAAAACTCCCAACTGGAGTATGGCTGCTGCGTAATGAGTGTTCCGCGTATAACAGGGTGTTGCGGCGATCCGAAGATGTAAGCGGGCTCCCCGATTTGTGGAAATCCAACCCTTTTTATAGGAAAATAACCCTCCAAAGATAAAATATCTTAGAAAGATCTTTTCCTATAAAAATAGGTAAAATATAAGATCTTCTTCCTTCCAGGAGCCAAGCCCAAAAATATAAGATCACCTTCCAAAGATAAAAGATCTCAGCCAAGAATAAAATATTCTCGCCGCGTCCTAGGTGTTCGCCTCGGTCGAGTCGGCGTCTCTGGATCACCTCGGTCGAGATGAATCTCTAGTCAACCGAGGTGAGTCATAACTGAATGTGAAATCTCTCAAAACTGGTCCACAGTGAATCTTTGATCCATGGCTATGCTCCCTGGATAGTTCCTTATGCTCCTCAATGTAGCTCCAAATGACTCATAACTCCTTTTGCTCCTTTTTGATGCAAAACGTGCCATTTTACCTACAATTACAGTAAAACTAGGTGTAGACCTCGATTCCCGCAAAAGTAGATGAAATGGTAATATAATCACATATTATACATGCTAACATGCAGATTATTGAAGATAAAACGTCCAAACAAACCCCCAAAATATAGACTATAATTCATGCTATCACATAATTTCTCATACCAGAATTTTCTAATACCAGAATTTTCTCATACCAGAATTTTCTCTTACTAGAAAATTCTAGTATGAGTTTTCTGGTATGAACGTCTGGTATGAGTTTTCTGGTACGAAAATTCGTACCAAAATTTTCTGGTATGTATTTTCGTACCAGAAAACTCAAACCATAATTTTTTGGTATGAAAAATTCATACTAGAAAATTCTGGTATGAGATTTCTGGTACGAAATTCATACCAGAATAGTCATACCAGAAAATACTAATTATGAAATTCAATCGCTTTGCTGCATTAACAACTAAATACCACAAATTTAGAAGGCAATAGTTCCATCCAGATGAACATATATGTATGTATTGACAAATCACTCATAAAACAATATAATCACTTCCCAATGATTCCGAGAAATTAAGAGATGGCCAACAACTGAGTTATGGAGATCGGCCCACTTCACTTGCGAGCCCAACCGACAACCACAAAAAATGAACAACCCGCATCGACTCCCCTTTTCGGCTTTTCCTTCAATGCCTAAGCTTTCCTCTCTTCCTCCCACGCTCGATTATGGCGGGTCCCACTTCCACTGCCGGCATTTCTTTCTTCTCCAACAAGTCATCGAAGATCTTCGTCACTGGCCACCGAGGACTCGTCGGATCCGCCATAATCCGAAAACTTCAATCCGTCGGATTCACAAACCTCGTCCTCCGCACTCACGCCGAGCTTGACCTCACCAACCAGGCTGATGTTCACGCCTTCTTCGCCTCCGAGAAACCTCAATTCGTCATACTCGCCGCGGCAAAGGTAGGCGGGATCCACGCCAACAACACATATCCTACTGAATTCATCGCCGTCAACCTCCAGATCCAGACCAATGTTATCCACTCTGCTTTGGCTGCTCTTTTACTCCCAAGACAGGGCGTTTGAGGAAACGAGATCTAGATCTGGTTTCTGAATCAGAGTGGGAAGGCAGGGCGTTTGAGGAAGAACGAGATGAGAAAAGAGAGGAAACGGGTGTTATTAGATTTGCACAGTAAAAATTAAGTTGGGGTATATTTACCTAAATGAAAAACCAAAATGCCCACTTTCTAAACTTAATTCTCAAAAAAGCCTAGAAACCAAATTAGCCCTTTTTTTAATATATGTAATGTATAATTAAATTTAAAATATATTTAATAACATTTCAAACGAGTTATGGGTTTTTTATTTATAATTGAAGCATATTTATATATATAATTTATCTTATATTTAATTTAAATTATTGCCCGTATTAGTTATATATTTTATAGATTTTTAATTATTTATTTAACAATTTTTTTTATATAGGTTATATGATATGGATTCATCTACCGCCAAAGCGAACCGACTTTATCGCATGTCAGTCTTGAAGGATAAAAGAAATGGTGTCTACGACATCTTTTCTAAATCAAGATGTAAAGAGAACCGTATGAAGCGGGCTTCTATACATGCACATAGAAGAAAAATGACACATAACAATAATTCTGGTAACCGTTATGATTCTATTTTAATTTTTATATCGAATTATATTTTTACTAAATTAGAATATCATTGCAGCCGATCAAGGACAATCTAGAAATAAATGTGCTTGAAATTTTCAAAGAACACCTTTTACAAACATCACCAATGGTACGTTGGTATTTTTTGTTGTACTATTTGTATATATTAATTTATTTATCTGAAGTGATATTATTTAAATGTATTTACCTTTTAAAAATGATATGTACATACTTTATTTCTAACTTTACATTACTTTATTCATTTATATAGGTCAAATATCCCATCAAAGTCAAAGTTTGATTTGTGGTCAACATATGCAATTGACACACATCACTAACCGTAAGTTTTTTCTTCATCTTTTTGTATTTTCACAAAAACAATACTGATATGACTTTAAATCCGTGTATGTTGTATAGCGAATATATCCCTTTCACGATCATCCATAAATGATTCCGGTGTTGGGTGTTCAAGAGTTCCCAACATGACAATTGACTTAAACTACTCGTCAACCGGTTATCCAGTTTCATCAATGGTTGACCCGTCTTTTCAAAATATTGGTGGGTCATTGTCGTATTTAGCCATCAGAAATGCACATCAATATGGTAAATTAATCATTGCAGATATCATTATTATATGGATAATATTAGAATGTAGTAATATTCATCCACATGATTGTTGCATGTTCACTTATGCAGCTCCGTATCATTATAATTACGACCTGTACGAAGAAGAAGTTGGTTGTGAATATGAAATTGAAGATGGTAAAATGAAATTTTTTTTATTAAATAGTTTTACACTACGATATGTCACAACCATTTTACTATAATTTTCATTTTATGTAAATATATACTAATTTTCATGTAGATCATGTGGAAGAGGTCGATGATGGTTGTGTGTTATTAGACAATGGTGTTAACCAAGTGCCCCAAGTTACTAACAATCCAGGTAAACATATTACGTAGACAATAAAGGAATTTAAACATAACTTTTTACATACCAAAATATTGTTGTGTGAAACTTATGTTTCTCTTTTGTAGGGTATTTGGATTTTGGAAATCCTACTTGGATGTGTTTATCGTGCAGTGCACTAATGTGGTATACAAAAAGGTTACATAAATACAAAACAGAAACGGTACCAAAATTTTCCTTATGTTGCATGCAAGGAAAGGTCGAGTTGCCTCTTCTTCCTGAACCTCCAAGTCTACTTGCAAGTCTTATGTCTAATGAAAGACGTAGGAGTAAGAATTTTCTAAAGAATATTAGAAAATATAACTCCATGTTTTCTTTTACTTCAATTTCCGACAAGGATAATCCCGTGAAGGAAGGTCGTGGTCCATCAAGTTTTCGCATGAAGGGTCAAAATAATCATTTGATTGAAAGTTTGTTACCTAAAGAAGGTGCTCCGCCAAAATTCTGCCAATTTTATATCGTGGATACTGAAGATGAAGAACGAGACCGAATTCATGCACTAAGGTATAATTTTAATTATTAATAAAAGAAATATAATTTTTTTTTTCCTTTTTTTATTAAGCTTTAACGAGTTTGTCAAATGTTTGTTGGTGTTTTCAGTAAGACGGGGAAAAGCACCTTGGACCGATCTATTGTAGCTGATATAAAGAGTATGGTTGATCAATTCAATCCACACGCAAAGGCATCCAGAGTTGTAAAGGATAAATTGTTATCTAACCCTGGAGACAACATAAGTATTAAATTGGTTAGCACCAGAAACACTGATGCCAGGAGATATAATATGCCAACTTCATCGGAAGTGGCTGCTATTATAGTCGGAGATGTTGCAAATGTTGATAGAGATAGAGATATCTATGTGGAAAAACACGGAGGTCAATTACGGCGTGTTACCGAAACTCATCCTGCATTTCTTGCTCTCCAATATCCGTTGTTGTTTCCGTACGGCGAAAACGGATATAGGATTGATATTATGCTACGAGAGAGTGGCAAGAGTAAATCAAGGAAGAGAATTAGGTTAAGCTTGCGGGAGTTTTAAGCATTTCGTCTTCAGGACAGGGTAGGTGAAGCAAAAACTCTAATGTCATCCAGGAGGTTGTTTCAACAGTTTGTGGTGGATGCATATACAATGATTGAATCTCAGAGACTGAACTACCTAAGATACAATCAGAAAAAATTAAGATCGGATTTGTATTGTAACTTGACATCTGCTATTAGGAGTGGTACTACTACTGAAGCATCTTCTACAGGTAAACCGATCGTCTTGCCGTCATCGCATACAGGTAGTTCGAGGTACATGATGCAGAATTACCAGGACGCTATGGCAATTTGCAAATCTATTGGTTATCCGGACTTATTTGTTACATTCACATGCAACTCTAAATGGCCCGAGATTATTAGATATTGTCATAAAAGAGGTCTTCAACCCGAGGATCGTCCGGATATTGTTAGCCGTGTATTTAAAATGAAGTTGGATCAAATGATTAAGGATATAAAATTCAATAATATTTTTGGCAGGGTTTCGGCATGTATTTCTTTAGACATATCTCTTTTATAAAATATTTTATCTATGTTTATTGACTTTATTATATTTTTTTCTTCAGTTGTATACACCGTTGAGTTTCAAAAGTGGGGTCTTCCACATGCTCATATTCTTATCTTTCTTCATTCTGATAACAAGTGCTCTACAACTGAAGACATTGATCGTATTATATCTGTTGAGATTCCTGATCCGGTTGATAACCCGACTCTCTATCAAACCGTGAAGGATTGTATGATGCACGGACCTTGTGGAAACATGACTCCAAGGCGTATTTGTATGGTGGATAACAAATGCAACAAGTACTACCCTAGAAAATTCACGGATAATACCACTATTGCCGATGATGGTTATCCCGTCTACAGGAGGAAGGATCTGGGAAGAACAGTAACCAAATGAGGGTTTGAGTTGGATAACAAGAACGTTGTTCAGTATAATCCCTTCTTTTTGCTCAGGTACAACGCGCACATAAATGTCGAATGGTGTAATCAAGTGCATTCAATCAAGTATTTGTTCAAGTATGTAAACAAGGGTAGTGATCGTATCCTTGTCGCCATCTCAAACGAAGGTCCGCTTGTTGAACAGTCAAAACCTAGGGATGAGATAAGAGACCATACTGATGCTATATATGTATCGACAAACGAAGCGATATGGCGTATATTTCAGTTCCCGATTCATTATAGGTTTCCTTCGGTTACAAGGCTGAGTTTTCACCTTCCCAATGAGCACACTATTGTTTATGAAGACGATGATACAGTTTAATCTGTACTGAATAGGGATGGGTCATACAACTTGATGTTTTTGTCTTGGATGGAGACCAATAAAAGATCTAAATTTGCTAGGACTCTTACATATTCAGAATTTCCCTCCTGTTTTGTCTAGCAGAAACCAAAAAAGAAATGGTTTGAAAGAAAGGTTCCTAAAACGTCGAATGTTCCTAGAAGTAAAACAGTTGGTAGAATATACCACGTTGCACCTGGATCTGGGGAAAAATACTACATGAGGGTTATGCTGAATCATATTAAAGGTCCTACATCATTTGAAGAACTTCGGACTGTCGACGGCATAGTATGTCCAACATTTAGAGAAGCGTGTTATGCCATGGGATTGCTAGACGACGAGAGGGAATACATTGACGGTATTATAGAAGCAAGTTTTTGGGGATCTGGTCGTTACCTTAGAAATTTATTCGTCATGTTGTTTCTATCAAACAGTATGTCGGCACCGGAGGATGTGTGGTCCAAGACGTGGAAGTACTTGTCCGATGATATTCTATCTTTTCAAAGAAGAGTGCAACGTAATAATGGTATGTTATTCCTTAGTTGTATTTAATTTCCTTCTAAATATCTTTATTATTTATCGATGGTCCTATCTTATATAAAATTATAACGTTTTAAATTTTATAATTCTATATGTAGAACTACAGCTAGATGATGGCGCGTTGCAAAACTACGCTTTAGCTGAGATAGAGAAACTACTACAGAGGAACAACAACACTTTGAAGACAAAGAAGTCCATGCCTTATCTTGATGAAGCGTTGATAATGGAGCAATATAATAGTCTTATTCAAGCCGAACTAAATTATGACCGATCTCAGTTATCTATTGATCATGGCAATTTAGTTTCCAATTTTACCGATGAGCAAAGAGATGTGTATGATGAGATTATGTCTTATGTGTCAGCTGAAAAAGGAGGGGTATACTTCTTCTATGACTATGGCGGGACTGGAAAAACTTTTATCTAGAGATCCCTTTCAGTTGCTATCAGATTTAAAGGTGAGATTATACTTACGGTTGCTTCCAGTGGTAATGTTGCTCTTTTGCTGCCTGGCGGTAGGACCGCTCATTCACGATTTTGTATTCCCATAGAAGTTGACGAAACTTCGACGTGTAACATCCGTGCAGGTATGTATCTTTATTGGCTAAACTTTTATATGCCACATTACATAGCACATCCGTATAACATCTTACTATTTAATTAAAATTTGATTTTGTATTAGGCACATAATTGGCTGAATTGGTGTCAAGGACTAAACTAATAATATGGGACGAAGCGCCAATGGTGAATAAGTTCTGTTTCAAGGCTCTTGATAGTAGTTTGAGAGATGTCATGCAATCTTATAGTTGCGTTAACTCTGACGTGCCGTTTGGTGGAAAGGTGGTCGTATTTGGTGGTGACTTTAGACATATATTGCCTGTTGTTACCGGTGGAAGTAGGATTGATATTGTATTTGCTGCAACCAATGCATCGCATTTGTGGGATCACGGCAAGGTTCTCAGGTTGACAAAAAATATGAGGGTTTTACGTGGAACAACAACACTAGAAGCGCAAAAGGCCAAAGAGTTTTTTGATTGGGTATTGAGAATTGAAGATGGCAAAGAAGGCGATGGTGATAAAAGTAAAGCTGTTATTGAAATCCCAGAAGAACTATAACTTCGTTCTAATGACGATCCAATTTCAACCATTGTTGACTATGTGTATCCAAGAACATTCGATGTTGAAGATCCAACAACCTACTTCCAAGAAAGAGCTATCCTTGCATCCACCAATGAAATTGTTGATAATGTTAATGATCATATTCTATCATTGATACCCGGAGACGAGACCGTTTACTTGAGTTCTGATCGTATTTGTCCCACTGAGGGATTTGTTGATGATGGGTTCTTCTCTAGTGAATTCTTGAACAACATCAAGATTTCAGGATTTCCCAACCACATTTTGAAGCTGAAGGTCGGGATTCCAATTATGTTAATGAGGAACATTGACCAGTCTGCCGGTTTGTGTAATGGCACTAGGTTGATAGTGAGGAGGCTTGGAAAACATATCATCGAGGCAGAAATGTTATCTGGTAACAGCATTGGGCAGAAAGTTTTCATTCCACGTACGGTTCTTTCTCCTTCAAATTCAAAATTTTCATTTAAGTTTCAAAGGAGACAATTCCATGTTATGGTGTGTTTTGCTATGAGGGCAGTCGCTTGCACACGTTGGATTATATTTGCCTAAACCGGTGTTCAGTCATGGACAACTTTATGTGGTTGTTTCAAGGGTTACAAGTAGGGACGAATTGAGGATTATGATATGTGACGATACAGGCAAATTGGAGAAAATTACAAATAATGTGGTCTATAACGAAGTGTTCCGTAACATTGATTGAGGTACTTATTTTATAACTATTTTTACATATTAAATCGAATAATTTCAATTTATCTGTATATCGAATATAGTTATATATGTATAGTTAAAGTTAAAAAAAATAGCATTAAATATTTGATGTTGATTATAGTTTTTTTCAAAGCACGTGATTCAAGAATGCTCACTGGCTATACCTGTTTGATCTGTTGCGGAATACTCATTGCATTATTATTATTATTATTATTATTTTATTATTATTATTATTATTATTATTATTATTATTATTATTATTATTATTATTATGTACTTTGTTTTGGATATTTTCATTTTTTGAATTCATTTTCAATATGTGGTTTGACTTGTAAAAACTATAACACTTGTACATTGAAAACTCCTCAGTCAACAATTAAGTGGGTTTTTTTATTTTCTTTAATTACAAGTCGGAATTACATGAAACGTTGTATTCATATATTAGTAACAAATAAAATAATCTTATGGTGCGCGTTGTCCACGTATAAACATATTTTTTTTTGGGCGTGCTAAATACACAATTTTCAATTTACTTAGTACCAAATGTAAACGCTTTGCGTTGGCGTTTAATTTGAGCGCATCTAGTTGGCGCCGGCATTTAACATCTAATGTAAACACAAAGCGACGGAGCTATTTTTTTATTTTTATTTTTAAATTTTGAGCGCCTTTAGAAGGCGCCGGCGCCCAAAACCCTCTTTTTTCGCAATCTTTTTTTCGCAATCTTTTTTTCGCAATCTTTTTTTCGCAATCTTTTTTTCCGCAATCTTTTTTTGAAACCTAATGTAGGTTTGTAGCGTGAGCGCCTTGCATCTACGCTCAAATATATAATTTTTTAAAAAAATAACGAGCGCATTCGCCAAGCACTAACGTCGATATTTGTGCGCTTTCGCCGAGCGATGGCGCTTATCAAGCGCCATCGGAATGAGTTTGTTTTTTTTTTTTTGAAATCGGAAAGCGGTTAGGAAGGACTATCGTCTAGAGGTAGTCCATCCTAAAGCATCCTTGCGGATGAGAACACGAAGTTCGGGATCGTCAGAAAATGATGTGTTGGGGTTCGAAATTCCCAAATGGGTCAATCGGTCAGCAACACAGTTGATTTCCCAGGGACAACACCAAATTCCTTGAAGTGCCTTGATAACACATAGATTATCACCCTCAATTTCGATCTTTTTGATATTTAGTCTTATTGCTTCCTTAAGGCCAGATTTTAGAGTGAAAGCTTCTGCTTTGATTACCGAGTTAAAGTTATTTTTCTTAGCGTCCAAACTAATAACTTGTAATAGCTAGGATTTCGAATTCTAATTAATGTTGATTAACTTAATCGTTGATAGTAATTAGCATATAACTCGCGAAGACTTCGCAAGTGATGAGTAAGAGTTCCACCATTATGTTCCTGGCGTAATTTTGGACGTTTGGAGAAATTTTTACTTTTTTCCCCGGGTAATTATTTTTACCCTCCGGTATTATTTGGAGCATTTGGGAGCTCCAATTAATAAAAATGCAGTTGAGAGAAATGATCAGTACATCGGATATGTCCTAGATATGAAATAACATGGAGAGGCAAAACGGCCAAAAGAGTCGCTATTTCGTTTCTTAACGGCTAAGAAAAACGGCTTAGGAATACACGTTTTCCGAGGCAGTTGTGGAATAATAATCCCTACAATATTCCAGATTTAATGTCCCGATCTCGAGAAGTTTGGCGAAAGAGGTTCGACCCGCCTTTGGATCGGTTAAAGGATAATTATCGACTTTAATAAAGGATAATTATCGTCTTCACTATAAATAGCGGAAAATTCTTTATTAATTCATTTCCTTTCACGTTTCCTCGTAAAAGCTCTGATTTCTCTCAACCTTCAAACTCATATCTACTCTCCGTTTCTAATCCGATTTCAATTCTGTTTGAGTTTCTGGATTCCTCTCTTCATCCTCTTCATATCGGTACCGAGTTTCTGCATTTCCGAGTATATGGAGGGCTGGTCGAGCATATATGTCACCAGGACGGTTCCGTCGCTCAGATTCCGATGAATTTGATGTTGTCCATACGTAGCCTGCGTCGTTGTGATTCCGAATCTTCTTTCAGATCGTCAATCTGGTTAGTAACGAATAAGTTATGAATTTATTCGTTTTCCGTACTGCGATTTGACCTAAATTGACTTTAGGCTTGTCAAAATGGATAATTAGAAATTCCATTATGGTCGTTATATTATTCTGGTGATTATGGATAGTTTGTTTGATGAAATCTGATGACAGGTGGGTTTGGAAATTGTCTGCGGGCAAAACGTTATTCTGGAGAAATTTAATTAATTAATTAAAGGTTAATTAATTAAATTAGGATTAGAATTGAGATTGAGGAATGTCGATTAGATACTACCTTGAGATTTGAGGAATTGTGAGTTTTGCTGAGATATTGAGGTTTAGTTGGTTGTGAGGCTCATAGATTGAGTATGATCCTTATGGATCCCTTTGGGTCTAGGTGTGACCCCTTTGATGAATAGAGGTTGATATATCTCTTTATGCCTTGTTTATAGGCCGTGTTGTCCCTCCAGTGTAGAGGTGATCGTGGTTGAGTTTGTACGAGGTTGAGGTAAGTCCGTAGGACTTACTTAGCTACCATCCTTATATAGGGTGTTTGTATGAGTGGTGTGTGCCTTATATGTTTGCTATGATAGCATGTGATGTCGTATTTACCGACCTATGTTTTATTAATTGCCCCACTGCGTGGCTGTGATAACCTTTCCCTTTCATCCCGCCGTGGAGTCTGGGAGGTTCTCTGATGTCAGGCCAGACCGGTTTACAGGTGTTAGCATGAAATATTGTGATATTTTAGGTACGTTTTCTAAGTGTATTTGATTCATATTGATAGTCTTTGATTGAGCATCATTGCATATGTGAGCTAGTATTACCTATATTGTCGATATGGATGTCTACACTAGCTTTATGTTGATTATAGGTGATTGAGAGTCATTTCCGAACGGAATCAAGCAAAGAAGAGTTGATTGAATATGTCCATGGATTGAGGGCATTATTAGGAGCAAATTGGAGTTCAACTTGAGGAATGCACGAGGCTAGGGAAGAATCACGTTCTTGCCCTAAACCACGCTCTAAAATACGGCCGTACTACAAATCACGTTTAGTTCCACGGCCGTGGAACCCTGCAAAGAGAGGCGTGATGCATTCTAGTAACTATTACGGTCGTGGAACATATGGTCCAAACCGTGACATAATCCACGCTCTAAATTACGGTCGTGGAATCTTCCACGACCGTGATCTTGGCGACCTTTTTCGCCACATTTTGAAGCCACGATCTTTTGAAGATTGGGCCGGGCCGATATTTTATCTTGCCCTATAAAAAGACGGACGAAGGAAGATTCCGTCATCTCGGCTTAGGGGGATTTTTGGAAATCTCCGCTTACACCCGTTATCATCGGCCTACACCTCGTTTAGCCCTTGCTTGGAAGTATTGACATCTCATTGGAGATCGAAGTTCGCGTCTGGGATTTGCCCTAATCTCGCACTTTTGGTGGAGATTGCTGTTGAGATCTCCGGATTGGCGGAAGATCGAAGCTTTTGGAAGATTGTTGCAAGAAGACCTCTCTTCTTGTTTAGGTTTGATTTGGAAAACGGATTGACATCCCGTTTTCCCTTATTTCCTAAGATTGTGATTGTTTGCTTTATTCTGAATCCACTGATAATATTTGTTCTTGGTTGTGACTTTGAGATTGGTTTGAAGATTATTGAAAGTTTTCGGAAGTTTTCATCTTTCTATCTTTTAATTCTTGAATTTGATATCAACATGACGGTTATTGGCTAAAAACCCTTAACAATTCTAAGGTGAAGGGTTGATAGTTGTGGCTTAGATGATGATAGATCGATCGTAAACAGATTAGACCCTGAGAGTTCGAGAGAATCGTCGACGAACCCTAAATTACGGGCTGTTCTTGAATTCCACGACCGTGGAGTCTCAAGATCCAACTGTAATTTCCCTTAAGTTTATGAACCTGCTTTTACTTTAATCCAAAGTTAAAGATTTGCTTTAACTTAGTTTAGACTTGTCTTTTCTAGGTGGTAGTGAAGCCTCAACAACCTCTATCTCGATTGTGAGTGTCATAACCGTAATCGGCTAAGTTAGTCTTGATCCTTGGATTATAAGTTTGGGTATTTGACACTAATTCTCACCTTTAGAACCTTTCTATATTGAGCCTCAACAACCTGTATAAAGAGTGTCTTGTAGGTGAGTCATATAAGGTTTTTGGAACTTCACCGTACGATTACCTTACATTAGCATACCTTTGCATATCTCAACTCTGTCTTTATATCATTAGTATATCTTGAATCGATTGCCACAACTTGATACTTGGATCTTTAGGATTGTTGTTTTCCCAATATTTGCAAAACTCTCATATTTACTCGCTTGATAATCTGCAATTGAATTTGTTCCCACCCAAATCCCTGTGTTCGATACTCTGGAATTCTTGCTTAACTACGTCGATCCGTACACTGCGGGTTCGCTTGCTTGATTCTAGTTTTATAAATTTAAAACTTATTTGCACACACCTCTAGGGGCGAACAAGTTTTTGGCGCCGTTGCCGGGGATTTGGTTTCGGCCGAATTCGGTAGCCGGTTGTCAAGCTTGGGAGCTTGCTCTTGTTATTTGATATTACTTTGAGTGCATGCGCAGGTCTAGGAACACCGAAGATCTCTTGCCTCTTGATCAAGAGCTAGAGAAAACTTTAAGGCAAAAGCGCAAGGAAAAGAAGATGGCTGAAGGACACGAACGTGATCTTCAAGCGGAATTGGCAGAGAAGGAAGCTCAACTCCAATGGAATGAGACCCTCCGCCAGGATGAGATGGATCGTCATCAATCTCAAGTTAACAATCTACAAGACATGATCTTCTAGATGAGGGTAGAGATGAACGACCTTAAGAATAAGGGAGGCAAGAATTCCTCAAGGAAAGCATCAAGGTCTAGAAGAAAAAGTCACTCATCCGCTGATGATAGTGATTCTTCCATGCCACCGCTAGAGGAGATTGATCCCCCGATCAATGTAAATCCTTTCCATCCACAAGGAGCTGCTAATCGCCGCATTCCACCTAGGAATGTGAGGATCGAACGTGTAGATAATGAGCCAAGAACTCTTGGCCAGCGGATGGATCCAACACAACAACCACGCCGCTTGGGCGTGAATTTCGATGCTGAAGATGTGCAAGGGTTTAGCTTCAACCCTCAAGTCATTACTCTTGTTCGCCAAAACCAATTTGGCGGGACAAGCGCTGAATCTCCACACCAACACTTGCAGAACTTTGAGTGTATGATGGAGACAATGAGACCAAAGAGCGCTACTACCAACAGCTATAAGCTCAAGCCTTTCTTCTTCTCCTTGAAGGGGAAAGCGTTATCTTGGTATCAAGCTCTTCCTAGTGGGAAACTAGACACGTGGGAAGACCTTTCCGCGGAGTTCCTCACCAAATTCTTTCCGCCATCCAAAACGGCGGAACTTAGAGGTAAGATTAATGCTTTTTCCATGAGATCTAACAAAAGTTTATTACAATCTTGGGAAAGGTTTCAGGATTTGCTCTTGGATTGCCCTCATCATGGCATATCCAAACTTGCCTTGCTGGAGATTTACTACAAGGGGCTGGATGCGGGAACGCAATTCAACCTCCAATCCCTCTCATGTGGAACGTTCATGGACATGAGAGAAGATGACGCTTGGGACTTCATTGAGAAGCAAGCAAGAGTCATAGAGAAGTATTTCCACCGGAAAGTGGAGGGAAATCGTGTGGAGCAAGGAGCAAAGCTCACACACGAAGCTCAAAATCAGATTTTCTCCCTCAACAATGAGATCAAAGAGTTGAAGGAGGCTATCAAGACCAACTTCCCAAAGCAACAAGGGAAGGATATTGGTTATTTGGGCAACCACAATGGCGGCAACAACAATAACAGGAACAACAACCGGAATAACAATTGGAATGGAAACAACAACAACCGGAACAACGATTGGAACAACAATAGGGGTTCAAACAACAACAATTGGCGCCCCAATCAACAAAATTCCGGTAACTCTTATCCTTCCAATTCTAATTCACTAACTCCGCCTTCCTCTTCCTCTACTCCTTTGAAAAGCCAGGGGCAATCATCTAATGGAGGAAACACTTCGGGGAAGGAAAAGCCCGATCCCATATTGGAAACGATTTTGGGAAAGCTTCAAGGGTTGGAGAACCGCCTCATCAAGGTTGATGATCAAGTTTCTAAGGTTGACAAAGCTCAAAAAGATTTGGAAAACCAAATGTTCAACCACGCGGAGGAAGTTCCTAGAAATCAAGGGAAGCTTCCAGGAAAGACGGAGGATAACCCTAAGGGAAGGGTGATGGCGATTACGACTAGGAGCGGAGTGACAACTACCAATCCGCAGCCTACGTTCGTTGAAGTCCCCGTAGAGAAGGACAAGGAGAAGGAGAGGGAGAAGGAAGATGTCTATATTCCTCCTCCAGCTTACAAACCTCTCCTACCATTCCCTCAATCTAGAGCGCGAGCGCGCCTAGACAAACAATTCGGTAAGTTCATAGAACTCATGAGCAAGCTGCATATTAATATACCATTTATTGACGCTATTGTAGGTATGCCGGCTTATGGCAAGTTCTTGAAGGAGCTCCTCTCTAACAAGAGGAAGCTAGAAGACTTCGGTGAGGTCAAGATGAGTTCGGATTCTTCGGATCTCATCAAGACCATGAAGGAGAAAATGCCCCCAAAGCTGAAGGATCCGGGGTCATTTTGCATTCCCATAGGAGTGGGAGATGTCACATACGATGCGTTATGTGACTTAGGAGCAAGTGTGAGCATCATACCACTTGCATTGTGCAGGAAGATCGGTTTAGGTGACCCTAAACCAGTGAAGATGACGTTATACATGGCGGATCGATCCATCACTCGCCCCGTCGGTATTGTAGAAGACGTCCCGGTCAAGCTAGGTAAATTCTTTGTCCCCATCGATTTTGTCGTGCTTGACATTCCTGCAGATAGTCCGGTCCCGATCATACTCGGAAGACCGTTTCTTGCAACTTCCGGCTGCATAGTCGATTGCAAGAATGGGAGACTCGCTTTTGATATAGGAGAAGAGAAAGTAGAGTTCGTTCTTTCCACTCTAGTGAAGGAGCCAATCTTTGATGAGGATATTTACGATATCCAAGATGAAGAAGGTTTGTCTAGAGAAGAGGTAAGTGCGATTCTCTTTAACGATCCTTTACAAAAAGTTATCACTATGAGTCTAACCAATGTAGGGGAAGATGAAGAGTGCAATGAGACAATTGAAGCCTTAGAAGCACAAGAAGAGAAGCATGAAGAGGAGTTTGAGAAACTCCACGATGAGGCTGAGAATGTCAGAATCCACGGTCATACCCTGTATTCCACGACCGTGGATTCCACAACCAAAATCGTGCCTCATTCCAGGGGATTATACGGCCGTGGAGAAGATGTGACAACCGTATTTCCCTTCCACGCCCTAAACCACGGCCGTGGAGGACAAGATCCACCCGTAATTTTGGCCGTGGAAGAGAGTGATCGAGACATTTCTTCAACTTCTTCTGATTCTTCTCCAGCACACTCAACACCCTTAGAAACTTCTAAGAAGACGTCGGATGCCTCTCAAGGATCGTTGGAAGCTCCGAAAGCAATGGAACTCAAACTACTTCCTACTCATCTAAGGTACGCTTTTCTAGGATCTAATTCTACCTTCCCGGTTATTGTTAGTTCCGATCTAAGCATAGATGAACATGAACAGCTCATGATTGTCCTCAAGAAACATAGGAAAGCTATAGGCTATACTATTGAGGACTTAGTAGGAATTAAACCCTCCCTGTGCATGCATAAGATACTAATGGAGGAAGACTTTAGAACTTCGAGACAACCTCAAAGGCGGTTGAATCCGACCATGAAGGAGGTTGTCAAGAAGAAAATTCTTAAACTTCTTGATGAAGGTATCATCTATCCTATCTCCGATAGTAAGTGGGTGAGTCCAGTTCAAGTAGTTCCGAAGAAGGGAGGAATGACGGTCATCACCAACAAGAACAACGAACTCATTCCTACCCGAACCGTGACTGGATGGCGGATGTGCATAGACTACCGCAAGCTCAACAACGCAACGCGGAAGGATCATTTCCCATTGCCATTCATTGATCAAATGCTTGAAAGGTTAGCGCAACATTCACATTTTTGCTACCTTGACGGCTATAGTGGTTTCTTTCAGATTCCGATACATCCGGACGATCAGGAGAAGACCACATTCACGTGCCCGTGGGGTACGTTTGCTTATAGGAGAATGCCATTCGGGCTTTGCAACGCCCCAGCCACCTTCCAACGGTGCATGATGGCCATCTTCTCCGAATACGTAGAGGAAATCATGGAAGTCTTCATGGACGACTTCTCCGTATACGGTTCCTCTTTTAACGATTGCCTTTCTAACCTTTCTCTTGTTTTGCAAAGGTGTGAAGACACTAACCTAGTTCTTAATTGGGAGAAGTGTCAATTCATGGTTAAGGAAGGAATCGTATTAGGTCACTTAGTCTCTAGTAGAGGGATAGAGGTAGACAAGGCTAAGATAGAGACCATAGAGAAACTTCCTCCCCCAATTTCGGTGAAAGGGATAAGAAGTTTCCTAGGACATGCTGGATTTTATAGACGTTTCATCAAGGACTTTTCTAAGATATCAAAACCTCTCACTAATCTATTGATGAAGGATGCGGTTTTTGAGTTTTCGCAGGAATGTTTGGATGCGTTTAACACCATTCGACAAGCTCTAATTTCAGCACCTATTATCCAACCTCCGGATTGGACTCTACCCTTTGAGATTATGTGCGACGCTAGTGACGTAGCTATTGGAGCTGTTCTTGGACAACGAAAGGAAGGGCGAACCCATGCCATATACTATGTTAGCAAGACGCTAGATGAAGCGCAGCTCAACTACGCCACTACCGAAAAGGAGTTTTTAGCAATTGTCTATGCTATTGACAAGTTTCGCTCTTATCTTGTAGGTGCAAAGGTGATTGTCTACACGGATCATGCTGCGATCCGGTACCTCCTTGCGAAGAAAGATGCGAAGCCAAGATTGATTAGATGGATTCTTCTCCTACAAAAATTCGATCTTGAGATCCGCGACAAGAAAGGTTCAGAAAATTCTGTTGCGGATCATTTGAGTCGTCTAACACATCTAGAGGACGACCATCTACCCATTGATGACTCCTTTCCGGACGAACACCTACACATCATAGAGGAGTGCATCAACGTGATCTCCAAAGGTAACGAACCATGGTTTGCTGATTTTGTTAACTATTTGGTTTGCGAGGAGATACCACCCGGACTATCCTACGCACAAAGGAAGAAGTTCTTTAAGGACGTCCGGGAATACTATTGGAACGAGCCTCTCCTCTTTAAGAGAGGTCCGGATGGCATCATTCGGCGATGTGTGCCGGAAGATGAGATGCAAAGTGTCATCCGTCATTGTCATTCACTACCTTGTGGAGGACACGCTAGTTCTAACAAGACTAGCGCAAAGGTATTGCAATCTGGATTTTTTTGGCCTACTTTGTTTAGAGATGTGCAATCCTTTGTTTCTTGCTGCGATGCTTGTCAAAGAACAGGCAATATTTCTAGGAGGAATGAGGTGCCCCTCAACAACATCCAAGAGGTGGAGATTTTCGACGTCTGGGGAGTCGATTTCATGGGACCATTCCCATCTTCTTGTGGAAACCAATACATACTATTGGCGGTAGACTACGTTTCTAGATGGGTGGAAGCAGTTGCCTCTCCCACCAATGATGCCATGGTGGTGGTTAAGTTCTTCAACAAGACCATCTTTCCGCGATTTGGGACGCCAAGGACGATCATTAGTGATGGAGGTTCTCACTTCATAGCCCGTCGCTTTGAAGCTCTTCTAGCTAAGTATGGGGTTACTCACAAGATCGCTACCCCTTACCATCCACAAACAAGTGGGCAAGTTGAAATCTCAAATAGGGAGATCAAAGGAATCTTAGAGAAGACGGTCTCAAGGACTAGGAAGGATTGGTCCTTGAAGCTTGATGATGCATTATGGGCATACCGGACTGCATACAAGACTCCCATAGGAACCACACCATACAACCTTGTGTATGGGAAGTCTTGTCACTTGCCGGTAGAGTTGGAGCACAAAGCGTTTTGGGCTATCAAGTGGCTGAATTTCGGCATGAAGGAAGCGGGAGAGAAGCGTCTCCTCGACATCAATGAGCTGGATGAACTCCGCTTGAACGCTTATGAAAACGCTAAGATCTATAAGGAGAGAGCAAAGCGTTGGCATGATAAGCATATCATTCCAAAGGACTTCAAAGAAGGAGATCAAGTTCTCCTCTTCAATTCAAGACTTCGCCTCTTTCCAGGTAAGCTTAAATCCCGTTGGACCGGACCTTTTCTAATTAAGCGTATTTTCCCCCATGGTGCAGTTGAAGTATGGGGTGAAACGAGCGGAACTTTTAAGGTGAACGGCCAACGACTCAAGAAGTATACGCCGGAACTCCAAGCTGAGGAGTTTGCGCCTACTGCACTCGAATAAGTGCGAGAATGGTCTAGCTACGGACCTTAAACAAAGCGCTTCTTGGGAGGCAACCCAAGGTATTGCATTTTTGCTTTTGCTTTCGATTCATAGATTAGCTTAGTATAGACGTTTTTGCTTTGTTTTTGCCTCGATTTCTTCCGGTATGTTCGTGTTTTTGGATGTAGGATCAATGGAAAAGGAAAAGAGGAGGATGATGTTGAAAAAGAGTGACGAAACTTGGACTTTGGAGCTTTACAGAAGGTTCCACGGTCTAAATTACGGTCGTCATAGCTACAGTGGCCGTAATTTCCAAAAGCCTTCGAAAAATCACCAAAACCACGGTTCCGTACACTTCCACGGCCGTGGAACACCCCGACAGACCGTGATTTTCAAAATTTTTCCTGCAACTATATAAGCCACATTCTTCACAAATTCATCCCAAAAAATCCCTCTTTCCACGACCTAAGTGCCGAAACCCCACGACCCCCTCTAAAATCTTCGTTTCCTAATCGTTTTCAACGATTCTTCTTCCCAAACTGCAGCAAATTCAACCACAAACAAGATCCAAGCGACGAATCGAACGGAAATTCACCAACAAACGCGCATTTCGGATTTTTCAATCCGAAAAAGAGGTTTTCTTTTCCCTTCTTGATTCTTGCTGATTTGGTTGTTTTTGTTAGAGATTTTTAGGAAGAACTGATTGAGATTGGAGGAAATTAGACTAGGACTGCCTGTTGTGGAGATTGATTGTTGATTTGCTGAGATTTGTGATTTTCTGAGACGAATCACGGTCTCTGGGTAAATTACGGTCGTGGTTTGCTGAAGAACAGATCGTAATTTTGAGCAGAATGGACTTTGTGAGAAGAGTTTCAGGGACGATAAAAGAAAAGAAGAATGAGCAAAATAAGAAGAGGAAGGGTAATCCCTCCTCCTCCTCATCCTCTAGGGCACCACCACCCTCTTCACCTTCACCTCCATCCTCACCTTCACCTCCATCTTCACCCCCTCACCCTAGAGTCCGGACCATACACGACGACCATCTTAATGCACTTGATAGGATCAAGGAGAGGCCAGTGATTGGCCCTAGATATTTATTGTTGGAGGATCTAGCTCCTCTCAACATAGTTGATGACCTTACTTGGCTCTTGGATAGAGCCGGATTAGTTGTCTTCTCGGCTATCCGAGAAGACGCATATGAGGAGATTACACGGGAGGTTGTGACGTCCTTTGAGCACAGCCACGTCGATAGGACCGTCTCTTTCCGCCTTATGGAGAGAGATTATCAGTTGAGTATCCGTGAGTTTGGGACCATTTTCGGGTTCCATGAGACCTTTAATGGTCGATTTCCGAGTGGTGTTTACCCCAAGGATTTTTGGAAGGAGGTTGCGATGATATACGCCGACGAGGACCATTGGCAACCCGCTGATACCAAGGCTAGATTGATGTACCATCTAGCCTTGAAGATAGCCCACCGTGTTCTTTCGGAGTGTCTCTTTCCTAGGACGGAGACGCCCCAAAAGATCAAGACGGATGAGCTATTCTTACTTTACTGCATGCTTTATGGACGCCGTGCAGATTGTGCTACTCTCTTGGCTGCTACGATGAGCAAGCTTAAGAACAAGAAGAAGGGGAACATCGGATATGGTGGGATAGTCACCCACATTGCTCGGAGTTTTGGTGTTGATTTTTCTGCTTGCACCCGCATACCGGCCGTTCCTTTATGGCTACATGCTTTCATGGTTAGGGGTCTCATTTTCCCCACACATAGAGGTCCGCCTTATGCGGGCATGCCTTGGGAGAGTAGGACGGGTAGGGGTATAGAGTGGCTGCCAGAGTACTCCATTATGGCGGGACGCCATAATTGGAAGGAGACGTTCGCTGCGATGCATGCGAACAGGATAGTAGCTCCCCCTTATGTCCCACCACCGGTTGTCGAGGAGGAGAATATGGGAGATCAGTTTGAGAGTGGAGGAGGAGCCGAGCAGGAGTTTGGCACGTTTCCAGACCAGCCGGAGGCGGCCCCAGATGTACCTAGACGCTCTCCACGTCCAGCAAGAGCCTCAGGCTCGTCATCTCGCCGCGCTAGCGTGAGTGAGAGGCCCACGTGGATGACCACACCTCCCGCATGGTATGGCGTTCCCCCTCCTTGGTCTACAGAGCAGCCAGAAGCACCTCCACCAGCACCAGCACCATCCGACGCCCCAGCATGGTATAGTCAGGCCCCGGGATGGTACGAGCAGATGCCGGATTGGGCTACCGGACTTTCAGAGAGAGTAGGAGCGCTAGAGATCCGGGCCGATGCTAGAGACGGACGTTTAGACGACCTTGACCACATGATGAGGGACGTCTACCGCCAGTAGTTTGGGCGGTTCTACGATCCGAGCTTCTCTCCATTCCCGCCGCCGCCAGCACCGCAGTGATTTGATGCATGACCGTTCGCTTTAGACATTCCCGCCACCACTTTGTGAGTTTCTTTTTCTTTTCTTCTTTTCTTTCTTTCTTTTGAACATTAGGGACAATGTTCGTCCTAAGTATGGGGTGGGATGTACTAAAAGTTTGTAATAACTCTACTTACTATGCTTGCTTTCATGCTTAAAAGAATTGTTACCTAAATCATGTTGAGAATGTTACCTAAATCATGTTGAGAAGAATGTTACCTAAATCATGTTGACAATGTTCGTCCTTGTGAATTGAGTTTGATGACAATTGCATGCTTAAAAGAATTGTGAATTGAAAAGAATTTGAATGAATGAATTTTACCTCTTTTGCAAGTTTCATAATGTGAAGAATGTTACCTAAATCATGTTGAGAAATTGATGTTGAAATCATACTATAAGTTCTTATACTTCTTGTTGAGATGATTAAGGCAATTCGATTTTTCTTTCTTCTTTCTTTTGACCATTTTAGCTCCTCATTGAAATATTAGCCTCCTTTACCTATCCGGGAACTTGGAGAAGCGAATGAAAAAGGCGTGTTTGATGTGGGAGGGCCATGGAGCAATTATTTGCAATCAAAAGAATAGAAAGAAATTATAGGTTTGGGGAAGTCAATCATGACGATGAGTAACTCGGCACCATTCACATAGCCGGGTGTTTGTGTCTTGGCAAAGTCGGATTGAGCGATATTCCTAGCGGATTATGGTATGTGCGCTAAGGGTTTGAGGCATCTCATAAAAATTGAGAAACGTCAATCTCCTAGGCTTCGGTTTTTGTGCACCTCTGTCCATAACTCCAAAAGTAAAGTCGAAAAATGAAAAGAAGAGAGCGAAGCTCTAAGTTGAAGTGTTGCGGAAACCGCAAAAGAAGGAGAAGGTAGTTGTCCACTTTCCCGGATTTATGCACCACATTCCTTAAAGTTTTCCCTTCCCTTCCATATTCTAGACCTTTTCTTTGGAAGTCCTTAAGATCAAAAGAATGTTATATGACTTGTTGATCTAAATTGAAGTTTCTTATGATTGATTTTGAAGGTTATGATGCTTGTATAGAAGGTTGATTGATTCATAAATTTTCTTTGCTTTTTTACTTTTTGATTGAGTGTGTGAAAGTTTGATAAACGATTGAAGCAAGGTTTGAGAATGATCTATTCTTTAGAAGGCACATTCATCCAAAAGAAGGTACACATATTTCATCCTAACTCTTGTTTAAAGCTTTTTGAAAGACTTTGCTTAGGGACAAGCAAGTGTTAAGTATGGGGTTATTTGTTAGCATGAAATATTGTGATATTTTAGGCACGTTTTCTAAGTGTATTTGATTCATATTGATAGTCTTTGATTGAGCATCATTGCATATGTGAGCTAGTATTACCTATATTGTCGATATGGATGTCTACACTAGCTTTATGTTGATTATAGGTGATTGAGAGTCATTTCCGAACGGAATCAAGCAAAGAAGAGTTGATTGAATATGTCCATGGATTGAGGGCATTATTAGGAGCAAATTGGAGTTCAGCTTGAGGAATGCACGAGGCTAGGGAAGAATCACGTTCTTGCCCTAAACCACGCTCTAAAATACGGCCGTACTACAAACCACGTTTAGTTCCACGGCCGTGGAACCCTGCAAAGAGAGGCGTGATGCATTCCAGTAACTATTACGGTCGTGAAACATATGGTCCAAACCGTGACATAATCCACGCTCTAAATTACGGTCGTGGAATCTTCCACGACCGTGATCTTGGCGACCTTTTTCGCCACATTTTGAAGCCACGATCTTTTGAAGATTGGGCCGGGCCGATATTTTATCTTGCCCTATAAAAAGACGGACGAAGGAAGATTCCGTCATCTCGGCTTAGGGGGATTTTTGGAAATCTCCGCTTACACCCGTTATCATCGGCCTACACCTCGTTTAGCCCTTGCTTGGAAGTATTGACATCTCATTGGAGATCGAAGTTCGCGTCTGGGATTTGCCCTAATCTCGCACTTTTGGTGGAGATTGCTGTTGAGATCTCCGGATTGGCGGAAGATCGAAGCTTTTGGAAGATTGTTGCAAGAAGACCTCTCTTCTTGTTTAGGTTTGATTTGGAAAACGGATTGACATCCCATTTTCCCTTCTTTCCTAAGATTGTGATTGTTTGCTTTATTCTGAATCCACTGATAATATTTGTTCTTGGTTGTGACTTTGAGATTGGTTTGAAGATTATTGAAAGTTTTCGGAAGTTTTCATCTTTCTATCTTTTAATTCTTGAATTTGATATCAACATGACGGTTATTGGCTAAAAAACCTTAACAATTCTAAGGTGAAGGGTTGATAGTTGTGGCTTAGATGATGATAGATCGATCGTAAACAGATTAGACCCTGAGAGTTCGAGAGAATCGTCGACGAACCCTAAATTACGGGCTGTTCTTGAATTCCACGACCGTGGAGTCTCAAGATCCAACCGTAATTTCCCTTAAGTTTACGAACCTGCTTTTACTTTAATCCAAAGTTAAAGATTTGCTTTAACTTAGTTTAGACTTGTCTTTTCTAGGTGGTAGTGAAGCCTCAACAACCTCTATCTCGATTGTGAGTGTCATAACCGTAATCGGCTAAGTTAGTCTTGATCCTTGGATTATAAGTTTGGGTATTTGACACTAATTCTCACCTTT